>OZ007561.1:67957978-69321735 GCA_963931875.1 Pollenia griseotomentosa | reverse complement strand
TTACGGATAACTTTTTTTATTTAAGTCTCAAAACAAGGGAACCAGAAATATGCTCTAAAAAAACGCGTTTTATGCGCTTTATAAATGCAGTAAATACTTGAAAATATGCCCTGAAAACTGTTAAAAATAGGCCCCAAAAAATTTTAAATTGCTAATTTTAAAACAAAATATTCAACAATTTAATAACAGTTCTATTTAATAAAAACAATCCTAAAATTAAAATCGGTTAATCCCAAACACCATAGTATTTATAGACGAATTTTCGAGGTTTTTAGGGCGAATTCAATTTTAATACTGACATAATAAGGTGGTTTACGGACACAAAGAATTTTATGTGGAAAGAAGTTTTTATGGGGAATCTGTGAAATTATAGACCTATTGTCACCATTTACATAGACAGACGGATGGAAATCGTTATCACTTTAAAAAGCGATTCTAAATATATCGGCATACTAAAAGATTGGTCCAGATTTCTATTTATTACACATATCGACCAAATTTATATAATTGATTCTTCCTTTTTTCCTTATATGTATAGTAAAAATTAAATAAAAAAATAAAGCAACACGTTGGATTACAGATAGATATTTAAAACAGAATTTCGCTCCTGTAGACAATAAAAAAAATATAATATGTATCAAAATATACTTTAAAAAGGCAAAATAGGTGCTATCAACTTTAAAAAATTCTGCAAAAACGCTTTTTCAATTAAATTATGCAAAAAAAAAAAAAAAATATGCAAAAATATGCACTGACAAATCGATGCCAAAATTCATAAAAAGCTCTTAAACGGATAAATATATTACTTCTGCATTCATTGGTCGCACAAGGAAAAATATGCAATTGCATATTTATGGTTTCCCTGTCAATTACAAACAATATTATGAGGTTACTTATTTAAAAACAAGATCATACTAAGTTTAATGACACTATCATTCAAAGAGAAGTCAATAACAGGCTGACTTCCAAAACGTCAATTGCTTTGTATTAGAACAAAGTATAATGTTTCATAACGCAGCAGTACAATATATATATATACAATGCAAACCCTTCCAAAACGTCACTGCTAAGTATTAGTAACGCATCAAAAAAGCAATCAGAGCATCGGTTTTAAAGTTGATGCTATGTGACATTTTACATTTTATTTGCAAGCAATACAGATTTATTTTAAAAGTATTATGCATTGCATCACTTACATTTCAAACCGTTTTAATAAACAAAACACATAGTTGCATTGTTTCGGTACTTTGTACGTGACCATGGTTGAAATACAGTAGTAAAATTGTGTATGAACTTTGTATTAGTACGTTTTGAAAGTCAGCCGCACTGTGTGTAATTTTTTAAGTCATGGAAAAATAACCATATACGGAAAATAAATAACCATAAAGGACCAAAAAAAAAGACCCGTGTCTCCCAGTTTTGCCCAAAGTCATGCACTTTTTTTATGGGCCTTTAAAGATTTGAGGCCTCGGTGTCATTTTTGCAAAAAAGTGATAATTTTCGCAGGCTCATATCTTGCAAACCGTTCGGAATTTTGATTAGCCCTCTGAGACAAAGTTTTAGCTCTTGCCATAAAGAACAAAAATTGTGAACATATAAAACCAAAAAAGCTTCATCTTTAAGATCAAAATCGCAAAAAACTTAAAAAAAATTCGATATTTTTACCTTTTTCCGCTGTTCAGGTCCATAGGTAGCAAACCGTTCAAAATTCAAGGAAACATTTAACTACAAAAATGTATCAACTACAAAAATGTATCATGCGTAAATTACACATTTATAAAGCAACTGTTACAGCCACACTACCAGTGCTTGCACCTGAAAATTTTGTATCGCCAAGGCCGCCAACTCCAGATCGTAGGACAGAATTTACAGGAATGACTACAGCAAGTGGTGTTACTTATGAAGATCCATTTGATACCGATTACGAGCCCCAACAGGGCAGAGATAGACCACAACTAATAACACAAATGCAATTGGACTTCATTGTGGCCATATTGGGACTATCGCAGCGACTTGCGATATTTTTGACAGCGTTTTTAAAGCAAAGAAAACTCACATATACTAATGTGAACTGCAAAGCGTACCGCAAACGACAAGCGGAATTTCAGAGCCTCTACACTCTTAATGATGACAATTCGTTCGCTTACTGCAACGATATAAAAGCTTTGGTGGCAAAAATGGGAATGAACTACATCGCTTGTGGGTGGAGACTATTTATTGTAGCACTTTCTCTAAACCTTTCACCGCTGAGCTCTCGTTGACTTCGCGCTGTGTAATGCCTCGATGTGAGCGTCGTATTGCTTTTATATTGTAGGCTGCGGCCCTTGATGCGTGTGATGTGCTTACTGCTTTGCCTGTGATGTTGCGGTCGGTGCGTGATCGCGTGAATTGAATGTTGAGACCTTAGGTACATTTTTGTAGTTGATTGTTTCCTTGAATTTTAAACGGTTTGCTACCTATGGACCTGAATAGCGGAAAAAAGCTAAAAAAATCTAATTTTTTAAAGTCTCAGAACGTTAATTAAAAATTCCGAACGGTTTGCAAGATATGAGCCTGAGAAAATGATCACTTTTTTGCAAAAATGACACCGAGGCCCCAAATCTTTAAGGGCCCATAAAAAAGTGCATGACTTTGGGCATAACTGGGAGACGCGGGTCTTTTTACATTTCGTTAAAGTCTTAGTTATTTTTAAGGAAAGTTTTCAAAAAAAAAGAACTTCAATCAATTTTTATCAAATAACTTTCAACTAAAACCATATTACAGGTTAATCAGTCCTTCATAAGTCAAATACAACTAAATTGTGGTTGTCACATGGTTGTGTTATGGAAACCAATTCGAATTGGTTTTTTTTGGTATAATCTTACGAAAATGCTTTAGAGATGCAAAATTATACACCGAATAATAAACTTCCTGCCTTTCTTTCAAAAAGAGATCTCAAAGTTTTCTTAGTCTAAGTTCTAAGCCCCAGTTAGCTGACAGTAACAGTAACGTTGCTTATTTGTTGTATGTAAAGCAATTATAACGATTATAGTTAACAGTAAGATTTAACTCAACCGTAACGTCAAAATCGGTATAAAATTGATTTTTCTTACTTGTTTACTTTACGGTTACATTACTGTTACTGGGGCTTTAGTCAAAAAATTTCCACTAAACATTCAAAAAACTTCTTTTCCACTCTACTGTTCACAAGAAATGCAAAAACCACAAGAGATGTTTTCTGAGAATGGCATCTACACACATTTGTAACTAGATAGCTATGAGTTTTGTCTCTACAATTTGTATGTATGTATGTGTGTTTTTGTATCCATGTATCTGTAGTTATATTACAAATTCGAAGCTAAAAGCAAAATAATTGCAAAGAAAGACTAGTCTAGCAGAAACCGAGTTGTGTTCACTGGAAGACACAAGTAAGAAAAAATTTTCTTGAAAAATATTTTATGGCATTGAGCTGTAAAACAACAATCAAACAAATTGTATTAAAAGGTCGTATATTAAAATGTGATAATAATAATAAGATGCATGAGTAAATTTAGATATTCCTTTTAACAAGTTTTCTTCTTTAGCACTCAGTATTTGTTGCTGTTTTTTTTTTTTTTTTAATAAAACTTTCTTTTTGATTTTCAGAATCAGGTTGTAAGTAAAACCTGTGTGTTTTTATGGCATAAATCTAGTTTGTTGCAATTTATATAATGTTGCATAAACAGAAATAGGGAAAAAAAACTTCCATTGGCTTTGCTGCTGTTGATGATGATGAGATTCGTTGCCAGCTAAAGGAAAAAGCATTTTTTGCGTTTCTTGTTTATTTTAGTTATTTTTTTATAACCCCAACAAATATTTTTTGTTACTTTAAAAGTTTTCCTAGATAACAGTAACAATTGCAATGCAGCCAACAAATTTATTCTGCCGGGCTTTTTAATACTATTTTTCTTATAAAAAAAAAACAACTACATACAATATTTTCGTGGAAAAAATATTATTCTAAAAACAGATTTTTATAATTTTTTGGAAGTAGGCCAAATATTAGATTCAGTGCAGATATTTATTTGGGAAGCTACCATTTTCGGCTTTTATTGTTTTACATGTGCAACCAAGTTCAGATTTTTTAAACTTGCTGCAATTTCTTTTGTTATTACGCCCGCATAACTGTTATACGAAAGGAAATATGATAAATAAACAATTATAATTGTTATACAGGGTTAATGTAAATGAAAGTGGTATTTTTTTTTTTTTTCTATCAATTAAAAAAATTTAAATTATTATTTTTTTGTTTAAATAGTAGTTAAGGTTTATGTTAAATCGAATGAAAATAAAATAATTTAACCCTGGATGGTTACTGCTCGTCGAATCGACGAAGCTCAGTTACTCTTTACCATATACATTTTTTATGTGTATTTAAATTAAATTTAAATTATGCTCTTTTTCAACAACATTAGCTGATGACGAAAGCTTTAAAAATTGTAGCGAATTTAGGAAGAGAAAAATATTTTTTTTGTATAATATATTTTATTTATTTTTTTAATAAAATACTTAACAAAAAAATTGTTTTGTTTATTTTTTACTTTAAAAATCGTTCCGTTAGAAATTTGTTTAAATAGTTCGTCTATTCGACGAAGAGTTACGTGTACTTATATGAAGAGTAGCCTTCCAGGGTTAAATTAAAATTTGTTTTATATTTTTGGAAGACGCCACATTCACTAGACATTAAAAATATGTCAAATTCATTTCTTATTTTACCTATCCCCCATAGAAATATTACCCCAAGATAAGATATTAAGGCAAAGATACATTGATCAAAATACTCATCAAGCATTGTGGTAGTATTAGTGAAAATGTGTTTATATATGACGGCAAATATTACGTCCAGCACACGTACACGTTGAATTCGCCGGCTGGATAAGCATTTGACAAGTTAATTTGGCCCTTTAGACATGAAAATGTCCATACGGAATAAGCAAAAGCAACAAAATTTAGGGTATGTACATACCATTTTTTACAAAGCGCACGGTAGCAAAAACTCACAAATCACCAGTGCACCTCTACAAATGTTCTTGCGAAATAAGTTTTTTTCCTTTTTACCTGATGTAATGAACTAACTCAACCAACAAAAATTTGCCTCAAAACCAGGGACCCGAAATAACTGTTATTATTTTTTAAATATCCAATAGAAAAAATAACTGAAAAAAAATTGGTCCTGTAATAATAATTAAAAATTACCCAGAAAATTATAGTTCTGCCATAAACATTATGAAAGATTAATATTTTTTTTGGTCTTTGATAGCCTTTGGTAACAATTATGAAAGATTTTTATACCCACACCACAATAGTGGAGAGGGTATTATGCATTTGTGATGATGTGTGTAACGCCTTAAAATAGTGGTCCTAGACCCACCTTAATGTATACCGATCTACTCAGAATCACTTTCTGAGTCGAACTAACGATGTCCGTCCGGCTGGCTGGCTGGCTGGCTGTCCATGTAACCTTGTGCGCAAAGTACAGGTCGCAACTTTGCAGATAACTTGATAAAATTTGGGTCATAGGTTCTTATTGGCACAAGGACCAAGCCTATTGAAAATGGGCCAAATCGTAGGACCACGAGGGAAGATAGGGGGAAATTTCTTCCTCTCAGAAACTATCAAACCGATTTTAATGAAATTTAAAACATGGATAGATCCATATCTATATGGACACATAATCTATACAGTTTTTCAAAAATAGGACCACAAGGGGATGTAGGGGGCAATTTCTGCCTCTCACAAACTTTCAAACCGATTTTAATGAAGTTTTTAAATATAGAGAAATCCATTTTTATATGGACACATAAGCATGATGTGTTTTTAAGTACTGTGGTGCTGGGTATTATATGGTCGGGCTTGACCGACTATACTTTCTTACTTGTTATTCTTATTGGTCTTCTATAACCATTATAAAAGATTTTTATTTTTTCTGTCTTCTATAACCACGCTACAGTTCGCAAATCTTAAGATATTTTTATAAAATTTCGCACACTGACTTATATTTGCACAAGGTCGAACTTTTTTTTAATGATTTTGGTAAGGATCCGCAAATTTTTTGATATCTTTCTCATATTTGGTAAATATAAACTAATTATGCCACACAATCATGGTGCTGTGTTTAAATAAAATCGCTCCAGTTTTAGGCATATTTTCCCGATTTTTTTTTTAAATACACGAAATTTCGCACTAAAATTGTATTTATATACAATTGAGTAGTGAGTGCTGTTATTGTAGTAGCTAAGATGTTGACTTTGAAACCGATGGGACCCGGATTCGATTCCTGGCTCGAGCGACCAAAAAAAAAAACATTTTTCAAAAAGAAATAATTATTTCTTAACATCCCCAACTATCGGTTGGCTTGAGCGAACTAATGAAAGTAATTGCGGTTCTAAAGCACTTCAAATCTTGCCGTTTGGATTCAGCATTGAAGTGTAGGTCGCGTCATTTATTCTAAGAATATGCAACACACCTAATTACGCATGAGTGGAAGCGATAAACAATTGTTATCAATGTAATAAACAATACCCGAATGAATATTAACAGAAGTGTGAATAGTAACAAAAAAGAAACAAAAAGGAACATAATTAAAGCAAAACATAAAAATATACCGTTTTATAAAAGTCTGTAAAACGTGTTCTAATTCAATTGGACTAATCAAACTAACTATATTTCCAGAAATAAATTCGGGCCTGATCTGGAGGGTTCAAAAACCCAAAGTTTTTTTTCGAAATTTTAGCAGAAAAAAATTCTCAATAAAATTGAACATTGTTTGTAAATTTTGCTACAAATTTAGCTATTTCAATTGAAATTTCAGCTAAAAACAAAAACCGGTTTTAGCTTAATTAATTTTTAAATATAAACTAATTTTTTTCTAAAATTTAGCTCATCTTAATATAGCAGACAATGATTCTTACCTTCATTGATTTTTCTACAGCCGAAAATACTGGTACTGTTATCAGTTATTTCTGCAGAGGTTTTCGCTATTTCTACTGACATTTTTTTATGAGTGTAAACAAGCGCTTAAATTTGATGAAAATCTCATCGATTCTAAAGTGAGGGTGAAGAAACTTTAAACAAAAACCGCAACAAATGCAAATATTGCTAGTAATACAAATGTTAATAAAAATGATATTTTAATGAAGCTCTTTTTAGGAATGATTTTTGTGAAACTGTTTCATAGATTCTATAAAATGCTTTATTACCTGACGATTTATTGTTTCTGTAAAGAGTTTTATTAATTCTATGAAGCTTTTCATATACATTGACTGTAACGAAACCTGTTTCAAAGACTTTATAAGAAGTATCATTGGCTGAACTCCAACGAATATTTTCATAAAACTAGTGTGAAATTCGATATGGAAGACCGAAAAAAATAAAAATCTGTTGTAATGGTTACGGAAGACCAAAAAAAAGTTAAAATCTTTTTTAATGGTTATAGAAGACAAAAAAAAAATAAAAGTCTTTTGTAATGGTTACGGAAGACCAAAAAAAATTAAAATCTTTTGTACACACAGAAAAAAATACCAATGTAAAATTAACATGGAAAAATGTTGATTGAGAATCATAGTAAATTTCTGCAAAAGTATGCCCTTTTTTTAAATTTATCATTATTTCATAATAATTTTAAATAAAATAACCTTAAATCATGTTTATTTAATATTATTCACTGTTAAAATAAAAAAAAAAAAAAATATTAAAATATAAATAAATATGGATTCAATATTGAATCCATAAAAACCAGTTTTATATTAAAATCAAAAGTGTATCTTGTTAAATTAACATGCATTCATACTTAAGTATGTACATTTTTTATTTTCATTCTTAAAATATGTTATAAAAAGAGGATAATTCCCGTATTCTTTTAATTAAAATTAGTTACATAAATAGTGCATCAAGTTTTCAAAGTATATTGATGACGAAGTCCATATCGGGCGATGCTGATGCTTCTGTTGACAAAGGAGAACTCAAAACAAGTGAAACATGTGTTACAGGGGTAAGTGTATTGAATTATTCTTAAATAAATGCATATGTTGTCTCTGAGGCTTCTTCACACTGTTATAACACACTCAAACCAATTTGATTCTACATGAAATTCACGTTGTTTCAACTTGAAATAACTTTCATTCAACGTGATTCGGATTGTTATTTCAATATAAATTACATTTTGCTCTAATTTTACTGCAATGTAAAATTAACATGAATAATAGTTATTTTAAAAGAAAAAAAATGTTGTTCGCAGTTATTGTAAAACCAGGTTGAATTAACATGAAAAACGTATAAAGCAAAATCACCACCGAACAATTTTAAATCAACCTTGTTTTCTGCGTTTTTAACTTGATTTTTTTCTGTGTGTAATGGTTATGGAAGCCCAAAAAAAAAAAACAAAAACAAACTATAACGGTTATCAAAGACCAAAAAAATATTGGTTATTTGTAACAATTATTCAGAGAGCAGGTTTTAAAAATTCGTGATAAGTTATTATTTCAGGATTTGTTCAAATATTGGTTATAACTGTTATGTCCCTGCTCAAAACTATTTATATACGAGTAATATTCTGAACTAAAAATTATGTAAATCTACTCATTATTTCACCTAGCCTCACTACAAATTTCCTCGCGGAATAAGACTTTTCATGCGCTATCGGTCCCGCGGAATATGTCAAAGCAATAACATGTGGTTTGAATAATTTTTATATAAATAGTTATGTATGTACACACAGAAAAAAATACCAAGGTTAAATTAACATGGCGAAATAATGGGAATCATAGTTAATTTCTGCAAAATTATGCCCTTTATTTAAATTTATCATTATTTCATATTAATTTTAAATGAAAAATATTTAAATAACGTTTAATCACGTTTATTTAATATTATTCACTGTTAAAATAACATTGTTCAATATTGAATCCACACGCAGAGAAAAAATATGGTTGGGCATGGTAACGGTAACAACACTATGTTTAATGTAACAATATATTGTTGTCGTACACAAATAATTGTTATTTTTATTTAATATCAACAATATTATAGTTATTATAATTGTTTATCGCAATTATGAATTTGAGTATTGTTGACCGAAAAATAATTATTTTTCTAACAACTTAATTATGATAACTTTCTAAACATATTATATTTCTCACAACCATATCATGATATTTAATAGCCATAACATGATAACTTTCTATACATTTATCATATTATGTTAAAGACGCAATCAAACTATTTTTACTCTAATCATATTATGTTAGCGCCATTTGTAAAATAATTTTGAAGAAGTTTTGTCGTTTTTTTTATTTGTGAGCGGTTAAACAATTAAAAGATAAAATTCCATAAAAAAATAAGTTTAAAGAAATTAAAAAATGAAAATATTAGCGTAGTTCATTCAAGTATTAGTGATGTAATAGTGCAAATGCAAAATATGATAGTTTTTTGTAAAATCCAACAACAAAACACACAGAGATTTCGTTATATTTTATAAAAGTGCTACGATATTTCTGTGGTTTTAATGGGCAACCGCGTATGTCTTAAAACAAATTGTTCAGGAAAGCCGAAAACCCATTCTAGATCAAACTATGGGCTAGGTATTGCACATTTTAAACTTTGTCATTACGTTACAAAACGGAATTGATCCATCTTTTTTCAAAAAAATATATAGAGCGTTCAAAATTAGGCAATATGGCATCAACATCTTAAAATCAAAAAAATGGACACACGCGGTTGCCCATGAAAACCACAGATTTTTCATTTGCTCTTTTGCAAGCCTTATATTGAACTCCGCTATTTGATTAACATTAAGAAAAATTGTAAAAAGCCACAAAATAAAAAATCGATTCAAAAATTTTTAAATTTATTTTGTATTTTTATGACAGCTATGAAAGGTGCTGTATCATAATATGATTGCTTCTAAATTTATTATGATTTACATGACAATAATATGATTAATTTCTAAGCTTATTATGATTAACATGACAATAATTTGATTACTTCTTAACTTAGTATGATTAACAGAATAATAATATGATTAAGGGAAAAATATTATGATGACATATTACGAGTATATTGAGTCATAATATGTTTCAATAATAATCTTAATATGGTGACTACAATTATAATTCTTATCATAATATGTTGCTCTTAGAATATGTTTACCACAACCATGTTTTCTTTGCGTGCATATGTATCGACTCTATTTAAAATTATCTTTGTTTCATGTTTATTTTAAATGAAAAATTTTAAAATAAAATTGTTCAATATTGAAACAATAGAAATCTGTTTTACTTGTTTTGTATAGAAAAAAAACAACACCATTTTTTTATTTTCATTTTTAAAATATGTTATAAAAATAATACAATTCCCGTATTCTTTTAGTTAAAATTATAAAGTTAAATAGTACATCAAGTTTTCAAAGTAGAATGATGACGAAAACCATATCGGGCTATTCTGCTGATGCTCTGTTAACAAAAGGGGAATAAAAATTTGTGAAAAATGTGTAACAGGGGTAAGTGTTTTGAATTATTATTAAATAAAAGCTTCTTCTGACCGCTATATCACACTCAAACAAATTTGATTCTACATTAAATTCACGTTGTTTCAACTTGAAATTACTTTTTTTCAACGTGATTGTTATTTCAATATGAATTTTGCTCTAACTTAACGGGAATTTTAAAATTACATAAATTATAGTTATTTTAAAAGAAAAAAATGTTGTTCGCAAGTTATTGCAAAATCATGTTAAATTAACATGAAGTAACTATGAAGCAAAATCACCACCGAAAAAGGTAAAATCAAACTTGTTTTCGACGATTTTACCTTGATTTTTTTATTTATTATATATTTTATTTTACAAGGTTTGTTGCCGTACCCAAAATTTGGATCTTGCGGGATGTTACTAAAAAGCTTTCCTACTCGAAAACTGTGTAAATGAGAACGGTTTTGAGAGAACATTTTTGTATTTTTCATGTGCAAATCAGCCGAGACTTGTCCTTATGTAGAGACGGTAAATTGGCAAACCATCAACCGTCGAAAAAATAAATTATAATAGAAGAAACATATCGATTTAAGGCCCAACTATAATATGCTTAAGTTGGCTTAAGCAAATGGGCGAATACATGTAAATCATATATGTCAAACCATATTGAACTTAAGGAAACTTTTTGTTAAATTTAATAAGTCTGTCATTTGCTTAAGCAAGGTGCGAAACAAATCGCACTTTCCGTACGGAATCAAATGTTTTTTGGTTTTGTTTTAAATGCAAAGAAAAGATTTTTGTTATTTTTTGACAGAAGCTTAAGCATATTATAGTTGGGCCTAAATATGGGAACAGTTGGTTTTATCGTCGGATCTTAAATGTCTTATCGTCCACTAGAATTAACACATACTCAAAAGAAAAATCAATCCATCCGTACTCAAATCTCTCCTAAGTGGAATTAATAGTACGGTGAGTACGGATTTTCTTTAATCAAGTGCAGCAAGATTGATCCATTTAAATCGCAAAATTCGTACTTGAAATCATCCGAAAATTAAATTGATTTAAGTAAAACTAAGATTGTAAAAAATGCGTTTCATTCAAGTATTATAAAGTTGATTAAAGCCCGAATTCGTACCTTAACTAAACCAAAAGTGAAATAAGAAGGAGAATTGTATTATGATTAATTTACTTACCCGTTTTACACCTACACCTAAAACTTCAGCATCATTATCGATTTGTTTTTTACTTTGAAAACTTAAGCTTCGTTCACAATCTCAAAAACATTTTGACTTGGTGTTCATAATAGAGCAACAATTGTTTTCGAACCCACACATATTTTGCCTTAAGAAACCTTTTGCCAATTTTACCTATAACAATATTATACATTTATTATTATTTTTTACAACATTTTGTTAAAATTTTTATTCAAAAGTAAATAAAATTATTTTTAACGTCAGAAACAATTTCATACAAATTGTTGCTGAAGTTCTAGTTGACTCAATTTTTTAAAAAAAATTTTAGTTACATTTTTGTTTATAAAATGAAAGGAAAATATATGATATACTTTGGGAAGAAATAAGATAGAAGAAAAAACGAAATTGTTACTCTGATTGTGAACAAAGCTTTAATGTTCATTTATATCAATTAAATGAGAAGCAAGAGTTCTTAATTTAACTTGTTCTTTTCTTACTTATTTTAGGAAATTCCGGGATTGATTTTCGAAAGAAATCCCATTAAGGATTGTTTTAAGTACGTTTTAGTTTTATTCGCACTTGTATTTTTGAGTACGACTCGTACTTAAAGTAAGTATAAGAAACTTAATTTATCCCGACTATTTTTCTTTCAGGGTTGAAAAGAACAAGTGGTTTTTAAAATTTGAACGTTTTTGTTTGAAGTTGCAAACACACACGTATAAACGTTCAGAAGTCTGTGTGTGATATGTTTTGGATCTCTATAATGGATCTCTATATGTCTATTTCTGTAAATCGAAATCACATGAAATTGAAATCGAACAAACTTTGAAATCTATCCTGTGTGTTGAAAGTTCATAAAAATATTTCCTTTTATATACCTTCGTTAATATTTACAAAAATTTAATTGAAAATCTCTATCGGTTTCAATTTCACTTGATTTCTATTTCCAGAACATCTAAATGACCAACATAACTTTTAATGAATGAAATATTTATTTATGATTTTATAGCGAAATAAAAGAAACGTGTAAAAGAAAATACAAACAGGCATTTGTTGTTTCCTAAAATTTAAGTACCCCTGATTTGAAGAAGGAATCGCATATACTTACGTCAGTGATGCATTTTGAGTTTTTTTTTTTTATTTTGGGCCAACTTGGCGATTTAAAAGGGCCAAAATATCTTTGAAAGGGCCAAACAATTTTTTTAATATACATACATATGTGATTATTATGTTTGTATTTAAATTAAACCAATAGTAAAACATAGTTTTTATCCATTTTTGTTTTACTTTAATATTACACACTTTATGTTTCACAAATACCATTGGTCAAAAGCAACATGAAATTTTATTTTTCAATACAAAATTTAATTTATGTATGAAGCATTTTTATCATTTGATTTTTTGATATTTACCTATTTAAACTAATTTTAATTTAAAGCAAGACTGATTTGCACATAAAAGTAACAGTTCTTACTTTAAAGGGCCAGTTATACAACACAATTGGTTTGACAAAACAACAGGATGTTTTTGTGAATATTTGAAATTTTTAATTTTCATACAAGCAACCGCTTGCGTGGTTCATTTGGTCCTGTACAAACAAAAATATTGCGTAAATAAAAGCACAGATAGACCAGCTCACTACTAGCTAGTTAAATTTTGACCTGAAAGGGCCAAAATAGATTTCTACAACGCCATCAAACGTTCAAAAGTGCTAAAAGTGGCCCAATTGTGCCACGTTTTGCATCATGGTCGTAGTTTGACCACCGGCCGAACCTAGTAGTAAAAGAAAGTCTTACGTTTTTTTTTTGTGATTAAAAATTTGGCTTTTGTTGTTCCAGTACTTTTGTATTCTTTTACATATCAGCTATTAAAAGTTGATTTTATACTCTTTTAACTGAACTTTTATAGAAAAGTTAAGAAACAAATTATAATCTTACAAAAATTTGACGTGCAAATGTCACATAAAAAATATTTTGATATGAATTATTTATCATGGAAATGTTTGCGTCGAAATTAAAGTCATTTTTTTTTTTAATGTTAAACCTAAATTTATTGTTTTATTCAACAGAAATTCAATTTGAATTATCCACAACACTTTCCCGCTTTAATACGAAGGAAGAATCCTAATATTTAGAAAATTTATTTGTATATGTTTCAACACATTTTAGAAAGCAAACAAATAGACACACCCAGCGGTAATTATTGAAAGGACCATAAGTGGCAGGCCTTTTTGAAGGCCTCTATACTCCTTTCTAAAAGATTTGATTCGCATGATATCCTGCCTTCAGAAGTATGCCTTCTAGAAGGCATTCGCTTCTTTTTAAAAGACCTTCTAAATTATTCAGTACACATTCGCTACTCCCTTCTTTAAGAAGGGAAAAAGGAAGTTGTTCACCTTAATTAATTTTTAGTGACCTTCCTAACTCCCATCTTTGGGAAGGGATCGAAGTTGTTGTTAAAGCAAGTGTAGAAGGCCTTGCGCCCAGTAACAGCCTGTGTAAAAAATAAATAAGTATGGAATGCGACGAGAAGGGCTTCTGACTGCTTGTGACTGCTAAATAAGGCCTTCTATTAAGCCTCTTTTCTCATTCTAGTTACCGCTGGGTACCTACACTCTTATAATGGGTGATTTTTTAGCTATTATCTTTTTGGCAACACTGGGGTCTAATCACCGCATTCGATACTATCGTATCGAATAAACTATCGATTTTTTTTGCATACGATAGACACTGACGTATCGAATGAAAACTCGATAAATGTAACGTCGAGTTACTCGATATCGAATGCTATTATTTCAAATTCAATACATTGCATTCAATATCGAGTTTCATGATACCAAAATAAATAATTTCGATCAATTTTGCTCGATATCGTATGCGGTGATTAGACCCCTGGTTTAAACAGCTGACGCACGTTTCGTGTTTTGTTTCACTGTCAAACATCTTCAGTTTGGTCTATAATTTAACCATGAATCGTCTTACAAACGAACAACGCTTGCACATTATTGAATTTTATTATCAAAAATTATCAAAAAATTATCAACAAATTTATCGAAAAATTGTGTTCAGCGACGAAGCTCATTTCTGGATCAATGGGTACGTCAGCCAGAAGCATTGCAAGAGCTACCAATGCATCCAGAAAAAGTCACAGTTTGGTGCGGTTTATGGGCTGGTGGCATCATTGGACCGTACTTCTTCAAAGATGATGCGAATCGTAACGTAACTGTGAATGGTGAGCGCTACCATGAGATGATATCCAACTTTTTTTTGCCCAAAATGCAAGAGCTTGACTTGCATGACATGTGGTTTCAACAAGACGGTGCCACATGCCACACAGCACGCTTTACAATGGACTTAGGGAGAGGCGAGTTCGGTGAACATTTTATTTCACGTTCGGGACCGGTCAATTTGCCGCCTAGATCGTGCGATTTAACGCCTTTAGACTATTTTTTGTGGGTTTATGTTAAAGCTCATGTCTAAACACACATGCCCGCTTCAATTGACGCATTGGAAGACAACATTGAAGCATTTATTCATGAGATACCGGCCGAAATGTTGGAAAGAGTATGCCAAAATTGGACTAAGCGGATGGACCATTTGAGGCGCAGTCACGGTCAACATTTGCATGAAATAATTTTTTAAACATTAAATTATATGGACCGTACTATCGATTAAAATAAAGATCTCATGCAGTTTTTTGTGTTTTTTTTAACTTTCCTATAGCTCTTAAAAAAATCACCCCTTACATACATATGTATATGTTTGAGCATATGTGTATGTTTATAACAAAACAACATGTCGCTCATTTGCTGCAAGGTCCTCTTAACTCAAAAATTTAGTTTTTAGAGTTAGTAAGACAGAATTGTGTTTTTTTTTATATATTTTGTATAAAATTTGTTTTGGTATAATTTACACTTTCCCTGTTTGAATAAAATGTATCGGTTTTTTCCAAGTGGTGCGAGCAAATCAAAAGCTTTAAACACGTTTATTTCGAAATGTTTTTTGTTTTTGAGTTATGACGACGTTGCAGCAAATGAGAGATATTTACTAACAAGTACCTTTACTACCTTCAATTTTTACTGAACTAGTTTATGGCATAATCCTATACCCTCGAATAAAATACAAAAAGTTAAAATAAAGTGGTAGTAGACGGACACACCTACCACCACCTAACCACTGCAGTCGCTGCAAAATAAAACTCTGCAAGAGTTTAAGAGAAGCAAACAAACTTCCCATGTTATACTTTTTCTGTTGCAGTAAATTTGCATTGCATGTTGCTACAAAAAAAACCAAATCTTTACAAAATTTAATTGTTGCACAACTGTGCCCGATACCAAAAAAAAAAAAAGGAAGAAGTATGTTGCAACAACAACAGAAACTGTTTGCTTTAACAACAGAACTTATATGTGTCAACGGAAAAAAATGTGGATTCATTTAAGAGGCAGGAATAAAAGTAATATTTAACCAAAACTAAATAAATAAATTGTTAAAAAAAAAACTTCAAAATGAAATTGTTGTTGTTAAAGTTTAAAATATTTATACAAATGACTGGGTTTACACAAATATTTTTGCAGAAAAATAAGTTAAATTTTTGGCCTGGCTTAAAAAAAAACTAATTTTTAAATAAAATTTATTTAAACTCATTTGATTTATGGATTTTGGGAGATTCAAAATACTGTGATTGCTCTTACAGGTTAAAAGGGTAAATATTTGTTTTTCATGGCGTTTGTAATTTCTATAATTTGGATTTCGTCTCTATTAAATATTTGCATATATTCTAGAGCTTTTTTAGTAGCGTGGACTATTTAGTGCTGTCAGTTTGTTCATATGGCTGTTGAAATAGCTTTTCCAAATATTCCAGATAAGCTGAAGACCAAGATCATATACAGGTTAAGTTAGGTAGTAATAGCAGTCAGTATGGTGCATACCTACCAATAAGAAAGTGTCCCGTGACAGCAGATATCAAATTAAAACGTCCCTCTGGGTCATCGATAGTAGACGCATGGTTCGCCCGTCATTCATGAGAAAACAAATTTCCTCAAATCATCATATCCGCTCCCTGATATGTAAAAAAATTCGAACATTCACAAAGACCTCAATGTGCCATCAGTAAAACTATGGTCACAAAGCATTCAATAAAATTTAAAAAGGCTTGAAGGCACCCACATCCACTAGCTCAAAATAATTAAAGCCAAGATGGCCACACCCGTTTAAGGAAAAGAGATACCGCAGGAGTTATCCGACCAGAGAAGAGGGAAACAACTATGTGAACGGGAACAGTTCCAGCATTGTCGGGACCTAAATTAAGAATTAGAATACGATTTGATTAAATGAGTAGTTCATATATTAATGTATGGAAATTTAATAAATATATTTGAAAAAATGTTACATGTACAAAAATATTCCAGCTCTATGAACATGCGCAAACTCGGGGACGGTAGTATGGTTTCTATTAAATGTCTAAAGTACCGCAAGGTAAGACCGTAAAGACTAGTACTCACATTGATCTCAAGCACATCATCTGTCTTCTACCTAATGGAATATAAAGCTTCTAACCCCAAGTTAAATTATAAATAAGATCATATTGTCAAGTCCGTTCATCTGAAACAAGCATAAAATGGATTGGACAAAAGATGCCACAAACATAAAATGTGAGAAAATATTTTCGTTCAATTTAATGTGTTTAGAATTTTTTTTAAATTATCCTCTTTGAATAAAAGTTTGGCTCTACATCGGCTTTTGGATATCTAGATTTCCAAATTTCAACATCTTTTCAAAATTTATGTATATTTTGAGACATTTTTTTCAAATTCACCGATTATTCATTTCTACTCAAACCTCACCATATTCAAAGAAGACTTAAGTTTTTTGAATTAAAATTAAAAAAATATACGCAAAACTAGTGTCAAGATTTATATATTGTTTTCTTCTGTCAGATAGAAAAGAACGCACAAAGTGTAATAATTCAATTTTTTCTTTTTAATCATGTTTATTTTTTTTCTATATCTCTCTCTCTCTCATACTTTTCATTTTGTTCACATGCCAAAGTCTACTTTAATCTAAAATTTATGATGCTTTTTTCAAAAGACACGTAAAACAAGAGGAAAAACGGAAACTTTCTGTGTGAGCGTGTGTGTGTGAGTGGGTAAAAAGTTAAAGTTCCTCTTTTTTCAGAATTTTTTTGTTTCATCATCATTCTTTTTGAGTGCATTTGCACAAAGAGTTTTGGAGGTTGTAGGTGTTTGCGGCTGTTGTAAAGTGTTGTTGATGGTTGTGGAGGTGGTAAATGTCACAAGTATTTAAAAGAAATTTGTAAGGCTGCTGAAAAAAAATATATAATAAAATAACAAAAAAAAAAAAAAACAAATTTAGACAAGTTAATGTGCAATGATGTGAAAAAAACTTGAAATCCAAATGCTGCTTAAAAGCAGTTACCAGGATGAAGAGGGAAAAAGAGGGAGTTATGACAAAGAAAATAACTTTTAAAAAGTGCTTGGGTTACAGAAGATTATGAGATGACTAATGTTTTATGTAAAGACCGTATGTTTGATTTGAAATTATGCTAAAGTAATGAATTGTTTCTATAAAAGAAAAAATTAATATTTTGATATTGTGAAAAATTGTTTTATGAAAAAGGATTACGTAGATTATTTAGTAATTTCATAACATAGTATTAAGGCATTTTAGTTATCACTGTTTCGTGGCTAAACTGCTGTAGGTTTTTCCTAACTGCAATTTGATTTTCGAATGTTTACGCAATCAATCATACTGGAAATTAACTTTATCTGAGAAAACCGGATTCTCTTTAAAGAAACTAATGAATTTTTAACGTTGTTGGCGTTGCTTTCAGCAATTAAATCTTGTAAAGCTAAAGAGTGAACGAAAACTTTATAGTTGCTTAAGGCCTGTCAAAAAAAAAAATAAAATAAAAAGAAATACCTTAAGGGAAATGAAGAACCTTGTATATTAAAACAAGCAAAAGTGATATATTTAGCTGTGCCGAATCAAAGTTTGAATATTGCAGGAATGGGCCCCTACCTTGGATCTATATGTTAAAATACAATCTAACCTAACCGCACAGAATTTTAACCTGTTGCAGATTTAGGCGTATTAAAGTCTAATCTTAAAAATCAAACAATGTTTTTTAGGAGAGGATTTTATAAAGCCAAACACACGATGTTAATTGTTAATAAAAAAAAGGTTTTCAGAGAATTATCTCAATATTTTTTATTATTATAGAGGGATATTTCACAATTATGTGTGAAACTAAATATCAGCAAAATGTTCGCTCCAGGGGCATACCTCTATCATGGTTCATAATTTCAATGACTGTGAGACATAATTTAGGTTCAATGTCGTAAATGTGCAGAATTATCTCATCCTTTAGCTTTTGAATTGTTGTTGTCTATATGGCGTACATTTTTTCTTTTAAATATCCCAAAAGAAAGATGTCCAACGGTGTCAAATTACAGAATCATGACGGACAATAAACATCGCCACGACGCACAGTAGCGCCCGTAGAGCAAACGAGGTTGCAAAAATCAAAATTTTCATGAGCGCCGACGAAGTTTTGAATAAGCCCATGTTATAGGAAACTTTTCAACGATTTCAAATCTGCCACTCTTAATAATATCACAATTTTAGTTTAGAAGATATAGCCGTTCAAAGTTGACCGACTTTCGGTTTTCAAAAAAACACACAATTTTTAGTAAATTTGTTGCGATTTCAGGTGTAATATCACGAAAAATAGGTAACGAATCGCCTTATTTTTTGTTTGCGTTGATTGATGTATTTATTAGATGTATAATGATAAAAAAAATTAACTGTTTGCTTTGTGTTTCTCCTGGTAAATCACTATTTAAAAACTATCCGTTTTTTCACTATTTTTCAACTTTGACGGAAAATAAAAAAAATCTATATTTTTCTATATTTGCCATATTTGCAGAACCTGTTCATTGATTATTTCTTTACATAAATCAAAAGGTTTTATCTGCCCGTACGTGCCCGTTTGGCTTCTAGAGGTAAAAAAGTTTAAAAAGACATGGTTGCAGAAATTGTATGGCGTCAATCCCTTATATGTTTTGACTGACAGTAGTTTGATCTAATAGTTTGAAAAAAATACTTATTGAAATTAGCAGGTACGTACCTCACTTAAACAATACTTTGGCGTACAAATGGTCAAGAACAATATTGACTTATGGTCCCTACAGGTAGGCGCAAATCTTATTTGGACACGTGCATAATATCAAAATTGCATTATTCAGCTCAAATCCATATGTATGCAGGGAACAGGTAAATTTTTGGCATGGTAGCATAAGCCTATATATTGCAAAATAAGCATAATGCCTGGATTAGTCTACGACTGAAAGTTGGCGCAACAATTACTGAAACCATTAAACAATTTAAGTACTGAAAACATGGCGTTGAACAATTTTAAATTATTTGAACTGTTTAGAAAGTCAACCACACCAAATTTTTTCACGGAAGCTGCTTTAGAAGAACTTGATAGTTTATACGGAAATATTGAGGGAAGCGAAATTATAAAAAATGATTTTTATCTGAAATATGCAAATATTAAGGCAAAATGGGTGAAATCTAATCGAACCATTCAGAACTTCAACTCCAAATACGAGGACTGGCTTAATGAAGACACCATCCTGGATATATTGGCAGTAGATAAACCCACCACATCAACCAGAGGAGCAAAAGGAAGGCCAAACAAAAGTATTGAGGAGTGTTCAATTTTTACAAGAAAGAAGTTACGAATAGAGTTAGAAAATAATTATAGTTTAGAAATTGTTAGTCTTTTACGAATTGGGATGAATATTTTACTTTTATTGAAAAAATAAATTTAAAAAAAAAATAATTTTTTTTGTTAATTTGTTGGGTAATAATTTAAAACATAAAACCCTAAAGAAAAAAAATAAAAACAATCTAAAAATGTAAAAATAATTTTTTTTAGTTACCATAAAATTGATTTTTCTACTAATTTTAACTTTGATAACCCATAAGTAGGCCCCTACAAAGCCTAGCACCCTTTCCAAACGCTCATTTCATTGGCTGAACAGTTATCTATCATATGCTGTTTAAACTGTTCAATTATCTTATTCGGTTCAAAAGATATGATTTTTGCAACGAAAAAACTCAAATGGCGCCACTGTGCGACGTAAGATAATACTGCCATTGAATTTCTCGAGCAAAATGGCCATAATTTCGTTGGCTGTTTAGAAGTGGCACCATCCTGTTCGGGACACATATCGTCCAGGTCCATATTCTGGCCACCAGAAGTCTGTTATCATTTCGCGATAGCGAACACCACTCACGGTAACTCCTTGGCTTAACTTATTTTTGAAGAAGTTCGGTCTAATGACGTCACCAGCCCATAAACACCACCAAACAGTCACTCTTTGTGTATGCATTTTCAACAATCACTTGTGGATTCTCAATTTCCCAAATGGCGGCAATTCTGCTTGTGTACGAATCCACTGAGGTGAAAGTGTGCATCGTCGTTGAAGATGATTTTTTTTTGATTTGAACGCTTGTTTTCGTAAAGGCTTCAACAATCTTAACACGCTGCTTAATTGTGTACCTCTCCATGGTTGAATTTGTCAAACACTGAATCAAAGAAATGCCAAATCAAGTTGGAAAAAAAGAATTGAAGTTACAGTGTGACTAGTGTTTTTAATACAGGATTTCCTGGGATCCCGCACATTTTTCGGGAAAAAAATCCCCGCAAATTTGTGCAGGAATTCCCGGATTTTTTGTTTTCATTTAATTAAGGCAGCTTTACTGCTGATTATTGTAAATAAGTTGTGTCATGAAATAGATCTTAGCCGTTAGACAAAAAAGGTCTTAAGTCGAAAAAACGTATTTTGAGTTTTTGATTGGCTTTAATTAAATTGTTCTCTCTCTTTTGTTTGATTTAAATCACTTTTGTCTAGCACAGCCAATTCTAATTGTTACCATCTGCTCTTATCATAACGAAAATCTACAGCTTCTGACTTAAGAATATTTTGCCAAACGCCAAAGAGATATCAATTCATATATGGCTAAGAAAACTGAAAGTGTCTAGATATTATATAATGTTCCTTTGACTATAAAGGCATACATCCGTAGAAAGGAAACTTGTTTTCTCAATAAAATCTTCTTGATAAAAATTAGAAATAGGCTTTCAAATGATTCTGTAAAGGCTTATTCTGAACTAAAATCCTATTTTAATATTTTTTTTGTTATAATTTCCTGAAATAAAAAAGTCCGGGAAATGAAAAACTCTAAGTGTGACTCACAACTAACATCGTGCATTACGGTTGGACCACCTTTTTTAATATGTTAAATTATGGATCGAACGAATCTGGGAAATATAATTTGTAGTCTTGTGACAGTATGGCAAACACAAACTTAAGCGGCCCATACACTTGCATTATTATTGTGTATTATATTCGCCATATTATTTTCATTTTGTCCTATATTATCCGACAAGTCGCACAATGGTTTCATTCATTCAATATAAAGATGAACATAACACATAGGAATAACAAAGCCAGCATTGTACAATGTTGCCAACACATATCACTTTCTTTTCGTTGTGCAATAAAAATCAAAAGTGTTTTGACTGTTGCCAATATATTGTGTAACCTTTGAATATCACATACACAATGTCGATATCATTGTGAAATACGTGAAGTTGAACAATTTTATTGCAAGTGTATGAGCCGCTTTGGAATGACTATATTCGTTCCGTTACACCCTTATTCACCACTAGTGGTGGAGGGTATGCACTTTACAGTCGTATACTTAACAATTAAATATGATGTCTCATATTCATCATACGCACCAAAAATGGCGTAAGGTAACTTGTTTTTTAAAATAATATTTGTACTTAAATTAAAACAAAAATCTAATAAATTACTTTAGCAAAATTCTAAATAAAACCAGCAGTTTTGTTATAAAAACTGCTCCCCTTCCCCTTAAGCAATTATAAGTTAACAACTGTAATAAATTTGATTACCATTTTCATGTTTTATTTTGTTTTTCATTCTAAAAATTGTGTTGTTTTAAAAATTTATTTAAATTTATTGTTTACAAAAACTATTTATTTATTCTATTATTTCCTGAATTCTACCTTTAGCATCTAAATCCTCCCTTTTTAATTTCATTCATGAATAGAAATGTTTGCATTGTATATTTGAAAACGAATTTATTAAAATTCAATTGCCAAAACAAATCATAAGGGATAATCGGAAATTTTTGTAAATACTTGTAATAAAAAAAAAATAAAACTTCTACACAATCCCAAACACAGTCGACAAAGGCCATAAAATATTGAATGTTTGATTACATCTTGATATACCCAAATATAATGTAATACAACTTTATACAATATATAGCGAACGTGTTGGAAATTCTATTGTTATTTGCGACATTCTAATACATGAATTTAGTGGGATATAGAATATATTTTAACAAGTTGTGTATACAAGTGTTCTATATTAAATGTTCCGCGTAATTCCTTTTTAAATGTACCTTTTTTGTCAAAGATACTTTTTTTGCATGTCTTTTGAAAACAGCAATTATTAGTATACAACGATTTTGGGTAGAAATTTTTTTTATAAATCAATTTTCTGTACAGAATCGTCAATTTTAGAGTATTCTTTCTAGAAAAACATCAGCATAAAAGTTTCTACAGTAAATCGTACCTTAAAAATTATTTTCAAAACGCAACTGTATGAACACCAGCATTATCTATAAAAAATCTTTTCTATAATAAAATTTAGAATTTTTTTTTTAAAGATAAGTTTTACAAATTTTTTTCAAATAATTTTCTATTAAATATACAGGTATTTATTTCATAGGTTTCGACTCGAATTAAAAACGAAAAATTTTTTGAATCCGAACAATTTATAAATTGGTGTTCTTAAATCCGCATGTTTTTGTGTATTCGAAGTTTTTGTTCGAAAAAACTTTTGTTGAACTAAAGATCGCTAATTTGCTAACCCCAGCATGATAGCAATGTATAAAATTTTTTAAAAATCGTGAAAGCTGTAAAGAATAACAGGAAAAAATCGCTGCTATCGCGACATGGCTAAAATTCGCGAAAAATTGCAAACTTTTAAACAAACAATAAAATTTTTTTTAAATCGCTAAATGTGTTAAAAAAAACAAAATGTCGGAAAATAACAAAAAAATGCAACAACAGCGAAAATTCGCGAAAGTCTTTAATATATCAAACCAGCCATAAAATTGATTAAAAGTACCTAAAACTATAAGGAGTGGCAAAAATTTAGTAAAAATTGCTAAATTCGCGGAAATTCTCAATTGAGTTAAAAAGAATTAGCTATAATTACATCAAAATCAATGAAAAAGTCGATTTTAAATTTAGGATTAGTTAGGGCCTATTGCGTTTTAGATAACGATATGTTTTTGATTAAATTGGATAAAGAAGATTTTAAGCTAAAAACCAAATTTTTTTTTTTCTTTTCAAAAGATTTTGTTATTCGTGCTTAATTCCCAGTTTTTATTACTGATAAAAACACTTGAAATTTATTGTTGATGGGGAATGTAAGATGAGATAAACCCACTGTTTATTGTTGATGTGTTTTGTTTAAGCTTTGATATTATTACAAGTAGAACTGTTGCTATAAGTCTTATACGCTTAACAGTTTTATTTGGTTTAATATCTTTAGTTTTTCTAAAACGTTATGGATGAAGTTTCCTGATGATCTGGCCTAAGCAACCAGTGAAATGCGCATAGGAATAGCTTATCCCATCAACAATAAATTTCAAGTGTTTTTATCAGTAATAAAAACTGGGAATTAAGCACGAATAACAAAATCTTTTGAAATTAAAATTTTGTATTCCCAAAAATTGAAATTACTTTTTGATTTTTTTTTTTCGTTAAAAATAGTATCACATATTAGAATCAAAGTCGATTCGTTTTACTTTCACCAACGAAAAAAAAAAACGAAAACGAATAAAAACATGTGGATGCAGAACACTAATCACCCGATATAAATATAAGGGAATTTTCTGTAGAATGTTTTATCTATTTATTATATAATTTTCACTAGAAAATTTTCTGTATAAAATAATTTTTATATCATTGAAGTTTTTGATATTTAAATAAGGCTTAAGTTTGTAAAATTTAACTTTCATTCAATTATTGTTAGTGAAGGAAGGAATTTACAACAGAAAATAAATTAAAAATAATTTTATTCTTGACTGAATACGGGATTGAACTCGGGTCAAATTTATTAGTTTCGAGAACAACCACAGTCTTCATTTTCTGTAGAATAAATTTTTTTTAATAGAAATATTTCTGTATAAGGTAACTTTTTACTAAAAAATTTTTGTATGTAATAATTGTGAATAGAAAATTTTTTGTATAAAATGAATTTCAATAGAAAATTTTCTGTAGAAGTTAATTTTGTATAAAAAATTTTCATCATTTTTAAAAGAAAATTTTATGTATAAGACAATATTCTATAAAAAATATTCTGTTGAAAAATTTTCTGTATAAGACAATTTTCTATAAAAATTTTTTTTGTAAAAGCTAATTTCTATAGTTTAAGATAAGTTTAAAGGTAATTAAGATAATTTTCAATAGAAATCTTTTGCTTAAGATAATTTCCAATAGAAATTTTTCGGAATAATATAATTTTAATTAATAAATTTTCTTCATAACATTTTTTCTTTATATGATCATTTTCTATAGAAAATTTTTATTAAATGATAATTTTTTATAGAAAATTTTTTGTATAAAAGAATTTTTTTTAGAAAATTTTCTATATAAGATAATTTTTTTATACAATGTTTTTTGTACAATTAAATTTTCAAAAGGAAATTTTCTTTATCAGATAATTCTTAATAGAAAATCTTCTGTATATGATAATATTTTATAAAGAACTTTCTGTATAAAACAATTTTCTGTATATGATCATTTTTAATAGAATATTTTCTGTATAAATAATTTTAAATAGAAAATTTTCTGTATATAATAATTATTTTATAAAAAAAATTTTTTCTGTATAATGTTATCTGTATAATGTGATTTTCAATAGACAATTTTCTGTATAAGATCATTTTCTATAGAAAATTTTCAGTAAATAATAAATAATAAAGTCATGGTAACCTGCCGGCCGCGGTTCGAATCCCGGCCACGTTCAAGAATGAAAGATTATCAATAACAATTTTAATTGATTTTCATGTTGTAAAATTCCTTTCTTCATAAAAATAATTTAATGAAAATTAAATTTAATGAACTTAAGCCTAATTTAAAATATTAAAAATTTGGATTAAAAACCATAAATAGTTCAACAAAATAACCACAATACTAATTATTGTTAAAGCTAGGGCACGAGCTCTATGTATTCATTTGTCCTTCAAGTTGTGCTGAAAAAGGGTCAACAGGGAAAAGTTTTTGACAAAAGTACGAAAAACCAGGAGTAAGGAGGAACATGTAAAATCAATTAAAATGGATAATCATTCAAAAAAGCAAACTTCGATCTACCAAAGGTTAAAATACAATTTGGTTTAAGGATTGATGTTTGACTATTGACGTCGGCAGTCGTCGATGGCTGCGGGTGTAAAACGGCAAATCCATCTGAGGAGATCGAGTGGTTGCGATCGAAACATGTCATGGTAACCTGCCGGCCCGGGTTCGAGCCCGTCGGCAGTCGTCGATGGCTGCGGGTGTAAAACGGCAAATCCATCTGAGGAGATCGAGTGGTTGCGATCGAAACATGTCATGGTAACCTGCCGGCCCGGGTTCGAGCCCGTCGGCAGTCGTCGATGGCTGCGGGTGTAAAACGGCAAATCCATCTGAGGAGATCGAGTGGTTGCGATCGAAACATGTCATGGTAACCTGCCGGCCCGGGTTCGAGCCCGTCGGCAGTCGTCGATGGCTGCGGGTGTAAAACGGCAAATCCATCTGAGGAGATCGAGTGGTTGCGATCGAAACATGTCATGGTAACCTGCCGGCCCGGGTTCGAGCCCGTCGGCAGTCGTCGATGGCTGCGGGTGTAAAACGGCAAATCCATCTGAGGAGATCGAGTGGTTGCGATCGAAACATGTCATGGTAACCTGCCGGCCCGGGTTCGAGCCCCGGGCACCGTCAAGAATGAAAGATCATCAATAACAATTTTAATTAATTTTCATGTTGTAAAATTCCTTTCTTCATAAAAATAATGTAATGAAAATTAAATTTAATGAACTTAAGCCTAATTAAAATTATTGGAAATTTGGATTAAAAACCATGAATGGTTCAACAAAATAACCACAATACTAATTATTAAAAAAATTTTCTTCAAAAGAAAATTTGTTGTATAAAATAATTTTTAATATAAAATTTTCTGTATAATACAACTCACTGTAAAAAACTTTCAGTATTAAATAATTATCTATAAAAATTTTCTATGACTGCGATTTTTAACACAAATTTTCCGCATAAAAGTAAATTTGAGGTGTTTTCTACAGAAAATTTTTGCATAAGGCTTTTTTTACTACAGTAATAAGTTCTCTATATGAAAGTTTTCTAAATTTAAATTCTTTGCAAAAAGAATATTTTCTATGGAAATTTTTATGTGTAGGACAATTTTCCACTGAAACTTTCTTGTATAAGACAATTTTTTACAGACTATCACCTTGCAAAGTGTCTAAATGTATTTTCAATAAAAAATCTTCTATATAAGAAAGATTTTCATTATCAAAAAATTTTTTTTCGAAAGTTACTTAGTTTTTAGCTGTTTGTTAATGGGTAAAAGTTATTTCAACTCTCCTTTGTAAAAATTATTGAACTTCATTGGAAAAAAAGTAATTATTCTCCCTTGACTTAAATATAATTTATATCAATTTTATGCCACACAATTTTCTTTCCTCCTTCTAATGGGTTTGCCAAAACAGTGGTCATTAAACAAAATCAATAATTTTTTCACAAAAAAAAAAAAAAAAATACACTTTTGTTTCTCCAACTCATTGGAGAATTGCGTTGTTCCAGGGCAAAGAAGTCATATGCTTCAAATTTGCTACATTGTCCTCAGAGTAGCCACAAAATGTGATTCTATTTTATTTTTCTTCATAACAAAACTGTAATAAAATTCTCTGCAAATTTCCACATCATTAACAGCAGGAAAAAAACACTTTAATTGGGCACTCTTAAATTTGTATCGTACAGCAATAATTTTGGGAATACCTTGGTTCAGAATTAAAACAACGTTGGCTGGCAATTGCTGAAATGTGAATTTTGTATATATTTTGCCATTTAAGGTTTTTACAATTTAAATGAAAACTTAACCGCACCGCACGCAATAAATGAAAATGGTGATTGGTAAAACCGTTAATCAAGTATTAAAACACATAAAAGTGCGGACACATGAGTTTGAGTGTTTTTACATATGCGAGTACACTTTGGGTTTTTGTATCTGAATTTGGTTTGTATGTGGTTAACTTGAGCATAAATAAATACATGTACACAAGCGCATGTACACACAGGTTTACACATGAACATAATTTAACAATTCTAATTCCAACATGTAATCAATATACTTAAATTACAATATAAATGTTATGTACAATTGTAAAAAAGGTTTGTTTAAAATTGATGAAATTTTTTTTTTAATAAATTTTTACTTATTTTTTGTATATAGTCCAACAGCATTAAAATTCAAATATTTAAATTTCCGCTTTTGGCCTTAATGTTTGTATGTTTATTGTAAGAATTAATCTATACAGATGATCACAACATGTTTATGTGTTGGTTTCTAAATAAACTCAAGATTTTTATCTCTTTATCGTACTTGATCATGAAGAGGGTACTAGCTCAAAATTTTTATCTCTTCAGTTTTTGGGAAAAATTAACATGTATTATTCATATTAATCCGCTGTGGAAATATCGTGCTTTAAGTGAAGCGTTAAATTTAATTTTTTTTTCATATGCCTTTAATATTTAATTAAAAATTGTTTTGCTTCTACTGAAAATTTTTAATTTTTGAGTTAATACCATCTTTTTGATCAAGTGCAATATATACCTTTATATATGTTAGTAAATAAGAAAATGTGTGTAAATTTGTCTGCATGTCTGAGTATATGTTATTGTCTATTGTGTGGTACAGAATTGCTCATGGTATTTTAAAATTCTATTGAGTGTGTGTATTTATTTACCGGTTCAACATTAAAGGCACACATAAATATGTAAACAGTGTAACAAATATTAAGTCCAACACAATTTTTTAGTAAAATTTATATTAATATTTTTATTTCTGTGACTCAAAGTTTAAAGTGCTTAAGATGACTTAAGCTAAATTTGAGTTAATGGCACTTTTGATATCTCCACATTAAAAAGTTTCAATTTTTCAGGAATTTATACCAAAATTACTTTTTTTTATCTTTTTTCAATATGCAAGAACATTCGGAATAAAAAATTGAGTTTACTTTTGGTCTGTGACATAAGGAATATTTAGGAATTTAGGAAACTGAAAAACTATGAACGCAGAAAACTGATGATTTTATTAGAATAGATCTCAATTTTTTAAAAATCACCTTTAAAGATTAAAATTTCTCTCCTACAAAAGATTATTTTATAAAAAAAAAAATTAAATAAAACTGTTTTCAATAATTAGTATTGTGGTTATTTTATTGAACTATTTATGGTTTTTAATTCAAAAATAAATATTTTTAATCGTGCCAAAAATTCATCAAATTTATTTTTCATTAAATTATTTTTATGCAGAAAGGAATTTTACAACATGAAATTTATAACAATGTATTGATAATCTTGCATTTTTAACTGCGCGTAAAAACCTGGGTTCGACTCCCAGTTCAGTCAAGAATAAAAAATTATTAATAAATTTTAATAATTTTCATGTTGTAAGATTTTTTTATTATCCAAATAGTTAAATAAAAATTAAATTTGATGAACTTGAGATAAAAAATATTCAAACTCTTTTCTATAACAATTTAATTTATATAGACAGATTTTCTACTTGCAAAGAAGAAGAATGGTTAAAGTATGGTAACAAAAAATTAATTATGGCACCCGCAAAATAAAAATAAATAAAAGGGGGGGATTTCTTATAAAAATATAACTATAGTTATAACACGTTACAGTAATAAAAATCGAAATAAAATTAAAACTTTTCGCTTAAAAAGCAAATCTCAAAAATGGCTGAAAAAAATAACTATAAATTGGATAACATTGAACATATTATTGTTAATTCTTACCAAAATATGGTTACTTTTTGCCAACTTCTAGAAAATGTTGACCATAAAATTGTTAATTTTGAACATGTAATGGTTAATTTTAATCATTGTAATGGTTAATATTGACCAAAATATTGTTCAATTTAAACAAATTATGGCATTATAATTTTTTTTTTTGTTATTTTTAATGGTTGATTTCCGACAAAATTATTGTTTTTTTTAATATTATGGTCATATTTAAACATAATATGGTTCCCTACAAACACAAGTATTGTTAAAATCCAAACATAGCATGCTCATGTTAGAATATGGTTACCCCTCTAACCATATTTATTCTGCGTGTACATATAACTGTATAATTTTCGCTTGGAAAATTCATATGTCCGATTATTTTCTATTAAAAATTTTATGTATTAAACTATTTTCTCACAACAAAAATTTCTGTATAAGACTATTGTCTAAAAAAATTTTCTGTAAAAAACACTTTTCTACAAAAAAAAAATTCTGTGCAAGATAACTTTCAAGAGAAAAGTTTCTGTAAAAGATAGTTTTCTATTTTATAACAACTTGTACAAGATAATTGTCACTAGAAAATTTTTGTATAAAACTTTTTTCTATTAAAATATTTTCGTATAGGAACAACTGTTGTAAATACTTTTTTCCCTGAAATCATTTTTAATAAAATATTTTTGGTATAAGTCGGTTTTCTATACAACATATTTTTGACTTATACTATTTTCCATAAGTATAATACTATTTTCTAAACAAAATTTAATGTATAAAGCAATTTTTAGTTAAAAAATAATGTATTACATTATTCTATCAAAAGGCTTGAACAACACTCAAATCCACTAGCTCGAAATATTTTAAATCATGGCAGCCACACTCGCTTAAGAAGCAGAGACACTGCAGCACTTACCCAATCTGGCACTAGTAGGACATAAAACAAAGTATTAGGATAAGATTTGATTAAATTTTCTTTGTTCATATTTAATATATGAAGATTCAATAAAAAAATATTGAAAAAAAAAAAAACTTGCTATATAATTTGTTCTGTTCAAAATATTTTTCTGGTAAAACTTTTCTGTGAATGATTATTTTCTGAAGAATGTTTTCGGTATAAAGGCTCAGTTAGGCGAACGTTGCTGTACCGTATCTGCACTGTTAGCTTTTTGTTGTATGCAAACCAATATAAAAGTTTACCGAAATGTAATGTACCGTGGTTGCAACGTACCATTCTGTATGAAATAGTATTTCATACCGTTGTTACGTGACATTTGTAAAACAGTGATGGGCGGCTTGTATGTTATATTGAATGCGGGTATTTTTTCTCTTTTTTTTGGTACTTTTTCAGTATAGCTACACACAGAAAAAAATCAAGTTTAAAACGTAGAAAACAAGGTTGATTTAAAATTTTTCGGTGGTGATTTTGCTTTCTACGTTTTTCATGTTAATTCAACCTGATTTTACATTAACTTCGAACAACATTTTTTTCTTTTAAAATAACTTAAATTCATGTTAATTTAACATTGCAGTAAAGTTAGAGCAAAATGAAATTTATATTGAAATAACAATCCGAATCACGTTGAATGAAAGTTATTTCAAGTTAAAAACAACGTGAATTTCATGTAGAATCAAATTGGTTTGAGTGCGATGTAACAGTGTGAAGAAGCTTCAGAGACAACATATGCATTTATTTAAGAATAATTCAAAACACTTACCCCTGTAACACATGTTTCACTTATTTTGTATTCTCCTTTGATAACAGAAGTATCAGCAGAATCGCCCAATATGGTTTTCGTCATCATTCTACTTTGAAAACTTTATGTACTATTTAACTAAATAATTTTAATTAAAAGAATACGGGAATTGTCTTCTTTTTATAACATATTTTAAAAATGAAAATAAAAAATGTACATACATGTTAATGTAACAAGATAAACTTTTGATTTTAATATAAAACAGGTTTTTATGGATTCAATGTTGAATCCATATTTATTTATATTTTAATATATTTTTTTTTTATTTTAACAGTGAATAATATTTAATAAACGTGATTTAAGGTTATTTTATTTAAAATTAATATGAAATAATGATAAATTTAAATAAAGGGCATACTTTTGCAGAAATTTACTATGATTCTCAATCAACATTTTTCCATGTTAATTTTACATTGGTATTTTTTTCTGTGTGTATGGAATTGCGAAAAACAACTTACAGTACAACATATTTCCAAATATACATACACAGAAAAAATTATAAGTAGTTTTTTATCAATTAAAAAAATTATTTAAAAAGTATTTGAATTTAATTAATGTGATAATTGAAACAATTATTTTTTTTGTTGAAAGAAAATTAAAATAATAATTTTGATTTAATAACCATTTTAGTTGTTTTGAAATAAATTTTGAATTAAAATAATAATTAAATAGCAAACAATTATTTCTTTTAAAATAAAATAATTTAAACTTGTGATATTGTTGTTGGAAATTTTCAAAATCAATCAACACATTGTTTATAACGGCAAAGTTTTTTGATCATTTTTTTAATTAAAATTAAAAATATCATTTATTGAAAAAAAAAATATTCAAAATGTTAAATTTTTACAATTTTTAGTAATCAATATAATCATTTTGGTAATAGGTGCAAAATCAACAAATGGGTTGCTTGATTCTATGAATTTAGTACAAATTTGGTGATTAGAGAAAATTTTTAATTTTTTCTGTGTACATAGATACATATACATATTTAGATGTATAAAATAAACAAATGCATATGCACTTACAATGGAAATGTGAAATATATAAAAGGCTTTAAATGGTATAAAAACCTTGTTTTATTTTAAATGTGCATACATTTACAATATATGTTTGCTAAAAATATATATGCTGAAATACAAATTTGTTTATTGTAAATCTATATTTTAAATATTAAGTTATTAACGTTTTATACATACACAATATACTGTTTTAATATCATTCAAATCATTTGGTACTTTTTCTGCACAGCGGTCACCATTTAAACATCTTTGATTCCCATCACTGTGTGTATTGTTTTATGTATACCATTGCTTTTTGTTTATGTATGGGAAAAACATATGACACATTTAAACGTTCTACAAGTGCACTAACGTGCTTGCAGTACAGTGCGGTACATTACGAGTACAGCAACGTTTGCCTAACTGAGCCTTAAGGCTTATTGCTAAAGATTACTTTGTTTCTGTCTTAGACTAATTTCTATACAACTTTTTTGTGTAAGTTTATTATATATTCTATATAGAAGGCTGTGTTTTGCACAAAGCTATTTGTATTATTAAATTTTCTGAACAAGATTCTTTTTAAAGAAAATTTTTTGCATAAAATAAGAAAAATTGTCTATAAAACTATTTTTTGTTCTAAATGTTGTATAAGATCAATTTCTATGAACGCTTTTCTGTATAAGACTATTTTTTATTTAAACAATTCTGTATAAGACCAATTTCTAAAAAACTTTTTTGTGCAAGTTTGTTATTTTTTCTGAATAAGGCTGTATTCTGTACAACATTATTTGTATTATTCTATTTTCTGAATAAGATTTTTTCTAAAGAAAATTTTTTGAATAAAATAAGAAAAATTATCTATAAAACCATTTTTTTTTTTTTAAAAAATTTGTATAAGATCAATTTCTATGAACGGTTTTCTGTATAAGACTATTTTTTACAAAAAAATTAACTGTTAGGATTTATTTTTTTTTCTACAGGAAATTTTCTGACTAAGATATTTTTGTAGAATATTGTATGAATTATGTCTAAGCCATTTTTTGTAGAAAATGTTTAGTAATAAACAAATTTTTTCAGTGTACGAATATTTTTGTTTGGCAATATTTTAAAAATGTCTGAACTATTATTGGTTTCCTTGTATTTTACATATCAAAATAGTATTTTTATAACATCAAAACTAGAGAAAATGTCTGTATTTATATTATAAAAACACACTTCAGGCTGTATGTAAATACTTCTCGAGATAAATATTATTCAAGTAAATGAAATTTAAAATAAATGCTTGTACAAAAAAAAAACAAATTTAAAAAATATTTTAAATTGCTCTTAACTTAAAGGAAATGTATAATAGAACTTAAAGAGTTCTAATAAGCAAATATAAAGTCATACTTATAATATGACTAAAATCCAAAAAGGTTTTTCGTTTTTAAGTTTTCTTAAATTATCCTCCAGTGGTTTTTTGGCCAATTTAGGACAACATACAATACAAGCTACTTGCTTCATGAAGAACTTATTTGTTTTTTCTTTTATTTTATTTTTTTAAGCAGATTCTTAAGCATATTTTTTTAAAATTTATTTAAAATAAAACTTAATTAAAAAGTTTTCTTACACAGATAATGGCAGTAAATATAAAAAGTTTTTGAGTTTTAATTTAGCAGATTTTTTATTTTAATTTTTGCATTAGCTTGGCTTTTTTATAAAAATCTGCTTAAAATAAAAAGGATGCTTAAAAAATGGCATCAAAAAGAAAAAGGAAAATGGTTGTTAAATGTAAGAACTAAAAAAAAAAACTGTTTTAAATGCTTAACAAATAGCATTAAAGCAATTAAGGCCAAGTTAGAGAAGGGATAAAAGCAACCACATATAAATTATACATTTTAATAAAATGGTAAAAAAACGCAATTTATAACAAGTTAAAAAACCATAAGAAGAGGATACAAGGATGACAACAGGGAATAGAGATTATGGCAAACATGAATTTATAATTAGAAAAGAAAGAAAAAAACAAGTAAGTGTATTATATTCTGCTGTGCCGAATCTTTTGTACCCTCCACCGGCAGTTTCCGGAGGCCGATCTTTACGAAATTTGGCAAGGTGATTTATAGTCTTACAAAACTAAGACTGACGAAATTATTTATTTTATAATAGAATTGTGGGGCCTGTGGTAAATTATGGGCCGATCTTCACTAAACTTATCAGTATGATTTTTAGTCCTTCAAAACTGTGACGTACAAAATTGTATTACCATAGCATCATTTGTTACGGTGTTACCCGTACTAAGCTATTTTCCGAGAGTTGGATTTATATTGAGCATTATAAACTGATCTTCACGAAATTTTACATTATGATTTTTAGTCATATCGAAAGAAAGTAGAAGAAATAACCCTTATTTTCGAAAAAGAAGGCATTCAACATGGTAACACCTATCGTGGAATATATAGTGATTTTAAGTGAGGATTTAACTGAAGTTAGATTTCGAAAGTATTTTGGACTCCAACGCTTCTCATTTTTAATAACTTCTAAATTTTCCAATTCCTGAAACCACAAAAAATTTAGATAATTTTAATTCCTGAACGTCTTTGATATTTCACTTCCCTCGCCAACTACCTCTACAAGCTAAAATGAAGCTCACAACTGGTAAATAAAATTCTGAAAAATAAATTTGAAATTTTTATTAATATTTGCGTATATAGGAGCTTGCGAAAATTTAAGCGAAATTTATCAATTGATTTTATACACATATATTCCGATAAAAACAATTTTTTGTTAATCAAGATACATTTGGTAAGTCTAGAAAGTGGGTTATTCATAGTTGGTAACTAAAAATATAGTAAATCCTTTAAGTTTATGTAGGTAGGAAAATATTTAGGATTAGTTTAAAAACATACCTTAGAGCGGTAGTTTATATATTTTTTTTTTATATATGTATATAAATATCTAAAAACTAGTTTACTTTAAAATAACATACATAGATAGATAGTTTTAACGGTTTATAAAAAATCTATTTAATTTTTATACCTTAAAATATATTTTAGTAAAATTTCATGTAGATTAGTTATATTTGTTAGTGTAGCTTGAATATATGGAAATTAAAACCAGTGGTTTTTTTTTCGAATATTAACTTGAATCTACTTCATTTTTTTCGATTTCTATATATACCTAAAACAAGGTCAATTGAAATTATTTATAAATAAGTTCGGAAGCTAGTTTTTGCGTATATATAATAACTTATAAATATGAGGAAAAAATCATTTCAGTTTATTTATATGTATATAGGGAGCTATTCAAGTTTAAATACGTACACACCTATGGGGCTCTAAAATAATTTAATGTTAATTCTATATTTAGGAAAGAAATCTGAAGTTAGTTTTGCCCATATAATCGCTTATATAAAAATACGAGAAAAATTGATTTAGCTAGTTTATAAAAAAGAATTATTTTAGTTAAAATAAACACGTACCTATAGGGTTCTAAAACTAATTTTAGTTTAGTCAATATTGGAAAAAAAAAGTTTTTTTTTTAGTTTTGAGTGACGGAGGTGAAAGGTTGAGTTTAAGAAAAAAAATTGGTTTTTTGAGATTTTCGGAAAAAGATTGTGATTTTTTTTTTTGTGTTTTGCGATGAATTTGCGGTATAAATAAATTGATAAATAAAGAAGAAATTCTATTCATTTATAAAAGTAACTTTAGAGTTGTTTTTTTAATATAAAAAAGATAAACACAATATATGATCTTAAACATACACTCATGAACATTCACACCTACTTATACACCATACATACACATAGGCATACATCCACCATCCATTCGTACACACAACACCATCATTCATAAATATATCCAGCATCCAAACACCATCATCATCTGTCATCGCTACACCCCACATATACTCCAAACACCATCCCACTGTACACGCATCCTCACCACACATACACACTTTCTCACACCGCAAGCACTGGCATTCGAACCTCCCGCTGACATATAGACAGACAGACGGGACTTGGTCCAGACCGACGAAGGAAAGATGAACTATTGGTAATCCTACCCATAATTTTCGTACACCAGTTCGAGCTCGGACTAGGGTTTTTGGGCACTGAGTTGGGCCTTGGGTAAGCGACGGCCGATCATTTCTTTTTGCTGAGGTTTGTTTGAGCGGACAGGTAGGACAGGTTTTTTTCCGACTTACTACTTGGTGAGCTTGCACGCTATGGAAATCTCCTGAGGAGGAAAAAGATTATGGGGTGAGAAAATCAACAGGTAAGTGAGCTAAGTTTTAATCTTGTAGGGGTAGAATCGCGTAAAGGGGCAAATCCACATATGGGCCAAGGATTTGCCAAGGTAGTGGGAGGGCAGGCCAGGCAGCAAAACGTCAGCTGCCAGCCGATAGGTGATAGGTCGAGATGGGCAGGAATCAAATTATTGCAGGGAATTGGAAACATTTTAGGTGGTTAGTTTTTTTCTTCTTTTTGTTTGCAAATGGTTTTTACTTATTTACCTTTTGCTTTTTGTTAAAATTTGTTTTTGCTTACACTGGCTTTTTTGGTTTGGTTAATAGTTTCTTTTTATTAATAATTTTTTTTTATATAATTTTTTTTTAAATACATTATTTAGTTATTTTTTTTTTTTTTTTTTTTTTTGACAATGGCTTGTGGGTGGTTAAGATGGCGAATTCACGCTTCTACCGGCTTAGCCTGGCAAAATTTCAAAACCTAAGCGTTGCTATCCTAACCATCCACCGGTTCAGACCAAAAGTCATTGATAAAAATTTATTTTAAAATTTTAATATTTATTTTAAAATTTATTTTTGTTTTAAATATAATTTTCTATGCGAACAAAATTTTTAAATTTATTTTTTCTATGCGAACGTTAACGTTCAAAATCGTTGAACAGGCTGTAAGACAGTTGTCAAAGAAAACAATTAGGCCAGCACACATATGCTTTATTTATTTGTATAAAGATTTTGCCACTGTAATGGGCTGGAACATGGAAGATAGTTAGAAAAAAAAACTTTAGAGAAAACTCTTATTAAGTGTATAAAAAGCATCTATAGATGTTGCCGCCATGATGTCGGAACTAAAAATAATAACTCAGAGGAATTTACCACAACACAAGGTGTTATACAATATATATTCATATTAGACACTCATTTACTCATCGATGACACCCTTAAAAGCTGTAAATAAAGAATGAAAACCGACGCGACAGAATAATGGAGGCTTCAGCCTGTGAGATAAAGCATGCTCGCATACGCAGTTGAAAGCAGAACCTTAAAAGAGTAGCCAGAAAGACCAGAAGAGACAGAATCAGGAACGAGACGATCCGAGGTCGTCAAAGTATAGAACCCTTATAAATTAGAATAAATTGCTCCAAGATGGGATGGTATGGGCACATGGCCAGGATATCAAACTCCTGACTGCCAAAAAGAACCCTAAATGCTTGGAGAAAGACGACACAGAAAAACAGCTGGGCAAGACACAACGGGTACCCAATACAAAATTTAGCTTCAAACGAAGCAGGTTTAAGTTTCGCTAACCATCTCGCTTACGGAAGGTATGAAGCAATATATGTTTGACATAAGAAGTGCTTTATTCAACGCATATAAAAACTGGTGAATGTAGCCATCAGCTTAACACACTGAGTGTTTTTACAGGTTTTTTTTGGTATTTTCCCTTACAAACCTGCTTCGTGGTGAGGGAATGCCGTGGAACAAATAATATTTTTTTGTTATAAGACTTGTAAAGAGTTCCTTCACTTACTTAACTGCATCTCTCTGAATGTCTTATTGCGAATTGCATAATCGTGCGCTTATTTTTATAAATGTACCATTAGTGCTTCGAAGAAAATGGTTTCGACGAACAAAGGATCAAAACTCCGGAATAGGACAGACAGAAATGGCGCAACATTTGCAAAACCTCTACACTGAAAGGTAGAAGAGGTTCAGAATAATTAAGTTAGTTACTCAAACTTTACGCTGTAAAAACTTTTCCATCATTTTCCCTAACTTCAAAATCCTTAAGCCGCTAATTTCATCACAAGAACTTAATTAATTTACTTTTACCAAAAATAATACTTTTTAAAATTACTTGAAGAAACTCTCTTAAAAAACTTCTCCATTAATAAATGATGCAATACTTAATAATTTTTATCTGGAATGTGTAGAATACTCAAACAAAATTCTGTATAAATCACACACATGGGAATTACTGACGAAAACATAAACAATTTCTTGCTTTTGAAGTTACACAAAAAAAAAAAAAAAATATATACATAAATATGAAAAAAAATGTAAAAAAAATATATATAACTTCCGGTAAATCTGCCACATTTTTGGCACTCTTGTTTGAATCTTTTGTTATTGTATGCAGTGCAAGCAAAAAAAACTGAAATGAGTTTTTTTTCTTATAGTTTTTTTTTCACAAATAAAAGTACTAATTTATTGATAAACTTTTTTAATACACAATAAGGGAATTATGATTAGACAGACCTAAACAAATGATGTTCTACAATGCTAGTAGTACACCTAGAGAAAATTTATGGTTCCATATTCAAGTTGAAAACTAAAGATTTCACAATAAAAAAGGTTCTTATCGATTCATAATTAAAATGTGGATCTGGCATTAATACATCGTGGACCAAATAAGAACTACCAATTTTAACCTCGTATAGCTCGCTTATATGAACTAATTCAGACAGGGCCTGTTCACTAAATGGAAAAGTTCACATAATCGAGACAATATAAAATAAGTATTTCAAATCATTTTTAATATGTGTACATACATAACCTGCACAACCTGCATTTTCGCAATGCCAAAATGTCATTAATCTTTATTATTATTTTTACTCCAAGCAATAACTTTGCAAACACCAACGATCTTTTAAATCGTTACTTTAATATAGAAATGCCCTAAATAACGTTTTCCTTACTTTTCAGGCGAAGAAAAAAACTTAATAAAAATTATAGTCTTGTAGTTGCGATTTTTTTTAAACGCAGTTTTAAATTACATTTTCTAAGCAATTTAATAAAAAATTGCGTTTAAAAAAAATCGCGACTACAAGACTATTATTTTTATTAAGTTTTTTCCTTCTCCTGTAAAGTAAGGAAAACGTTAGTTAGGGCTTTTCTATATTAAAGTAACGAAATGTTCCAATACATTCGTATATACACATTTACTAGCTTATTTCGGGAAAGAACAGATTTCTAATAAAGGGTGTTTTTTAAAGAGTGACACAAGCTTAAATCAAAGTAAAACAAGGAAATATATTTATTTTAAATATCAATGAAACGGACTTTATAGCAAAGAAAATTTTATGATGATTTTAATATGATTTCCGCCATGTCGCCGCCACGGCTGGCGTGTAGAAGGCTTGAAGACATATGGGCCAATGACTGCGCCAGCCCATAAAGAGCACCAAACAGTAATTTTCTGTGGATGTAATGGTGTTTCGACAAAAGCTTACCCATTCGACCAGAAATGGGCTTCATCGCAAAGTTTAATTTTGAATGGAAATTTACAATCAATATCAATTTGTGCTTCAGCCCATATGCCGAATTATTTGGATTAAAAATTTCATCAATTTGCGCGTTGCTCGATTCATAATAAGTCGTAAGTCGATATAATGAAATTTCAAAGCAAACTAAACAAAAAGCAAATATCAGCTGTTAAATGGGTGATCAAATAATGCAGTGATGCCAACTCAAAGTTGTGACACTCTAAAAAAACAACCTTTACAACAAACAGTCACAAAAAAATCAACGTTCGCAAGTTGTTCACATAAAAGAGATAGGTTTTATTCACTCTTTAGAACCTCATGTGTAAAAATTTTGTTGTTCACTATTCTGGATGCTTATAAAACTGGATACTCATATAACCGAGCGTCTACTGCAATTGTTTTTTTCTATTTGCAGGTTATAAATAAGGGTATCATTTCAAATTTTTTTGGTTGGAAAAATGGAAAAAAGAAAAATTACGCTCTTATTGACGTGAACGGAATTTTTTTTAGTTAAAAGTAAAAAGTACAAAAATTTTAACTGAAAAAAAGTCTGTAATATAATTCTTGAAAGTAATTGATATTTTTCAAGATGCCAAAAAAACGCTGTTAAAAGTGAATTAATTGATTATTTTTAATTGTTACATCATTTTTACGTTTTTTTTTATATTTTTTTGTATAGAATTCATTTTTAATTTTGTTTTGAAAAACGACGTTTTAAAAAAATTCATATTTGATTTGATTTAAACGGAGTTTTTAAGAATCATAGTTGATTATCTTAAAAAGAGATGGAAATTATAGTATTTTTTGTGAAAAATAACAACATTTTTAAAAGAGTGCGAACCACACTCAATTTGACGTTTATGAATTGGCAACTTTTTAAAAATTGTAAAGTTGTAATTTTCCAATCTCATTTTTTTACACTTGGTTAAAGCTTGTTTAAATTGCAACTTTCGGTGGAAAAGTTTTTCCTTGTGTTTGTTGTAACATGTAACATTTTTCCACTTTTCCATTTTTCCAACCAATAAAAAAACTGAAATGAATACCCTTACTGATTTCTTGGAAATTTATAATGAGTGCATACAGTGGAGGCCTGCATAAATAAGCCTATGTGGGTGAAGGTGTAAAAGCAAATAGCAAATGCTTTAATATACTGAAAGTATGGGTATAAGAAATACTCTCAAAAATTAACAAGGGAACTAACAATACACACGGCAATGAAAGTAGAGACAAAATAAACACACGTTGGGATAACTATATACGAACTATTTTGTATGTTATTTTCTTTGATAATATCGCAAAACAGTTCTTTAGAAAAACTATTCTTTGTATGCATACGTCACATACGACACACAATCAAACATCATACATTTTTTGAATGCATCCGCTACTTATGATAGATAAGTAAACATTACAAATTCTCGCAGACTGCAAAAGATAAAAAATAATAATAAAAAAAAGATAAATTCTAGGATTATAATCAAAATTTAATTTACAGTATTAAAAAGATTTGAAATAAGTAAGTACTGTCTAAAGTGGTTTTCTTTGAAATATTCAACCTTTACAACACCATTTAAATTGTGCGACGAATAGTACTGCATAGCATTCGTCATCATGGCTGTACGAATTGATTTTGTAGCGTATTTGATTAATAAATACATTCCCAACAAAAATTTGTATAATTTTGCGAAGCACTCATGGTACATTTAAAAAAATAAGCGCACAATTATGCGCTACGCAATAAGACATACAGAAATGCAGTAAAGTAAGTGAAAGAACTCTCAACAACTTTTATAAAAAAAAAATAACATTTCAAGCGCTACGGCATTCCCTTACTACGAAGCAGGTTTGTAAGGGAGAATACTTAAAAATAACGGTATCAAAACATTCAGTGTGTAAAGCTGATCGTTACATCTACCAATTTTATATGCGCTGAATAATGCGCTTTATGTGTCAAAATGTATTGCTTCAAAGTGGGAACTCGCCATATAAAATTCATGTCTTCCGTAAGCGCAATGGTAAACGAAACTTTAAGGTTTCTCCCTTACAAACCTGCTTCGTTGGAAGCTCCATTTTATATTGGGAAATAATGTTAAGTGCGACTTTAATGTCTGTTGTTTGCAAACGAGTTTTGAAAACATTCGCATATTTTATAAAAATGTTAAAACCAAATAATTAAACAATAAAAAATGTGCCAATAACAAAATATTATCATTATTATTCTTTGTATTTTGCATTTTTAACTGTTTTTTAGTTCTAGCCCCGTTTTTATTCGTGAGTTTATTTGACAGTTCAAAGTGGGAACTTTTCTCACAAAAATGTTACAGACACACTTTTTCTGTAAATTGGCGAGTAATTTCCTTACGTAACAGCAAGAACTCGCCAAAAAAAAGTTACAGACACAGTTTTGTGAGAAAAACAGCTGTTTGTTTCAATATATGGCATTTTTGTTTCATTTCACACATTTCAATCGAAATGTTTCTCGACGCGAGCGTTACAGAACATGGGCACAGATTTTTCTTGTTTTGCTTATCACGGATTCTAGTAGCCGTCTCCAGGTGTTAGCGGGTCTACCTCTTCTACTGTTGCCTTTAGGATTCCAGTCAATTGCCATCTTCGATATATCATCATGAGGTCTTCGTAGGATATGGCCAACCCAGCTCCATCTCCTTTTTGCAATTTCTATACGGATTGGTGTTCCGCCTGTTCTTTGCCACAGGTCTCTATTGGAAACTACGTTCGGCCAAAGAATTCTCAATAATTTCCGAAAGCAACGCCTAATGACTCCTGCAGATGTTGTATGTCGTTTTTCCGTAGAGTTCCAGGATTCACATCAAAATAGCAGGGTACATCGAACATTTGAGGAGAAAAGACGCAGCTTTGTACCTGTTTGTATTTGTGGTGATTTCCATATCCTTTGTAATGCACCGAATGACTGTTTTGCCTTTTTATCACGCCCGTGCCGAAAATTATGCTTCCTAAGTAGCAAAACGATTGCACATCCTCGAGCTCTATGTTGTTGACACTGAGAGAGATTAGAGCTTAGAGAGATTGCCTGTATTTATGCGTATAATTTTTGTTTGGTCGATGTTAGTATGAAGATCAACACCCAATGCTAGCTGGTGTATCTGTTCCAATTTAGCTGATATGTCAGTTAAGTTATCCGCGAGTAAGTAGATATCGTTAGCATAGTCCAGATCCTCTAATCGACTATTCATACCCCATGTGATGGCTCTTCTATTGCGACTTGATTGCTGCATTACTGAGTCCAATACAATATTAAATAACAGCGGGGAAAGGACACATCCCTGTCGTACACCACTACTTACACCAATCGGGTTGCCTTATAAAATGTTCGCACGACAGCTTTTTTTTCGTAAATCACTCTCTCATTCGTAATCCACAGCCTAATTATTATCCAAATTACATAATTCGTCATACAAAATTTTGAGAGCGGATTATCTCATTTGTACGACATTCAATTTTTATTACCCTGTGGATTACTTTAAAATCAATTTGATCTCTAACTTTTATCGGTTTTTTCCATCACCAGCTGTCAAAGCACCAAAAAAAACAAACAAAAAAATATAACATAAACAAAGAAAAGCAGGGCTGCCAGATTTGACAATTTATCGTCATTTGACGATTTTTTGTTCCAAAATTAGCAAAGTGCCGATTTGCTGATTTTTTAAAAAAAGTGACGATTTTTTCAGTCTCCAAAGTCTGAAGAAATATTACATTTTCTGACAATTTCGTTTTTTAATATTGGAATGGTTAACAGCCCTACCTTAACAAGAGCGGGAGGCGGAACGTTTTCTTTCGCTTGGCTTTTACGCTGATATGCCATACCAGGAAAGAGCGTCAACGTTGTGTCACGAACAGTAGTGATAGCTAATAGCTAAATATAGCTTAAATCTAAATAAAAATAGAGTTAAAAACGCTAGATTGACCAAAAAAAAGCTAAATTGCCATTATAAATTAAACTAGCTGTCAAAATCGGGTTTTCCAATTCCAAAGCGATCAGGCCACTCTATTCAAAAACTAGGAAACGCGTGCCGCTTTTTTTTAGGTACGGCTGTAATATGCAATTCTTAGGAAAATCTTGGATTATTTTCCGAGTACATTTCACGAGTTGTAAGAGAATATTTACATAAGTCTCATACGATTCTTGATATGAAAGTCTTGTTAGATTATCTTTACCCACGTCTTAAACGATTCCCACAAAGATTGAAGAAGTGTCTTTCGCTGTGCTATGGAAGAATCTCTCTCGTGTTACAGTTTTTCCCGTGTGAGGAATCTTCTACGATTCTAGGAAACTGACGATTTCCTCACAAATTTATCTGGTAGTCCTGAAGAAAAGTAAACAAAAGTAAAGGAAGTAATTTTATGTTATAAAAATACATTGAACCCATTTAAAAAAAAAACTAAATTCTAAATTGTCCGATTTTTTTGACGGGTTTTCGAAACGATAAATGCGATTTTTTTTAATTTTTTCTCAGGAAACTGACAATTTATTCACAAATTTATCTGGCAGCCCTGAAGAAAAGTAATGGAAGTAATTTTATGTTATAAAAATACATTGAGTCCATTTGCTAACAGCTTTTCTATTTACTGGGAAAATAAATATTTTATATGTATGTATTTCTTTGAAATAATATTTTTTACTTACTTTTTCTTTTCATTCTTAATACAAGTAACCGCAAACAAACAATCAAATTTAGCAATAAACAAAATTAATAAAAAGAAGAAGAAGAAAACTGTCAAAACCGATTAGGAATGCGCTGTGCGAACATGGTAATTCAAATAAGTAATAAAAACAGAGAGCGAAGTAATCCAAAGCACCGTGCAAACATGGCATAACACGCGTTCATGCAATACTAGGCTTGTTGAGTTGCCGTACAAAGCTTTAATAATGTCGATAAGCTCAGGTGGAACTCCCTTGCAACGAAGTGCATGCCAAATTGCCTGATTGTTGATAGTATCGAAGGGGAGAACAGCATTCCACCGATTGCTCCACTATGATCCGCAGGGTATTTATGTTATCGGTGCAAGATCGATGTGGTCTGAAACCGGCATGTTCTTTTCGATGATCTGTTGCAATTGATGATAACAATCTAGCATGGATTATAAAGTGTATTTCAGGCGGAGGTTCTAGGGATCTTGAAAGTCATAGAATTGCTTAGGGGTTAAATTGTTGAGCGCTTGGAGGTCACTGTTTATATATATATAGACAGCCAGGTAGTTTCGTGAATGCGAATATAGTGGATACAGGTAAAAGAGCTGTAGAGGAAATGTAATGAGGCTACACTGGGAAACGGGTCACCGGGCAATAGTACCAAAAATTAAATGCCGTTGAGTTGCTGAGACTGGGCTCGGAAATTAAGGATTTTGACTGTTTGGAGACAACCAGACCACGAATAGGCTTTTATTTGAGGAAGATTACCGAACTTATCGGGCCTGAAGAAATAGAACGGATTGTAAAGTAAAACGGATGTTATGGCCGGTGATTAGGAACACCGATTCTAATTCACTACTAAGCAGGGGCAAAGACTGCGCTAAAGGCATGAGAGATAATAGGATCTGACTCGTCGAATATATATATGTATATGTAGGTTGTGCGAGGATACAGAGGAGATAGAGCCAGTTGAGCACATTCTGTGTCATTGTCCTCGGCTTTAGAACAGAAGTGTTTTAAGATTATTTGGATCGCACTCCGTAAGTACAATTCTTAAGTTTTATTTGTATGACTACAACTTTTTTATGTTATTTAGTTTTTGTTTTTAACTTCTATTTTCATCCTACTTTTGTTAAGTTTATTTTTAGGTTTTTGTAAAGGAAAAAAGGTTATAAACACAGGTGAATGTACAAAAAAAAAAAATATAGCAACGACTTATAAAAACCCCTACTAAAAAACCAGGAAATAACTAATATAATTAGTTAAATAAGAAGTTTTAAGTTTCACAACAAAAGCGAAATAGGCGAAGAATATTTGAATCATGCTTTTAATTTGAAATCCATTCTTCGTTATTGTATGCGATATAATAAAGCTTTTGCCAAGAATGACAGCAACATCCGTTTTCATATAAAATTTTTTTTTTATTTCTTCCAAAATTTTATTATATTTTATATTATACACAGTAAACGTAAGGATAATTCTTATTTAATCTCCTCACCTTTTATAGGCAAACAGTACAATGAAATAAAATCAAGTACTTGGAAAAATCCCAGAAAGAAGGAACAAAAAATCAACACAAATCAACATCCAAAACAAACAACTTTTTTTAACAAACAGCTACAAGATTTAAACAGGGTGTACTGAATTGTTATTTTTAGACAAAACAAACATGAATTCAGACATAAGCACACATGCTTAGATAAGTCTATTAACACACAGTCACACATCTTCTCTCACTTCAATCCATGTACCTGGAAAAAAAAACAAACTTACGTGCATTACAAAAATAATGTTAGAACGAACTATTGTGATTTTTTCTTTGAAAAAAAAAATTATTTGTTTAAAAGAAATGCAATAAAAGGAGTGTGTGATGCTATCTGAAACTTTTAAAATACTTTTTTCTTTTTTGTAAAACCACACATACAAACACTTGCAGAACATACACAGCAAATAAGAAACCGGAACAGGATTTTCTTTGTATGTTAACAAGTGAGTGTGTGTGTGTGTTTATTTGTTTCAATATTTGTTTGTACAAATAATTCTGATACCACCTACAAGTTCTTTAAAGTTGAAGAGTATAAAATAATTCTTAGAATCTTTCTTGTTTGATGTTATTATTTTATTTGTTTGTTTATATGTTTATTTGTTTTTGTAGTTTCTATTGTTATTGCTGTTAAGTATATTTGTAAGTGTATATGTACCTGCTTTCATATTGTGAAGGTGTAAATATTAAAGTATAAATTCTTCACTGTATTAGTACATGTACATAAAAACGTAGGAAATTTGAAAAGTCTTTTAAAAAGCAAAGGCAATAGTAAGGAAAAGTAGATATTGAGCACATTCAAATGACGTAACTGTTGCCAAACCGTTTAATGTTTGTCTTAGAAACGCAAAGTTGAGCAATTTAGCTCAACTTAAAAGTCAAAATGTTGTGCTAAAACTCAATAGCTGATCGAATACAGCTATTTATAAGTTTAGCTTACCTATTTAATTTTAATTATTTCTTTTGTCACGCTTTTATTTATTTTCAATTGCTTACATATATTAGCTTTTTATTTTGAATTATATGCATCATGCCGTTTCTAAGACGGGAATGTTGGGCTCAACAGTTGTCAGCAGTTTTGTAGCAGTTGAGCTCAACAGCTACGTCTTATCAACGTGCCCATTGTTTCCTGTAGTTTCTATTAGAAAGATATGGTGGCAACGAAAAAATTTAAGTCGTATCTTTCATTTGCAATACCACTTATTTCACGCGAATTGTGTCATGAGGTTCTGAATTTATAATCCAGCCTTCGCGATGTATGGGCAGGTCTTCCGACAAGTCTCTTTCGACATACAGTGGTGTGGAATATAAAATTTGTGTTAATGTCTTTTACCAAAAGTGATTTTATTTGAGCTCCATCGGGATTTAATTATGGGTGCAAATCAAGGCGAATTCACAATATACAAACTTTGACAAGGCGACCACCGAAAATACACCATATGTTGACTTGACCCCACCTTTTAGTGAATTCGCCTTGGGTTCAAGTATAAACAATTTTTAATAAAACTTTTTAGACTACTCTTCTATTTACTGCTTAACTCACAGAGTATCCAATTATTTGACTTTAAGCTTTGTTCGAGTAAGGAATTAATCGATTTTGGATTTTTTAAATTGTTCGAATAATCGGGTAATGATTCTAAGTTGTTCGAATAACTCGAATAATTCAAATAATATTGTGTATTTAATTTGATATTTTTAATTAACGTTGAAAACACCATTTCACTTAAAGTTGATGTTGATGGTAGCGATAGGATTGCATTTAACCCTTTCGCGCCCGCTCTTGAACGCACTGTCAGAAAAATTTTTTTTTATAATTTCCTTAGTTTTTAGATCTAAATTAAGGATTTTTGAAGATTTCAGACTTTTTGAGTTTTCAGGTGACTAGATATAGGAAGTTGCTTATAAGCAACTTTGGGCCGTTAAGGAAGTTTTGCACGTTATGAAAAATTAAGACAAACTTTTCTATTTTTTATTCATTCTTTAACCAACTCTATATGTGCTTTGATAATTTTATTACGATTGTTTTTAATAAAACGATGATTAAAATTCAAGTTGCTTATAAGCAACTTTGGGGTCGAAAGGGTTAAATGCGAAGTGTAATAAAATTGAAATTTACTAAAACGAACCAACAACATACATCACTTAACCATCGTAAAATAAAAGTTTAAATTGGAATAAAAACGAATTAATTTATTGGTATACCACTTTCACTAAATAAAATTTAACTCAAGTTAAGCATCTCATAGATAAAAGAAACTACCCTAGAGGGAAGCGAACTGACACCGAAGTAGTCCCGTGATAGGTCTTTGGTGGTAGAGACCGGTTCTAGTTCTAACACTTTATATGAATAAGACCAATCACTTTTACATGGGGTTGTCATTGGAGGGGGTCAATTGACACCATTTGACCAGTCACAGGTCTATTCTCCATGAACATACTTAGTGTCAGTTACTAAAATGTAGTATTATTTCAATACAATGTATTATTATTTCAATAAAACAAGTCTTAAAATTAAATTCAAGAACCAAATTTTAGAAAAAATGGGTCACAGCACCGGTGAAGAAGACTGTACAGAATTTCATTACTTTTTCTACTTCATAAACCAGTTAAGGGATTGGTTCTTCTTTCACTGGTCATGAGTCTTTTCTTTTCTTTTTGTACTTGTTCTATTTTCACAAGTTCCAAGAATAGTCTGTTGGACCAATTGACACAAATTTCCCGCAGGGTAATCATACTTTCATTTATTTCCCAAACCCCCTTTAATAACAATTACTTCTGCTCAGTTATTATAATTAAAATTCTTTTTAAAGACTTAACGGCCCCCTACCCGATGTGCCATCAAAAAAAAAATTAATTATTATCGTCAATCCCAGCACAACTTATTGCGTCGATCTTAATCTAGCGGTCTGGCCCAAAATCCTCGACATGTATTTACATCACATCAAGACACGTCCCACCGTGCTGTGGCCCATAGACATAAATAAAAAAAAACAAGTTTTATATTGTACTTAAAAATGTACAGATCAGTGTTGAAAAATTCAGTACTTTAGTACTTTTTCTTATTAAAAATACCGCAGTACCGCCGCGTTTTTTTTAGTACTTTTTTATCCTTGGCGCTTTTTAACTTTTAACTATAATTTGATCATTTCGATAGCAGACTTTGGTCTTGTTTCAAAATTTATGTTGTTGTGTATAAAAAATAATTTACAACGTTAATATTGAAATGCAAGGCGAGGACGCCTGGATTTTTATTTTGCTATCCAGATATTTGTTCTTACAAATTGCAAGAAAATTTATAAAAAGGGATGCATTTGATAAAATGTTAGTGGAAAATTAAAATTTTAATGAAAACCGTTTACTCCAGAAAATATTGTTTCCGGGAAAATTAATAGTACCATTGTTATTAACCCTTAGTTAGGTAGCGACCCAATTTTTCGGTACATAATTGCCGACGCACAGTTGAGAAGATCAAAAATTTCAGGCGCTCCTCAAAAATGTTGAATAAACCTATTTGAATGAAAAATAACCAACAATTTCAAATATGCTTCTCTTTTTACAATCAGATTTTTAGTTCAGATATATAGAGAGATATAGCCCTTCAAAGTTGACTGATTTTCAGTGTTAGGAAACGGACAAAACAAATACAGTATCTCGAAAACTAGGTAATGGATCGTCATGCTATTGATAGATCTATTTATTGAGTACAAAAATTGTACTGTTTGCTTTGTGTTTGTCCAGGTAAATCGTTATTTACCAACTATCCATTTTCTCCATATTTCTCAACTTTGACGGAAAATAAAAAAAAAACTATAAATTTCTCAATAAAATATTTTTTGTTCCTTTATTTTTCATAAATGGTTGATTTTTTTAAAAAGTACCATTAGGTGGGAAAAGTACACTTTAAGTTGAAGGTTAGTACCATTTCAAAATTTAAATTTTGCAACACTGGTACAGATCCATAGATAACAAAATAATTCAAATGAATTTTGAAGAATTCTTAAGATTTAACTCTTTTTGGCGGCGCTAGAGGGCCCCAAAGTTTGAGAATTAAAAGTAAAAATGGCTAAATGGCTTTACATGTTTCAGAAAAACGGTTGTAAAACTGTTGTTTTTTGAAGCACGAGATTTTTTTCTGTAGTATTTAACTATAATTAGAACTAATGGTGAAAAAATTTTATTGAATTATTTTGTCATGTGTTTTTTTTTTTTTTTTTTTTTTGTTTTGAAAATGGTTATTATTCACTAAAGTTATAAAAAATTTTTAAATTTGATGGCATATTAAAAACAAAAAAAAAAAAAAAATAGCGTCTATGTGTTTTTTTCTGTTTTCGAATATTTAGACTGTTTTCTAATAACTACAAGAAAAACAATTAAAAAAATTTTACCACAACTTGAAAAAAAAAATTTTTTAAATGGCTATTTTCATGATTTTTGCTAAAATTTTCATAGTTTTCAGGAGTTTAAAAGACAATAAACTACAAATACTGTGAAATATAAATTCAAACTAATACCGTTCAATAAAAAACAACAAAAATCAAAATATGTATAAAAAATTGTTTGTGTTTGTCTGCATCTTACGCCATAAGAGGGCGCTAAAATCACAAATGCCCTTGGTTTTTTATTGTTTCAAGAAAATAATTGTAAAAAATTAATTTTCTGGATTACGAGATTCAAATTTTTTTCTGTAACAGCTAACTATATTCTTAACCAACTATAAAAAAATTTGTAGGTGAATTATTCTCCCATACATATTTTTTAATGGTTTGAAAAATGCTTATTATTTACTTAAGCTCTAAAAATTTCTTAACTTTGATGGAATATTAAAAAAAAAGAAAAATGTCGTCTATGGGTTTTTTCTTTTTTCGAATATTTAGACTGTTTTCTAATAACTAAAAGAAAAACTATTAAAAAAATTTTACCACAACTTGAAAAAAAATGTATTTTAAAAAATGCTATTTTCGTGATTTTTGCTCAAATTTTCATGGATTGAATTAGTTTAAAAAAAATAAACTAGGAACATAATAATAAATAAATCCAAATATATACTATTGAATTAGATAAATTGACAAGATTAATTAAAAAAATTAGTATAAAAGTTGTGTCTGTTTCTTTTTGTCGCTACAAGATGACGCTAAATTCACAGATGACGTTGGTTTTTCATCGTTTAAAGGATGTTTTCAAAATGTGATTAAGTGCCGTTATTTTTTATTTAAATTGAAGATGGGTGCGTAACAGAAGTTTTGTTTTTGGCCGAAATAGCAGGTATTAGTAAAAATCATATTGATAATTTTGCTATTATACTAAGGGTGCTATCTTGTGAGAGGCCAATTGATATAACAGATTTTTAAGAACTTATGACAATAACGAAGAACATGTATTTAATTCATTATGGTTGGTACTATATGCCTAGCACAGTTCACAAAATTTTAGTCCATGGAGCTGATTTTATTGAGTTTTTCAATTTGCCAATAGGTATTAAAGTGGCTTTATGTAATTATAATGAAACGTAACTAATAACTAAAATAAATTGAGAAATATATACTGAGAGAAAATGTTGATGAACCAGTTAAAGATGACGAAACAAATGTTTCGTTGAGCGGCAATATATTTTTGGAAGAATCCAGTACTTAAGATGATTTATTGTAATTAAAAAATATGTACATATGTAAATAATAAATAAATTAGTTTAAAAGAAAATAAATTATGAATATAATAAGAAATAATTCCAAATAATTCGTTAGATCTAACGATGTCCGTCCGGCCGGCTGGCTGTTCATGCAACCTTGTGCATACAGATCGCAAATTCGGAGACAATTTGATGAAATTTGGTACAGAGGTTCTGACTAGTTCAAGGAGCAAGCCTATTGAAAATGGAACGAATCGGTCTATAATTTTACAAAAACCATCTTATTACATCGGTATCAAGATAAAATTTTGTCCAAACCAAACTAATTTTATTGCAATCAAAATCAGCTTATAAAATTTTATTGGAATCTTTCTATTTTTGAACATAGCTTCCATACAAATCATTCTCCCGAAAATAGCTTTTAATGCCAGCTTCCTTAAAAATATAAGTATTTACATACAAATTGGCGACAATGACTTTTACGATAGCTACTATGTCATGACGAAATGTTGTCCAGGTCAAAAATAAACCATAGGTTCTATATAAACCCTCATCCAAAAAACACATATATGTAGACGAAGATATCTAAATAATATTCGGCAGAAAAAACGTTTAAATGAATCTTAACCTTATAACATAATTTTGCTCTGACGGGTCCATGATTGCCCACGGGTCCCAAATAGATAACACTCTAGGAAATTTGTTTTTAAATATTATGCTTAAGGGTATCACATGGTCGGGCTTGACCGATTATACTTTCTTACTTGTTATTTTTGCAAGAGCATTTTAAACGTTTTTAACTAATTTTTCATTAAATGATGTTTTTGTATTTTTCACATTAATAATCCGATTCGATAAAAATTTGGCATACATATAAACCTAACAAATATCAATTTTCATATTACGATTGGACAATTCTTGTAAGTGTTATAGCATTTTTAAGAAAAAGGATATATGGCAGGACCTTGAGTCCTTGTTCAAATTTAAATGAAAATTTACGCATGTTCATTCTTGGTAGTTTTGTGGGCATTATTGAAGCTAAAATTACATTTTTCCATTTCAGGACACATGGGAGGTAGGCGTGTCCTTGAGCCGATTTCTCCAAAAATTCATATTTTTCTTAACTAAGCTAGTGAACCAAATTTCAAATTTCTGACAACTCCTTCTATTTATGTCCCTTCGTTATATGGAGACAAAGCACTGTGCGTCCTAGCTTTATAAAGCAAAATTAATTTTAAAAAGGCTCATAAATATCCTCGAATCCCATTTAAAATGTGTATTTTTTATTTAATTTTGCTTAAAAAAACGGCTGCTTAAATATCCGTCATTTAAGTATTCATTATGTGCCCCTTCATTCGTTGTAACGTTAATGTCTGTTAGAAATTTAAAAAAATAAATATTTTTATGTCATGGTAACCTGCCGGCCGCGGTTCGAGCCCCGGCCACGGTCGGGAATGAAAGATTATCAATAACAATTTTAATTAATTTTCATGTTGTAAAATTCCTTTCTTCATGAAAATAATTTAATTAAAATTCAATTTGATGTATTAAAAAAATAGCAACTTAAAAATTAATTTTAATCGATTAATTGACATAAATTGTTTGAATTATTCTTTAATCGAAAATGGCTATTTTAGTATTCGATCAAATAATGGCAAAAAATTCTTCGATTAATCGAACAATGATTCATCGAGTGGATACTCTAGTGTGTATGTATTTATATGTAGTCCTGTTTAAAATTGTGTGTTTAAATCTTTTTTTTTATTTTAGCCACATTGTTCTATTTTACAGTCTGCAATTTTTTCTTTCTTTGTTTTTGTATATAGTTTTTTTTTTTGCTATTTGTAGAGTTGCCGGATGAGAGGATATGTTCTCAAACCGATTTTTTCAAGAAGGTGTAAAATATTTTTTTCTGCAAAATGTGGTGATATTTTAATAAATTGACAAACATTTTTTTAAAACAAATATGTTAAAAAAGTCAATCATTTAAAACAAGAAAGTGGTCAAGATAAAATATGATTTATGTCGTAATTGTGATCACATGTTACTCATAAAAAACCAATTTTTTTCTCAAAAATTTAAATAATGTATAAAACAGTAAAAACCTATAGTCGGTATCTACAGTATTTACAGGCAAATGTTCTAGAGTGTACGTTATTTGGGACAAATGGGCAATTTTGGACCCGCCAAAGGAAAATTTCGTTATTAATTAAGTTTAAGATTCATGTAAAAGTTCTTTGAGCCAAATATTATTTATACTACATTTACATTAGGCCGAAATCTTGTAGATTTGATTTAAAATCTTCTTCGAAATCTAGTGCGTTTACATTGTACTTTTTTGACATTAGCGAGATTTTGTTTTTATAACACAACAGCTGACTTAAAGTTTTTTCGTTACACACACAAACACAAAAAGACATATACATTAAAAAATTTGCATTACCTTTTTTTTTAATAATCAACGATATTTATTTTATCAATATTATTCGTGTTTTTAATTTTTTTACAATTTTTATAAAAATTTTTAATATTTTTTTTAACAATTTTTGTTTTGTTTTTTTTTTTAAATGTCATTTTTTCTTATGCAGGGAAATATTTTTTAGTGCTATATTGTAAAAACCATAGTTGCATCATTAAGTACTACTAGATTTTGAGTAGATTTCGTCGAAATCTTGTCACGAAGTAGATTTTGTTTTGTATGGGAAATCTAGTCAAAAACAACTAGATTTGGCTCGAAATCTCGTAAGTACTAGATTTTGCGTAGGTGTAAATGTAGTATTAGATATCTTTACTTAACAAATCAATACATTAAATCAAGCCGAAGCGGTTCAATAGTATGGTTAATACAGATTTCCTTAAATCAAGAAAACGTGATTGAATTAAGTAAAAGTGTGATAAGATTAATCTCACACTGTCCTTGTTTGATGAACTTCTAAATTGGTTTCATCCCGAATTCGTAATTGATATAATCCGAAAGTGAGATGAGGATTGATTTTAACCTGAACACTTACCCCCAGAGAATTATAGAAAAAGAGAGAAAATATTATTTACTTACCCGTAACACATGTTTTTGTCACCTTTTTGTTGTATTCACACCTTTGTTTACAGAATAACTCACAACTATAAGACAGCACTAGCATGCCGCATATGGTTTTCGCAATCTACTTCGAAAATACATTAAGTATTCAATTTAACAATTTCAACAAATAGAAACCGGGAATTTTTGCTTCTTTTTTTAGTTTTTAACCATGAGAATAACAAACTATACAAAACAAGCAAATCGTTTTTTATTTCTCTTTTGTAGTACCGTTGTTGTTTATACAACTAACATTTACAATCACATTTAGGATTGTTTAAAGTGTTTTTTAGTGTTATTCGTACTAAAAGCAAAATTTGTTTGCCTTTATGTGATTTTAGAATGGGGTTTTATATGGGACCTATTGTCGACTCTCGAATCACGTGCCCAAAATTGTCTCAATATCAACATTTTTAATAAAGCTTTTCGGTAGGGGTATTTTTATGCAAAACGACTCTAATTTAATTTGGTAAGGGTATCGAATACCAACACAATAAGATAGTTTATGGGCATAAAGACTTCATTTCAAAAAAAAGTTTGTATAACTTTTTTTAAAATTTTGGCTTTGTCATTTTGAAAAATAAAACTTATGTAGAAAATTATCAAATCAAATTATCAAAATAAAATTATCTCTAAAAGTGGCGAACTGTACTTTGCGCACATGTTTTAAATAGACAGTTTGCCAGCCAGCCAGACGGATGTACATCGTGTGATTAGTTCAAAAAGTAATTCAAAGTAGATCGGCGTACTTAAAGGTTTAATAAATGTAACATACCTGCCCAAAAACACATAATACCCGCTCCCATATAATGGAGTGGGTACACAAATTTAAGACAAAATTGATAAATCTGAGTTTCTTGGGGACTTAGAACTTTGCATTGGGGATATGAGTCAAATATTTTCTGGCAGCACTGGTTAATATGCGTTTAAAGAAAAAAACATGGGTAAAAAGTAGTGTACTTTCCAGGTAGTTTGCAAAGTGTTTAGGAACACAAAAACCTGGTTTACTTCTTCTTCTTCTTCGTCGAACCTAGAAGTCATATGTTTTCTGCTTGTATTTAGTTTTATTTCCTATAAATAAACTAAAATTCTTTATTTCTGTATGTGAAAAAATATTGTCAAGAAAATAAACAATATTGTAGATTTTCTTCCACAATAGGACAACAAAAAAGATCGAAACTCCTGAAAAAGTAATAGACATAAGAAGGGAGTGTACCTACACCTGAATGAAGCTTGGAGTTTTCAACAACAACATTTTTATATACTGAAGAAACGTGTGCTGTAGAGATTGAATCTTTGTAAAACTGTTAAAATGTTTATATTTCTGTTAAATATACAGATTCTATTAAGTTTTCTTGAAATATTTTATTCTCTTAAAAATTTTAATTCTTCTATAAAAGAAAATTTAAAAATTAAATATTTGCTTGAAAATTCCACATTGCTTTAATTTATTTTAAATATTTGTTAAAGATATTTATTGAAATTTCGTATTTTGTATTTACAACTAATTTCGGTTTAAGTACTTTATTGTAAAATAATTTAACTAATTAAAAACTAAATAACAATCTATTTATGCATTTAATTTTGTTGGAATTATTTCCATTAAATGCAATGATTTTGTTTCTTTTAATTAAATAATAAAAAATATAAATTTATGTAGAATTTATTTAATTTGCCAAATAATTTGTGTACTTGAATACAACGGCATAATAACTTTGTGCTATTTTCCAATAAAATAAATAAATAAAGCTGCTATTGAATTACTAAAATAATATTGTTCAAATAATTTATAAATATTTAATATTGTTATACAATGTAAAGGTACATAAGTGTGGCTCACGAAAAGAAAATAATTCGCTCAGAAGCTAAATAACAAACACTTTTATAAATAAGTTCCACCAGATTGATGTGATCAGCGGATGATCAAAAATGTTTTTTAATTGATGCATCAATTGAGAACCTTTGATGGTAGATGGAGAGAGAGAAAGAGAGAGTAATGCAGCCTATATTGTTTGAATAACTTGTTTTCCTTGTTCGAAGCCCATTTCCATAAAAAACGACTGGAGAAGAAACCCTCTCACAACTATCTTAAACAATCGTGCACACGGCAAAAAAGCCATATGACCTTATTTCACATTACATTTTGAAATAAGAGCGTATTGACTTTTTCCTATAAAAAGTGAAATAAAGCCATTATGTTGTCGATTTTTTTTTTTGTCGATTTCACCACAGCATTTGACTACATTTACTGAGATATTTATTTATTTATTTATAGTTAATGTAATAGTGTAACATAATGTATAGTTAGTGTAACAAAACAAAAGTCTTACAATAACACAGAGTTACATATTGTTCATTATTAAATTTGTAAGTTTTTTTTGACAATAAAACATTTATTCAAAACCAAAAGATTACGAAATGAAAGAACATAATTAATTATATAATTATTTATATATATATATAAAATATATAAAAAGAAGTGTACACTTTGATGTCACCACTAACTGCGAAAGCGGGTCGTTCGACTTAAACGAAAACTATCACGGTACTTTGGGGATAGTCTGTAGATGGTTTATGTAAAGTTTGGACGAAATCGGCCCAGTGGTTCCAGAGATATTGCATTTAGATTTTCCTATATATTATTCCCATATAAATTTCAACAAAATGGGATTCATTATCCATATTATGATTTTTTATTGTTACCTGAAAAGTTACCAAACCATGTATCGTAATGCCTAATGTGTACAATAACATTCGGAATAGATCTTAATGTATATTTCATATCGCTAGAGGGCGTAACATAGGGCAAAACGGGTAAAAGCTCCCCCTCCCTTTATCTTCTTAACTAATCAACCGGTATTCTTTAAATTTGGCATGCAGATAAAGGAACTTTAAGATATACATGTTTTTGAATTTCCAACAATTAGGACGTAAAATAGGGCAAAAAGGGTAAAAGCTCCATCTCCCCATGTCTTCTTAATTAATTTTCCGATGGAAGTTTCAAGTCTTGAAGGAATTAAAGGCTTTACATTTTAACATTTACGGCGTAAAATAAAGGTAAACGGGTAAAAGCACCCCCATCCAATATCTTCTTAATTAATTAAACGATTCTTTTAATAAGTTTATGTATCTTTATTAAACGTTTTTTTCTCCGGTTATTCTACTTCGGCTTTGCAATGGTACACGATTGGTCGTTAACAAATTGATGAAAAACGTTATCGAAGCTACCTTTTTGAATGGTAAATTCCGAGACGAAAATGTTTTGCTGCCACGAACTCCGATGATTGCCACAGACGTCCCAAATTAATTCGAATTTTCTTTTAGATTGGCATTTGCAATGACAATCAATAAGTCACAACGACGTCTGTTTGAGGCTTAGATTTGGGCACACCATGTTTTTCAGACGGACAATTTTAGGTGGCATGTTCTCGCGTCGGCAAGCTATCGAGCTTATTTGTGTTGGCTAAAGACGGACTGACAAAAAAAATCGTACACGCAATTGCTCTTCTTAACATGGGGTCTTCACCTGACAATTTTTTGTTATAGTAAACGTCAAACTTCATAAAAAAAACGCTGAAAAATATATTATAGTTTTTTATATAGACTTTGACGTTTGGTATAACAAAAAATTTTCAGGTGAAGACCCCATGCAATAAAAATTGATTATCTCTGTTTGATTTTCATACTTCAGGATAAAAAATACATCACTTTTTTATGTTTAACTTTTGAATATGTAACGAAAAGAAATAAATAGCTATTGTTTTTTTTTTCAACGCCGATTATGGTATAAAGCGCTCAAGTGAAAGAAAGAGGAATTTATTTTACTTGAAATTAGGTTTATGGCAAAACAACGTTTGCCGGGACAGCTAGTTATTTATAAAATGTTGAAATAATAAATTTATTATCAATAATGAAGAAAAATCAAAATTTATTTAAGAAAAATTAAGAAAATAACTCAAATAAATGTTTTTAAAACTGTAGGGCGTTGCTTATATCTTTAATACTTCTGGGTAGTATGTTCCAAAGACGTATGACACTAATATAAAATTGCCACTCCGAAACTAAGGTACGATGCTTCAACTGAACTAGATTCTTTGTTCGATTAAGCCGGCCAAAACTCAGTCTATTGTACAAGTATTCAGGCTCACGTGAGTTACTAATTTAATGTAAGAAAATTAACGATCTTATTTTCAATTAATCATCAAACTGAACGCCATATAATTTTTTAGTATACACATATATTGTACTGTTGTTGAAAAGCATATTAAGTCTTCGTTTACTTTCTGTGTCACAGGAGGAGAAAATTTCACATCCATATAATAGCGTTGGGATAAGGTATGTTTTTGCAAGTAATGGTCTAATTTTTAACGGGGTACAATATTGTGTAGAATATGTTCTTCCACATGCTGCAGTAACATGATCGCTTCAAGTTAAAGTGCTTTTGAATATAACTCCTAGATTTTTCACCTTTTCAACAATCTCAATAGGCTGATTATTTATATAAATATTTGGTTTCACAACTATTTTTCTCGTTCTTTTCCGAAAGACAATGCATTTGGATTTCTGCGGGCTTAAACTCAGCCCATTAGCTGTAGCCAAGAGGAAAACTCTATTTAAATCATCATTTAGTTTTTGTATGCAATCATCTAATTTCTTACAGTTTCTATTACTCACATATAATTGTGCATCATCAGCATATAGTCGAATATCGTAGTGCATTAGTTGACATGGTAAATCGTTTGCATATATTGAGAAAATAATTAGACCAAGAATTGATCCCTGTGGAACACTTCTTCTTAAAAAACATGAAGTTCTATTCTTTTATATCTCTTATATACAGTTAAAATTAAGAAAAAGAGGTATAATATCAAAGACTCGAATTTCAAAATCCCGAAATGTTCAAATCCTGCATTTCAGAATTCTGAGCCTCAATGTCCCGAACTATATAATCACGAAATTTGAAGGCCTAAATTTAAAAATTTCGATAGCACCTCCCGAATTTAGAAGCGTTGATTAGTGAAGCCGACTTTTTTATGCGACAGAGGATATACTATGGTAATTCGAAAAAAAAGTTGAGCCTGTCACCGTCAAGGATAAAAGATTAGTTGAATGGAACTGCAAAACATTTTTTTTTAATTTTTTGCAACGCCTCTGTGTACCGCTCTTATTGTTTTTTGTATACTGCATAGCCATTTAAAGTCCGATCATAACATATTGCATATAAATGTAGGTATATAGCACTCTTACTGGTTTCACATAATTTTTATACCCTCCACCACAATTAGTTGTGAAGAGGGTATACTAAGTTTGTCATTCCGTGTGAAACTTTTTTATTATTCATCCCAGACCCCATAAGGTATATATATTCTGGCTGATTGAGTAATTCTAAGTCGATTTAGCCATATCCGTCTGTCTGTCCGTCTGTTGAAAACACGCTCACTTTCGAAAAATTCAAAAGAAATAAACAAACTAGGTGTCAAATTGCTTGTAGTTATCCTAAGCAGCTTGGGATTGAATTTCAGCAAATTCGGTTCAGTAGGACCAGAGCTATGAATCGAAATGTGGAACCACCACCTTAAACAATTGATAATTTTGTTACAAAAACTAACATAAATGATGCAAAAATGCACGGAATGACATAAGATTTTGCACAAGTCCGTTTTATTCGACTAGAAATTACACTGTAAGATTTCGCGAAGGTCGGTCCATAATTTACCCTAAGCCCCATATAAACACTACTCCCGGAAAACAGTTTAGTACGCCTAAAACCGTAAAAAATAATGCAATCATAACAAATTTTGGCTCGTCACAATTTTATAGGACTATAAATGATACTGTGAAATTTCGTGAAGATCGGTACATAATTTACCCTAGGCCCCATATATGCCCTACTCCCGGAAAACAGTTTAGTCTCCTAAAACAATAATTAATAACAAATCGTCACAGTTTAAGATAATAATAATAAAAAGACATCATACAGATATTACTCCTTAAACATTCGAACTGTCGGTGGAGGGTATCAAAGATTCGGCACAGCCGAATATAGCACTCCAACTTGTTTTTTAACAAAAATCATCTTTTTACGGAAACATTGTTTTTTCTTTTAGCAAACATCGCTTTTATCAAATATGAATTGTTTTCTTTAAGCCAAAAAGCCCATTTTCACATAAAAAGTAATTTTTATTCAATAAAAGTATGCACGGAAAATCGCTCTTTCGACTTTTTGTCGCCAAAATGCAATTTTTCTTAAAATAAAAAAAAAAAATTCAGCATTAACCCTGCTGTTAGGTTTGGACCATTTTGGTAATTTTTTTGTTTTCTTTTCGCTTTATCTGCGGAACGATTGAATATGTCAACCAAAAAAGTTAGCTAATATGGTGTTTTTATATTTTATTGCTTCTGCAAAATTTTCAATTATGAATGATGTAAAGGAAATTAAAAAAATCAAAAATTACGAATCTTAGTGTTACCGCAACTGCCAAGCCGCACCTCATTATTTAACTTTTGTTGACGTGGCAACACTTATATTGTCAAAATAGTAATATGTCAAAGATTGATTTTCCAAGCGGGAAAAGTAATTATTTCAATTTGTATTCACATTTGTACTGCATATTGTATGTTTAACCTATTTTAATAAGAAAAGAAAGTTAAGAAGCTTGCTCCGAGGCCAAACTAAGAAAGTTTGTAATTTTGAATTTAAGTAACCATATTTGTAAAATTTGATTTGTGTTATATTTATCTAGGAATTTCAACGCCATTTATAAAGATTTGTGAAAATAAAAGTACATATAATTGATCGTTCTAAAACTTAGGTTGGTGTTAACAATCTTTATTGGTACCGGGAGCTGGGGTTGCTTCGCCCAACACTTAGGTTTAGGACCATTTTGGTCCGTTCTTGTTTATAGTTTTATTGATATGAAAAAAAATCAAATTTTCTCAGTAGATGATTAACATATTATCATCTGTTGCAACTTGAATATAAATTTGTTGCTATATGATAATAAATCATGCAGATCTTCATTTTTTTCGCGGTAAACGCCTGCAAGAATTATTACAGAAATGTATCTACGCAAAGTAAAAGTTTCTAGATCTTTCCAATTTCTCGTCGAATTTTGCCTTGCAATACTTGTTTGTATTTCAGTTATTATTTTTTCTGATGTTGAACGCAATATATCATGGCATCTGGAAACGACAAATCGTGTTGGCCCCGATTGTATGGATGTATTTTAAGCTGAAGTTCTTATACCACTGTGCAATGAAGACGAATTTTATAGCATTCCATTTTTTGCTACATTCAATTCTTCTACGTCACCGATAGCTGCAGCAATCTCTTCATTTTCTGATTGAGAAGAATTTTTTCCAGTGATTTCATATTCAATATCCTCGTTTACGCTATTTGAAGTTGAAATATTAGATAAGCTTTTATTTAGAATTTGAACAATATCATTGCAGTTTGATCGTCAATTTTCCATTACTTTAGCAAAGAAATCAGTCAAACACTGAATAAAAACTGAAGTAAGACTAGATGATATGCAAATTAATTCCATTTGTTTGCAGACTATTAAAAAAAGTAAAAAAAAAATTGTGTACTTATTAAAAAAATAATATCGACCAAAATGCTCCGTTACCTAAGATTCGTAAGTTTTTCTTAACCTAACAGCAGGGTTAAAAGTTTTCGATTTCTTATGTGCTTACCAATATTTGTAGAAGATTTTTTTTTTCTTAATTTTATGAAATTAAACTTGCGTAGAGCTTACTAAATAGAAACAATATGAGCTCCATTTTAAATGTTAAACGAAGAAAAAGTTTTTCATGTTCCTGCCTACTGATTTTAGTGCCACACCACACAACGAAATATTTTAGTCACCACATGGTTTAAAATAAAAATTTAACATTTTATAGCTGGTGACTATTAATTGATTTGTGCGCGATATATAATTTATTAATAATATTTCGTGTGTAAATTTATAAATTTAAGATAAAATATGCACGTAAAATAAATGTTTGCAAAAATTGAAACAAAATTATCTGTATTGTACCCAAAAATAAAGCAGTGCAAATAAAACACGTTCAATAAAGTCAATTTAAAATGGTGGATTGTTTAATGGTAATTTAATTAAAATAAACTAGATTGTGTTTAAACTAAAGTGTTTTAAAAATTCTGGTTTCTAATTAATAATATCAAATTATAGTGAGAATTTGTTAAATAGAATGCAAATGAAAATACTAAAGTATTTTCAATAAAAAAGCTTTAACCCTAAAATCATAAGAACTTTTAAATTTTACGATTCAAACATTTTAAATTTAGCTGAGAGCGAAAAAAATGGTATTGAAAGTCAGTACATCTTCAAATTTTAAGGTAATCACTTTAACAGTGTGCGAAAAAATTATATTGTTTACATAGAAACAAAGAAATTGAATGGCAGTTTGTTAATAATGTATGGAATGTCGCTTAACTTAAGCTTCGTACAGATGGTGGTTAGATCTTACAATCATGTAAGGTGGCAATGTGTTGACAATATACTTCCAAAGAAAAATTTTGCTGTTATAATTACAGTTTTTCTTTTTACGGCCTTTTTTATTTCCCGGGAAAGCAGGATTTTTTTAAATTTCCCGGGATCCATAATTCCCGCTCAATACAAATCGATGCAAAATATAATTTAATTTATATCACAGAGAACTGATGATAATATTAAATTCGGAGTACATTTTCAAAAGATACCTTTAAAGTTTTAACAAGTTCTCTTAGTCTGCATTTACATTATATGATTTTTGTCGTTGCGATTCTTACCTTATAGGCGAGAGGGGAGAGAGGAATTAAAAGAGGTACACAAGCGAGTGTTCTCTTCGATTCATTTCGTTCGCTCATTTGTTCTCTCATTGTTCTCTCATTTGACGAAAAATGTATTAAAGTCAGCGTTGCCATTTTGGTGCCTTTCGGGTATTTTTTGGTGCTTTTTTGCTTATGCAATACCCGAAATTTTGTAAAACACCCGTTTTTGAAAAGCGGGTATTTATAGTGCTTTTAACAATTTCTCACAGTGCTTTTAAGTGCCTTTTAAGTAATCTACATATATTTTTGGCACTGAACCATTTTGCTACTATTCTGTAAACACAGCAAATACTTTTTTAACCAACTGCGTATTATTTGCATTTATGTTTTGAGTAGTATTCGCAAACTCTTCTGGGCTTTTCTCAAGCATCATCAGTGATGCCAACTCAGTGCTTTTGGCACTATTTATGGTGCTTTTTGATGCCTCAAAAGGCCAAAATTGTATCCTTAGTGCCAAACTGAGAAAAAGCACTAACTTGGTTTGCTTTTTCCATTTTTCGTTAATGCCTTAAATGCTTTTTAAAATTTTTATTTTTTTACCATTTTTTAAAACTTCGGTTATATAGAGGATGATTTAGATGAGATTAGCTATTTGGAGTACAATTTTGAGAAAGCCTGTAAAGATTTTAAGATTTCAAATGATAAAAAAAAGTGATAACAGAAAGTTGCATTCGTTTTACCAAAAACTTTATTTACGAGGTTTGAGCTTCCTAGCAATTTGGAAATTTTACAAAACGTTGCACTTTTAAGAGTTGACAACATATTTAGTAATCGTAATAAAAACGTTGTATTTATTTGTTTTCGCTAAACATTTTTTTAAAGATGTAGACACTGTTTCAAAAATAGAAAATGGCTTGAAAAATATTAAGAATTGTAAATGGAAAAATAAACAACGATTTTGAGTCATGTAGAAAAAACGTATTAAAAAGTTTAAAACATGCAGTCGGAAACCGTATTTTTTCGAGCTACGAAAATCGAGCTCGCACTGTATTACTTTTAAACTGTTTTATGGCCAATTCAAACTCCAAATGATTTGGATAATATTATTTTTATTGAAGAGAATAATAATACATTTAAAAATTTTTATATACAAATGTAAATATATTTTTTATTTAATTTTAAATGAAAATGGTCCCCCATCTACGCCGTCGCTTTTTTTTAAATTTTGGAGGAATTTAATATTCGGCACAGCCGAAGGCAACTTGTTTTGTGTTTAATTAAATTGTAAAAATGGATTAGTGCTTTTTTACGCTTTTTTTGTTCAAAATAGTGCTTTTTAGTGCTTTTTTTAAACTTTAAAGTGCTTTTTGCTCTCAAAAAGTTGGCATCACTGATTAAAGTTCAGTTGCACAGAAAAAGTTGTAAGGACAAAAATCGAACAATGTAAATATCAGACCTACTTCAAAGAGGAAATGAGAATAATTGCAACGACAAAAATCGTATAACGTAAATTGGGACTTATAATACTAAACAAATAGACTTAAGCACTTATTGCCACAAAAATAATTCAAAGCCAACAGGATTCATATAAAACCAAAAAGTTAGATTACTAAGACAAATTATTACAAAATATTTCTTTTAAAATAGGATTTTAGTTTAGAATAAGCCTTTACAGAACCGTTGGAAAGACTATTTCTAATTTTTACCAAGAAGATTTCAATGGGAAAACACGTTTCCTTTCTACGGATGTTTGCCTTTTCAGTCAAAGCAACATTATATAATCTCTAGACACTTTCTTCAAAACTTGTAATTCCTTTTTTTTTAAATTTTTTCTTCGAATCGAATAAGCTTTTTCTTTATAAAAAACTTTTGACATAATATCTAACAGAATCTAATCCGAAAAATCTTTTATGCAGTTACTCTGCATATAAAATCGTTCAATTTTTTGAAGCAAGTGGGAACAACTTTTTTTCGTTTTTGTAAAATAAAACTGGGTCTTTAAACAAATTAAAAATACTGTACATTTTTACTCTACTTCTTTTAAAATTTCAGAGCATTAAACATTGCATAACCTATCGGATATGAATTGACATGTCTTTGGCGTTTGGCAAAACTGTCTTAAGTCAGAAACTGTTTGTCGTTAAAATATTTATTTGGTGCATTTCATAGACTTTTTTTCCAAGAGCAGATGATAACGATTAGAAGCAGTTGTGCTAGACTAAAGAGATTTAAACCAAACAAAAGAGAAACAAATTTAATTAAAGCCAATCAAAAACTCAAAATGAGTTTTCTTGACTTAAGACCTTTTTACCTAACGGCTAAGACATATTTCATAGAACAACTTATTTACAATTATATCAGCAGTAAAATTGCCATAATTAAATTAAAAAAAATCCCGGATATTTCCGCACAAATATCTCGGGATTTTTTTCCGTAAAATGTGCGGGATCCCGGGATTTTTCATCCGGGAGATCCCGTAAACACCAGTTATAATAGACTGTCAATGCTTTTTCGGACAACGTTGTTAAACAAAAATTGCCCGTTTGGACGGTTGTAGAACATTTTAAACAAATTTTACTGACAATATTGTTAGATCTGACCAGCGTCTGTATGAAGCTTTATTTAAAACGATAACTTACGAAGCAGTAATGTCAAACTTAATCGTCGCAACGAGTTTCGGGCAATTTTGCACGAATAAATAATAATAATGTGGCTTTAACAATGATTAAAAATTCCAACCTTGCAACGTTCACTTGCACAAACTAAGAGCCAAATGTTAAGTATTCAAGTTACTAAGCAAGCAAGGTATTTTTAACCCAATGTAACCATTTGCTTAATATTTCTGTCAGAAAATAAAAAAAACTAAAAGGCTATTCTGCAAGCCCTGCAATCAGGCTTTTTGTGCGAAACACCACAACGTACAAGCAAAATAAAATGTCAACAACTCGATACACAGCAGTAAGTATTCGTATACAGCACAAAAAGCTACTTTCTAGAAATAAATTTAGAAAAGTCGCGTAAGCGGCAAAAACCAATAATTTTCTCTTTGAATAAAATACTATTAACTTCAAAGTTCGTTCATGAACATGCAGAAAAACTTACATATTTCTTCAAAATATATGCCATTCATTAACGTTTTTCTCTATTACGACATTTTGGCATATGCGCCAAACCAATAATCATCTGAAGTTTTATTTAAAATTGTTATTTCTAAAACGTTTGTAAATATAGAATCCAACCATATTTGAATTGTTGAACGAGGTAATCGGTTTATGGTTAAATATAAACAAAATGTTATTATACAATTGTAAAATATTAAAAACAACAAAAGCTTAGATACAAATAAGCGATAAACATAATATAAATAATTTTAATTAGGCTTAAGTTCATTAAATTTAATTTTCATTAAATTATTTTTATGAAGAAAGGAATTTTACAACATGAAAATCAATTAAAATTGTTATTGATAATCTTTCATTATTGACCGTGGCCGGGGCTCGAACCCAGGCCGGCAGGTTACCATGACATGTTTCGATCGCAACCACTCGATCTCCTCAGATGGATTTGCCGTTTTACACCCGCAGCCATAAAACATGTCATGGTAACCTGCCGGCCCGGGTTCGAGCCCCGGCCACGGTCAATAATGAAAGATTATCAATAACAATTTTAATTGATTTTCATGTTGTAAAATTCCTTTCTTCATAAAAATAATTTAATGAAAATTAAATTTAATGAACTTAAGCCTAATTAAAATTATTAAAAAATTTGGATTAAAAACCATAAATAGTTCAACAAAATAACCACAATACTAATCATAATATAAATGTTTTAACCATAGTTCAACCATGTTTTTTCTGCATTTACGAAGTCTAATAAATACTTTTCGATATTACACTCAGCTTAATATACCCATATTCACAGCGTGTAGTTGTTGAATGGCTAAATAACTTTTCACAACTATTTAAAAACTAGCAATTTACTTTTTATTTTTACAAGTACTAAAAGAATTGTTAAATATTGTATGATAATATATTTTTTATTCCACATTATTTTTAAAAGCCAAGCAGCATATGGAATAGTATTTTGTTTTATAACAAGTTTTTGTTGAATTTTTTTGGCCCAATATCAAACAAAAAACAAAAAAAACGCTGACAAAAACATATGAGTATAATATTTATTTTTCTTTTTCCATAAAATAGACGATAAAAATTTTATCGTACATTTGAATGCAAATTGGCTTTTGAAAGAAAAACATATTTTTATAAAATGCCCTTTTTCAAATCAAACAAAACGAACATTTGTTAAACAAACAGAAAAAAAATCTGCTGACTTTTTTGCTTTCACATTAAATTGCAACATTTTCTCACAAAGTGCAGTTTTTGTGCAACCAAATTTTCACTCGGCTAAAAAACTTTTTTGTTTGAAATTTATATTATTTATGGTGTGTTTAAAGCTGTCATAATAATTTGTTGCAAATTTTTACAATCGACTGGGATTGAAAGCAAAAAAAAAAAAATTTTATTGGTTGGTTATTTAAAGGGTTGAGGGATTTGGATTCTAGAGGACTTTGCACTTTAATCATCACACATTTGAAAAAAAAGGATTTTGTTTTTGTAAAGAAAATATTTTCATAAGAAGTTTTCTTCATGAAAAATTCACTCAAAATATCGTAAAAATGAGAACTTTTAAAAGCAAAGCTTTTTCAAAGTCGCAAAACAGTATTTTTATTGGTCAACTTCTTATTTTTAACCATCAAATTAGCTTCACATTGAAACTTTTTCTATTACAAAATAATTTTCGCTAAAGAACAAAAAGATATTAATAAAGTTTTACTTAAAAACTTTAATAAAAAAGAAGTTTTCAAAAATAAAAGTTATTAAGAAATTTAGTTAAAGTTCTTAGTTCTTAGTGTTGAGAGAATTTCAACTAATTGTAGTGGGGAATGTAAGATGAGATAAACCCACTGTTTATTGTTGATGTGTTTTGTTTAAGCTTTGATATTATTACAAGTAGAACTGTTGCTATAAGTCTTATACGCTTAACAGTTTTATTTGGTTTAATATCTTTAGTTTTTCTAAAACGTTATGGATGAAGTTTCCTGATGATCTGGCCTAAGCAACCAGTGAAATGCGCATAGGAATAGCTTATCCCATCAACAATAAATTTCAAGTGTTTTTATCAGTAATAAAAACTGGGAATTAAGCACGAATAACAAAATCTTTTGAAATGTTCTTAGTAAATGTTAAAGCTTATTTAATAAAATGTCGAAAATTATCTAGAAGATATCTTAAACTTTTTTATAGAAGAATCTTAAACCACCACAAAAAGTTTATACTAATAGTTAAACTTGCGAAAGACAAATACAAAATAGCGTAGCTCTTTTGGTTAATCCAACTACAAAATAATTCCTCTAGATTTCAAAAAAAGCAACGATATTCGCATTTGATCTCTTCCAATAGGCCATTTGCACCAAACACAGAACTCAACAAACGAATTTGCTTGCAGAAGAACTTTAAAAATTTTTAAAAATTGTTTCAGCTTTAGCTTCTCTCTTAAACCATTAGAAAACATATTATTTTTTTTTTCAAAGAAAAGCTTTCTCAAAATAAACGCTAAACACAGTAGCTTTGCTAATCAAGAATAAAGCTCCTTTCTTATAAACAATAAAATGTTTTTGCAAAAAAAGCTTTTCGATTTAAAAAAGTTCTAGTTTAAAGCTTTTTGTACCAAATTTGTTTGGCAAATGAAAATATTCTATTGGAGCTAAGTATCTAGAAGCTTTTCACAAATTGTTTCCCATTTTATTCTATGACATAAAATAAAAATATTAATTTATCATTTCCAAGCCATTGCCACCAAAAGCTGTTCATTTTTTTTAAGCACTTTTGCAGTCAAAACCAGCAGCAGCATTAAAAATATTTTGTGTGTAGAAAATGACGGTTTTTTTTTTTGTTCTATACCAAGAATTATTGTTGGTTTTTAAATAAAATTAGGGGGTGGTGAATGGATGACTTGCTTCTGGTTTCCGGCAACATTTGCTATTGTTTGGCAAAAGAGATGTGCATATGAGCAAGTTTAAGCATGATAAAACACGATAAATGCACTACAATTAAAATTATGTTCTCAATTTGTTTAAATTAAAGAAATTTAAAACAAATTTTCGGCAGTCGCCAAAATATAATATTTACACAGAATTTTTATTCATTCATTTTGGAAAAAAAAATAATAAAAATATTTTAGGGTTTTACTGCCTGGTCCACAATGTACATATGAAAATTTCATTTGTATATCTTCTATATACATATGTACAAAAAAGTTGCTTTCTGTTAGTAATTGATGTTTTTATTTATCAACTGTCTTTAAATGTGTATTGGTTCATGAGTTATAGCCATTTTAGTGAACACTGCATTCATTCCGAAACATGTATTTTTTCGCATGGAAATTTTGCGAATTTGACTTAATATTTTAAAAACTAAAATTCAACTAGTTTTTAAATTCATTACAATTCGATTTTAGTCAAACCATTACTTTCATTTAGCTACTTAGGTATTGTAAATCACATCTTCATGAGTTATAGCCATTTTAGTTAACACTGTCTTTCATCACTAAAAAGACAAGCTATTAAAAGGTTGATGGCTTATATAATTGAAGCTACTTTTTCAACTGGAAAATTCAAAGGCGGAGATGTATTTATTCCACGCAACCCAATGATACCGTCTGGTATGCCATTTGAATTCAAACGACTTCAGTTTCCTGTTCGGCTTGCGTTTGCGGTTACTATTAATAAGGCGCAAGGCCAATCATTAGGAATTTGTGGAGTGAACTTAGAGTGTCCAGTTTTCTCACATGGACAGTTGTATGTAGCCTGTTAGCGCGTTGGCAAACCATCGGTTTTGTATATTTACACCGAAAATGGAAAAACAAGAAATGTTGTGTACTACAGGGCATTACAATAAAAACAATTTATCACTGATTTAAATGAATTCTAATTGATTTCTTATTTTCTTTTTTGCACTACGAAGTATGCAGGGGGCTCGCTAGTTTATTATAAAAACAATAACTAAAATTGTTTTTGTTTTTAATGTTAATATTCGAAAGAATTTTTCTTATCTACATTGTGTTCCAGACGTTTAATGAAATACAATTTAAAATAAGATTTTGTAAAAAAAAGTTGTTGGCTTATTTTATGAGGATAATTTGATAAATTAGCAACGTAATTTTTTTAATTTCTAAAAGATATCTTGTTTACGTAATTTTTTATTCGCCTGGGAGCATTAGTATAAGATGTATTGGTTTTGGTGGTGTAAATAAGTTTTTGCTGTTTGCTATAATAGGCTTCATACTGTTAAGACACCCATACCATTTTTCATTGAAGCCTTATAGCCTTTTCACACTTGCAAATATCTAACATCTATCATCAATTTGCGAAGATGTTGAAATTTTTCCATAAGAAATACATAGCGCTAAGAATCAAAATGGGTAAATGCATCACTGCGCTGCATCAGAAAAGCAAACTTTTTTTAAAGCCGATAAAAAAATAATTATAATTTTTTTTTTATTCTGTGACTATTATTTTTGTGGAGTATTTCACAATTTTTTGGTCTACATTTACTTCACTGATAAATATATAACGATATAAGATGATCCAATTTCATTTTGTTCCCTTTAACATCGTCCGAGTTTTTTAGTGTCTTCACTAGAAAAGTATATTTTTTTCAGAAATTGTGAAATTTTTATTTGATAGTAGATGTTTTAAGTGTGAACGCATGTTTCACATTTACAACATTTTCCAAGCGTTTTTTCGAAATGTATACAAGTGTACAAAGGATATAAGAAATACAAAGAGCTAAAAATCCACATCTTTACAAATTGTATTCCATTTTACATCTTTCGAATATTTTAGTTTCATCACCAGAAAAGTGGCAATAAATTCTATTATTATTATCGCATCACTGATAAAATGGCATTTGTTTTAAAAGCAGCGCTGCCATTTGTCAAGTTTTTCCTTTTTATTATTTTTTTTTATAGAAAAAAGTATTCAACATCTGGCAACAATATTAAGTATATCGTTACCCAAAATGCAAAAATCCCCATCTAACATTTTGAAAATTTTACAGGAGAACCAAAAAACTATTTAAAATGATAAATTGAAAAATCGCATTAAACTGTTTATAATTTATTTTTCTTGCCAAATAAACCTACCAGTTGTTTTGACAATTGACAATGTTGCACATTATGCAAACCGTTGGTTAAGTCTTTAAGCGTTTATCATATCATTTTTTGTAGATTGGGCAGTTTTTTTGTTGTTAATAAAATTGTTAATTTTGGGCGATAGATTTCAAAATTTTTTGTGGATATTTGTGTAAATGTAATTCATAAGAGTTTATGAAAAAGTTGCTTAAATCGGTTTTATTTTTGCTTAGTCAAGGATTTTTTATGGAATTCGTAAAAAGAGAATAATTTAAAAAAAAACAAGGAAGAGTGCTATATTCGGCTGGGTTATTTGATTTGAAAATTGAACAAAAAGTGATTAGGTAAACTTGGAGTATGTGAACCAGTACCCATGTTCTGTAACTTTGGTGAGAACTTCTCGCATCGTAAAGATGTGAAACAAAATATTCCATCGTTTCTCGAAAAGTGAGAAAATAATGTGTCTTTAACTCATGTCAAAATTATCAAAATAGATTGCGTCGTAACGTTATAAATGTCATAATATTCCACTCGAAGCCGATGTGAAGATGCAGACATTGAGAACGTTAACAACACATATCGTTGACGGCGATCAAAATTTACTAAAATTGAAAAACTTTCAACAACGGCGGCGAAAATACAACCGCCGGCTATACCAAATAATGTTAAGTGGGACCGTTATGTTTGTTGTTTACAAAGTGGCTTTAAAAAAAATCGTATATATTTCAAAAATATTAAAAGCAAAATAATTAAACAATGAAGAAATCAACTAAGAACAAAATACTTACATACATATCTCTTCCGTGTTATTATTCATTGTATTTTGCATTTTAAATAAATTTTTTTGTGTTGAAATTTTTTCATAAACTTTGATAAGTCACAGCGCAAATTCTTAACCAGTGTCACCGCCATGGTCTCCAGACTTTACGCCTTTGGACTATGGGGGCTTGTGGGTCCATTTTAAAGAAGTGGTTTTACAAATAAGCTAGGCTGCAATGGTAAAACCTTGAAAGACAGCATTATTTAAATTTGCGATGCTTGTGAAAAGTTTAAAATACCAATATATTTGATTGCAGTGTTGTAAAGTATTTTTGCTTGATTGAAACTCTGCTTTAACAATGTACTTTAGAGATGTTTCTTTACTTGTGTGAAGAGCCATGACTTTGAATTTTGTAGGCGATGGCTTAGCTTCTCTTGATCTTCAGAAAATCAAAGTCATGCCTGTTCCCAAAGCAAAACAGTCATTATGAAAGTTAAGAAACTTTTTAACATTTTTTTAATTTCACAGAAAAAATTATTAGTAGCTTTTTATCAATTAAAAAAATTATATAAACTTAATTAATGTGATAATTGAATCAATAATTTTTTTTTGTTGAACGAAAATTAAAAATATAATTTTGATTTAATTAACATTTTAGTTGTTTTGAAATAAATTTTGAATTAAAATAATAATTATAATTAAATAATAATTATTTTATAAAAAAAAAAATATTCAAAATATAAAATTTTTGCAATTTTTAGTAATCAATATAATCATTTTGGTAATAGGTGCAACATCAACAAATGGGTTGCTTGATTCTATGAATTTAGTATAAAATTGGTGATAAGAGACAATTTTTAATTTATTCTGTGTTATTAATAAAATATTTAAAATTTTTTTAATTAAATTTTTTTCTTTAGGCATTTTAGAAAATCGCTTTTGTGGGTGTTTTTTTTTATTTTGAAGCGACCCAAACAAATTGTTTTTGTAAATAACACAATATTCGCTTTCGCGTAGTGCTAGGGCCAAAATTTTGTTATACCCCTAATATATATATACCAAATTTTAAAAATGCCTAAAAAATATGATTGATTTGTAGTTCAATTAAAAATCAATCATGAACCACGTAAATCAATTCCATTTTATAATTTCTGTTTTAATACATACTGAAAAATATTCTAACTTTTTATTTCCAGTGTCCATAGACTAAGAAAAAAAATAACTTCCCAAAAACCATTGCAATTTATTTTAACTCGAATAAAGGCGAATGAAACTAAAACACCTGATGTACTTGTTCTCTTGGGTGCTGACGTCCTAGAAAATCAGTTTCCAAACAATTATTTCTTGCTTTTACGTCATCATAATCTCTTACTTTTTCCCTCCTTTTGTTTTGTGGAAATCACCAGCAGCAGCATCACATCAATCTTGACAATATTATGACATCAAATTATACCAGCATCAAGGTAAGCAAAAAAGCCACAAACGATTTATATTTCTGCTTTCTGCAAAAAAAAAAAAATCTCTCACGAAATTTACTTTTATTTTATTTTGGCTTTTATTGCGGCTCATCATGAAGTAGGAAACATTTTTAGAATAAAGAAAAAGGAAATAAAGCTTAATGTTGACAGTTTTACTGATGACAACATGATGAATTTAAATCTAGTTTGCGGCACTCAGCAGGGAAAAAGCTGTAAGCAAGAGCGCCAGTGGCGATGGTATTATAAGACAATCCAAAATACCCAATAGATTTACAATTTTTGTAATGAAAAACAGAACTTATTTTAAATTAATTTCCTTATTTTTCCATGGGGAAATTGAATTTAATTAATTGAGTTTTCTTAAAAGAGTCTATATAACAAAATACACACAGACATACGAGGTTGGGCCAATAAGTCCGTGACTATTTTAATATCCCGCTTCTTAACTGAAAGAGCATCACTGCTTGAATAACTAGACTACGAAATTATCTCACAAGCAAATACCTATTTTACATAGTTAGATAAAGAGTAGAGAGCACAAAAGAGATGGCATTGAAAAATAAAACATTTTTTTATCCAAAAGTCTGTGTTTCATTTAAAAAGTCACCGACTTATTTTTTGTCGTTACTTACTTACTTTTTGTCGTTCTTACTTCAGGCCTTTTTAAAGGCCTGCTTAAAAGATTTTTTGATTCAATTACTATTCTTATCTAACTGCTAAAAAAGGCCTCATAGAAGGCCTCGGCTCTTTCGTATAAAAGATAAGATACACCTTCCACACTCACTTCTATGAGAAGGGAGTAACATTTGTTGTATTGTTTTTTTGCACAAGCAAAAGCAAAATCAATTTTTTTTTGATCCCGTTACCCTTCTTATGTACCTGCTAAAAAAGCGAGAGCGGAAGGCCTTCTCCGCAATGACAACGTGTGTAAAAAAGATATGAGTATGGAATGGAGCAAGAAGGCCTTGTACATCCAAAAGAAGTGGTACAGAGGCCTTCTAGAAGGCCTTCCTACTCCTTCTTTTTCCCGCTGGGTATGTACATATCTCTAAAACAGAGTCCGCCAAACACATACATTCACATTTCTTGTTTTTCTTGGCTGTTAATTTTTGAGCGTAATTGTTTTTGTTTGTTCAGTGTTATGTAGTAAAAATACAAATTATTTTCTCATGCTCTCTTTAATAGTGTGAGAGCATTTGCACATGTGCGGTGTTCTGCAGACCTCTGCTTTCAAGCAACATTAAAATTAATAATACTTTGTTAGTTGGAAAACTGACAAGCAGGGCACCCGCCGGGTTTACCTAATTCGAGCACGCTGAATGATGGATGCACAACATATTTTCGCGTAACTCAAAAACGGTAAAGTTTATTGAATAAACAAAAAAAAACGCCTTTAAGTAAAGCTAAACTTTTTTTCTAATCTGCGCAGTCGTTTTATAATCTTATTTTTTTTTTTTTTTTTGCAAAATTTCGAAACTTTTGTTTCTGAAAACTGCATAAAATATTGGAAATAGCAGCTATGCTACTTCAACACTTTATAAAACGCCATATTTGTATTTGTGGATTAGATTAATCAGCTCCTGGCAGTATGATTAAGAGATAGATTGTATGTTTACAAGTTATGAACCATCCCAAAATTTTGCAAAAAGTTATGGAATATACTTATGTTTAAAATAACAGATACATAGGTATATGGGAAGCAGAAAAGGGTCACTACTTAAAGGATTCCCTGTAGTAGGACTACTATTGCTCAAATTGAGAAAATTCTTTTCAAAATTTTTTTATAGTGTGATATCAGGGTGTTATTTCATTTGAACCAAGCAATTTTGCTTTATCTCAAGTGTTATTTAGAAAGTGGTAACACTAGACTACACGATATAAAACAAATCTTAGATATTTTATGAAGCGCCTGCAAGTAGGCTAAGCTTTATTGAGTATTCTTTATATATGAAACTTTCTGCTGCGTTGCCAGATTTGTAATTTTGTGATCGATGTGGTTTGGGCCTGCAGCCGTGTTTGTTAAAAACACTTTTTGATTAATATTTCGTGATATATACTCAGTTGTAGTAGATAATAAAGTTAACATAAATAAGAATAAAATAAACTTTTTGTATTATGTTATCAAAATTCTATCAAAATGGTTACATTATTATACATACATACATATTATATATGTCATATATTAGCGTGTTATATGAGCATTTTTTATACTCTAGAGCACGAGTTTTGACGTTAAATACGTTGCGATCCCCTTAAAAATTTAACTTTTGCTGCGAAACCTTTAAGCAAAATCTGGAATTAGGTACAGTAGTTTTCCGGCTTAACGAACCAGTACTTTGTCAGGCCTGCTCGTTATACTGAAAAGTTCGTTATATGCCATACTTATGTCTAATACCCATGTTATGAATAAATAAATAACTAGTACTGTTTTATTTGTGGTTTACTTTGAAATATTTTTTGAGATCTGTATAATATATTAAAAAAAATAAAAAGGTACAATTCATTACTCTGGTAGCATAAAACTTAAAATAATTTGAATGAAAAATAAGTTCAAATTCATTTTCAATTTCCTTGAAAATTTTACATAAAAAATATGTCCATTAATGTTTGTTTTTTTTTAGAACAATGCACGTATGAATGTCGTTGTCGTTAAAACCAAGAAAAAAGTTGTTTCTTCATTCTTGGAAATTCACCTTGTTTCATGGCTTTCCTATTTTTAAATCCAAAGTTTGTACTTCTTGTTACTTTTTGCACAAATTCACAACTCGCAATCCATTTTGGTAATCATCCACAATTTTTACTTTTTCTTTTAAAAAAAGTGTCTTTCTTGTACTCATTTTACTGATCATTGCAGCATAATCAAACGAAAATGCTACGTAAACAAAACCTAAAATAGAGCGGTACTTTTTGCTACTCACTTTGTTTTAAGTTACTTCACATTATGCCTTTTTAAACTAAAATTATAAATCTTGTTTGTTCGCTAAATTAAGCACAAAAAAATATTTTTTGTTCGCTATATAAGGTACTTAATGGAGCAAACTTGTGTTTTCGTTAAATGCGATGTTCGCAGAATCGAAGGTTCGTTAAACAGGAATACTACTGTATATATATATTTTCAGAAATTTATTAAGGTAAATCTGTACACTTTTCTTAGAGTAAGTTTTCTCTAAAAAGTTTCGCATTCTTTTAAATATAAATAAAGGTTTATAATTTTGCAAAAAATTTTGCATATTAATAAATAACTCGACAAAGCCAAGTCACACATCAATTATTAACTTCAACTTAAGTAAATCAATGTGTTAATAAAAATTATTTAATGTATACAGGAAACAAAAATCTGATGTTGAAAACCATATTAATTTGAAAAATCTCGGAAACATAATAGTTTGACTTAAAAATCTTGAACCTTACAAAAGTCTCTTGTCTCATATTATTATAATGAACCAAATCTAAGATTTTATGAAACGTTAACGTTTTTCATCAATTTTGTCATTGCGGAAGATTGTTTTTACTAGGGATATTACGAATACAGATACCGTTATTTGCCGATACTTCGGATTTGCCGATATATCGGTGTCGGCGATATTTTAATGGCGATACGACGATACTTTTTCAGAGTTTTTTTTTTGAAAAATCTGTTTAATTTTCAGTGCTTATTTTTATCATACCAGCTAAAAGCAATAACACATTCAAAAGCAGGGCATCAAATCAAACAGAATAATACATAATTTATTTGAATTCTTAGGAGGTTCACACCACGCCTTGACCTTTTCTTGAGACGCATGATAAAGTGAAAAGTAATCATGCTTCATGCTGTCGACAAGTACACACTAGCGTGGCCGTTAGTTGTATGGAGAACTTTTTTTTTTTTGATTTCTTATACTCTCCCCCTCCAAATCGGTTCAGTTTTATGTAAAAAAAATACAAAAAAATTTTGTAGCGATAAGTTGTGTTTTAGGTTGTGTTTTAGGACGGCGTCCGCCCCTCAAAGTTTGCCATCAAGCCATTTATTCAAATGTAATTTGTTTGCGTATGACTATCTTCTAAAAACAACATTTTACAAGAATATGATATATGGCAATATTTTAGCTCTTCTAGTCAACAACATAAGCCTCAAAGAAAGTTTTTTGCTAAGACTAATATCTTAGAAAATAATTAAGAAAATAACACCAAAAAACCAAACATTTTATATACGTTTTATATATATAAAAAGGCGATTTAATGTCAAGTGACACAATTTTGAAATCGATGTCTTCCGATTTGGATGAAATTTACACCAAGGTTAGTCCTATTAGATAGTAGTTTACACACAAATTTTCAACAAGATCGGTCAAAATGTTTCAGAGGTAGAGGGGGTCAAAGTTTGCCATACAGGTGTTCTTTCTCATTCATGTAATTTATTACCTATTGGTGTTAGCAAAATTTGTCCCAAGTAGCTTAGATAGCTATTTAATCAATCTTTTTTAAAAATATATTTTTGTTTTTTTTAAAAAATATTTTAATTTTTTTTTTTAAATTTAAAACTTTTTTTTTTATTTTTTTTAGCCAAGTGTTAAATTTAAAAAAAAAAATTTTTTAAATTTTTTAAAAAAACAAAAACAATTTTTTTAAAAAGTTTGATCAAAAAGCTATCTAGGCTACTTGGGACAAATTTTGCTTACACCAATAAGAAATAAGTTACATGGATGAGAAAGAACACCTGTATGGCCAAAATGTCAAACTTTGACCCCCTCTAACTCAGAAACTTTTTGACCGATCTTGTTGAAAATTTGTGTCTAAGCTACTATCTACTATCTAACAGTACTAAAATTGGTGTAAATTTCATTTAAATCGAAAGACATCTATTTCAAAATTGGGTCACTTGACATTAAATCCCCCTTTTATATATATAAAACGTATATAAAATGTTTGGTATTTTGTTTTTATTTTCTAAAATATTGATTTTAGCAAGAGGCTTATGTTGTTGACTAGAAGGGCTCAAATATTGCCATATATTATATTCTTGTAAAACGTTGTTTTTAGAAGATAGTCATACGCAAACAAATTACATTTGAATAAATGGCTTGATGGCAAACTTTGAGGGACGGACGCCCCCCCTAAAACACAACTTATCGCTACGAAATTTTTTTGTATTTTTTTTACATAAAACTGAACCGATTTAGGGGGGGGAGAATATAAGAAATCAAAATAAAAAAAATAACGGCCACCCTAGTACACACAGAAAAAAATACCAATATAAAATTAACATGGAAAAATGTTGATTGAGAATCATAGTAAATTTCTGCAAAAGTATGCCCTTTATTTAAATTTATCATTATTTCATATTAATTTTAAATAAAATAACCTTAAATCACGTTTATTTAATATTATTCACTGTTAAAATAAAAAAAAAGAAAATATTTAAATATAAATAAATGCTCCACTAGACCCCGCCAATAACCTACTCATTAAAAACTTTGATCTCAACGCAGCTTGAACTAGTCTATGGTCTAACTCACATAGATACAGCCCATTATTTGAAGAACGAAGCAGCGAAGAAGACCTTCAATTACCGAGGAAAGAATGGTGTAACCTGAACAGATTGCGAACTGGTACCGGTATGTTCATAAAACTCTCTACCAATAGGGCCATGTAGATGATCCCAAATGTCCATGTGGAGCCCCCCGTCAAACAATCGATCACATCAATAAAGAATGCCCTATCTTATCCTACAAAGGACCATAGAGCGATATCCACACTTTGACGACAGACGAAGTTTCATGGTTAAACTCATTAAATTTGTAAACAATTTAGAATCTTTTTTAATACCTTTGATTTATGTTCTTTTTTTTTATATTATTCCATATGCTAAGTAAAAATAAATATTGTTAATCTTACCATGAATTCAAATTCAATTCGTTGTTTTTTAAATCTTATTAGAAAATATCAATTTTAAATATACATAATCTCTTACACATTAATTTTGTACAATAACAAATGACTCTTCTTTAGTTCCGTTAATTTAACCTTGAAGTAAAATTTTATATTCGTATCGGTATCGCCGATATTTCTTTTTAGGTATCGGTATCGGTATAGCATCGGCAAAAAAGCGTATCTTTACATCCCTAGTTCTTACCACATGCGTAATTTAGTAGCCTCCCTGTTGGCCAAACTGCCGTCGACGACATTGTCGTCAACGATTTATGCACGACATGTCCTCTCTCAATTAAGATTTCTGAAAGACAATTTTGAGGAAAATGTCGTGGACGACAAAATACTCGACATTGTCAAGTGCACTGTCTTTAAAAGAAGTTAATAAACGATGACATGACAGACATTGTCTTTCAAGTTGTCTTTTGTCAAAGCTTATCCACGACAACATGAGAGACATTTTCTTGTAAGGTATCCTCTATCAACAACTAAACACGACAGTATGAGCGACAGTGTCTTGTAAGCTGTCCTGTATTAAAGTGTATGCACGACAACATGACCGACAGTGTCTTGTAAGGTGTCCTTTATCAACTTCTAAGCACGACAATATGAGCGACATTGTCTTGTAAGCTGTCTTTTAAACAAACAAATATAATTTGTTCCCAATAAAAAAAAATTAACTGTAAAATAACGATAATAATAAAAAACAACCAAAGCAAAGTGAAGAAAATCAGTCAGTCAAGTCTGAGAACTCAAAGACTTAGGACTTATTCTAAAAATATGTATGTGCTATTGTATATTTTTATTTTTTCGTTTAGGTTTATAGGCGACATTGTCGTATAAGCTGTAACTCCTATAACTTCTTCGACATTGTCTTATACGCAGTCGTTGACGATAAAGTAGAATCCTTTGTCGTCTATATAGTCATCAAAGACAATATGAACGACAATGTCGTTCATGTGGTCATCAACGACTATATGGACGACAATGTCGTGCATGTAGTCATCAACGACAGGCTGAGCGACATTGTCTCTCTTTGTGTCGTGCACGATTTACGCGACACTTGTTTGAAAATGTCGTCGACGATTTGCATTAGTTGTCCCTTACGTGTCGTGCAGGAATTAACATTGTCGTGCACGAATCATCAATGATTCGTGCACGACATGGCCAACTGGGCTCTTAAATAAAATACGATTTGTTTCAATCCAATCAGCATCTCACTCTGTATGGCGCCTGAAAGAGAAGTATACATTTTTTATAAGTATGTATACTTATGTGCTGATTCCACAACGTGTAGTAAACGTGTAATAAAATTTTATATGAAAAGCACTCAGTTAATTGAGTGTTTTTCATATCAAATTTCGCAGGCCCTGTGTAATTACACCCAGAAGTTATGGAAAATATCTTAAAAAGAGCACGTAGTATGTATGTATGTCCGACGCAGAAAATGGACATCACTTACAGGATATAATTTTTAAAATTACTTTAAAAAAATTTCCCAATAATAAACTGTATTAAAAAAAAGTAATAAAAATATATATACATGTATCGCTCATTTGCTACACCTCGTTGGAGTAAGTGGTGCAGAATTGTTCGCTATGTTCTTCTTTATATTCACAGAAAAAATTATTTTTCCAATTCAAACAAAAAATTTGTAGAATCAAAACATTTTTTGTCTGAAATCGGTCCTACAAACAAATTTGCATATTCAAACAATTTATTTGCATTTCGTTTATTGAAAAAAAACACTGATTTTTTCAAACAAATAATTTAACTGAATCAAACAAATAGTTTACTGAAAATCATAGGTATAACAAAAACAAAAAAGTTTTTTTTTGCACAAGCAATGACGCACGCGCACACAAGCAAGCACTGTAGAAGGTAAAGGCAAAGCAGAGCAGAGCGGCCGGCGCCTGGCTTTGAGACACATTTTTTTGTTGGATTAATTTATACACACAATGCTTTTTTTTCTTCTTCACTCACTGTTGCTGTATGCTATCCTTGGCAGCAGACCGACTCGACATGTTTATCGTCATCATTTTATTGTCGTATTCGATGTATTTAACCAAACAGTTTTAAAAAATTGAATACGGGATTTTGTTTCTTATAATGTTGTTTCTGCTATTGTTTTTCTTATAGTTGCACTTTTTTAAAGCGTCCAAAAATAGACTGTGTGTGTTTTTTGTTGTTGTTTTTATATTTCACATAAAGAAGTGTTGCTTACGATCAAATAAAAAAATACAAAAAGACGACAACATTAAAGAGCGTTAAATATTTCATACAAAATTATGAAAACTTGACACCAATAACGCGTTTATTATATTTTTGAAGAGTTGTCCACATTTTTGTTGGTTAAATAAAAATCAAACAAAAATATTGATTGAATCAGTAAAAAAATTTATAGAAATTAAAAAAATTTTCAAACAAGCGTTTGTTTGAAAATAATTCGGCAATAATTTTTTCTGTGTTGTGTATAAAATTTATTTTTATATCTTTTATACTTTCCCCGCTTTAAAGACAATATGTAATATGTCGTTATATATTCTTAGTGGTGGGAGCAAATCAAAAACTTTAAACACGTTTATTTCGAAAAGTATTTTTTGCGTTGTGGCGACGTGCAGCAAATGAGCGATATGTTTATTAAGAAATCTAAAAGTTAGTGCCAATCAGTGTTACCACCTCAAGTGTAATTTTTACATATCATGTGTAATTTTTTTTTCCATGTGTACCCTATGTGTAATTGACAGCATGTGTAATTTAATATTTTAACGTTTTGTTGCACTGATTTTTGTTATTATTTTTTTCACAAGAAGTAAAAAGGTTTATTATTCTTAGCAAAACTTAAAAATTTAATTTAAAGAATGGAAGCGTTAAAAGAGCTGACCTAAACATGGTTGGATCATAGCTTTTGCCACAATTTATTATAAAAACGAAACAACCGGGTACATTTTTTTTTTATTTCAAAGAGAGTGGATCATCGACTGCAAAAGAAATGTTTGAGCTTCTCAAAAGCACAATTATAGAAAAAAGGATTCCTTTTGAAAATCTAGTTAGATTTGCTCAGATACACCTAATGTTATGAATGGACAGTATAATCGAGAAGTTAAGTTGCTAAAAGACGAAAAGCATGTTATTATTTTGATAAAATGCTCGTGCCACCTTATTCATTTGGTAACGTCGAAGGCCTGTCTGAACCTTCCAACATATTTGGAAGATTTACTTTGTAATATTAGATCTTGTTTTATTAGAAGTAATGCTCGGCAGGTAAAACTTAAGGAGTTTCAGGTAAATTTTGTTTTGTTTTCATGTAAATGTTCACTTATTCGGCGCGTATTTCAGAATAGCCACGATTATTTTTTTTTCATTAAATATATCAACGATAAGATTGTTGTAAACAAAAAGCAAACAAAGAGACATTTGAGGGATGCATCAGATCCGTTATCATACCCAAATGAAATGTAAGTTCGTCACCTAAAATTCAAAAGGGCTTAACAACAAAAAAATCGAAAAAAGGGTTTTTGATTGAGTTTTGTTCGTTTTATTAAACTTAATGTTCACAAACATTTTTAGATCAAAAATGGCGACTTTATTAAAGAAATTCAAACGCCAATTACACCTTGTTGTTATAGATTTTGTAAAGTTTTTTGCTTCTCCTGTAAAAAAAAAGAGTTGTTACGCCCTTTTTCATTTAAGGTGACAATATTTGTTTATTTCCCAGCAAAAACTTTGTTTACAAAGTAAGCAGAAAAATAATGAGAATTTGACGAGCCGTCTACTTACTTTTCTACTAGAAAAAGTACTTATTTTTGTTCGAGATGTCCCAAAAGTAATCCTTTATAATTTAGCCTATTATAATCTAAAAAATAATATGTTTTTTTTATACTTAAAGTTTTTATAAAAATATATAGTTACACAAAGTCAATAAAGTAAAAATTTTTTTATTTTTTTTTAATTTTTTTTTTTTGTTTTGTTTAATTATTTTATTTTTATTTTTTCTTATTCTATTTTACTTTATTTTATTTTTTATTTTTTTTTTCTGTCTCTGGCGGGATTTGATCCCGCAACCTCGGTGCTAATAGACTAGCTCTCTACCAGCTAGTCTACCAAAATCCAAAAAGTGGCGAATAAAGCTACAAAGTAATGAATTCTTGAAGTCATTAAAAGTAGGATTGTAAGTAAAGTTTTTGCTGGGTTGTTTGCAAACAGGAATTAAAATTGGTTTACGTTTTCTGAAGAAGCCAAATACGGTTTTAATTCCACTTTTGATCGAAATTTGTTTCTATGACATGCGTAAAAAGACAGCATGTGTAATTCGTATTTTCATGTCTAATTCTGGCATGATCCATGTGTAATTTACCATTTCGTTGGTGGCAACACTGGTGCCAATTGAATTTTTGTAGTTATATATTATATTATTGATTTTCCAAAATTTTAATTTTTTTATAAGAATTTAATTTTACTAACGTTAGTTAATAAAAAAAAATTTACTTCAACATCCCTTGCGGGGATCGAACCCGCGACCTTTGGATTAGAAGTCCAACGCGCTATCCTCTGCGCCAAAGGGACATGTTGGGAAACTCTTTATTTTTACTTAATAAAAGTTTAGGATCTTTTTCTCTTTGACCAAAAAAAAAACGAACAATGAGCAAAAATTTTTTTAAGCAAAATTTTCGAAATAAACTTTTTTTAATTTATGAAAACATCAATATATTTTAAAGTTTTTATAAAAAAAAACTACGTATTCTACACTATGCATCATGTTTTTCATGAAAGAGAAGATTGAGGACGAAGGTTGTAAACAATGTAGCACGAAATGTTAAAATAAGGAAGCAACTATTTATTTCTTTCTCGTATACATTTTTGAAATTGAATATTAAATACTAGAAAAACAACGAATTATTCGCAACGAATATTCGTCGTGACCTTATAGCTCAAAAAAAATAATTTAAGAGGAAATATAGTATTATGTGTTTTTTTGAATAATGTTAATTTTTCTTTAAAAACTGTTTTTATTTTATATATATTTATTACATATAAATTTAATTTTCTTATATACTACATATGAACAATTCCACCGATAGTCCACCGAAACAAAAAAAAATTATAAATTCTTGAAGGGACTTTGTTTTAGCATATTTTCACAAGGAAACAATCAAATTAAATTAATGTAAACAATGCTATATTTAGTTATACCCTTTTTCGAGATTTACGAATACAAAGTCGAACAAGTGCAACTTTTTGTATTTGGATACATATTTCAATTGCAAGTTTTGTTTTTATAAAAGTTCTTTAAGAGAGACATTATGCATTGACTTTTTCTATCTAAAATCTTTCGGAGAGTACAAAGAGTGAAAAAAGAATGCAATAGAAACTATGCGATTCCAAATAACTGTTTTTTTTCCTTTGTATTATTTTATATTTCGATGTCACGTTCGACATTAAAACACATCATTTTCTATCAGTGCGTCGAAAATAAATGCAGAAAGCTCATGAAATATCGAGAACAAAAAAAAAACAGAGAGTTTTTATAAAATTGAAATAAAGGAAACTTTACTGAAATAAAGGAAGATTTGTGATATGGGTACTTATATAAAGTAGGTAACGTGTGACATCGTAAGTGTGAAAATTAAAAATTGAAAAATTATTTTTTAAATAAATGCTTTATTTATGTAATTACATATATTTACTTGCAAACACACATGTACACACCTGTGTAAACGCACTGTTTCTCTCGAAATATATTGTTTTGCTGCAGTGTAGTCCTTGGTTTTAGTAATTTATTTTATTTTTAAATTAATATTTATTTATTACTTTTTTATTTTATCCGATATAGGCGGGACTTTGTGTGACTTCTTCAGGGAAAATTAACAATTTAAAATTTCTAATCATTTTTCATGAATTACAATTTTTTTAGGTCTTTGAGAGAAATGAAAGTAACAAATATATGGATATGTGTATGGAAAGCCATTTGTTATATTTTCGTAAATTTTAGTAGCCCTAATTTGAAAAAAGAGTCACATATGGGCATATCTCAAATGTCGAATGCGACATTCGCACGCCTTAAAAGTGAAACAAAACATACACCAAAACATTATTTTTTTTGACAAAAGGCGAAACTGAAGCTCCCGATGAGCACTAAAATTTGTGCTAAGGTTGACTTTGAGCAATTGTTCGTTTTCAAGATAATTTAAAAAACCAAGGCATTTGCATGCGACAAAAACAGAAGTCGCCTTTAAGGCAAACAGTTCAAACACTGATTTCAGCGAAACCTGATGAAATATTTAAATGCGACTTATTTTAAAATGTTTTGCATTGATGTGTCTTAATAATGCTTTTTATTTGATTCAAAAGTATTGTGTAGTTTATTTTTAATTAAATTTTATTCACTGTCGCACGCTACATGTTGCATGCGACATTTTGTTCCATTATACTTTTATATTTATGTTTTTACTTTTGATGTAATAAAACATGCGTAAGATGATTCTTCATTATTTTAAATACATTCAATATATTTATTTTCCGAACAAAAATTATAAACTTAAAAAAATATCTTCAATAAAGAAAAATGCAAATATAGAACAAAAAAAATAAAAAAAAAAAAAAATTTTAAGAAACGCTTTTCTTTACCTTAATATATTGATCAGTTGTGAACACAGAATAAATATGAATACCAAAAAAATCGACTAAAAGTCAAAAAATAACAACATTTCAAACAACATAAACTTTTAAATCAAAATGGAAAACAACTCACACATCCCTTAAAGAAAAGCGTGGGGCGCCCATACCAACCTAAACTTAAAAAAAAAACATGACTGCCGTGAGTACATTTTAATATTTCAGACCGAAAGAAATACAACCAATCATGTTTAAGGCTACCAATTTTCAATAATTGAGCATTTTGTTTCATAACAACGCGCCCCACGCTTTTCTTTAAGGGATGTGTGAGTTGTTTTCCATTTTGATTTAAAAGTTTATGTTGTTTGAAATGTTGTTATTTTTTGACTTTTAGTCGATTTTTTTGGTATTCATATTTATTCTGTGTTCACAACTGATCAATATATTAAGGTAAAGAAAAGCGTTTCTTAAAATTTATTTTTTTTTTTTATTTTTTACTTTTTAGTAAAGAATAGCTTTAATTAATACATTACAATTTACATTTACATTTACATTTACAAAAATAGTTTTAAATTTAAATGAAAATATTTTTAATATTTAGGGGTAAAAACTGCAGTAAGTAAGGAATTCATTAGAAATTTTTTTTTAGCCAGGATGAAATCTACGGGGGGCAGAATTTTTTTTGTAAAATGCTTTTTTTTAGCCGCCTTTTACTTGACGCAAATGGATGCAAGATTTGATGCTGCGAAGTGAATGTAAAGAAAAGCATATCACAAAAAAAAAATTCTGCCCCCCTAGATTTAATCCTAGCTACGCTCATGTATTCGTGTATTGTCATCGGAAATATGTATGCCTGCAATGTTTCATCCATTTGCATTGAGTAGAAGGCAGTCAAAAAAGCATTTTATCAAAAAAAATTTTTTGCCCCCCCCCCTAGATTTTTTCCTGGCTACGCCCATGTATTCGTGTATTACCATCGGGAGTATGAATGCCTGCAAAGTTTTATGCATTTGCATTGAGTAGAAGGCAGTCAAAAAAGCATTTTATCAAAAACAAAATTTTGCCCCCCCCCCCCTAGACCTTGTCCTGGTGAATGCCTGCAAAGTTTTATCCATTTGCATTGAGTAGAAGGCAGTAAAAAAATCATTTTACCAAAAAAAAAATTTTGCCCCCCCCCCCCTAGATTTTATCCTGGCTACGGCCATGTATTCATGTATTGTCATCGGGAATATGTATGTCTGGAAAGTTTCATCCATCTGCATTTAGTAAAAGGCGGTTAAATTAACGTTACAAGATTTGATTTTCCGAAGTGAAGCTAAAGAAAAGGTTTTAACCCCCCTCTCCTAGATTTTATCCTGGCTACGCCCATGAATTCGTGTATTGTCATCGGGAATATGTATGCCTGCAAAGTTTCATCCATTTGCATTGAGTATAAGGCGGTTAAATTAACGTTACAAGATTTGATTTTCCGAAGTGAAGCTAAAGAAAAGGTTTTAATAAAAACTAACTTAACTGAAAATAGTATTGCTTGTCTCAAATAAAGTTTTTTTTTAATGGAATAAGCTGTCCTTGCTGCTTGTAGTTGTTGGCCATCGCAAATAAAGATATTTTAGAATTTTTTTTTTTTTTTTTGAATTTATGCATTTTACACTTACGATGTCGCACGCTACAAATTTAAAAGAAGTACCAAGCGAAAAGCACTGAGTATTTTCCAGCAAATTTTTTTTATTAAATTTGAAACAAAATTATCTGTTTGTTAATAATTTTTGATGCGCATTGTACAAATACCCTCGACGCACTGATAACAAATGTTCTTTTTCAATGTCGCACGCTACATCGAAATATACGGTAAAGCAAAGAAAAAATTGCCGTAACTGGCCATCGCATCGTTCCGTTTACATTTTTCTTATATTGTTTGAATATAAACCGAGATTTAAAAAGCAATTGTCAATGCATAATGTTTCTCATTAGTATCATTTAGCAAAACAAAACGTGCAATAGAAATGTTCAAAACAGAATTTTTTCACTTGTTTGACTTTGCATTTGAATATTTCAAAGTGTGTTATGAATTAATGTAAAATTTGTTTATATTATTGAAAGTTGATAGATTCCCTATAAAAATATGTTAAAACAACATACTGTTATATACTTTGAATTTTTTGGCTGCGGTTGACATTTCTGTGGAAATGGCTATATGCATATCGTCGTGCGGGAGTTTATGTGCTCTATCCGCCATTTTACACATTTCGAGTTAATTATGCCACTTTAGGTTTTCGACCACAAATTTTTCAAATATGTAATCCGTTTTCGGCTTTCTCATAAATTTTATCTCAGAAACTAGATGAGAAAGCCGAAAACAGATTACATATTTGAAAAATTTTGGGTCGAAAACCTAAAGTGGCATAATTAACTCGAAATGTGTAAAATGGCGGATAGAGCACATAAACTCCCGCACTACGATATGTGCATACATATTAGGGTATTCATTCGGTTAACCGTTAATCGGTTAACTTATTAATTACTACCAGATTAACTGATCGGTTAATTTAAAATTGGCAATTTTCGATTAACGATTAAACCGGTTAATTTCAGTCGATTAACCGATGTAACTAATATTTTTAGTTTATTGTAGTATTATAACATATTTTTTGCGTTTTTAATTATTTGTTTCGTCTCATATAAATAAGGTATATGTTTGGAAAATATTTTTCCTACAATATTTCCTTCGAGAAATACATTCTTAAAATACAGTACAAAAACAGAAACTACGGGTTCGTATATCATTTTTTGCAGAATGTTCGGTGCTAAGCTTTGCCAGGATGAGTCAGATGACAATAGAAGAAGCTCTCGATTGTAACACAAACAATCTTTAACAAAATTAGCCGAAATAATGGACTAATGGAAGATTTTATATGATGAGAGAAATCCTGGAAAAGGACAAAGAAACCAAGATATCGCATTCAGCTTTTAAAAATGAAATGTTTCTGCGCATCTACGTCACATCAGCGTATAAGTGCAGCTAAAATATAGAAACACAAGCAAACAAAAATGTGTATTAAATGCTAAAGTGACGTCATATGAAACAGTTAAATTTTGTAAACATGTGCAATGCGTAATCTTAAATCTGTATTATGGGTTGCTTCCGATTTCTCAAACATCTTCGATAAGTGAAAGAATTGTTTCCAAATCAAGTTTTATCAAAACTAAAGAAAAAAATCGCTTAAATTCTAAACATTTAAACCAAATTATTTTTCCAAAAGATTATTTAATAAAATCTCAAACTATTGAAAAATTTAATAAAAAAAAATCCCACAGTTTTTTTTTTTAATAAATACATACAAATATTATGTATAAATTATAAAATGTGTTTTTCATATTATGTATTACTTTTTTGTTTGCTCGTTTTAGTTTAAGAATTATTTTGTTCGTTATGTTATTGTTTTTTTTTTTTACTAAAAGACTCCAATAATAAATAATTTTTGCACTTTTATTTATTGAAATTACTTAATTTATAACCAAACCTTATTAATCGGTTAACCGATCAATAACAAAATTAACCGATTATCAACCGATTAAACCAAAACCTCGGTTAATTAATCGGGCGATTAACCGATTAAAGCAAATGCCCGATTAAATGAATACCCTTATATTTATGCCAAGAACACAATTAGTTCGTACGCACTCTTGCCAGATGTGCAGATTTATCTGCATTTTGAAGATTATTAACTGAAAATGCAAATTTTTTAAAATAATCTAAAGGAAACTAATAAATCAAAATTTCCAAATGGAAAAAATTAATAAAAATAGTAACGAGCAAGTTTTTGAAACAAGAACTGAGCCAAATGATAAAATCTTGTCTGTGAATAAAATCATACAATTTTGCTGTTTTTGCCTCTGAAAGTTCTGGCAACGCTAGTCGTAGGTCGCAAGAACGTAGGACGTAATGCCGTACATTTCTTAAAACACGCTCTTTTTACCAGGGACCGTAACAGTTTTGTTTTAAATTTTATTTTTTCGATCAAAAACAACAGTTAATTTTTGAATTTAATTTTTTCGAGCAAAAATAAAAGTTATTCTCTTAAGAAATGTACGTGTTTTAATAATTTAGTTGACCTTAAATATTTATTTTAATGTGCATAAGAAATCCCAATGATGATGACATTTCTTTAGAGAATACCTTTTATTTTTGCTAAAAAAAAAATTGTTATTTTTGTTAAAAAATAAAAATCAAAAAATACCTATTAATTTTTATCGAAAAAATAAAAATCAATAACATAAACAAGTTCATAAGGATCAATATGGTATAATTTAATCCAGGGTTTAAAAAACTGCAGTCAAAACCAAAAACTGCCGAACAAAAAACGAAAATTTGTATACAACTTTTCGCTTTTTGAGTTGGTTTGACAGCGACTGTTTATATTAGGTGTGATCCCGAACTCAACGTTGGGAGCCCGCGGGATCGCAATCTTACCGAAAACTGTTCCTGTGCTCAAAGTTTGTTAAAGAGAGAGAGCTTTTAAGAAAAAAAATCTTCTTCTTCTTCTTGCACGAAGTAGCCCGTACTTTTTCTTTGGGCTGATTGGGAAAATTGTAAAACAATCAGCTGTGTCAAAAAAAAAACAATAAAAAAACTACCCTACAAAAAATTCATAACCGAAACTAAAAAAATTACTAACACACTTGCAAAAATTTTAGACTAGTTGTTCCACTCTAACATATATGTTAGAATGATACAACAAACATTTCCCAAATAAATAAATTAAATTTATAATTTTTAACTATTAAAGTATTGAGACAAAAAAATTACTATAAAAAAGTGACACCGGCAGAAAGCTGTAATCAGAATGCTAGTGGAAAAGGAAGGTGTATTGATGGCGGCTTCAGAGGACGTGGTGCTGGATTATCGGGAAACAGCAGAGGTCATGTGCGAAAAGGTCGTTTTGAAAGGAATGCTTGTTCAACAGTAGCGGTCATTCGGGTGGATAATCGTTTAAGATTTGGTGATGATAATAAAGGAACAAAAAGAATTATTACAAATCCTGATGGCTTTTCAAGTATGTATATAATTTTTTGCCACAAATTGTTAACAAAATAAAATGTCTTTTTAAGATCTACGATTAATTGATTGGAAACACGTATGTTTACCAACATTTCCAGACTCATGCAAGAAGTGGAACGTTAAAGAGCAGCCACAGAAATAATGGTACGTGGTATTTACTTTACTGAAATCTAATTTCCTGAATGTCGTGTATCAATGAAATTCCATTATAAATTTTTAATAAAAAATTTTATTTAAAATGAAAATTAAAAAAAGTATTTTTTATAAAGGTTAGTACTAACCAATTTTTACGTTATGAATAACTAGTTAGTGCTAACCAATATTTACGTTATGACTAACTAGTTAGCATTAACCACTGTTTTGGTTATCATTGACTAATAAAAAGCAGCAGAGTAAGCAGTACAGATATATGTTCCGTAGTCGAGTGGAATTCATTAGTTAGAAAGAGAGGCAAAATCACATGTGCACACGAGTTTCGGTTAGTTTTTTCATTTTGCTCTTAATAAACTAATAAAAACTTTAACCAATATATTGGTCAACACTACCGGTTATATAACTAGTAAAATGACCGGTAGTCTTCTTTAATTATTTTGCTTTTTTGAAGTTTTAGAGTTGCCAAGACAATTACTCACGCCGAACATCAGGCATTCGTTCAAATTAATATTTTTTTTAAATTATTTTCATGATATTTATACATTTCAGTTAGAATAATTGTGTTCTTAATGCTATTTAGTTGAAAATATATATTAGATTCTTTATATATTCGCGAAAAACAAGTTGCTTTTGTAACTGCTAATTCACACAATCCTGAAATTTCAAGTGAAAAGTTTTACATTGGCAACACTGCTTAGTTTATTGTCATTTGCTTTCATGAAATGTTCAAAAAATCGCTTTCTTGAAATTTTCATTGAAAGCTAGCTGAAAGTTGGGTTGAAAGTAAAAAAAATGTAAATGCGTTAGTGAAAAAGTGTGAGTGTATTGCGACTTTCATGAAATTACTTTCACGTGTAAATGCTAGGTAAAAGAATAAAAATAAGAAATTTTATTAAAATAAACAATAGAAAATGTTAACATTTTACTTTTATACATGCTAATGCTTCATTTATGTATTTATTTGAAAGTTTTCATAGTAAAATTTTCTTTTGGGGTAGAAATTTGGTTTTTATTGTTCCCGTACTTTTGTGCATTTTGTCTATTAGTGAGAGAAATTTTCGTTTGCTCTCATTTTACCGATTTTTACCCAAAAAGTACGTGATCGCACCTATTTAATGAATAAGAAGTAAAATGACAAATGAAGAAGTGGAAGAAATGGCAGTTTTTCTACTATGACGCTGCTTTAATCAGTTTTTCGACATTTACTTCTAGATGCTTTTTTTGTTTTAAAATTCCAATATAACTGTTATTTTCGGTCCCTGCTTTTAACTCACAACTCCGTCGTAAATGTTTTTTTAAAAGTTGGTTATTTTTTATTTTAAGTCTGCAGGTTTTTTTACTTCAAAGAAAACTAAAATTCCCTTTTCGTACTACTTTTATCTCTTTTCTATGTGTAAAATATACCAAAAGTGCGCAATTTTACCCTGTTTTTTTACTTTTCTTTTTTTTTCCTTAACCACCGCGTAGCAATTACGAAGAAACCCGCAGAAGAAATTGTCCAATTTAGTCAAGTCGTTTTCAAGTTCTGAGCAGTAAACAAACCACGGTATATTTTTCAATTCAAAGATAAAATATTTTAAGGAAATAATTTAAAAATATGTAAATAAAGAATTAATAGCTGCGTTCGTTTACCCCAAAATTTGTACAAATTTGTACTGGATTTTACTGAAATGCGTTCGCGTACACATAAATTTGTAAAATTTTCATATAACTCACTTACTGGATTTTACTGGAAAAGTAAACGAACGCACCTAATATCAATAAAAAAGATTAGCTTAATTGCAAAAAGGCGTAACTAACAAAAACTTCAAAATCGAGTTTTTGATTGATTATAATCAATGTCATTGAATTACATGTCTTGACAAACATTTACACTTCTGCGATCAAAAATTACGCTTTTATTAACAAAAAACAAAGGGTCGTAACGTAAAAAAACGTAAAAAATGCAAAACGACGTCATTAAACATTTTTTTTAACAAAATATAATAAAAAGGGTTTTCTTTCGAAAATGTTTTATGAATTCCATGAACGACTTATCCATGCATGTTTTTGTGACATGTTTATAGTTTTCATTTTACAAAGTTTTTTGCTTCTGCTGTAAAATGTTTTTTTTTTGTTAGCTACGCCTCTTGGAATTTTAGCTAACGATATGTATCTAAACGAATACTATGAATGTCAATTGTTTAAGTTTTTAAAATGTCGACATTTCTTTTTTTTTATATACTAGATTTTATAAGTATGTAAATAAATATTTACCTTTGCAAAGGAAGAAACTCAATCGTGTTGGTTGTATTGTTTTTTCCATCTTATTTTTTTCACTCACAAAATAAAAATTTTTAATAAAAATTTCATATTAAATTGCTTTTGCTTTATGTATTTCCTTTCCTCTTTCCACAACTGGCAACCTAATTTATATCTACAACTCATTATTACAAACAACAAGTAAGAGTGGTATATTCGGCTGTGCCGAATCTTATATACCCTTCACCATTGTGCAAGCAGAATACAGAGCAACTAAATAATTTTTACATATACATACATACTTACAATACTAAAAACTTCATTATAAATGAAATTTAAAAAGCGAAAACTGGTAAATATTTTTTTAAAATTGTTTTGGAACATAACAATATTAAAAAAATATTATTTTTAAAAAACCAAGATTCGAACCAGGGAACTCACAGTTTCTAACTTAACACACCCCCTAGACAACTGAACCATGAAGGAACGCTGTTTAAATATAATTAAAATGAAATATGGACCGTTTACTGTTTACAACTAGAGAAGAGACGACAACCGGATTTGAACTTCGCTTTTCATAAGGACCCAGAATATATATACTTTATAGGGTGTAGGACCTTCGGTGAAGGGTATAAAAAACAAACGTAATTATAAAAAAGAGTAATTTTTGGGATTTCAGTATTTTGGTCATAACTCTGCTATTTCTTAACCGATTTGACAGATTTATATACCGACGTATAAAAGAAGAAATTTGCCAGTTATTTTGGTTATAAATCTTGGACTCGGGAAGATCTATGGTTCCCGACAATGGGTATTTAAAAAAAAAAATTAATTTTTTGGTCATAACTTTTTCGTATCTGAACCGATTTTCCCGAGTTTTTCAGGAAATATTTTCTATTAAAAATTTCCGATCTTTTGATATATAAGGTGTAACCATAGGTCATATTACAGTCAAAAAATTTGGGTTTTTATACAATTTTTAATACTTTTTGTATGGGGGGTTCTCCAATCCCGCCCAAATTTTGTGGGATGGTGTGTATTTATAACCTAAATGTTTGTACCTAATTTGAAAACTTTGGCTCTTGCCGTTCTCCAGATATACAGAAAAAAGTAATAAAAATACAACAACCACAAGGGATTTTTTTGGAAAAATTAGAGGCAGTCGTGTTTTTTGGTCATATCTCAGCCATTGTTGGACCAATCTGGCTGAATTTCAATAGCAAGAAATGGTGGACTATATGTGACATAAATGTAAAACAACCTAGCCGCTATCATGTCTGGAGTCTCCGGAAAACACATATCAAACGTAAGACGGACGGATATCGTTAAATTAACTTCTCTCCTCATAAGGACCCAGAATATATATACTTTATAGGGTCTAAGATCAATATTGTTGAAATTACAAACGGAATGACAAACTTATATATACCCTTTTCCACCTGTGGTGAAGGGTATAAAAACAATAACACACAATTAACTAAAACACTCCTTGCCAAACTTTGACTTTTTTGCAATATTTCTACCAACAACAACAAAAACACTTCTCACCAAATACACACTTTTTGCTTATTAAAATACCCGACTGTTACTGAGCTACTCGCGCACTTGTTGTTATTTTATTACCTGCTGCCAACCGCACAAAAGGAAACGGATAAATAAAAAAAACAAATTGATGATGACGTCACCATTTCTAGAACAATTTAGACTTTTATACACTTTAGGAAATTTGCAATGCATTTTTTTTACCGAAATCGATTACAAACGGATAATATTATAGATTTATTTAAAAATATATAAACTTCTTTACATTTTAACGCTATTTTCTTAAGCGAAACTTTGATATTTCCTTTTTAATTTTATTAAAAACCCGGAGACAGCAGTCAAAGCGACTTTACCACGCACCCATTGCAATAAAACTGATTTTATTGATGCATTATAGTTTAGAGATCACTGCTTAAGGATTCGGAAGTGTTAATTGATAAGATGATGCCAAGTTTTGTTTTAAATATTATTAATGGCTTGCGCCTGTGCTAAGTAATAACACTGTTGAACATTTTTGGGATTATTGTCTGGGGGGGAGAAATTCCAAGTCAGGGTGATGGTATGTACTAGGTCAGTATAGTAAAACCCTCAAAGGGTTTGGCGTTCGTATGTATCAGTTTTTTTTATGACCTTTTAAATTTTTTCCTTATCTTGATGTTTTTTCGCTTAGTTGTAACATTTTGGCAAAAACGTAGTTTAACCTAACTCGAGAACCACTTGGCCGATTTTGATGAAACAAATTTAGAAAAATTAAGAATTACAATTTCTCTAATCGGTTTCTATACCGTTTTCCTATATGTGCAACACTTTCGAAGTTAAAAATGAATGTATGAAGGGAAAAAAGTATTTTTTGCCTAAAAATTTATATATTTTTTTTTTTAAATTCATAAAAAATCCAAAATGGAAAAAAGTGCCAAAACTAATTACTTTCGCGTAAAGTCACATAACTCATGAGCAAAAAAAGGCATAGATCATGAAAATCGATGCACGCGTTTCTCATTTATTCACACTTAGGTAAATGTATGAATTTCAAAAATTTGCTCCAGATATGCACAACATTATTTGGAGAAAACATTGACACTCACAAGCCGAACTCTCTCATATTTTTCTACTGTACTAAAAGAGAAATATTGATGTGGGAACACTGGTTCTGTAATGTTCACATAAAACATGCATTGTCATTATACTTCTTCTCTTTCTCACACTGGTTCTGTGATTTTTGTCATTCAACAAGTGCCGACGAACGCGAACAGTAAAAGTGATTTTTCTCCAGTTTTTTAAGAGTGAACAAAAGAGAACAGAATATGGAACTGTGCAAGGCAGATATAAATAGCTTTTGCTACTGCTGTGGTCAAAATGTCTCAACACATAAAAAAAGGGGAAAGTCAGTACTGATTTTGTTCAAACATACGAGATGTACTTCAACCAAAATGTTATAGTAAACGAAAATTGAGTACCAAATATAGTGTGTAAAAGCTGCTACAACCGTCTAATCCATCACCCTGACTTGGAATTTCTCACCCCCCAGACAATAATCCCAAAAATGTTCAACAGTGTTATTACTTAGCACGGGCGCAAACCATTAATAATATTTAAAACCAAACTTGGCATCATTTTATCAATTAACACTTCCGAATCCTTAAGCAGTGATCTCTAAACTATAATGCATCAATAAAATTAGTTTTATTGCAATGGGTGCGTGGTAAAGTCGCTTTGACTGCTGTCTCCGGGTTTTTAATAAAATTAAAAAGGAAATATCAAAGTTTCGCTTAAGAAAATAGCGTTAAAATGTAAAGAAGTTAATATATTTTTTAATAAATCTATAATATTATCCGTTTGTAATCGCTTCGGTAAAAAAATGCATTGCAAATTTCCTAAAGTGTATAAAAGTCTAAATTGTTCTAGAAATGGTGACGTCATCATCAATTTGTTTCCTTTTGTGCGGTTGGCAGCAGTTAATAAAATAACAACAAGTGCGCGAGTAGCTCAGTAACAGTCGGGTATTTTAATTAGCAAAAAGTGTGTATTTGGTGAGAAGTGTTTTTGTTGTTGTTGGTAGAAATATTGCAAAAAAGTCAAAGTTTGGCAAGGAGTGTGCTTTAGTTAATTGTGTGTTATTGTTTTTGTTGGTAATAATGAGTTGTAGATCAGTGATGTCAATTGTGGTTGTATTCAAGAATGATAAAATAAAGATTACGCCAACAAGCTTAAAATTTTAAAATGTTCTGCGCATGTTGGCCCTGTGACGTCACACATTCTGTGTTTCTATTGGCTAATAATTTGCAGCTGTCGAACTGTAATGTTTATGAGTAAAAACAACAGTGGGACAAATTATAATTTTTCTCTTCAAATTATTTTGTAGTTAAAAATTAATTTTTCTTCTTATTTATATTTTTTATTTATATTTATTCCATTTAATAAAAATTATCTATGTAACAATAAAAGACAAAACAATTTCATTTTGAATTACAAATTGAGTTGGAATTTCATTTTCAATACTGCTGTCAATGGTCGGAACTGCTCCCGGTTTCAACTTTGGTGCACGCCGATTGCTAAATCCTATTCATAATTATGAAGCAGTGAACTGCAACAATTAAATATATGTTGACTTACCCATTTCAAATATCAAATTTCTTTCAAAATCCTCCTCTTTGAAATGTAAGGCACAAATTCTATCATTTTTAACATCTATGGGTTTGCATCGATTGCAAAACATAACCCAAAGCTTTCTTTGTCCTGCATCTTTGGGAAATTTGTAAAACGATACATCTATGGCAAAGAATATATTAGTTCCATTAAAAATGTCCAAAATTTAATTTTTTTCTCACTTGTTTTTTTACTGCTGCTTTGCTTACATTTGCCCACTGCACACTTCATGTTTATATTTGTTGTTGTTTTTTTTTTGTTCGTTTTTCTTTTTTCAACAATTACAAGGTTACCAACTATCACATAATACATACATTTTTTCGCAAGAAATTTTAAATCTAACACATGAAATATTCTTGGTAACCCTTTGAATGGCCCTTCTACGTCACATAACGGGAAATCATGCGCATGTCGTAATCTTTATTTTATCATTCTTGGTTGTATTACTTTATATTAGTATTAGTGAATAAAGAGACAGTTATTCTTAAAAAATACGTAAGCATCCGCCGCATGTGCACCCGTCGCTTGATAATCGACGAATAATTGTGTACTCTCGTGGACTAAATGAAAGAGCGTAAGAATGCGTGTGAAGAATGTATGTGAATTAATTTACACAATTGTGTATGACGCTGACACCCCTGTTGTAGATGTAAATTAGGTTGCCAGTTGTGGAAAGAGGAAAGGAAATAAATAAAGCAAAAGCAATTTAATATGAAATTTGTATTAAAGTGTGTGCTTGTCAGTGAAAAAAGTAAGATGGAAAAACCAATACAACCAACACGTATGTGTCTTTCTTTGCAAAGGTAAATATTTACATACATATGTACTTATAAAATCTAAATAGGTAAACTCAAAATATTATCTAGTTAAATTCAAACGAAAATCTTTTTAAACAACTTAAAATTTATTTAAAAAACGGATCATTTACATTTCATTTATAATAAATAAATTTTACAATAATTTTTAATTTTTTTATTTATTAAACAGCATATTCCGTAAAATTTAATAGTTGTTACTTTTAAAAAAATATATTTTAGCTGTCAAAAAACAAACTATATAACTAAAAAAATATGGTGGTTTGTTTTTTGAAAAAACAAAAATGTTAAAAAATAAAGTTATACGTAAAATAACTTTACATGTATTCAATTTTAACAGTACGGAAAACGAATTCAGTAACTCACAATCAGTTACTTTAAAAAATTTATGAGTGTAGGAATAAAAGAAATGTTGACATTTTAAAAATTTTAAAATAAACATAAATAGTACTCCTTTAGATACATATCGCATTTAATCAACAGCAGGTTATTAACTCAATGTTGAAAAACGTTCAGTAGAGACAAACAGTTTTTAATTTTACATTAAAGGCATGTGAAAAAAAATGTTTAACCCAACCCTTTCATTACCAAAATGTTGACAAAATAGCAGTGCTGTGGAGTCGGAGTTGAGATTTTTGTGCTGGAGTCCAAGTTGGAGTCGTTGTACCCACAAAAACTCGCGACTCGCGGCATAAAAAACTTAAAAAAAAAAAATTTCTAATATTTTCCAAAATAAAAATTATTCGAAAAACTGATTTGAAATTTTTAAGAATCATTTTTATGCTATATTTAACCATTTAAATGCTAATGCATTAAAAAAATAAGAGTGCTATATTCGGATGTACCGAATTTTTGACACCCTCCACTAACAGTAAGAATATATGAGAGCTATAAATTATTAAATAATCTTTATAAAATGGACGTAAGTATAAAAATTGGTTCCGATTCAAACCAATTGTACGACAGTCAGAAAGTGTTATGCTTTTATTTCTAGCAATTTGAACTAACTTGAATAATATATCATGATTCGTAACAGTTAATGCCGAACTAAAATGATTTTCAGGAGGGACATTTATATTATTCCATGGCAGCCTTGCCATTTATCAAGTTTTCCCTTTTTTTGCAAGTTTTTTGAGATGCAAAAAAATTTTAAATTTATAAAGTAAAATTAAGTTTTTTATAAATACATAATTTAAAATTTGCAGTATATTGGATACAAAGATTAAGTGATGTTTTCATGTTATTAAATGGTCTTATATTTTCTCTGTTCTTTATAATTTTAATTGTTCTAACTTCTTCGTAAAGATCCCAAATTTTTTTTTAGATTCTGAAATATCTTTAGCACTAGATTCATATAAGTTGTCTGAAGTTGATGTAATATACCTTGGAGTTTATTCTGTTAAAAAAGTTCGATTTTGATAACGACTTTCTTAAACACGTCAAAGATCTTGCACTCTTTTATGTAATATGAGGTAACCAATTGAGTATTTCTCAATTATGTGCTATTGCGGCAAATTTAGTCGATTTAAGTGATATTGAAGAAGAATTTTTAGGAACATTATTAATAGAATAGGAACATTCGGAAAACCGTTAATTGGTTAACCAATTAATTACTACCCTATTAACTGATCGGTTAATTTAAAATTGTCTATTTCCGATTAACGATTAAACCGGTTAATTTCACTCAATTAACCGATGTTGCACAATTTTTAATTTTTTGTAATATAACAAATTTTATGTGTTTTAATTAATTGTTTCGTCTCATATACATGTTTTTTTATACAATTTTTTTTTATACAATATCAGCTGTTTTTGTATACAAGCCAATTATGAATAAAAATTCCCCGGGAGTTTTCTCCCATTTTTCCTATGTTAATTCAATTGTAAAAATGGGAAAAGGTAAAAAACTCCCAGGGAATTTTTATTCATAATTGGCTTGTATACAAAAACAGTACAAAAACAGAATAAACTCTCGATAGTTACACTAACAATCTTTTAACAGACTTAACCGAAACAATTAGAAGTGTTTAAAATTTTTAAAAATTAAATCAGGACTCTAATGGCATAATGGAAAATTGTATATGTTAAGAGAAATCTAGGAAAAGGACTGAGAAATTAGATATTCTGTATTATGGGCTGCTTCTGATTCCTCCAACACCCACAATAAGTGAAACAAATTTTCCATGTCAAGTGTTGTCAAAACTAAAGAAAATTATCGCTTTAATCCTAAACATTTAAAAAATTTTTTTTTTTTAAATTATTTTATCAGATCTCCTTAAACTATTGAAATAACTAATAAATAATAATAATCTTATTTTTTAATTTAGTTATAAAATTCTGTTTAATATGGGAATATTTGTCAATAAAATTCTTTTACTACAGAAATCTTATTTAAAAACGACGTTTAAAATTCTTGCGTTTTGCTTTTTCCAGAACACCCCTGATTTTGTATTACTTTAAAAATACATATCACATATTAATGAATTATTTTTGTTTGCTCGTTTTCGTTCAAGACTTGTAATTTTTGTTTTTTTTACTAATAAACTCCAAATAATAAATAATTTATTCATTTTGATTTATTGAAATTACCTTACTTATAAAAAAAATACATATATATGTACGTATTTACATTAGAGTGGTTCGGTTCCCATACAAAAAAAAAGTTGTGCCAGTCACCCCCTAGGATTAAAGATTAGTTGAAAAGAATTCCAGAATTCTTTTTTTAAATTTTTTGCCACGCCTCTGGATACCGCCCTTTTAGTTTTTTGTATACTGCATCGCCATTCCGATCATAATATATTGTATATCATTATTGATGGCTTATATATGGCTTCATTTTTGCTTTGGGTGACATTTTAATCCGACAACAAATTCTGGGCGCCACTCGGATCGTACACCCCTAATGGCCAATTTTTTGCTCGTGGCAAGAAAGCCCATCTTAAACTATGTACTTCTAGCTTTTAATGTACGCACTTTTATGCTACGCCCCTCAATTAAGCCAACTTTTCTTTACTTACATATATATGTATGCATATTACATTGAACTTTTTGGTTTTTATATACAGCGCCGCCATTTAAAGTCCAATTTTATTGTATCGCATATCATTATTAATGGCTTCATTTTTGTCTTTGGTGACATTTTAAACCGACATCGAATTCTGGGCACCACTTATAACATCCAGGAACCTTACTCCGAATGTAAACTTTTTTCCACGTGATAAGAAAGCCCTTCTAATACTTTGTATGTCTAGGTTTTAATTTGCTCACTTTTTTCTTTTGCACATAAATATTATATTAAACAAGTGGTGCGATTCACTAACTTTTAACGAACCGACAATCGTAATATTTGTCGACATAAATATGTATTCGCTTGCAGTAACGATAGTGTGATTCTGTAATTTTTTTAACGTTAGTAAACAGCTGTATTTTTGTAACATCTCTGTCTACAAAATGTTAAAAAAAACGAAAATCACAAAAGAGAATAAAATAAAAACAAATGAAATTGTTCCTAGCCCCCCGTGTTACACATGTTTTTTCATTAAAAATGCATTGAAAAAGGTCTGGCCAGACTTAGAGTAAGACGAAGGGTTAATTTGTGGTTTTTATATATTTTTTTTTTGTGAATTTTACATTAAGAATTTTGTTTTTGTTCTTAATTTGCTTTTTTGTAAATTTTAAATTTAGGATTTTGTTTATGTTCATACATATACTTGTGAATATATCTTTGTATGTATGTAATACCGTGTTCAGATATACCTTTTTTATTGAGTCAATATTCGGTTTATTGACATAATTATCTTTCTGTTTACATATAAGTACACAATTTAGCTAATTTAATTTATATTACCACTACATACACATTCAACGTAAACAAAAATGTACATGTATAAGCAAAATGTAAACAAGTTTTGACATCTTCAAGGAATAAACATCTGGCTTTTGCAACGACCTAATTGACGGGCATTTGTTCTGTTGTAATTTCAGTTGCCAAATGTCAAAACCCTGTTTAGTAAGCTGTGTTATGCTCAATAAACACACTTGTGACAGGGTCGCATTTTAATTTTACTCAATATTTATAACAATTTCGTATTAATTGAGCAATAACTAAATTGCAATTTTATATGGATAATTGAGCTCAATAATGTCATTTATTGCGTAAAACTCAATTAAGGTGCATATCTGAACACGGTATAAGCTATTTTAAACATAAAATACATATTATCGATTAAATTAACACAACCTAAAATTGTCGCTAAAATAACGACAAAAAAATTGCTTAAAGTAACAGCTGACTTTAAACGACAACGAATATGTATCGTTAAAAATTTAGCATATTCGATAAATGTTCGTTATATTTATTTTTACGATTCGGTTATCGTTATAAAAGTTAGTGAATCGCACTACAGGTAGATCAACATACAAAAACAAGAAAATTGCATCAGTCGGAAAGAAATTTTACATCAATGAAGTATCTAGAATTGTAAAAAAGAGTTTTTGCTACTGCTCAAAATGCAGTACTTTTTATTTTTTATATAGACCGTCTTTAAAGTCCGTATCGCATATTGTTTATTTATGGCTGGAATATTACTCCAGTCCATACACGGAAGCTGCTAGTTTTTTTTTTTTTTTTTTGTTAAAGCCCATTTTCAATCCTGATGCCATGAACAGATGCATAAACTTCGCACTTCTGACAATAAAAAATAAGCTTCCAAAGTCTGACAATCATCTGCCAATTGCAACGAAGAGTGTTCACACGATTATTAAATATCTAAAATAATTGTTGTCCTTCAGTGGGCGGACAATGCTTTTGCTAACAACGTTGTCAAACAAAAATTGCCAGTTCACACGGTTGAAAGAAATTTTTAGCACATTTTACTGACAATATTGTTAGGTCTGCCTACCTGTACGAAGCTCTAGTTTTTGCACTTTTTAAATTTTATGAATTAAAATAATTTCCAAAATTCTGCCACCACGTCTTTTGAAAGCTCCACAAATCCGCAGCCAACCGACCTGTTTTTTTTTGTATTTGGTTGAGAAATATATCAGTTATGCCTTATCAACGGATATTGCCCTTAATATTCGAATTATAAGAAGAACTACTAACATACATGTTATGTTCCCCAGCAAAAATAAACTGATAAAATCAAAGGTAAAATTGAACAAATTAAGAGGTAAAACAATTCACGATAAGGGGAATTTTTTTGCCCTGAACACTTTTATACGTCTTATTCTCCTTTGAACTAACTCAAAAAATGTTTTTCATGATTGCAATTGCGTAACAAAGGAAAAATTTTTCCACATGCATCAATTAAAGTTAAAAAGTTTCAACCGACATCCCTTGCGGGGATCGAACCCGCGACCTTTGGATTAGAAGTCCAACGCGCTATCCTCTGCGCCAAAGGGACATGTTGGGAAACTCTGTTTAATACCTTTAAATAAATTTAAAATACCAAAGTAAATTCAATTTACATAATTATATATTGTATTAAAAATAGAATTTTACAAAATAAATTTAAAACATTTTGTATTTGTAAGCACAAAACAAAGTTAAAAGGCCCCTTTAAAATACTTAACACAGTAAAATGTAAACCAACAACAATTCTTCAACAGATCACTAGTTAAAGCATGTGTCTTTCGATAATATATTTAACAAAACATACATACAAACATACAAACAAATTTCTTAACACGCAATTTTATTATTAAAACACTTTTTTTGAATAAATTATTATTTTTTACACAATGCAAAAATATAATGTTCTTAATGTCATCATTTCAGTTATCATTTCCTATAAGTAATTAGCAGGCCAAATTTCGTAGCCTCGGTGGCGCAGTAGGCAGCGCGTAAGTCTCATAATCTTAAGGTCGTGAGTTCGAGCCTCACCCGGGGCATGGTTTTTTGTTAATTTTTTTTGTTTTTTTGGTTAATATAACTTTTATTGATTTTTATTTAAATTTATTTTTTTTTTTGTAAAAGCTTATACAAACAAATGTTATTAATAGAATTTCTTAAACTGTTCTTTACACAAGTTGTATCTGTTTTTGTGTGTTCATTGTGCTGTTGTTGTTTTGTATACACAAATGTTTTTGTACACACAACAACAAAAATCTGAAGTATTTATTTGTGTATGTACGTACAGTGTGTGTTTCACTGGAATAAAGAATAATAAGAATCAGGGATGGAAATCAACGTATAATTGAACTTTTTTTGTTTTGGTACATTTTAGACTTTGTTGGTAGCGTGATACTTCCGCGACCTTTTTGCTAGCATATACTAATACAAAACCACTAAAATGCCAATATTTAATTGTTTTAGAAAAACCTATAAATAAATTGTTGTTTCAAGTAATCGATAAAAATTAGTTCTTATCGTTGGTGACATTGATTTTAAAGACTAATATATTTTAAAGTGATTTACGTTGGTTGGTCTTAATTTAGCCCAAAGCCCAAATAAAAACCTGGCTTGGGTGCTTTAGAAAGATATGAACATTTATTTTAACGTTCAAATGTTCTGGCATTTCATTTAAATACAAATACATACATTTAATGATTTTTCACGGTTAAATAAATTTTTGTGAACAAGTTTTTTATTTTTTGAAGTTAATACTATTTACCCTTGATGAATTTTCATTAATTTTTTTTATTTATTTTAACGTTCAAATGTTCTGGCATTTCATTTAAATACAAATACATACATTTAATGATTTTTCACGGTTAAATAAATTTTTGTGAACAAGTTTTTTATTTTTTGAAGTTAATACTATTTACCCTTGATGAATTTTCATAAATTTTTTTAGGATTTATGATCTTAATGTGATTTTCGGGAATGAATTTTATAAAAAAGGTATGAGCAATTGCTGATCTATACATAGGAGTTTTAGGGAATGGTTTTATGTTTATCTAAAAATTATTCGTGCAAAGTCTTACCACATTTTTAATTAATTTTTGCGGGCCAGAACTAATAACAGGCGAAGCTTTTTATGGCGGCCAGGGGAAATCTTTCTGTACTTGATGTATACAGGTAGTAAATATAAAAATAGCTGCCCTGATTCATCCTTATCCGTTACACTACGTTCACACTAGCGCATTTTATAGTAGAATAAAGAGCTTAAGCCCTTATGACCCTACATTTTTAATGCATTGTTCAAGTTTTGGTGAACAGTACAAATATAATGTAATACAAAAATTTACCAAGTGCAAAGAGTTAAGCTGTATTAAGATAAATGGCAAAATGTCAAAAATTTTACTAAAGTTATCGATAAAAAATGAAGTTATGTCAAAAAAAATGTAAAATTGCTTAACTTAAAATTGACATTTCAAGCTTGAAATATTAAAATTGTTGCTGAATCAGCGATTTACCGCTTTTTGTTTTTAGGTTTCTCATAAACAAAAAGTTGGCAACATTTAATAAAATAAACAAAACAGGGATGGCTAAGTTGTTTCAATTGTACTTTTTTGTTGATACTTTTAAAACTAAGATTTATAATAACTTTTTTTGGTGTTTTTTATGTACATAAATAAAATTAATTTTAACTAAAAAAAATCTTTCAGTACAATTAGGGTAAAAAAAGTACAATTTGTTAACATTTTTTATAGTTCGCTCTTTCTAACATTTACTGTTTCTTTCTATCAATTCTTTATCAATTAATGAATAAAAAATGTAGTGTCATAAGCGCTTTAGACACGCGTTTACGCTAAACAGGTAATTGTGAATTCCACCTTAGAAGGGATTTTTAATTTTTTTTTTTTATCTTTTTATTTTATCTGTTTTTATAACTTCAATAATATTCTATGACCCTATAACTATAACTACCGTCTATTAACACTGTTTCGGCTTAATTTAAGTACGGACATATTGATTTTTTCTTTTCAGTTTATGTCATGGCAAAGTTTTTCAAAAGTAGGTCCAGAATTGATCATAAGTCCCATATAAAGCACGTCTCTAAAGTCACTCAAAGACAAAAAAATCGTATGCAGACAGATGTTTATCTATGTAGTAACTCCATAAACTACAATCGACATAAATAACGGGTTTATAAATGTTAATCCCATTATATTATTTTATACTGCTTTGAATTTAATTTTAAATGATAAATTTAACTAACACTAAAATTTTTGGCGGCTTTCTGTGTGTATGCGAAATAATGTCATAAATCGGTCTCCATCAAATTTTATAGTTGAACACAAATGAATGCACAATTGTTTATCCAATTCTTTATGTAAATTTCTTGCCAAGCCAATCCACCATCTGTTCAATAAATATTAAAATTTTCGATTAACATTCTTTAAACTACTAATTCACCAATTCACATTAAGAAAAAGACATTTTGAAACACTTTGTAAATTATAAATATGTACATAGGTAATTTTAAACATATTTTGTTATATGTATGTGTGTGTGTCTGGACATTTGAAACCTCTGAGTTCACTCTAACTAAAACATGCACCTTTCAACATCACTCGAACAGAAATGCAAACATACTGTAGATGTTTGAACAGAAATGACTCAAGGTCATAAATACCGAACAATAGAAATATTTATACAAGTGAGTATGCACCTACTTGTATTTAATATTAACAGTTAGTATAAATATTATGGCACAAACACCCACAAAAACACATACATATGTACATATATGTACATATGTATGTGTTCTATAGAACTGGAATGTATTTTGCAAATGGCTGTGGCTGAAATAATTGTATCGGTTTTTACACGTGCATGTAAGTAGTTCTCATTGAACTCAATATCGTAATTTCAATACTGCAATTAATTTATATTTGTATGTCAGAATACCCGGATGTTTTGGAGAAATGTAAATTTTTTAGGATGATTTGGACCGTTTTGGAAAGCAATTGGCCAAAAATCCTAATATGTTTGAAGTAGGGATTCCAAACGGGAAATCCAGAATCCCTAAATCCCGGGATTTATTTTTATGAATCCCGGGATTTTTCAATTTAAAAACTTTTTTATATCAAATATTTTTATGTGTATAAATATTTTCGTTTAATTGAATTTTTATACTTTGTGATTATTCATTGTTTTATGGCCGTTTTCTCATTACGAGATTATCTTTTTTCCCAACGAAAAACTGCAGTTCTCGACATTTTTCGAAATACCTAAAACAGCTGCAGAAAAACACGATTTTCGCGTGTATCTCGAAAATAGTTCTTGGGAAAAATAAATGAATGCCATATTCATATGAGACAAATGAGACATTGAGAAAACCAAATTTCTTTAACTGAATTGTACAAGATTTAACATTTTGCATTGGTATTTCTTTCAGCACATATCTATACCGTGTCGGTCGGATAAAGATTTACCGAGCTACTGGACTTTAAACTTGAAAAAAATTTGATTTTTTTATGTTTTTTCAAAATTGACATTTTTAATTCGCTCCAGTAATGCAATAATTTTGTTTTAACATGTATCTTAAATAATACTTTGTTTTAAACGTAGTAATCGTAAAATTGTTATCGTCGCACAAATAATTAAGAAATAACGATATAATAAAATTTTTATATAAAATGAATTGTTTTGTTAAGTTTTCTTTTTTAAAAATAAAAAAAGATATATATTTTAACTTTTGTTTATAAGAAAAAGTTGTTAAAGAATTGTTCTGTTAATTTTTCTTTTTTAAAAATTCAAAAATAAATAAAATTTAGTTAATTAAAAAAAGTTGCTTATTAATTGTTTTGTTAAGTTTTCTTTTTTAAAAACTCAAACATAAATAAATAGTGTTGTTTTTTTAAAAAAAGTTGTATAGTTAAGAAACAAATTGATCCCGAAAAATGCCGGGATCCCGAAAATCCCGGGTTTTCGGGATCAGGATTTCCAAAATCCTCAATCCCGAATCCCGTTTGAAAGTTTTTTCTTTCCAATTAATGTGTTATTAATGATCGAATTGGATAATATGTCTTCTTTACGTGTGCGTGAAGTACAGATTGCTTGGCCTACTATACACGTAATATGTTAAATAAACAAACCGTTCTTTTTGTTTACCCCCATCGATCGGAATTGTGCTAAAAATCTCGTACTCCATGCGATATATAATTGGGAATAAGGTAAAATAATAGGTCGTTTTTGATACCGCTGTTTGTTCATAAAAATTTGTTTTAAAAAAATATTTTGCTCGATGCAGAATTAGAAAGATAAAAAATTGGAACTAAAACTTAGAGCATATAGGCTTGTTAATGGGTGGTCATCATGTCGCGATGTGAGTGCTTAAGTATAAAGAATTTTAGAGTCTTGCTGGCGGTAGTGGTGTAAGGGGCCTCCCATGCTAGAAGGATCTAAGCCGAGTACGAACCAATAACTGCCTGTCCTGTCTGTTAGCGTCTGTTTCTCTTAGTTGAAGCGGCTTGTAACAACTCTCTCTCTGCATCCCATTTTACAAGGTGGCAGGGAGTGCGTCCGCTGGCCCCAAAATCCGTCAGAGTATGTTCTCACATTGAGCGGCTGATGGTCTGCGTCTGCCTCCAGAGTAGAGGCAGTTATCTTTTCGCTTGGTATGTAGGTATTCATAAAATTCAAGCCCCCCTTAACCCCCCGAAATGTCGGAAAATTCACGCCCTAAGGATCCGGTAAAGGGCTTAATAATCTTCAGAGACCCAACTTCTATAACGTTAGTTTTAGGCTGTAGCTTATTGTCAGTTATTAAAAACCCCGTCAAGCAAAGTGGCAGCACCAGGCTCTGCAGGCTCCTCACAAAATACGGGGTTTTCTTTTATAACCATACGCTGTCTACATAATAGAGCTTGGAGCCCAATCTGTCACCACGGGTAAAAGAGTAAATGGTATTTTGGCATTTGGCAATTGTCAAATTTGGAACTGTTTTCCCTTATTCTGATGCAGTTAAAGGGCTAGTTAGTTTAAGCCTAAAAGTAAGATATCTTAATTTTTAAGACAAAAGGTTGAGTCCATGATCTAGGCACCCCGTTTATTTTTGCACATGTTACAAAATATGAGAACTTTGAACCCTATTTTTACCATGGTAGCACTTGCGCTTTAGTCAAGCAATTGTTTTTTGCCTCTGTACGTTCATACACTTACGTTAATTGATCCTCTACACTTCTCTTCAGTATTTGTTTGTGACAGCGGCACCACAGTGGCGTGTGTTTTCAAATGGAATTGTGTAGGCCTCTAGTTAAAAATCAATGATTGAACTAAGGACTATTTTAGATTAAAAGTCACTCTGCCTTCCACATGTTAGAATTGATTAAATCTTCTATTGAATAACAATATTAATTTGGTTAACATAAACATTTCTGCTAGTGAGTAATCATATAACACATCAAAAATATGCTTCCTCGGAAGCAGTTATGTAAGGGAAAATTTGTAGTGAGGCGCTTATACTTCATGATATACTAACCATTTTTGTTTGAAATTTCTCGCAGAGAAGCTCTGCTTTAGATATCTAAAATATGCCTATTCCACGCTTTAAAATTCGACATGGTTTAGTAAGTGAAAAAATTTAGCACTGGAAAATTGTTTGTTACCGCGTTTAAAAAAAACGTTTATAAGTTAAAATATATTTTTCGAATGAGAGGGTTATAGTTTTACTAGCATTGAGACCGCTTATTTATTTTTCTAGGTTATAAAAAACAAATAAAAATATTTTACATGGAGACTGCACCTATAATTTAATGTAGGGATGGACAAATTGAAAAATTATATCGATATATATATCGCATCGATATTTTTTAAGAGTATTGATATTTATTATTAAAAAAATATCTATATATCGATATATCGAACGTTTTTTGCTGAAACTATTACCAAATTAAAAAATTTATTATACCTTTGTACATACATACATACATATTTATGAACAAACATACAGGCCTGTTATAGAATTCCATTCCGATCGAAAGTGGTTTTAATTCCATATTTTACTTCTTCAGAAAACGAAAAATTTTTTCGGAATGAAACCTAAGTGGAATTGATTGTTTCAGTATTTTATAACCGAAAAAACTACTTAAAGCTATTTTTTATGGATAAATAAATGTTTTTTATGATATAGATTGAAGAAATAACACACTTTTGATTTATTTATTTTACTTTATATTGATTTTATTAAAAACATAATAAATTCTTTACCGTTGCGTTGCCACCTTTTTTCCCTCACAAACCACTTTTTTCTGAACATTGCCATACTTAACACAAATATCATATGGTTTTTATGTAAAGTTGCCATATCCAATTGTAAAACCAGAGTTGTTAAAAAAAAACACATTTAGCAAAACGATCGGAATCTGAAGAAGCTAAAACTAAATCGATCGGAATTGATCGGAATTTGTGACATGCCTGTTAATATATGTAATTACATTCTTACGTTCAAAAAATTAATAAGAACAAAAAATTCAATCAAAACAAAAAATTCAATTATAACAAAAACAAAAGGGAAGAATACAAGAAAACCACATGAAATCTAAAAAAAGTATATTACAAAAATTTTAAATGGAAGTAAATACTAAGTCATGAAAGTACCAACTTACCTTAAAATTTGAATTGCACCCCAAAAGTACCAACTTTAGCTAGAAATGTTTTTGATTGTTTTAGGTAAACCAGTAATCATCAGATATGGAAATCAGGAGCACTCTCTGTTTTATGTGATCTCCTGTCAATCTGCTTCAGTAAATGCCAATCATTTTAGATCTTCATATTAGTTTAAAAAACCTATGATGCATGCAGTGATGCCAATTCTTAAAAAAACTTATTGTTTGAAAAACGGCTAAAATTTAGAGTTTTTAATGAAGACTGACTTTAAAAAATATCGAATTCGATAGTCGTATTTCAATATAGATATATCGATATATCGGTATTTTAAATATCGGCGATATGTATTGATTATTTTTTATTTAAATATCGATATATTGATAAATCGATATTTTTTGCTCATTCCTAGTTTAATGTTTCAAAGCTCAATATTATAAAATATTGAAAAAGTACCACATGTAGAACAAAAAAGTAAAAGAAAGACATTTAATTTCGCTTATTTCCTTCCCATTTTCAACACATTTTTCTCCCCACTAAAATATAAAAAATTTAACCAATAATTACCAAATTTGTATTCTGGAGACTGCAGGTCAATAAGATAGGTTTTACCAATGTTTTGCATACGAAATTTTGATATATTAAGTATACCAAGAAATACTTTCGAACACACTTGTAGCATACCATTTAAGCGACTTTTTACAAAATATTTAATGGTTATAGAACTGCTTCTTTTCTTATTGGGTAGTTGCCTCTCATAATTTTTGCGAACTCTACGTTTAACTGGAGTTTCATGAGACGTATGTTTCAAAATAAAATGATCTTGTTGTATCTTATTACTCGTATTGTAAAAAGCTTTATGAAAGCGCCTTACATCCTGTGGGGTTAGCTGTAAGCAAGAAAATCTTTTTTTTTTTTTTTTGAATGGCTGCACGTAGGAATTGATGGAAATTCTTTGGCTCTATGCCTGAAAAATGTAACACACGCCAAATTACTTACGTATACTTATGTTTAAATTATATATTTTTTTTTTTTTTTTTTTTTTTTTTATATAGATAATTTTATTTACAATCTATTTGTACAATATTAAGTAAATGGTTTAACAAAAATTTCAAACATAACAATAAATCTTAACATGTGCTATTGAGCTATAATAGCTTAACAGCTAAAGGCTGTATGCAAGAGACTTACATACTGTTTTATACATGCAATATGTACTAATATATCTACATTTAATGCAATTTTGGCTTTATTTTCTAAATGGCAGATCAAGTATGTGGAATCTTCTTAGTCGCTTTACCTCTTCTGACTCATCTAGTAAGGATATGGCTAAAGTATTGGAGTGATTACTTAGTCTCAAAAGATAATGGGTGCTAAATGTTTTTATTTCATCACTGATGTATGGTATTTGTAAATCTTCATGTATTCGTTTGTTGGTAACAAACCACGGAGCATTAACCAAAAGTCTCAAGGTTTTCGACTGATATCGTTGTAGTATTTCGATGTTTGAGTTACTTGTCGTTCCCCACAACTGTATACCATATGTCCATATTGGTTTTATTATAGCTTTGTATATTAAAATTTTGTTGTTAAGATTCAGTGCTGACTTAGGTCCCAAAAGCCAATACATTTTCTTGGTTATAATTTTCAAATGCGTTCTTTTAGCTTTAATATGGTTCCTCGAGGTAAGTCTTTTGTCAAGATGCATACCTAAATATTTAACACACTCAGATTTGGGGATTTGGGTATTATTAAGATACACCGACGGGCAATCATTTTTTCTAAGGGTGAATGACACATGAGTCGATTTACTAGTATTAATTGTGATTTTCCACTTCGTTAGCCAGTCTTGTAATAAATTGAGCTCGGTTTGCACATATGATGAAGCTGTAATTGGTGATTTATCGGACGCTATTATGGCAGTGTCATCAGCATATGTTGCAATTGTTGAGTTTTCATAAGTTGGCATGTCGGATGTATATAAAGTATACAACGTTGGACCTAATACGCTACCCTGTGGTACACCAGAGTAGATATAGCGTATTTCAGAGCTTTCATCACTCACTCGTACATAAAACGATCTCTCTTCCAAATAAGATTTTAGCAACAAATACATTGGAGTTGGTAAAAGAGTTTTAAGTTTAAATAATAAGCCTTGATGCCAGACCCTATCAAAAGCTTGTTTGACGTCAAGAAATACAGCTGAGCAGTATAATTTCTTTTCAAAGGCGTCTGTAACTATTTTACGATGGCATTGCTCTGGAGTACCATGTTTATGGCGAAATCCAAATTGATACTCCGGTATTATATTCTTTTTTTGCAACAAGGGCGTTAAACGATTTGAAACTATTCTCTCAAATATTTTAGAAAGCAAAGGTAGTACCTTATTGGTCTGTACGAAGATATTGAGTGCTCGGGCTTATTTGGTTTCGGAATCATTGTAATTACTGCACACTTCCATTGAGTAGGATAATGAGAAAGTCTTAGTATTGCATTGTATATTAGTGTCAAATATAATAAGGCTTTGTTTGGTAAGTTTTTCACAACAGTGGCATCTATTTTATCGTATCCAGGTGATTTAGTATTGTTTAATTTGAGTATTTCATTTTTGACTTCTCCAAAGGAACATGGTTTAATTGGAAACTCCATTTGGCATGGAGAATAAAGGAACTCTATTAAATCGTTTTCATCAGGAGAATTTGTAGCTGGAAATGGTTTGAAAGTTTCTTCTAAATGTTTAGAAAATAATTCCGCCTTGTTTTTATTCGATCTGCACCACGTGCCATCCTCTTTTTTAATTGGTACATTTTTTTTAATTGGTCTTTTTAAGTATTTTGTGGCTTTCCACAAGCTGTGTGAATTATCTCTTGAATAATTTATTCTTTGTAAAAAACTAGCAGTTTCATAATTTTTTAACTCAAACAAATGCCTTTTCAACAAATTAGAGGCGCGATTTAATTTAGCTTTGTCAAGTGGGCTCCTTGTTGTTTGCCATATTCTTCTTAATCTTCGTTTATGCAAAATCATTTGTCTTATTTCTGCTGGTAAAACGACCCGTCTTCCATAGCTTTGCACTGGCTGTGGAGTTGAGAGTAGCGCAGCTTCATGGATGAGACTTGTAAAGTGCTCGACTGCTGAGTCTATATCATAATGGTTTTCAATTTGGGTATTGAGATTTAAATTTCTTTCTAGCCAATACTGAAAAGACGCAATGTCTGTTTTACGTGAGATAATTTTTTGGTCTATGCATTTATATTGAAAACAGGTGTTATAGTTTAAAATGATTGGTGAGTGATCTGAATTAAGGTCATAATTATCTTTAATATCTAACAGATGTGTTGAAACTCCAGAATAAACAAAAAAGTCAAGTAAGTCCGGGATTTTACTACTATCGCTAGGCCAGTAAGTTGGACTACCAGTAGATATTGTTTTATATTTGTTTATAGTTAAACATTTGTAAAGTTCCCTTCCTTTTGGATTAATAGTTCTAGACCCCCACCAAGGATGTTTCGCATTAAAATCTCCACCAACTATAAATCTAGCACCAAGTTTCCTAAAAAAGTTATCATATTCCTGATGTGTTACGCTATGTCTAGGTGGAAAATATACTGAAAATACTTTTAAATCAGAGTTGTTGCAATTGATTAGTATTCCACTTCCTTGTATAGAGTTAGTTATCACTGGATCCAAAACTTTGTATTCTAGAGATGATCTTATCAGGATAGCAGAACCACCATGAGCCCTGTCATCTGGATGATTAGCTTCTATTAAATCAAAATTTTTAATTCTAAAGTAAGTTTTTGTGGTAAAATGAGTTTCTGAAATTAATAATATGTCAATTAAGTTGAATTTGAGAAAGGCTTCAATTTCCTTTGTATGATTGGAGGCACCATTGGCGTTCCATGTTGCAATTTTTAGGTTTATTTGCATAACTTTGTTATTATAACTGTCATCAAGTTCATAAGCTTATCTAACATGGCTTCCAATCTGGCAAATACTACCTTAACATCATTATTATGTACATCGCCTCTAGCAGCTTGAGAATATGATATATGTTCAGTACCGTTGGCGTTATTACTGTTGCTATTAATATGTGTTCCTAGCTGAAGAAAATCTCTAGGGTTAGCATGAAAGCCTGAAGTGTTAGGCTGGTATCTAGAATATACTGATCGCTTTTTATGGACTAATTCTTGATAGATTTTACAACCTTTGTAATTAGCCGTGTGATTTTGGAGACAATGTACACATTTTGGCGGAGTATTTATGTCTTTTTTGCATTCAGCTGTAGGATGATCTTCTCCACATTTCACACATTTAAATGGTTTTTTACAATATGATTTTGTATGACCAAATTGCTGACAACGGAAGCACTGAATTAAATCATCTTCTCTCTTGGGTGGTTCGACTGTGACTATTGCGTTATTAAGAATTTTTATTTTATATATTTCTTTGTTATTAAGATTCGGGTCAATTTCAACTAGGAACATTGGAAGTGGTTCTTGTTAACTCTACTTTTCATATTAAAAACGTTTCTTACTTGGTGGCCTAAAAGAATTAGTTCTGTTTTTATATCCAAAAGTGGAGTTGAGTGATGTAACCCCTTAATGACAACCCTGTATGCCCTTTCCTGCTTCAGTTGGTAGGTATGAAATGAAATGTTTTTCGATTCAAAATACTTGACTGCCTTTCTATAAGAATCAATCGTTTTTATCATTAACCTAACTTGACCATCTCTCATTGACTTATAATTAAACTCTTCACTTGTAATTACTTTTGAAATAGTCTTTGTCATTAAATTTATGTTTTCAACATTAGGAATAAATATTGGTGGAGGTTAAGGTGCTGTTTCTTCTTCGCCTTCATTAGCTTTATTATTACCATCATTAATATCGTCATCATCACTTAGCAGTTGAAATTGGTTTACATTTTGGGTGTTTGTTTCTCCTGACGAGTTAAATTTTTTATGCACATGCATTTTAGGGGATTTTGTCAACCGACGTTTATTTGTATCAGATACCTGCTGCCAAATACCATCACTTTCATCAGTATCATCTTCACTTAACGTAGGCATGCCTACAAGCTAGATTTGTTTACTTGTTTACTAAATTCTTTTTGTTTGTTTTTTTTTTTATTTTTTTTTTTTCAATGTTCTTAATATTTATTATTGTAAGCAAAAATTTATGGAATTTTGCTTTTTATTTTTCCGTTAATCTTATTTTATTGTTGTACTTTATATACAATTGCAGTAATTTGTACGTCTACTCACGACCGCAGATATTTATCAAAATTATTATAATACGTACCTATCCAATTTAGCAATTTCCCTTTTTCAATTGTTTTTATTAAATTTTCTTTTTTTTTGTATTATTATTGTCATCCATATCTTAATTTTAATAAAATTAAGAAAATTATTGTCCGTGGAAAAAAGCCTTTTTTGCTGTTAACTTTGAATAAAACTTTAAAATGTTGTAAATTTTAAACTACTTGATTTCACTACAAGGTTATTGGGTTAAATATATTCAACTTAATCATCAAAAAGTTAAAGAGCAAGTAAGTTCTAATTATAAAAATTTGTTCAAACGGTGTTTGTCTTATCTCGGTGCACAAATCCACATTTTTTTGCATAAAGTTTTGATACGTGTCGCGCTAAACGGTATTTACATATGTTTGTTGTTGGTAGATGCATATTAAAACACAAAATTTGTGTTAAATTGTTATTGTAATAAGTTATTTTAAAAACTGCAATATTAAGTTGACAAATTACCCAGTGAACAAGCGACTTTTGCTAAAGAACATGTAACGAGATAGTTTTGAAAATGACTGCTCAATGGAACAAACCAGTTTTGCTACTAACTGCAATTTTAGGTAATAAAAAAACATCGAAATATAAATGTATTAACTCGATGAGTATATTCCTTCCCATTAGGCTTCAAAAGAACTTTTAGAAACAATTGTCATCTCGTTTTTTTTAATTTTTGTAACGAACGAGTTTTGCATCTCACCTACTCAAATACAAAACAACTTATAAATACAAGATAACTAATAAATACAACTAATTCTTAACTAATAATTACAACTAATTCTTAACTTAAGTTACTTTCGTAACAATATATTTACTTTGTGGGGTCTAAGATCAATATTGTAGAATTTACAAACCGAATAACAAACTTATACATATCACATATGTATACCCTTTTACCTTATGTGAAGGGTATTAAAATGGATGCGGGTTGGGTGTACTATAGGTATTTATTACTTTAGAATCTGGAAATTTTTTGCTGGGCAAGCATTTAGAAAATAACGTCATGAACTACTAGAACTGTAGGGTAGATATACAAAATGTATCTACGAGGTTATAATTAATTAGTAAATGTAAGAATTTTAATGTTTGTGTTTACGAACGTACATTTGTTCTTACATATTTAATCTATATCTTTATAAAAAAAATTTAGCATAATGTCACATTATAAATTATTCATATATATCCTTGTACAAAATCTCCTTAATAATAATAATAGAATTAATATTTACTATAAACAGGGATAATCTGCATACAATATTGCTTTTAGTTTATTTTGAAATATTTTAAGAAAATTAAAAGGTCGTTTAAGATTTTGAGTATCAATAGGCAATTAAAATAATGCATTAAATGCTAATAAGCTTATGAGATTTTAAATTAAGAAAAACAAAAAGAGTTATAAATGATAAAATAGAATTAGTTTTATAAATTGACTTAATTCTTAAGACAGATTACTTACGCACAGAAAAAAATCAAGTTAAAAACGCAGAAAACAAGGTTGATTTAAAATTTTTCGGTGGTGATTTTGCTTCATACGTTTTTCATGTTAATTCAACCTGGTTTTACAATAACTTGCGAACAACATTTTTTTTCTTTTAAAATAACTATAATTTATGTTAATTTAACATTGCAGTAAAGTTAGAGCAAAATGTAATTTATATTGAAATAACAATCCGAATCACGTTGAATCAAAGTTATTTCAAGTTGAAACAACGTGAATTTCATGTAGAATCAAATTGGTTTGAGTGTGTTATAACAGTGTGAAGAAGCCTCAGAGACAACATATGCATTTATTTAAGAATAATTCAATACACTTACCCCTGTAACACACGTTTCACTTATTTTGAGTTCTCCTTTGTCAACAGAAGCATCAGCATCGCCCGATATGGATTTCGTCATCAATATACTTTGAAAACTTGATGCACTATTTAAGTAACTAATTTTAATTAAAAGAATACGGGAATTGTCCTCTTTTTATAACATATTTTAAGAATGAAAATTAAAAATGTACATACTTAAGTATGAATGCATGTTAATTTAACAAGATACACTTTTGATTTTAACATAAAACTGATTTTTATGGATTCAATATTGAATCCATATTTATTTATATTTTAATATTTTTTTTTTTTTATTTTAACAGTGAATAATATTAAATAAACGTGATTTAAGGTTATTTTATTTAAAATTAATATGAAATAATGATAAATTTAGATAAAGACCATACTTTTGCAGAAATTTACTAAGATTCTCAATCAACATTTCTCCATGTTAATTTTACATTGATATTTTTTTCTGTGGGTGTGTCCATAAAAAAATTTATAAAGGAAGTTCCACCCAGGAAACAAAATCGTCCTTTTAACATGTTTAATGAAAAATTCAAAGTGATAAAAGCTTAAAGTACTCTTTTCCAATAAATAAATACATTTTCGGTTTTCAAAAAAGAACAAATCATAATACACAATCTCTTTAAAATCTCACACTCACTGTCATATAAATATAATTATCTTTTGCCCATGGAGTCCAATAAAATTGTATTATTGTGTTAAAGCGTAAAATGAAAACAAAGTGCAGAATAAAAAAAATCTTTTGTAAATGTGAAAATCTTCATTCAAAAAAGTGGTACAATTAAAAACATGAAAAAAATTATGGTTGGTCAGATCCGACTATTTAGTAACCTACACCACAGTATATACATAAATGGCAAAACAAAATTATGTTATGGGGCAAAGCTGTTCATTGTAAATTATTTTCTTCTAAATATTGACCCAAAATAAATTATTTTCAATTTGTAACTGTTTTTCAAAAATTAAAATATGTTAAATTTATTTAATACTTCTTTAAATTAAATATAAATCAGTTTCAAATAATTTACGAAAATGTCTTTCAAATTTCATTTCTCCTCTTGGAAGTTAAATTCACTATTACTTCATTTTATATATTGTTCAAATTAATATTATAAAAATATATTCAAATCAATAGAAAAGCACACAAATTAATTTAAAAGAAACAAATAAAATAAATTTGTATAAAACTTGTTGAATAAAAAAATTTCAGACTTCGTATGAAAAAATTTTATAATTTAAAAAAAATGCCTAAATATTTTGATTCAACAAAATTTTTTGAATTACTAATAATCTTTTCTTCGATATTAGAACTATTAAGTTTTTTTTTTATTCTTAAAAAAAAAATTATAAACGTTATTAGCTTTTGTATAATAAGTAAGAGTGGTATATTCGGCTAGGCCATTCAAATTTCAGTTCTTTTTGGAAAACAATGGCAATTAAGTTTTGTTAGAAAGGGTTTAGAGCTCAGTCCATGGTCTTACATACATTTGCTTCGAGCAATTCAACCTCAAAACAACCTCACAAACTGCACTTTACCATATTTCAAGGAACATAATATTGCTTTTAGTTTCTGTCCAGTTTTCCGCCGAATTGTTAAATTTTTTTAAATTTTCAAATACGAAATCGCCTTACTTTTGATGTTTGTACAGTAGAATCTCACAAATTAGAACCACTTTGTGCACCGGGCAGTTCGAATTTCTGAAAAGTTCGAATTTCTGGACATTTTTTTTTTTACAGAAAATGATAAAATTATAATGAAATAGTGATAGATAATGAATAGTAGTGTAAGCGTTATTTTAACTCAAAACAGTTTTTATTTAATAAAATTTTATTAATTGAAAATATTAAATTCATAGAAAAACTTTTAAAAAGTTTTTTTTTTTATTTAATAAAACTGGATACAACGATATCGTTACGGACGTTCAAAAGGTTAGCCATGTGTTTACTGAAATATATAGCACTTCAAGGACTTTTAAAGATGAAAAGCTGGCATTATAGAGCGTTTAATTTGTTTTTTCGCCTATTAAGTTCAAAATCATAAAAAAAAATTTTTTCTAGTAGAAATAAAAACAAACCAAAAAAAAAACACTTCCAGAAATTAGAACCTGTGGTTCTAATTTCAGAGCGTCCAATACATTGAAATGGCCGGTTCTAATTTCTGGACGGTTCGAATTTGTGACGGTTCTAATTTGTGAGATTCTACTGTATTTTAAAATGGAGCTGCACTTTTTTATCCCAGTATTTTACTGCATTGTCTTCCTCATTCTTCAAGGAAAAATAAAAAAAAAAAAAATTGAAGTTTTTGTATATAAATTTTTTTGTTTGAATATCTTTATTTTCTACCAATTTTGTTGAATAAAAATTCTAAAACTACAAATCAATTTTTTTTATTTGAATTAAATTCATTTGACTATATTCAGCTAAGAATATTTGAATATAAAAATATATAGAAAAGTTTTGAGAATACAACTTATTTAATATTAAAATGTTCAAATAATTCTTTTTTATAGTACATTTTAATTAAAAATTCTAAATATATCAGAATTTTATTAGATTTTATCAAAATTAATACCACAAACATTTTAACAAAAAATCTAAAACTTAAATTGCTTTTATTTCCTTTTAAAAAGTAGAAATTAAAATTAAGAAAAAGGATTTTAATTTTGTATTTAATTCATAATATGGGGTTAAGAAACATGTACAAGTTTTTTGTGTCGCTTATTTATTTTATTTCTAATTTATATGAGATTTGTTCGTGTTAAAGCGATTATTGCGAAAGGGTTTATGAGGGACGTTAGGTCAATGCTGGCCCTACCAGCCAAACATTTTTCCATGGCATAGTAGCTAATATATAAGTTAACGTCGCAAAATTTTATTTCAATACTCCCATTTATAAGGAAGTTTTGGTATTAAAAGCTATTTTTCTACGAGGAGTTTATATGAGAGTTATGATCAAAGATTGACCGATTTTTATAAAATTCCGTGAAATGATTAAGGTTGCAATAAGATATTTTTGGACCAAATCATAAATCTTAAAACAGACGTAATAAAATAGTGTACGAACACAAATAAGATAGTGTACGGACACAAAGACTCTATTCCTAATAAAACGTTTGTACCAAATTTCGACATAAAAGCTTTAAAATTGCTTACAACCACATTGCGTACAAGCTTTGCACGGACAAACAACCAGCCAGGTGCACGAAACCAGAAAAAAAAATTAAGTCATCAAATTGTTTTTTTAGCAGAGACGAAAAAAGTAGTGCTTCCAAGTGGAAATTTGACATATAAAAATCATGCCTCTTGTAAGCAGGTTTGTAAGAGGGTATTGCGCTCTCTCCCTTACAAACTTGTTTACCTGAAGGCTCCTTTTTTTACGGTCATAGTAAGATCGACTCAAAAAATGATTCGATGTCGATCGGTATACTAAAAAGTGAATCTAGAATCAATAGTTTTATGTTTTTCACACATCAGCACAAACGCATAATAGCCTCTTTACTTTTGTTTTGTGGTAAAAAATCCTCCACGTTAAATAAAATTGTGTTACTCCTATTGGATTCGTATTGTTGTAGTAGTCGTTGTTATTTTAAGTCATGACACACATTCGATTTGTAATTCTTTTCAATCTATAATACTATAGGCCGGGGTAAAAACTTTGTACTCGTACATGTTTAATATATAAAAAAATAAATAAATTTATTGTGCAAAACAGACGCACAAAAAACTCAAAAGAGAAAAACGAACAACTTTATACTTTAATCTTCAACAATTACTTGAAAAGACCGCACACATGTTTTCATGTTGTATACAATACAATGTAAATTATTACACTCATGACAAAATGATGGTAAAAAAAGATGACAGTCATAAAATAACAGAAATACCTAAAAGATCATGGTAACAAAATATTTTTCGAAATAAAAACTCAAGGTTTTCTATAGAAAAACCACAATATCGTAAGTTTTCTATAGAAAAATAAAAATATCGTATGCCTTTTTAAAAGAGAAATCATAATGTCATAATTATTTCTATTTATAAATTTAAAATTCACATTCAGAACCATTATATCGTAAGTTTCTCTAAACTGTAAGAATTTATTTTTTTCTTTTACAAATCGCACATTTTTTTTGTATAGAAAACCCGTAATATCGTAAGTTTTTTTTATAGAAAATTAAAATATCGTAAATTTCTCTAAACTGTAAAGATTTTTATAATACTGTATATTGTATAATACTGAAAGAATTTCAATGACAAAACCACATTGTTGTAAGTTTTTCTAAAGAAAAACATAATATCGTAAGATTCTTATGATTATTACAATATCGTTAGTTTAAAAAAATAAAATTTCTAAACTTTTTTGTAAAAACTCATAATATCGTAAATAGATTTCTATAAAAATTCATAGTAATGTTAATAAATCTATAAAAAATCTCAATTCTACATTACGAAAACGTAAATTTTTCTTTGAAAGCTTAATAACGTATGTTTTTATGTAGATAAATACCAATATCATCGGTTTTTGTTCCAATAGAAGTATCAAAAAATACTGGGCTTTTCTATAAACAAATTACAATATCATGAATTTTTTTATAGAAAAATATTGTACGATTTGCTATAGAAAAAAATAAATTTCTTCCTGCATTAAAATAATTTAATGAAAGTTAAATATTTCAATTCAATTCAATTTTATTTATTTTTTTTTATAATCTTTAAGCCATAAAAAGGCCAAACTGATTACAGTAGAATATTTTGTGACACTATAATTATTGATATTAACAACTACTTAATTATTTTTTAAAATGTATATTAATACTTATAAACTAAATCTCTCTCAACCATGGGTATGAATTCTTTCAAAAAAAAAAAAAAATAAATAAAAATTTATTTCACCACCACCAAATTAGAGAACTGAAATACGTTTCTTTTTAAATTTCTCTAATGAATAAGCAAAGTGTCTATCCGGATAAGGTAAGATATTATTCCAAATTCTACAAACTCTTACAATAAAAGAACGTTGCATTATTAGCGTATTGAAACGAGGGCATATTAGCGTGTGTGATCTGGACGAACTTCCGAATTCAAAAAGGTTTGAAAGATAAATAGGCGAATTATATTTCAACGCCTTATAAAATAACATCATTATTCCAACTTTCACAAAATCTTCAAATGAGCAACCTAAAAAATCTGTTACGTAGGTAGTAACATGGTCATGCACCCTAAGCTTATAAACAAATCTAATTATTCGGTTGAAATATTTTCTTTATTTATTCAAATTGAAATCCGTTGTGCCGGAATAAATTTCCATTCCATAATTAAAAAAAATATCAAAAAATTTAGAAAAAATAATGTTTATTTTTCTTTAGAAAAATCATAAAATCGTGTTACTGATGTTAGATAATTTAGCTATCGCAAAATTTTCGATTAAATAAAAAATTTTAATCAAAACTGTTTATGGAAAAAATTAAGGTACTAAGAACATATTGTTAAAGAACTCTTATTTATTAATAAATTATCTACAGAAATATTTAATTATAGATCAGTTTTCTTTTGAAAAATTTAATTATCGATAAATTGTTTCGTATTAAAAAATTTAGATATTGATCAGTTTTTGAAAAATTAAGCTATCAAAAAATATTTTGCAGAAAATTTTGTTATCCATGACTTTTTAAAGACAACTTTTATTACTGATGAGTTGTCTGCAGAAAAATTAATTTATCGATTATTTTTCTGAATGCAGCATAGTTATCGATAATTTTTGCAATAAACAATTGAATTAAAAATAATAACTTGTTGAAGATAAGTTAAGGTAGCGATAATGGTTTTTATAAACAAATTTTGGTATCGCTTAAAAATGTGCGAGCACTAAAAAGTTATAGAATCAGGTATATGATGAATATCGATCGTTTTCAAAATTATCGCTTTTAGCAGGTGTGTTGAATTTCGACCGATTTTAAATTCCATTTCTTAATTTTTTCTTTAAAAAACAATTCAATTAACATATATAATATAAAATTTAAAATAATATACACCGGAAAAAAGAGGAAAATGTATAAGAAACCCATTTTTACAGATACTGAAATCAACATTATTGATTTAAAACGTTTTTTTTCAAAATCATTTTTCATCACATACCTGATTAATTGTTCTGTTAAAAAATTGAGTTATCGATAATTCGTTCTATAGAAAATAAGGGTTGTCGGTAATATTTCGAAAGAATAATTTTGTTATCGACATTTTGTATAGGAAAAACTAAAGCTTCGTACAGACGATAGTTAGATCTTACAGTTTTGTCATTGTCAGATGCATTAATTTAACACATCTGCCAAATGAAAATAGCGTACAATGTTCACACAGTTACAATAAATTTTTAGTCAATTTTAATGACAACATTGTAAGATCTGACCACCGTCTGTACAAAGCTTAAGATATTTATAATTTGTTTTCTACAAAAATTAAATGATCGATAATTTGGCTATTGAAAAATTAGATTATCGATAATTTCTTTATAGACTTTAAAGACTATGTTATCGATAATTTGTCCAGGCAAACAAATTTAGTTATCTATGATTTTTTTTAAATACAAATTTAACTATCTATAAGTTGGTCTATTGTAAAAACTTATCGATAATATGTTCTATTGAAAAGTATGTAAACGATAAAAAAAATTATGTTATTGATCATTTGTATAAATTAAGAATAAGTTATTTATATTTTTTTTATGCAAAAATTCAGTTATAACTAGTTTGACTATAGAAAATTTATGTTATCGATAATTTATTTATAGAAAAATTAAGTTATCGTTAATCGTTCTGTTGAATAATTTAGTTATCGGTACTTTTTCGGAATCAAAATTAAATTTTCGCTACTTTTTCTTTAGTAAAATTAAGTTATCAATAATTTTTTTTAATGGAAAACTTAAGTAGTCGATAGTTTTTCTAAAAAAAGTATGATATCGATAGTTATTTCTAAAGAAAAATTAAGTAATCGCTAAATTTTCTATAAAAAAATATAGTTATCAATTATTTGTCTATAGAAAATTAAGTTATCGATAATTTTTTATATAAAAATACAGATAATCTTTCCATTAAGTTATTAATAAAAAAATAATAAAATAGAAAAGTAAGCTGATTATTCATTTTATTGAAACTTTTCTATGAGCGTGTTCAGAAATCACCATTCCCCTGCATTTTTAATGGCGTATTTTTAAAATTCATAAAAATTTGAGAGAAAAATAAACCGAAAAACTGCATTTCATTGTTGAACATGTGCTTTTGATTGTACAAAGCACTCAGAAACAAATGCACTGCTGTTTTTTTTCCAATTTTTCTGTTTAATGTGAAGCCGCGTTTTTTCATATTGCTTCCAACAAAGTTTTTGTGTTTTATACCACGTTATTATGTTCTTGTTTTTGGTGGAGCTGTTTGCATAAAGTATTACAAATCTGTGTAGTAAATTCAGAAATTTGCATCAATTTGTTTCATATGGAAATACATTCATTCATATTTTCAAATTGAACCCAATTGCTGTGCCTACACACAAGCACACACATCCAAGCACGTGAGGAGAGAGGTCTGTCTATACACTTACAAAAACTTATATACATTTTACAATTGTGTTGCATGTTGCAAAAATGGTTGCCAAGATGGATGTATAGTTGGCTGGTTGAATGAATGAATGAATGAATATGAGTTCATGGCATCACCACATGCAATTGCAAACACTTGATCATTTAGTGACATATTTGCCACATCTTTTACTTTTTCAAACTATTTTTATTTGATGTAATTTGGTATGTCTTTCTGTGGGTGTGCGTGTGTGTTTTTATTATTTTTTCCGTTGCCGGCTCGCTATTGGGAAGTGATTGTTAATGTGTGTGTGTGTGATTTTGTTTGTGTATCTAGTTACAACTCATAAATCCTTTTTGTAAAAAAATTGAAATTTTATTGCCATCACACTTGAAAAAAAAACACTCAGAAAAGCTTATTTTTTGTAAGCTTTAGCTTCAATTTATGTCTGTAAATCACTTTGTCTGAAAACTGCACCAAATCAAACAGAACAGTATATAGAACTGAAATGCGCCGAGAACAACATCAAGAAGACTAGATTTATTTACGTAGACGATGTCAGTAAATTTCAAATGAAAAATTATTACTTTTCATGACACTACAACTGTACACAATTTGTAGCAAGCTTGAGCTTGATTCAACTATTTTCTTTTATTTTAAATTTTAAGTGAAAATTTTGGATAAAATTGCATGTGCTTGTGTTGCGGTTTTCGTTTTTTGATGGTCTACCCGACTCGTAAATCGTATTGATTTTCAAATTTAATGTGAGATTGACTTTTATGGCTCAATCAATTTTTCGTTGCAATGTTTAATCAATTAGTTTTTAAATTAATGCCTTAGTTAAGAAATAGAGAGAGAGATAGGGAGAGAAAAATGTTGTCGATATATTTGTCAGTTAGAAGACATTTAATTGAAATTGACGGTATACATTTTACCAGGACATATAAATCAAAGTTGATGAATGTTCAAAGTTAGTTCAAAGAGTTTTAATAATGAGAAAGATGGCATAAAATGGAATGATGAAAAATGTTTTATTTATAATTATTTTAATATGACAGATGAGACAATATTTATTACTTATTTAGAAAAACATTTAAGGAAAGATAATTTTTTTTAATAGTAGAACAGGTGTAAGCAATACTTATTAATGAAAATCTAGTAATCTTAAATTTATCTAGAACAAACTTAGTTATCGTAAATTTTTTAACAAATAGAAACTGGGAATTATTTCCTTTCTTAGGTTACTTTATATTATATTCAACATTGTTTTATTTTTCGAATTTATTCTATGAGCTAAATTTCAGTTGTGTATTTTATAAAGCTTTTTTTGTAATAGTTCTATTCCTTAAATTTTTAGGAATGACTTTTAAGGAATAGAACTATTACAAAAAAAGCTTTATAAAATACATAACTGAAATTTAGCACATAGAATAAATTCGAAAAATAAAAAAAATGTTGAATATAATATAAAGTAACCTACGAAAGGAAATAATTCCCAGTATCTATTTGTTAAAATTGTTGAGTTAAATACATTCAATTTGTAAAGTATCACTATCCAGTGTGACACAAAGAATGCTGACGAAGGCCGTAGCGGGCCAGAAAATGCATTACATTCTGCTGGTGTCTAATAATTGTAAATTTTTCTGTACATACAATATACTTCATTGCTATCCAAAGGATAGCTAAGGTAAAATGTAACAGGAAAATACAATATAATAGTCTGTTAGTGTATAAAAGTCATTCCTAAAAATTTAAGGAATAGAACTATTACAAAAAAAGCTTTATAAAATACATAACTGAAATTTAGCTCATAGAATAAATTCGAAAAATAAAAAAATGTTGAAAGTAAATTTTTTAACTAATCGTTAATTTTTTTATAGAAAAATTAAGCAAAAGTACATGATTCAATAGAAAGATTAAGTTTTTGTAAATTTTGAGTTAAAAAAATCCAGTTGTTGTAAAGTTTATTATAGCAAAATTCATGCATTCACATCCATAAGTATACGTACATACACATTACCCCCCTCGCGGCATATCATGCTAAGTTTAATTTTATACATACATACAAATGTACGCACATATGTATGTAGACATCGTGTCTTTTAACGGTTTCAAAAAAGAAACCTAAAAATACAAAAAAAGCAAATATATTCTTACCCCCCTCCGCAACCTACACATCATGTGTCTTTTTTTAAATCATCATACCAAAAGTAACGGTCGTCCAAAAATAATATAAAAAATCAACCAAATTATTTTTCCCCCCTCGTGACTACCTATCATGTGTCAGGTTGTTTCCCAAAATCATCATACGATAAACCTAACGGTCACACAAAAATACAAAAAAAAATCGTATGAAGTAATCTTGCATTTACTTGCATACGCCAAAAATAATATGAAAATAACTACATACGTACTCATGTACAATTTGCCTTTATTTTCATAAAGCAAAAAACCACCACCAAAAATTACATACATACATACATCCAAGTACAAACAAACATACCTACTCATAAGAAGTAGCAACAGTCGGTCTAATTGCAAAATATTAAAATAAGTTTGTACCGTACAAAACAAACTAACAAAATCTACGGGCAATTGCACCATACGTTTCCCCCGCAGCTTTTGAACATTGACAACTTCATAAGCATCAACATATCAAGGTGATAATCAAAAAAAAACACACAAAAGAAAATACCGAAAAATAAGTAAAAAAAAAAAGTGAGTTGCACTTGCTATTTAACATTCAAGGTTAATCAGTACGCATCTCTTTTGTTGTTGTTAATCGTCAACTGCATTACATCTCCCTTTGCAGTTCGATTATTTTTTATATCATATCATCTCATAATTTACGCAGTCGATCAACTCGTTGGTTTTTGATATTTGATGAGAGAACAAAAATCGAAGAACCAGACGAGTAAATGTATGTATGTACGGTGTGTAACAAGTAAATGAGCAAATAATTAGGTCACTGGGACAAATTTAATTGTATATAAGACATTATATACTAACAGCTGATCACGAGGGCAGCGCGAAAAGTCATCGGAGATATAATAGAATTACTATTACATTACTTATTGAATATTTACTATCAAAATAAATACCTGCATTATAACATCAAGTGAATATATGGAAATAGACAAATCCCGTGACACATGACACATGATAGCCCATTTTGCTGCGAATTAATTATAACCCCTATTATAAATTAATAATTTAAAATTCTTTAAATCTTTTGCAACTCATTTTTCATCGGTCGCTTTTACGAAGCACCTTTGAAAAGTTCTTTAAATTTTATCAATTATTTTCATCGGTCGCTTGTACGAAGCGCCTTTGAAAATTTAATTTTTTTAAATTTTCTAAATTTTTTATGCAAACAATTTTCATTGGTCGCTCTAACGAAGCACCTCTGAAAATTTCTCTAAATATTTTTTTCACCCGATAATAAATTACCTATAAATTAATTATCAAAATTTAAATTTTTGCAAACAATTTTCTTTGGTCGCTTTTACGAAGCACCTCTGAAAACTTCTTCAATAATAAATTAATTAAAGATTTATCATTAAAGTTTCTTTAAATTTTTATCAATAATTTTCATCGGTCGCTTTTACGAAGCACCTTTGAAAATTTCGTTTAACTTTTCAACGATAAATTAAACATTACAAATTTCTTAACATTTCTGTCCATAATTTTATTAGGTCGCTTTTACAAAGCACCTTTGAAAATTTCTTTAAATTTTTTTCCAATAATTTTATTAGGTCGCTTTTACAAAGCACCTTTGAAAATTTCTTTAAATTTTCTCCAATAATTTTATTAGGTCGCTTTTACAAAGCACCTTTGAAAATTTCTTTAAATTTTCTCCAGTAATTTTCTTCGGTCGCTTTTACGAAGCACCTTTGAAAATTTCTTTAAATTTACTCCAATAATTTTATTAGGTCGCTTTTACGAAGCACCTCTGAAAATTTCTTTAAATTTTCTCCAATAATTTTCTTCGGTCGCTTTCACGAAGCACCTTTGAAGATTTTCGTTAAATTTTTCCCAATAATTTTCTTCGGTCACTTTTACGAAGCACTTTTGAAAATTTCTGTAAATATTTTTTTCCAATAATTCTTATTGAAATTAGAAATTACCTCAAATACATATATTAAATTAATACACACGGGTCGCTTTCACGAAGCACCGCTATTAATTCCGCTTGAAATTTTTCAATACTTTACTGGTCGCTTCTACGAGGCACCATCGAAAACTTCTCTAAATTTTCTCAAATAAAATTTCTGAAATTTTTAAAAAATCGTATAAACCCAATCACCTGAAAAAATGGCATCGGTAAAAAATGTCATTCGTTATTCTGATCGTGTGGTCGAATTCAAAACCTATTTTGACGGTCTAACGGTAGAATCGCACACGCGATACACCCTCGCGGTTCACGAAAAGCAAATCGATCGTCTTTGGTCAAATTTCAAGTCCTGCTATGAAGCTGCGATGGATAGTTGTGAAACTATGAAAGAGGAGATCGATGTAAAAGTCTTAAAAGGACGTTTTCACTCCACTTTTGGCAGTCACACAGCCGTGATTGCAAAGATTCACGAACTCCTTAGGGCTCTTCAAGCCAATGCCAGAACTGCATCCCCCAAGGTGGAAAGCTACCAGACGAATATTGCCCCAGATAATAAGGGTAAGTGCCCGCTGTGTCCTGAATTTCACCCGCTCAGATGTTGCGCCGTATTTCTGGCCATGTCTGTTGAAGACAGATACGCCACGGTGAAAAAACAAAATAAATGCACTAACTGCCTGGGAACATCTCACGGAGCTAAGACCTGCCGAAGCAAATACACATGCAAGGTGTGTAGGGGAAAACATCATTCGCTGCTTCATCGCGTAGACGGGAGAAAAACACCAGTTAATAACAATACCGTAAAAAATATCCGAGTTCATCAAAATAATAACCCCCTTCCCGTTTTAGATGTGCCCACTTCTACTTCGTCACAAACAGCAAATAGAACGCTGGAATCTTTTTCTACTCACCTTGAACCCACCACACAGTCTGTCATAACCGGTACAGCGTTAGTCGACGTCTACAATAACGACCTCAAGTGTACTGTTCGCGCGCTAATAGACTACGCCTCGGAGGCGACTTTCACTTCAAGGAAATTGCAAGGGAATCTTAGTCTTTATACTCGGCCATCAGCAGCCCAAGGCCACGGGTTAAGTGACTCCGTCACTGCAACTTCCACCCAAAGCTGCCACGTCAAAATCGGATCCCCGGTTGACAAATCGTCTGAAGTCTTTTCGGATGCCTTAATCATAAACAGACTTACCGGCCACCTTCCCTATTACCCCTCATTGGCATTAAAAGATAGCGATTTCTTCACTTTGCGATTGGCTGATACTTATCGCCACAGTTGTCGTGAGATAGACCTACTTCTTGGTGCAGATGTTAACCCAAACACTATTTTGGACGGTCTACAACGAGACACACAACAATCTTTGCTAGCTCAAAATACAGTTTTCGGGTGGATTATTACGGGAAGGGTACCCGCACACCCGTGCGGGAAAGCGGTTTTATCATTTTTTAGCTCCATAGAATTGAATAATCAACTTCAGCGGTTTTGGGAGCTAGAGGACATCCCGAGGAGGAAAACGTCCTCCCCGGAGGACACATACTGCGAAAATTTGTACACATCCACTACTTTCCGAAATAAAGAAGGTCGATACGTCGTGTCATACCCCTTTAGGCAAGATTACCCCGAAAAATTAAATATTGGCCCCTCTCGAAAAATTGATTTCTCCCAGTTTCTACGAAACGATGCGAGATTAATCAAAAAACCCCAACTTAAAACTGAATACGATAAGGTGATCACAGAGTACCCAACTCTGGGTCAAATGACCAAATTAACCCCCGTAAATGGTGACAGCGGCACTTACTATTTGCCCCACCATGCTGTTTTCAAACCTGACAGCACCACAACAAAATTGCGCGTGGTATTCAATACTTCTAGCCCTTTATCCAATGGCGTAAACCTTAATGATCTGCTTCATCCTGGCCCAGTTCTGCAGTCAAATTTACCCCCTTCAGACTGGCCATCACGAGTAAAGGATTTTGACACGGAAGAATTGATTAGAGTAATCCGTGCACATACAACTGTAATAAAGCAGGACGATATTCTTGGAAACTTTTCAGACCTACCTCGAGCGTTTAGAGTTATAGGTTATATTTTCCGTTTTTACCACCGCACGAGAGCTAAGTTGACAGCAGAAGAGATCAGTCGAGAAGAGCTGCCGGCCAAGGAAATAGCTTTTGTCAAAAATCATCTAATAGTCGCCTGCCAAAAATCGCACTCTAGTAGAGAATACTCACAGTCATCTGAAAGAAAACAACTGTCCCGAAAAAGCTCGTTTCTAACTTTTAATCCCATTCTCGATTCTAACGGAATGATGAGCATGAATGGTCGGTTGGCAGACTCCCCTACCTTGCGCTATGAAGAACGTTACCCCATTTTACTACCTTACCATGCGCGCTTCACCAGACTGTTTCTCATGTATCTACACAAACACACCCTGCACGGTCAAAATGCGTTTTTACATCGCCGACTACGTTACTACGTCCATAAACTCAAAATGTTGACACAAACAATTTTATCTCAATGCGTAACACGCGTGAGACCTAAACGCCAACTTGGTCAACAGTTCATGGCCTTTTTACCCCCGGAACGTGCAAGTTTATCATCAATCATCAACTTTATGCTAGGAGCAGACAGCAGACATCTACCCATGAATTATACGAAGCGGCATACAACTGGCATCAATTGGCTCTCCAATCGCCCAAGATACTGTCCTAGGCTGGGTCATCATAGGAAAATTTGGAGTTTAAAAAGCAACATATTTTACCATCAAACAACATCTTTTATACTTATACATCTGAAAATGAAATTATTTGTACTAATTTTGAATTTATATTTACCTCATTACTATTTTTATTATTATTGAAATGTACTAACATGAATTATTTTGCATATATTAGAACTCAACTGCTTGTCCGTTGTTAAGAACGTTAGACCTCAAAACCTACCCTCATTGTTATCTTAGGATATAACAAGGGGGGCGGGATGTTTATGCACGGAAACCTACATGTTTTGCAAGGCATGAAAACCCTACATGGGTCGTACTAGCGAGTTCTTGTTACTCGTCGTTTTTTTTCCTTTTAAAAAAAACTTCCTATTTTTCTTAACATCAACAGGCTGTTGAGCAGTTTTATATTCTTTTTTATTAATATGTCAGTCCACCAATTAATTTGATGAGTAGAGGTCATATTTTCTCTAAAGTGTTTCTCGTTATAAATAAAACCAAAAGAGTTCTTTTTTTTAATTGTAATTTAAAATAAATCTCAAATACAAGTGTTGTTGTGAATCAAGACAAGAATAATTAATAAAAGTGTTTTTTTCGAATGTTGAAAATTAAATAAAATTAAATTGTTTTCCTGGAAAATTTCCTTACACGCAGTTGAATGAAAACGCAGAAGAACAAAGTTCTTCATATTTTTAATAGTGAACAACGTGTGTGATTGTGCGTAGAAGGTTAACATTGCGCATATTTTCTTCAACCAAAGAGAATAGGAAGTTATTTCCACCAATCTACCGATAACCGTATCTCCCACTCCACGTCAACTAGTGAAGCAACAACGAAGTGTACCGGCAATTGTCAGCACCGGTAAGTACCCTCACCTGGTTTAATTTTTCCACCCTATCTATTCAACCCCCGTGTACCCATACAATAGAAAGATCATTTATTCGTAAATTTTTTTATAAAAAAATAAGTTATCGTAAATTTGTTAATAGAAAAACTAACTGAACTATCTAAACAAGAGCGGCAAGCGTTTTTTATATAGAAAAATTATGTGGCTTGAATTCGTGTTCTAAGGGTTTTTTTTATCGAATAAATTAAATGTTTTGTAATAAAAAAGCGCTTGCCGCTCTTATTTAGATAGTTTTTTTTTGTAATTTTCTATAGAAAAATCAAATCATCCTAACTTTTTTAAAATAAATTTTTGTTGCAGAAAATTTACATAAAAAAAAATTTTAAGAACTAAACCAAAATCACAAAAATTTTCATATCTTTAACAGGGATAATGTGACCCTTATCAGAAGAAAGTAATTTTTGTGTAGATTAATAATCCAGAAAGTATTTAAACGTTTGAAGGACCGTCAGCGAAAAACTGAGAGAATAAAACTAAAAATGGTGTAAATTGTTCAAATAATATATGTCACTATATCTGTAAAACTAAAACTGTTAGGGAAAAACTAATGACATGGCGATGGTGCAGATAGAAGTAGATAAGGATCTGTAATTTTTATTCAGGAAACTTTTAAAATCCCCCTTCTTATAGAGCAGTGTAATCATAAAATGTGAACTTTATTTTTATTTGGGTTTCTGATAGTACTTATCGAAACTAGCAAAATCACCTTTGAGGTTTTCTTAACTCGGATTAGGGTTTCGACAGCATCATAAACATTTTGACAGAAACTTGATTTTGAGCTTTTTTTCAAAGAAAACGTAATATTTCTTACGGCTATAGCTCACAAGCCGATTGGAATTTTGTTTTCCAAAAAACGTGCAAAACAAACTGATTTAAAAGCATTTATTAATTATAAGACAATTCTAAATCCGAACTAAGCCAGAAAAACTCAAACGAGTTTTTTACCGGTTTCGATAAGTAACGAGCTATCCGTTTTTTGGTTTCAAAACTTAGGTTTAATAAAACATATCGCTTCTTTATTGCAACATAGTCATATGTCAAAAAAAAAAAAAATATATAACTCGGAAAAATGCGATTAAAATTTTCAAAATGTACCTTTATTTACAGATTTAATACAATATAATTTGCTATAACTTCGGTTCAGTTTGAGATAAAGAAGCCAGAAGAAACACTTTTGCTTAAGTAACTTAAAATATTAGATTTTTTGAGATATGACTATGTTGCAATAAAGAAGCGACATATAAAGCTTTTATTTCGATGAAACTTTTATTTCGAAATACGATGTCATTACAATGACTGCATCTAGACTGGTTGCACCAGTCAATCCTTCTGGAGTAGTTTGCGAATCCTTTTTCTCAAATTTTGGGCGGTATCTCCGTTTTCTAATGTAAATATATTTTAACATTTTTTATTTTTCTAATTTGTTCTATGAGCTTAATTTCAGTTATGTATTTTATAAAGCTTTTTTGTAATAGTTCTATTTTTTAAATTTTTTTTTTTTTATGAATGAATAAATTAGAAAAGTAAAAAATTTTGAATGTAATATAAAGTAACCTACGAAAGGAAATACTTATCAGTTTCTATTTGGTAAATATATTTTATTATAAAAAAATATTTTTTTTTTGCTGGTTTGCTTGGTTTTATAATTTTTTTAAGGAGCAGTATCAAGGCGAATTAATTTTTCAGGTGGCGTTGAAAGCACAGCTGTGTTACTTTTTTTCTTAATTAGAGAAAGGAATGTCAAAAGTTACTTGTGAAAATCGTTTTTCGTTGGCCAAAAATCTGTAACTTTTGAACCGAAGGAGATATTATAGTGAAATTTTTTAATCGACAGATAGATTCCTAAACTTTCTCCACTTTAAATTTCATTAAAATCGGTTAAGTAGTTATTGGAGAATTTAAGGGCAAAGTGGAACACTATATTTTTTTTTAACTTTAGCGTGCAATATGGTTTTTTTATTTCTTTTAAATCATTAACATTTTTTGTAATAATGGGACACGCAAAAAAATTAAATGTTTACACTATAAAATAAAATTTTAACATTAAAAAAAATAGTAAAATCCACTGGAAATTTTGCTATTATTGCTGAAAAATAAACTATTTTTTGCTTGCAAATTTGTTTACACTTATTTATTCTTATTTATTTATTAAAACATTTCATACATATGTGGATAAAAAAAACCTTTTAAAAATAATAGCAGCAATAGATTTTAATAGCTTTTGTAACAATGTCAGTATCTGTTTATTGTTATTTTTTACTAATACAATGTCTGTCTTAGATCTAATGAATTATAATTATTGTTCATTTAATTGAAAGATTGATTGCAAATATTCCATATTCTGTGCTGTGTTATTTCTGTTCTTTAGTAGTTTTTTGACTTCTTCATCTAAATCCCGATGTTCCACTTTCCATTGATTTCGAATACTGGAGATGAGCGGAGCTTCCGTTGCCAATAATATATTAAATAGATCTTCATTAGTGGAATTTCTTGAAATTTTTCTAGTATTGTGCTCTATATAAAATCTGTAATCCTTATTCCTTTTTTTCTGAGCTTCCTCTGATAAATCGCCAAGTGGCACCAACTGATATTTAATGACATCTTCTCCATGATAAAGGATTTTGTGAACTGTGGCAGACATATTTCTCCATGGGTACTTGGTTGTATATATTTTTGCAGTTTCCTTAGCAAAATCTCCAAATTTTCTAGAGTCAATTTCTTCATTGCACGCAATCACTTCTAGGATTATTTAAATCTAAAAATTAGGTTAAAATCAACACCTGTTATTTCAGATGCTGTTTCTGGATCTGAAAAGAATCTTCCTGCGGTATTGCCATCATTTGTATTGCCTGACCCTTGTTTCGGCTGATCTATAATCAACACAAATTTGCGATATTCATCTTGAACATGTTTCCTTTTTGAACTTCTTAACTCCTTGTTGGTTTCGTTGTTTCTTATTGATCCTGAAGATCCGAAATCCAAATCATAACTGATTTTAAGTATGTGTTCCATAAGTCGTGTTCTTGCATGTAGTGGTGATAATCTAATGATTTTGTCGGGACTTGGTTAAATTGGCTTGATGTTGCATGGCAAATGATGCACCTGGATGCAGCCTTCGTGTCAAAGCCTGGCCTACTTTTCCATCTATCATTGTTAGCACTAATTGGTAGCTAACTTCAATTTGCTGCCCATCTAAATCTAACTGTAATGGCTGTAGTATGCAATTTGGATAATTTCATTAAAATTAAAAAAAAGTTAAACAGACGGGTCCAAACGGGTACAATAGTATATACAGGGTTAAAGAAAACACTTTCACCTTTCTATCAGGGGTTTTAGGTTCCTTATCCCTTTTGATCCGCAAAAGTTCTATTCTACTTAAGTTGAAATTTGACAAAAATATAGTAGTTTAGAAATTTATTTGGAGTAATTTCATTAAAATTAAAAAAGTGTTAAACAGACGGGTTCAAACGGGTACAAGAGTATATACAGGGTTAAAGAAAACACTTTCACCTTTCTATCAGTGGTTTTATCTTCTTAATCCGTTTTGATCCGCAAAAGTTCTATTCTACTAAATTTGAAATTTGACAAAAATATAGTAGTTTAAAAAATATTTCCTAACATCTCAAATATAAATAACACAACAGTCGCAAATATGACCTTTTTAAAGGTAACAAGACTACCAACCTAGCCAAAAAGCAGGCAGGTCATTAGCGCTGATAGTTTTTGTGCAATGATAATTTCATTCGGATTAAATATTAAAAAAAAACACTTTTTTCCGAATTAAAAAAAAATTTGTGTTTAACAACACGGCACACGGTGCTTTGTCCCATAGACAAAAATCAAAAAAAAATTTTAGTCTCAAAATGTGATAAAAGATATATTGATCGATAGATAACAACACAACTCATAAAAATTTTTTGGAATTGAATTCGTGTGACTCTCCTAGACTCCGCCAGAGGTCGCTAAATTCAGTCAAATTTTAGAAAGAATTAATGAATAAAAAAAAATGAATTGAATTGCTTCAAGAAAATAACTCTCAAAAATTCATTTTTTTAAAAAAGAGTTTAATGTTATTTTTTTTGTGATCCTTGGTATGTTTAAAATTTGGCAATAATACAGTTTTTATTAAAAATATTAACTTAAGTTAGTTTTTATCGCTCAAAAAAAAAAATATTTTTTTCAAAAAAATCCAAAAATTACAAAACTTTTTTTGAACTTTAAAAAAAATCATATAAAATCAGACATTTTTTTATTTCGTTTTTTCTTAGCAAATAGTGTTCTTAAAAGGACCGTAAAAAGATTAGTGCCGGTTTTTGACCGCAACTTAACAAAAAATGCACTTTAAATAGGTCTAATTTCACAAATTTTTTTAAAGTTTTTTTATTATAGAGCTAAAATGTTTAAGTAAAGTTACAAGCTATATGAAAAAACATTTAAAAAAGAAATACTGAGAAAATATTAAAGTCAAATTGTGCACCATACCCCTTAATCAGAGTGCGCTACAATTATGTAATTTTCAGCAGGATAAAGTAATACGTTATATGCACACCTATTTTTGTGGTAGATCAATCCCAATAATTGTTTAAGTTTATAAACAAACAAAAATTGTAAAAAATTACAAATATTTCTTTTTTTTTAACTTAGGGCCTATTTCACCAACAATATTTATATATCAATTTATGTTTAAAATTTGTTTTTCATGTAAAAAAAAAAAAATTATATGAAAAAATTTATTTTAATATTAATTGATATTTAAATAAATTGGTGAAATTGGGCATAAGTATCTATTAATAAATTAGTTTATTATTAAGAAAAAAATAAAATTTTTTTACATAAATGTTCTACGTGCTTTATGACCAACCTTTTTATATTAAAAATTCAAAAGAAGTTAAAATTCGGATCCCGCGTTATCTACAAACAGGAACATAAAGACTAAACATAAATTTGTATCAGCCGATATTGAGAAATATATACAGAAGGAAAATGTTGATTTGGAAGATGGGGTAGTTGAGCAGGACGAGTTAAGTTCCTCGTTGTGCGAAATTTGGTCTTCGGAAGACTCTAGTAGTTATGATGATACATAATTAAAATGTGTAAAAACTAAATTTAACAACATCTGTTATTGTGTAACTAAAAGTGAAAAAAAAATAAAAATATCGCATTTTTTCACATTTATTTAACCTACATAAGCATATTATTTGAGTATTATTTGGTTTTATTTATTTTTATTAAAAGAAAAATCCACCACTTATTGACGATAAAAGGTTTATAAATAAAGCCAAATAATGGCACTAATATATGTTTTCATATTTTACAATTTAGTGCTTTACGGGAAAACGCATACAATTTTTATTTTAATTTTAATTTTTTTTTTCTTATTACATCGGCAAGATTAAATTTAGTCCAAACCAAACTAATTTTATTGCAATCAAAATCAGCTCATCAAATTGTATTGGAATCTTTTTATTTTAGAACGTAGCTCCCATACAAATAATTCTCCCGAAAAACCTTTTAATGCCAGCTTCCTTAAAAATATAAGTATTTACATACAAATTGGCGACAGTGATTTTTACGATAGCTACTAAGTCATGACAAAATGTTGTACAGATAGGTCTAAAATAAACTATAGGTTCCATATAAACCCTCATCCAAAAAACTCATATACGGAGCTTAAGATATCTAAACAATATTCGGGAGAAAGAACTTTTAAACGAATCTTAACCTCATAACTTAATTTTGTTCTGGCGGATCCATGATTGCCCATGGGTCCCAAATAGATTACACTCTAGGAAATTTGTTTTTAAATACTATACTATAGGGTATCACATGGTCGGGTTTGACTGATTATACTTTCTTACTTGTTATTTTTGCAAGAGCATTTAAAGCGTTTTTAACTCATTTTTCATTTAATGATGTTTTTGTATTTTTCACATTAATAATCCGATTCTACCAAAATTCGGCACACATATATCTCTAACAAATATCAATTTCCATACCAAATTTTATTACGATTGGATAATTTTTGTAGGTACTATAGCATTTTTAAGAAAAAGGATATATGGCAGGACCTTGAGTCCTTGTTCAGATTTAAGTGAAAATTTGCACACACGTTGCTAGTTGTGTGTGTATTAGCATGCCCATTTTTTTGTAGTTTTGTGGGCATTATTGAAGCTAAAATTACATTTTTCCATTTCAGGACACATGGGAGGTAGGCGTGTCCTTGGACCGATTTGTCCAAAAATTCATATTTTTCTTAACTAAGCTATTTTATGCTAGTGTACCAAATTTCAAAAATTTCTGACAACTCCTTCTATTTATGTCCCTTCGTTATATGGGGACAAAGCACTGTGCGGCACATCCACAATTACCAATATTTTGACCTAATTTTTTGTCTACCTTAGTTTTAAAATGTTTACTATTAAATAAAATTAAAAATTCTGAAATCGGTGACAAACAAAAATTGGACTTTTGGCCAATGAAATAAAATTTTTAGCCACTGTGCGTTGTTAAATGATCCAAATTCATTGATCGCAAACTTTCACTAAATGACTCTTCAGATTGTGGATATTTAACAGCTGATAGTCTTGCCAGACTAGCGGTTTGAAAACCACTTAATGGATAACCCTATCAGAATCTGAAATCAAAATGTGGTACACATTTTATATGTTGCACTGTATTATTTATGCTTCTTCCTCCTCCTCAGGCAACAACTTTGAGAGTGACTGTGATTTTAATTTATTAAAAATTGTTGTACATGTTTTTTAGTCTAGAAGAATTTAAAATTTTTTTATAAATTGTTTATCATACAACCACCGAAACTCTGCAAAATGTTACTCTTTATCTACTTAATGAGTGTAAGTGGGGGTGGTTAGGAGTTTTTTGTATTCTCTACGATGAGTAGTAAATGAGGATATACAAAGTTTGTCATTCCGTGAATGACTTTTTAAACAGTTCTGTTCTGAAAATCACGTGGTTTTGAAATCACAGAAACAATTTGATGCTGTTTAAACACAAAAAAGTACTAAAAATAAAAAAAAAAAAATGGCGGCGATTGTTGTTTAACTTTCTTTAGTACGCCTAAAACTGTAACAAATAATGCTATTGTGGTAAAATTTGATCTTATTTAGTTTCATAAAGCTAGGTATCACTCCAGCGATGATTTTATGATGATTGGCCCATAATTAACTGGAGGTCCCATATAAAGCCCAATCTCGGAAAATACTATACAACTCTGACAAATAATTATGTTGGGGTAAAATTTGGTTCAATTTAGTTTTGTGAGACTGAAAATCGAAGTACTGAATTTTCTGATGATCGGTTCATAATGATGGATCTAATATAAGGCCGCCTTCCAAAAAGCAAATTATAAGACCTAAAACTTTAATAAAAAGTGTTATTGTATTGAAATTTGGTTCAATTTAGGTTTATAAGACTAGAAATCATTCTACCGAAATTTTTAATGATCGGTCCTAATTCACCATTGAACCCGCACTCCCGAAAATTAGTTAATTATGAAAAAGACCCAATCAATATTTTGGTTAAATAAGGATCAATAAGGTTTTAAAGGACTTTAGATACATCGAAAAACATTTTGGTGAACGCACCATAATTTAACATGGATCCCATATATAGGCTACTCTCGGAATTTGCTTAAATCCGCAACGAATAATAATACTTTAAGGTTAGATTTAATAAAGATTTGTTTATAATCTCCTTTAGATCCCATATAAAGTCTATTTCTGAAAAATTATAAATCTTAGAGCGGGTTTTTTACTTAGAGCTTAAGCCAGGATCAATAGTAAGATTTGTTAATCTTATAATAAAATTAATCTAGTCTTAATCCTCTTTAGCGTTTTTGAGTGAAAGATTAAAGCTTTTAGCATTGCCATATGAATTTACAATACTTTTATGTATAAGTATGGCAGTTTAAAACAAATGCCAAAAATTGTCATCAAATTTCTGTTCTTAACGTGAAAAAGAAGAAGAAAAGGCTAGAATTTTGTATTGTGTTACATAATATTATATATTTATAAATATATGAAATCGAAAAAGAAGCAAAACAATCAAGCAATATTTTATCTTATGAGGTGGAATATTTAATAAAACTATAAATAAAAAAAAATTGTCATTAAATAAATAAAAATAAATATTTAAAAAGTTCATTTTATTAATTTTATACAAGAGTTTTATTTTCATAAGTAATATTTCCTTTTATAAGCTGTTCGTACTTTTGAAAGTTCTGTCGCAAGTTTAAACCGCCAACTTTGGGCGTTTAAACTTGGAAACAAAATGAAATAATCGACTACCCAAAAACGATTTTTAAAGATTAGTTCTAATTTAATCGGTGATCTTTATGTCAAAAACTGGCTCTTAGTTGAAGGTATCAATTATTCGGCACAGCCGACTACAGCATTCTTACTTGTTTTTACTCGTGTTTGTGTGTGTATCGAGAAAATTTATGTGTTTGCTTTTGTGTATGAGTATCAGTGTGCAATTCAATTTATGTATCCCACATAATGACACTGTTACTACAAATAAATCACAAAATATTTTAATATTTTTACATTATTTATGTTGAGCATTTTTCATCAGAAGGCTTTTTGGTGCCATAAAATCCGACATGTTGTTTAAATATACATACATACATACATGTGTATGATATACACAATGAATGCATTTACATGTAGTTACATGGGTTTAAATATTTCTTTTTTTTTATTTATTAATATACAAATACATATTCTTGTTTATGAGTAAGCTTGTGTGTTAAAGTTAAGGGAAAGTTTTGATGCCTTAACAATATTGTTTTATGTTTATGATTAACCTTCTTATTTTCTAAAACATTTCACATTTTCGTATACCAAGTTGTGAAATTAAAAAAAAAAATAATATTTTATGAAAAATGTCTCAACGGCAAGTGAAGGGAGTTCGAAAAGAAGCCTCTTAAATATTTAGTTCCCTTAAATATGTAAGTAAATTGTTTAAGAAAATCTTAAATTATTTAAAATGAAATGAAAAAAGTTGAAATATTTTTAACAGAAACTGAAAATAGAAATGGTTTTTTAAGGCATTATGAAATTTAAAGTAAAAGTCTTAATTACCTTTGATTTTTTAAGGGCATTTAAATTTTGCTTTTTATACCTATTACGCACCCAAAACGTAATTTCGTTTGTTATTTCATTTGTAACACTACGAAATTAAGTACTAATATAAAAGTACACAGAAACAATTATCGCCCAATTTTTTCAATTAAACCAATAATCAAAAATATAATTGGTTTTAGTTATAAATTATATCAAGTGAATTAAAAGCTAACTTATATTAACAACATTAATGCAAAAAATGTCGTTAATATCAAAAAATATTTAATTAATACTATTATTAATATTAATTTGTTTATTGGTGCAAATTTAATGACAAACTTTTTAATTGAAATCAATTTTTATTTTTTTCTGTGTACTAGGGGCACAAAAAACAAGAAAACCATTTAAATGGGGTATATCTTTATTATTTTAATATGATATTTTTTTCTTCGCATTGTTGTAAACTAGGCTTGGGATATTTAAAATTTAATTTAAAATTTATTTAAAAGTTTCATTAAAAGGGCACAGTACATTGTCAAATTGATTGACATCAAGCTCGTGTACGTGTGCTTGACAGTGAAATCTAAACTGTTCAGTTTTCCATTCAGCGTCGTCGAGTTTGGAATTTTTTTTATTTATTTTTATTACACATCTAAGACCCCATAAACCCATTAAGTATAGTATATATTCTGGCTCCTTCTAAGTCGACTTAGCCATGCCTGTCTGTCCGTCTGTCTGTTGAAAACACGCTCACTTTCAAAAAAATCAAAAAAAAAGAACAATTTTGGTGTCAAATTGCTTGTAGTTATCTTAAGTAATTTGAAATTGAAATCCAGCAAAATCGGTTCAGTAGGATCAGAGCTATGCATCAAAATGTGGAACCACCACCTTAAACAATTGATAATTTTGTTACAAAATCTAACATAAATGGTGGAATAATTCACGGAATGATATAAGATTTTACACAAATTCGATTCGATTGGATATTACAGTGGTAAATTTCGTGAAAATCGATCCATTTTACCCTAGGCCCCATATAAAAAACCCTACTCCCGGAAAACAGTTTAGTACGCCTAAGACAGTAAAAAACGCTATTTTATTTAATTTGGTACGTCACAGTTTAACAAGACTCGAAATGCCACTGGGAATTTTGTGCAGATCGGACCATAATTTACCCTAGGCCCCATTTAAAGCCCACTCTGGTAATTTAAATAAATCCGCCTTAAACCGTAGCAGATAATATTGCGGTGAAATTTCTTCTAACACACAACATCTTTGCTGCCTTAACTTTGGCATTTATTAAAAGTCTCAGTTGGCCAAACCAAAAACTTTCAAACATGTCGTCTGCCGAAGTACATTGCTGTGTATAATTTTTCGTTTTTTGCTTTTGACGTAACTGCGACTGTTATCATTTAATGAATCAGAAATAAATGCAACAGTTTGGTTTTGTCCAATGAAAAATTAAAAAGTCGAAGAAAAAGCAATATTTTAATTTTGACTGCAGTTTCTTAAACACTGAAAAAAATAAATATAAATATCCAACATTATTGCCTGAGTTAAGCGTCACTTTGGATGCGATTCAACTCACTGTGCGTCGGTAACACACATATATCAAACTTTCACTGATTAAATTATAATGCTTAATGTTAGCCAATTTATTTGGTGTTCAACAACAGATAAAGTAAAGCATAGCCACTACTTTTGTCAGAAGTAAGTGAGCATGGTCTTAATATCACAAAATAAAACTAATTATACTGCTAGACATAGCAAAAAACTATTTTTAGTAGGATGTGGTATTATAATCAAAATAAATATTTTTTTTTTTTTTTTTTTTTTTTTTTTTAATTTCCTAAGCTAATCCCGCGAAGCTCCATGCTTGTCTGCAGGAAAGAAACCAGAGTCTCTGGCGGGAATCGAACCCGCAACCTCGGCGCTGATAGACTAGCTCGCTACCAGCTAGCCTACCGAGGCATATTGTAATTAAAGGAAATTATATACTAGTTTTCCTGTTGGTCACGTATTTTTCGTTAAATATTTGCCAAGTGTAACCTTAGCTTAATACAATTTCATTTTAAAAACCCACAGTCAATTGCTTTAATTTATCTATGATATCGCCTTTTGTATAGTGCAAGATAAGGTCCAATAAAGGCAATAATAAATCGATTGATTGCACGTGTTTGATAACGAGACGTTGTCTGTAACATAGATAGTGTTAAAGAAAGAAAAAAACTTCAACAAGGTGAAAAAATTTCTGGAGGCCAGCTGTAGCGAACCATTCACAAGTGTGGTTTTAACCAGATGAAGTAAAAGAAAATACATCAAAGCGAGATACGAGACATTTTCGGCGGACGCATTATTTCAATAGACAGCGTTTGTCATTACACAGATTTAATCGCTTCAAATTTTTCCCTTTCTTTGTAGGTATTTAAAAGAACGTTTGTGATTTTATGAGCCACAGAGCATATCTCAACTAAGAAGTAATACTAGAAAAGAAATTAAAGCGATAGCTCTGGAAATCTTTAAAAAAAAACATCATGGAAAACGTCTTAGATGAACAGTTATTGTAGTCACATACGGACCATTTACGACCATTTTCTTATTAATTAGAGGTTTTCATATCAAATAGTTTACAGCACAATGGCTTTTGATAGTAGTTCGGTACTGAATTGTGGTTTTATTGGAATTTCTTCGCTCTCGCTTTTATTGCTGCAAACGTTTTCTTAATGCTCTCAATATAAATTGTAAATTAATGACATTGATGGCTTGTTGCCCTTAAGGTTTAATTAAATTACTATTATAACTAGGCAAATTATTGGTGCTTTTGTAACAGCGTGTGATTGTTTTCATACGTGTGTATGTGTGCGTATACTAGGGAAAAGCTTTGAATATTAGTATTCATTTATTAGGTTTGCTTATACCCAGCGGGAAAACTCAGAAGATCTTCTTACTTCAGGCCTTTTTAAAGGCCTGCTTAAAAGATTTTTTGATTCAATTACTATTCTCATCTAACTGCTTAAGAAGGCCTCATAGAAGGCCTCGGCTCTTTCGTATAAAAGATAAGATACACCTTCCACACTCGCTTCTTTGAGAAGGGAGTAGAGAAGGAGTAACATTTTTTGTATTGTTTTTTTGCACAAGCAAAAGCAAAATCAATTTTTTTTGGTCCCGTTACCCTTCTTATGTGCCTGCTGAAGAAGCGAGAGCGGAAGGCCTTCTCCGCAATGACAACGTGTGTAAAAAAGATATGAGTATGGAATGGAGCAAGAAGGCCTTGTACATCCAAAAGAAGGGGTACAGAGGCCTTCTAGAAGGCCTCCCTACTCCTTCTTTTTCCCGCTGGGTACATGTGAAATAACACATGCAAATAAACACTCTCCAACATAATCAAATACATATAAAAGCCTTATAGGAAATGTCAATAGTGAAACTATGCAGATTTTATATTAAAATTATCACCAGTTGACCAGCAGTAGACAAGACAATGCTTTGTCCTATAGACATTTAGCATGTTCTTTTCATTGAGCATCAACAACTGACCTGAAAACTATTAACTAAATAGTTCTTGTGGGACCATATGGAGGCAGTGGAGTCAGAGATTAACTTATAAGTTTTAATAGTTCTACTCTACACTTTTACAACTTTTAACTAATAATATTGGTGGATAAGGCAATTAACTAAATTAAAATACGTGCATTTATTTTGGTAAACAAAACATGTTGATTTAGCAAAAAGAAATTTTAATTATTTAATGCAAAAAACTAATTTACTTTTACTTGGTAATAAAAAAAATTGTCCTTTAAGTTGTGCTGAAAAAGGTCAACAAGAAAAAGAAAGATAAAAACATGATAGTACTTTGGACTTCAAGAAGAATTTTTGACAAAAAGTACGAAAAACAGAATTAAGGAAGAAATTTCGATCTACCAAGGGTCAAATACCATTTGGTTCAAAGATAGATGTTTGACTTTTGTCTGACTGCTGTCGATAATGACGGTGAGAGTTATAAGGCAAACCCCTCTGAAGAGATTGTGTGGTTATAACCGAAATATGTCAGGGCAACCTGTCCGTGAAAACCTGCGTTCAATTTCCAGTTCAGTCAAGAATGAAAAATTAAACTGCACAATAAATTTTAACTTTTTATGTGCGGTTTAGAATTTGATTGCAAATTTTTTACTAATTTGAGGGCGCTGATTTCAAATCTAATCATAATTTTTCTCTATCAGCTCTACTTTCCGAGATATACCGTTATGTCAAATTCCAAACTTAAGAATGACTGTTAAATTACATAGTTTCATGTTGTAAAACTCCTTTCTTCATAAAAATAATTTAATGAAAATTAAATTAAAAAATATTAATAAAAAAAAACTTAAATTTTTACAATTACATCTTTTTTTTAAATTAATTATAGCTTTATATCTGTCAAAAATTAATTTTATTCTTTAAAGCAAACAAAGCGTAGACACTTCGTTGACAGCGCCATGAAAAAGTCAACAAAATAATCGACCAAAGTGGCAACTTGTAGACACTTGATCCCAAGTTTTCTGCAGGGTCTTCTACCATACAAATAAGCTCAAACACATTTCTCATTTATATCCTCACATAAATTTCATGGAATTTGTGTGTTAACACAATAAATCACATTTTCATTTAATTTAATTTGATGCTAAATAGAAACATAATACATTTTATAGCTAATTTATTATCACCTCCAAAGTTCTATAATTAGCTTTTGGTTTTGTTTGCACTTTTTTTTTGTATGCTATTGCAATTAACTTTGGCCTCTAAATTGTTGATAAAATTTTCTGACCGTATTTGTGTAATGAAAAGTTGTGGCTTTTCAAGAAAAACCCTTCAAGGCATTATCATATTTTTGAAAATGCTTGATTTTTGTTTTTACTGGATGTTTCTCATTAAAATGCAAATTAGCTTGTTTACTTTTCTGTAAGGCCTGATTGCATGTTAAACAATTTTTTGTGCTTTATTTTAAGTCTCTCTTTAAATTTAGTTCAGAAATATTTTTAAATTAAAAGCAAGTAATAAAATATAGTTGGTGAAGTGCGACCATATGATATTAATTAAGAGAATGATCAAACAAATAAGCTGGACCTTTTTATTTGGAACTAACTAGTAGAACAAAATTTTGGTTACGGGGTTGGGAGTTATAGAGTAGTTTCCTCTTGTGCAAAAGTTTGTTTACATATCAAAATCTATATGAGATTTATGCTTCTTAAAGCGATTTTTAAGAGGATTCTATGGAAAGGGTGTTGTTTAAAGCCTAAAAGAGATTTAAAATGGATAAGTTGCCAAACGAACTTTTATAATGCTTTCTCTGTTTGACACTTTAATTCATCCTGTTGCACAGAGGGATGGCTTCATATATATATATATATATATATATATATATATATATATATATATATATATATATATATTTTTTTTTTTTTGTGCAAATACAATAAGGAGTAGACCGACTCACATTGTATAGAGCCGAAAAAAGTGTTTTTGGTACCCCTCTGAAAATGAAGCTTGATATGTTTTATGATGATTCCTAAAATATCTTGGTTCTGGCGTTGACCATCCGTAGGCTGGACTATTTTTAAAAAATTTCATTTTTTCAGTTTTTCGATTTTTTTGTACTTTGCTCCAAGACGACTGAAATAAAATTGAGATATTAAACTAGATACATATTTTCGTTTCGGGTTTTCATACAAATTCTAAGTATGTGGAAATAATGTTCTGCTTTTTGAATTCAATCTGTTTTAAAATAATGTTAATTTATATTTTTGTTGTAATTATTTACAAAAAACGCGGAAATCGCGATATATTTTATCTTTTTTCATTAATTGGCAATATGGGTATCAAATTTTTTCATTTTTCAGTTTATCAAAATGTGAAAAATACAATAACAAATATAATATTTATATATATTTAATATATAAATTTTGTCGACTTAAAGCAAAGTACAAAAAAATAGGAAAAACTGAAAAATACCTTTTTAAAAATGGTCCAGCTCACGGATGGTCAACGCTAAAACCAACATATTTTGGGAATCATCATAAAACATATCGAGCTTTATTTTCAGAGGGGTAACAAAAACATTTTTTTCAGCTCCATACAAGGTGAGTCCGCGATTTGTGTTTTTTATTTGAATAATCACAAAAAAAAAATTAACATTTTTTTAAAACAGATTCATTTTGAAAAGCAGAACATTATTTCCAAATACGTAGAGTTTGTATGAAAACCCGAAACAAAAATATGTATTTAGTTAAATATCTCAATTAGTAGGTCGCAAGTTATCAAGATTTATATACCATTGGATGCTGCTTCAAAAACTCTTTTCGATGATACCAAATTTTATTGATGTCGTCTTGGAGCAAAGTACAAACAAATTCGAAATTAAGAAAATAATTTTATTTCATTAAAATCGATCACGCCCACCGACAATGCAATCCAAATCGATTATTTTGCATAACATTTTTTACATACACTTTCTGGGATAAAAAACAAAATAGATTGCTGGAATATTTATATGGCTGTACATGGACCCTATGATAAATTATTGACCGATCTTCATGAAAATTAACAGTGTGATTTCTAGTCGTATAAAACTGTGACCTACCAAAATTAATAAAAATAATAGCATTATTTGTTACGGTCTTGGAATTAAGAAAGTGTTTTTCAAGACTGGGTTTTAATAAGGGTTCTATGGTAAATTATGGCCCCTCTTCACGAAATTTGATTCCAACTTCAAGATCATAACGTTTTTTATTCGATTGAAAGCCGAAATATTTAAAACAAGAAATAGGATTGCATTTTCGAAATAAATCTGCAAACCGTTGGCTATAAAACGAGCTTAATTTTGAGAATATAATCGTGGCTGCCACATCACCTGTCTTTATTCTCTGTTCATATCACAAGTTACTAATAAGTTTAAGAAGATTTCACAAAAAGTCGATACCAAAATCCGCAAAAAATGTTTTGAAGATTATTAAGAAATGATAATTGCATTGAATTAAATATATAAAAGAGATATTTGGACCGTCTTTTTATATGGGCAAATCCTGCGTGACGAACGCTACTTTAGTACAAGTTTTCTGATTGATATATAAACATTTGTTGGTCTTTCAAAAGAGATAGCTTCAACTTATATATAGTATTTAGTGACATTAGTATGTACTTACGAATGGCGTATATCATAATTTCTTAGCAAGTATTTGTTGCGAAATAATTGATCACAAAGTTTTGTGATGCACGCTACAATAATTGAAAGTTAATTCAAAGGTTGCAGTGTGTTTTCCTAATTTTTAGGAAAATGTTGCATCATATGGTATACAAAATCTAATTCCTTAAAGAAAGATGACTTTAAGAGAATTCTAAAATCACTTATTCGCAGCCAACAAATGTTGTGATTTTTTGACAAAAGCCGTGAACCCTTTGTGACGCACGCCACACAACGCACCCTACAGTTTTTCCAGTAGTATTTTATTATTATATTTTATTTATTTTAACAAAACAAATTATATTATTATAGTTTAGGAAATACTAGTGTCTTAACTAATGAAAAGCAATTTATTTTATCGAAATTTATAGTTTGATGAGTCTGCTTTAAGTGCTATTTTATATACAAAAATCACCTAAAATAATGCTTAATTCACGTATAACATTAAGAAATCAGGGGTGGGGTAGTATTTGGTAAAAGTTATTGTAATAATGATCATCGAAATACATATTTTTTAATATAAAAATCAAATTATACATCTAGTCTTATGTTCCATTAAAATAAATTAAATTTGAAAAATTTTTGGTTGGTGGACTGTTTCTTGGATTTTCCCATATGTGTCTTTTCTACCTGTCTCAATATTTGTTTTTGTACTCAAAAGGTAAATAAAGCTGTTTTTACGTGAGTACGCTGTTCACCCTCCATTCCGCCGAGAATCTTACTGTCCGTTCGACGGTCCTTAGACCGATTGCAAAAGTGACTTTTGCGTTTTCTACGCTTAAGCTGAACCGATTTTGATAAAATTTGAACTATGGGATTTTTTTTAAAGAAGGTTCCAAGAGGGGGCCATTGCAAGAACTACTGCCTCTCTGAAAATATCTAACCAATTTTGCGGAAATTTAAATCATAAATATTTCATCGTAAATAAAACAGAAAGGGTTAATATTTTTTTCAAAGCGTGGAATATGAAGGGACATATGGGCAATTTCTGTCTATCCGGAACTATCCTACCGATTTTGATAAAATTTAAAACATATCTATGGCATTTTGATAAACATCTTAAGTCAAATTTAAAAAGTTGAAAAAAATGTTGTTAATCATACGAATTTTCATACAAAAAACATATTTGTTTAAGTTTTTAAAAGTTTTCTGTAAATTTGGTTTATTTTCTTATTTAGTTAATAAAAATGATTTTTTCACCAAGTTTTTTTTTAAACTTTCTTGTTATCTAATCTCGACTTATACTACATTTACATTAGGCCGAAATCTTGTAGATTTGATATAAAATCTTCTTCGAAATCTAGTGCGTTTACATTGTACTTTTTTGACATTAGCGAGATTTTGTTTTTATAACACAACAGCTGACTTAAAGTTTTTTCGTTACACACACAAACACAAAAAGAAATATACATTAAAAAATTTGCATTACCTTTTTTTTAATAATCAACGATATTTATTTTATCAATATTATTCGTGTTTTTAATTTTTTTACAATTTTTAATATATTTTTTAACAATTTTTGTTTTGTTTTTTTTTTTAATGTCATTTTTTCTTGTGCAGGGAAATATTTTTTAGTGCTATATTGTAAAAACCATAGTTGCATCATTAAGTACTACTAGATTTTGAGTAGATTTCGTCGAAATCTTGTCACGAAGTAGATTTTGTTTTGTATGGGAAATCTAGTCAAAAACAACTAGATTTGGCTCGAAATCTCGTAAGTACTAGATTTTGCGTAGGTGTAAATGTAGTATTAAGATGTTTTGTCAAAATGCCACAGATATGTAGATGGATCTACATTAGATCGACTCACCTTATATGGGCAACAAAAAGTTAAAGTTGTTCCCCTCTGAAAATTAACTTTGACATGTTTTATGAAGATTCCCAAAGTAGCCAAAAAAGGCTCCAAAAATGTTATTCTTCATTAATAAAAAGTTCGGTAATTTTTTTTGTCCAATGAATGACCAAATATAATAAATATTTAGGAACTCTTTGATTTTGCATTAAAATGTTTTTAAAATCTCACCACAGACTCGAGATAGCGAGATATTTATGTCAGTTTGTTAATGATTTTTAATTCGATTTTAATAAAAATTTTAACAACCTAGCCAGTTTTTACCCGATTTTCATTTCCAATACGTCGCAGAAAGGTGCTTGAGATTTTAGTCAGAAATTAACCCTTAACTGCCTATCTTACTTTTTTATAACATTCATTAAAACATCACCACGAACCTATTTTATAACCACAAAAAGTAGATACATATTTTTCCAGGAATTACGTGTTTAATATATATGAAGCCACTATTAAATTAACCCGTTCATGACCAACATTTTTTAGAGGATATTTAAAAAAAATTTTGAAAAAAAAATCCATATGTATGCTTACAAAATATAATTGCTATCAAGGTATAAACAGGCTTTATATTTTTTTATAGTTAGTCAAAAATTAACTCGGGGCGGGCAACGCCGCAGGCAGGGCTAGTACAGTATACTATGTTTTAAAAGTTTTTTTGACAATATTTTTTTTCTTAATAGAATTTTTTTTTTTTTAAATATGGCCACATATGATAATAATAAAATATAAAATAATAATAAAAAGTAATTTACAAAAAACTTTTATGACAATTTAGTGCTTATTTATTTTTATAAAATCAAAAATATTTTAAATCACATTAACACCTGTTCCTGACGCCTTTATTGTATCTTGTTTGACAAATTTACGCAACGAATTTTTGCCGACGAATTCGTCGTGCTATGCGAAGTTTGTCGTTCGTCTCTGTTGTGTTTTTCCAGTCTAGTATGACATTTTTGCCTAAATTGTTTCCTTCTGATTTTAGAAGAGCTGTTATAGGGGAGGATGTATAAGTTTCAGCAAAGCCAAATACAGCTATTCCTCGATTTACACGAAAGATTCGTTCCTGAAAAAATCGTGTAAATAGAAATGAAAAAAGAAGAATTAAAAAAAACTTTTAACTTATAGATTTTAAATAGTATTGTGCAAAGTGCGTAACACATTACTAATTTTTATTATTTTATTAATTACATTATTTTATTAATTTATTTTTATTTACATTAATTTTTTAAATTTTATTTGAGTCAAATGGTTGGCTTTAGAATAAATAAATAAGAAGCTCTACGAAAAATTGATGTGTGACAATAAGTGGATGAATTGTAGGCTAAATACCTCAAAGCCATATTATTCATAGGCTATATATGTAGGTACAACTAAAAATAAACACTTTCCATAGCGAATTACACCACAGACAAAATGCTGGTGTTAATAAACCACAATTTGTTTTGTTAAAAATTACAGCTGGCTTTAAACATCTGCAGATATCGGTAAAAGTGTTAGTGAATAGCAAAATGGTTAATTTTGTGGTTAAAATTTTTAAACGAAACAATTGTGGCTTAAAAAGCATAGTGAATCGCACTACAGGAGTGTATAAATTGGCATCAATAATTTTAGCAAATTTTTCCCGATATTCTTTAGCCGCATCTTAACAAGCTTGTTCACCTTTTTATTTTAGATTATGTAAAGAAAGTCATTGTTTAAATTGTTGAAATCAACCATGACTTGCCGAAACGATGTTTTTTGTAGGTGGCAACTGATCAAAGGTTTTCATAAGCCCTCAAAGCTTTATTTGTAATAGCATTGCTATCAATTGGGATTCGCTTTTGAGTTCGATCTTTTGTCCAGTTCATTATTGACTTTTAAATATTTTCAATTGTAATAACCCGAACGTATAAAGTTGAACCCAGGTTCTTTTAAGTTCCAGCTGCTACACTTTTCCTAGTTCTGTTTTCCTTTTTTTATAGATCTCATTTTCGCAACGTGAATGTAAATAAATTTAGAAACTGTTGTTACTCTGTCTCCTAAAATCTTAATTTTGGTTTCTTAAAATATTACTTTTCATTTCGCCTAGTTTTTATTAATATTTTTTGACGTGATAAAAATGTTAACTTTATTATACCATAGACATTTTGCAAAAAACAACTTCACAGACATTTTAAAATTTCTGATTAAAAATTGTATCGGACACACTTCTCTGTTTCTGAACACTAAATGTAGGGATGGGTAAATTGGAAAAATTTATCGTTATGTATCGAATCGATATTTTTTAAGAGTATCGATATTTATTATTTCAAAAATATCGATTAATCGATATATCGAACGTATTTTGCTGAAACTATTACCAAATTAAAAAATTTAATATACCTTTGTACAAACATATTATATGTAATGACATTGTTACTTTTTATTGGTTCATTTTATTTCAAAAAAATTAATAAGAACAAAAAATTCAATCAAAACAAAAAATTCAATTATAACAAAAACCAAAAGGGAAGAATACAAAAAAAACCATATGAAATCTAAAAAAAAGTAAATTACGAAGTAAACATGGAGGTACCAACTTACCTTAAAATTTGAATTGCACCCCAAAAGTACCAACTTTAACTAAAAATGTTTTTGATTGTTTGAGTCAAACCAGTAATCATGAGATATGGACATCAGGAGAACTCTCTGTTTTATGTGCTCTCCTGTCAATCTGCTTTTTGTATCCGGCACTGCTTCTTATAAATGCCAATCATTTAAGATCTTCATATTTGTTTAAAAAAATATGATATGATGAAGTGATGCCAACTCCTAAAAAATATACTGTTTGAAAAACGACTTAAACTTTGAGTTTTTAGTGAAGATTGACTTTTAAAAATATCGAATTCGTTAGTCGTATTTCAATATCGATATATCGATGTATCGGTATTTTAAATATCGGCGATATATATCGATTATGTTTTTTTTAAATATCGATATTTTGATATTTTTTGCCCATTCCTAACTAAATGTACTACAGTATTTAACGCTTCTAAGCATTACATAATATGCCTGTTTTTTTTTGGTGCTTTTATACGAGAAATGCATTAATAAAGACTTGCTCGGAGCATCATGAAAATATTATTTTAATTGCATCGAAAGTACATGAAAAAATTCAAAGTTTTATCAAATTTAGTTTTTGTGCGTTTTATATTGTATTTGACTTAAGCTTGAAGCGATGCTTATATGCGAATTTTTTCAATACAATTTATTAAAATTGTACATATGTATTATTTTTATTGTGATGCATTTATACGGAATATGCATATAAGCAAATGCTTATACACGAAAAAATTTTAAAAAGAAAAAGCGTAACATGCTTATAACCGGTGTGCGAATAAGCGATAAATATTGTATTGATTTTTTAATAAACATATTTTTGTATGCTTCTTGTCCATTTGAATAAAAAAACGGGAAATTTCTTTTTCCACGTTTGGAAACATGCGTTAATTTGAAATACTGTGTAAAAGCTTAATAATTCTTAAACGTATGTATATTAATAAAATATTAATTTATTTCATGTTGTAAAATTTCTTTCTTCATAAAAATTATTTAATGAAAATTAAATTCAATGAAAAATTTGGATTAAAAACTATAAACAGTTCTATAAATTAACCACAATACAAATTTCGTATATATTATAGTTATGAAACGACTAGTTTTGATAACTGTGCAGGACATATTTGCTAAAAATATCAAAAATAAAAAATCGTGTAAATTGAGGTAAATTTTACATCCCTTGATTTACACGACAACCACAAAAATCATGTAAAAGTGAAATCGTGCAAAAAAAAGTATCGTGTTAATCGAGGGGTAGGTGTATAACGCTTTAATCATAGCAAATTTCCAATATTTGATGACCATCATTGAAATAAAATCATTATTAAAGTGGTGCTTAAGCACTTTATTTTCGTAAATTTACTATGCTAAAAGTCTCTATAAACGCTTAATAATAAAAGGTGTTTTTTTTTAGAGCGTTACAACTTTGAGTTGGCATCACTGCTTTATTTGAGCACCCATTAAAAAGCTGATAGTTGCTTTTTGTTTAGATTGCTTTAAAATTTCATTATGAATCGACTTACACCAGAGCAACGCGTGCAAATTGTTGAAATTTTTAATCAAAATAATTCGGCGAATGGGCTGAAGCAATGTTCGATGAAGCCCATTTCTGGTTAAATGGGTACGTAAATAAGCAGAATTGTTGCATTTGAAGCGAGGAGAATCCACACGATTTTGTCGAAACACCATTACATCCACAGAAAATTACTGTTTGGTTCGCTTTATGGGCTGGCGGAGACATTGGCCCATATCAGAATGCGAAAAGTTGTTGAAAATTGGTGTTTCAGATTGCGCATTCTACGCGCCAGCCATGGCGGCCACATGGAAAAATTCATAGTTTAGCATTATTTTCATATAATTTTCTTTCCAATAAAGCCCGTTTTATTGATATTAAAAATATATTTCCTTGTTTTATTATGATTTGAACTTGTGTCACTTTATAGAAAACACCCTTTAATAATTCATTAAGATTTTTGTTTCTCTCATTTTTTAAATTTATATTTATTTTCCTTTTCAATCATTAATTAGATTTTCCTACTTTTGAAGGAGCGCTTGTCTTAATAACGCAAGCACAAACATAATTTTTGGAAGTTTGGCAAAAAGGTATAAGTCAGCAACTGTAATTTTCGTAATTTTAAGTTAAAAATATTTGGGCTGAACCAACATTCACAAACGGTAAAACGTTTTAGTCTTTCAAGTCAAAGACACTTGTCTGATGCTAACCCACACAAAAAAAACTTCTTATCAAGTTTTTTACTTAGAAGACATCCGGTAATCTTTTTCGTTTATTTTTTGACTTGGGTTAATTGGTGAGGGTGTCATCATAAGAAAGCACGCCATTAAGTGCAAGGAAGTTCGAACATCGATCATTTCACTCTGTTTTGTCTTACTCTGTATGGGTATGTTGTATCAAACCACATGTATTTTCTGCAACCAACGTTGAATGGCATGAAGTCAGTTTCTGTTGTCGTATTAGTAAAAAAAAACCGTTTTTTTTTTCTTTTGTTGGTGTGGGTTCAGCCTTAATTGACTCATTACATAAAGCGCAAATAATTACCATTGGAAGCAGTTGTGCTAGACTTAAGTTATTGATGCCAAACACAGAAGTACAAAAACTGAGTCAATAAAAAACTTAAAAATTCATTCCTTTTTGACTTAATACCGTTTTTCCCAACGTCAAAAAATTTTACTGGATTTATAAGACTACAAGACTACAAGAATACAATTAATGTTTTTAATTTGCTGCTTAAGTTAATTAAGTTTCTTTTTATGTTTTGTTTTATATTTTTCTGCATTCGTTTTAACTGTGTCATGTTTTTCTTCCATCATTAAATTTTTATAATCACTAAAACCGGCAATAGACCTTGTGGGCGTTCGTGCGCCAACTCACCACTTACATTCGAGAGTTATTCTCTTAATACAATTATGTTTACTTTTGATACCACGTTTTCAACAATATTGTTAATTCTGCTTAAATTTATATGTGGCAGAGGACGTTTCAAATTCATTATTGAATTAGTTGCAATTAAATGTGGAGAGGAGGTACATATTTCAAAGCGGTTGATGGAAAGATTTGAAGAAAATGTTGTGACTGTGTTGCAATTATTTTCGTTTGATGTTCTTTTTTAGTTACAATCCCATCTAGGAAAATTTATATATATTATGATTAAGTAAATTGTATTAATTAGTAAGCACTTTGAAGAACAATTTTAGGGAAATTTGTACTAAAGTCTTCGATGACTGTTTAATGAGTCTACAGGTGAAACTTTGTTTGAAGTTGCTCGAGTCAAGAATGCTAATTGTACAGTTATGCATTAATGTTATTTGCTAGCTGAAAAATTCAAAGCTATAAGTAAAAGCTTTACTAAGAGTTTCTTTGTAAATAGGAGAGGTTATCATAAAACCCCTTAAAATGAGAGACAATTCTTTTATACTTTAAAATTGCTAAGCATTTAGTTAAAAGAAGTTTAAGGAACATATTTTATAAAAAGACCTTTCTCATTTTTTGATACATTATTCTATTGTTCTATGTTTAAACTAAATGCATTTCAGCTCTAAAGCTAAAAAGGGTGTTAAATAGTGCACAGTGGGGTATAAAAAACAAGTTGGAGTGCTATATTCGGCTGTGCCGAATCTTTAAAATCCTCCACCGACAGTTCGAATATTTTAGGAGTGATATCTATATGATGTCTTTTTATTATTAATTTATCTTTATAAAAACAGACATCAGCATTAAAATTGGTTGCAGTTTAGACCTATATTAAATTAATGACCGACAATCTGGAGTAATATATTTTGATTCGTAACAGATTCAGCTGAAATTAAATGATTTTCAGAAGGGGGATTTATATTGGAGCCAATGTAAGTTATGAACCAATCACCCTAAAATTCCGCAGAGGTATTTCTGGTATAAAAAAAAAACATAAATTTCAATACAGTGGTGAAATTAGTTTAAGCGTTTACAGTGAATTTTAGAAGGCTGCTAAATTTGGGATCTGAGGTAAATTATGGAACGTATATCACAAAATAGCATGACATTTTTTCTAGCCATATGAAACTAATTTGGAAGAAATTTTACCACAATAAATATATCTGCTATCTAATTAATTTACCAGAGTGGGCTTTATATGGTGCCTATATTATAGTCCTAAAAAACTGTGACGAGCCAAAATTTGTTATGATGGCGTAATTAATTTTGGTTTTAGGCGTACTAAACTGTTTTCCGGGAGTAGGGCTTATTTGGGGCGTAGAGTAAATTATGGACGGATCTTCACGAAATTTTACAACGTGATTTCCAGTCGTATAAAACGAATTTCTCATATTATTATATTATACCGTGCACTTTTCCACTATTAACGTCATTTTTTGTAACAAAATTATCAATTTTTTAAGGTGGTGGTTCCACATTTTGATTCATAGCTCTGATCCTACTGAACTGATTTTGCTAGATTTCAATCCCAATTTACTTTAGATAACTACAAGCATTTTGACACCAAGTTTGTTAATTTCTTTGGAGTTTTTCGAAAGTGAACGTGTTCTCAACAGACGGTCAGACGGACATACAGACGGACATGGCTAAATCGACTAAGAATTACTCAAGCAGCCAGAATATATATAATTTATGGATCTGAGATGAATAATAAAAAAGTTTCACACGGAATGACAAACTTACCACACCCTCTTCACAAGTAATTGTGGTGGAGGGTATAAAAATCAAAGATAACTAATTTTGACTGAAGGGAAATAATGCAATTTTCATTCAAATTTTTTATTTTGGTGACTTTAATCCAAAACTATTTGATGACCGTTTTTGTTAAAAACATTTTCACGAATGTGCGTTAAAATCAAAGCTGTATGACGGCAAGCGATGACTCAAAGAAATTTAACAAGTTGTAGTGTGGTGGTATCAGCAATTTTATTAGTGAGCTATCACAAATCGAAAATATATATAGTTTTGCCATCTACTGAAAAGTCACTGCTTTTTAATGTTTTTAAAATATCTGTCCTTTTTTCCCTACGGCTATTTTTTTTAGAAGAAATTCCTACAAATAGGGATATTTCCTACGTATAGCATTACTGCTGTACCTTGTGATCGAAATTCGAAGTGTAAACACTAATATTGCATCAATATTTCTTTTAAAAATCAAAAAAAAAAAAAAAAAAGAATTAATGATTCTGTTTTATTACGCTCTGCTATACAGCACTTACACACAGAAAAAAATCAAGTTATAAACGTAGAAAACAAGGTTGATTTAAAATTTTTCGGTGGTGACTTTGCTTCATACGTTTTTCATGTTAATTCAACCCGATTTTACAACAACTTGCGAACAACATTTTTTTTCTTTTAAAATAACAATGATTCATGTTAATATAACATTGCAGTAAAGTTAGACCAAAATTTAATTTATATTGAAATAACAATCCGAATCACGTTGAATGAAAGTTATTTCAAGTTGAAACAACGTGAATTTCATGTAGAATCAAATTGGTATTGGTTTGAGTGTGTTGTTATAACAGTGTGAAGAAGCTTCAGAGACAACATATGCATTTATTTAAGAATAATTCAAAACACTTACCCCTGTTTTAACACATGTTTCACTTATTTTTATTCCCCTTTTGTTAACAGAAGCATCAGCAGAATTGGGCGATATGGTTTTCGTCATCATTCTACTTCGAAAACTTGATGTACTATTTAACTTACTAATTTTAATTGTCTTCTTTTTATAACATATTTTAAAAATAAAAATAAAAAAATGTACATACTTAAGTTTGTATGCATGTTAATTTAACAAGATAAACTTTTGATTTTAATATAAAACAGGTTTTTATGGATTCAATATTGTATCCATATTTATTTATATTTTAATATTTTTTATTTTTTTATTTTAACAGTGAATAATATTAAATAAGCGTGATTTAAGGTTATTTTATTTAAAATTTATAGGAAATAATGATAAATTTAGATAAAGGGCATACTTTTGCAGAAATTTACTAAGATTCTCAATTTTTCCATGTTAATTTTACATTGATATTTTTTTCTGTGTGTATATATTTCTTAAGTTGTTATACAAAAAATAAACATAGAAAATTAAATTTTTTGTTCATAAAAACTCTAAAAAAATTTTTAAAGTATCACCGTATCGACAGTAAAATATCGCCGATACCGATACATCAGAAAATATAAAGTATCGCCGATATATCGGTATCAGTATCGGTATTCTTAAATCCCTAATTTATATAAACTTTCCGTTTTTATCGCACCATGGTGAAGGCTATTAAAGATTCGGCATAGCCGAATGTAGCACTTGTTTCTACACTCAAAAGAAAATTCCGTACTTAAATCAATCCGCAGCGGTATTAATAGTACGGTGAGTACGGATTTTCTTGAATCAAGTACAGAAAGATTGATTCAAGTACGGATTTTCAATCGCAAAATACTTAAATTATCCATATTTAATCCCGTTTCGTACTTAAAATAATCCAAAATTTTTATTTATTTATGTAAAACTAAGATTTAATCAATCTCAAAATGCGATTGATTCAAGTATTATAAAGTTGATTTTATCAAGAAATTAGAAATTAGAAAGAAAAAGTTATAATGATTGATTTACTTACCCGTATTACACCTTACAGAATGATAAAACACCAAAATCATGCCCGATATGGTTTTTAATTTAGAAATCTTATGTACATATTTAACTAAAAATATAAACTAAATGAGAATCAAGAGTTCAAATTAACTTTTTAACCCTTAGTAGTGCACACGAGCCTGGCCGGATCTTTTTTCAATGTGTATAGAAAATTTAAGCATGAGTAGGCCGGAGGGTTCAACACAACAAAAAGTTTATTTTTTTTTTACTTGATTTAAGAATTTAATACTTATTTCAAGAAATTCCGGGATTGATTTTCGAAAGTTATCCCACTTAGGATTGTTTTGAGTACGTTTTAGTGTTATTCGTACTTGAATTTTTGAGTACGACTCGTACTTAAAGTAATCATAAAAAACTTGATTTATCCCGATTGTTTTTCTCTCTGTGTATTCAACTAGCTTCTATTCAACGAGTTTTTTTAAATAATCCGTTTATAATGGTGTAATAATTCAACAAATGTTTAAAAATTATTGTTTACTTTTTAGTGACATTGTTAAACTTATAAGTTTCTATGAGATTATTATCAATTTAACTAAAAACTTTTTGTTTTTGAAATTGATGGTATATTTGAATAATGATTTTATTTAAATTTTTACATTTTTGTTCATTTTTAAATGGCTTAAAAAGGTTTAAAAGAACAAGTGGATTCTATGGCAGAAAATTAACTAAAAAAGTTTAGAAAATCGTTATACATATAATTAAACTTAAACTTTTAGCAAAAATTTAACTCCTTTATGAAGTTTTTATATTATAGAAAATTCATCAGTTTAACTAACTAGCACTATTTTGTGGAATTAATTTGATCAAACTTTTAAAAATGGTCTTAAAATTATTAAATTTATAAGCAACCAGTTTAAAAACATGCACTGAAAATAATCCATGCGAAAGAGACTTTCGTAGCCACTTGTTTCGTGTTAGTTACATAAGTTTCGTATGTAATACAATAATCCGACTGTCAGGGAAGGTTATGTTTTTTGTGCGTTACTTTTATAATTAAATTTCTTTATTTCCTTGTTTCTTGCAAAAAGCTTGATGGATTGTGTGATTAATGGGGGTAATTAACTTCAGCACATAATATAAACTAGGGATTGCTGTTCGGTTTTAACCGAAATCGAAACCGCGGTTTTAAATGCCTGAAAACCAAAGCCGAAAACCGACAAAAAAAACCTCGGTTTTAAGCTGCATTAAAAATATATTTATGCTTAAGTAAATTGCAATTCACTCGTACTTCACATTAAAAAAAAGTTTATACGTAACAGCCTGAAACAATGGAAAGATGTTTCAAAAATTCTTTAATTTTTAAATAAGTACTGAGAAAAACAAATGTGCCTTTTTAATTAAAGTACCTTGATTCCCTGCTAGCATTCGGAAGATCGTTTTTTTTTTTTTCAAAAATCATCTTTGTTGAGTAGTTTTGGTGACCCAAAAATTGATTAATCGGTTACAGTTACACTTACAAAAAAGGTATCATAAATGACTCATCAAGAAGAGTCGCAATTAGGGTACTATTTCTCCCTGCAAAAGAATCTTTTATAATCAGAAAATGAGCGCATATTCTTGTTTTTTAATCGCGCTTAAGAGGTAAAAAGACTCGAATATGATACAAATTTTATCATAATTGAATCTTTGAGGAATCAGCTTCACGAATAAAAAAATAAACGCATATGATCTCATTTTCCGATAATATATGATACACTGGTTGTGAGAAAATGGTACCCCACCTTAAAGAATCATTTGTGATAAAATTTTCTGATTCCTCTTTGAGAATATGAATGAATCATATGTCATTCCTTTTTTAATGATTTCATATGATTGAATAATATATGAATGCTTTTTCAATCGCTCGAGTGATAAATCAGTTTGTTATCATCAAAAGTGATCTGAGAATACTCCTTTAGGTGATTTTTACAAAAAATTATCACCCAAATGCTAGCTGGGTTGAAACAAATAAAAAAATTGTATTACATACATTATTCACCGTTATTCCATTTAACGTCGTCGTCATCGTCATTAATTTAATATCAATTTTTATCTACGTCGTTATCAATTCGATACAAAACTTGTATTCTATAACAGCAATGTAACGATGTCGATTATGTTTCATTTTTTAAAGCATATCTCTTATAAGTTTTTTTTTTAAAATATGCAATTCGATGTTCATTTCTGAAAAATGTTGCGCTCTCAAAAAGTTTAGCTGGATTTACTGCCTGTTTTTAGAAAACGTAAGCATGTGAGTGAGTGAGAAATTATATTGAAAACAAAAACAAATTTTCGTTTTTTGTTGTTGTTTTCAATATAACTTCTCACTCACTCACTTGTTTACGTTTTCTAAAAACAGGCAGTTATTCTAAAAAAAATCACCCTTACTAATGCCATAAAGCATTAATTACACTTTTCGCCCCGTACAAATCGACAGTGTTGATAGCACTGTTGGGATCTGACAATTCTTAAATTGTACCGATTCAATGGCACAATTGTACCAAATTGACATAAATTGTACCAGATTTTGGCTACAAAATAAAAAAGCATACATAGTAAGAATTTATAGATTTATAGAATTTATAATTTTTATTTTATAAAACAAAGAAAATATAGTCGGTCAAGACCGATCATTTGATACCCATGGGCAACCATGGACCCGCCAGAACAAAATTATATTATGAGGTTAAGATTCATGTAAAAGTTATTTGTTCAGAATATTATTTAGATATCTTCATCTATATGAGATATGTTTCCCCCTACTTGATTTTAGGAAGGGGTCTTATATGGGACCTTTGGTTAATTTTGGACCTACCAACAGGTTTATTGGCACAGACACTATTCCGAAAAGAAGTTTGCATTGGGGCTATGTGAAGTTATGGACCGAATCTCACCTTTTTAAGTATCCTTCATGCTTATGAATTGAAACCTATGTACAACATTTCATTAAATTACCTTTAAAATTGCGACCTGTACTTTGCGTACAAGGTTACATGGACAGACAACCAGCCAGCCTGCCGGACGGAGGGACATCGTTAAATCGACTCAGAAATTGACATTAAGTTAAGTCTAGGGCCAATATATTTTAGTGTTACACATATCAGCACAAACGCTCTCCACTATTGTGATGTGGGTATACAAAATAAAGAAGAAGCAAAAATTTCTTAATTTCTCTTTTTTTCTCAAAGGAAGACAAAAGTATAGACGCTTCGTTGACAGTGTCGTCAAAACAATCGACAAAAGTAGCGATTTGAAGACACTTGGTCGCAGGCTTTCTAGAGGGATACGAGTACAAATACTTATATGTATGGATGTACTGAATATTTTAGTAAATCATAAATATAAATAATGTAATTTTTGGTAGAACTGGTCAGGGCTGAAGATAAGTAATTAGAAGTTTTGTTCTAATTACACTTCAAAGAAATGATAAATTTCGTGGGTATTGGTTTTTTCTTAAATTGTACCAAAAAAGGATGAATTGTACCAGTGTACCAATAAAGTTTCAATTGTACCAAATTTGGTACAATTGTACCACAAATCCCATCAGTGGTTGATAGTGCCCTGCAAAATACTGACTTTGGTTTATATATCTTAATAACGGCGATGATTGACGAAAAGATCAACAAAAAGTTACGCGAAAATCGCAAACATTCGGAAAATTTGCAAAAATAGCGAAAATTCGAGAAATTTTTTAATATTTCAAACCAGTCATATAATTGATTAAAAGTCCCTAAAAACATAAGAATGGTAAAAATTCCATAAAAATGGCAAAATTATTAGAAATTCGCAAAAATTTGCTTCTATCGCGAACATGGCTAAAATTCGCAAAATATTGCAAACTTGGAAACAAACCCTTAAATTTATTCAAGATTGCTTAATCGGTTAAAAACAAAATGTCGAAAAAAATAACAAATAAAAAGATTTTGCGAAAATGGCAAAAATTCGTGAAAATTTTTAATATTTCAAAGATGCCATAAAATTGATTAAAAATTTGTAAGACTAAAGGCAAAATTAGCGGAAACTCGCAAAAATTGCCAAACAGAGGCATGAAAGAAAAGTTGAATATTTATTAAAAATCCTTAAATCTGTAAAGCATCAGAAAACTTACAGGAACAATTGCTTCTATCGCGCACATGGTTAAAATTCGCGAATTTCCGGTAATCCCTTTAGTTTTAGGGACTCTTAATCAATTTTTTGGTTTATTTGGAATATAAAAAATTTTTGCGAATTTTCGCTTTATTTGCAAATGTTGGCAATTTTTGCGAAGCAATTTTTTTACGACAAAATCAGAGTCAATTTATATCGATGTCCACGTTAAAGTTGCGTACAGCATACCAAAAATACATCGACGCTTATCGATAAAACTTAATATTGCCAATGGGGATACCGATTTACAAAACAAAACGATATCGTTTCGTATTGATGACGCTAATTAGAATAAGGATGATTGTATATGAAGTTTTATTGGGATATTTTCAAAACCGAAAATCGAAACCGACCGGTTTTGATCATTTTTAAACTAAACACCAGTTCACATTTTTACGGTTTTTAGCATAGTCTAATATAAACCGAATTAGTGCTTACTTTGCTTATAGCTAGTATCAATGTTCTGTTTGGTAATTGGGTTTTTAATTTTTTAAATTATTTCTTGTTTTAAATTCTACGAAACTAACGAATTCGTTTGGAGTCTTTATAAATGAAAGTCGTCATGAATTATTCTTTACCTTACAGCCAATTACGAAATAAATTCAAAAAATACATGAGTTAAAAAAGATGTAAAATTAAAACTTTTCGTAACTATTCAAAAATCTCAAAAGCATTTATTAAATTTAAAGAACAAACGTTTATTCAGTAAGATTTCCATTAAACATTTTTTTTAACCTTTATTAAATAAAATTTTTATGAATACGATGAAATATCTTAAAAAAACTTAAACAAATTATGTTAATATGAATACACGAAACAAATTATAAGCTTTTTTATATTTTGTTTTTGCTAATGATTTATCATTTATTAGACTAAAATACGATTTTAGATTGTAATTCATGTTTCCCAGTGAAACATATTTATCTTTTAGCTGCTCAATTTTCCTGATAATTAAAAAAATCTTTTCATAAAAGATTAAATACTTTCTTGTTTGCCTTTCCGGTTGCTTATCAGCTTTCGACTGGCAAACGCCATTAAGGAAACCTTTAACCATAATGGGAAAGCTATTAAACTTTATACGGTTTCTTTGTTTCCTTGAAATATACACACACACACCCGCATTACAAGGCCACAAAATGTTGCAGTCATCATAATGTTCCATTGCACATGCAGCCACATACTGCGTATGTCATCTTGATTTTGTTGTTTGCCTTCGAAAATCTGCTTTACTGACTGTAACTGAGAGCGTACTTTGTCGCTTTACTCCTACTTTTAATGAATATTAATGTGAAAACGGAGGAATGTTAAAAGGAATGTTTGAATGATTCTGAGGACGGCAGAAGGAATGAATGAACGAGTTTTAAAGGCAAACAAACGTACGAGTGACTCCTTTTGGACATGTTGTGTGCAAAAGCATTTTGCAAATGCCTGTGTTTTATAATGTGGTGTATCTGTGTGCATGTGTAAATGTATATTTTACTTACTATTTTATTTCTTTGCAAATTAATCTTGTATGCATAATTTCAGCTGGTTTAATGTGAGCTTGTAAAAATATACTGTGGGGTTGGTTGGTATTCATTATATTTTTTAATTTCTGGATTTTCTAATCGTTAAACGAACATTTACCCTTGATTTTTCTAAAGTTAAGATTAAATTCCAGTATGCAAAATGAGTTTAAGTCAGGAATGGAAAATTTTCTTACTACATATATATATATTTTGTACTTTTTAAAATAGAAAATTCAGCGGTACTCTCATGACATAAAAAATTCTTTTTGGATAAATTTTTCAAGATTTAAGAGATGCTTCTAGTTTTTGTGGGAATTTTGTATAATAACAGACTTTGTGTCAATTCAGAGATAGTTTTTCAGTGTGGCAAATTTTTTAATTAGCACTTTTTACAAAATTAGTGTTTTTTTGTAGGTTTTAAAATTCAATATGTTTGTCATGAAAAAGAAATGATTGAAGCTCTTATTCAAAAAGGTCAGTTATTAATTTAAAAATAAGAGAAACGCACTTCTAGATCTATGTTAGTTTGAAGCTCATGTTTATTATTAGGTTCTTCTTTTTTTTAATGAACCAAATATATAGTTTTATATAATAAAGGGTTAAATTCTAAGGACTGATGTTTTGTAGACAAAGTGCTTTTGGAGTTAATAAGCCTTTCTACACACTTCGCTAACAAAATGTATCGTCAAAACTGTTTCTTCAAACAGAAAAGGGACAATTCCTTTAAATAAGATAAATAATATGTGTATCCATTTTAGCCGATCTAAACGCCTAAGCCCTCTTTAAAACTTAGAAAATATATAAATCTATACCATCTACTTTTTCTTAATATTTTTCCCATAGTGTTTTAACATGCTTCTACTTAACTTTATGTCTTATTTTTTCCACAAAAAAAAAAAAAAAAAAAAAAATTTTATAAATAAATAAAACCAACGCCATGTAACAGGTGTCGACTTTATCGTACCAGTTTTTTACAACGCAACTGCAATTATTTTTCTTTTGCAGACGTTAAAACAACGAAAAGGAACAAAAATTCAAACTAAAGAAGAATGAGGAATAAGTAAAACATGTCTGTACAAGGAAGATTTTCTTTTAATTTTCTTTTCCCTTCAAGATTAAACGACTTTGAAAAGAAGTATGTGATGTGTACTTAAGAGTACATGTGGTTCCGATGACGCAAAATGTCTTGTCTGGTTTTTAAGCCAAAAGGATTGTTTTTGGGCATAAAATAAAGAATAATTAAAAGATGTTAATAAATACGTAATTTGCTAATTTTTAAAAAAGAGAATAATTATGTTTCATTGAAGGTATACAAATTTGTAGATTTAATCGGAAAAGAGACTTGGTTATTGGAATTGGATTAGAAATCAGTGATAAAACTGCCTCTTTTTTCTTCATCACACTAAATCTAAACCAACCAATCAATCCATTTAAGTTATGAAGAGGCCGGAATACAAAATATACTTAAAAAAGGATCATAAAAAATTGATGCTGGAAGTTGTTTTTCGGATCAGATATATTCAAGATTATTGTGGCTAATTGGCACTATGACAAAACAACATCAATATAACAAATCGATTTTTCGTATGGAAATATAAAATTCAATTGTATTTTTTCATAGTCTACAGGTTGGTAGCAAAAGGGAAAACCGAAACATTTCTTTTATCTTTCACCATAAATATTTTATGTTTAAAAATAAATTTTTATTTTACAAAATTTTGTTTGCCGTGCTTAATTCCCAATTTTTATTCTTGATAAAAACACTGAAATTTATTGTTGGCTAAAAAAACTAAGCTGGCAACATGCTTTATTTGTGCGAAAACAATAAAGCAAGTTATTTTTGTTTTCATTTTGTTTTTTCTTAACCTACTTACAACTACAATTAATGTTGGAAGAATTCCAACTAATTGTAGTGGGAAATGTAAGAAAAGATGAACTCACTGTTTATTGTTGTTGTTTTTGTTTAAGCTTTGATATTGTTACAAGTAAAACTGTTGCTTATAATTCTTATTCACTTAACAGTTCTATTTGTTTATTATCTTTAGTTTTTCTAAAATCTTTGGATAAAGTTTCCTGACGATCTGGCCTAAGCAACCAGTAAAATGCGAATTGGAATTGCTTATCCCTTCAACAATACATTTTAGTGTTTTTATCAAGAATAAAAATTGTGAATTAGGAACGTCAAACAAAATCTTGTAAATTAAGAATCTTGTATTTCCAAAAATTACTTTGATAATTTAAAAATAAATATTTTTTTGGAACAAAACGCTGCGATTACTTCTATATAAAGAGTGGTCAAACCATAATGCACGTTGTTAATTGTGAGTCACACATTATCGTCAAGTTTTTTGGCCAACTTAATATTGACATTTCTGTTTTCAGTGTTTTATAAATTCAACCATGGAAAGGCACACAATTGAAGTATTTTACGAAAATGGGCGTTCAGATCCAAAAAAAATTCGTGCATTTTTTTGGTCAGCATAATCGACCGAATGAGTCCACAATCGGGAGAATTGTGCGAGAATTTCAGCAAACCGGGTCTGTAGGAAATGTAAAAATACCTGTTTGGTGCGGTTTACGGGCTGTCGGCTACATCGGGCCTTACTTCTTCAAAAATGAGGTCGTTACCGTGAATGGTGTTCGCTATTGCGAGATAATAACGGAGGTATTGCGGCCAGAAATTAAGGATATGGACCTGGACGATATGTGGTTCCAACAGGATGGTGCCACTTGCCACAGAGCCAACGAAACAATGACTCTTTGCGCGAGAAATTCAATGGCCGTGTTATCTCAAATGGTGGCGATGTTAATTGGCCGTCAAGATCATATGATTTATCACCGTTGGACTTGTTTCTTTGGGGATATTTTAAAAGCCAAGAACAATTCAAGAGCTAAAGGGTGAGATAATTAGGTACATTAACGACATTGAACCTCAATTATGTCTCAGAGTCATTGAAAATATGGACCATCTGGTAGAGGTATGCCACCGATTCACACGTAATTGTCATAGATCCTTCTATAATAAAAATAAATATTAAGATAATTCTTTGAAAACTTTTTGTTTTATTTACAAATGATATCGAGCATTATGTTTGGACCGCCCCTGGGCTGTCTATGTCCAAAATTATTGCATATACTTCTTTATCTTATCGTATCTTCTAATATTATGTGCCGCCATACCTTTCATAAGTATAGGAGATGATTTAATCCTTGCAATTGCAATTTATAATAATAAAAAATTTTAAGATAACTTTTTCAAAACTTTCTGTTTTATTTACATTTTAGCTCTAAATTGAGGAATAAAAGACAAACTGGCAACACTGTTTTGCAGCATTGGCTCTTTAAAAGCCGGCCCCCGATGTCGACCGCTGTCTTTCGCTTGCATTTTCAACGACAAACAGCTAATTTATTATTTAAATTACGTTTTAAACGTTAGACCAGTCCGACCGACAAGTCGATAGTTAGTGGGCCGCTTAAGAGAAGGATAATGAGTGACTTGTTATCGCTGGCTTAAGTTGTCGTTCGACATCGGGGGCGGGCTGTAAATGTACAAGCTTTTCTGGCAACACTGTTTTACAACATCGGTTCTTTACATCAGGCTGAACCTAAAAAACGGGTTTCAATAGTTGATAACTATATTATTTTAATGGTGTTCCTTTATACATATTTTTAGATTGCGATATAAAATCTGTTTAAAAGTAAAAATTTTATTTTGACAATCGACGATCAATTTTTAAACGTTACGATCGTATCGCCTTTTTTTCGGTGTAAGAACTGCACCATCAAAGGCAATTAGCTGCCTGGCTGCATGTTTTTAACAACAATAGAATTTTTGTTAACTTCCTTCCTTCCGCAAATAAGAAGACGACAAAAAGCTTTTAGTAAAGAAAATATTTGACACGTGAAAAAGATTGTAAAGTAAAATCCAACAAAGGCAAAAAGGAGACGTTTACCAAATTTTGCGCTGTCGCAATCATAAACTCAACAAATTATGAACGAACGGCATATGTCTCGGTATGAGATGCACCTTGATCAAGAGCTTTAGAGTACAGATTACAAACAGCGATTTAATTTTTCAATTTAACAAGGGAGTTCACCGAATTTAATTTCTCCCGATTCTTTTCTTTAGGATCTTTTGAATGAACATGTGTACGTAAATAATCTATGGCTTTTATAGGGAAATAAATTAAATTCGAGCGATCGCCTGTATAACCCTAAAGAAAGTCATGGAATTTTTTTAAAAAATAGCAAGACTATGCGAAGCCGAGAATAACTAGGCAGCACTTACGCGACGTTATTTTTGTCGCCTAAATTAAATAAATTCTTTATTTTGTAATGAAGGGTAATAAAATAAATAATAATAACAAATTAATCTTAAAATAAAGAAATTATAGACAATTCAAGCAGGGCTGCCAGACTTAGGAATTTATCCACAAAGTTGGGAATTTCATGCGAGCAAAAAGGACAAAGAAAGTCATTTGGGGATTGGGGATTTAAAACAATTCGCCGATTTTTGAGGATTTAAAAAACAAATTGTTGAATTTTTTGGGGATTTTACACATATATATATTTTCCCTTTTTTTATTTTTTACGCTTATTTTTCTTTGTATTGTGTAAAAGGTTCTAGATAAACTTATGTTATTATTCTTGAGTGAGTGTTCTAAAAAAGAAGAGTTTCAAAAAGAATCTATTACCGTTGACAACTTTTGACTTGTTCAAGCAAATATTCCAAGCAAATCAAATAAAATTGAAATTATTTTCAACTTAATGACAATTGTCATTATTTTCAAAAAAAACAATAAGTCTCGTTAAACTCTACCCCAAAAACGGTTAATTGTACGACAAAAAAGTTTAGACAAAAGTTGTAGAAAATTTTATACTCTAAAACTTTCATATAGGTGCAAATCTCATTTAAGCAGTAAGAAGGAGATATTCGCGAAAGCCCGATTTTTATGACCTTTGACCTTGAATATCTTAAGACGCGGACACGATAGCATTTGTGACTTTTGAGACAGCATTTAGAACGACAAAACAAAGGTCTATACTAATTTTCAGCTTATTATCTTTCGTTCCGAAGTTGGCCCCTTTTTTTACCTAAAATGACTGGGCTAGAATTGAAATTTTTTTTTTTAATGTTATAAAGATTTTTTTCGAGTTTTCACAGCAGTAGAAAATTTTTTTCGATTCGTTCAGTATCGGCGGAAAAAATTAACTAAAATGGTTTTCGAATCAAAAAGTATTCGATCACAACTGCAAGAATTAGCACTCAGATTTATTTCATACACTTTCAGCGGATAACTTACTCGTCGATTGTGTCTTGCACTGAACAGGAACCAGTAACAGTTGGTCCATTGATAATATGGGTACTTTTCTCTTATTCTTACCTCAACCTATTCTAAGACACAATAGTTTAGCTCACCTTATTAAAATTTGGAATATCGATTTTTTTCAAAAATTATCTGCAAGACGCATGAGCAGTTTTGGTGATTACAAATTGATTAATCACTTACACGCCTAAAAAACGACCCAAAAGTTATTCGCGCTTTTGATTTAAAAGTGTTTAGCTTAAAATTCAATAACAAAACTATTAAAAAGGATTGAAAATTATTCTAAGCTTATTAAAAAACGGATCATTAATGTCTCATCAGGAAGAGTCGCGGGTAGGATACTATTTTCTCCCAACAAAAGTATAATTTATGATCAGAAACGGAGAGCTTATTCTGGTTATTAAATTGCGCTGAAGAGTCATAAAAGACTCGAATATGAGCTGGGACAAACGAAATAAAAACAACTTTTGCAAATTTCTAATTATGAAAACGCCTTGCTCTCTCTCTTACGCATGTATGTACCTTATTAATGTGCCTTGATCTATTCAATAAAAAATGATTCACTCAAAGAAAAAATTTAATTATGCTAATGAAAAAGTTTGCTTATTTAAAAATAAAAAAGAAAACTTGAGTCCACTAGCCACTTAATTTAAAAATTAAAAAAATGTTGTTTAATTTCTTTGTGTTTCTCTGTTTATTCTCCCATTCCTTATTTATTTTTTTCGTGTCTAATTTCCCCATTTTTTTATTTCTTTAAGTCTGCAACACTTCGTTAAGTCTTTCAATGGAAAAGAAAGAATCAACACAAAAGCAAAATATTTTTTTCTGTTTTCACAATTCCATTTTATAAAATTATCTTCAGTTAGTTTAACAGTTGTTCATCATTAATGTACTTCGCAGTCTCTGAAATTTGTTTTGCTATTATTTTTACTTTTTACTTCTTATTCTTAATGTTTAATGTATTTCATAATTAGAATCTCAACTTCTCTCTCTAAACTTGTTGTAAGTTTTTTTTTCTTTCTTTTTAAATAAATTAAAAAAAAATGCATTAAATCATTAAAATTATTCACAAACATATTCATTTATAGAAGGCCAAGGAGGTGGTGTACATTGTGTGTGTTAAGTGCCAGTGTCTGCTCAAGAACTTCACAAGAAGATAAACTTTTAGAGAAAGAAAAAATCGTGCAAAAACATGTTGTTTTTAATTACTATTCTTGAAGTTCTTTAAAAAAAGTAATAATATTTAATAATAGACTTTGTTTAAAATTTTATTGCATGGTCTAATAACAAAAAAAGAGAAACAATTTTTTTTCCTTTTTTTGCTCTGTATATAATAGGGTATTCATTTAATCGGGCTTTTGCTTTAATCGGTTAATCGCTCGATTAATTAACCGAGGTTTTGGTTTAATCGGTTAATTATGTCATTGATCGGTTAACCGATTAATAAAGTTTTGTTATAAATTAAGTAATTTCAATAAATAAAAATGCAAAACATATTTATTATTTGGAATTTATTAGTAAAAAAAACATTAACATAACGAACAAAACAATTCTTGAACTTAAACGAGCAAAAAAGTAATTCATAAATATGGCTGACTTCCAAAACGTCAATTGCTTTGTATTAGAACAAAGTATAACGTTTCATAACGCCGCAGTACAATATTTATACAATGCAAACCCTTCCAAAAAGTCACTGCTAAGTATTAGTGACGCATCAAAAAAGCAATCAGAGCATCGGTTTTAAAGTTGATGCTTTGTGACATTTAACATTTAATTTGCAAGCAATACAGATTTATTTTACCCTGCGGCCACACGATCAAGTTGTTCTTGATAGTCTTTTACATATACTGCTTGTCAAAATTTACAAAAATTGAGAGGTGTGACGTAGGTGGCACTCAATTTACTTTCAAGATGCCATAAAAAAAAACAATTTATAAAGACAAACATGTACTCAGCTGTTAAATTGAAAGTAAATTGCCAAACAAATGAAAAGGTGAAATTGAAAGCCATCTCGTGGTCAATTTAAAAAGTGTGAGTGTGTTAGTAAAAAAATGAGAGAGTTGAGTAAATTGAATGGAATTGAAAGGCAAAACTTGATCGTGTGGCCACCAAGTTAAAAGTATTATGCATTGCATCACTTACATTTCAAAACGTTTAAATAAACAAAACACATAGTTGCATTGTTTTGTACTTTGTACATGTACATTGTTAAAATACAGTAGTAAAATTGTGTACGAACTTTGTATTAGTACGTTTTGGAAGTCAGCCTATGTAATATATATTTTATAATTTATACTCATGAGAAATAAACTGTGAGATGTTTTTATTAATAAATTTTTCAAAAGTTTAAGCAGAGCTTATAAAATAATCTTTTAGAAAAATTATTTGGCTTAAATGTTTTGGATTTAACTTGGTGGCCACACGATCAAGGTTTACCTTTTAATTCCATTCAATTTGCAATACACTCTCACTTTTTTACTAACACACTCACACTTTTCAAGTTGACAACGAGATGGCTTTCAATTTCACCTTTCCATTTGTTTGGCAATTTTACTTTCAATTTAGCAGCTGATTACGTGTTTGTCTTTATAAATTGTTTTCTTGACAAAATCTTGAAAGTAAATTGCTTACAAATTGAATGCAGCCTTCGTCACAGCTTTCAATTTATGTAAATTTTGACAAGCAGTATATGTAAAAGACTATCAAGAACAACTTGATCGTGTGGCCGCAGGTTAAGCGATTCTTTTCTTTAGTTTCGATAAAACTTGACTTGGAAAAAAAAAACTTTCACTTATCAAAGATGTTGGAAATCTCGAAAGCAATCCATTATAACAGAATATTTAATTTCTCAGTTCTCTTCCTGTATTTCCTGATTATGTACTGTATTTAAAGAATGTATTGCTTAAAGGAACCAATATTTTTCTAAATGAGAAAAAATAAATAATTAAAAACACAAAAAATATGTTATAATACTACAAAAAATTTTAAATTTTGTCACTTCGGTTAATCGGTTAATCGACTGAAATTAGCCGGTTTAATCGTTAATCGAAAAAAGCCAATTTTAAATTAACCGATCAGTTAATCGGGTAGTAATTAATCGGTTAACCGATTAATGGTTAACCGAATGAATACCCTAGTATATAACTTTTAATTAGGAAAGAGAATTGCAGTTTCTTAGAATTTTTAACATACATACTAGGGAGATCGATCGAATAGTATTCGACCGGTTTAAACCGGTTATTTTAGTTTTGCCCAAGTCGAATATCTTAAAATGTCAATTTTTCGAATATCAAATAAACCGGTTATTTTTGTAATGTGTAATTTATATACGTTTTCCTAACTTTTGTTATAAATATACCTGTAATTGAAGTATTTTTTAATTGAATATTGGGAAAAGAAACTTTTTACGAAGAACGTCAAAACAAAATGTAACAAAAGTAAAAAAAACATTATAAGCAATGTAAATTCAAATCGCTTATAAAGGGTGGTTAAATTGTAAGGGACGATGTTGAATGTGAACCACACCTAAACGCCAAGTTTTTTTCCGAATTTTATTCGACATTTTTCAATTTCAGACTAACTCAATTTGAATCATGGAAAGATACACAATCGAGCTACGCGTTAAAGTTATTCAGGCTTATTATGAAAATAGGAAATCAAATCAAAATGCATATCGTGCAATTTTCGAAGAAAATCATCTTCAGTGGATTCGTCAATAAGCAGAATTGCCGCATATGGGCGAATGATAATCCAAGAGTGATTGTCGAAAAACCAATGCACCCACAAAAAGTGACCGTTTTGTGCGGTTAATGGGCTGGCGGCATCATCGGGCCGTATTTTTTCCAAAATGAGGCCGGTCAGGCAGTTACTGTGAATGGTGTTCGCTATCGTAAGATGATAACGAACTTTTTATGGCCCGAATTGGAAGATATGGATGTGGACGATATGTGGTTTCAACAGGACGTTGCCACTTGCCACACAGCTAACGAAACAATGGCTCTTTTGCGCAACAAATTCAATGGCCGTGTTATCTTACGTAATGGCGATGTCAATTGGCCGCCAAGATCATGTGATTTGACACCGTTGGACTTTTTTCTTTGGGGTTATTTGAAAGAAAAGGTGTACGTCGATAAGCCAGTAACAATTCAAGAGCTAAAGGACACATTAACGGCATAGAACCTCCATTATGCCTCAGGGTCATCGAAAATTTGGCCCATTTGGCCGATATTTTGTTCCATACATAATTGAGTAGTATCAATATATCATAATAAAATAAAATTACAATAATTTCCTAAATAGTTTGTGTTTTATTCAAAATCAACATCGTGCCTTGAAATTTTAACCACCCTTTACAAGCGTGTATTCTTGTAACAAAAACCAAAAACATTTTAAAATACTAGATACAAAAAGTTTATCTTGGAAAGTAATTAGCAATTTGACAGTATTCTTAATATTTTATACATATATTTGTATAATGATGTCATCTCTGGTGATATTTCGTACCGATTTAAACGACAAAGGAGCTTAAAGACCATAAAATGATAAGATGCAAAGGTTCTTCAACGTCACGACTTCTAAATCACCTTTAATTAACTAAAACCAGGCTCTGTTCCAAGTAGTTCTTAAGAGACTGCAAATAATACTTAACTAAAATATAATGATTGGGTGAAATATTAGCCTGTCGTGTTACCGAGGACGGTTTGTCCGCTTAAAACTACAACATACCGGCGAAATCACACGTAATACACGTAACCACTGGTTTTCTAAAAGAATGGTTTGCTTTTGCAAAACGTTTGGCTAGAGCAACCATTATTTAACAGTTTCTAAATTACATTATAAAATAAATTATAGACATAAAGCTTAGTAAATAAATAGAAATTGTCAAAAATAAAGCTTAAGTTTAATCAATTTACTGGTCACGCTTTTTTTGGATTTTATCGTCAAATATTTGTTAGGTCTGAGCATACCTTAAATCATATCTATTTATTTTGTTGGTTCCTTACTATCGTGAATTGTTTTGTTTTTATTCAAATTAAGTTTTTATCAATAATTAGTATTGTGGTTATTTTGTTGAACTATTTATGGTTTTTAATCCAAATTTTTAATATTTTTATTTAGGCTTAAGTTCATTAAATTTAATTTTCATTAAATTATTTTTATGAAGAAAGGAATTTTACAACATGAAAATTAATTAATATTGTTATTGATAATCATTCATTCTTGACCGTGGCCGGGATTCGAACCGCGGCCGGCAGGTTACCCTGAACATGTTTCGATCACAACCACTCGATCTCCTCAGATGAATTTGCCGTTTTACACTCGCAGCCATCGACGACTGTTGACGTCAATAGTCAAACATCAATCCTTTAACCAAATTGTATTTTTTTAACTTTTTGGTAGATCGAAATTTGGTTTTTTTTTTTGAATGATTATCCATTTTAATTGATTTTACATGTTCTTCCTTACTTCTGTTTTTTCGTACTTTTGTCAAGAATTTTTCTTGAAGTCCAAAGTACATTTTTTGTTTTTTCATTTCTGTCTTTCTTTTTCTTGTTGACCTTTTTTAGCACAATTTGAAGGACAAATGAACACATAGAGCTCGTGCCTTAGCTTTTTAACAATAATTAGTATTGTGGTTTTATTATAAAAACTTATTTGATTTTTGTATTTTTATGTATTCGAACTAAAAACGTTTAACCGGTTATTTTTAAAATGCTAAACCGAAAACCGGTTTTTTTAAAATAACAACTATTCGGAATATTCGATAACCGGATTTTGAAAAAAGTCGAATAATCGATCCCCCTAATACATACATTTGAATGATATCCTTGTAGAATACTCAGAATCAAAGCGATTAGTTAACTTTTTACTTATATCGCTCATTTGCTTCAATAACTTCTTAACTCAGAAATTTATTTTTGGAATATGCGATAAAGAATTGTTCGCTATGTTTTTCTTTATATTGTGTATGAAATTCATCTTTATATCTTTTATACTTTCCCCGTTTAAAATGAATGTGCCGTTATTTTTTCGAAGTGGCGAGAGCACATCAAAATTTTTAAATGCGTTTATCTCTGATCAAGGTGAATGCCAACGAATTTGACTTTAGAAGGCTGGGATATATTTTGGCTGTTAACCCATTAAAGACTGACTCCCGATTTCGTGGTGCAATTTCGATGAAATTTCAGACATTTAATATTTAATATAGGCATATATATTGACACTGCGTTTCTTTATTTTTACCTGTGGAACTTTGACCCCTAGACTATGGGTATTTTTATACCCACCTTCTAAGACTCAAGATTTTTTTGAAACAAAAAAAAAAAAATTAAAAAACGCATTTATTAGTGTGTTTTTATGTACGTCGAAACGGTTCCAGCGGGATACGGATGCTTTCTAGAAGGCATCTGTACTCCTTTTTTTGATGTACAAGGCCTGCTCGCTGCATTCCATACTCATATATTTTTTCGCATGTTGTCATTGCGGGGTAGGCCTTCCACTCTCGGTTCTTTCACAGTTACGTAGAAATGGTAACAGGATAAAAAAAAAAAAAAATAATTCTTTTGCTTGTGCAAAAAAAACAAAACAAAAGATGTAACTCCTTCTCTTCATCCTTCACATAGAAGGGAATGTGGAATGTATATCTTATATTTTATACGAAAGAGCCGAGGCCTTCTATGAGGCATTCTTAAGCAGTTAGATAAGAATGGAAATTGAATGAAAAAATGTTTAAGCAAGCCTTTAATAAGGCCTGAAGTCAGAAGGCCTCCTGAGTTTTCCCGCTGGGGTGTTATCAAAAATAAATTGGGACTTTCCCGTTTTTGGATATATGTGTGAGTGGTTATTAACAGCTCTGTTTAACTCTATACGGTGATTTTTATTTTTTTAAAGCAATTTATATATAATATATATAATTTATAATTTATAATAATTGAATTGAAACGAACTAAAGTTGTTTTGAAAGGACTTATTCGACAATGTCATGAATTATTACGGCATTAAAATTCGTGGTTAGAAGTATACTTTGGATGCTGGTATGGTGAATGCCTGGAAACAACACTGCATGCTAAGAAAAGCTGAAGAATCTGCAATAATGAGTCAATTTGATTTTCGTGTGAGCGTTGTTGAAGCATTTTTAACAATTCCTAAAATTCGTGTTTGGTATAAGAGAAAAAATTGTCACAAATGCTCAAGAAATGACAAAGCGCATGGATAACTTGACCATATGATAAACCAAATTGATAAGCGTGTCTGTTGTGGACAATGTTGAGGTAAAACTGAGTTTGGTTGCACAAAATGCAAATTAAACTTACACCCAAAGGATTGTTTGCACAGTTTCATGCTGGTGTCCCAAAAAAATTAGAAAAAATGAAATTATCTCCATAATCAACCACAGTTGTGATATTTATTCCTTAATTTTTTTTTACTTATAAATAGTTTATTTTACAATAAACAATAGTTTTTTTTACAATAAACAACGCGTTTTTACTTACCAACAAATTTAAAAAAATTTGTGTTTGAATCAAACCTGAAGTGAACGTGATTGGCCAAATTTAGTAAATTTTTTTTCTAAAGCAGAGCACACCTAAGGCTATAAGTCAGCAAGAAGGTTTTTCGATTTTCTACTCTGCCAATTTTCCAGAGCCGTTTTCGATCACTTTTTCCAAAAAATTGCTAACTTTTAAGCCGCTAACTTTCCCAATACAAGGGGGTAAAATTTGAATTAAAAAATTTGTTTAAGTATTCCTATCCTTTCTTTAACTTTCTGTTAAACCAATTTCCGATATCTCTTGCCTGAATTGCGTATTTAAATACCTATCATTCTTTAATGGGTTAATTCGAATTCGGGGGGTAAAAATTCCATGGATTTTCTTTATTAACTTTAATCCTTCACTTAGTTGTTCACTCAAAATTTCCGTATCATCCCCAAAGTCTGATGTAAACTTGACGCACACCAGCTGGTATATCCTGCGGTGAGCTCACAAAGTTATTATCCTTAATACAAAACTATCGAATAAGTATGTAGCCTTCTAAAGCTTGTGAGTGTTCAGAGGCAACCACTGCTGTCGGAAGCTTGCGAAACGTCAACAAAGTGTGCCGAACTTTTTCTTCTAACGGGTCCGCCATCTAACGTTTTTTTTTTTCATCTAGTGCTTATTTAGCTCATGTCTAATTTGACAGATAATTAGTTTTATCCTTCCGCTGAACAAATATGGTTGTGTATACGCTTGAATTCGCTTCGCTTAGTGGACCTGCGGTCCAAATTTGAAGCTCATTTTGATATAAACAAGCAAAATTGTCGCATTTGGGGCACAGAAAACCCGCACGCATACATTGAAAAGCCGATGCACCCAAAACGAGTCACTGTTTGGTGCGGATTTTGGTCCAGAGGCATAATTGGGCCATTTTTCTTTGAAAACGAGCAAGGAGTGGCCGTTACAGTCAATGGCGATCGTTATCGGGCCATGTTGAACGAATTTTTGTTCACAAAAATTCAAGGAGGATATTGGCAACATTTGGTTTCAACAGGACGGCGCTACGTGCCACACAGCCGAAGCTACACTCGATGTTTTGCGGCCTGTTTTTGAAGATCGCATTATCAGCCGCAGAGCTGATGTCGTTGGACTGTTATTTGTGGGGTGCCGTCAAAGATAAGTGTTACACCGACAAGCCAGAGACAATTGACGCTTTAAAGGACAATATTCGTGAAGCCATTGGTGAAATACAGCTGCACACAATCATAATGTGCTTAAAAATTGGACCGATCGTATAGGCTATTGCATGGCCAGCCGAGGCAGCCATTTGAATGAAATTATTATCCATTATTAATCGGAAGGATTGTATTTTCAAATAAAAAAAGAAATTTGAGAAAATATTTAGTAGTTTTTTTTTATAGCATTTTCAAAAAAAAAAAGTTATTTGGCGGACCCTTTAAAAGGCATTTTAAATATTATTTACAGTTCTATAAACTTGCTCAGCAGTGCCATGTTTTCTTCGAAATCCAAATTGTTGCTCAAGAATGGTATTAATCTGATCTACAACTGTAGTAATCAAGATATTCTCGAATAATGAAGACAGATTCGACAATAATGTTATTGGTCTGTATGAGTCTAACTTCGTTTGATCCTTTACTCGCTCATGTGTCAGACTAAACAAGTAAAATCTTCCTTTTTTTGCGATAAAATTGAAGCCGTATTATAGCATTAAAATTAATAATAATTATTCTGACCTTAAATACAACAGTTGGCAGCTCAATTGAAGGATTTTTCGCCATATGCGGAATAAAAACTTTTTCAGATGTTCTACAAACGCAATTCAATTATTCTACAACTATTTAATAAATCTTTCACGCTCAAAGTATCACTTACTTTAAACTTTCTGGTACCTTATTTTGTTGACAAAATTGGCATCGAAAAATTATTTGCTTCGCATAACTTATTTCCTGTTAATTTGAATTTTCGTTATTTCTGCTTGTCTTGACCAATTAATAAACACAATGCCCTTTTTTCTACAAACAAAAACAAAAATATTTTCTAAATAAAAGCTGTTGTACTTAACGCTCTTTTAGAAATAGTTTATTATGAAAATTGCTTTTTTCATTTAGTAAAAATTACGTTACAAATAATTAACTTTTCATAATCATTTTGTTATAATCCAAAAAGAAAAGAAAAAACAAAAAAATTATGAGAAATGCAATTTTAAATAAAACACTTCTCTCCACTTCACGGTAAGCTTAAGAAACACTCAAAGACTACTACGTGATTTCAGCAGAGAAATACACAAAACTTTATCCAAACAATTGCAAGAGCAACGCTAAAAGAACAAAAATTATATTGTCATTAAAATCTGCTTAACTTTTCATTTGAAATAGACAACTTCTACTACAACGAGCAAAATACACAAGCAAGCACTCACATACACATACACAGAACACAAACACATTGAATACCAAATAACAAAAGCAAAAGAGAGACAGCCAAGAAAGAACAGTTTAATTGAAATGAAAATAAAGAAATACTTATTTGTATTCGAAAGGATACTGGAGGTACTTGAAAAATCAAATCATAGAACATTGCCATCAAACATATTTACACACTCACACATATACAAATAGAACAAATAAAAACAATTAACAGTTGCAAATGAAGATAAGATACACATACAGATACTGTACAAAGATAAAAACATAGAAACAAATACAATAATAATAATAAACAATGCAAATTAGTACGAGTATTACTCTGGAGTATTTATATACTTTAACAACTACACCATTTCCAAAAATTTTTTTTTTGTATTTGTCTTAAATCCGTTTTTGACCTGAGTCTATAAAAACGCGCATAAAATGTTTTAAATTTGGAAAAAGTGTTTGCATAACCTAAAAAAAATGTGACTTTTAATTCTGGTAATCAAATTTTTTTACACTGCAAAAATTGTTCATTAGTTTTTTTTATCAATTAAATGCATTGTTTGTAAAGTATAAAAATATAATTAATGGGTTTATTGATTTTCATTAAGAAAATAACTAACAATGAGTAACGAAGTAACGAATAACGATACCGATACATCGGCGATACTTCGGATTTGCGGATACATCGGTATCGGCGATATTTTACTGGCGATACGATGATACTTTTTTATAGTTTAAAACAAAACATTTAAATTTTCAGCGCTTATTTTTTTACGTAACAACTAAGAGAAATATCAAATTTAAAAGCAGATCATAAAATCAAACAGAATAATAAATATGGGCATTAGGGTGACCGTTATTTTTTTTTCGTATTTTCACTTGGGAAAACCCTTATATTGATTAAAAATTAGAAAAAAACAATATATATAAAATTTTAGGTCGTTTGCATAGTTATTAGGCGTGCCTTGAGCCCACAAAGTTTGCTAAAAATGCAATTTTTCTCACTATGGGTGGCTTTAAGTGTTTATAACTTCAGTAATATTTATTTTAGAGAAAAACCTTATTCACAAATATTCTAGGGCTATATCTTATGAACAATACTGCTCTGTATTAGTTTTCTTTAACATTAATATTTAATCCAGAAAAAAACAAATTAAAAAATAACACCGAAATTTTCACATATCTTCGCATTCTTTGCCTTGTGATTACACTACGTGACAAATTTTCAACAAAGTCGTGACCAAATAAATCTGGCAACTAATCTTTATGTAAAACTTTCCCCTGAATCAGAATATGAAGACAGAATTGTCAAAAGTGGAACAGTTTTTGAGATATTCCAAAATAACCGTTATTTGTGTTTTTAAAAAAGATGATGTGACTGAAATGCAATATCTTCAAAAATTTTAAACGGACTATGTATTTCTTTCTTTTTATTGAGAGGTTATAAAATTTCTTAAATAACCAGGAGTCGTTTGTGAAGATGAGTCATTAAATGGCAGAGTTATAGTGGACAAAAGTACATAGAGCCGCAATCCTATTTGGAAATCACAAATATGACAGAATTAGGTTATATATTCAAAGCTAGATGTGATTAATTGAGTTGAATAGTACAAGGTTTCAGCAAAACAGACCCCGTTTATGCTCCTTATGTAATCTAAACGAAACCGAAAACATTCTGCATTTTATAGCCAAATGCCCTATATTAGGACAAATAAGATTCCAAAACTTAAAAAAAAACTATCGTAACAGAAAATGAGTTGATTCTTAATGGTAAGGACAATTTTAAATATTTATCCCGCTATATTATAAATGCGATAGGCTACAGGAAGATATTAATAACTGAATTTAATTATTAATTTTTATGTAATATAAAACAATATTTGTAATATATATAACAACCTTTCCGACAGACGTCGTCATGTCATAGTCGTATGTTCAATTTTGATTACTTAAAATGAATTCAAAATAGAGAACAATTAACTAACTAACTAACTAGTGGACAAAACTTCAAACTTCATTAAAATTTTATGATTTTGTAAAATTTTGCTCTTTTCAAGTTATTGTTTTTTAAACCAAAAAATAAAATTTTTTTAAGTTTTATCACTTACGACATTAGCCTATTCAATTCGAAAATTTGTGTCCAATAGGATCCAGATCGGTGCAAAAATTACAAGGTTACAGGAGATTAATTGAATTAACCCACTTTACGATTTGTATTAAACCAAAGAAAAACACAACAAATACATATACAAAACTAAATTTTTAGTAAAATAAATACATATTAAAAATAGCTTAAAGCTATTGAATTTCTATGTGGGTAAATTTACTAAATCTTCTGTAGCTTTGTCATTTTTGTACCAATCTATGTCTTGTTGGGAGAAAGACGTTCATATTAAAATAATCTAATGTCGCATGCAATAAAACATTAAGATTTTTAAATCATTAGATTAAAAAGAAAAACATGAAAAGAGCAAAATTGAACAGAATCATAAAATTTACAATGAAGCTTGAACTTTTGTCCCCTGTAACTCTGTCATTTCTTGACCAAACTTCTCTAGCAACCCATTCTTATTTTAGTAATTTTATAACCTCTCAATAAAAAGAAAGAAATACATAGTCCGTTTAAAATTTTTAAAGATATTTACATTTCAGTCACATCATCTTTTTTAAAAACACAAATAACGGTTATTTTGGAATATCTCAAAAACTGTTCCACTTTTGACAATTCTGACTTCATATTCGGATTCAGGGGAAAGTTTTACATAAAGATTAGTTTATGTAAAACATTTGGTCACGACTTTGTTGCAAATTTGTCACGTAGTGTAATCACCAGGCAAAGAATGCGAAGATATGTGAAAATTTCGGTGTTATTTTTTAATTTGGTTTTTTCTGGATTAAATATTAATGTTAAAGAAAACTAATACAGAGCAACATTGTTCATAAGATATAGCCCTAGAATATTTGTGAATAAGGTTTTTCTCTAAAATAAATACTACTGAAGTTATGAACACTTAAAGCCACCCATAGTGAGAAAAATAGCATTTTTAGCAAACTTTGTGGGCTCAAGGCACGCCTAATAACTATGCAAACGATCTAAAATTTTATATATATATTGTTTTTTTCTAATTTGGAATTAATCTAAGGGGTTTCCCAAGTGAAAAAACGAAAAAAAAATTGTCCATATAACTTGCGGTCACACTAATGGGCATGTTCTGACAATCGCAAAATGCTTAACATTGGCGATTCTGACTTAAAATCGTAAATAAGGTGTTCTGTAAATCGCAATAGCAAGAAGTTTGGCGACTTCAAATTGCAAAAAAGAACTAAAATATTTGTAAAAAACTATGGCAGATCGCAAGCTAAACGCACGAGCTTAAGAACACCATAAAATAAATCTGGCGTTTTGCGATTTCAAATCGTGCGATTGTCAGAACATGGCCGATAGTTTCTTTTAATTCTTTGGCTGGGGGTCCACACAACAAGTTCGATGTGTATTAAGGGTGTTCTTATTTTCAAATGTCAGATTTTTGTAAGTCATCGGGTAGTTTCTTGTTCCCTTGTATTAAAAAAGTAATTATGTAAAGTTTGGACCGGATCCGAAAACGTTTTATGGACCCGGAAACGACTTAAAATATTAAAAGAGTGAATATGATCAAAACATAAATTTTTATAGATATGTCACTTTTTAATCGCGTCTATTCATTATTTTCTTCAATAAATACTGAAAACAAAAAAATATTTTAATTTTCTTCTTCTTTACATTATTCAATATTATCTAGGGTAGAGTGGGATATGGGGTGAAGTGGTACACTCCAAATTAATACCATGTTTTTTTAAATTTTTACAGAAGTTTCAATATTTGAAAGATTTGCTAAATCATGGCCAAGTTTTAAGAAAGAATTAATTAGAAGTGCCAATGCAGATGCAACTGTTTCTTTACATATAAGTGCAGCTGAACGTAAAAATTGTATAAAGTTTTGTTATGACCAACTGATTTAATCTCAAAATCGAGAAGACTATAAAAAAATTACTTCAGTTGGTCTTAATCGTTCTTAGTGCAGAGCGTTATAGCTCTCGAACGCCTGGTCCGACTAGCCATGCACGCTGGATGTCAAAAGCAATATATTCTTTAAAAATATTCCTCTTCCTTGGCCAATTCTCACTTACGAAAAATTAATCAAATGGATTACGCGATATTTGCATTTTTCTAGTGAAAGTTTACATTAAAGTCTGGTTTAAATGTACCAATGCCATAGACGCACCGCTTCAAGATTTGACTTTTATTCAAGATTCCATAAAGTATTTGGAAACTAACCCAGAAATCTCAGCAGCAATTCTTCAAGAAATGAGCAATCAATAATGGTATAGGAAACAGTAGATCAAGCCTTTTTCGATTCAAATATAAGTTTTGAAGAGAAACGTCAAATGGTTGAAAAACTAAAATTAAAAGAACCAATTGTCAAATTAAAAAATGGCCGAATGTATTCAAATTTAGCAGACTTTCAAAAATAAAAAAAAAACAAGTATTCTTTCAGTCGGTTTCGTTTATCCCAAGAATTTCTAGAGTTTGATCCTTTAACTTGAGAAACATCGTTTGAATTTGATAAAAGTTGGACATTCTGTAGGGACTTATTTGTTGTAAATGATAATCTGAGAGACTATTTTCCACTGCAGGTCTGCTTCAAACGGATTCGCAAAATCGCCGGGCTCTGCAAAGGTTTAGAATACTTTGTTTTTTTTTTAATACAAATCTTAATAATATAAAATTAATTATTTCTAACACTTTTTTCTTTTTTTCTTTAAAAAATAATTTGACTTTACCACGAATTTAAATTCCATTCGTTGTTTTTAAAATCTTATTAATATTAAAAATCTCTTAAACAGTAATTTTTTATAATAAAAAGTTGATTGTATTTAATTTTTACTACTTAAAATTTTATATTCGTATCGGTAGCGCCGATATTTCCTTTTGAGTATCGGTATCGTATCAGAAAAAAGGCGTATCGTAACATCACTATATTGAATTCAATTGCCATTTCAATTGTCTTAAAAATAATATGTTATTAATGTATTGATTAAATAAATTAAAATCTTAATTGATTTCTTCGTTACATATAAAATAGTTTCAGTTGGTTTTTAGAAAACGAAAAAACTTAATAACTTTTTAAATATGGATTTTAGAACAGACAGTTTTTTTTACAAAATATGGCTTTTCGATTCTCTGAATGGTGTAGAACAAAAATTTGGGGCTCAAACTTATTTTGAAAGCTTTTAGGGTCAAATATTTTACAGATTTTTTCGGAAATTAGATTTTGCGGCCTTTTTTTTTGAGTTTTTTTCATAACTTTGTCAAAAACCATGATTTATTTCACTTTTGAGGAAATGTTTTTTAAGAAAAATGGCCAAGATTTATTTTTGTATGCAATTTTCCATAATTTTTGTAAATAACGCTTTATAACTTTTTAATTTTTTAATGAAAAAAACTAACAATGTAGTTTGAAAGATTATTTAACCCTCTATAACTCAACATCTTAAAATTAAAAAATTTAAATTAATTCACATAGAGGTTAACATTAACAAAAATACGTTATTTTTTTAAACTTAAAAATTTTTTTTTTAAAAAAGTAATTTCATAAAAACGGAGTGTGTCCTACAGGCAACAACGAGCACCAAGGGAAAGCAAAAGTAAAAAAATTATGAAAAAGCTTAACGTAAAAATTTAAAGCATTTCATTTTTGTGTTAATTAGATTAGATAAGACGAGTTATAACTCTTGAAATAGTTTTATATTTTCGAGTAGCGAAAATCTACGATGCATATCTCACACAGTATGAGTAAATTTTACATATTTTGGATAGTTGCGTCGAATTCTTTTTCGCCAATTGATGCCAGTGATCGACTTGATTCTGGCGGACTACTTGCGAAAGCATGTGTTGCGGAGGGTTTCTATTCGTTTTTGTATGGATTTAACCTTATAAAAGTCGGGGTGTAAAAATGGGTTAAGTTCTCATCCTTCATAAAGATTCGCTAACTTCTTGGGGAAAGTTTCTTGATAACATAATGGACCTTGATTTATTTGCATTCGCTCTTATAAATCAACTAAAAGTTAGACATTGTTACGTCTAAATAGTAATTCTCAATCAAAAAATATAAAATAGCACTATAATAAATTTGCTGGATGCTGTAAAAAATAGATTCTCTTTTCGCTCAATGTAGCCCACAAGACACAAACACTAAATTTCGTGTTTTACGCAAATAAGTCAAAAATATTAAAAGTACTAGAGTAATGACTCAAATCTAGACATTAACACTACAGATTCTCATAACAAATACGAAGCAGCGATTATAAAAATATTTTTATTAGTTATTTATTATAACACATTTTCACTTTTTAAAATTTTTAAAATTATAATGGGATCGCAATATTTATAACAATAAGAAACTACCAGCTTATGATTTTTTACACTGAGTTATATCGGTATTTAACTTTGTATCAAGTTTATGATCGTAATAAAAGCTGTTTGCCAGTTTACCACTTATACCCAACAAACAAATAAAAACTAAACATTTTATTTTGTTTTGCTTAAAAATAATTTCTTGGCATTCTTACGATGTAGCTCTATGCCCTGCAAAAAGTTCTGAAAAATCAGTTTCAGAAGTTGTGACATTAATGTAAGTCTTAGCTTGTGGCTAGCACAGCTTTTAAGGCGGTTATTATTGAAGAGCAGAACAAATAACCACAAATAAATATTTTCATCTCACTTCAGCAAATATGAAAGTTCATCCCCAGCCAGCAAAATACTCCGACGTTGTCTGAATTAGACATTTCTTGAAAATGTCTGACTTCATTCTTAGTGACTTTGTTCTAGAGTTTTTTTTTCCCGGACTTTTTCGATTCCCGGAAAAGCGGGAAATTTTAATACATTTCCCGGGATCCCGGGATCCCGCTCCATATAAATAATACAAAGTAAATTTTGTTATTAATTAATGAAAAAAACTTTTATAAAATAACGTAAGGGAACTTGTTTACAAAGAAAGTAAAAGAAATGGTTCAATACTAAAAAAATAATAGAATATAAAAATAGGAACTTGAATTATTATCACCTCACGCCTTTATTCCCTATTATTATGTTTTATTCAGTATGGTTATGCTCTGGATACAAAATAAAAAGATAACATAAACAACAATTTAATTCATAAAACAAAATAAAATTAAGGTACTCAAGATATGGGATCAAAAAGTTAATTAATAAAATAGATAAAATATTTTAAAGAAATTTAAAACATTTTTTAACGCCTTAGGAAATAACTTTCTGACACACTCAAAGCGTTTAGTATGTCGTCAAAAAGTATATTCCTGATTTAATTTACTAATTATCATGTTTCCAAAAAATTTCGTTCATTTTTTACCGAGGTTGGACAAATAGTAAAAAGTGAACCGTTGTAGCATGCTTCGGATTCACCATCAGAAGCATTTTTTTCTTTTTATAAACAACGTCTATATCAGTCAAATGTATGTCAGGGTTGATGCAAAAATAGCATCAACCGGACTGCTTCTTACAAACCTTTTCATTTCAATAGATCCATTTGTAATCTTTAGGACAATGTGTTTTTCAAGTTGTATGTTGTAGTATCCTTCATGCCTTCTCGTATTATATCTCCAACTGAACCGAAGTTATAGCAAAATATATCTTTAAATCGGTACATTTTGAAAACTTTAATTTAAATTTTGCCAAGATCGTTTGTTTTTGTAGATATGACTATGTTGCAAAAAAGGAGCGATATGTTTAAGTATCTCCTATTTTTAAGACTTGTTCGTGGACAATGAAACTTTACTGCCTGCATCTTATTTTGAATTAATGTATTTTATTAACTCTTCATTTCACTAAATGTAGTAATTATCAACTGTTGCATTGCCCATTTTGCTTTTAGTAGATTTATTGCATCAGGAGACATTGATTTAAATACATGTACTCACTTCTTGTAATTGATCTAATCCACAACCCATCCACAAATGCTAACTTTTAGAGAATAGAAAACTAAATTTCAAAGTATAAATAGCTTTTTTCTGAAATTATGAGGAATTTTTCATTTCCCGGGATCCCGCAAGAAAAATCCCGGGAAAACGGGAAATAAAATAATTGAAATTCCCGGGACGGATATATCGGGGGAAATTTATGTACAGATGATATGTCTAATAGAATTCCGACGGAAAAATATATATCTTCCATATCCTTAAAAAATTTTCTAAAATTCGAAATTTTATATTTTAATGTCACTTAGTTTAATTATCTTTTTCACGGTAGAAAAAAAATTTCTGTGTAGAAATTTCATTCAATACATATTCGCTTTAAATATTCGCATATATTTTAGCGAATGTGTTCAAGCATGAATTGAATGGTATATCGAAGCCCATCCTTGGTATTGCTAAATGAAGACGGTTTTACCGCGGTCTTAAAATAAATGACACTGGAGGCGCCACAGTCAGCAAATATTGGCTCTAAGCTAGTTTTAGTACTTAGTCGTAAAATGAAGTTGAATTTTTTGTGTATCGTTTAAAAAAAGCCATTGTCGTCGCTCGACCTTTGGACTTAACATTATCACTAGTTAATTGCTAGCGCATATATTTCAATTTGAATTTATAAACAAAAAGTGAAGGAAATAAAATTAAATTCTAACTAGAATTGAGATTGTCAAAACCCTTCAAAAAGAAGCTTTGTGGAGTTTTATTTTTCTATTTCGAGACCACCCATAAGTAGCGACGTTCACTTGCACTGGACGGGATCCACTGGAACCAACGCAAGTCGTACATTTTTTGGACCTTCAACCCGGATAGTTTTGGTAATTGGAGTGGATAGCCCGGATTTATTTTTTATTGGAAGAAACAGGTGAAAATAATAATAGTTTTTTATTTGATTCATTTGTTCTTGTGAGACTTGTTTTTTTTTACAAACAAAATCTTGCAAAAACACTTTGATACAATACTTAGATACATGGAAAGAGAAGTACTGCATGTCACAAAGGTGGGTAAATTGACCAACATTGGGACATGCATTTAGTGCACTTAGTCAAGTTCACAACCGAGCAACTAATAATAAGGTGGCAACTGTTTTTTATTCGACAACTCTGCTTTATGATCGTGTAGTAACGGCCACTGTCATTGACATAAACACGCTGACAGCTATTTTTTTATTTTTTTTTGGTTAATTGTTTGGCAGATCATTTTACAATAAATTTAATTTGCTTTAAATTACTTGTTGATAAAAATTGTGTAATTTCGGATGAAAAACCTAGAAAGTGTGGATTGGTGATGAGTAACAGTGTCTATGGTGCGACAATAAATCTTCATTCAGTGCTCAAAATTATAAGATTACTATTTGTCTGTAAAACACTTATCGTTGTTCGTGCTTTTTTTTAAACGTCATTGGCCTCCAATCAACCAGTTAGCCAACCAACCAGGCACCCAAACCAGCGTTGGCATATTAATATGGGAAATGTTTCAAACATATATTACTAAAATTATCAAGTAGATAAAATTAAATGGTATAAAAGGAGATATAAAACTTATAAGCGGCAGCGAAAACAGGTGTTTTCTGTTGTTTTGGTTATTTTACAAAACAAAAAAGCAACAACAACTAGAAGCTATATCCACTGTAATTGGTGATTTTTCATTTTTACCTCCTTTATTGCAACAGGAGCCTTTGGGACTACCGGAACGGTTGGTTTTTTAGAAAATTTGTGAACTTTAATGGGAAAATAAATATATGGTGAGTTTTTAAGAACATTATAAGCTTTAATGAGATAAGTAGGAGGATAAAAACTTGTTTAAATTCCTTTTATTGTTCAAGTTTTATCGTGTTAATTTTATTTACCCATACCCTATTAACCAAGTGTAACGAAAAATATATCGAGTAATACATATATGGTAAGCGGGATACAGATAATCAAATAAATAGTACCGAAGCCTTAGGTTTGTAATCAATACGCCTTGACAGCCTTACATATTGTTTTGAAATTTGGGTTTTGGCTAAACTATTAAACAAGTGTAAGTAGTGTGAAGTTAGAGTTTGATATTTTCGTACTATATTAGATTTTCAAATATAGATACATACCCTGTTGGAAATTTGTAAAACAATTCTGTTTCATTTGAAATTGAGAAACATTTTAGTTTTTTTTTGAGTACAGTCCTTAAGTTTGAATCTACTTTGTCGAATTTTATAAACCACTTGTGGGTGGGTTTTCTGTTCATTGGAGATATACATATATATATATTGTTTAATTTTTTGCGACACTTGGTCAAAATGGCAAAATCCCGAAAGCTTATCACTTTTGAACGTACAGCGGCTCTATTATTGGATTTCGAAAAAGAATATTATGAGTTGCCAACTGAGACTCTTAACGCTTATTTGCTCGACATAAGAAAAGAAGAGCTTAAGATATTATGGGATAAGACAAAAAATACCTATGAAGATTTTGCTACCGGTAGTGATGAGGAGGTTTCCGAAGAGGAATTTGCGAGCGCCGCTGAAATTTTTAGAAATTGTCGATTAGGATACATCTCGTGTGCTGCTCAAATGGGTGAATTATCAGCGTCGTTTTTGGATAAAACGGGAATGTCATCAACTCAGTATGGGGGGAGAAATACTGCGGAGACATCTAGTAGTCAAAGGCACCATTTAAAGTTGCCACCTTGTATCACAGAAGTTTTCAAAGGCGACTACCGATCATGGCCGTCGTTTAGGGACTTATTTAAAGCTGTTTATATTGATGGCGCCGACTTATCAGGAGTTGAACAACTTTGCTATTTAAGACAATTTACAGAGGGTGAAGCATTATTAATAGTAAAAGAAACCCCGCTTACTAACGAAGGTTTTCAGACTGCTTGGGAAAACCTCAAGGACAGGTACGAGAATAAAAGGATTTTAGTTCATGACCAATTGAAGAATCTTTTTAATTTAGTGCCTGTAAAATCGGAAATAGGCAATGAAATTAAAAGGTTACAACGTGACATTAACAACTGTATTGCAACCCTTCGAGTTTATAAAATAAATATTGAGTCATGGGACCCAATATTCGTTTATGCCTGTTTAACAAAATTGCCTTTTCATACCTTGTCATTATGGGAGCAAAGTGTTAAGAGCAAAATGGAAATCCCTCTTTGGAATGATCTTGATGAGTTTCTTACTGGACGTTTTCACTCTCTGGAAACAATAAATAATATTCGAGGTGCCAATATAACCGAATCTAATAGTAAGTCTTACAAATCGAATAATTCCCATCATCGAAATACCTCTGTTAAAGTTTACCAAACCAACATTTCAGGGAAATCTTGCCCAATTTGTACCACAAACCATGCGCTGAAGGATTGTAGAAAGTTTTTGAGTAAGAATCAGGCAGGAAGATTTCTATTGGTTAAAACTCGGAAACTGTGTATTAACTGTTTGAGGGAAGGCCATAAGTTAAGTGAATGTAAAAGTAGTTCTAGTTGTTCTAAGTGTAATCTTAAGCATCATACTCTTCTACATAAGGAGGTTACTAATTCTGTATCAAATACAAGCAGTCAAAATCAGAATGAGGTGGCGTCCACATCTCAGGGTATTGTAAGTCCACAGAGCAATACTGTGCAAAATTGTTTTGTAACAACTTCCAGGCAGATTCTTTTAGCAACGGCAGTAGTTCATCTTGTATCTCAGGGACAAACTTTCACTGCGAGGGCTCTTATTGATCCGGCCTCTCAATCGTCGTTTATTTCAGAAAAACTTCAACGAAAACTTTGTCTGCCTGTAGAAAAAGTAAATTCTACTATTTCTGCCCTAAATTGTGCTCCGGCTGGCTGCTCTAGTAAGCAGTGTAATTTTGTATTAGGTTCTCGGATAGATAAATCTTTTAAATTGAAAATGTCAGGATTGGTACTTCCTCGATTAACTGGCAATTTGCCAAATAGGTCTGTGGACAATTCTCTTCTCGTGAGCTCGCCACTTAACATGGATCTGGCAGATCCTAAATTTACAAGAAGCGGACCTATAGATATTTTAATAGGTGGTGATTTTTACCCAAAGGTTATGTTAACAGGTACGAAACACAATGTTTATGGAAATTTGATGGCCCAGGAAAGTGTATTTGGGTGGATCTTGACAGGTCCCATTGAAGATAGGCATTCTAGGTCATTTACATCAGTAGTTTCCTGTTATACTGAAGTGAATTTAGAAAATCAGTTGGAAAAGTTTTGGAGGTTAGAGGAGCCACCAAAGGTATCGAAAATGAGTCCTGAGGATGATTATTGTGAAGAGTTTTTTAAGAAGACCACTAGAAGAAATAGTGAAGGGCGCTTTATAGTAGCGTTGCCTTTTAAACCTCAATATTTAGGGGGAGACAATTTGGGATCATCTCGGGAAAAGGCCGAGCGTCAATTTTTAAGAAATGAAATATCACTTCAGAGGAATCCAGGGTTAAAAGCCACTTATGATCAGACATTGTCTGAATATGAGGAGCTAGGTCATATGACTCAAGTGGATGGTAAGGATCTGAATGGGTTAAATAGCTATTATTTACCACACCACGCTGTATTTAAGCCGGAAAGTTCTTCCACTAAAGTCAGAGTGGTGTTCAACGCTTCGAGTAGGACATCTACAGGATTAAGTTTAAATGATATATTGTATACTGGCCCGGTTTTGCAAAATGACCTGACGTTGCTTATCATACGATGGAGATTTTATAGGTTTGTCTTTAACGGAGACATAGAAAAAATGTATAGGCAGATTCTTGTAGATCCTAAGCATACTAAATTTCAAAGAATTATATTTCGACGGGAGCCTCAGGATGATTTAGGTGATTACGAGCTAAAAACGGTAACTTTTGGGGTTAATTGTGCCCCTTTTTTAGCCATAAGAACTTTGTACCAACTTGCACATGAAGTTGAGGAAAAATTGCCTTTAGCATCCAAAATTTTGCGTGACATGATGTACGTCGATGACGCGCTCGCTGGAGCCCATGATGTAGAATTGGCTTTAAAAGCTCGTGATCAAATAATCGCAGCTTTGTCATCCGCAGGTTTTTCGATGCGAAAATGGACTTCCAACAATGGGAAAATTTTAGAAGGGTTGCCAACAGATCATTTATTGCATAAACATTTTTTGGAAATCGATGACACGAGTACTACAAAAACATTAGGCGTTAGGTGGAATGCCAAAACTGACCATTTTTATTTCTCTACAGTAGCAATACCATTGAAAGATAGCTATACGAAGAGGGAAGCTCTTTCTGCAATCGCAAGACTTTTCGATCCCGCTGGTTGGCTAGGGCCGGTAGTCGTGGTAGCCAAAATTTTGATGCAGCAGATATGGAGTGATAAAACGGGTTGGGATGAAGTCTTGTCTGAGTCTAGTGGGGTAAAATGGCGCCAATTTCTATTAGATTATGCTCATATCGATAGCATAAGAATACCAAGATGGGTAGGTTTTAAACCATCGGTGAATTTAGAATTTCATGGGTTTTCAGATGCTTCAGAGAAAGCATACGGTGCTTGTATATATGCTCGTATTCAGGACGCAGATGGTAGGGTCCAAAGCCATTTGGTTTTGGCGAAATCAAAGGTGGCTCCACTTAAAACTGTTTCTTTGCCCAGGCTAGAACTCTGTGGGGCTTTATTATTAGCAGATTTATTAAAGGTTACTAAGAAAGATTTGAAATTGGATAGTAATAACACCAAATTCTACACGTGGACTGATTCCATGATTGTGTTAGCCTGGCTGCAGAAACCTCCGAGTTCATGGACCACTTTCGTTGCAAATCGAGTTGCTAAGATAACAGAGTGTACTAGTAAAGAATGTTGGAGGCACGTAGCGTCTCGTGATAACCCAGCAGACTTGTTGAGTAGAGGAGTTCGCCCGCAAGAGTTAGTAACTAATCAGTTTTGGTGGCATGGTCCTAGTTTTCTGTGCTCCGATTCATCCCAGTGGAATATAGCAACTGATACTTACTTTGAGACTAAGGAAGAACAGAAGACTCACAAAGTGTTTTTTACGTACTCTGAATCTGATTTCGACTTAATAGAAAGATTTTCGTCGTTTACAAGAGCCCTGAGGGTTGTGGCTTTAGTAATAAGAGCAATACAAAGAATGCGTAAGACTGGCCCTTCTCATTCTTCCTTTGAAGAAGTAACATCAAATGAATTGAACACGGCAAAAATGAAATTAATAACCATGGCTCAAAAGGTAGCATTTGGCGAAGAGTATCATGCATTAGAGAACAAGAAATTAGTAAAGACCGGCAATTTGTTAAATTTAAATCCCTTTTTAGACGAGAAAGGCATCATGCGCGTAGGAGGTCGGTTGGCAAATGCTGTGAATTTGAGCTATAATGAAAGATTTCCAGTTTTATTGCCTCCAAACTGTCGGTTCTCTATACTACTCGTAGATTTTATTCACAAGGTAACATTGCATGGCGGGAATCGACTAATGTTGAGAGTTTTGCGGACGCAGTTCTTCATTGTGCGTGCTAGGAATCTAATAAAGTCTGTTCTAAGCAGGTGTAGAGTGTGTGCGGTATATAGGAAAAAGGTTCAGAGTCAGATTATGGCAGCGCTTCCCACTAATAGGACTATTCTTTCTAGACCATTCACAGTGACAGGAGTAGATTTCGCAGGACCATTTGACATTCGGAATTTTACAGGCAGAGCTTGCCTCATAACAAAGGGATATGTGTGCCTCTTTGTGTGTTTTGCTACGAAAGCTATTCACTTAGAAGCTGTGAGTAATTTGTCAACTCCGTCATTTCTAGCAGCCTTTTCACGATTTGTAGCTCGCCGTGGGTGTCCAAGAGATATGTATTCTGATAATGGCACTAATTTCGTCGGCGCATCAAAGGTTTTAAAATTAGAATTTCGTGAATTTTTGCGAAGCTCGAACTCGGAGTTAAATGCTCATTACGGATTACAAGGAGTTACTTGGAAATTTAATCCTGCAAGTGCCCCTCATATGGGAGGTCTCTGGGAAGCAGGAGTAAAAAGTTTTAAACACCACTTCAGAAGAATGGCAGGTGGAATAAAATATACCTTTGAAGAATTTTCAACTTTATTGGCTCGCATTGAATCTTGCCTTAATTCGCGGCCATTGTGTCCTCTCATAGACGATGTGGAGTGCCTGGATGTGTTGACACCAGGTCACTTTTTGATAGGAGCCCCTCTTTTAAGCCCACCAGAACCGGAAATAACAGAGTCTCCAATTTCGATAATTAATCGATGGCAAAAGGTAAAGGCATTAAACCAACGTTTATGCAGCAGGTGGAAAGACGAATATTTAAAGGATCTGCAAAAACGCAACAAATGGAAATTTATGGAAAAAAATTTGGAGGTTGGCGACATGGTTGTAATAAGAGAGGATAATTTACCACCGAACGAATGGCGTTTAGGTCGAATATGTAAGCTTCATACGGGTAGAGATGGTCATACTAGAGTTGTTGAATTAAAAACAGTGCGTGGAATAATTACCAGGCCAGTGGTAAAGCTTGTGGCTCTACCGACTTATTAATTTTTATGTATTAGTATATTTTTCAGTATCATGGTATCCCGCAGAAAGTACACTGAAGGTAATCGCACCACCCCTAAAATGGTTTGTAGGATTTGCCTGAAGGACCATCCTGTACGTTTTTGTGCGAGATTTTTAAGAGAAGGCTACCAGGAACGGATGCGCCTGGTCTCGTTTTATAAATACTGTGCTGGGTGCTTAAGCCACGACCACACATGGCGCACATGCAAGAGCACAGGAAAGTGCAAACGTTGTGGTGATATGCATCATACCTTGTTGCATAAACCTGGTTCCCGACATCAATTTTCGGGGCAGAAGCGAAGTAAACGTGTTAGTCGTTTACAACGGGATGATAGATCGAAAGGACCTAGTTCGTCCCAAGAATCTGCCAAGAGACCAAGTTCGTCTCGGGGCTCTGCCAATGGACCTCGTTCGTCCCGAGTCCGTACCAGGGGACCTCGTTCGTCTCGAGGTGGTGCCAATAGACCTACTTCGCTCGCTGACAATAGAAATGAGAGACCTAGTACGTCTCGAGCTCTTGTTCCAGCTAGTTCTAGAACCGTCTTAGACGGCCGAAACGAGCGGACAGAAGATGTTCCATTATACCGAATTGATGACGGTATTCATTTGAAGCCTACTGCGATAGTTAAAATAGTGGCTAAGGAAGGATGTATTCTAGAGCGGGCACTAATCGAGCCCACTAGTGAATGTTCGATTATTTCGGACGAAATTGTTAGACGCTTGGGCGCTAAGACGATGAGAATTGGCCAGTCAGAGCGGTGTTTTATAGAGATTCGGGGGAATTATGGTATCAACACCACAGTTTCAACATATGCTCGAGTTCAACGTAGTTACAGCACGATGACTCCGAAGGAGTCTATTCATAAAAACATTCTTGACGAGTTTCCTGGGCTACAATTAGCGGATCCTCAATTTCATATTTCGGCAAGTGCGCATATCACGTTAGGAAGTGAAGTTTACACTAGGATAATCCGAAATGGAACCGCAGGCGGATCCTTTGGCAAACCACTAGCACAATTCTCTATATTCGGATATATTATCTTTGGATTGTGTTCGAAATGATGAGTATGCGGCAGTTAACCTTTACCATGATACATATATTTGATTTGTTTAACTAAAGTTGGAAAGTTTTAATAACTTGAATTCGTTTTTTTCTCTTCTCCTTAGTTTTCTTTTATTCTTTAAGTATTTAGTGTCTCTGGGTTGCAGTATTGCAAGGCCGCCGGGATGTTCAAGCATGAATTGAATGGTATATCGAAGCCCATCCTTGGTATTGCTAAATGAAGACGGTTTTACCGCGGTCTTAAAATAAATGACACTGGAGGCGCCACAGTCAGCAAATATTGGCTCTAAGCTAGTTTTAGTACTTAGTCGTAAAATGAAGTTGAATTTTTTGTGTATCGTTTAAAAAAAGCCATTGTCGTCGCTCGACCTTTGGACTTAACATTATCACTAGTTAATTGCTAGCGCATATATTTCAATTTGAATTTATAAACAAAAAGTGAAGGAAATAAAATTAAATTCTAACTAGAATTGAGATTGTCAAAACCCTTCAAAAAGAAGCTTTGTGGAGTTTTATTTTTCTATTTCGAGACCACCCATAAGTAGCGACGTTCACTTGCACTGGACGGGATCCACTGGAACCAACGCAAGTCGTACAGAATGTGTTACATTTTAGTGAATGTTTTACATTTTAGCGAATGAAATTAATACGAATAATTACGTTGTTTTACATAATATATTGAAAATGAGATAATATTTTGAAAATCCCCCAAATTTTCTTTAAAATAAAAAGTCTGTTCTTTTTTTCCTTCGCTTGAAAATTCCCGAAAAAAATCCCTAAAAAAAGGAAAATTCCCTACTATTGGTATCACTGCCCATACTTTTATCGAGGGCTTATATTGAAAAAGTGCTATCTATATTTTTAGAAAATGAGTTTTTGAAACTGAATTAGCAACTGTCAATCACTTTTATTTGAAAAAAAAAAAAAAATTTAATACAAATTCGTATTACCTAAATCTAAAGAGTTAAGCTGGGATCACACGATTGCCGCAAATGCACCAATATGACACAATTTTTATTGTGCTTTATTGACGCACAATAATGAAATTGGACCAATAAAATATTCTGAAATCACACGATTGCCCTGTTTTAAACAAATTTAATTGCCGCTAGTTGGTACAAAGCGAAATGGTTACAACAATTGCCGCAGCACAGTCACAATTGTTCTTACTTGACAACTGCGAAAACAGCTGTTGTGGTAGCTTTTTTATTTGTTTGAAAGTTCTTGTTGTTTGTTAATTAAATAAAATTAAATATGTATCATATATGAATGTACTTAAACAAATTTTTGTTGAATATTTTTATTTCAATTTTTTAAGAAATTCCAAAAATTAAGTCTGTTCAACAATTTCGTATGTTAAGTTTCGCTTAGAAACTTAAATAAAAATATTCGCACTGAACATCTAAATATGCTTGTGCACATACATACATATTTTGGTAATAGCAATAATTAAAAGAAAATTAAAATGCATAATAAATAAATAAATATTTATCTTCATATCCTACTAAAAGAAACACAAAAAAGTAAATTTATTAAAAAAAAGGCAAATATTGGTGCGTATTGTGTTGTTTGATTGCCGCACAAGAACACAATAAATATTGGTGCATTTTTGTTATTTTTATTGACGCGCGGTTGCATAGAAAACAGTCACACGATTGCCGCACCAGGGTTGCATTTGATTGGTAAAAGTAAGCACAATATTGTCCTTGATTGGTACATGAGCCAATTGGTTGAGCAGTCACACGATTGGGGTATTAAAAAGTATGAAAATTGGTGCATTGCGGCAATCGTGTGATCCCAGCTTTAGAAAGAATATGACTGAGGTAATTACGTTCTAAAATTGCAGCAATAAGAGACGAATAAATTCAATAGATGTCTTGAGACATTATAGTTAGACCATAACTAAAAGAAAAGCTTAAACATATATAATTACAACATATATAATGACACAGATTTCTTTACTATTACAACTTTTTATGAATTATATCTAAAATTGTGCATGCCAAAATTCTCTCGTAAACAGTTTAGTAAAACAAGTAAACATCCTGTACAAATAAAACGTACTCCTAAGGAAACAGTACAAAATACCGAACTCTTTACTGAATAGCTGTGTGCAAACGAATAGAAATGGCAAATCAAATAGAAAGAGAAGCAGAAGGAGAGAAAACTAATATTTTTATTTTCACAATAAAAACAAATAAGAATGCACTCAAGAATTAAGAAGATGAAACTTATAAACATTCAATTCTAAATTGGAATTTTTATTTTCAATTGCAATTGAAAATGTTGGGAAAAATGGAAAATAAAAATATCAATTGTTGTTTTTGTTTGTACTCTCCTTTTTTTCCAATTGTAAAGAAAATAATCAATCATTGTCATGCCATGACAGGGATTGGCTGGGATGCATTGTCTATAGAAATATCAACAGTTTGAGGAGGAAAATTAAAAGGGGATAGGACAGAGTAAAAGGAAACTAAAGGAAATAAGACATTTACAGGAAACTGTAAATTAGTTATAAAAACCAGTTTATAAATGACATAATATAAGAAGATGAAAAAATAATGGAAGGATAAAAATAAAATGCTTTCTGTGAATGTAATAATTGATCTATAGCGGCAAAAAGGAATTTTTAAATCTCTAATGGAATTGAGCAAATTGTTATTTCATTAAATTAAGACATAAGCTAGGATCCTGGTCACAATGGTAAAATGCTATTAAAGCAGTTAGAAATATGCAAAGTTTTTTTTTTTTAATAAAGTTACGTAAACTAACTTAATTACTTTTGGAATGTTGTATATTTTTCTACAAAATCAACTTGTATATCTTCCTGGTTTTAAAGAAAGTATATTTCAAGCATCTGCATCTGCATCTGGATTTTTTTTTTTTTTTTTTTTTTTTTGAAACATTCTTTATCTCCACTTTAGATGGCAGCAATCATTCTCTTACTGGCTTATAGTTATTTTTCCAAGCAATTCGCAATCAATCATGTGGAAACAATTTTATAATTATATTATGTCCCTGTCAACATAAGAGATATGAACAATAAAAAAAGTGTTTTAAAAAATATAAAATAGCTAATAATTTTTGGTTTAAGAAAAACGTTGAGAAACAAAGAAAAAAAAAACATGTTGAAGACAAATTTTCCACAGTATTGTGAACAATTAAAAATTAATTAAATAAATGTGATTTGCAAGAAATAATAATACTGTGTTTGGTTTAATGTAAAGCTACGGTCACACTTATTAAATATTTGACCAAATGCTACTGTTAATAGTTAGTGAGATTAAAGATGGTCTTAATATTACAAAATAAACCTTATTATACTGGCACACACAGATGATGTAGTATTATAATGAAAATAAATATTGCAATTATAGGAAGTTATTTTTTTGTTTTAACTATTGGTAACGTCTTTTTTGTCAAATATTTGCCAAGTATGACCTTAGCTTAAGGAATACAATTTTCTTAAAAGCAAAACTTTCTTAAATCATTATAATTTAATTTGCTACTTGCGGTTTTTTAAGAGAATTACCTATGAAAAGCATTAAAAACTCCTTCAGGTGTTGGCCATGTAGTTTATGCTGAGATCCAAGTTCCGTCTTCTGTATAGATGTTATACACAGCTTTTGATGTAACGCGTATTGTATCTCTTGATAATTTTTGTGCAACAGTTGACACGAGCCTCTTTTTGAACTTTTGTCAAACGTTGCGAAATCCAAAGTGAACAAATCTTTTTGATAGGTTAATGTTCATGTAATATTTTCGATGTTTGCCATATTAATGCCCAATAATTTCTTAATCTTGCAGTACTTAAAATGCCGATCTTGTTATATGAGTTTGTACAAAGCATCAATGTTTTCTAGTAAACTAACTGGTTTTAAACGAACCGTGGAAACTTGCAATCATGATAAAATTCGTTGTACCAGTTTTTTACAGTGGCCAAGGATGGAGTCTCATCGCCTAAAGTCGAAGTAAGTTAATCAACGCTCTTCTGTCTTAAAACCCAAGTCGAAAATCGTAGGAAATTTATTGTTGAAATATGTTCAGGATATAATTCCATTTTTTTGCTTAGATAAATCTTTCCAGTCACTGTAAACAATACAATTTGTGCCTTTATGACAAAATGTTCTCAAAAAGGTTATTGCTAAAAAAAATTCTTAACGATAAATGGTAACTGTAGTTTCGAAGCGTTGCCAATTTTAAAATAAAAAAAAAAACTCCCCGTATCTGACAAAAAATCAAACTGCCAACATTTCGGGGGAAGACTCCACAATTTGCAATAGGCCATTAAAAGAACCCTCTTGAAAACACTTGAGTTAGACTAAAACCATAGAAAGCAATGATATATCATTATAAAGGGTGAATAAACTGTTAAGGGCCGATGTTGATTTTGAATAAAAGACAAATTATTTAGAAAATTATTGTCATTTTTTTTATTATGATTATATTGGTATGGTTCAATTATGTATGGAACAAAATATCGGCCAAATTGCCGCCGCGATATCGGCGGCACACCTTCATCCCATGGTCCAAATTTTCGATGACGCTGAGGCATAATTGAGGTTTTATGCCGTTAATGTGCCGTATTATCTCATGATTTAGATCTTGAATTGTTGCTAGCTTATTGAGGTACACTTTTTCTTTCAAATAACCCCAAAGAAAGAAGTCCAACGGTGTCAAATCACATTATCTTGGCGGCCAATTGACTTCGCCACAATAACGCGGCCATTGCATTTGTCCCGCAAAAGAGACATTGTTTCGTTAGCTGTGTGGCAAATGGCAACGTCCTGTTTAAACCACATGTCGTCCACATCCATATCTTCCAATTCGGGCCATAAAAAGTTCGTTACCATCTCACGATAGCGAACACCATTCACAGTAACTGCCTGGCCGGCCTCATTTTGGAAAAAATACGGCCCGATGATGCCGCCAGCCCATAAACCGCACCAAATAGTCACTCTTTGTGGATGCATGGGTTTTTCGACATTCACTCTGGGATTATCATTCGCCCAAATGCGGCAATTCTGCTTATTGACGAATGCACTGAGGTGAAAATATGAAGATGATTTTCTTCGAAAATTGATCATCCACTGTTGCCATTTCCTGAATAATTTTTAACGGGTTGCTCGATTGTGTATCTTTCCATGGTTCAAATTGAGTTCGTCTGAAATTGAGAACTGTCAAATGAAATGCAGAAAAAAACTTGACGTTTGGTTGTGTTTCACATTCAACATCAGCCTTAAAATTTAACCACCTGTTATATATATAGAATAATGATAAATAATGATTTTTATTATATAAATATAAATTACACTGAAAAACTTTGCAATAATCCTACAACTTACCATCTTCTTCTTCTGTCATCCTTCTCTCCCATTGGAGAATTGGGTCTCTACTTTTTTACTGTATCGCACTCTATTATCGGCACCGCGCATGATATCGTTTTCGGTGTAGTTTGCTGCAAGAAGTTCATAACCTCTTGTTCTGTGACATGTTTTTGATGTTGGGCTAGGGTGTCGGCTACCTTGTGGATTCCATCTTACCGCTTAACGAGCAGCGTTTTCGCGCGTCATTTTCGTATGTGATTAATCTAGCACCATTTACGTTCTCTAATTTGATTGGGAACTAGCGCTTGCTTAGTTCTAATCCATAATACGGTTTGCTGATGAATAATATTTAGGAGACAATTATTAGTAAAGGGTGTTAGCGCTTGTCTTTCGTGCTTTTGCATATTATGCAGGCATAATTTACCATAGGTCCCATATAACGCCAATTCTCTCCAGTAAAAAACATTTGGTACTTTAAAGCACTTAAGAGAAAAAGCGCATGATCGAGCACTTCAATAAGAGAGCTCTTATACAGCAGTAAATGATAAAGAATAAAATATACAAAAAGCTGCTTTTTTTAGTGCTGACGACGAAGAAGGATTTAAACAAGTAAAAGCAAAACATTAATGAATATGGTAATGGGTCATTCTACGTAAAGAGGTTATCTGATATTTGAAATGGCGGCGTGATAAAAATATTTAAAATAATAACTTTTTTCAATATAATCGTATTTAATCAGTTTGTTTGAATGCAAGTTTAATAAGAGCCAGTCAAGTAATCTACTTTTACCGGTATTTTAAGTGACCAGGGGAGATACTCTACACAGGGTAAAGACATGAAGGCCAGGACAGGATACCTTACGTTACAGGGAAAATATAAATATAAAACAAACCTTATTTTCGTAAGAATCAACTTTATTTATTCAAAATTAGACTGTATGGAAAAGTCTTCTTTTATGTAACATAGAAAACTAAAATACTTAGTATCTGCTTACATAAACGTAGTCGAAAAAAAGTAAATTATTTAATTGCATATATTTTGCAATATAAGAATAATAAATAAGAACTTCTGCTTATAAATAAAAACATTAAAAAATATAACGATTGATGATAGTAAAAAGTTGGTTAGCACGATTTTTTATAATTTTTTATATTAAATAAGGCATACATACATTTTTAAAGCGTTAAAACACTTATAACGTATATAGTGGATATGTGTTGGCTTAACGTAAAATAATATACATGAAATACTAAGAAAGAAGTAATATCTCACTTCCTTATCTACCCTGGGCGCAAAATCTCTACCCTGCCATCAGATGAAACAGGGGAAATACGGCAGGGGAGAGATTTTTTCATTAAAAAACTAGCACAATCAGAAAAATATGTATCGTAACGAAAAAACAAACTAGCACAGTAAATTATACTGAAATTAAAATAAATAAATATTACAAACAAACTTAAGCCACAAATAACAAGCGAATAAAACTCACCAGGGGAGATACAACAATCACTGACACGTGCGAGCGATCCGAGTGGTGTGGTCGAATTATCGGCCCAATAAGAGTACGCTAATGGCTCGCTCTATTTTTATTGTTAAATTCACTTCGAAACAAATGTTCTGCAATTTAAATTTGCAGCGTCAACGCATTTTAGCGGCATTTTTAAACGGTCGAAAAATGTGCAGGGGAGGAGACTTAAAATACGAGGGAAAGAAACTATGTAATTTTTTTAATAGAATATGAAAGTAATTTGAAAGTTTATTTAAACGACTTTTATTGTTATTTATACTACTTTATGTAATAAATAACGATTAGTTGTTTAATGAATTAGTAATGTGTTAAATTTCAAAGATTTTGTTAAAGAATAGTAAAGGGACAGGCCAGGGTAGATACTTTTTTCTAGGTAAACACGAAGTTATGACTAAACTAAGGTAATTTAGGTATTGCAATTTATTGTCAAAAAAGTTTACTTTATTTGTTATTAAACACGTTTGATATTTCCACAAATTTTTTAATTATATATGACTTTTTAATGTAGCCGTAGATAGTACCTCTTAACGTAGAAACAACCTAATATAGTTTGCCCTTAAAAAAGCTTATTGTCAGCAGAAAATAGTCCTCCAAAACGGGAACACCCCAAACAAAAATCAGGCATCCTATTAGCAGGTTTAAAGCGATTTGAGGTATGAATTCCTACAAAAAACCTTTTGGAGCACATTATTTACTGGGTTGTAATATAGAATGCTTTTTTTTCATCACAGATCTCATTTAAGGTCCGCCTCTGTTTATTAATTAAATTAAATAACATATTTAAATAATAACTAACAATAATTAATTAAATCTTATTCTAATTCTTAAGTTGACGTCCTGCCAAGGCCGGACGAAAATTCTCCAAATAATTATTCCCGCTTCTTCTGAGCGGGTAAGTCTTGCGAGCCCAACCTGCTATCATTTAAAGTCATCGTCTAGACTTGCGATTTTTGCTGCAGCAATTCCTAAGTTTATTGGTGAGAGCGGTGAGAAGATTAGGAGGCCCCCAGTTTCATGTACTCATAAATTCTGTTTTGTTATTCTCACATTTTTTTACTTGAAGTTGGCTGTAGGTGTATTTATATTTATATGCAAAATATGTACAAATTAAAAGAGGAAAGACAAGATAAAAAAACAAAAATTGCAAAACTTTTATTTCATAATCTGGACACTTATCCAATTTTAAAGCAGAACGATAACAAAATATTTCGAGTGGATTTGGGGTTTTAAATATTTTATTGAATACTTTGCAATCGCAATTTTTATTGATGTTAAATTGAGGTCTTTGTGGATGTTCTTGTTTTTTATATACCAGGGTTCGAAGAGCTAGTATCGGGATGCTTTAAAACTGTTTTCCTGGAAGCATGGAAAATCGATAGAATCAGAAAAAGTTCATATTTGGATGTAGTTGTTTGTTGGCATGTCTAAAGTATATAAACTGTTTCTGTGTGGGACTCTAATATTAATCGATTAAGGAACACTTAAATAATTAATTTAAAATTTTCGAACAATGCGACAGCTTATGAGTATTTATGGGAAAGTTAAGCTGCGGTTTATGCATTAAGCCCTCATAACACAATTTTTATAGCTTAAATTTAATTAATTATTTTAATATTTGCATATGTGAAATATTGAGGGAATTGTACACTCAAAAAAAAAATCAATCCATCCGTACTCAAATCAATCCGGAGCGGTATCAATAGTACGGTGAGTACGGATATTCTTGAATCAAGTACAAAAAGATTGATTCAAGTACGGATTATTCAAACCCAAAATTCTCACTTTATCCATATTTGATCCCGAATTCGTACTTGAAGTAATCCGAAAACGAGATTGATTTAAGTAAAAGTAGGATCAAATTAATCTCAATATGCGATTGATTTCATCCCCAATTCGTACTTGAAGTAATCCGAAAATGAGATTGATTAAAGTAAAACTCAGATTGAATCAATCTCAAAATGCGCTTGATTCAAGTATGATAAAGTAAATTTTATCCCCAATTCGTGCTTGAAAAAAAACATAAAAAAACAAGAAAGAAAAAGTGATTATGATTGATTTACTTACCCGTATTACACCTTACAGAATGATAAAACGTCAACATAATGCCGATATGGTTTTTACTTTAAAAATCTTATGTACATATTTAACTAAAAATATAAACTAAATGAGAAGCAAGAGTTCAAATTTACTTTTTAACCCTTCATGGTACACAAGAGTCTGGCCAACCTTTGTTTAATGTGTATAAATAATTAAAACATGCGTAAGCCGGAGGGTTAAACATGAAAATAATACATACATATATATGAAGGTATATGTTTTCCTTCTTGTTCTGTTGTTTTTGTTGTTACTACAAACAAAAAGCAAATCGTTATGTTCGAACTTGTGTCGTGTTTTTGCAATTGTACAACAAATTTTGAAAAACACACACGTACGCACGCATAAAAGAATGCAAAGCTGAGAGATTAGACTTATAAGTTCTCTTAAAACAATACGCTTACTTTATAATTTAACTCTCAGAGTGGCAATACCAACGAAAAGTTCAATCTTTTTTGTACTTGATTTGATAATTTTATACTTATTTTGAGAAATTCCAGGATTGATTTTCGAAAATGATCCCATTTGGATTGTTTTAAGTACGTTTGGGATTGTTTTAAGTACGTTTTATTGTTTTTCGTACTCAATTTTTTGAGCACGCCTCGTGCTAAAAGTGAGCATAAAAAAATCAATTTATCCCGAGTGTTTTTCTTTCTGTGTAGTATTGCAAGAATGCCTTAGAAATTTAAATCTGACTGACATTCAGCTAGATAAAAATATATCTAACGTTGTGTTAAGTAAAAAAAGAATATATTTACCCCCTGTTCGTGTACTTCTTGCGAGAAGTGCTTCCGTTCTTTCTGTGTGATTTTAATTGCGGAATTTTACTTTTCTGATAATTGACAATATTAAGTTATCGTACAGCATGATATATGGGGTGCTGGAGTTAGATGCTTCTTTGACGAAGAATCGAAGAATGACGGGAATCTCGTGGTGGTTGTGGGTTTAACCCAAAGTCGTGGGAAGGAATACCCTGAAAATCTAATTAGGGAGATGGTTTTTCTCCATTTTTGGGAGAGTCATCCTAAGGAAAGCTTCTTCCCAATGACAATTGATGTTAGATAGATCGAGCTCCTAAACAAGGGGCGAGTATTTAAAACTACCGTAATATGCACTCAATTTACTACTTGTGTGTGGTGGGGCTTCGCATATACGGGTGAGCTTGGTAAACTCATCGGTTGCCATCCAGTGCTTAAGATCCACCATTAGATTAGACCGAAATGGCAGTGCTTATGTTAATCTTTCCCAAATTTGTCCCAAACTGCGAACCATTAAAGTTGATGAAACATTTTTGACTTTGAATTCAGCCTGTTTATAAATGTTGTTTGAATTACTTTGCATGTTTAATAATTATCACTGTTAATTAAGTGAGATGTTCTTTGTTAGCCACTTATTTTTTTTTTGTTAAACCATCTATGGTCATCATTTTCTTTAAACCCTTATTAAAGGTTTTCCACATATGTACTACATTGAAAATTTCTTCAAAGTATTTTCGATTTTTTTTTTCAATTTTCTTATTCTTTTGTATTACCACCTTTAGAAAAAAAAAAAAATTTTCATGCTCTAATTCGTTAACAAATGCCGTTAGCAAATATTCTCTTGGCCGTTGTTGTTGCTGCTATTGTTTTTATGTACGTTACATACACAAGGTTTGTTTTAATAGTCATCGATAACAGTTTACAATAACAAGCAATTGCAGCTAATGCATTTTTTTTTTTGTTCTTCACTATTTTTTCTGCACCTTGTTCTCTTTCTCTTTCCATTTGCCCGAGCTTCCCCTTTTATGTTTGCCTTAATGCTACACACACACACAAACACACTTGTATTCCCATTCTTATTCATTTATTATGAACTATGTACTTCATTTCTATGATGAACATACTCTTGAAGAAAGGTCTCTTCTTTAGGTTGCCTTCTAAATTTAAATTATTGATGGTATTTGTGTTTATATTTGTACTACATGAGTTTAATGTGTTTTTGTTCTCTCCCTGTCTCTCTCTCACTCTGTGTTTTTTTATGTTGGAATGAAGTTATATCCAGCAAACGTAAACTTTGAAATATTAAACCTTCTTTCCCAATCTTATCAGATAATTGACATTAGTTTTAACTTTCTAAAAGGATGTATTTTTAACAAATGACTATTTACTCGTTTTAAAAAGTTTTTAAAATCATTCTCAATTTAACATCAGTGTTAGATGTTTGCTGGGTATATCTGTTCTTTTTTTTTTTTTTTTGTTGGCACTTGATGCGTAGAAAATGGCCAATAGCATTTAGAGATGGGAAATAATAGTGACATGTTGTACCTGGACAATGGGAAACATTTTTTTATCCAAATGGATTCAACTTAATGCAATAAAAAGTTATTTCAATTGCTTTAATTCTCGAAACTTAACTTTAAAATCTAGGTGGGCACATATTGACTTCTGACAATCTGAATAATTATGATTTTTAGGGCCTTAACTGCTCTGCTGTGGAATTTTCAAGTAAAAATTCAGTAATATTTAAAAGTGCTTTTTAAATCTTAATTCACAAAATATGCATAAATTCGCACAATATTGGAAATATTTTCAGTTGGTCAAAGCAGTGTAGCAATGCATTCGACAAGTGTACATACATTTGAAAAGTTTTGAAGTTTGCTAAAGTCATGGAATTGCTTAAGAATCTTTAGAAGTTTTGCTTTGAATTTAATGCTTAAGATACTTAATAATTTTATCTCTCATAACGTTTTACTAAAAAAAGATCCCAATTTCAGGCTTAGTCCTGGTTCAGACTTGCAACATTTGTTGCAGAAATTTATTAAAATGTTGCCTTAAAATAACATAAGTGTCAACATTTTTAAATTTTAGTTTTTTAACTCTATGTACTTTTTTCTTTATTTTCGTATTGTGTTTTGAAAATAAATCTAGAAATACTTCAAGTTGACAGATGAGAACTGTCAAACGAAACAGAATTTCAGGGAACTCAAAACTGTGTATTTCTCTCCAATTTGCTAATAACAAAGTCAAGAATTTGTGCACACAATTTTTTTTTTTTTATTTTAGAAGGCAACAAGTTCTGCTTTTTTTAGTTACATTATTTCACGTGCACCTTAAACTTCTCTTTCTCTGTGTCTAACTAAAGTTATAATTATATTTTAAAGCAAATATGCTGCCCACCACTGCACTCAATTTAGAATAACTCTGCAAATAATGCGACTAGTCCATACACGCATGCAAAATATAGCCCATAAGGGACTAGGGCTAGTCCAAAGGTAACCCCAATGTATGGGAAAAACATGGTCTATTTAACATTACGATGTCCTAGGGCAGGACCATATAACCCAGCTTTGCATTACAAAGGAGTAGTCTTAAAACTACTCCATGGTATACTCCAGAGGATTAGTTTTAACTTTGTTTAAAAACGGAAACATGTCGCTAAAAACCGAAAACATGTCCTTTAACTACAAACTCTTTATTAACAATGACATGGTCCTTGATTTTATTACATTGGGCCATGTTATAAGTAGTCCATTTTATCTAAAATGGATCAAGTAGTCCAATATTATTTGCAGGGAAGAAACCAATTTGATTTTAATCTACTGTTGCTTTGCCAATATTTCAAGAAAGCAAAATAATAAAGGGGTTTTCAACAAGAACTTTGTTTTCTAAAACAAAATAAAACAAAAAATTTACATGAAGATGATTCAAATTGTTTATGTATTACGAAGAAAAAATTATATCTGGCTAAAGTCCACCACGTGCACGCTGACAGATGTCGATCCTTTCATCAAAGTTTTTAATCCCTTTTAGGCAAAATCACATCACGGACTTTAAGTTTTAAGACTGCAATCGATTCGATTGGCTCCGTATAGACTCTGGTCCTTAACATAATCTAGAGTAGTAAATTATTCGCATTTCAACTTTGTTGTTTTTGTTCGTTCGATCAAACGATAAAATCTATAAAATTATTCGATTTATCGATGACAAAAAAATACCGTATTTCACCGTATAATTTCACGAACATTTTGAACATTATGTGATCGGGAAATTTGGTTTGCAATAAATAGATCGTTCATTGGCTGTATGACATGTGGCACCATCTTTTTGGTGTTGGCACATTTTTTTAGAGCCTGTCGGCTCCAATTTAACGGCCAAGTTCTTAATAGCGGTCTCAGAAAGACGATTATGTTGTCCGAAAATATCACGAATTGTACGAAATGTTACTTTAACAGAACCACCGAGCGAAATTGAATTCATTGTAACAATTACTAATGCATCTTCTACGAATACGTCAAAAAACTAAATGTCAAAACTATCATGTTGTTGGTGTTGCCACAATAAAAAAAAAACCAAGTTCTTGTTGAAAAACACGATATTTGGTTATTTTACACATAAAAAGCGAAATACCCTAGTGCAGGGCCTGATACAACTTGAGCCTAATAAAATATTTAAAAAAAAAAATTATTTTAGTCAACAAGAAATTCGAAGCATAAATACTTGGCTTTTACATTGACGTAGGACATTCTGGACGTCAAATTTAGGGCCATCTTTTCGAGCAAATATGAAAAATATGAACATTTTTGATCTTTAAAGCCTTAATTCTTGCTGGTTTATCAGCATAATACAGTGAATTCTCGTTCCCCAATAAAAAATAATTGAGACGTGTCAAGTCTCACGACCTTGGAGGTCATTTGACAAGGACATTTCTCGAAATCAAATTTTGTTTCAGCGTCATACTGTTGAAATCAAATCGCGCCTGAATCAATTTAGTACATGCTTTTAACAAAAAATCATTGAACTCCGTCTTCATTGTTGAAGAAATAATTTCCGATGACGCCCCCAGCGTGTTAACTACACTAAACTTTTTTTCAGTCGTAATGTAGTCTATAGGGCTTGTACGGGATTGGTTTCACTCCATATGAGGGAATTTGGTTTGTTAACAAACCTGTAAGGCCAAAAATTAGCCTAATCGCTGAACACAACTTTGCGTTATAACATCGATGATGGATTTTCTAAGTAAGGGTTGCTTAAGTGTGAGTCTATAGCTGTTGATTTTCCATAGTACTTCGAAACATAACTTTGAGCCTAAGCTTATATATTATATGGGAATAATTAATGAGGGTTACCACGTATTTCGATTTGAAAGAAAATCGTTATACACAGTACAAATTTTTTTCTTTCGACTTTAAATAACACTGATTAAGTGTTCGAGAATAAACAGAACATTATTTAGCCTTCGCACAGTGGGGTGAAACATTTGCAAAACGAGGATTAATTCAGGGAAGCCTGTAGTTTATGACAACAATTTTTTTTTTTGATTATGTGTATATTGATTAATAAAAAAAGCTTTTGTTGTAAAATTTTGGAGGAATTTTAATATTGTTTTATTAAATAAACTAAAAACTTGAAAAAAAAATCAATGTAATTTTTTCGAACAATATATTTTTTTTGAAACAAGGCTCATTCATTGCTAAAATATGGAATTAAAAATCATCTTCATAATTATCTTCACCTTCATCGAAATCATAATCTTTAAGTTATCATCATCAACATCGGAAATATTTAGCAGAATAAGAAAATCAAGTGTTGTTTGTTGTAAATTTAAACTATGTAGTCTTTTATCCTAAATTACTAAATCTTTTGTAGCTTTTTAATTTTTGTACCAATCTATGTACTGTTGGGCGCAAAATGTTCATATTAAAATAATCTTATGTCGCAAGCAATGAAACATTTACATTTTTAAATCATTGGGTTAAAAAAATAACTTGAAAAGAGCAAAAATTTAACAAAATCATAACATTTTCAATGAAGCTTGAACTTGTGTCCCCTGTAGCTCTGTCATTTCTTGACCAATTTTCACTAGCAATCCATGGTTATTTCACTAAGTTCATAATCCGTTTAAAATTTTTGAAGATATTTGCATTTCAGTCACATCATCTTTTTTAAAAACACAAATAACGGTTATTTTGGAATATCTCAAGAACTATTCTACTTTTGACAATTCTGACATATTCGGGTTCAGGGGAACCCGAATATGTCAGATTTATTCGGTCATGACTGTGTTGAAATTTTGTGACGTAGTGTAATCATTTAAATGAAACAAAAAAGAAAAAAACAAGTTAATATGTATCACAAAATCGCAAATATTTTGAAACGGGGCAAAAACGGGCGAGATTTTTTTTTTTGATTATGCAAGTTGAAATACCATATTTTAAGAATATATAAACAAACATTTTGAAAATCAACATTTCCTTAAAAAAACTAATTTTTTTTGACCAATTAAAAAAAAGAAAAATTAAAAATGATTCCTCAATATTTTTTATTACAAAAATTTATAAATAAATTAGTTAAATACCTGAAGTTTATAGATCCATTTAAAAAAAATAGTGTTTTCTAAGAAACAATTCTTCTCTCAAATCGCAATTAAAATATCTTGATTTTCACTTTTTAACAAATATTTCCAAATTATAAAATATTATTCAACTTTGGCAGCGTATAACAAAAAAAGTTAACAACATAGATCCACAATTTTTACAGTTATTCGTGTTGAATTTTATCTTATTTTATATGGTACCGAACACTTATACGAAAAACTAACTTTATTTTTGAATTAATCCTCGTTTTTGGTACTGTTCGTCCCTCTGTGCTACGGCTCACACCCAGGAACGAAATCTATTTTTTTTAGTGATTATGTAGACCATTTTTAAGAAAGAGTCGAACGCCATATAGTGTTCAGTTCTTCGTTAAAAAAAAAAAAAAAAAAAAAAAAAAAAACAAAACAATTGTAGTAATACTGTAAACAAAATTTATTTTTATGTTTCTTTTTTTACATTGAAAAGGAAATTAACAAAAAAAAAATTTTTTGCAACGACCGCAGCACGAACAGCTTGTGTGTGTATTTTGTATATGTTTTGTTTGTGTAAAATTATTTTGCTAGCTTTGTTTGCGCTACGCACAAAAGAAACAAACGAACATTATTGAGCTGAACCGAACACAATGAAGTTCGTGGTAAAAAAAAAAACGAACAAAATTAAATGTTCTCATCTTTTGTTGAGTTGATAAAAACAGCATTATTTTTGTGTTCGCAAGATGACTAACAGGGAAACGTTATTTTTTAATGATTTTCAACACAAACACTATTAGCGTTTGTATTTTCCACTAATCTACCGAACCGAACACTAAAGAGCGATATTTAGTGTTTATTTTCGAACACTGATTTAAATATAATTTTTAATTAATATTTTGTATTAACTGATTATAGTTGTTCTATTAGTCTATAAGAAATTATGTTCTACAGACATAAACAAATGTCAAAATCTGAGCGCAGTATGATAGTTCGTTTAACAGCTGACCCTAACGTAAGTACTGTCATGCTTAAAAGAAACACCAATTATTCGTTTTTTCCACCACTTCAGTAGTTCACGCGGTCAGTTGTATGTAGTTTTGTAGCCATTTTAACTAAAGTCCCCATTCCCTAAATACTTCTTGATCTCTATGGTACATTTAAAATAGTACCAACCCGTTCATTCTTTAAAGCGCAATACATTTTTTCCTTAATACTTTAAAGCAGTAAAAAAATATTGTTGCTTTTGCAATTTATTATATTTACTAAAGGAAAGAAATATAAAAGAAAAATATTCTTTGGACTCCTCATCTGCTACAACAACACACACATACTTCAGACAACCATATTGAGTAGTTTCAGTTTATTTTTTACCAATTCTATTTTTTCTATTTTCCACTTATTTAGAGAAATAAAGAAAATCGATTTTCTTTAACACTTTATTATAATGGTTGACAGTATGTCAAATATAAAAGTCGTTTCTCTTTTTTCGAGCGACAGAAAACCCGAATAACAGTGTCTAAGTAAACAGACGTTGTTACTGATAATTTTGTTTATGAAAAAGTTTATTTAAGTTAAATTTTATCGTTACTGCATTAAAGTTTTTAAAAAATATTTACAACACCAATAATGCTACATCCATAAAGGTACTCTCTCTGGCTGTTATAAAACTTTTTTATCTACAAGCATTTTTGTTATTTTTATAAAGCAAAAATTTATAAAAACATTTTTTCCGCGTAATAAATAAAATTTTTTTTTGCGTACATTTTGTTTCCAGACAAATAAATCTTTTTTATGTTTTTGTCTGCAACTTTAATGGGTAAGAGAACGAATTGAGATAAAATTCTAAAGGTTTGGTTTTTCCTTAAAATTTAAAATTTTCAAATGTGCAAAAACATGCACTTAATCAAATCCAAAAAAAAATCACTTTATAGGCCATTTACGTTACAACGAAATCTAGTAGATTTCATTTGAAATCTTCCTCAAAATCTAGTGCGTTTACATTATACCGTTTTGACATAAGCGAGATTTTGTTTTTATAACAAATCAATGACTTAAATATTTTTGTGTAACACATGCAAACACAAAAAGAAATAGACATTAAAAAATTTGCATTATCTTTAGTTTATAATCAACATCACTTTCTTACCAATTATTTGTTCTTTTTTTATTTTTTACAAATTCTCAATTTTTTTTTTTTATTTTTTTCAACAGTTTTTGTTTTGTTTTTAATTAAAATGTCATATTTTTGTTATGCAGGGAAGTATTTTTTAGTGCTATATGAAAAAAACCATAGTTGCAAAACTAAGTACTACTAAATTTTGAGTAGATTTCGTCGAAATCTAGTCACAAAGTAGATTTTGTTTTGTATGGGAAATCTAGGAAACCACTAGATTTGGCTCGAAATCTCGTAAGTACTAGATTTCGTTGTAGTGTAAACTCGCTATTAATGAATAATTGTCAACTTAACAAAGACAAATTAAAAAAAACTGGGTAGTATTTCCAGAAAGTATGCCTAAGACTGTATTAAATAATATCGCCTTGTTTTTCCAAGCCACTCGTACTCATATACATAAAACTTCCAAATAGCGCAGTCAATTTATATGGGTAATTCCATGTCAAATCGACCGAGAGTGGACACGACCTCTATCGATTTTAATGAAATTTGGTGAGAAGGTGTCTTTTATCCTATTAGGAACATATATGAACAAAAAAGTTTTTAAATTTTTTTTTTCAAAAGTTATGTTATATTCAAAATGTTATAATTTCGCCGAATTAGACAAATGTGTTGAGCTTCTTTCTTCAATATCTCGAAAACTACTTTACATACGAAGAAAAAAAAAATTTTTTTTTTTGAAAAATGTAATAACTGCAAAATATTAAATTTTAAAAACGGACTAAGTCAAAACCTTATTTTTTATCTGGTTGATTTTTTTTATATTATACCTCAAACTGTTCTTTAAAAATCCTGAAACTCTGAAGGAGGTGTTTTTTTTTTCTTTTTTGATATATGATTTTTTTTCTTTTGCAAACTTTAAAAAATAATCTTAAAACAGAATTTAATTATTGTAATTCTGAGCAATAAGTACACTGTGCTAGTTGCAAAAAAACAGACAAGCCGGGCATTTAGCGTTTTAACCTAATTCGGGTACGCTGAATCCAGTGGTGTTAAATGTTTTTTTAGGTTAGCTCTTGTTTTCAAGATACATATACCGTTATTTCGAAAATGGAGGAGGCTGCCCAACATATATTCGTGTAACTCAAAAACGGCTTAACTTATTGAAATAACTAAAAAAAACAGAAATTCCGCAATAAATAATAAAGTGGGGTTGGCCATACATTTGACCCATCTAGGAGCATCCTACGCGCTGTACCATACAAATATGGCGGCTTAATAAAATAGTTAGTTATTTATTTAATTTCGGTGTGGTATTGCATATCTCCTATCGGAAGCGTTCTCAAGTTGCGAATAGGTAGATTTGAAAGAAGCAATAAACTCCGCGACCCAGAGAGTCTTTAAAGCAGCCCGTTTGTCTTACCATATCCGTTTTGTCTATTGAAAGTTCAGAAGACTCGTCATTAGTAATACAAAATCTGGTATCTGGTAATAATAATCTGATAAGCTTGGTATAAACATGACCCAGCTTAAACTGTGATCTCAGTGTCTAGTAAATAAGTCAGTTATTTACCTTAGTTCTCCCTTTTCAAGCAGAGCTAGCCTTACTTGATTTGTACTGTGTAAGATGACAGGATAAAAAATTTTTTTGACTGTCTCAGCCCGGAAATCGACCTCCATGTGTGAATGAATTTTGAACCTTGATCTTATTGTCTCTCTGATGTAACCGACAGGGATGCCGAACAAAGGCTTAGAGCCTGTTTATAGACGAACGCCTCTGTTTGTCAAGCGGTCTGCCCTTTCATTGCCTACATGCCCTTCGTGGCCGGGTACTCAACACAAAAAGAATTATTGTGTTTCCCAAGATCGTTTGGAAATGTAATTACTGGCCTGGACTTCACCTTTAAGGAAGATAGCGTTCTGAGAGCGGCTTGGCTATGTAAAATTATAAATAAAAAGGTTTAAAAAAGTTAAGCCAATTTTTTAACCTGGGCCCAGAATGCCGCCCTCAGTATCACCATTCATCTGTTTGGACCGTCGGTGAACCAAACTTGGTCTGCAAGCCCCAGCCACCAAGACTCTTACGCCGATTGGTCCCTTTCAGGTAAAAGACATTGAAATTCCTATTGAATAACAGACTTGGTAGCACATGATCACCAACCAAAATAATTGGATTGCTACAAAGAATCTTAGGAATACGCATATGACCCCCAAATCACCAACTTAGCAATCCGCGGTAGCCTGCTAGTACGCCTGCAGGTCTATTTCTTTATTGATAGGCGCAACGGAGAAATGTGCAGGGTAGCTCTTAAAGCTTTACTGGGACAGGTCTTCATGGTGCCCGTGATGGATAAGCAGATCAGGCGATAAACCTTTTTAAGCATAGCCTTCGCCCTGACCTGTTCAGTTCAGTTTTGACCTATGCCACAGTAACTGGTGAACTAACAGTTAGTGTGGCATAGGTCAAAACTGGTCTAATTATCGAAACAAAAACCAAATAAGTTACCGATGGAGGAATTCCCAGTAGATATACAGGGCAGATGGTTAGTAAAATAACACCCGTGGACAAAAACATGCATCCTTTTGCATGAAACGTCTGACTCATAATGGGCGGTTAATGGTAGGCGTCCTTTTTGTTTAGGCGGCCTGAGTAAAGACATGCTCATCAAGTAACCTTAACTAAAACTGATAAGAAAAACAACAGTTAAATATAATCAATTAGATTCATAATTTGACGACTTATGGCCCTTTATTCCTCCCAGGAATTAAAATGTTCAGATAAGAATAATGTATTCCATTTGCTTATCCGTCACTCTGGGTCTTAGGGCCGATTACTCACAGACATAAATTTTCGTTTTTAATAAAGACATCAAAAATAAGTTAGGGCCACAACTCTTTTTATGCTTGTTTGAAGCGCTGCAATTTAAAAATAATAAACGACATTTTGCAAATTGTGTCCTCTAGAAATATGGGTTTTATCGGTAAATTTTTGATAAGATTTTGGCGTAATTGTGGCACTATTTTGTCATTCCGTTTTCGGGTTATTTGTTTAGACTCTATCATTTTCATATGTTTATCTACAGCAAATAGTTTAACTTAAAATTACTTTTAAATTTGGTAGAACTTGTTTTTCGGGAATTTCGTTTGTAATAACTTTTTTCTATGAACATTAATTATGTGACATGCCGCACCGCCTCGTTAGAACTAAATACATACAACATAAATCACATTGATTCATATTGAATCAAGTTAGGCATTAGAAACAAATACTCATAACAACTCCATACTTACTTACTTTACTTTGGATGGCTATTACAATCGTGAATCGGTTTCTGGCAGAAATAAGATGAAACGCCAGCCATTTCTGTCTTCCGCATGCTGGGGCCAGTTGAAGACACCAACTGCTGTTAGGTTTTGTTAAACCTGATCGTTCCAACGGAAACTGGCTTGCCCTTTTCTACGTTGCCCACATGCAGTGGAGAATCTGTGGATACTGAACGAGAAAATGGCTACACGGATCCCTGCGAGTCTAGTGCTACTTCATAAGAAATATCTATAACATCGTTGCGGCGCATTCTAAGGGTTTATTAAGGAATGTTTCCACATTGAATACAAATGCCTCAAGAATTATTGCCTAGGGATGCATCACAACGGCTACAAAATGTCAATCAATCAGTTGAAGGGCCTGCAAAAACATGCGAATAAGATTTTTCTGTTTTGTCTTTAGGAAATGAGTGTGTTTTCAGTAGACATTTATGGCTAAATGGAATAACTCAAGGACCCAGAACATAAATACTTTGTTTAGATCTGCAATAAATATTTTTTAATTTTACATACAGACAAACTAAATATTTCCTCATTGACCTTTCGTCTTGTTGAAAGGCATAAAAATGTATGCCAATAATCTTTCTCTTATAAAATTTTTTGAGACTTTACCTTTCACTCATTATCTACAAAATTTAAGTCCAGCAGCATTTTGGATTCATAAAATAATAAAATACTTCGTTTTTCCACACATTTACCCCCTTCGAAATTTCACAATGGCCAAGCAACCATTTAGTATAATAATTGCAGCAACGAACCGTAAAATAATAGAATTTCCGTTATTTTTTTTTTAGTCATAGAACATTTCCGATGTACGAGAAAAATGAACACGAAAAATAAAGTTGTGGATTAAAAAATTTGAATCGAAATTTTAAATATGAAAATGAGTGCAGCAGCATGATGATGTCGAAAAATAATTATTGAAAACGTTGATAGAGAGGGAAAATATTTTCATGGAAAACATGCTTTTTGTTTTTCAAAAACAACAATCCTATTAAATAGCAAAGACTCTAAAGAGAAATAAACGGATATTAGTGAACTCATGTGACTAAAATTACAAAAAACAAAATTTTTTCATTTACTTATATTCCAAAAACAAAAACTGACCAATTTCCTTAATAATTCTAAATTAAATAGTTTAAATCACTTTATGTAAGTTCGTGCGTGTTGGGGTTTCGATTCAGGAAAAGATCACTGGAGTTCTCGGGAAAGATAATTTTGTTGTTCTGAAGGATTTTTAGACGGTTAATTTAGGGAGTATTTTTAATAAGTTACTTAATCGGTTTCAAAAAAAAAAACATCTAAAAAAACTGATTTTATCAATTTTTAGTTGAGTGTGCCAAATAATGGTTTACCAAAATAACTTGAAAAAGTATCTTCAAACATTCATCAAAACAATTCTCTTCATTTCTATTTAAACAATAACGCAGAGAAGTTTAAAATAAAAAAAAAGGGTTAGCATTAGGCTTAAAAATTTGAAAAAGGTCCAGAAAAGTACAAAACGCTAATCGGTCGATTACAGATAGCAACACAACTCAAGTTGAGTTGCCAACAGCGAAATGAGGCAACACTGCTAATGTTACATTACACAATTTTTTTTTTTTAATTTTATATTTTAGTCGGCGGAAAACTCAAATCTTTAAAGGTTTTTGAAAAGTTAGCTCGGGTTCCTGAAATAAGTTTTTGAATTTTTTTAAAAGGCGTTTGGTATAAGTCAAAAAAAAAATTACTTCTGAGATAAAACACTATTTCAGATGTCTTCAGTAGAATTGGTTAAAGTAGTAGGTAAAAGGGTTAAACTGTTCGACGAATATTTTATGCATCAAATTTCACTAGGGGTCTTTTTGGTCTTAGAAGACCCCTAGTGAAATTTTTAGTATACTTTTGTGTAAAAGTTTAACAAAAGGACAAAAATTAACTCTTAAGATGAGTGTAAGAAGGTTAATATGTTCTAAGAAAAGAATCGCCATACAATTCTACTGAAGATATCTAAAATAATATTTTAGCTCAGAAGCAGTGTTGCCAGTGGATTTTTCGAAAAAAAAACACGTTGGAAAAATTTCCCCTACAATAATCCCTACGCATTATTGTCATTAAAATAGAAGAAAAAAACATAAGTTATAAAAAATAAATTTTATTCGAATATGTATATTAAAGCTTTGGCAAAAAATAATTTAATTTTCAACAAGATCGGTGAAAAAGTTTCTGAGTTAGAAGGTGCAAAATTTGACATTTTGGCCAAACATGTGTTCTTTCTCGTCCACTTAACTTATTACCTATGGGTGTAAGCAAAATTTGTCCCGAACAAATTAGATAGATAGACATGTAGGGATTTTCCCCTACTTCTGGCAACACTGCTCAGAAGCACATTTTTTGACTTATACCAAACGCCTTTTAAAAAAAATTCAAAAACTTAGGAACCGATATTTCAGGAGCCCGAGCTATCTTTTCAAAACCCCTTAACAGATTTGCTCTACCAATAGTCTAGTTTCGTTTCGCGTTGCAAGTACTGAGGCTGGTTTTTTGTTGCACAGTGCAATTTGTTTCATTTAAACCAGTTAATTAATGCGAGCTAACTTTTCAAAACCCTTTGGCAGATTAGCTGTACCAATAGTCTAGTTTCATTTCGCGTTGCAAGTACTGAGGCTGTTTTTTTTTTTTTTTTTGATGCGCAGTGCAATTTGTTTTATTTAAACCAGTTAATTAATGCAATATAAAATTTTTTTTAAAACTTGACCCGCTTAGTCACTTTCGGATTATAAATTCTTTTTAATTCTAGATTTTAACAATAAATCTTGTGAGATAAATGTGTTTATATCATGTCTTTAACGATATCGATGATATGACTGGGTCTTAAACATAGAGTTATGTACTTCATAGTAGGGATGGGCAAATTGAATAAATATATCCATAAATATCGAATCGATATTGTTTAAGAGTATCGATATTAATTATTTCAAAAAAATCGATATATCGAACGTATTTTCCTGAAACTATTACCAAATTAAAAAATTTAATATACCTTTGTACATACATGCATACTTATAAACAAACATATTATATGTTATTACATTGTTACATTGTTACTTTTTATTGTTTCATTTTACTTCAAAAAATTAATAAGAACAAAAAATTCAATAAAAAAAAAATTCCATATGAAATCTAAAAAAAAGTAAATTACGAAAAATTTAAATGGAAGTAAATAAGTAATGGAAGTACCAACTTACCTTAAAATTTGAATTGCACCCCAAAAGTACCAACTTTAACTAGAAATGTTTTTGATTGTTTAAGTCAAACCAGCAGTCATCAGATATGGACATCAGGAGCACTCTCTGTTTTATGTGCTCTCCTGTCAATCTGCTTTTTGTATCCGGCACTGCTTCTTATAAATGCCAATCATATTATTTCTTCATATAAGTTTAAAAAAGATATGATGCATGCAGTGATGCCAATTATTTAAAAAACATATTATTTGAAAAACGGCTAAAATTTTGAGTTTTTACTGAAGACTGACTTTAAAAAATATCGAATTCGATAGTCGTATCGTCAATATCGATTTATCGGTATTTTTAATATCGGCGATATATCTCGATTTTTTTTAAATATCGATACTTTGATATATCGATATTTTTTGCCCATTCCTAATTCAAAGGTCCCTCATGGTTTATTCGCGAGACATTTTTCTGATGTGAAATTCCCTATAATTTCTTAAGTACTTATTTCCTGACTTCATTCCTTCTTCTCACAGAAAAAATTATTAGTAGTTTTTTAGCAATTAAAAAAAATTAATTAATGTGATAATTGAAACAATTATTTTTTTTTTGTTGAAAGAAAATTAAAATAATAATTTTGATTTAATTAACATTTAAGTTGTTTTAAAATAAATTTTGAATTAAAATAATAATTAAATAACAAAAAATTATTTCATTCAACATTTTTTTATTTTTTCGAATTTATTCTATGAGCTAAATTTTAGATTTGTATTTTATAAACCTTTTTTGTAATAGTTCTATTCCTTAAATTTTTAGGAATGATTTTTATAAAAAAATGTTGAATATAATATAAAGTAACCTACGAAAGGAAATAATTCCCAGTTTCTATTTGAAAAAATTATTTCTTTTAAAATAAAATAATTTAAACTTGTGAAATTGTTGTTGGAAATTTTTAAAATCAATCAACATATTGTTTATAACGGCAAAGTTTTTTGATCATTTTTTTAATTAAAATTAAAAATATCATTTGTTGAAAAGAAAATATTCAAAATATTAAATTTTTACAATTTTTAGTAATCAATATAATCATTTTGGTAAGAGGTGCAAAATCAACAAATGGGTTGCCTAATTCTATGAATTTAGTATAAATGTGGTGATTAGAGAAAATTTTAAATTTTTTCTGTGCTGAAAACATTTCATTGAAAAACGATCGAGATTTTTTTTATTTCAGCACCATGCATTTAGATTTTATGAAGGCTGCATGGCATGTTGCACCAATGATGTAAATTCGAATATAGCTGAGTTGTGTCACTAGTAAGTTTTTGAACTTCATAACCACTAGCCATGGTTTTTAAAAGAGTTTCTCAGCTTTTCAGAAGATTTTTGACAACTGCTCTTATTTATGCAGCAAGATAAGGATATGAAAAAAATGTTTGACGACATTGTCATCGTTAGTGGATCCAAGCCCTGGTTCACATATTCAACAAATAAACGCATCTGCCTCTTCAATTCGTCAATTATATACGTACTTAATAGCAAGTTTTTTTGAATGCAAATTACAACAAAGTAATTGTAGATAAAAAAAGCGGATGTAAACGTCTTATCCGCAAGTCTTTGCAACTAATTTCTTGAACAATATTAGTCTATACTTTCTTTATTATGGTTTTACACAAATTTCAGGTATGCTCGTGTATTTTTATTTTGTATCTCTACATTTTGAATATTAAACAAAACAAAATTTTTTCTGTATTCGCACTTCTAAATCTTAACTGAAATAGCAAATATATAAAGAGAAAACGTATAAAATAGCTGATATAGCACTTTATCAAAAAAAGCTACTTTGTCCGAAAACGTCCAGCATTACCGATTCAATATGCCAACAAATTTAATTTACAAATCAATAAAGAACTACAACCCAATTTTTTCTCAATGTTCAATACTTTTCGAAACGGGTAACTTAGTGATGAAAATTATTTTTGTTTAAATACTCTGATTTGTCTGCCTTAAAGTTAAATTAAATTTTTTTTTTACATTCAATGCTTTTTTTGTTTTCTTTTTTTTCCGCTGCAAGTTTGTGCTTTTTCCCCTCTGTGCGTCCGTATTTTTGTTGGCTTCCTGAATATACGCTATTTTTCGAAAGACTCAGTAGAATAGAATTATGTTGATGTCAAGTTTTTTTGATGCAGTTCGGAGTTGAAATCGAGCATAATCCGTTCAGAGTTATGGACTAAAATGTGGACGAACTTATGTTTAAATTCGGTTAAGGTATTTTCTATTTGAAATTAACACAAATAATTTTCTGAATTCTTTGTGCTATATCATTATTCCAATAATGGATTTTCGACTCGCCCACTTGACTAAACGTTACATCACAAAAATCTTAATTTGGTGCATTTTTGAGTCAAAATTCGAAAAAATTTCATAAAATTGAAACCGAAATCTTGATACATATTTTTATAAAAATAGGCATAAATTAGTTTTATCTGAATAAAATTCCACTAGAAAAATTATTGATGATCACAAAGGTCTCGTATTAAACCCATTTTCGAAAAGCACTTTAATACGACTAAGCCATTACTTAAAACACTGACAGAAATTGTCATAATCGGTCCGTAATTTCGTATAAACCAGACACTAGAAAAACCTAAAAATACGCCTTTAATCCTAGCTGCCATGAATTTTGCCAAACATTGGTTAAATTTCACTTAAAATTTTAATTTCAGATTTTATAAGGACTGATTCATAGTTTAGTATGGATCACATAAAGTTCACTTAGTCCCCCCTTAATATTATGAAACATTTACTGCAGAAACTTTCTTCAATTCTCTTTTGTAACTGCATTCGTGTCCATGCAATTAAACTTTTACTTTGCAGCATTTAGGCATTTTGTATGCCTTCTCTGTTTCTCTCAATAACAAACTCAAAAAAACTGCTTGCACACGAAACAAAGCACACTTTCCCTTTCGTCTTTCCCTTATCATCAACAAACTAAAATGTTTCGCAGCAAATGTTTCAACATAAGGAAGAGAACTTACAAAATATTTGAAAACTTCTCCTTCCTGGATAAGGGCAAAGCCGTATATAGAATTCTTACACGCAGAAAAAAAATATGGTTGGAAGTAACTAAGAACAACATATAGTGGATAGATTTTAAGAATTTTATGTTAACAGGTAACCTTATTATCGTTAAAAATTACCATAATATGGCTATAATAATTCATAATTTGTTCGAAATTAACCATATTGTGGTTAAAATTAACCTCTTCAAGTTATTTTTACCGGGAATTCCGGAATTAAAAAATATAATTTTCTACGTTTTTGGGAAAGTAAAAACTCCTGAAATTAAGGAACCCTAATGTAGAAAATATTGGTTTAATTGTATTAGTTTCGTATGTGTATGTATGAGTTTTTCGTTTTGAAAACTTTATATAATTTCCGTTTTATATGATAAGAATACAGAAGTTGTCAACAACTTTATTTTACGAAATAAGAATTCTATTCAAAAAAAGAAAAAGAAAAAAACAAGAAGTCATAAAGTTTTGTAAAACGAACATACAATTTTCTCGTAACTTGAAATTGTTTTTTTTTTCCAAATAAAAAAATTAAAGCAAAAAATAAATTTCCGTCAAAAAAAAAAACATTTGTCTGTCTGAAGTTTTGTAAGAATTTTATTTTGGGAATGCTGCAGGCTGCCCTGGGTTTGTCTCGTATTTCTAATGTTGTCGTTAGTGTTGCTGCTGCTGCCGGCTCGCTTAAAAGCTGTGATGATGTCGATGTTTTGTTGCTGCAGCATAGAAATATTACAAGCAAAACAATATCAAGTTGCAGACTATAACAATATTTTTTGTTAGTTGGATTTTTTTGTTGCTTCTTTTGGACAGACTGGATGCATAAAGTTTACTATTACTTTATGATTGTTTGCTTGTTTGTTATTATTGCTGTTGTTGCTTATAAGTGGAAAGCACAATGGGACTTTTCTTTCTGAAGTTTCATGCTCAAGTTTTTAAAGTTACTTTGGTTTACAAAAGGCGTATCTAACATACAAAAAAATTATATTAGATACGTCTTTTGCAAATTAAAGTAATAATTTGATTTTTGCGAATACTTTGCATATCACTTTGGTTTCAAAATTTTTAAATCAAATGGTCTTTATCACTCCAATCATAGAAAGCAAGTGGAATATATTTTCCGGTTTAAAAAGTTATTTAGGATTTTGGACAAGTACTGGACTAAAGATGAGAAGAGGAAATTATTTTTTTTATTTCTTAAATTTTCTCAAGTTAAAACGAAACGCGTTTGACAAAAGAATGCAAAAAAAAAAATACTGAAAGACCGCATGTCTTTAACATAAATGTATTCGACTTTGAGAAAAGAGATTGACAAGTAACATCTTTGCTAAGTTTCTGTTTCATGGAAAACGTAGCCCAATATGAGTCAGCTCTGGTTAAAACTTTACGAACCATTCTAATAAGAGTTTTACTAACTCAAATTTTTTTCTATTTCCTGCCCACAGTGCACTTAGAAAAGTTCTCGCCTGACAAAACTTATGTTAATGCCAAAGGCGTTCAAAATTTATAATTGAATTTTACAATTTATTATTATTTGTTTGGAAAAAAGTCAACGCTTTTTCAAAAATCACTTAAAGAGAATTTTAATTTAAGTTAATTTTTTTAAACCGACACATTGTTAATAGATAGAGTTTTTGAAAACTTTAAACAAACTACGATTAAAAGGAAATTATGTTCAATGTTTTGTGAAAAAAAAAATTTTATAATAAAATAAAATATTAAAAAATTCAAATTATTTTAAATCTCACCTCAGGTGTATGAAAAACACAAAAGAGATTGCAAAGAGATTTTAGTAGCAGGTGGAATAAAAAAAGTCGGTAAAAATGGTTTAGTAGAAAGTTTGTTACCTTTTGGGTGGATTTATAGAAGTAATGCCAAAATGAAAGAGAAAAAAAGCTGAACTTTATGGATAGGATCTTAAGTTTTTTGCAGTCATAAGAAAAGAGCCCTAAACTCTTAAACAAAAAAGTCTTTTAATAATTAATAAAGTCTTCGTTTAACGTCGAATGCTGCAATTGGCATTTTTCAGGACATTTTAGAGTTACTTTATACTATAATTATTATTGTGGTTATTTTTGTTGAACTGTTTATGGTTTTTAATCCAAATTTTGTTATATTTAATTAGGCTAAAGTTCATTAAATTTCCTTTATAATTTAATTTTAATTTTAAAATTGACTACTAGACATGTGTGTGTGTTCGTATTTTAAACTTATTCTACATATCGTTAGCTAAAACGCAAAAGGCCCTAACTAACATAAAATTAAAAATCGACTTTTTCAATAAATCTGATGAATTGCATCAACACTAATGTCCACAATAAATTTTGGAATCTTTCAATCAAAATTACCGATTTTATTAACAAAAAACAAACGGCCCTATCTACAAAAGATTACTAACAGTTTGCATTATATACAACATTGTCAATTGTCAAAACAACTGGTAGGTTTTAGAAGAAAAATAAATTATAAACAGTATAAGGCAATTTATCGATTAACATTTTTAATAGTAATTTGCTTCTCCTGTAATATTTTAAACATGTTAGATAGGGCGTTTTGCGTTTTAGGTAACGATATGAAACATAAACTTATGAACACAGCTATTTACATCTACAAATGTGTCTTTGCCCGACAGGAAATTGTTTTTTGTCTCTCTCTATCTCTTTCATTCAAATTGAAAGTTTTCACAACCAATCTAAATTAAAATAAATAAAAGTTATAAACAGTTTTTTTCAGACATTTATTTGCCACTGAATAGACTCCTAGTAGTTTAAATAAAACTTTTCAAATGAAATTAATTATTTTGATTTGTTTATATTATTTTTATTGTTTTTTTTTTTTATTTATTTTGGAAAAAAAAATTACAACCTTAATATGATATGTGTAATTCATTTTGAAACAATATTATGTTAAAAGTTAAAAAAAAACAAATTTGTATGTAAATATTTAAAAAAAAATATTTGCTTCCATAAATAAAATTAATTTTTATTTTAATTAATTAAAGCAAATTTTTAAAATAAAATAATAAATGTACAGTAATCTCTGTTTTGACTTGTTATAAGAAATATTATATACTATATATATATATATTTTTTAAATATCTATCTGTAAGAGATAATCCATAATGAGACCATATGTTACGTAATCGAATAAATTATTTATTTACCCAATGCCTTTAGTTTTGCCACTCATCTTGCATAAAAGGCTTCAACTTTATATCTCTGTAATGAATACAGACTACCTGATCCATTTTGATAAAATGGACTACTCCATGGACTGGTCCGATGTAATGCAAGCATGGACCATGTCATTGTTAAAAAGTGTTTCTAGTAAGACCGTCTCTCACTGAGACGATATGTCTTCGTTTTTTAACGACATGTTTTTGTTTTTAAACGAATTCAAAACTAATCCTCTTGGGTATACCATGGAGTAGTTTTAAGACTACTCCTTTGTAATGCAAAGCTGGGTTATATGGTCCTGCCCTAGGACATCGTAATGTTAAATAGACCAAGTTTTTTCCATACGATTGGGTTACTTTTAGACTAGTCCTAGTCCCTTGGGGGCTACATTTAACACGCGTGTTTGGACTTGTCCTATTATTTGCTGGGTATGTGTCGATCTAACGATATCCGTCCAGCTAACTGGCTGACTGTCCATGTAAATCTTTCCAATTTTAGAGATAATTTGACAAAATTGCCACAAACGCCAACGAAGGGACAAATATAGAAGGAGTTGTCAGATCTTTTCAAAATTTGGTACACAAGCATAAAATAGCTTAGTTAAGAAAAATAAGAATTTTTGGAGAACCCGTCCAAGGAAACGCCTACCTCCAATGCGTCCTGAAATTGAAAAAATGTAATTTTAGCTTCAATAATGCCCACAAAATTACAAAAAAGTAGTCATGCTGATAGAGATACAACAAGCAAAGTGTGTGTAAATTTTCGTTTAAATCGGACTAAGGACCCAAGTGGCCGCCATATATCCTTCTTTTTAAAAACGCTTTAACACCTACACAAATTGTCCGATCATAATAAAATTTGGTTAATTTATAATTGTAAGATATATATTTATGCTTAATATGGGTAGAATAAGATTATTAATGTAAAAAATACAAAAACATTATTTATTGAAAACTGGGTTAAAAACGCTTAAAATACTTTTGCAAAAATAAAAAATGTAAGGGTTTTTTAAAGATAACATAAATGAGAAAAATTAAAAATCATGAAAAAGCATATGTTTAAATAAAGGAAGCATTTTTATTTATACCAGGTTCGCCCCATTGACGAAATTCGACCAATTGACATTTAATGTGTGTACGTGTGGTTGCAAGATAAATCAAAACGCTTTTTAAACACTTTCATCCTAAAAATTTTGAAAAAAAATATTGCGCAAATCTACACATAAATATTTTATTAAAGATGTAGGTTTCATTAAAAGGTTACTTAACAATCAAATTTATAAAAATTGTATTCGTAAATCGTATTTATATCCCAATAAAAACTTCGCTTACTTTTTCAAAATTAATAGCTTCTTTAACTCATTATATAGTAGCTTTCTTCTATAACTACATCGATAACAACTTCAATAACTAATTTTTTCTAGATGTATTAAAGTAAAAAAATAATGACTTGCTTTTGAATGCGTTCATTTTCGGACATCCCTTGTAAAATTCATTGGTTCTTTCAGTAGAATTGTAAGTAGGGCTCTTATGTTTTTCTGATTACTCAACACATTATTGTGTAGGCGAAGTTTTTACTGGGATGTAAGATAAGATTTTTAAAATTTTGGATTTTGAAACAAAAATGATAAAAGCTTAACTTAATAATTATATATTATCACATTTACAAGCAAAGAAAAAACATGGTTGATACAATCACAATCGCAAACTATCATTAATGTTTGTGGTTATGACTGTGTCAAACACGTCTCAAGTAACAATGTATGTTCAGACATAATCTTTATAGCAAAATATTGTCTCAAACATATGCAACACAATCTAAAATGTCTATTTAAACATGTTAAATGATTCTCACAAATAAAACCAATACAAATTTAATTTCAAACATTTATGTTTTATTAAAATTACATGTACAAGCACTTTGTATTATATATACATACACAGAATGGCATATATTAAAAAATAAAATTAAATACATACATTGTCTAAATGTAAGTACTTACTTGTGTTGAAGATAGTTTTTCCGTTTAATATAAATTGCCTGCATACAAAACGTCTCTTCCAACAATCTTATATGTCTGCAGTTCGGTGATATGTTGTTAAAAGTCCCTTTTTAGGGAAATTCTTTGTCATCTGCTGGTGGAATTTCTGGCGAATCTCCACGAATTACCACGACGCATCAACCCCTTTTTATATATTTATTCGGGGCTAATGACAAAATTTTGCATCAAAATTTATATGCCGGTTTCAATATTGTAGGTTTTTTTTTTTGGCTGCAAAAAAGACAACGTTATTATATATTTATTTTTATAACTATACATACAATATACCGACAAACAACTCACCTGTCATCAATAACGCAATCGCAATCAACAATACAATCGTAAATAATACCCACGGTAACAATGGCCCACATGCTAACAACAACACAAACGTCAGCAACAACCAAAACGATAACAACACTCACGTTGACAATAACCCACATGTAAACAACAACACAAACGTAAACAATAACTCACAAGCAAACAACACTATACACGTAATCAACACTCACGTAAGCGTCAACCAAAATTATGATAATCCATATATAAACAACAACAACATTAACAATACTTATGATTACAACAACCCACATGGCAACACCATCACACAAAACGTCAATAACAATACACACGGCAACAACATCCAAAACGTAAACGGCAACAACACTCACGTTTTCAATAACATGAACGTAAACAACACTGGCGCAAGAAACAACACAACAGTAAACAACAACACATATGGCAACAACACCACCACAAATAGAAGGAACAGGAGAATAAAAACAGTAGGGAATATAGCAACAAAACTAGAAGTTCTAAATATCAGAAGCTTATATAATATAACACTGATAAATGAATTCGGCAACGACTCAAAATACCTAAAACCTATAGACCATACTTACAACACAAGACGAAAAGCAGAAGGAAGATATAAAGTAGAACGATTCCACAACAAATACGGCAAAAACTGTCTTAGTGTTGTACTTCCAGCTCTGTTCAACAAATTACCCACTAACTTACTTAATCTACCAAACACAAACAAAAGAAAAAACTTTATAAAATCATATATTTTAAATTCGCAATGAAATATTGAATTTTTAAAAAATATTATTATATCGCCACAGTCATTGAATTGTTATTATGTATTATTATCTTATTTTTATCCTTTATATTGTATTAAAAATTAGAATAGAACTTATCCTGCAGATAAGCCACATGGCTTCGCGGGAATAAACAATACTATAAGTAAAATGTAAATAATTGCAAAATGTAAATAAATAATTGAATAATTAAAAAAAAAACTTATATAAATAACTTACCTGTTTCAATAAACGTATAGTAATTTATTTCGTAAATTTGCTGGGCAGCATGGCCTTTTTCCCCCCAAATAAAGGTTTAATTCTTTTATTGTTATTATTAATTTAACTGACGCTCGCGGACAGAAATAACGTGGGAGAAAATTTGCTTTTCTTTATAAACACACACCGTTTTTGTTTTAAAGCGAACAAAAATTATGGTTTTAAACATACCTTTTGGGTGCAACTAATATTATAATTTAAATTATATGTTTGAAAATATATACATATATTATAGTAGCAAACATTTCACATAATTTAAAATGTTTAGCTAGATCAGAGTAACTTTTAAGGTGTAAAAAAACATTTAATATTATTATAGTGAATTTAAAAATGTTTAGGACAAAAAATATGTTTTCAAGTTATATAAAGACTATAATAAATGTATTATGGTAAACATATTTGGCAAACATAAAGAAAACTGGTCGTAGTGACCATTCATTAATCATGTTTTTTCTCTGTGTGTAAAATAAAAAACGTTAGAAGAAAAACATCCTAATTGATAAAATTATTTTTTAAACCTTGCTTACATTACAAATAGAAATGGACCCGTTAGTATTTTGACACACTAGCACTCGCAATTTCTCATATTAAAGGCAATTAAATTTGTATCAGTTACGTTTACAAAATATTTTTATAGAAAAAAAAAATTCTCTCGTATTTCCAAAAATTTAATAAATATAAGCTCTTTTCCTCATGCATAACTAAACAGCCGTATCTTTTTTAAATCTAATAAAACACTCAAATTTGCATCATATATTCATTTACTTTTTAAAAATAACTTCACGTAAATGTTGCCCGCGACTCCGGTTCAAATGGTCGTAATTCGTAAGGTGAATGAATAACACGTGTTATGTTATACTGTAAGGCTTCAATCGTGTTTAGCTTGTACATATAGACCAACGACTTCACATAACCCCACAACACGTAGTCAAGAGGCGTCAAATCACATGATCTTGGCGGCCAACTCACAGGGCCATTTCGAGAGATAAACTGCTCACCAAATTCATCCTTCAATATGTCCATTGTTTCACGAGCTGTGTGGCATGTGGCACCGTCTTGTTGAAACCACATACCAACCAAGTCCAACTCCGCCAATTGGGGCAAAAAAAAGTCGCGTATCATGGCTCGATATCGTTCGCCGTTGACGGTAACGTTTCTTCCACGGTCGTCTTTAAAGAAAAATGGACCAATGATCCACCAGCCCATAAACCACACCAAACTGTCGTTTTTTCGGGATGCATCGGTAACTCTTGTATGGCATGTGGCTGTTTTTCGCCCGAGATGCGGCAGTTTAGCTTGTTTAAGTATCCATTTAGCCAGAAATGAGCCTCATCGCTGAACACAATTCTTCGATAAAACAGTGGATTTCCATCGAACTGTTGTATGGTCCATTCACCAAAAATTCGACGTTTTGGTAGGTCATTCGATTTTAACTCTTGTACAAGTTGGATTTTATAGGCTTTCAAATGCAAAAATCGTCACGTAAAATTTTCCACGTGGTTGAATAACACATGCCCAATAACCTGAGAGCGGCGACAAACTGACATTTCACTATCCTCATTAACACTGGTCACTAAGGCTGCAATATTCTCTTCTGTACGCACTCTACGAACGCGAGTCGTTGGTTTAATGTCCACCAAAGTAAATTTGGTACGAAATTTTGTGATAATAGCACGAATTGTTGATTCACTAGATCGATTATGACGAACATAAAAAGTTCGTAACATACGATGGACATTTCTCACATGGCACGAATTTTGATTATAAATTTCAACGATTTGCAGTCGTTGCTCGTTTGTGAGTTTCTCCATGATGAAATGGCAGAGTTCAGTAAACTTCTCACTTTCACAGATGTAGCTTGGATAAAATTACCAATCAGTGCTGCCAGCCCGAAAAACCTCATTCATAAAAAGTTACCTAAAAGCATTCCACATAACAATTTTTTTGAAACAAAATTTTTTTTTTTTTTATTTTTGTCTATGGGTCGAAGCGTAGTGCAACGGTGCCAAAACGGCTCATAATGTCACGTAGCCTTTATAAAATCCTCATTCCGCACTAAAGTCCTTTCGATCATCAGCTATCTTATTATGTTGGTATTTAGATTAAGTTTGATCCAAACTTATTTTATAGAAATCCAAACCAAATTTTATTTAAATCGGTCCATATTTGACTATAGCTCACATACAAATACTACTCCCGAAAATAACATTTAATGCCGTTACTTCCTAAAAAATTTTGTTTTTAGCATGCAATTTGGCGACAGTAACTTTGAAGCTACTATGTCATGTGAAAATATTGTGTTTGTAAGATTAGAACTGTACATAGCTCCTATACAAGTCTACTACCTAAAATCATTTAGAGACAAAAAAATTGTATTTATATAGATGAAGGTATCTTATGGCGGGGGCTGCGATTTCCATGCAAATGCATGTTTTTCCTGATAGTCTAGGAACGATTCCAACCAATTATTTTTAACGAATCATTAAATTTGCGTTAAAAAGGCACGATTTGTTTTAGCATATTATTGCATATTATGGTAAAAATGCATATTTTTTGCATATTTTGCCATTTTGAGTGCTTTTTTAAATTCCATGTTATAAAAAAAAGTTATCAAACAATTTATAAATACACAAAAAAAAAATTGTTTTGGTACTTTGCTTTAAATACAAGTTTTTCAAGATTTCTATAAAATATACTTTTGCAGCATCTTACATGGTAAAGGCTGCGAAGGGTCTTAAAGTATTTTATACAAAACTTTTACAAGTTACTTGCTTGGCACTTGAGTTATACCGTATTGCAGAGGAAATTAGAAGCCAATTCGATAATATTGCAATTTTTATTAAAATTTATACCTTGATTCCCCTTCCACCGCAGTCAGGAGTAACAAGATTGAGGCCTTCAGATGCTCCAAAATGCAATTTGAAAAACTCTGAGTAATTTAAGAATATTTGAACAGCTTTTTGATACCGATGATAATGCAATTGAAAAAAGTAAACGATGTATTAAATTTAATAGCATTTGCATTTTCCAACTACGGATATATTGGTGAAACAATAACTAAATTGGAGGGATTAAGTTCACTTTATACTCAAGTCAAATTATTTGATATTGCAGAAAGTAAAATTAAGAATGCGGAAGAAAGAAACTCGCTACAATTAAAAAAAAACCCAAACGTTTTGCAAAAACAGATTAAGGATAATGCATTGCCATCCTTTAAGTATGGTCCTATAACTTCGGCTGATGTTGAGAGATCAACTTCTTTGTACAAAAGTGTTTTGCCTCTGAACAATCAAAGTTTTTCTTTTGAAAATAAAAAACTTAATTGTATAAATAAACAAAAATTCAAATTAGTTTTTTAGGTTTTTAAAAGATACTTATATGCTAAGAATAGAGTTACGGCCAATTTTACCATGTTCAGTTAAAATTAACTATCAGTTTTAACTGTCAAAAAATATTGTTAACTGGAAGTAAAGGCAGAAAAGTGGCCAGTATTTGCTAGTCACAGTAGTTTACAAAGGCCTTCCTGCGTCTTAGCAATTTTATTTATTTATTTAATAAAACAAATTAAAAAAATCTTTATTTAAAACTTATCTTTATTCTATGAGATAAGAATGAATAAAATATGATGTTACATGAGCTTACTTGATTTTAGTCCAATTACAATAGTCGTCTAGTATACAGTATAAAAGTTAATACAAAAACCAATTAATAAAAATATAATAAGAGCGAGAGCAAATGATATTGTTTATTCTCTTTTAGTGATGTGCATAACTATTGATAGTTGATTACCACTTTGTTTTGATTACATTATTAGGGTGTCCCATAAAAAATTAAATTATAAATGAAATTAAAACAATCATAAGACAAATAATAAAAGGCAGTTAAGCATTATAATGAAAAATAATCAAATTGAATAAAATTAAGGTTAAATAAAAAATATTAGGGTTATTTCATGCCAAATCGACCAAGAGTGGTACCCGATCCCTTTCGATTTTAATGAAATTTGGTAAGAAGGTTCCCTTTATCCTATAAGGCACATATAAGTATATATATATATAGGAGCATCATACGCGCTGCAGGGGCAAAAAGACAAAATTTTATTAAACCGCCATATTTGTATGGTAGGAGCATCCTTCGCGCTGCAGGAGCCAAATCAAAGAATTTTTTTAAACGCCATATTTGTATCACATAACTTTTGAAAAACCAATTTTTAAATTTTTTTTCGTTTATATATGTTCCTTATATGATAAAAGGAACCTTCTCGCCAAATTTCATTAAAATCGAAAGGAATCGGGTCCCACTCTTGGTTGGTTTGACATGGAATTACCCAATAGTTTCAGATAAAGCCGGATACAATTCTGGCAGCTACAAAATATGATTTTTTATGGAAACTTTTATAAGATTTTAGTGCATATTTTTATTTTTTAGTGCATATTTTAAGCGGATATTTCGATATTTTAGTGCATGAGAACTTCAGCGCTACTTATGACACACCAAAAAGTGTCACAATGTCCATGGAGATTACTTCATTATGACATGCCACTCATAATTACCCCTGAGTCCTAAATGGGGTAAACTCCCAAAATTTGCCTCTGTATAGTTTCGTGTAGGGTTTTGTATGGTCGAGCTTAAGCAACTAGCTACACTTTCTGACTTGTTTAAATTTCTTTTTGCAGGAGAAAATCTATAATGTGTCCAAATCTAAGGAGACTGGATTAAAAACAAATCTAACGTGTTAAGAGTTCAAGATTTTTTTTCACTTTTTTTATCCCCCCGTTGTGGAATATTGTGGGCGATTTTAGTAAGAAACTTGATTGAAAAGTGATTTTAGAAGTTTAAAATACAATGAGAAGAATAAAAAATCTTTCTGAGAAAATTTTATTGTATTTTTTTACAAATCATTTGTTTTTTTTTTTATATGTATTGGAAAGTTTTTTTTTCAACGCCCAATACGTATAATTAATATTTCTTTTAAATTTTATTTGGTATTACTCATACTCATTATAAATGACATCTTCTGGTAATAGATGTTTTTTTAAGATTTAAAACTATTATTAAAATAATTTTTAGCCACGTGCGAGCAATTAATCTACTTAAAAGATTTTTTTTTTAAAATTTGTTTTCATAAAAAAGCCGAATTTACGCTTCATTAATTTAAAACCACAAGCTGGCATTTAAAATTGGCCTCGTTGTGTTTTAATTGTCCGAACAAATAATGGGCTGTATTCTATTACAGCAATTTATTACTTTAAGTATCTAATGAAACTTTAACAATATGCAAGTGTTTAGAAATAGGAGGGTAAACTTAAAAGGATTTAAAGAATTATGCTTTATAAAATTGATTTATTTTTTTAGAAAATAGTTGGATTTGTATTTTCCATTAGATGCATTTGGAATTATAATTCCTTTCTATCAGGACTGTAAAACATTCCGATCGAAATGTGTTTGAATCCGTAGTTGCAATTCTGATCGAATTTGTTTAAGCTTTTTATACCCTTCACCGAAGGTAAAAGGGTATATATAAGTTTGTCATTCCGCTTGTAATTTCTACAATATTGATCTTAGACCCTATAAGGAATATATATTCTGTATCCTTTTTAGAAGGGAAGTTCAAATCCGGTTGCCTGTCTGTCCATCGCCCATCGTCCATCTGTCCGTCCGTCTGTCCTTCCGTCTGTTGAAATTGGGATTCTAAAGCCCGCAGATATGATGGGGGCTTGGCTGGTATATATTTATGTCAGGTATGTTGATTAAATTTTTGCTATTGAGATTCAGCCAGATCGGTTCAAAAAGGGCTGAGATATTAGCAAAAAACCATGACTACCTCTAATTTTTCCCAGAAATCCAATCTTTAATAAAATTTTCGTTTTTTGAAGAAGCAAAATACGGAATCACTTTTACTTTCGATCAAATTGATTTCTGTGACAAGTATGTATGTTGCATTTGTATTGAATTTGACAGTTGTAATCTATATCCGTCTGTCCGTCAGTTGCTCAGTTTGATTGCAGACACTCGAAATGAAAATTAGTTAAAAGATTCATAAATTCTGTTTAATATTGAAATTATGCCTAGTCGATTTAAGATTTTGCTTAGACCAGATTCAGGTTAATGTTGCAATGGAAGCCGCAAAATATGTCACTAAAGGTTAAACTTGAAGGTTGGGCTTGCAATGCGTCAAGTAGGTTTGGCTTTGTCATTATATATCACTTTCAAAATACTTTTCCTCCTGCCTTTGCCTGTTTTTTTTTTTTTTGAAAAAAAAAAAATCGGACCCACCATTATTCACAATTTTTAATTTTATTTCCCATGAACTCCAAAAATACTCAACCACACACAAAACGAGTAAAAGAAATTAGAAACCAACAAAAATCCAAAAAAGAACATTAAAAAATAAAAATGAGCAACATTGAAAACATCCATTCATTTAGTCGCTTCGTCATTTATTCGTTCATTCATTTTAACATTCATTCACTCACTCACTCATTCATCCATCTTTAGCTCTAACTGAGGTTAACCATAAAAGACAACAAATATGTTGTAAAAAGCTGACTAGCTGGTTGATGGGAATAAATGAATTAATGACTTACTGGCTAAATAAATGAATGAATGAGTTTTTGGTATAAAACAGCAAAACTGAATTAAGAGCAAGAACATTTTAAATGGCAAAATCATTAAATGCGTTGACATGTCAACGTCAATCATGTTCAAACAAACGAAGAAGAAGGCAAACACAAGCATACTTAACTACTGACTTACAAATACATTCAGGGATAATAAAGACTTTACACTCATACATACAAACGCACAACAGCTCAGCATAGCAAGTGTTTAATACAAGTGAAAGCAAAAATGCTGTTAAAATTGTGAACCAAACAAGCACAAAGTTTTGAATTTAATTTTTTTTTTTTTTTTAATTTAATTCTCAATAAGTGTAAATTTTTATAAACGAATATTTAATAATATTAAATATGACATTCAATAGATTAATGTTAATTTTTTTCTCAAAAAATTCTCTAAAATAAAAAAAAAAAATTATTTCAGATTATTAACTTTTTTAATTTTCAATTTAGAAGATTTTGTTTGTCGCGCTTAATTGCCAATTTCTGTTCTTGATGAAAACACTGAAATTTATTGTTGATGGACGATGGATAATCGCCAGATCATCAGGAAACTTCATCCAAAGATTTAAGAAAAACTGAAGATATTATACAAATAACACTGTTAAGCGAATAAGAATTATAAGCAACAGTTTTACTTGTAACAATATCAAAGCTTAAACCAAACCAACAACAATAACCAGTGAGTTTATCTTTTCTTACAATACCCACTTCAATTGGTTGGAATTCTCCCAACATTAATTGTAGTTGTAAGACTAAACAAAAACAACTTGCTTTATTGTTTTCGCAAAAAACAAAGCATATTACCAGTTTAGTTATTTTATGCCGTGCACTTTTATTATCAATGTAATTTTTAATTTAGCAATTAATTCAATTCGTATTGCTTGTTTATATAAATTTTTAATTTAAAATAAGTTTGAGAATTTATCTTAAAATCTTTTTTTAAACATTTACCCCCATATTCATAAACGACAGTTAAATTTAACAAATGTTTATTTAGGAAAATTTTTATACAATGTCTGTTTTGTAAATCTTTATTAAATTTAAAATATTTTTATTAAACCAGGCGTTAATAGCTTGGAAAAAAATTTTTAATCCTATGTTATTCTCAAGTCTAGAATATCTTTTTTTAAATTTTAAGCCTTGAGGAATATGATCGATTTCAAATTATATCTTATTTGGGTTGGTTTAAATACAAAATATGATTTACAAATTTCAACAAGAACTTCAGCAACAATTTGTATGAAATTGTTTCTGACGTTTAAAATATTTTTTTTTGGTTTTGAATGAAAATTTTAACAAAATTTTCCAACAAATAATAATAAATACGTAATATACGTTCTGGGCGAAATTTGCAAACGGTTTCTTTATTTAAAATGTGTGTGGTCGCGAAAAAAATTGTTGGCTTATTATGAACACCAGTGAAAATATTGCTGCCTATTGTAAACAAAGCTTTAAGCTTTCGCGACCACCTTAAGAAATAGCTGTGATCGATTTATTATTATTTTTATCTTTGTTTTAATAATAAAAATGATTTAAAAATTTCAAGCTTAATTTTCAAATAACTTTAATAAATTTTTGTTGTTTTCCCATTGAATAAGTGCTGTGATTCTCAAGACTTTCTCGTACAAAATAGAAAAAAGTTTCCTAAATTAGCTTATATTGTTTACCTGAATTATATTTAATTCAAAACGAGTTCAAATATCGAAAATATTTAAGATAAAGGAAATTCCCAAGTCTTTCTCAAACCTAAAATTCTTCTGAACAAACTAATGTGTTAAAAGTTTTATATATCGCACACCTAGTTTAAAAGTGACTCAACTCAAAATTTTAATTTTTCGGGTTTATAGGCTTAAACTATTTATCTACAAAAAAAATTCAGTGTATTTTGTTGTTGTTACCAGTTGCTAAGGAACAGTTATGTCTTTCTTTATGTTTCAATAGGTATACAGTTGCAATCCATAAAAGTGGGTTATTGTTACTTGTGTCAGAAAATATAATGATAGTAGAACCCTACTGCTAAGTGCTAAACAGTCTTAATTCGAATTGTGACACTTTTGATAAAATAAATCTTTGTTGGAGATGATATTAATTAGGCTTGTGTCAGTTAAGAAATTGGCAAAAGTGATAAAACTTGAAAAGAATTCAACAAAAGTGACAAACCTTAAAATAATGCGGTAACTTGTGCAAATAATACATCATTCAAAATGACACAATAAAAATTTTTTATTATCTAGTGTATAAATATTAAAAAAAAATCTTTTTAGATCATAATCTGTATGGATCTTCTACTTAAAAAAGAAGGTCCACAGATTTGTTTTTAACTATTTTTTATAGGTCAAAACCAGTTTTTTTGATTTCTGAAATTTTTTTTTTTAATTTATTTTATTTATTTATTTTTATTCAAAATAAAAGCGCATATTTTCTAGTTTTTATCCAACACAAATAAAACTTTTTCCTTTGATGTCAAAGTTTGTACAAAAATTGCAACAAATTGAATTGTTTTCGAATTTTTTCAATAATAAGGTTTGACATGAATTTGTATATTGATTTTTTATACGATACTTTTAGTGTTTTCTGGTATTACAAAAGCCTTACAAATTTTATTCTTTGTAATAAATATTTTCCTTATGGGATTTCCGACAAATCTTGCGGGAAAAAGTCCTGTGAATTTTTTTTCATTAGCGCAACTTTAGCGCTAATATATTTGCAAATAAGTAATGTCAAGAAATAGATGTAGATTCAAATCCGATAGGCAAGGCAATCTTTTATGTTCCGAAATTTCGAACTGGCAAAAGAAAAGGAATAAAAATGTACCCAATTTGGAATTTTTTAAAGACTCTGAATAATTTTATGAAACCGAAAAAAAGGTTGTACACACTTGCTTTAAAAAATTTAATGAATGCAGAGCAGCTGCAAACAAAGCTTTTTGGATAAAATTCTGAAAATTCCGTAAACACTGTTTCTGTAAAAGATGTTGACAAAAATAAAAAATGTTAACATTTAAGGAAATTATGAATAATGAAACTATGTGTTCAATGAAAATCAATTTTCTTAATACAAGGAATTACAATTTTTTGAAGGAATTTTCCCAATTTTCAGCATAGTATTTAAATTTATATTAAGTTAATTTTCATATAAACTTAAATCGTATTTAAATACAGATTGATCTTCTAAATTTCATTTCAAAAGTCCTATTAAATTAAGATAAAAGTATGGCAGCACTACTAAATACAAAAAATTACATAAAAAAGTTTATTTATTTGCAAGGTGGTTTGAAAAAACAGCTGAATGTGTTTGATTTGCCTGTTGTTGTTGCATTGTTGTCATATTGAGGACACCTTGCTTAGTTAGAAGATAATTTTGTGTTTAAAACGATTTTAAACACAAATGTGTTTTAACATCAAACCTGAAAATTGGCCATTAAAGTGTCTAGAACACAGAAAAAAATTAAAATAGATTTAAATTGAAAAATTTGTTATATAAATTAAAAAATTAATTAAATTTGCACCAGTAAACAAATATATTTCTTATTGCCAGGATTGTTAGATGTGACGATTTTTCGTAATTTTGACGATTTTTTTGAGAAAATACAGTAAAATGACAACTGCCGATTTTTTACTAAAAGTAATAGTGTTAATATGATTTTCTGGCATCAATAAAACACTTACAAGAAATATTAACAAATTTATTAGGAACAGTCCAAAACGTTATAATCAATTTTTTGAAATACAAAAATTATTGGAAATTAAACAAAAAAAAAAAAAAATCTTCCCTAATCTCAACCCATGTGGCATTAGTAATTCGAATTCTACAATTACAAATATGCATGCCATCGATACTGCAAAAAAAATACACTAGAGCCCCGATTTGCGTAGTTCCTATTTGCGTCGTTTTTTAAAAATTGGCTAAAACCGCTTTGCGTTTTTATGATTTCGATTTGCGTCGCTACATGCGATTGGATTTTTTCACTGATGTCATAATCACATGTGAAGCATTTTCTATTTGCGTGTAAAAAGGCGAATTACTACCATTTAATTTGGTAGGTAAGTTATTCTAAGTATAGCTGCGTGTTAGGAAGTAAGAAGTTAGTTCTTAACAAGAAGTTGTGTAGAAAAATGAGTGCAAAGAGAAGAAAATGCATTAGTTTGGAACTAAAATTGGACGTAATAAAACGTTTCAAGTCGGGTGAAAAGGCTGTTGATATAGACAGAATCCTTGGTTTAGCATCTTCAACAGTAAAAACCATTTGCAATAGTGATAGCGCTAAATATTAATCATTTAAAGATAGCTCAAGTTTATAACAACTAAGATTTTCTTTTTTACTTAATGTTTTTCTGAATATGATAAATATATTTCAGCTCACTGGCTAAAATAAATAGAATGAAGCTTAACCATATCACTTTCTTTATCATAAATAGAATTTCTTGCAAAAAATTTATGATTTGTAAAATTTAAATATTTGACGATTTGTTGACGATTTTGTTAAATGTTCGTGACGATTTTGACGAATTTTGTTAAAACTTTTGACGATTTTTTAAGAAAAAAGCCTAACAACCCTGCTTTTTACACTTTAATTCAAATTAACTTAAAACAAATTGTCAAAGTTTTTTACGGGAACACAAAATTTATCATTAATAAGATTTCTGTATGACGTGCAAAATTCCCAATTTTTCATATTTGATAAATACACTGAAATTTATTGTTGAGGGAAAGCTAGCTTCTATGCGCATTTCACTTGTTGCTTAGGCCAGCTCATCAGTTTTCTAATTGATATAATTTTCTCTTAATTTATCGAAAGTAAATGTGAATCTAAAAATTTAAATAAATACGATTTGAGAAAAATATATTTAAAGAAAATGTTATTTCTTGAATATTTGACGATCTTGAGCTTTTTTCAAACCTTTAAATATTTATTAAAAAATCTCATAAAAATCTCCTTAGTAAATATTTAATATTCGGAATTCTTTGCACGCTTGTTTTTTTTTTTAAATAATTCTTAACCAGAGAACAAACCTGCTTGTTTGCTGGGTTAAGGCGTGCTGTAGATTTTTGTAAGTGCGTGATGTGATTGTGACAATAATTAAAGTAACTCCTTGCTTGAGTATTAGTAAGAGCGATAGGAAGAGTATAAGGGATAACAAAACACATAGATGTGAGTGTTTGTATGTGTATTAGAGGGGCTAGATGTTAAGAGCGAAAATCAAAGTGGGTGTCAGCTTTAAGACTAGTGTTTGTATAAGATTTAATTGATGTGCTCCAATAAATTGCTAGTTTAGTTAATATGGAATGTTGTGCCACATAAACATATACGAGGGCAGATGAAAAAGGATCGCTTTGTTCTCTATACTCTTTTTATGCAGTGAAAATTTGATAATAATTGAAGGCAAAGTATGTTATTTAATTTTTTATTTAAATGTTAGCCCCCCAAGTTACAAAACACAGAACAGGTTTTTAAGAGGGTTATGAAATATATTTTCATAGAAAATCCGTTTCACAAACCTGTTTTATTTTTTTATAGCTAATGCCGATTCCTAAGAAAATCGAGATATCTAGGAAAATATTTTTAAATATGTAGTAGCTTTTTCGAAATTTCCCAGATTTTAAAGGCCCTTTTCAAATAACCATTATACTGTCAGTACTTATATTCACATGTTCCTGCATAAGTCTGTTTGTAAATTTATTTCACATTACTGACACTCTTGATGTCAGGTTGACATTGTAAAGCGTGTTAATAAAGCTAATACAATATTTAGTACGAGTAGCTTGTTGACTGCATACGAATACAGACATATACATACATATTCATAAGTATGGCAAAATGTTTGATTTCATGTGCATGTTTGTATTTGTTAAAGGTTTAGCAACAATTTTAATACATATAAGTAGTGGCTGTGAAAACAGATTGCTAAAAGATTTGTAAGATGAAACTATGTATATATATATGCTGCACATACAAACCTACATACATTCATACATATATACTTATGTTTAGCTAGCTAAAATTTATCGCAATTCTTCTACATGAAATAGGAGAAAAAGTTCGTTTTGACTTTAAAAACGAATTTATCCAACGAAAAGTTGAAAACTAATTTAAAAAACGTATAACTGTAAAATCGTTTTAGGAAATCAGAAGCATTTGCGAAAAGTTTTACCTTATGATTATTTTAATAAGAAACCCTCTAAGAAATTTTAAAATTTGTTAAAAATTGTTTTCAGACGTCTGAAAGCACTAGAATTTATTCTAGAAATTTAGGTGCAACCTTAACTAAAGCGAACAAAAGTCAAAGGACATGTAAATATATCTGAATGATAGACACATCGCTACAAAATATAGTGTTTGGCAATATGCCAAACAAATTTAATGGAAAATAATTTCATTCAAATGGCTGCCTCGGCTGGCCATGCAGTAGCCTACACGATCGGTCCAATTTTCGATTGTGTGCAGCTGTATTTCACCAATGGCTTCACGAATATTGTCCTTGAAAGCGTCAATTGTCTCTGGCTTGTCGGCGTAACACTTATCTTTGACGGCACCCCACAAATAATAGTCCAACGTTGTCAAATCGCAGCTCCGAGGTGGCCAAAGGACATTTTTCAAAAACAGGGCGCAAAACATCGAGTGTAGCTTCGGCTGTGTGGCACGTAGCGCCGTCCTGTTGAAACCAAATGTTGCCAATATCCTTCTCTTCAATTTTTGTGAACAAAAATTCGTTCAATATGGCCCGATAACGATCGCCATTGACTGTAACGGCCACTGCTTGCTCATTTTCAAAGAAAAATGGCCCAATTATGCCTCTGGAACAAAATCCGCACCAAACAGTGACTCGTTTTGGGTGCATCGGCTATTCAATGTATGCGTGCGGGTTTTCTGTGCCCCAAATGCGACAATTTTGCTTGTTTACATACCCGCCAAGATCAAAATGAGCTTCATCGGAAAAGATGATTTTTTTTTGGCAAAATCGACATCTTCTGTAAGTCGATCGCAGGCCCACTTAGCGAAGCGAAAACGCATTGGATGGTCAATTGGCTTCAACTCCTGAACCAATTGGACTTTGTATGGCGTCATACCAAGGTCTTTATGCAAAATTCGTCTCAATGATGTCTCCGAAATGTTCAATTGTTGAGATCGACGGTGAATTGATGTTGATGGCGCAGCACATGCAGCAGCAATATTCTGGGGTGTACGCACTATTTTTGGCTTTTCACGCTTCGGTTTATCGATGAGGATGCCAGTTTCTTTCACTTTATTCACAAGATAACGAACATACGGAGCTGACGGTGCTTCTCTTCTTCCAAAATCCGTACGCAATTTTCGCACACATTCTGCAACATTACCATGATTTTCAAAGTAAGGTCGCAATATTTCCCAGCGTTGTTCAAGCGTATACACAACCAGAAATGAGCTAAGTGTTACCATTCACGAAATAAGCACTAGTTGAAAAAAAAAACGTTAGATGGCGGATCCGTTGTAATATTGTTGAGTTGTTGTTTTTTTAACGATTTAAATTTATTTATATATCCTTTGATATTCTTGTGTTTCTATTTAATGTTGTTGTTGTAAACCATTTTTCAAAGTCTAAAATTCTGCGGTGGGCGTGACGATCGCATTTTTTGTTTACAAGAAAATTAGGTAAATGATAAAAAAAAAGCTAAAAAATTTAAAAAATTCGTTCTTTTCACCTTCATTCACATATAACTTTTGAAGTAGGAATGTAATCTTCAAGCACCAGAATTGTAGATTTTGACGTCATTAACAACTGTGTTGAATAGCAAGACATAATATTCAGCCCAATTTGTGCCGTATAAAAAACATTAGCAGAGAAGCAACATTAGCATATTTTCGGAAAATTTTATTTATTTATTTAAAAAATAGAGTGAATATTAAGAAAACTTTAACTACTGAAATGAATTATTCATAAGTAATAAAGACAAACGCCGTAAGAGTTCACAACATCTGTGAAAGTCCAACTAGAAGTATGGAAACAGCATTATTTCCATATGCTTTCGTTAACAACTTCTAACTACCAAAACATATGCACCTGCGTTTCCCACGAAATAAGGCAAGACATCTCCATTGAATGCCCAGATATCGCAGAAGTTATGGATGCTGCAAGTCACCTTAAAACGAATAAGGCCCCTGGAGCCGACAACATAACGCTCGAGATGCTTAAAGCCGACCATACTACAGGGAACATATTGATTCCCCTTATCCAGAACTTCTGGCTTTACCTATGAACTTGATTCCAATTTTAAGGAAGGTTTTATGGTAAATATACCCAAAAAGGGTGACCTGACAAACTGTAAGATCTGGCGAGATATAACCATCCTTAGTGCAGTTAATAAGATCATAGCGCAGATCATTAACCGGAGAGTATTCGACAATGTACTAATGGATCTAAGGTCCGAACAAACTGGCTTCCAGCCCCAATAATCCTGTGTAGACCACATCAATAGTCTTCGCTATCCGCTCTCCGCTTTACCTGTTGTTTATCGATTATAGAAATGCATTTGATACCCTGAACCAAAACGCAATATGGAGCGCTCTTGCTTGCAAAGGGGTCCCACCAAAAATCATAAGCCTTAAGCTGGAGGTCCATACCACGCGTTTTCGCCTACACGCAGTGCATGCTTTTCTAACCTTACTTGCGTTCTACGTTTCAAGTTACATGCAACGCTTTTTATGCAGCAGCAGCATAAGTTAAAATAAAATTTAATTTGTCAAAATCAGCTGACTTGTTCGAAAGCTGCTTGTGATGCTTACAAGAGTAGAAAGTAAACCTACTTTTCGCTCCAAGGCATCTACGCTTTTGTGCATGTAACTTACTACGTATGACTACACAGATTCTACTTTTTTGACAGCTGCGTATGCAGCGAAAAAGCGAGTAACGCGTGGTGTGGACCTCATGCTTTACTCAAACTCTTTACCGTGATGTTAAATGTCGTGTTGTCCACAATAACTCTCTACTTGCTGAATATACAAATTATTACCGCTGGGTGGCGCAAAATCAAAACACCCTGTGTTTATTATGAGTTCATATATTCAGCAAAAATACTCGCTAAAGGATTTTGCACAAAGTTGCCAAACATCAATTGCTAAATTCTGGAAACTTAAAGGTCAAAATTTTGATTTTCTTCAATAACCTAAAATGAACGGTAATTTTGTAAATAACGGAATTATGAAAATGTTGCAGAACAAATGTTGCTGCTAAAGTCCTAAAGAACCATTTTCAGCAATAAAAAAGTTCTTTTTTGCAAAAAGTCGATTTTGGCATATTTTGCTAATTAAATTATAACGTCCTTTGCCAATAGTCTAATTTTTTATGTAGTTCTATAAATCTGTGGCATTTTAACAAAACATCTTAAGTAAAATATAAAAAGTTGAAAAAAATGTTATTAATCATGGGCCAAGCTTACACGATGTATTTTCAGACATGTCTAACAAACACGTCAATTATATACCCACGTACTCATATAAAAAAAAAAACACTTACGATGAAGTTTCCTAATGATCTGGCCTGAGCAACCAGTGAAATGCGCATAAGAATAGCGTTTCCCAAAAACAGTAAATTTGAGTTTATCAAAAGTAAGAATTTAGCACATTAAAACTAAATCTTATCAATGATCCATTGTGATACCATGGAGTTCGAGTTCAACGCCAGACATATCTTACAATCTGTACAAATGACCTTGTTGTTCGTTTTCTCGTTGTCTTCTCGTCCATTCTTGCTCTTGGTTGTTTCAATTGAAAAGTTTTCGTTTATTTCGGGTCTCACAAGTGTAGGGATACTGCAGGTCCGCCACGTTATACAGTGCTTTCTCCCCACATAGTAAATCGGCAAAGCTAGAGTAGTTATCGCAGAAAAATCAAATTGTGTTTACCTTTGCTTTATGTCTAAGTAAAGTTTGTAAAGTTTGAGAAAAATCGGTGCAAGGTATGTCTACCTCCCATATATCCTCAAATAAAAATTTTTATTTTAGCTACTGGTTGTAAAATTGTTCATTCTAGCGCTGTTGTAAATTTGATTTTATTCAGTGCGTACATTTCTATAAAAAGCGAAAATATGATGGGGGTACTAAGTAAAATCAAGTATAGATTTTTAGTATCGCCAAACTTTGCAAAATATTGGGTAGATCAAAAAAAAAAAAAAATGTATTAGTTTCAATTTTATATATTTGGTAAATTAACAAAACTATTTAATACATTCAAATTGAGTTAATTTTTTAAAGTATAGCAGAAGAAAAATGTTTTATAATATTCTTTTTTCCAGCTTGCCATTCTTGAATTTTTTTTCTTTGTAACTTAAGCAATATGACACAAAAAATTAATGCAATTTTTATATTTCCAGCAGAAAAATCTAGAACCTCTTTGCAGATTCTGTTAAAGTAGTCCCAAAAGTACTTAAATCTTGAATAAAAAATTAAGTTATCTGAAAAATTTGTTTTCACCAAAGAAAACCTTTGTTAACAAATGTGCAAGTGGCAGTGCAAAAAACTGAACTGGCAACAATGAAATAAAGTAATTTGTGTTTATTTTTGTTTTTTCTTTTTGTTTTCCCTTACAACTTCAATTGTAGTCGGGATTGTAAGAAAAGATAAACTCACTGTTTGTTGTTTGTGTTTTGTTTAAGCTTTGATATTATTACGGGTAAGACTTCTCAGTGTTTATAATTCCTATGCGCTTAACAGTTTTATTCGAATAATATTTTTAGCTTTTCTAAAATCTTTGGATGAAGTTTCCTGATGATTTGGCCTAAGCAACCAGTGAAATGCGCATCGGAATAGTTTATCCCACCAACAATAAATTTCAGTTTATCAAGGGTAAGAATTTAGCACATTAAAACTAAATCTTATAAATGAAATTTTTTGACTTCCAAAAAAACCATTAATAGCTTTTTTTTTTTTTTGATAAGTTTAAGCTCAAAATTTTTTTTTTGTTGTACCCCACTGTAAACAAAAAGTAAAAATGACAAACTCTACTTACAAATTTAATTCAATTACTTTGTTAGCTTAACAAAAATATATGTTGCATAATTATTCTAAGCACTTAATCAATCCTTAATGTTGCGCATGGGACCGAGGACTGTGCGTCATTTCCCCCTGTAACTTGACCAGGTATCACTCGAATGCCCCAACTGCAAATCAGACTGATATTCATGGCTAGCGTAACACATCGGTTTAAAAGTGGAATACAAGCAAGATAACATGTATACTAATGCTTTTGATATTAAAATTCTTCTAAATAAAAACCTTTTTCCCTTACCCAATAACTGTGTTTAGATATTTTGTAGAAGACATTGACTTCCTTTATGTATTTTATAACACAATCAACAATCTTTTCACTATTATGGATTTGTGTATATAATCGTATAATGAGTTTCATTTGATGGTGTTAAAATCTTAATTAACTAAAATTTAATGAGCTGCTATAAAAACTCGCTAAAACAAATGCAAAGAAACTAAAATATAAAAAATATTTGCCAATATGTTAAACTTGAAAATAAAAAAATGTGGTTTGAAGAAAAATACAATTTAATGTAATTAATTTACTCAGACCTAAATCATTTCTTAAATATTCTCTTTAGTTAACGATTGAAACGATTTTCACATTTCATCTTGGGAAGAGTGAATTCAAGCTTAATGGGTCGATTACGGATGGCAACTAAACTGAAGTTGAGTTGCTAGTAGCGAAATCAGGCAACGCCGCTCATGTTAAAATATAAAATAAAAAATAATTTTGTAGATTTTAACATCAGCGGCGTTATCTGATTCCGCTGCTGGCAACTCAACTTAACTACTTTTTACTAACTATCCGTAATCGACCCATTAGTTTTAGATTTTGAAATTATAGTTTCCAAAGTATAAACACCCGAAATATTCCTAACAATTTTATTTCACATCTCTAATTTAATTTGAATAATTTACTATGTCCCAGTAAACCAAGCGATATTGTAACGATATCATATAGGTGATAGAAAGTATCACAAGTGATAATCGTTTACGAATCGAAAACGATAGTTTTTTCGAACTAAATTGTACCTTTCCTTATAATATCGTTTTTCCATTAAATTATGATATCGTTTTCGATATATGAAACAGTACATTCCCAGCAAAAACTTTACTTACCAGGTAAGTTAGCAAATAATGTGGGAGAAAATAAACACTACTTATTTTTCGGCTGAAAAACTACTTATTTTTGTTCGAGGTGTCCACAGAATTCAGTACTTACAATACACTTACTAGAAGTCAAAAAATATCTAGTTATTATTTAACTACTAGTAAGTTGAATTGTAAGTACTTACAATATACTTACCAGAAGCCAAAAAATCACTAGTTAATAGACCTAATAAGTAGTTATTAAGTACGTTAGCAGTAACTAAATATTCAGTACTGAAAACAACACAAGTAATAAGTTGTTATTGAGCTGATTATTAGTAAGCAAATATTCAGTAGTGAAAATAATAGAAGTAATAAGTAGTTACTGTGGTCATTACTAGTAAGTACTTATTAAAGTTTTCAAAATAATGGCAATTGCAATGACAACTACTTACAAGGTAACGTATGAAATAACTACCACCTATTACTAAATATCAAAAGTTTTTCCTGGGTTGCTTTCTTTTTTGTCCTTTACTCGTGGCATTTTCTTAAATATACATTGAAAAGATTGCAAAAAATCTGTGCTTAAAAAAGTTGTAATAATTTTCTTGGTTTTAAATTTTGCAAATACCCTCTACATTCCTGGCCACTTAAACTGAATTTCAGAAGGACAAACATATGCACCTAATGTATTTTAAGAGACACACTTACTTACAGTTCTTAGCGATTTATCCTCTTGCAGTAAATAAATTATTGTTTTAAGAGATATTCAAATTTTTCTTCAACAAAAATTTTAACAATTAAACAAAATTTAAATATATCTTTAAATATAATAGCTATTAATTGCTATTTTGCAGTATCTTTGTTTAAATAATTTTCTATGTTTAAAAAATTGTTGATGTTTTTTTCAAATGTTTGTTTTTAAATTGAAAAAAAATATTTCGAAAAGTGATGTCGTAACGATAACGTTTTAAATAATAGTACATAATATTATAAACGCCGTAAAATATAATATCGTTTTCGCTATCATATCGTTCTATGGTTTATTGGGCGTATTTAATTTACTACCTAGGATCTTTTAAACCTTTGTCCTTTTTCGATACAAAAATTCGGATTTAAAAATTTTCAGCTGCAAAACTTATTCCCGCAATGAGAAAATGCTATTCTTATTGACTAAATAGCAAATTAAAAAAAAAACTAAGAAAAGTTTGTGTTATAGTTTGTTGGTTGAATTCAATGTTGCCATTTTGTGATGTTGCTGTATATTCTATATAAAAGACGAAATCTGTCACGTACCCCAAAAGAATTTTAGACCTTCATTTGGGACTGATTTGAGCGATTTTATATTCTTTGTAGCAGAGTTTTTAAGAATTTTCTAGCAATTTACTTCAACAATTGAAGGCTTTTGGCACCACTGCTTGCATTGATCTCTATTCTTACTTATTGTACTAAAATACTTCTATGTATGTGTTTGCCGATCTCTGGTCTAGAACCAATCTCTCTATGTGTTACACACATCAGCACAAAATTAGACTTTTTCTCTATCATTAATGAAATTATAGAGTTATTTTGACTTTTTGTTTTCCAATAATTCCCCAGTGTATAATAATAAACAAACATTAATTTTGTATTAATAATAATATTTGTTATGTAATTTAACTCCTGACGCATGAATAATATTTATTATGCAATGAATTCGATAGCAAGCATACGCTCTAGGACAACAAAATTTATACAATTTTATTTTTTTATTTTTTGTAATACACAATTAGCATATTTAATTAATGAATTAAAAAAAAGGAACTATTTTTTTTTAATTACACAGAAACCTTAATAGCCGTTGTAGAACACAACAAAAACTAGGCAATTAGAGCTTGGTGGCAACTATATAAATAAATACTAGAAAAAAACCTTGAATTTGCATTAAAACATATTCGTCATATTTCTTTTGTTCTTATATTTCATAATTTTTTTTTAGATTTTTCGCATATTAAACATAAATTGTTGTATATTTACATTGATACACATTGTTGTGAAATGCTGTTTGTAATTTCATACTGTTGAAAATGTTTATAACTTTTTCAATATATTCGCATATTTTATTTTGCTCTTAAAATTTTAATAACTAAATGTCACACTTAAAATATGTACGTACATACACATAAAGTGTGTTTTCTTAAGACCGATCTAGCGAAAAGGTAAGCTGTCAAACAAAATGTCAAAGTAGTCTGGAATATCATCATGAATTGATTCACGCTTGAACAAAGCTTCCAAATTGACCAAATTTACTTAAAAAAAATCCGTCATCGATTCGCATAACTAAAGATGACACAATTGTGTTCAACGACAAGGCTTATTATTAAATTCGTTAGGCATTGCGGAGTGAGAGAATACGGAGTAAGACCAATCCACAACAGATCCCACAGACTCCATTGCTTACAGTCAAATGCACCAGTCGGCGCCGTGCAAACGTAAAGAACTGAACTGGCAAAATAAAATAATGTAATTTGTTATCAATAAGATTTCTGTATGACGTGCTAAATTCCAAATTTTTCATATTTGATAAATACACTGAAATTTATTGTTGAGGGAAAGCTAGCTTCTATGCGCATTTCACTGGTTGCTTAGGCCAGATCGTCATTTGTAATTTGTTTTTATTTTTGCTTCTTTTTTCTTTATCCACTTACAACTACATTTCGAGTTGACCAAAAGTGTACCAATTGTGGTGGAGACTTGTTTTTGTTTAAGCTTTATTATTGTTACTAGTAAAACTGGTGTTTATAATTATTCGCTTAACAGTTTTGCTTGTATAGTATTTTTAGTTATTCTAAAATATTTGGATGAAGTTTCCTGATGATCTGGCCTAAGCAGCCTGTGAAATGCCCATCAGAAATAAATTTCAGTTTATCAATAGAGTGAAATGGGAACTAAGCACATTTAAACGAAACCTTGGAAAGAAAACACGTTTCTCGAAATTCACCTCAAAGATCGTGCGATTTAACAATTCTTAATTTTTGGTGAATGGGGAAAAATGTACTTGTTCTTTGTGTACTCACTGGGTCTCAATGCCTACTGTGATTACAAGTCATCGATAGGTAGGAGCTGGGGACTCCGGCCATCAGTGGTGGGATGGCTCTATTCCATTCTTACGTATGGATGCTGTGTTTGGTGGGAGTCATTGAGATTGGCTAGTCGTAGGAACCTTCTTTCTAAGGCTCAGAGGTGTGCTTCAATTGGCATGACAGGTGCCATGAGGAGCACTCCTCAAGCTGCCCTGGATGTCATTCTACATCTTCTGCCTATTGAGGAGTATGTGATGGGAATGGCGGCCAGGAGCATTCTTAGACTGAGGGAGTTAGGATTGACGGGGAATGTCACGCAGGCTCACTCACGGATCCTGAGTGAGATTGAGGCTGGTGGCTATTACCCGGGGCGACACGGCTCCTCTGATTATGTGGGTACCAGGGTGGATTTTTGCCGGCTGCCGGAGGTAATAGTGCCTTCTAGGGAGAGGTGGTCAGGTAGGAGCAGATTATTTGGTGGATTTGCTATTTTTACTGATGATTTTACTATCTTCATTGAGGATCTGAACATTAGAAGGTCATATAGGCTTCCTGACGACTGCAGTGTTTTTCAGACGGAGGTTCTTGGGGTCTTGAGGGCCGTGGAACTTATTAGGGACAACATTGATAGGGGCTCGGAGGTCACTATATATGTGGACAGCCAGGCGGCTATTATGGCCGTAAGGGGCTGTTATGTGAACTCAAAGCTAGTTGATGATCGTAGAAAGGCTCTGGAGGGAGTCTAAGGGGAGTATTTGCTAAGGTTGTGCTTTCGCTATTTATTTTACCTACTTTCTATCTTTATATAGCTATCTCTAATTAAGGCGTCACAATGGACCTTACTGGTCTCTGGGTGAAGGTGTGAAGGAGACTTCACGCCAGCCTTTCTACCTACCTACCTACCTTGTGTACTCACTGGTGGAATCATGGCACCTTCCGGTTAATCAAGATCGTAGCCGCACCATGTTTAATAATCTTTTGTTTAAATGCATAAATGGCTTTGATCCGGGCGAGATGTGGTCTAAACAGATTATTGAAATCGAAAATTGGTGAATCATTGATTTCAAGAGATGACACGTCTCCATTATTTTCCTGTCGAGTTCAGTGAAGTGACTGGCCTACGCTAATAAGTCTGCAACAACTGACGACAGAATGCCCTTCATTTATAACAGCTGAAAAATGCCTGAAACCTTTTTCAAATCTAAATGTCATGTGTTGAGTTTTTAAATAACATCTGGTGTACACACAACATAAACAGATTACAATCTTTCAAGGCGGCCAGAATGTTACTTCAAACTCAACATGTGGTGCACACATATAAATACATAATCCATACATACATGTGTGTGAGCCTTTTTTGTTGTTGTAAACAACAGAGTTTTATCTAGTAAAGTCTAGTAGGTAAGAAAATTGTTATTGCTTAAGGTCGTTACACACTATCCCACAAAGTCTTACGTATTTTTCAAAAATGCTTCCCTGATCTAATTTTTCTTTGAACAATTTTAAAAAACAATAACAACTTATCATGACAGGGTTGCATTTTCGTAAATTACCAAAGATTTTGTGGGATAGTGTATAACGGCCTTTAGTGATAAGAATTTTAGTATTTAAGGAAAAAATATGAGAAAATAAACTGAGTTCTATTTTATAATCAGACGAAGAAGTGTGTTCATTCTTAATTACTGCGGAAGTTAACATCATGTATTAATATTTTGAATACAAATTTTTTGTTGATTAAAATCTAATTTTTTGTGTTGTTAAAAAAACACCCTTTACATTTAATAATATATTTTTATTTCCCTTTTTTGTGTCTTTGGCGTAATTGTCATTTGTAAATAATGAAACCAAGTTAGACATTCAAACACACAAAAAAATTCACCACATAAAAGCATAAATGTTTTAAAATACCTTTTGGCACCATTTATCTAAAGAATTCAAAAGAAAAGAAAAAAACGCCAAATACCCTCCATTTACAAAACTAAAAAAAAAAAAATTATGAAAACTTGAGAACGATGATGATTTAATGTTGTTTAAACAGGCGTCATTGCGATGAAATGTTTTTTATGGCTGCTTTTCGCTGTTATTTCTTCAATGTGTGGGTTCTTATAAATTAAGCAAGTGGTGGCCCAGAGTATTCGGGAAATTCAAAAACGTAAAAATATTTAAAGTTTTTGTAACATATTTTTTGTTTTTAATTTTAAACTTTCTAGAAACTAAATGCGAATTAGAATGGAGGGCTGGCTCACTGCCGAACCAAACCAAGTCAAGAAATATAAAAAATTTGAAAACCAATGCGAAAATCTCCGCAAATTTTAACTCTATTCAGTTTAAGAAGTGTTTCGTTTCTAAGGTTACAGTAAAAACCCAAGTCAAAGGCTGTCATGTGAGTTCTTTACTTAACCTAGAAATATCTTTGAAATGTCTTTTTCTGACTTAGTTCGCTTGAGCTGTGAGCACTTCCAATAATGTCGATATTTTAAAATTAGAATCGCCGAAAGTTGTAGCCATCGCTTAAACAATTTATTTATATGTCGAAGCTGGCAACCGATACCGCTATTTTTACCAATACCGTTATTTTAACCGATACCGCTTAAGTACCGTTTTAAATTTAAAACTACGGGTATTGATAGCGATACATAAAATATTATTTAGTTTCTCTAATAGCGGTGTTCTTTAATACGCCTAATAATTTTTTTAAGCAAGGCCCAACTATAATATACTTAAGTTGGCCAAATACATGTTAATCATATGTGTCAACCATAGTTGGGGGTAGTGCACTAAATATTGATTTAAATCAGCATTGCACTATCACTAAATAAAACTGCAAAAAAATTATTTTGCACTCTTTTTTACCAGCTTTAGTGATGATTGTTATTTTTTAACTACCACTAAGTGGTTTTTTCACTATCACTAAACGCAGATTTAAATGCAAAAATCTACACTCAAATCAAAAAGTGCAAAATTTGGACATCCAATCAAAAACGCTGCATACAAATATTGTCTCACTAAAATCTAAAAATGTAACTTTGTATGTGCATGGTTTTTGATTTATTTTGAGGATATGCATAAATAAAGAACATTAAACAAACAAACAAGTTTTTAATTTTAAATTTAGTGCAATAATTTAAGTTGCACTCAAATGAGTGAAGAAGAAAAAAATTGCAATAAGCTGATGTTTGCTTTTTTTAGATCAAACTATTTTTTTTTTTTGAGTGCAAAATTGTTTAACTATCACTAAGTGTGAGTTGAAACTGCAAAATGAGTGCACTACCCCCATCTACATAAATACACTTTTTGTTAAGTTTTATGAATTTGTACGGAATCAAATGTTTTTGATTTGGTTTACGAGAGGGATTTAGTTATTGTTTGACAGAAGCGTAAACAAGTTTATGCATATTATAGTTGGGCCCATGATACAAATACAGAAGGTAGTTCCACTCTCTCTTTTATTCGCCATATTAACGTTCTGACGTTTATTGGAATTATGAAGATGTGTGCTACCATATTATATTAAATAATCACATTTTTCTGTTTTTGTTTTTTATTTGAAGTTTAGAAAAATTAAATATAAATTTATATTAAACAATTTATATTTAAAAGCTTTAAAATTTGTTAATTTTAAAAATAAGAAGTTACATAAATAAAATATATTTAAAAAAAGTAAAAAACATTTATCAAACATTATTTTGTTTGATTTGATTCGGAAGAGTTTGTGCTGATGTGTCCAACACATAAAAAATATTGGTTCTAGACCCAATTTGAGTATACCGATTAACTCATAATAAATTTCTGAATCGATCTAACGATGTAAGTCCGTCCGACCGGCTGGCTTTCCATGCACACTGTGTGCGAAAATTTAAAACGTAAAATGAACGCAACTTGGAATATAATTTAATGAAATTTGTTATATTAAGTTCTAATTGCCACAAGGAAGAATCTTTTTATGCCCACAACACAATATTGATGAGGGTATTGTGCATTTGTGCTCATGTTTGTTACTCCTTAAAATATTGGTCCCACCTTTACGTATCACTTTCTGAGTCGATCTAACGATGTCCGTCCGGCTGGCTGGCCGACTGGCAGGCTGCCCATGTAAAACTTGTGCGCAAAGTCCAGGTCCCAACTTAAGTGATAATCTGAAGAACTTTGGCACATAGGTTCTAATTGGCACAAGGGCGAAGCCTGTTGACCGGTCCATAATTTTATATATCACCCATGCAAGCTTCTTTCTGGAATAGGGTCTTTGAGCCCAAAAAGTATCTTATTATGTTGCTATTAATATAAAATTTGGTTCAAAAAATAATTTATTGCAATTAAAATCATCTTACCTAATTGGATTGGAATCGGTCCATTTTTGACCATAGCTTTCATACAAATACAACTCCCGAAAATAGTTTTTAATGCCATTACTTCATTAGAAATGTAAGTATTTACCTTAATAGCTACTTTGTCATAATGTTGTGCGGGTGGGTCAAAAATTTACCATAGGTCCCATATAAACAAACCCCCTTCCTAAAATTACTTAAAGGATAACAAATTCTATATAGGTGAAGAAATCTAAATAATAGTGAATTACATTGTTGTTAATTTTCAGCTCTAAAGTAAATTAAAATGTAAAAATTATACATTTTGTCTTATAATTTCCAAAAGGAATTTGTTGCCTTTTTTAATATGTGGCAACGATTTTTTTAATATTTACAAAAAACAAACTTCAAATAATTCCGATAAGCTTCAAAAAAATAATTGTGAGAGAGAAGTGGAACTACCTTGCGTATTTGTATCATGGTTGGGCCTTTAGGTGTAATAAAAATAGGCTTATAATTTATCGATCCCAAAAAAAGCCAAATTTTTCTGATTTTCGAACACTACGTGGAGGCTATTAACTTGTTTGCTGTGTGGTGTGTAGAGCAAAAAAAGCCAACATGTTGGTAATTTTTTTACTTTATTTTTATCGAAATAAAGTTAAAGATTAATTAAGGCAAATCTGTGACTCGCATGCAAAAAATTTTCCTGCCTGTTAAAGAAATTGCTACTTTCTAAAAACAGTATTTAACAAAGTCAATTTTTAAACTAACCAACCACATTTGCAAATCTTTGCATTCTTCGAATGGCTGCTCTATCTGATACGGCTTTGCAAAAATGCAAGAAACCGGAATACGTACAACAGAAAAGAAACGCGAATGTACTTTAAAAATGTCCTGTAGCGTCAAAAGAAAAGATACCGGCACAAGGAGAATCAACATTTTTAGTCATAAAAGAATTAAGAATGCCCTACTAAAAAAATCCTTAATTTAAACTGAATAATATGTTATATTTCTTTTATTAAGATTTTAAATGTCTCTTGAAAATTTTCCCAACATTTCCCATCAAGTGTCGCCGTTTCAACCTGAAACCACCAACTTATGTGGCTGAATTAGTAAGTGGAAACTTAAATTACATTTACATTTTAGTGATGTAAGTGCCTGTATTTTCCTGTTAAGGAAGCGTTTTTTTGTTTTTTTTTTTTTGTGTAACGTCAAGAGACCACAAACAAAAAACAAACAGACTGAATTATGATGATTCTTTTATCTGCTGGTTTTTATTTTAACATAAATGACATTTAAAAAGCACTGGCTTGCAACAATTGTTTAAGGTGTGTGTTTGTTAAATGACGATAAGCGCACTTTTAAAAATATGAGTGTTTTTTTTTTGCTAAAATATGACAAAAATACACTCAATGTAAATTTAATTTAGATTTTAATACAGGAAGAGACACAAAAGATTATTATGTTTAAAAGGAACAAAAACAAAAAAAATCTTAGTTTAGTAAATCATCTGAAAGACATAAAAATTTCTGTTATTTATAAAAAATATTAATTTTAAAGTTCATCTTTTATCGTTTGTATGCATTTAATAATTTTTGGTACATCTGAACCAGATTTTTAGCGGCTGAAAGAGAAGTATACAGCAAAAAACAAGAGTGGAACATTATATGATAACTGCAGTCAAAGTAGAAAAACTGCCATTTCTTCCACTTCTTTATTTGTCATTGGCCAAAGAAAAACTGTTGCTTATACACCTAATTCATTAAATGTAAACAGTCGCTGTCAAACCAACCCAAAAAGCAAAAAGTTGTACACAAATTTTCGTTTTTCTCGACAGTTTTTAGTTTTGACTGCAGTTTTTTAAACCCTGGATAAATGTGTCGGGATGGGACAAAACTGAGCTTATAGTCGGATTAAGCAGGCCACAAACAAAGGAAAATTTTACAAATGAAAACGCCGCTGGACTAGTTTATTACTCTTTGCAACGTGTCGAGCAATGAGAAAGATGATGCAATTTCGACTGCACAGCTTATACGTGATGACGTTGGTTGTAGAAATAACCACAACACTACAAATGAAGGTAAAACACGAATTACTTGTTTGCCTTAGAATCATCAACAAAACTACAAGAGACATAAAGACATACATTTTTGGTTTGTTTCCGAGTTGACAAATTGGGTTTTTATTAAAGAAATATTTTTTTTTTTAAGTTTTTAATGTAAAATATCAGGGCTGTGAGTCGGAGTCGGAGTCGGAGTTGAGATTTTCTTGCCGGAGTCGGAGTCGTAGTCGTAGTACCCACAAAAACTCTCTACTCCGACTCCAAAGTTTTTCGGCATAAAAAATTTAAAAAAAAAATGTTCTAATATTTTCCAAAAAAAATTATTCGAAATTGACGATGCAATATTTTTAATATCGCTCTATTTAACCATTTAAAAGCTAATGCATTAAAAAAGTTAGAGTGCTATATTCGGATGTACCGAATCTTTGACACCCTCCACCGAAAGTTAGAATATATGAGAGCTATAAATTATTAAATAATCTATATAAAACGGACGTCAGTATAAAAATTGGTTTCGGTTCAAACCAATTGTACGACAATCAGAAAGTGTTATGCTTTTATTTCTACACTCAAAATATTATGTAGTTAAATTCAAACGAAAATTCATTTTAAACAACTTAAAATTCATTTAAAAACCGGATCATTTTTATTTCATTTAAAACAAATTATTAATTTTTAAATTTTTTATTTATTTAACTGCATATTCCTTAAAATTGAATAGTTTTTACTTTTTGAAAATATATTTAAACCGACAAAAATCAAACTACATCTATATATATAAAAGAGACGTGTTTGTTTGTAATCGCTAAACTCAAAAACTACTGCACCGACTTCGACCAAAATTTGTGTGTTTGATGTATGAGGTATGAGGAGTGTTTCTGTGGAGTTTCGTATTTATCCGATAGATTGCACCACGTTTTTATATTTTTGTCATTTTCGTCGTAATCGCTAAACATAATGTTTTAAAATTTAGATGCATGGTATGTCACTAAATCTTTATCAATATACATTTATCAATTCAGCGGTAATTCACTAAAATACGCTAAAATCACCAAAATGAAAAAACAAAATTAATATGGTTTAATAGCCAGTTTTATTCCAAACCTTTATGTTAATTTTAGTTTACCAAAGTCTATTTCCACTTCCATAAATATTTTTCAAATACGCGGTTAGGGTATCCAATAATTTTAAACAAACATGAAGAATCTAGTAGCATTTGCTGGTAAGTAAAACATTTATTATTATTTTTTTTTAATGTTTTGAAAATCAATTAAATACGTTCATATTTTATAAAATTTTAAATCTTTACTAAGGGCCAGCAAAGCGGACCGGGTCCAGCTAGTAACAAAATAAATACAGAAAAACATTATTTTTTGGTAGTTTGTTTTTTGTATAACAAACATAAATGTTAAAAAATAAAATTATTCGTTTATGCCAAACTAAAATGATTTTCAGGAGGGGCATTTATATTATCCAGTGTTGCCAGTGGATTATTCGAAAAATACCTACACTTGCTAAAAAAAAAATCTGATTTCCCTTTACACGTTGAAAAAATTCCTACGCATTACTGTCATTAAAACAGAAGACAAAACATTAGCTATAAAAAATAAATTTTATTCGAATATGGGCATTTCCTCAGAAGGGTCGACCAGGATGAAAATTTAAAATGTTGTTTTTAAAACTTAAGTTTTGTTGTAGAAGCTCACACAAATAAATAAATAGATTAAATAAATAGATCATCGTCTTTTATTGTTTATTATTATAAAAAGTCTTTGTTTTTATAATAGAATGGTTTCATAGCATATCTCAGCTGTTTTAAGCCTGGTACTCTGTTCAACATTTCATGTGAAATACTGTCAAAACGCATATGAAAAAAACTTGTGCGGAATATCTATGAAATAATGTTGATAAAGTTGTACTCTGTTCATTTTGTCAAAAAGTTCCGAAATGTTTCTGGCAACATTTTTTTACAACTGCGAAATAATGTATGCTGCACTTATTTCACGTGGAATTTTAAACAAAAGCAAAAAAATATGAACTGATTACTTAATAAGAAATACAACATTTAAATAAAACAACCGGTAACAGTTTTTTATCCATATATATATATATATATATATATGTCGCCAACTTTTAAAACCACAACTCTGGAAATATATTTTTAAGCGATTTTAGGAAAAAGAAAATTTTTCAACCATTTTGGATTAGAAAACATCTCTAAAAAAAACTTTTTTCTGCATTTATCTCATAAATTATGCGACATGACGAAAAATCCCTACATTTTCGAGATTATAAAAAATCTGTGCCATATTCACTACGCCTCTATTTTAGTATCAAAAATACCTACATGTAAGGATTTTCCCCTACTTCTGGCAACACTGATATTATCCCATGGCAGCCTTGTCATTTATCAAGTTTTCCCTTTTTTTGCAATTTTTTCAGATGCAAAAAAGTTTTATATTTTATATTTAAATAAAGTTTTTTCAAGTTTTTTATTAGTACATAATTTAATATTTGCAGTTTGGATACAAATATTAAGTGATGTTTTCATGTTATTAAATGGTCTTATATTTTCTTATTTATTTATTTAAATTGTGCGAAGAAGTTAAGATCCCAAATTTTTTTTTAGATTCTGAAATATCTTAAGCGCTAGATTCATATAAGTTGTCTGAAGTATGCTTAGGTTGGCTTTAGCAAGTGTGCGAACACATGTTAATTATATGAGGCAAACCATATTGAACTTAAGGAAACTTTTTGCTAAGTGTAATGCAGCTGTAATTTGCTTAAGCAAGGTGCGAATCTAATCGAACATTCCGTACGAAATCAAATGTTTTTTTATTTTGTTTTCTTTTTAAAAATACATTTGAGAGACTTTTTGTTAATTTTTGACAGTAGGTTTAGCAAGGCTATGCATATTATGGTTAGGCCTTTAGTGTTTATTTTTTAAAGTTGTATGTTGCACTTTTCATTGGTCTGTTAAAAAAGTTCGATTTTGATAACGACTTTCTTAAACATGTCAAAGGTCTAGCACCTTTTTATGTAAGAAGAGGTAACCAATTGAGTATTTCTCAATTATCTGCTATTGTAGCAAATTAATTATATTTAAGTGAAATTGAAGAAGTTAATAATGAATAGCTTGAGCTTTAATTTTTAGGAACATAATTAATAGAAAGACCAAAATATTGAAAATTTTCGCGAGGGCGTATTCAAAATAAAAACATATTTAGATTTAATTTTTATATATTTTTAAATAAAATGAATTCTATACACTTTTTTTCATTTAATTATTACTAGCAGTAATATAAAAAGCCTTACAACATGCTTTAGTTTTTTCCTTTAAAAATGTTGGCACTTTTGTAAAAAAAAGTTTTTTTTGTCAGAAATGAGAGGTTTTTTTTAAAAAAATTAATTATGGACTGATCATCACGAAATCCTGTAACGTGATTTACGTTATTCAAAATCTAAATGGAAAAAAATTTCAATACAATAGTGAAATTTGTTTTAGCGCTTAAAGTGCTTTTCAGAAAGCTGCTTAATATGGGATCTAAGGAATATATGGACCGATAATCAGAAAATTGCATGGTATTATTTCTAGCCATATGAACCAAAATTGGACCAAATTTTACAATATCTACAGCTGCTACGGTTTGAGGTGTTTTTAAATAATAGAGGGAGCATTATATGGGGCATTATATAGAAATTTATGGACCGATCCGCTAGAAATTGTATTGCGTGATAGTGCCAAATTGCATTACAATAGCATTACTTATTACTTTTTTTAACGAACTAAACTGTTTTCAGGGTAGGCTTTATAAGGGGCCTAGGGTAAATTATGCACCGATCTTCACGAAATTTTGCAGTGTCTTATAAAACTGCGGCGTACCTAATTTAATTATGATAGCGATATTTATTACGTTTTTTTCCGGGAGTAGGCTTTATATTGGGCCTATGGTTAATTACGGACCAATCTTTACGAAAGCACATTTAAATATGATAGCAATATTTATTACGGTTTTAGAAGTACATTATGGCACCTTTTACGTAAGTCTTTGTAACAAAATTGTCAACTTTAAAGGGTGGTGGTTCTACATTTTGATTGATAACTATGATCCTCCTCATCGGATTTTGCTGGATTTCACTCCCAAACTGCTTAGGATAGCTAGAGGCAATTTTACACCAGCGTATTTTCGTTTTTCGTCAGACAGACGGACATGGCTAAATCGACTTAGAATTACTCAAGAAACCAGGAGTAATAGATGCATAATAAAAAAGTTTCACATGGAATGACAAACTTAGTATACTCTCATTCACCAATAGTGGTGGAGTGTATAAAAAGAGTTTATAGTCAAATGAGGACCAGTCATGAAGATTATAGTAGGAGTCGGAGTCGCACTTAAAAAAATTTCAGCGTTTGGAGTCAAAGTTAGTTTTTTTTTAGGACGACTCCACAGTTCTGTAAAATATAAAATCAATAGCGAATGCTGTTGCATTATGGAACATTTTTTTGTTTTAATGATCTGAAAAAAAAAAAAAAATTATAAAAAAGAAGAAAAAATTCCTGATTTCTATTTGTTAAAATTATTTACTTCAATACATCAAAATTTCAAAGTAGATTGATGACGAAACCCATTTCGGGACATTCTGCCAGAGTCTTATAATTAATGCTAAGTTCACACTTAGGTTTTTAAACGCGTTTAAGCAAAATGTTGATTTAGCTAATCAAAGCCGTTCACATTACATTTGAGATGATTAAGATGACAGATGCTTAAGAAAAAAAACACACAACAAACACACAAAAAAACAACAAACAAATTTATATGTCTTTAAAGTATTAAAAATGGATAAAAATACTTTTATAAAGTTATTAGAAGATTATTTTAATCATTTTAATGATGAAATTGTGAAAATTTATGAATTATTTAAGGAAAAAAATAAAAACATTAAGCAGAAATCTTGGCCGGTTGTACACGATCATGTTGGCGATTCTACATTTGAGGTATGTTCAGTGGATTCTATGTGATTTATGAAGTGATTTAGTTGTAATCATGTCAGTTTGAAGTGATTAACAAATCACCTCAATGTATGGGTAATCATCTCGATTTTGAAGTGATTAGAGCTTAATCACGTTCGAACTGCTTAAACGCGTTTAAGAAGCCAAATGTGAACATACTATAAGAGTTCTTCTGTAAACAATGGGGAATAAAACAAAAGTGAAGCATGTGTAACAGGAAAATTACTCACTCCCTCTCTCTCCATGGTTCCAGGAGTAAAGGCCTTGTTTTTCTTACGTAAATGTTGCGGATACGTAAACGTTACTTGAAATGTTGGTAGTTACTAAAAATACGTAAACGCGTCATATGGTGTTGAAGTGTATGTGTGTACTCGTACATATATATGTATGTAAATTATTGTTTGTTTTGATTTTGTTCCAAAACATGTCTATATGTCTATGTCATAACGATATCTTTACAAAAAAGTAAAATACTTTATACATATGCATATATTTACATATACAGCACTAAAATTGCTTTGAAAAATAAAATATTATTATCTAGTTTTTATTGCGCCTGAGGATCTAGTTTTGGAGTTATGGACCTCAAAATATTTTAATCCATTATTAATATCTCGTTAAATAAAACTTGATATAACCTATGCTTGATATAAACATAAAATTTTTTATAATTTTTTATTGTAAATTTAATTTAATTTCCTAAAGATACTAACCAAAGGTTAGCGAAATACTGAGAAAAATAAACAAATATAACATATTTTTTTAAAAAAGAACTGAAGCTTAAACCATTCAAAATAGTTTAAAAAAAGAAAGATCAAATAAAAGTAAATAATATATATATTTAATATTATAAGGTTTAGGCGAATATTCGGAACTATACGTTGATTTTTTTCTATTTGCATTCTCTAAAATGTATGCTAATATTTATTTCATAATAAAACCGATAATGTAAATTATGATTTTTGCGTTAAAATATTGTTAAAACTTGTGTTTTTAATAAATGAAAATTATAGTAAAGAAAATAAGAAGTGGAAATACAGTAAACATACAAATGTACATATGAAATAATATACCATCGGTGTATAACTTGCATTTGTTGTTTATATTTGTGTAATTTTATTGTTTTGTAAATATATAAAGCGAACTTATAAAAAATACAAAAATATTTGTTCTTTAAACTTATAAATAAATAAAATAACCATAGAAAAAGTGAGGAAAAGGCTTTTGAGAATTTGCAAATTAAGCTTTTAACAACACTATTTATTTCCAATAAAAAAAACAAGCGGTGTAAGCTGCTTCGTTTATCTTCAATAAAAACCCGATAACATTGCCCAGCAAAAACTTTACTTACCAAGTAAGTTAGCAAATAATGTTGGAGAAAATAAATACTACTTATTTTTCGGCTGAATAACTACTTATTTTTGTTCGAGGTGTCCACAGAATTCAGTACTTACAATACACTTACCAGAAGTCAAAAAATATCTAGTTATTATTTAACTACTAGTAAGTTGAATTGTAAGTACTTACAATATACTTACCAGAAGCCAAAAAATCACTAGTTAATAGACCTAATAAGTAATTATTAAGTACGTTACCAGTAAGCAAATATTCAATACTGAAAAAAACACAACTAATAAGTAGTTATTGAGCTGATTATTAGTAAGCAAATATTCAGTAGTGAAAATAATAGAAGTAATAAGTAGTTGTTGTGGTCATTACTAGTAAGTACTTATTAAAGTTTTCAAAATAATGACAATTATAATGACAACTACTTACCAGGTAACGTATGAAATAACTACCACCTATTACTAAAAATCAAAAAGTTTTTCCTGGGTGGTTTCTGTGACACCTAAAGCCGACACTAATTTCAGTTCGAACAAAAAACCTATAACATTGGATTTAACGACACAAAATTTAAATTAATGTTTTGATGAGAATCTCATTAATAAAATTTAAAAGTAAACCGCTGGTTAAAAAGTTTTGTTGACAACACTGATTGAAAACAAAAATAAAATTCTTGACAGCTGATACGAAAAAACGGAGAAAAGTTTTAATCTTATCAGGTTTATCCGCAACGCAACGTTACTTTTACATGTGAGTAACTATTTACACATAAGCTTGGTAAGGAAAACGGAACAGCTGATTCACAACGTATACGTTTACGTAAACGTATCGAGGCCTTAAGTGTTTAGAATTATTCCAAAATTAAACAAATTGTCGTCTGAAGCTTCTTCTCACTGCTGCTCTGCTTTGGTTTATCAAGCAAAAAGTGTGAAAAATATATGGAGGGGAATAGGAATATTTTATTTTGCTTTTTATACTTGCGCCATAAATATAACAACTAGATTTAAACTACTTTAAAGCTGCACAAAATTGAACTAGATGCGCTCCTATCACAACCCAACGTTAAATACAATAATTTGATATTTAAAAAAAATCATTTTTTTTTCAAATTTCATTAAATTCAAGAGTAATTGAATTTTGTTTTATTAGTTTTTAATAATTAATTTCGCTTATACACTTTAATTTACTAATTAATCTAAAAATAATTATTAATTAATTTGAAACTTATTCAGCAAAGTTCAAAGTAAAGCCTTCGGCAAAAGGTTTGCCAACTATCACTTAAACAAAAAACTTTTAAGAATTTATTAAATTTCACTTTTATATGGAATTGTAATTAAAGCACTTTTAATGAGCACTAATTAAATATTAATTCTGGCATTTGATACGCCAACAGTTTTTCATAATGTCACCAACGAATATTGATTAAATATTTGCAAAACATTTGTAAATTTAATTACAAACAAATACACAAGCATGTGAAAATGTATATGAATACCTACATATTTGTATTAGACATACGTTTGTACATAAGTAAATACATATGTAATTAAACATTTGTTCATATATCATTATGCAAAAACATATGTTTGGGTTTTACATACACATAAATATTATTTAGTCACGTTTATGTGCCAGAGATATACGTGCATGTATTTTTAATAAGCACCACCTAAACATTTAAAATTAGTTCAATAAATAATTAAATTTATCATTTAGTGTTTTTTTTTTTTTTTTTGCTAAAAATTAATTTTAAATTATATTATTAACAAGAAATGACAACAAAAACAATAAAGTGACTAATTAACAAAAAAACTATGTATAACCGACATCAATTCATACACAAATATTAATGTTTGTATTCATACAATATTCATACACTCCTCGTCACTTAAATAAAACACCCAATCTTCTAATACACGAAACGTTATTAAGTATATTTTAAAAACAACATGCGATTCAAACTTTCCACCTTTTAAAAGTTTTTTTTTTATTATTAATTCCAAAATATAAAATAAATTAATTTGATATAGTCCGGCTCTCTTTTTATAACACAGTTCCGGTAAAATAAGTGAGAAAAACGTCATCAGATTTTGCGCCACTTGAATCGCACATACCCAAGAAAAGAATTAAGCAGTAAACAAAATATTGAATTGTTTAATATTAGTTCTATTAGCTTTAATTTTATAAATGTCACAATCATAAAATTATTGCATACACAGCCAATATAACACAATAGAACACTTTGTGAATTGCCTAAATAATTTTTGTTAATTTTCAAATGAAGTAGTTACTTTTATTTTAATTTTATAAAATCTTAAATATAACAAATTAGAGCTAATATCGCGTCAGTAAGTTAATTGTTGCTTACCAGAAGCATAAACTTTAAGTTCTGGCCAACTCGCAACGTTTTCCATAATAATAAGATCGGGCAAGTAGGACGGCCAATTAAGTACACTTTGTTTCTGCTCTGGCAGTGTAAATAGGCGCATTTTTGTGTTAAAATATACCCGCAAGGTTTCCAAAAAAGTCTTTGATGTGAGGTAAAGCCTCTCGAAGTAAGCTTTTGTAGCGTTCACCTTCAGCAACTTCAGCTTACGGGTGCCATAGTAAGAAAAAACTTCAAATAAGTGTCCTATTCAATTAGTAAGGAGTGTATACTTATGAACATACTATGCGCACATGATTTATGTGACAGAACTTAATTAGTGTTAAATTATGAATACAAAACATAAGTATAAATAGAAATTTGTGGATGTATTTGCAAATAACCAGCCATACACAATTAATTGTGTAAATTTAATATTAATACGAAGGCAGGCTGCAAAATTCCTAAAAACTAAATAAAACATTTAAATTTTTGATAATTTTTCATATCTATCATAATAAAAAGAAACGATTAATCAATAAATCTATTTAAATGGATAAGTTATTTAAACAACATCTGAATTTATCTTTAAGAGCTTAAGATTTTTATATTTCATTATGCTTTCTTTCAAAAGGTCACTTTTTTACTTTGCTTTTTGTTTTATGTATAACAACATTTATCGAATTTTGGATTGCAGATGTGATGAATTTCGACCGATTTTAAAATCTATTTCTGAAGTAAAGTCTTTACTTTAAACTCTTCAATGAACATATAAAACATAAAATTCCAAAAAAATATAGACAGATAATAGAGGAAAATGCATTATAAATCAATTTTTGAGGATACTGAAAACGACATTATCGATTTCAAATCGTTTTCCATCACATACCTGAATATTCCGAAGAATTATGAATTATATTATAAGTAATCGTTACTTTACTAAATTTTCCACAGTTTGGCAGTTATGGGACAAAAATGGTGAAAAAAGATATAAAATATTAAAATTTTTCGATTGTTAAGCAATTTTGAGGCACTAGATGGAGATTTTTCTTTTTAGGGTGCTTTACACTTTTCTACAGCTTCAATTGCGCCGAAGACAGGAAAACAAATTTAACTTAGTTTCCGAGCTATAGCCGTGAGAAAAATTGCATGTTCTTCGGAAAAATCTATTCTAAGTCAAAATATTTATGGGGCTAAAAAATCCGAACAGCAGCCAAACCAAAAACTGCGGGCAAATTACGGCAAAAACTGTATTGTAATTTCGATTGATATCGAATGCCGTAATTTGCCCCCTGGTTTTGTTAGTTTCGATAAGTACACCGAGAAATTCCAAATGAGAAAAAGTTTGAATTCGATGACTTCAAAAATGTTGCACGGTGTTATAATAAAAGTTTTCTTTAAGAAAAACATATTTATCGTAGCAGCCAATTTTTTTCCAAAAAAAATTCATTTTTCTGCAAAGGAGTTCCATATTTTCAAAATAATATTTCTTATATTCACGTAACATAAAATTTTTTTTACGCAAAGTTACTTTTTTAACAAATCGTCAAATTAATTTTTTGATATTCTTTAATTAGGCTCGAGTTCATCAAATTTAATTTTCATTAAATTATTTTCACTGAGTTAGGAATTTTACAACTTGGAATTTTTATTAAAATTTATTCATAATTTTTCCTTGGCTGAGCTGGGATTTGAACCCGGGTTGATTTTTACATGTTTCAAGAATCACCACATTCTATCTTCAGAAAATCTTTGAGTTCTAACCACTGCACCACAGCGGTGCCCGCCATCCAACAGTCAAATATTAATCTTTAAAATTTTTATAAAAAATCTCTTCTCTTCTTTTACACAAAGTAATTTTTTATATAAAGTCGGTTTATTCTCGAATGCTGCACGCAGAGAAAAAATATGGTTGGGCATGGCTACGGCAACAACGCTATGTTTAATGTAACAATATATTGTTGTCGTACACAAATAATTGTTATTTTTATTTAATATCAACAATATTATAGTTACTGTAAACATATCAATGTTTATCGCAATTATGAATTTGAGTATTGTTGACCGAAAACTTTCTAAACATATTATATTTCTCACAACCATATCATGATATTTAATAGCCATAACATGATAAGTTTCTATACATTTATCATATTATGTTAAATATGCAATCAAACTATTTTTACTCTAATCATATTATGTTAGCGCCATTTGTAAAATAATTTTGAAGAAGTTGTGTCGTTTTTTTATTTGTGAGCGGTTAAACAATTAAAAGATAAAATTCCATAAAAAAATAAGTTTAAAGAAATTAAAAAATTAAAATATTAGCGGAGTTCATTTAACTATTAGTGATGTAATAGTGCAAATGCAAAATATCATAGTTTTTTGTAAAATCCAACAACAAAACACACAGAGATTTCGTTATATTTTATAAAAGTGCTACGATATTTTTGTGGTTTTCATGGGCAACCGCGTATGTCTTAAAACAAATTGTTCAGGAAAGCCGAAAACCCATTCTAGATCAAACTATGGGCTAGGTATTGCACACTTTAAACTTTGTCATTACGTTACAAAACGGAATTGATCCATCTTTTTTCAAAAAAATATTAAGAGCGTTCAAAATTAGGCAATATGGAATCAACATCTTAAAATCAAAAAAATGGACACACGCGGTTGCCCATGAAAACCACAGATTTTTCATTTGCTCTTTTGCAAGCCTTATATTGAACTCCGCTATTTGATTAACATTAAGAAAAATTGTAAAAAGCCACAAAATAAAAAATCGATTCAAATATATTTAAATTTATTTTGTATTTTTATGACAGCTATGAAAGGTGCTGTATCATAATATGATTGCTTCTAAATTTATTATGATTAACATGATGATAATATGATTACTTCTTAGCTTATTATGATTAACATGACAATAATATGATTAATTTCTTAGCTTATTATGATTAACATGACAATAATTTGATTACTTCTTAACTTAGTATGATTAACAGAATAATAATATGATTAAGGGAAAAATATTATGATGACATATTACGAGTATATTGAGTCATAATAATCAATAATAATCTTAATATGGTGACTACAATCATAATTCTTATCATAATATGTTGCTCTTAGAATATGTTTACCACAACCATGTTTTTTCTTTGCGTGTGCTGTTTTTGAAAAGCACCTTTTTCGCCATATGTCGGTATTTTTCATAAAAAGTGTTCTTAAGGCAAAAAAAAAAAATAATTTTTTACAAAATGTCTCTTTTTCACAAAAATGTGCGTATTTAACAAAAACTCCCTTTTTCATGCGGAGAACTTTCTTCCACAGGAGTTACTTTTTGACGAAATGTACTTTTTTCGCAAAAAAAAAGAGTTTCTTTACAAAAATCGTGGCTTGTTTCACAAAAGTCGCTTTTTGTCAAAAACTATTTTTTACGGATAGTAAATTTTTACAAAAAGTGTGTACAGGTAACTCTCCTGCAACGCAGAAGCTAGGTTCCTAAAAAATGACGCGTTGTAGGATATATGAACTCCATACAAAAAGCAGAGTTTGGTTCCAGGCTAATAAATTGAATATTTAACATACTCAATATATCGAGTCATATCCGCAAAAAAACTTAAGCGACAAAAACAAAATTTTACAGGAGAAGGTTTTTTTTATTTTATTTCATAAAAATTTTGTATGAAGGTTGTCGCTTGAGATAAAATTGTTGTTGCTATAAAATCGTAACGGTGCCTTATGTGACCATGCTATTTTAGGAGATAATGCAAGTGTTGGCAGTAAAGTGGTTCATTAAAAAAAAAAAAAATTGAAAATGATGTCTCTTAAACTTTTTCAGCAGTAAGGGCTCGATAAGCATTTTTTTTATACCCTCCACCACAATTAGTTGTGAAGAGGGTATACTAAGTTTGTCATTCCGTGTGAAACTTTTTTATTATTCATCTCAGACCCCATAAAGTATATATATTCTGGCTGCTTGAGTAATTCTAAGTCGATTTAGCCATGTCCGTCTGTCTGTCCGTCTGTTGAAAACACACTCACTTTCGAAAAACTCAAAATAAATAAACAAACTAGGTGTCAAATTGCTTGTAGTTATCCTAAGCAGTTTGGGATTGAATTTCAGCAAAATCGGTTCAGTAGGACCAGAGCTATGAATTAAAATGTGAAACCACCAACTTCAAAAACTTGATAATTTTGTTACAAAAACTAACATAAATGATGCAAAAATGCACGGAATGACATAAGATTTTGCACAAGTCCGTTTTATTCGACTAGAAATTACACTGTAAAATTTCGCGAAGGTCGGTCCATAATTTACCCTAAGCCCCATATAAACACTACTCCCGGAAAACAGTTTAGTACGCCTAAAACCGTAAAAAATAATGCAATCATAACAAATTTTGGCTCGTCACAATTTTATAGGACTATAAATGATACTGTGAAATTTCGTGAAGATCGGTACATAATTTACCCTAGGCCCCATATATGCCCTACTCCCGGAAAACAGTTTAGTCTCCTAAAACCATAATTAATAACAAATCGTCACAGTTTAAGATAATAATAATAAAAAGACATCATACAGATATTACTCCTTAAACATTCGAACTGTCGGTGGAGGGTATCAAAGATTCGGCACAGCCGAATATAGCACTCTAACTTGTTTTCTGTTGTATTTATGTATTTATTGAGTCATAACATCAAACATATTATGTTATTTGATAACACTTCATTTCAACAAAACAAAAATTGAATTTAAATTCTACGTAACATATTCAAGTTGAAAGATATAATGAATTAAAACCAAAATATGTAGATCTTTGAGGCCCTATGTTCCACTTAGGAACTACGGAAATTAACTAAATATCCTCCTCCTCATCACTTATTATGCTTGGACTCGAATGTTTTGTTCGTACTTGTTCAAAATCTGAGCTTGATGCACTGTCACATTCGGACACCTTTTCGTAGAATATTGGCATGAAAAATTTTTTAAATGAAGTTTGGTTGCTCTTATTTCTTTAACTTTTTTTAAATTTCTTGATAAGGAGATAAGTTATTTTGAAGATTTAGCTTAAATATTTCTGATCTATCCCTTAGTGGATGGTTAGAGCAAAAACGCGTTGTAGGAGGGTTACCTGTACTTTAGAAGCAAAAATATCAAATTTAACTTTTTTATAACAAAAAACTAAAAAATCACAAGAGGTCGCTTGTTTCATAAAAAGTACTCTATCACAAAAACTCGTTGTTTTACGAAAAATTTTTTTTCACAAAAATGTTCTTTTTTCACGAAAAGTACTCTTTCGCTAAAATTCGTTTTTCTAACGAAAAGTACTTTTTCACAAAAATTCTCTTTTATTACGAAAAGTACTTTTTTCACTAAAAAGTTTTTTTCCTCGCAAAAAGTGGCTTTATTCACAAAAAGAAATATTTTCACAAAACGTAGTTTTTTACAAAATCTCTTTTTTCACAAACCGTTTTTTCATCACAAAAAGTCTTTAAAAATCAAGACTGGAAAAAATATTTTCCAAATAGATCACCCTTAATAGAGTACCAGTGTTCGAAAATAAACAGTACATTATTCAGCGTTCGGCTCACACACCCAAGAACGATATCCATTTTTTTAGTGATTGTGTTGACGAACATAACCCTTTATACCGTTCGTAACTATTTTCAAGAAGAGCCGAACATTATATATTTTTCTGTTCTTAGTTAAAAAACAGAACAATTGTAGTGATACTGTAAAAAACATTACATTTTAATGTTCTTTGATGTTTTTTTTTATTACATTGATAAAGAAATGAACAAACAAACAATTTTAGCAACGAACGCACCACGAACAGCTTGTGTGTGTATTGTGTATATGTTTTGTTTGTGTAAAACTATTTTGCTGTCTTATTGTTTTTTTTCGTATGTGTATTTTGTTTTTCTTAAAAATGCTTGGTTTTTTTACCAGCCAAAAGGGACGAACATTAATGAGCCGAACCAAGCACAATGAAGTTTGTTGATTTAGAAAAAACCGAACGGAATTAAATGTTCTCATCTTTTGTTGAATTTGATAAAAACAGTATTATTTTTTTGTTCGAAAGATGACTAACAGGGAAACGCTATTTTTTTAATTATTTTCTACACAAACACTATTAGCGTTTGTGTTTCCTACAAATCTACCGAACCAAACACTAAAGAGCGGTATTTAGTGTTTATTTTCGAACACTGCTTTTAACACAAACTTTAATCTAAAAGGTGGCTTGCAAAGTTTTTGAAAACAAATATATTAAAAATTAAATATCATCCAAAAATTTTCAAAACGATCCTGTTCTAAAGGTTTATAAAAATATTCCGTTCTATATACGTCATACTTTGAATACCACTTATAGTTATTGGAATAACTCGAAAAATCATGAAAAACTACGGTAAGTTTAAAAAACAATTTAACTGTAAATTTCCTTCGATTTAAATGTTACTCGGTTTCGATTTCCAGAACATGGCATTTATCTTTTAAATAAAATTATGAAGGAAAAATAGGAAAAACTGCATCAGCATTATACAAAAAAAAAACCTTTGGAAGGTCCCTGTTTATTGCACAGAAATCAAAATTAACCCACAAACCTACACATTTGCCCTTATTACCAACCATCTAACACCAACATATGCACACATATATGTAAACAAATATGTAGTACGTACATGTTTGAATTTGAGTTTGTATGTTTTGGTGTCAAACCAATTATGATTGTAATGAAATGAAAACAAATGAGAACAACGACAACGGCAACAACAACAACAAAAAATATCATATGGTTTTTTAAATCTGCCTTTTTAGTTTCTATACAAATAATAATTCTGCAAGTTGACATTAATATTTATTTACATTTTAAATATTTAAAAATGACATGTTCAAATACAATAATAAATAATGTCAATAATAATTAAATAATAATCATGATAATTGGATGTGTTTAAGAGTGGGTGTATTAAATGTAGGTTTTTGTCACTTTAAAGAACCTAAAGAAAATAAGTTGTTAAATGTGTAAAATATACATACGTACATATGTATGTATGTATATCTTATATATTACTCAATAAGCGTACTACACTTAATGCTAGGAACACAACTGGGACGAACGACGAATTTTTGGCCGCGAATATTCATCGCCAAAAATAAAAGATATTTGTGTAAATGAAAATATACACAATCATGGCGACGGCCGAAATTCGTCATACGCGGGACTTTGCAATAGATTTATTTCCATTTCATATCCCGCGAACGGCGAACAAATCAGTACCAGGTGACCATGTTTGATTTTAATTTCCAAGTATTTTAGTATATTAAGCTACTTTTTTACTTTAATAATTGTTTTGTATTATTTTACCGCATTTGAAATAAATATACAAAGTAGATAATAAAGGGCTGCGCAAAATATTCTTAATGTTCTGTGTTCTACTTCACACAACTATCAATCATATTATTTCACTGTAAACATACATAGCAAAACAAACATAACAACACATTACTCCCATCAAAACAAGCATAACTTGAAAAGTTTTTCTCTTCTGCTTTGTTAGTGCTTGTATTATCAAAACAAACAGAATATCAACACAAAAACAGACAATGAAATAAAGAAACGGTAAATTATAGTAAAAGCATCGAGTGCAGCAAAACACACCATTATATGAATTACATATGTTTTTATTTTTTATTTCTATAAAAAGAATGAATTCTTCTTAATTTTATTTAAATATTACCCCTAAGTACCTTCATATATATGTATGTATGTAAATAATAAACAATAAATTTTAGCAAATAAAAATTAATATTAACTATAAACTTTTTTAAGCTTTTTCAAAACATTCAAACATGCTTGGAATGTTCTATTTCTGTTTTAATGTTCTACTTCATCTTTGTTCTAATTCAGCTTTATTCTAGTTCAGCATTGTTCTAGTGCAGTTTTGTTCTATTCTTTTATATTTTGATTGTAAAGCAAAACAATTGTTTTTGGAAGTATGTGTTTTGTAATGAGAGAGTAATATACACACACTTTCTAAATTTAATGAAATTGCTTGTAAGCAATATTTCTTGTGCTTGTGCATCTCTTTAGTAGAAAACTATAAGAATAGTTTTCATATGTGTTTTTTTTAAGTAAATTTTCTTTTATATGGGACACTATTTCTCTCTCTTTGCACAAACAGCAAACAACTTTCTTAATTAGTAAAGCTGTTAGTTATTCGTCGTTATTGTGTTTCATACGACGAATTTACTAAAATAAAAAAATGTTTACTAAAAAATTCGTCGTGTAGGGCGAATTTCGTCGTTCGACCTAGTTGTGTTCCTAGCCTAAGGCTTATTTCACCAATTCTATTGAAATATCAATTTTTGTTTAAAATTTGTTTTTCATGTCAAAAAAAAAAAATTAAATTATATGAAAAACTACATACATTTAAATAGAATTGGTGACATGGGCCATTAGACGTATGATTAATATTAACCCCCCGATTTTGTAAAGCACTTTCTTTCACTTAAAAAAATAAGTTCATAAAATTTTTAATAATTAAAAAAAGTTATATGAAAAGTTTTCAAATAAGGTGAAGGGATTTACAGATGATGAAAGTGTAAATGAAATTTCTCGAAATTGTCTATAAAAATTGAATCTCCCGAAATTTTCTTAACTAAGTGTTTTCTTTTATTTGCGAATTGTTTTTGATATTTGAACCCAACGCGAGTCGGAAACCTTTTCTCTTATTTCAAGTTTTATAGCATCATCCTTAGATTATAATGAATGCACTCTATTTAACTCAATTATTCCATATTTAAGCAAAAACGTCTAATAAGAATAAATGAAATTGTTTATGGGAGACAAGTAGTTGCTTAATATTCGATGACTTAAGATTCCACAACATATCCTTAAACAAATTTCATTAAGTTTCTGCGGACCATTATTTTAAGCTGAGGTCAAATATCATGTTCTCTGTCATAAATTGCGTTAAAGTTTTTAAAAGTTGCGATCAAAAAAAAAATATATTTAAATGTTTTTTCTAAATCGGTTGAGTGTTTGCACCAGTTAATTTCACAAAACCTAATGTTTAAGATTTTGCGGAAAAATTTGCTAACTTTCTTGACCTAAAGAAAATATTCTTTAAAGAAACTTCTGGGAATATTTTTCACAATTTTGGTTTTGGATAAATTGCCAATGCCAGCTATTGTTCACACAAAATACCGCCTTTAAAACTTAAAACTCTGTAATACTACCTTTTTTTCATTTTGGCTCCTTATTATGTTTATTTCCATCATAATACATTCTTCTTCTCCTAACTCTTATTTTTAAGTTTTCTTCTTTTTAATCAACTCAATTCTGTTTTATTTTTTTTTTTTTTTGTTCTGAAAAAGGTTTCCATTTCTCTTCCTCTTGTGTTTGCTGGCAGCACAGAAATTAAATTTATTTTTACCGTTCAAATTGTAACAACAAACAAATACACAGATGCGGAAGAATTCTTCTACAATTACAAAGGCATGCAAATAAATTTAGTAAAGGTATCAAACTCTTTTGCATTCATTTGTTGCAATTGTTGCATAAAAGTAGAGCATCATCATAACTATTGCACAAAGCAGTTTATTATAAAAATCAGCATGTTGAATAAGGCTGGAAGAGAAAGCAGTGTTATATATGAATATGTATTTTTTTTTTTTTTGGTAAAACAAAATTACAGAATCTTAAAAAAATTATGTCACAGCTACCAAAAAGAACTCTATAATAGAAAAGTGTTTAACAGCAATTGAGATTTAGAATTTTTTAACTTAAAAGCTTATCAGCTTTCAGAAAGCAGCACTATTCGAAAATATTTAAAAGGGCTTATGTTTAGCATTGTAGCAGATAAAACAAATTTTGTAGGGTGTCAAGCCAAATTTGTTATTATTTAATTTTCTTATCTAAATTTCATAATTCTACCATTGCGAACTACATTTGATTCTTGCTCTCTGTGGTTTCGCTATACACGGAAAATTAATGCAGAAAAATTCATAAAACCACAACAGAAAGACTGATATTTGTAACATCATCAGCAAAGATATCAACAGCAGTTTCTAAGTGAAATAATATTATGAAAATTCAAATGGTGCCGCACAAACAAATCAAAGTAAATCAGTGTTTCTTTATAGTCTTTTTTCTTTTCTTTCTCTGGTAGGTCGTGTTTAATTTACATCGCGCACAGTGGGGTAAATAATAACAATTTAATTTCATGAAGAAACATCTGCTTCAAGAAAATAAAATAACAAATGTTGAGGATGAATATAAAAAGTATTTCTCTATACGGAGAGAAAACAAATTGTTTAATATGGTCACCTCAAACAGAACCATTTTTAAAGAAACATGTTCAAATATATTATAGGCAACCATATCATGATCAAATATGTCCTTCATAAAGAAACAACAATCATGGTATAGTTACAGCCAAATATGTAATGGTTACAAAACAACAATAATTTGTTTACCACCAACAATTGTATGGTTTTTAATTAACAATAACATTCTCCTCTTTCCCAAGTGCATCATGTTGTGGCTGACAGACAATCAAATTATTATAAGTGGTAAGCATATTATAGTTATTACTATCCATAACATGTAAGGAAGTTAAGTATGTTAAAACATGTTTCCTTAACAAGAGTTTTGCTGGACGTGACCATATTGGAAAATGCGTTTTCTCTGTGTGTAATAAATCGATATTTTTTAAATACCAAAAAAATATGGGAATGGGGAATCCAATTCATCGATTTCACTGAACAACAACTATATAAGTGTTTTTTAAATTATCATCGTCACATAAATCAGTTTTAATCGAATGTTCAGAAGCACTACTTACTCCCTCTATCCTCCTTCCCATAACATATTTTCCTAGTTCCAACACAATGCAATGCATTAATATCGGCTATCTTTTGACAAAACAAGAAACAAAAAAATTTTTAATAATTCGATATTTTTTCCCATCAATCATGGACGAACACTTGTAGCAGATGAAATCCAGCTCCTCTCCACTAGTGTTGCCAAAACTTATTGAGAAAAAATTCTAGATTTCCTTAAAAAAATTATTATGAATATAGAAAGATCTTGATTAATGTAAGGAATAATAATTTGTTTATAATATGTTGCATATTGTCCTTCAGGTTCAACGATGATCTGTCAAATTGCCTTTAATAAAGGTTTGTCAGATACTTTACATGTGCAATCGAACTATGGACAGCACATAAACTCAATGTCGCCTTTGCTGAACTTTGTAACAAAATGGATAGGATTCTTTTTAGTAAAGCCCGTAACACTTTAGCGCTTTCTTATTTCTGCATGTTGATCCAGTCCACTAATTTTAGACAATATCGCATTTGCAGTAATTGCAAAAGGGCTTTTCTAAGTCAGCTGTATCTTTCGCCCATTCTTTTAACTTTAGGTGCTTGTCATAATCTTTGCGAAACTTTTGTGAATAGTTTTTTACCAATATATTAAAATTTTCTCCTTTTTTGATTTTTATTTCAGTGAAACATTAATGAGCATTTGTTGCATTTTTTAGATCTAATTCAATGTTAGAATCTTCCGTTTTTTTATTTTATAATTGTCTTAAACATTATAAAAATGAACAATATTAAAAATATCACAAGAACTAAAAAATGCTAGGAATTTTTAAATAATGCTACATGCTTAATAAGTTTTTTCATGCCAAATGACTTTAAAAAATGCTAGATCTAGCATGAAAAATGCTTAATTGGCAACACTGCTCTCCACTGTTCTGGTGTGCGTATAAATAAATAATTTAAAGTTTTTTATATCAAATATCTTGTAGTGAACTAGTATTATTATTTTTTATCTCAACCTCTACAGTTTCAATATAGAAAATCTTACAAAAAATATCCAAATATTTAAATGGTTTTAGGATTCCTGGCCACTGTGCACATATTTTCGCCCTTGTAATCTGTAATCAACAATTTCATATTAAGTGAGGTGATAATAAATATTTTTGTTCTATTTTGCATTTATTTTTTTTTTTTTTTATTTCTGTACTTCGTTAGTGCACTTTAATAAATTTGAGAAATATTTTATGATTTCATAAAAAGTAGATTTCACAGGATGCGAAACGTAAAAAAATAGCAATGAATTAAAAAAAAATTTACGTTCATCAAAGCCGCAGGAATCAAATGAAATGGCAACAAAATATTGCATAAAAACACAGTGTGAAGTTTATTTTTTAATGAATATTTTAAATTAAAATTTAAATACTTTTTACTTAATGCTACAATATATTTTAAATTTAAATACTATAAATCATTGTAAAATTAACTAGAACATTATTCACAATACAATAACAACAAAAAAATCAAAGAAATTTAATTGAAATTAAAACTGCAATTGATTAAAGATAATTATTAATTAGTAAAACAATTAAAGGAATTGTAATTCTGTTAATTGAGTATACATTAATCATTAATTAAGAATATTTATATTTTAATAGAAAATTGTTTTATATATAAATACTAGCTGGCCGTCCCGGCTTCGCTCGGTAGCTGATTACTAATGATCGATGGAGCCGTGTTCTGATTTTAGGTAAATCGAAAAAAGTGGGCTTAAAAGTGGGCGGGGAAATATTTTCTTTCCTTAAAAACCTAAGTTGGACCATGGCGACCATTTCAAAGAAAAAATCGGCCAAATCGGTCAAATAAATAGAAAAAGTGGGCGTAAAAGTAGGCGTGGTAAATTTTTCTTTCGATGAAAACTTTAAATGGATTAACACGAACATTTGAAAAAAAAATTAGTCAAATCGATGAAGCCGTTTTCTGATTTTAGGTAAATTGAAAAAAGTGGGCGTAAAAGAGGGCGGGGCAAAATTTTTTTTTCGTATAAACCTAAGCTGGACCAAAACTGTCAAGCCGTTCTCAAGTTATGCGCTTAATAGGAAAAGTGGGCGTAAAAGTAGGCGTAATAAATTTTTATTTCGATGAAAACTTTAAATGGATTAATACGACCATTTGAAAGAAAAATTTGTCAAATCGATGGAGCCGTTTTCTTATTTTAGGTAATTCGAAAAAAGTGGGCGTAAAAGTGGCCGTATAAACCTAAGTTGGACCATGGCGATCATTTTAAAGAAAAAATCGTCCAAATCGGTCAAGCCGTTCTCAAGTTATGCGATCAGCAACAGACAACATTTCATTTTTATTATATACATACATAGATAGTTAAGTGTATTTCAAAATTTCCCCTAAACAGAAAAAATAAAAATTTATAAAATTAACATTAAACATTAAAATTGAAAATTAACAAATTAATAGTATCAATTAAATATTTTGAGATATTAACAACATTTTCTGCAGAATTGTTGTTGATATAAGTTAGCGTTTAATTCACTTGATTAAATTCTCAATTAAAACTGATTTTATTTTTGATTAATGGTTAAATTGAAGAAAAAAATTGACGACAATTTTTTCCGTGTATTTTTCATCGATAGTATTTCTTCTACAAAATGTATCTTAATGACTACTGACAATTCAGTTTTGTTGTGTCTTTTTTTCATTTTCTTTTTTTTATGTTTTTGTTCGCTTCTATAAAATTCACATCAAATCTTGCTTATCGTTTATTTTTATGAACCAAAAATATTTGGCGACATTATGATGGCTTTTCTTGGCTTTTTGACAACGCAAAAATATTTCGCACACATTTGCATGTATGAGAATATTTGAAAAAACAAAGAAACTTTCGTATTTTGCACATATTCGTTTTACAGATTTTACATTAAGGATGTTTTTTAAGCCCGGAAGAACTTATAAAAGGGTTACCTTTTAAACCAACTGTCTTACTGCGCCACCTTTTTGACATTTATGTTCATAATTACAAATCATCATAAATAGGTTTCCTCTTGAGCAAAGCTACCAAATTATTTAAGTTTACTCTGAAAATCAGTCATCAATTCGCGCAGCTTATAGAAGACTTTCTAATTTTTATGGCGCACGCAATCATCTATGTGAATACATACAGACCCTTCAATACATTCAGAAACATTAACAGTTTGGTACGGTTTCCACGCTGGTGGCATCATTGTACTTTATTTATTCAAAAATTAAATCAGAGCTAGAATTACAGTCAATTGAGATCGTAATCGCACCATGATAAGTTATGTTTTGTTTGCCATTAATCCCAGCGAGATGTGGTTTAACAGGATGGCGCTGCATTATTCATTGAACAAAAAGCCATAAGTCGATTTCGAGAAATGGACCTCTCATTTGGCCTCCAAGATCATGTGATTTGACACTTCTCTATTATTTCCTGTGGAGATACTTGAAAACACAGGTTTATATGGATAAACCTGCAACAATTGAAGCTTTGGAAGTCAACATTGTTCGAGTTATTCATGACATACGATCAGCAATGCTCGAAAAAGTGGCAAGAAATTGGACGTCCAGAATGCCTGAAATAATTTTCAGATGTTAATTTCATTTGTTGATATTTCCAGTAAAAATTTAATTTATTTGTTTTTTGATCAAAATTTAATTTTTTGTCTTAAATATTCTTGCAATTTCAAATTCGGTCGGGCTTAAAAGTAAACACCCTTTAAATGCATTTGTAAATTGTACATGTTAATAAGTATGAATGTATCTATGGAATGTGAGGTAATATTGAGTTTATTTTTCCTACTTGTTACAATTTCCACTGACAACAGCGAAGATTAGCAAATTGCCAGACAATATTTGGAACACGACAAACGAAGAATAAAGATAAAAGTTTGGCTTAAAGCCAAAGTATGCAACGAAAAACGGAGTAGAAATGTTTTGTTTAACAGAGATTTTTTTGCAGTTTTTTTTATTTTGTAACTTTTGTAAAGATGCTGTTGATATGAAAAAAATTAAAACAGCGATTGTAATTTTCAGAACAAATTTCTTTCTTTGTTTAAACTTTGATATTATTACAAGTAGAACTGTTGCTATAAGTCTTATACGCTTAACAGTTTTATTTGGTTTAATATCTTTAGTTTTTCTAAAATCTTTATGGATGAAGTTTCCTGATGATCTGGCCTAAGCAACCAGTGAAATGCGCATAGGAATAGCTTATCCCATCAACAATAAATTTCAAGTGTTTTTATCAATAATAAAAACTGGGAATTAAGCACGAATAACAAAATCTTTTGAAATTCAAATTTCTTAACTTTAACTTAAATTTTTTTTTTCTATTTTTTCGGATTTTTTGTGAAATCGGACCAAATGCAATTTTTTTTTATAATAACGTTTTAACCCGACAGTTAAGGAAGGATAATTTATATCGCGCATATCTTTTGGATATATGTACGTAAATTTCTTTATTACGTCGTCGAAAAGGCCGGATGAACTTCAACATTTTAGTGTCCTAAGATGACCGGTTCTTGGGGCGAAGCTAAAAATAAAAGAAATTACAGAAGTCGAAATCGCACTTGATCATTTAAAGGGTATTGATTCAAAATTTTAATTTTTCGATTACTTATAAGGGCATATAAAGTTTTTTAAAGTAACTTTAAAGGCTTTAGTTGTATTTTATTTAATTTTAGTTTTTATATTAATTCATTTGTTTTTAACCAGTTAACTTTAATTTTTCTAATATTCTTTATTATTTTAGTTGGCGACGTGTTACAAAATTACAAAAAGGATCCTAGAACTCTTAATTTTAGCCCGATTAAAATTTTTTTTTTTTCTTTTATCAGTGAACTTTTTAGTTGGCATCTGTAGTTCTTCTCATACAGCATTCTAAACAAAAGCGGCACGGCACGCGTTTTCTAATTGCCAAAAATTGTCATGCCCATACAACTTGTATAAAGCATCCCTAAATAACGCAGAAATTGGTTAAAAGATTTGTGAAACAACGATTTGTAATTAAAAAGTTGTCTGTCTTTAAAATAAAATTATTCAAAAACTGGTTAGCTTTGAATTTTTTTTTTTTTTTTTTGCTTAGAAAAAGTATTTTTTAATTCTCTTTTATTTAAAAAAAAAAATTTTGAGTAACATATAACTTATACTTTTTTGAAAAATTTAATCACTACAGGCGCAAGTCTCTTCCGAAATAAACTTTTTTTTTTTTTAATTTTCCCTTATATGCCCCATTTTTTCTAATCGCAAAGCTGGAATCAAAAATTACAAGCAATGTTTGTATGTCCATATATATTTATAGCAATTGTGTAATGGAAATCCTGCGACCCGTACTTGGAAACGAAAATATTGCAAAAAATCTAAAAAAAAAATAAATTTTTGGGGATTTTCGGAAGTTGTTAGGGAATAGTGGTATTTTTGAAATTTTTAAAGAAATTTTCATTGGTTTGTATTAAACAATAAAAAAGTCTATTGGGTAACAACCCTGCGGGAAATTTGTGTCAACTGGTCCAACAGACTAGTCCTGGGATTTGTGAAAATAAAACAAGTACAAAAAGAAAGGACTCATGACCAGTGAAAGAAGAACCAATCCCTTAACTGGTGTATAAAGAACAAAAAAGTATAAAAAGAAATGAATTTCAGTACAGTCGTCACCGGTGTTGTGACACATTTTTTGGTACTTTCTAAAATTTGGTTCATGAATTTAATTCTAGGACTTGTTTTATTGAAATAATACTACATTGTATTAAAATAATATGTACTACATTTTAGTAACAGACACTAAGTACGTTCATGAATAATAGACCTGTGACTGGTCAAATGGTATTAATTGACCCCCTCCAATGACAACCCCATGTAAAAGTCATAGGTTTTATTCATATAAAGTGTTAGAACAAGAACCGGTCTCTACCACCGAAGACCTATCAAGGGACTACTTCGGTGTCAGTTCGCTTCCCTCTATGCAAATTTCCATTAAATAATATTAACAAATAAAGTTTTTATTGCATAAAAAATATTCAAAAAACACATTTTTCGCCCTATTGCAAAATGGGTTTAATGAATTTTATTATTTTAAATATTGTATTATTTTTTTTTGCTAACTTGTGACAATTCCTTACCCATTGATGAATAATATTTTGGCACTCAACAGTTTGAAAACTTTATTAAAGCAAATGTAAACATTCACAGCTGTTTCACAAACGTTTGGCATTTATGTCGTTGAAAATGCGCACATAGTGAGATTTTGATACTTTTTGTTACGGTCTAGAAACAACTTACGCAAGCTAAAACAGCATTGAATGTGCGTTGGAAATATTAATTTACGTTTATTTTTAATTATCTGAAAATTTTTCAAACAAATTTTAGATCTGTTTTATTGGAGATTATAACCATATGATGTCATCTATGCTAACCTTACTTTAAGTGAAATTCACATGTTTCCACATAACTTCCTCTTTAAACTCTTTGTCTTTTTATACCCTCCACCACAATTAGTTGTGAAGAGGGTATACTAAGTTTGTCATTCCGTGTGAAACTTTTTTATTATTCATCTCAGACCCCATAAAGTATATATATTCTGGCTGCTTGAGTAATTCTAAGTCGATTTAGCCATGTCCGTCTGTCTGTCCGTCTGTCCGCCTGTCCGTCTGTCCGTCTGTCTGTCTGTTGAAAACACGCTCACTTTCAAAAAACTCAAAAGAAATAAACAAACTAGGTGTCAAATTGCTTGTAGTTATCCTAAGCAGTTTGGGATTGAATTTCAGCAAAATCGGTTCAGTAGGACCAGAGCTATGAATCAAAATGTGGAACCACCACCTTCAAAAACTTGATAATTTTGTTACAAAAACTAACATAAATGATGCAAAAATGCACGGAATGACATAAGATTTTGCACAAGTCCGTTTTATTCGACTAGAAATGACACTGTAAAATTTCGTGAAGATCGGTACATAATTTACCCTAGGCCCCATATATGCCCTACTCCCGGAAAACAGTTTAGTCTCCTAAAACCATAATTAATAACAAATCGTCACAGTTAGAGATAATAATAATAAAAAGACATCATACAGATATTACTCCTTAAACATTCGAACTGTCGGTGGAGGGTATCAAAGATTCGGCACAGCCGAATATAGCACTCTAACTTGTTTTTGTTGTTATTGTCCCTACCAGCATCATCAGCAGGACAGTCAGCATAATGTTACTGGTACTTTTTGCCAGTGGGCTAATAAATAACTGCAGGTGTTCGTTTAAATTGTTTTACTGTCGGTAAATACAAAAATATTTTATTTAGTTTAAAAATTAATCTGATGTTTAAATTTTATGTACCATCATTCAAACTTCTGTCATTCGTACTTTTTTCTCAGCAGGATTTTGTTTACTGGAATACAATTTAACATGACAGATAACAACTGATATTTTCTCTTTTTTTAATATGTTTTAGTACAAAAACGTTAAAAATATTGTTAGCATGTTCATAAAGTTGTTGGTATGAGTTTAATGAACTTTAAGGACACCCAGTAAAAAAACATAATAAGGGTCTTCCTGATATCGCTTAAAATTGCCATTTGTGCAAATGGGAAAACTTGCGAGACTCTTTTTATGAACACCTGAACACGGTAAGCATCAAAAAAAATCTGTTTGTATAAATGCACAGTTGATCAGCGCAAGTTTACGAGTTAAAATTGTTGGGAAAATTTACGAAGTTTGTGTTAACAAATTTTCATATAATTTCTGACAGTTCATTTGCGCAGTTTGCACAGAATGCGAGATTTTTAAGCGATATCATGAAAACCCTTTCTATTTAACTTTTAATAAAAATAAATATTCATATTTGTCGTAGTTTTGTTGTAGAGTTTATTCCTTTTAAGTCCTTGATGACATAAAAACAAACTGACAAGAAGGACTTAAATAACATTTACTTTTAGACAATTTCACATTTCGGTATGGTTTATTAAGTGTACTTCATTTTAAAGCCTTTTTAAGTCTTGTTACCATAAAAACTCTAATTTCTCAGAATACTACAAAAGAAAAATTCATTCACAGGAGACTGAAGCAGAAATCAAAAATAGTGATTTCACTTATTGATACTTTTATACTTTTATTAAAAATATTTTTTAATAATGAAAAATTTTAGGTTTTGTTCAATTATAGTTCGGTTCTAGTTTAGTTCTACTTCAGTTCTAGTTGAATTCTAGTTCAGTTAAAGTTCACTTCTAGTGCACTTCTAGTTCAATTCTAGTTAAATTCTTGTTCACTTCTAGTCCAATTCTTGTTCAATACTAGTTTAATTCTAGTTAACTTCTAACTCACTTCTAGTTTATTTCTAGTTCACTTCTAGTTCAATTCTAGTTCACTTCTAGTTCACTTCTAGTTCAATTCTTGTTCATTTCTAGTTTACTTCTAGTTCACTTCTAGTTCAATTCTAGTTCTCTTCTAATTCAATTCTAGTTTTTTTCTAGTGTAGTTCTAGCTTAGTTCTAGGTCGGTTCTAGTTCAGTTCAGTTCTAGTTCAGTAATTGTTAAGTTCTAGTTAATTTCTAGTTCAGTTCCAGTTCAGTTCTAGATCTAAACTATACGAACTTATGCAATCTTAAGATACAATTAAGACTTAAATTAAAGTTATGTTTGCTCAATTTTATTGCGGATATTTGGCTTGCGTTAAGATTATATAGAAAAGTTTGATCCCAACTAGTTGAAGGTGCTTTTCGGAGCATTTGCTGGACTATATACCAACCACCATCAAATTTCTTTTTTGTTATTATTTATTTATTAAATCTTCATATATTTAATATGAACTAAGAATAATAAATCAAATCTTTTCCAAATACTTTCTTGATTGTCCTGCCAGTGCCAGATAAACATTTTCTTCATCACGGGTTCTGTTCACATATATAGGTGTTTATCGCTCATCAAAATGGGTAAGTGCTGCAGTGTCTCTTCTCCAAAAGCGAATGTGGCCGCTATCATTTAAAATATTTCGAGCAAGTGGATGCAATTCGAGCCTTAGTATGTATTTTACTGCATATTTCGTAATCAAAGTTTTAACTAATGGCAAATTCAGATCCTTGTGAATATTTGAGTTTTTAACAGCTGTGTATTATTCGAAGAAGTTTATTTTGGCGCCTTTGAATTTTTTCGATATTTGAAGGCCGAGGCAGTGCCCCATAACTGAATACCTTAGTACCAGATTGTCTTTAAGATGGAGTTGTGAAGTAGAAGTTTGCAGTCGAGACTAAGGGCAGAATTTCTTCCAATAAGACAATGAATTTGGATGGCTTTTAGTTTCATTTGAGTTAATTTATTGTTGTTACGTGAAGTTTCCGGCTTTTAGGCGATACTTCGGCCTAGCTCAATATTCTATAGACTCTTCAGGTTCGTAGTTCTCAACCCTCACCTAAGCCCACAGACACGAAACAATAAAAATGAAAATTTTGAGGTAATATTTGATTATTGATTTTAATAGGGGGCGTGATTCCCAACGCAAGGTGAATGTTATATGTACGCATTTTTTCTCATTGACCTTTATCCTCCATTGTTTTAACCATATTTCTAGTTGAAATATATATTCTTGTAAGTAACGAGATGCTTCATGACGGTTTTCGTGCACGCTTATAAAAGCTGTATCATCAGCAAAGGTTTAAGCTTGGGTGTAGTTGTTTGTTAACATATCCGACGTATATATTAAGTATAAAAGTGGGCCCAGGATGCTTCACTATGGGACTCCAGCGTCAATTGGCTGAGGAGAGTTTAAATAATCACCTTATTTAATAATTAACTTTCGACCGTCTAAGTAGCTTTCTAACAGCCTGTGTGTGTTTACTGGTAAGTTTAGCTTCAATTTATGTAATAAGCCTTCATGCCAGACTTTATCGAAAGCTTGAGAAACATGGATAAAGAGAGGGGAACAATATTTTCTTTCTTCAATAGCTATTCTTATGGCGTTTACTATTCGATGGGTTTGTTCAATTGTCCTGTGTTCTCCTCAAAAGCCGAATTGGTGGTTAGGAATACAGACATCTATTTTCATTTAAAATTGGGGTTAATTTTGACACTAACAGCTTCTCAAACAGCTTTGATATATAAGAAAGTAAGCTTATAGGCCTATATGGCTCAACTTTTGTGTGATCATTTCCTGGTTTAGGTAGCATGGTGACTAAGGAAACCTTCCACTTTTGAGGATAGTATTCAAAACGTACACAGAAAAAAATAAAAATTGATTTCAATTAAAAAATGTGTGATATTAATTAAAAAATTAATCAAATTTGCACCAGTAAACAAATGCATAGTATCAATTAAACCAGTTAATAGAATTAATTAAACGTTGAATTCACTTGATTAAACGTTTAATTAACTTGATTAAATTTTTAATTAAAACTGATTATATTTTTGATTAATGCTTTAATTTGGAGAATTTTTTCTGTGTAAAATAGCATTAAAAATTAAAAGAATAATTATACCCACACCACAATTGTGAAGAGGGTGTAATGCATTTGTTCTGATGTGAGTAACGCCTTAAAATTTTGGTCCTAGACCCACATTAAAGTATACCGATCGACTCAGAATCACTTTCTGAGTCGAACAAACGATGTCCGTCCGTCCGGTTGGCTGGCAGGCTGGCTGGCTGGCTATCCATGTAACCTTGTGCGCAAAGTACAGGTCGCAACTTTGGATATAATTTGATAATATTTGGGACATAGGTTCTTATTGACACAAGGACCAAGCCTATTGAAAATAGGCCAAAGCGTAGGCCCATAAGGGGAGGAAGGGGGCAATTTCTCTCACAAACTTTCAAACCGATTTTAATGAAGTTTATAAGCATAGATAAATCCTTATTTATATGGACACATAAGCATGATGTGTTTTTAAATACTGTGGTGTACTTTCTTATTTGTTTTCTTTGCTATGCTGGGTAGTTCCAAAAGCATTTTGTTGCTGATCTTATCAAAACCTGGGGCTTTCTTGGGGCTTAAATCGCAAATAGCCTTTTCGATTTCTCTTATCTCAAATCTTGGGGGAACAGCGGCTCTAGCAGCAACAGGTGGTAACTCGACCGTAATATCGTGAGATGTATTTGGGGTAAAAACGTTTTTCAAATGATTAACAAACAGATTTCCTTTTTCAATATCATTTCTTGTCCAATTTCCATTCAAGTTTTTTAATGGTGGTTAAGAGACAATTGGCCCTTTGCGTTTTCTAGCTGCACGCCATGATGAGTAGTTTGATTGTGGAGTTGCTAATCTGTGTTTTTAGAAGATTTGAAAGCCATACAGAATTTTTTAAGACAGTGGTTTGTATAGGGCGCTACGTCGAATGATGGACCGGTAATCACTTGTTCTTAACACACAATTTTTCGATTCCCCATTTATTAATTTAAGAATAAATAATTTCTTTATTTACTTGAGTCTTTTAAATTTCTGTAGCTGTTACATAAATAAACATTTGCCATTGACATTAAATTGCCTCAGAAAAGTATTTTTTACTACTATGACAATTTAATTGCTACCAAAAATTGTGTTCTTCATATTTTCTTCAAAATAAAATTTTACGTCTTTTTGTATTTAATTTTGCATTCATTTCCAAGACCATAAACACCTTTAAGTACCAGTACTTTTAGTTATTATGTAAAAATCCATATAAGACATTTTTGTCTCCCTTTATAGTTTAATAAAGATATAAAGTTGTAGAATTTCCAATTTCAAACTGTAAATGATTGTATGAATACCAAAGTATAGGAATATATAAATGTTTGTATAAGTATCTATATGTCTGTAGGATACTTAAGGCAATTTGTTAAAGGTTGTTAAACATAAATTGTTCAAAGCATTTATGAGACATTTTTGAACATTTCTACAAATATAAAAAAATAAATTAAAAATTTATAGTTTTGTCTAATGAAATGATAATTTGTTATTATAAACTGTAAAATTGGACTTTTATAAAAGGATAAAAGAAATTAAAATGATAATGATGTATTAAAATGAAAGTTATCTAGAAGAAAAATTTAGGAAAAGGAAAAAATTTTTAATTATTTGATATAATTATAATAAGGGTGTTAAATTAAAATTTACTACACTGACAGAAAATGCGTCATAGCGCTGATGTATTTAGACATCAGTACCATGACACTTTTCATCATTGTGATGTCAGCCTTAACATCACTTGGCCAAATTTTCATCAGGTGAAATTATGGCATCAATGGAATGACACATCGGCATCTCAGAAATGACGCATCTGAGTCAGTTTAATAAAAAATGTCATCAGTGCGATGACACATAATTCAATAATTGAATGACAAACTGTCATTGGGATTGAGTTAAGTCAAAGTGAGAGAATATTATTATTTACATACCCGTTAAAGGCTAGATTACACTATCTCACAAGTCTTACGTATTCCATAATACTTTGTAAGATAGAAATCTAATGAGTTTTGTTGCGACTGTCAAAAAATCTAATTTAACATGACAGTTTGTGTTCACACCATTACACAAAGTATAAACACTCACACATGAAATAAAATGCAACCCTGATCCAATGAAAAGTATTATTGTTTAGAAATTTTTCAAAAAACGATGAAGTCGTATGGTATGTCAAACTTTTTTCATAATACTTGTCATTTTCGTGACACATTGCATTCACACTATCACACTTTGTCATATTACTTGAGTTTTTGACATGTATTAATACAAAGTATAATAATGTAATCTGGTCTTAAGCATGTTTGTTTCACTTTTGTTGTATTCAGCTCTTAATTTACAGAAGAATTCTCTGTTATAAGACACCAGCAGCCATATTTGATTTTCGTAACCATTCTACTTTGAAAATTTGATGAATTTACCTAAATAGTTTAAACAAATAGAATATTGGAATTTTTGCTACTTTTTTACTTTTTAAACATGAAAATAATGTTTATAATACACAAAATGGGGAAGCGAATTGATGTCAATGTAGTCGTAGCATAGATGAAGCATTAAATATGACAAAGTTATATGATGACTTTCGTCATTGGAGTAATGTCGCTCTTTGCCTTATTGATGCCATTTGTAATAACTAGGGATGAGATTTTCATGCATTAAAAAATCGAAAATATGCGCTTAAAAAATGCACTTAAAAAATCCAAAATATGCACTAAAAACTTAAAAAATTTCTATAAAAAATAGTTTTTTAATTTTACTAAAAACAAAAATTTAAAAAATTCAGTCTATTGTTCTTCAAATATCTTTAAAAAAATTAATTAACTAATTAAAATTTCTGTTTATTTAAATAAATAAGTACTGTTTCAATAAAAGAAAAACTTTGTCTTGTACTTTGAAGAATGCCAACTAGGGTTTTTTCCCGGGATTTCCCGTCCCAATGTCTCCTGATGCAATAAATCTACTAAAAGCAGAATGGACAGTGCAACAGTTGATAATTATTACATCTAGTGAAGTGAAGAGTTAATAAAGTACATTAATTCAAAATAAGATGCAGTCAGTAAAGTTTCATTGCCCATGAACAAGTCTTAAAAATAGGAGATAACTAAACATATCGCTCCTTTATTGCAACATAGTCATATCTACAAAAACAAACAATCTTGGCAAAATGCGATTAAAGTTTTCAAAATGTACCGACTTAAAGATATATTTTGCTATAACTTCGGTTCAGTTTGAGATATGACTAGGATGAAATGAAGGAGCGATGTGTTTATTAGGTGATAAACAAAAATTTTCAATTTCAATTTGTGTTGGTTTATATACCCGTGAAGTGCGGGGAAACCGAAATAAAATAACATTTTGGAAACTCGTGTAAGATACTACAACATACAACTTGAAAAACACATTGTCCTAAAGATTACAAATGGACCTATTGAAATGAAAAGGTTTGTAAGAAGCAGTCCGGTTGATGCTTTTTTTGCACAAACCTTGACATACATTTGACTGATAAAGACGTTGTTTATAAAAAAGAAAAAATTGCTTCTGATTGTGAATCCGAAGCTACAACGGTGCACTTTTAACTATTTGTCCAACCTCGGTAAAAAATTAACGACATTTTTCGGAAACATGATACTTACACTCACAATATTATTACAGTAACGGACTGTAGTTTATTTAAGAAATATTCCGTTCAGTCATTTTTAAATAAATAAACATTTAAAATTCCAAGCAAATTTATTTTTAACTGATTCTAACAGTTATTCAAAAAACTAAGTGCATATTAATACGGATTTTCAGTTGCAGTTAATATTTTCCGTTGATTGAGTTAAATTCTTCTTTATGTTAAAGTAAATAAAAATGTAATTTAAAGCAACGAAAAGTTCATTTAATTTTTACTGTCAAAAATTCAACCGCGAATTCCGTAAAAACAAATCAATATTCAGTTATATTATATAAATTAATTGTCAAAAAATTAACTATATATTCCGTAAAAACAAATAAATATGCAGTTATTTTATAAAATTTTACTGTCAAAAATTCAACACCATATTCAGTAAAAACAATTAAATATTCAGTTATTTTATATAATTTTACTACCAAAAATTAATTTTTACTTATCTATAAAAAATGAATTGCTTGTTTTGTGTAAGCAATTCCCATTTTCTATTTGTTAAAATAATTTAGTTAAATGCATCAAATTTTAAAAGTAAAATAATTGCGAAGCCATATCGGTCATGCTGCTGGTGTCTTATAATTGAGAGTTCTTCTGTAAACAACGTGGTCAGTACAACAAAAGTAAAACAAACGTGTGTAACTGGGTAAGTAAATAAAAATATTCTCCCTCTCTCGCTTATAAGAAAAACAAGCGGACAGGTGTCTGTCTGGTATTTTTTAGAAATTCGGCTCTTTTGTGGAGTAAACGAAAATTTAATAAAATAACTGAATATTTAATTGTTTTTACTGAATATGGGGTCAATTTTTTGACAGTAAAATTTTAATAAATAACTGAATATTTAATCGTTTTTACCGAATATGGTGTTGAATTTTTGACAGTAAAATTTTACAAAATAACTGAATATTTATTTGATTTTACGGAATATGGTGTTGAATTTTTGACAGTAAAAATAAAATGAACTTTTTGTTAAAAATAAATGAAAAATAGGTAGACCGGTTTTTAATTGAACTTTCATTTATTTTATATTACAATTTCAGTTAATTTTACGTAGAGAATATTGTGAGTGTAGTAAATAAAATCAGGAATATACTTTTTGACGACTTACAAAGCGCTATGAGTGTGTCAGAAAGTTATTTCCTAAGCCATTAAAAAATGTTATATATTTCTTTAAAATATTTTATCTATTTTATTAATTAACTTTCTGATCTCATATCTTGAGTACCTAAATTTTTATTTTGTTTTTATTATTGTTTTATGAATTAAATTGTAATGTGTATGTTATCTTTTTATCTTGTATCCAGAGCATAATAATACTGAATAAAAGCATAATACTAGGGAATAAAGGCGTGAGGTGATAATAATTCAAGTTCCTATTTCAATCTTCAATTAATTTCCCAGTAGAAACTTCGCCTACAAAATAATGTGTTGAGTAATCAGAAAAACATAAGAGCACTACTTACAATTCTACTGAAAGAACCAATGAATTATACAAGGGATGTCCCAAAATGGACGCATTCAAAAGCAAGTCATTATTTTTTTACTTTAATACATTCAGAAAAAAGTAGTTATAGAAGCTGTTATAGATGTAGTTATAGAAGAAAGCTGCTAAATAATGAGTTAAAGAAGCTATTCATTTTGAAAAAGTAAGCGAATTTTTTTCTGGGTTTTTAGTATTGAACCATTTATTTTAGTTTCTATGTCAACAGGTTCCTTGCGTTTTTTTATAAAAGTTTTTTTCATTTATTAATAACAAAATTTACTTTGTATTATTTGGAGCGGGATCCCGGGAAATTTAAAAAATTTTCCCGCTTTCCCGGGAAACGAAAAAGTCCGGGAAAAAAAAACTCTAATGCCAACGCATTTTGAAATTTATTTTATTTTTTGAAATCTTTAATTTTTTTTTTTTTTTGTAAAACGTTTTGAATTTTTTTTTTTATTTGTCGGGCTATTCTTCATTCCACATTGTTAACTTTTATCATCGGTATCAACAAGCTCTTCTAACATTCTTAAATTACTCAAAGTTTTTTGAATAGAATTCTGAAGCATCCAGCCAGGCCCGCATTTTGTTACTACTGGCTGCATTGGAAGGGAAATCAAGGGAAACATTTCATTTAAAATTGCAATATTATCGAATTGGCTAATTTCCTCTGAAATGCGGTATACCCATGTGCCAAGCAAGTAACTTGTAACAGTTTTGGGTAAAATATTTTTACCCATTGGAAGCATTATACGATTCCGACTTTTTTTATCGACGTTTCTCTCAGATATCTGCAAGACGTGGGACTATTTTGCTGGCTGGGGAGACATTTAAAATTGTTGCTTGCTTTTGTATTAATTTGCAAAGCAACAAAATGTTCATAAATATAGAAAGAAGAGTTGATGAATTAAAAAAGGCCGTGTTTAAATGTATTTCCATTTAAGAGTTAATAACTTTAGATAGTGCCTCCCAAAATAGTTAAGTCTTTCAATAGATAGATTTTGTTCATGGCCAAACTTAATTTTTATACCTTCCACCACAATTAGTTGTGAACTTTTTTACTATTCATCTCAGAACCCATAAAGAATATATATTCTGGCTACTTGAGTAGTTCTAAGCCGATTTATCTATGTCCGTCTGTTGAAAACACGCTCACTTTCGAAAAACTCAAAAGAAATTAACAAATTTGGTGTCAAATTGCTTGCAGTTATCTAAGCAGTTTGAGATTGAAATCCAACAAAATCGGTTAAGTGGGATGAGAGCTTTGAGTCCAAATGTGGAACCACCACCTTAAAAAATTTATAATTTTGTTACAAAAACTAACACAAATGGTGCAACAATGCGTGGAATGATATAAGGTTTTGCAAAAGTTTGTTTTATTCGACTGGAAATCACGCTGTGAAATTTCGTAAAGATCGGTCCATAATTTACCATAGGCCCGATATAAATCCTACTCCCGACAAACAGTTTAGTAAGCCTAAAACCGTAATAAACTATGCTAGCAGAATAAAATTGAATACTTCACAGTTTTATAGGACTAGAAAAAGTGCTAATAAATTTCGTGATGGTCGGTCCATAATTTACTATAGGCCCCATATAAAGCCTACTCTGGTAAATTAATTAAATACGCCTAAAACCGTAGCAGATATATTTATTGTGGTAAAATTTCTTCCAACTTAGTTTCATATGGCCAGAAAAAATGTTATGAATTTTGTGATAATTTACCTTAGATCCCATTTGTAGCAGCCTCACTGTAAACGCTTACACTAATTTCACCACTGCATTGAAATTTATTGAAATTTATGTTTTTATTACCAGAAATCACTCTGCAGAATTTGAGGATGATTGGTTCATAACTTACCATGGCTCCAATGTAAATTCCCCTAATGAAAATCATTTAATTTCGGGTTAAACTGTTACGAATCAGGATATTTTACTCAAGCTAGTTAAAATTGCTTAAAAAAAGCATAAAACTTTCTGATTGTCGGTCAACAATTAATATAGGTCTAAGCCGCAACCAATTTTAATGCTGATGACTGGTTTTATGAAGATAAATTAATAATAAATAGATATCATGTAGAAATCACTCCTGAAATAATTGAACTGTTGGTGGAGGGTATCAAAGATTCGACACAGCCGTCTATAGGACTCTAACTTGTTTCTAGTAATTTTAATTTTATTTTTAACAAGTCACAAAAAATCAATTTTATTTACATACATTTGACACTTTATGACAATGAAGCGTAAATAGTTGACATTTTAAAAAAAAAACATTAATCCTACATACTTAGTTACTATTTAAATAAAAACAAAAACCATTTTGATTTACAGACAATTAAACAGATAGGAAAATATGTTTAATTTTTTCTTTTTGTTTGTAAATTGACAGACACCAGCAAAAAATCTGCTATACATATATAGATATGTATGTATATATGTATGCATGTACAATAGAGCGACTCACCAAAAAAAGTGCTCGATGTACCCTCCTAAAAATGAACCTTGGACTTTTTTAAGATACCATTTTAAATATTTCGGCTCCAGCTTTGACCTCTCGTGAGCTGGACCTTTTTGAAAAAGAGTCTATTTTTGCATGTTTTGTTAATTTGAGAATCTGGCGGCATATTTTTTTTATAGCGATTTTAAAAAGCGTTACAGCAAATCCTTTCGTGATTCTTTTTGAGTATATTGCTTGCGCGACACGATTTGGCTCGCAATATAAGCTAAAAATGAGTCTTAAATGATCTGTATAAAAGTTTTGTAAATATAAACAATAAAATTTAAAATTTTTTTTAATTTGCGAAAAAAAAATATGCCGCCAAAAAGTCGTGGATCATTTCTTTTTTTCTTTCTTTAGTTCTATTTTTATCCATACATGATCTAGAAACTAAATCCGCTAACATATTACAGTTACTACAAAATTGCATTTATATATATTCCAGTGCACCGTGTAAAATGCATATAATTTGCAAAAAATAATATTATTTACATACAAAGATGATGTACTTGGTAAGAGAAGAAATTTGATACCCATATTGCTATATTTAAATCGAAGGGTTGCCACCCCATTGCATTTTTGTCAAAACGCGAACTAGCGCGAATTTCCAAAAAAGCTGAAACACGTATTTAATTAAATCGACTAAAGATTAAAATATGTTAATTTGGCATTTTTATTACAAGCAACGCCGAACAAAAAATTCAAAAACCGTTTTTTTACAGAAAATAATTTAAAAAAAGGATATGGATGATCGTCCTTGGACAAATTGTATATACAGTTGGACGCGCCTTAAAAAAACCTTTCTTATGATACCCAATTTGTATATGTTGGTAAGGAAACAGATTCTCAAATTAACAAAACATGCAAAAATAGACTCTTTTTTCAAAATGGTCCAGCTCATGAGAGGTCAAAGCTGGAGCCGAAATATTTAAAATGGTATCTTAAAAAAGTCCAAGGTTCATTTTTAGGAGGGTACATTGAGCACGAATTTTGCTTCCATACATTTTGAGTCGCTCTAATGTAGAATGTATATTTATAGCTTTTTATATAAAATTAACTCTTGATGATTTTATTTGGTGCCGGTTAATGCGATGTAGTCTATTTAAATTTATAAAAAATTTCAAATTTAATGTTATTTTTTATTTTAATACTTTTTATTCTAAAAATAAAATAGAGAATATGCATCCATTAAGCTTTATTCACACCTATTAAATATTTGACGTCCTACACGTATCCACTAGTTTTATTAAAAAATTATTTGCTTTTGGAAAAGGTTAACCTCGATTTATCATCATTTAACTTTTCTAAATTACATTATCAATCGAACTGGTTAAAAATAAATCTAAAGCTTATTCAATTTACTGGTCATGCTTTTTTTTGAATACTTTTGTCAAATCTTTGTTAGATGTGACTTTTTATAATCTAAACCATAGATCCTTATAAGCAATGGAGTTGATTTAACTATGTCCATCCGTCTCTCCGTCTGTTAGTGCGTATTCCGTATGTATGTTGAAACGTGTTTATCGAAGACCACAGGATATGATGGGGACCAGAATGCTTCTCTGTAAATCACATTTAATCCAGAATAGAATGCTATTTAAATTTAACATGTTCGCAGAGATATGCTTAAAAAACTATGGCTGCCTTTATTTTTCTCTTTCCTTAAAATCTGTGATTTTTATTTGTTTTTTACTTTCATCTCAATTAACTCTAAAAAGATAATCATATCATGACATCCGTTAAAGATAATCATACGTAAAAATTACGCGTTATTTTTACCTGCTATATGGTTGTATTTATTGATTAATTAAGAACAAACTAATATGGATTTTATTTTTACTTTTTATTGAGTCTTTTTTATAACAAATTATAAAAGATTGTAATGTAATGTCTTAAAAATTAAAACATGAAAATTACAGTACCAAACGTAACAGAAAATGTATGAATTGTATTTTTACATTTATATTTAATAAAAATACAAAATTTAAAATATGGGGGATTTCATGTCAAGTGACCCAATTTTGAAATCGATGTCTTCCGATTTGGATGAAATTTGCACCAAGGTTAGTCCTATTGGATAGTAGTTTAGACACAAATTTTCAACAAGATTGGTCTAAAAGTTTCTGAGTTAGTGGGGGTCAAAATTTGACATTTTGGCCATACAGGTGTTCTTTCTTATCCATGTAACTTATTACCTATTGGTGTTAGCAAAATTTGTCCCAAGTAGCTTCGATAGCTATTTGATCCATCTTTTGAAAAAAATTTTTTTTGTTTTTTTAAAAAATTTTTTTTATTTTTTTTTTTTAAATTTAAAATTTTTTTTATTTTTTTTTTTAGCGGGTATGTTTTTTTTTTTTTTTTTTTGTTCAAAAGAAAGCTTATGTCTTTTCCTTTAAGGTAGTTTTGGTCCCTTTTTGGGATGCGAGCGGCTTATGTATAAAAAAAAATAATTTCTAACTCTAGACAAGGGTTTTTCAATTTTTAGCATATGCAGTGTTCTTTCTCATCCATTTAACTTATTAGCTATTAGTGTTAGCAGAATTTGTCCCAAGTAGCTTCGATAGCTATTTGATCAATATTCTGAAAAATTTTTTTTTTGTTTTTTTAAAACTTTTTTTTTTAAATTTAAAATTTTTTTTTTAAATGTAAAATTTTTTTTTTATATTTTTTTTTATCCGGAATGTTTTTTTTTTTTTTTTTTTTTGTTCAAAAGAAAGCTTATGTCTTACCCTTTAAGGTAGTTTTGGTCGCTTTTTGGGATGCGAGTGGCTTATGTATAAAAAAAATTATTTCTAACTCTAGACGAGGGTTTTTAAATTTTTAGCATATGCACTATTTTGAATTTTTTCCTATTTGTGTTTAAGTGCTTCTAAAGCCTTAAAAATAAAACGTTTGCAAAGAAACTAGACAAATTAACCTTTCCGACGGTATGTTACAAACCCAATTACTATTTTATACCTTCGATACTATAATGCCCACAATATGTTAATCCCAGGAATAAAATCACTTTTTTTCTGTAGAAATGTTGACAAATTAAATTCTTTTTATTAATTTGTAATAATAATTAAATTAATATATAATTATAATAATAATTTCTAATAATAATAATAAAAATATAAAGATAAACAATTTAATAAAATAATTAGTATTGTGGTTATTTTGTTGAACTATTTATGGTTTTTAATCCAAATTTTTAATAATTTTAATTAGGCTTAAGATCATTAAATTTAATTTTCATTAATGAAAGATTATCAATAACAATTTTAATTAATTTTCATGTTGTAAAATTCCTTTCTTCATAAAAATAATTTAATGAAAATTAAATTTAATGAACTTAAGCCTAATTAAAATTATTAAAAATTTGGATTAAAAAAATTTAATAAAATTTATGTAGGAAAAATTAAAAAAAGAATTATTTGTCAACATTTCTACAGAAAAAAGTGATTTTATTCCTGGGATTAACATATCGTGGGCATTATAGTATCGAAGGTATAAAATAGTAATTGGGTTTGTAACATACCGTCGGAAAGGTTAATTTGTCTAGTTTCTTTGCAAACGTTTTATTTTTAAGGCTTTAGAAACACTTAAACACAAATAGGAAAAAATTCAAAATAGTGCATATGCTAAAAATTTAAAAACCCTCGTCTAGAGTTAGAAATAATTTTTTTTATACATAAGCCACTCGCATCCCAAAAAGCGACCAAAACTACCTTAAAGGGTAAGACATAAGCTTTCTTTTGAACAAAAAAAAAAAAAAAAAAAAACATTCCGGATAAAAAAAAATATAAAAAAAAAATTTTACATTTAAAAAAAAAATTTTAAATTTAAAAAAAAAAGTTTTAAAAAAACAAAAAAAAAATTTTTCAGAATATTGATCAAATAGCTATCGAAGCTACTTGGGACAAATTCTGCTAACACTAATAGCTTATAAGTTAAATGGATGAGAAAGAACACTGCATATGCTAAAAATTGAAAAACCCTTGTCTAGAGTTAGAAATTATTTTTTTTATACATAAGCCGCTCGCATCCCAAAAAGGGACCAAAACTACCTTAAAGGGTAAGACATAAGCTTTCTTTTGAACAAAAAAAAAAAAAAAAAAAACATTCCGGATAAAAAAAAATATAAAAAACAAATTTTACATTTAAAAAAAAAATTTTAAATTTAAAAAAAAAAGTTTTAAAAAAACAAAAAAAAAATTTTTCAGAATATTGATCAAATAGCTATCGAAGCTACTTGGGACAAATTCTGCTAACACTAATAGCTTATAAGTTAAATGGATGAGAAAGAACACTGCATATGCTAAAAATTGAAAAACCCTTGTCTAGAGTTAGAAATTATTTTTTTTATACATAAGCCGCTCGCATCCCAAAAAGGGACCAAAACTACCTTAAAGGGTAATACATAAGCTTTCTTTTGAACAAAAAAAAAAAAAAAAAAAAAACATTCCGGATAAAAAAAAATATAAAAAAAAAATTTTACATTTAAAAAAAAAATTTTAAATTTAAAAAAAAAAGTTTTAAAAAAACAAAAAAAAAATTTTTCAGAATATTGATCAAATAGCTATCGAAGCTACTTGGGACAAATTCTGCTAACACTAATAGCTTATAAGTTAAATGGATGAGAAAGAACACTGCATATGCTAAAAATTGAAAAACCCTTGTCTAGAGTTAGAAATTATTTTTTTTTATACATAAGCCGCTCGCATCCCAAAAAGGGACCAAAACTACCTTAAAGGAAAAGACATAAGCTTTCTTTTGAACAAAAAAAAAAAAAAAAAAAACATACCCGCTAAAAAAAAAAATAAAAAAAAGTTTTAAATTTAAAAAAAAAAAATAAAAAAAATTTTTTAAAAAAACAAAAAAAATTTTTTTCAAAAGATGGATCAAATAGCTATCGAAGCTACTTGGGACAAATTTTGCTAACACCAATAGGTAATAAGTTACATGGATAAGAAAGAACACCTGTATGGCCAAAATGTCAAATTTTGACCCCCACTAACTCAGAAACTTTTAGACCGATCTTGTTGAAAATTTGTGTCTAAACTACTATCCAATAGGACTAACCTTGGTGCAAATCGGAAGACATCGATTTCAAAATTGGGTCACTTGACATGAAATCCCCCATATGTTTATATGTGAAATATCTAAAGTGCACAGCAACTTATTCAAGCAAAATAAAAAGAAATAGCAATATTTCAAAAGTGAATGCGTAAAATTATTTCTAGGGTTAAAATTGTTAGAAAACTGATAGTTAAAATTAACAAGATTTGCTTATAATTGACCGAGCTAAAGGCAAATAACGATAAGCTAAGAAAAGCAAAGTTGACGCAGAAATAGAAAGAGTAACAAATGTTAAAAATAAGCCAAATTGATATATTATCTCACCTGGCCCCCATACAAGGGATCCAACACAGCCGAATGCAGTAATCGAACTATTTTTTATACAATTAATTATTTTTGCAACCACCTCATAACAACTTTTAGTTAGGATTTATCTTTTAATGCATACAAATTACATTTTTAAAGTTGGAGAAGGTATAAAAGACTTAGTCCCAAAAATTCCTTTTATCCACTGTTAAAATTGTTATAACCCCGCTAAGGAAAATCACTTTAAGCCGCTCTTCACTTAAACGGAAATCTATATGGGCTTTATATCGGAGTTATAGTAGGAAATTTTCTATTTTTGTAGGGATTTTTTCGGAAAATTTCAAGCGTACACACAGAAAAAAATAACAATGTTAAATTAACATGGCGCAATGTTCATTAAAAATCATAGTGAATTTCTGCAAAATGGACTTTATTTAAAATTATCATTGCTTCATATTAATTTTAAATGAAAAATGTTAAAATAACATTGTTCAATATTAAATTCATAAAATCCTGTTATAATTGTTTGTATAGAAACAATAACAACACTAAAAAAAGAAAAACATAATTTTTTTTATTTTCATGTTAAAAATTATTTATAAAAAGAAAAAAATTCACGTATTCTTTTTGTTAAAATTATTAAGTTAAATAGTACATCAAATTTTCAAAGTCGAATGATGACGAAAATCATATCGGGCCATTCTGCTGGTGTCTTTTAATTTTGAGTGCTTCTGTGAACAAAGAGGAAGACAAAAAAGTGAAACATATGTTACAGGAATAAAAATAATTATATTCTCTTTCTCTCTGGTTCTACGGGTAAGTGTTTAGAATGTTTCCTAAATGAATGCATATGTTGTCTTTGTAGCTTCTTCTCACTGTCATTTCAAACTCAATCCGATCGAAACTCGATTCTACATGAAATTCAAGTTGTTCTATCATGAAATAACTTTCATTCAACGTGATTCGGAGTGTTATTTCAATATGAATGTCGTTTTGCTCTAACTTTACGGGAATGTTAAATTAACATGAATTATAGATATTTTAAATGAAAAAAATGTTGTTCGCAAGTTATTGTAAAATCATGTTAAATTAACGTGAAGTAACTATGAGGCAAAATCACCACCGAAAAATGTAAAATCAACCTTGTTTTCGAGGATTTTACATCGATTTTTTCCTGTGTGTAGGGAAAAAGGGACAGATAAATATTTTCTCATTTTGAATATATTGCCTAAAAATACGTAAATATTCGTACTATTTTCATTTGTAAATTAAAATTTTTTTATACAATGGCTTTTAAGTACAAATATAGTTGGGGTATTCACAAGGTGTACTATCATTTTATATTGTCATAATGTTCTAACATTTTAAAATGGTTTAAAAATATTGTTGTTGCTTTGTAAACACAAAGTGTCTTAAATTAATAGAACTTTGCTTGCTATTATTTTTGTGCTTTCGTAATTAATCAGAAGAGACCAGCGCTGAGCTGTGCCGCGTTAGCTTTTGTAGCCGTCGCCGTTGATGGTATAGTCATGTCTTTATGACACCTTGTGAATCCCCCAAGTATTTTTTAACAGAACCCCATGTACCCAAATATTCCTCGCTGCCTAATATATAACACAATTGCGAATTTTTAAAAAATTTGTAATGAAAACTTCTTAGGACAAGGAAGGATATATTTTAATCAGGAAATTTTTTTCATATTTTAGTTGAGGGGAACTGAAGAAAAGATTTTTTTTTTAAATTTACAGAGCCTTTCCTTTTATTTGATACCATGTTTGCTTAAAATTATTAGATTCTTATATTAAAAAAGAAAGACAACAAATGAGGATATGAAAAATCAAATACGAAATTTGACTATGTTTTGTCTCTAGATCAAAGGATATGAATTTAGATGAATTTCTAATAAAAAGGAAAAAATTTAAATTTGTCAGACAGTGATTTTTGAAACTGAATTTTTATATGTGCGTGTATGGCGTTTACATATTTATTTTGGTTTGTTTTCTTGTTGGTGATAAAAGCTTTATTTATAATATCTGCAAGATGTTAACAAGACATGTATTTGTTTGCCTGCTGAAAAAGCAACAAAATTTAACGTATGTAAAAATGTAGGGAGAATTTTTTTGGTTGTAGGGAAATCCGGGATTTTTTTATTAGACACGTAGGGATTTTTTAAAATTTCTCCTGGGATCACTGATTCCAGCCCACTTCTTGTCAGATGTTTTTTATTGATAAGCATAATATTTGTACAAAACTTAAAACATTTTCTTTTAATTTATATTTATGTATTGTCTTTGTATAGCAGGTGCCACGCCCACCTAAAAATTCATTAATATTTATGTTCTATAGTATGCGCCGTAATAAGGAAGTTACTGCGAAAATTTTAGTAGAATCGGTTTCGTAGTAAATGAGTCTATAGGGAGTAGGCAAACAAACAAACACACACAAACAACCAAACGCATTTTATTTTCCATCTATCTTTTCTATCACGAGTTTTTTCTTTAATCTCAGTTTCCGCGATGAGTGGCCATTAATCTAAATTTTATAGCGATGCTAATAATGTTAGACCCCAGCAATAAAAATCTAGCAATTTTATCTGATTTAACAAGTTTTGTTGCTTAACCCTCAAATACCTGAATTTTAAATTTGTAGTTTGCAATTTTTTGTCTTTTCGCATCAAAGTTCTAACTAGAATGATTTCTTCGTCCACACTATCGCAATCATTCAATTCAATTGGTATCGTTATACTGAGATATTTATACTCATTTAAAATTTTTGCATCGTAACAGCGTGAAGTACATAGGCTTTGCTCAATACTAATTTTTTCTGATGACCGTCTATAGGCGGTCTTGGGTGTTTAAGGGTTAAATAATTACCAAAAGTTAACCTAAATCTTATAAACTCTTTCGAAATTATGAAAAGAATGGTGTAAGTTCCCGGGAACTAAAAAAATTCAGGGAAATGTAAAACCTGAGTATATAATTTTAATTGAAAGTCGTACAACTTTAAAAAAGCACCCTTTATTTAGTCTTGTATAAAAATTTTGCAAACTATTAACAGCCGTACTATTGATGATTAATTGACCGTTTTTAAGCAAAAATTGCTAAAGTTGTATTCATAAACGAAAAATAGTCTATTGAACCTTAAATAAACCATTCATAAAGTAAGAAAATTTATTGTTGGATTCGCCCTTCTTTAAACCAAAAATAAAATGACATTTTGATAAGAGTTTGCATTTGATGATATTATTTTTGTGAAATATGTTAACAATTAATGACAAAAATGTTTAATTTATTAATATGGACATGTTAAATACATTTTACTATTTTTTTTTTTTTTTTATTTTAGACAACCAATTTAAAGTTATATTTAAAAAAAATGTTATATGATTTAAATGAATATGTTCAGGGGCAAATGCAGATATTCTCTTTAATTATTTATTAAATTATTGCAACTAGTTGTTTTTTTGTTTAAAACAACAAATTATTGTTCAAAAATATTAAAAAAAAATAAAATAAGCAAATCATAATAATAGTGATGTTAATAAAAAGTAAATAAACTTTTTATTCGAATACTCTCTTATCGTATATTTAAAAAAGGTTCAAACAAAAGATTTTATGATACCTTTCGGCAACATTTAGTTCAGAAACTAAAAGAATATGTAGTTTTATTCGATAAGAATAATTTTTAAGGTAACAATTAAAAAAAAATTATAAAAATCATGTGAATTATATTCTATATCATGTGAACCGAATAGAAGTTTCATGCATCACTAACAATAAAATGGCAGCAAAATATAACGAAAGTTGCCATACTTAAACACAAAATCGCTACAAACGGCTTAGTACGTTTATGAATACAATTTTTTATAAGAGGTGTATAAGACAAAAAGCGTTTCATAGTTATTACATACTATAAGCTTAAAATAAGAACTTTTTATGAATATGGCTGTAAGACTTTATCGGTACTTTTAAAACATTTTCCGCTAAATATAAATTTTTAACGGTTTCTATCGGTTTTTCAAGTATGATTGACGGGAGGTGTTCAAATACCGTTGAATAAAAATTTCATATGTAGATAAAAATTTTAAGTAAATAAATATTTTCGCAAGAATTAAAGAACGCTGTAACTGACAAAAGGTCGAAAATACGTTTTTTTGCATCATTTTTATCAGAAAAAATACTGCGTCGATTGGTCCCGGTCCCATATTTGTATGGTGAAAAAAATTTACTTTTTTGTTTCCATAAAAAAATAGTTAAAGCTACAGCATTTTATAGGTCTGTGGTAGAAAAATCGTTTGCTGTAAGCCGCAGAATCACCGGGAATAATAGACTTGAGAGGAAATGTTTACAGCCAATATATAAAGCGAGAAAAAGAAATAAAAACACGTTTTTAAAATTATGTTCATAATATATATATAGTTTTTGTGATATGAATTTTTTTTCTACTTTCTTACAGGTTTTTTGGCTCTGGTGAACATTTTGTGTTCTGTCAGTTACAGTGTTCTTTAATTTTTGCGACGATATGTAAATATTATTTGAAAAAGCTATTAATATCAAATTATGTTTTTTAATAGTTTCTTTTTTTTTTGCAATTTTAATTTGTCGAATATTTCATTATATTTCGACGAAAAATTGAGTCAGCTTATTTTTGGTGTGTTCTTTTCAAATTTAAGCCCGCCTGATGAAATTTAAGGTTTCTTATTAGACTCATTTTTAATTTTTGGTGATTTCTTTACTATTTTCAATAGAGCTAAAGACCTTAAGCCCTATTTGAATACTTAAGTAAGAATAAAACAATTACCTAATGAAAACTTTCGAATATCGGCATTTTAATGCATAAATGAAATCATACGTTTTGTAATATTTTTTTTTTTTAATTTCTCTGCAGCTGATACCGAGTGCGATTATAGAAATACTCAAGTTAGTTCACTTCAAATCATATCAAAACCACGGCATAAAAACTGTAAAACCTTCAAAAATCCATCGTCTATGAAAAAACAGATAAATAATCCTTAAAAACCAGAAAAACTAAATTCAATAAAAAAGAATCCAGCTGCTGTCAGACGCAGTAGCATAAAATGTGGGTGAGTATGTGTTTATTTGTTTGGGTCTGCCTTTATAGGAGAAAATTTGGTAAGTTTTACAAAGGGTGTGCAAAAATTAACGAAAATTTAAATTTGCCACAATTTGTACAGTAAGTTGACTAATTAAAAAAAATTTGGGAAAAAGAGCACTTTTCACGATAGAAAACGGTTTTTTATTATTATTGAACAACATTTTAAGAATGATAAAAGTTTTGATTCTTGATTTTTCGAGCAAAATTATTCCTAGTGATTAATTACATATTCGCCCTCATCGTTTCGCTAGTCACCAAAAATGCCGCTATTGAATTCTAAAATATAATTGTTAAAAAAATAAATGCATTCACAACATGTCACGAGTTTTGAGCTAGAGGAGTTATTGGTCTATACTTTGTTTTTTAAATGAGGCTGGTGACGCAGTAACTGTTACTGGTGCTTGATATCGTGACATATATGTAATCCTTTAATTCCCTGTGGAACAGAGGGCCGCGATATCGTGAAATGACAGTTCAATATTTTCTGGTAAAATTGAATGATATTGATTTGGCCAATATGTGATTTCAACAAGAAGGTGCATATTGAGTTGATCCCACTCAACGATCGGACATAATTGAAAATACATTATATACGCTAGAGGGAAGCGATCTGACACCAATTTTATCCCGTGATAGATGAACGCGTTAGTTCTTTGATAGACGCAAACTTGTTAGAGTTCAGCAATTTAAAGTTGGTTCTATTTTTTATCCATATATTTAAAGTTGTTCTTCAAGCAAGGAATTTAACGTCAGAAAAATCAAAATGTATCACAATGATATTCAACTTGGACAGATACAGCAAACATACTTTGAACCGATTTTTAATATGGTTTTCCGATTTTTTATAGTTTTTTACGAAAAAAATATAAGCTTACACGTCTATTTCAGCCGATTAGCTGAAAGTACCAAAATTATGTGTGTTAGCGAAAAAGTGTAAGCGTATTGCGACCTTCAAGAAATTTACTTTCATGTGTAAATGCTAGGTAAGCGAGGCGACTTTGTTTTTTGCTGTCCGTCTGCATGATACAGTGAGAACTCTTCACAACAACTTACCTTTTCAAGTAATTTACAAGGAATAATGAAATTATTCTTTTAAGTCTCATATCTCAAAATAAATGTCATATATAATTTAAAATCTTAGTCATAGTTGAATACGTGATGCATTTTCATCTCTGTTAAGAAACTAAAATGCATTTGAAAGAATAAATTCTTTTTGTTTTAAAAAAAAATTTTTTGCCCGGCAAAAAAGAGCTCCTAGTACTTTTTTTTCATTTTTAGCTCATTCTTGTTCTTTTATTGTCTAAAAGCACATTCTGCTTAAAAATTGGAGCAATACCATAATATTATTTAAATCTTCCCCAGGGCACCATGCGAACTAAATAAAACTCATTTTTATTTAGTTAAAAGAGCTTCTCACTGTGCGGTGCCACGTGCCCTGTTATATAACACAAATACTGAGTTATTAGACATTTTCTGGTTGTTTTTCTCCCTTGATTTTGATTTTCTGGTTTTTTTTCTCCCTTGATTTTGATTTTTGGCATTTATCGTTGATTTTGATCTTCAATCCAAATGTGGTTTTTGTAACCTGTTTATGTTGTAACGATATTCTTGTTTAAATTTTCTTAATTTTATCAGCGTCACTGGAACAGCAAATGAATTTTATTGTAGCAGGGGCTAGTTCAAGGTTTCTTAAAATCTCAACAGCCTTTTCCCCTGATTTAGAACGCGTCAAAATGCACAGTTTAATTTGCTTATTTGCTTTTTTTGACTCGTTGCTGCAAAATATTTATATCTAGTTTTACTTCGGCAAATGTTATTTTAAACCAGTGGCAATCAGCAGACAACCTTCACATACATATTTTCATTAGACTTCAACGGGAAATTCCCTTTTTCTGTTTAAGCTTTGTACAAACATTTTTATATTAACGACGCAAATCGAAGCACTAGTGACGCAGCTTCGAAGCCATGCGACGCAAAGTGAAACAAAAACGAAGCGGCTCCGAAATCACAGAAATTTTAAAAAGACGCAACTTCGAAAACGACGCAAACCGGGGTATCGGTGTATTTGTTTTTAGGAGGTTAGTTTTTCCACAAACGCACAACCACTCCTGCATTACAGGAGAGAATTAAACGCATTTACTTTTTGATTCAATAAAAAAATAATAATAATTTAAGGACTAAAAACGGAATTTTCTATAGAACTTAAATCTTGCGTTCATTTGAAGACACCCTTTATATACTGAATTAATCGAATTTCAACTGTCTACTCTAGTAAAGCCTTCGAACTAGACAGCTTATTCCAATCTTTTGACTTGCCTGTGGATTTGTTTTTTAAAACCTTCCACCATCACACAAGTAGTACGTGAAGTAGTAGTCCGTAAGTTTGACATTCTGTTTGTAACACTAAAAGGATATAAGTAAATATATAAATTAAGGATCCTCCAGCACTTATAAATCGATTGAGACATGTTGGTCTGCCTGTTCATCTATTGAAAACATTCTCTCTCTCTCTTTGAAATTACTAAACAAAATATAATAATTATTTACGAATTTATATATAAACCCCTCAAGTTCAGTTATAATAAACTATCAGTTACACCTTACAAAACATATTGTTAACTGGAAGTTAAAGTAATAGTTAGTTTTAACTGAACTTCGTGAAATCGGGGCATATTGTCATTAAAATTAACTGTATGACTAGAAATTATATAACCAGCTTTTGCGATTATCGCCTTATACTTTCTGATAAGTCCTATAAAAATACAACGAATACAATGATACTGAAAATCTAGGTTTCGAATGACTCTAAAAACGCCACCTTTAAAACCCCCTTTTCAGAAAACTGGAAAAATAGACAAAAATTGGTTTTTCGAATAACTCAAAGCCCGGTTTTGACAAAACTATATTTAAACCAAATTTACCGAGCAAAAGCAGTAGACCGCTGCAACAGACCAGAGTCTTTGATGGGTATCGAACATGCAATCCATAATACTAAATACCAACTAGAAAATCGGGGCGCTAGTCATTAAAATTGACTACACGATTTGAAATTAACAACCATAAAAAGCCAGAATATTGCTTTTTTATACACCTAAAATTTTAATAATAACGATATTCTAACGAAATTTGGTGCAACTGACAGGTCAACCCTAATAACAGCAGCAAGCGTTTTAACGTCAAAACATTTAATTTTTGTATAATATCTAGCAAGCGAACTTTTTTTGGCATTTTTTCAAAACACGGGGTGGTCAAAAAATACGACTGGACGGATCACAAAATCGGCTTAAAACTATGATTTTTTGTTTTGTCTGACATAAGCCCCACTCCCTAAAGACATCCAAACACTGCTGAAGCTGTAGCAAATAAGGATATTATTTTGAAATTACATATATTTTGATATTATGTCCATCAATTATATAGAAAAAATTCTCGCCAATTATTTTCAAGTAAGCTGTTAATCAAAAATAATATCAGTTCTAATTAAAAATTTAATAAAGTGAATAAAACGTTTACTTATATCGACAACATTACTGCAGAAAATGATATGACTAATTTGCTTACTGATGCTATTTAAATAATTTTTTAATAAGCATAAAAAATTATTTTCAAAAGTAATTTTTGGGAATACAAAATTTTTTTTTTTTTTAATTTAAAAGATTTAGTTATTCGTGCTTAATTCCCAGTTTTTATTCTTGATAAAAACACTTGAAATTTATTGTTGATGGGATAAGCTATTCCTATGCGCATTTCACTGGTTGCTTAGGCAATAAAAAATTTTTTTTATTAGGGTGTCTGTGTGAAACGGTAGAAAAGTTCTATGGTAAATTAAAATTGTCAAAAATTTCTTCGCTAATGTCAAAATTTATACTTGCCCCCAGGGGCTAGTGAAATTTTATTCACCTCAACAGTGTCAAAAATTTACTTCCATGAGTACTTTGCTACCGTTTCACACACACCCTTAAATTAAGTTTTTATTTTTTTTCTATGTACAATATGTCGGCTCCAACCTTCATTATAATAACACTGCTATGAAATGCTATGACTTAAAATTTTGATGTCACCGACGGATTCATATTTTATGACAGATCCCTTATTAAGCTTATTTTCAAAAAAAAAAAAAATTATATTTATTGGTGAAGAGTATCAAATATTCGGCACAGCAGAATATAGATTTTGGTCTTTTTTTACTTTTTGTGAAGTTTTTCTCGTACAAGTAGTTTGCTTCAGTTTAGTTTATCTGTTTTTTAGACAATGTTTTTGTTTGTTTGTTTTACGTTTGAGCACTTGTGCATTCATTGGCTTTTGACATGATTTTTTCGTATGATATAACCTTTAGAACACTTACCAAACGACAATTCATATCCTATATTTTAATTTTTTATCTCTTGTTTGTCTTTGCACATTTTTCTGTGTTAACGATCTATTATTTCAATGCATTGTACACCTGGGTATACACACCAATTTTTTAAAAATTTTAAGGTATGTACATATCGCTGGCTTAGTCAAAAAACGTGCTAAGTCCAGTATTTATGAAAATGGAGATTTTAATGTAGTATACTTATACAACTCTTAATACATCGTATACAAACAAAAAAAATTCTTACGTTGCTTGGTTTCTTGTCGTAATTCAATTGTAAGCAAAGTACAAGGAGAAAAACAAAAAACAAAAATTAAAAATACGTACTCAGGCCATTTACAAACAAAACATAACGCCGACTTGCTGCAACTCCGTCATAAGTCCAAAATAAAAAATTTTACTTAATCACTCCAATGCAAAGCAAATCATTCTTATGAAAATATTGTAAAACAGTCTTCGAAAATATGCATTTAATATTGTTCTTTAGGGTTTGTGCAGTAAATAACATAAAAAAACGTTTTCCTGTTTGTGATCTTCGTACATACTAAGAATACTGTACTTATCCAACTCAACATAAAGATGAGAACATTTCATTGGTTTCTTAATTTCGTAATAAACCACAAACTTCGTTGTGTTCGGTTCAGTACATCAATGTTCATTTGTTTCAGTTGAGCTCAGCGTCATTTTGGCTGGTAAACACAAGAAAAACATTTTTACGAAAACATAGTACATAGCGCTCACCGGCTGCAATAATGGCACAATTCAAAAAACCGGCTTAAGCCGTTAACCAGCGCATTGTAATTGTAAACTTGTACTATACATGTTCGCAGTGCTGGCGTCAACCTACTTTGCAAAAAAAAAACGCTACACACAAAAAGTGTCGTTTTTGTATTAACCCTCCGATGAGTGAGAAGGTCCCTAGGGACCTTTTTGCCTTTAAAAATTATACCTACTTCGGCCACTACAAAACCCCCCCGATCAAGCCGATCGGATCATTACTTTAGGAGTTATTGAGGTTTTAGTGAGAATAATACGCGGACGTGTGAATAGGACCTTGTACTGAATTTCACTAATAAATGCATGTTTTTGGACACATAATTTACTTGTTCTGAACACAAAGACCTAAACTCAAAGACATTAGGGATGATGATAAAAACAAAAAATTCTAAGAAAAAATTCTAAGAACAAAAATACTAAGAACAAAAAATACTAAGAACAAAATACTTAGAACAAAAATTCTAAGAACTGGTTTAGTGCTAGTAGTATACAATTAGAATATTGTGCCTTTCCTTGAAAGCAATAAAGTTCATGTCTTTGAATTTAGCTTATAAACAATAAAAACAAAAAAAAAATCAAAAAAAAATTATTTATATTTAAAAACATGATTTACAAAAAAGGTCCGTAGGGACCTTTTCACACGGCCGTGAAGTTCAGAACTGTCACTCATCGGAGGGTTAATTAGTTTGTGCTTGTGTAAGAGAACTATATTGGCACAACTCCCAGTTTGTTAGTAAGTATCGTAGAGTTCGAACGTCAAATGAGTGCAATAGTGGGGCACTTTTGACTTTAGAAGGTGAGACGGTTCTAGTAATTATTTTTTCTAGGATTAGCTGGCTTACTTGTTCCACTTGATATTTTTTTGCGATACGATTACTCTAGAAACTCTGTAAATTGGAGAATAAAAAAAGTTCCCAAGTATTTGAATTTAATTAGACTACAAAAAACTTAGAACTTGAATGTGCGTACAAGGGTTCTCTACCAATTCCAAGGAAAAAATACAATGATTTAATATACTTATTAAATACTAATGCTATCAAAAAATTTCATAGTCACTTCTATGAAATTTTAAAAGTATTAAATAATGAATAAAAAGCATTAATTGTGCCGTTGTTGCAGCCGGTAAGCAATATGTGTTTGCCGGTAAGCCAAAAAAAAAAAAAAAAAACAGGCAACAAAAATTTTTAAAAAACAAAACATGTATACACAGAAAAAATGGAAAACTGACTTTAATTAAGAAATTTGTTGTCCCAATTAAGTTTTTCGCTATTTTTCAACCTGCAAACAAATTGATCATATCAATTAATGCGTTTGTAAATTTGAAGTGTATCCCTATTTGAAAGTCAATTAATGAAAACTAAAAAATTTAATTAAAAAACAGGAAGAAATTTCAATTAAACTATTAGTTAAATCAATTAAAAGAATAATTAATTTTGTTTTAAATTTTTAATTAACTTTTTAATTGAATTAATTAAAAAATAAAAACAACTTTCTTAAATTTTCAAACAAAATATTAATTGAATTAATTAAAAAATTAATTGATTTGAATTTATTAAGAATATTAAATTTTTAATTGAATATATTAAAATATTAATTAAAATTTTTAAAAATATCAAATAAATAAATTGTTGTATTAATTAAAAAATTTAATTAATTAGTATTTTAAAATCAATTAAAATATTAAAAATTTAACCCCCAAATAAATATTTAGATTTATTTTTTTTTTAATCAATTTTTATTTTAAGTTAAGATAAAATAATTACATATCAGAAATCTTATTATAATATTTGGAAAATAATGTACATAAATGCAAAGTTCTTGTAGTAATAATAAAATATAAAATAAAGAAAATAACTTATTTTAAAACATTTGTAAACATATACATAGGTTATTCTTTTAATTTAAGAATTTCATGTTTAATTGAAGATGCCTTAAAAAATTTTTTGTTTGTAGGTAAATCATAAAAAAGGGATTGAATAAAGTTGTAAAAAATCTCAGACTCATCAGGATATTGTAGGTTGAAAACAAAAAAAATTTTGAACAGCAAAAGCGGTTATAACTGAAACAAATGGATATCTTAAATCGTCAAAATATACATAAATTTGTTTAACGTTTGAGATATCTCCAATGACAAGGAGCTTTGGCTGAATACTTCGACCTTGTATTTTTAATAGTTTTAGTTTGGTGTCTAATTCCTCCATGGTGCCAGCAACGACAGCAAATGTTTCTTGTGAATCCACAACACTATATTTTTTCTTAAATTTGGCTCCGTTTTCGTCTGTACTAATTTTAAGTTGAGGTGGAAATAAATTGTGGCAGTACCACAAAATTGTAAACATTTTAGAATCTGTAACCATATAAAAGAAGTATTTTTTAAATATGACGAATATTTTTAAATAAATATTTTGTTACCTTCATTAATATGTTCACTTTGAAGAAGTTTTTTTGAAACTAATGAACACGTTATTTTTGTCTTCATAATAAATAATATTTCTTCTGCAAAATACGGCCAGCTTTCTTGCAACTTTTTTGCTAGGGGATACTTCAAAACAAAATCTATATCGATCTAAAATGAAAAAAAAAAGAAATATTGTATGTGTTAAACTTTTTAACTTAAAAGATTTAAGTGTTCTTACCAAAAGTTGGCCAGACGGCTTCGTGTATTCTGGCCATAACTTAAAAACTTCAAAAGTGTTTTTAGAGTTTGCAATTTGCTGGAAACGTATGGGAGCACATTTTTGCCAGTATATATCAAATTCATCTTGGGTTATATTTGCAGATCTCAAGATTTGAATATCTAAAGTGTAATCTTCTTTATTTTCTGTAATAAAGTAAAGAGAGTATTGTTAAAGTATTCTGAATCTTATTTAAAACTATAAAAAATAGTTTTACATATCTATGAATATATATCGTTGCTTAAAACACAAAAGGCCCTATCTAACATTTTGAAAATTTTACAGAAGCAAAAACTATTTAAAATGATAAATCACCTTAAACTCTTTATAGTTCTATTTTTTTTTTTTGTAAAACCTAATAGATGTTTTGACAATTTTGCATACTATGCAAACTGTTTGTTAGGTCTTTTAGCGTTTACCATATAATCTTTTGTAGATAGGGATTTTTGTTTTTAGCTAACAAAATCGAACTTATATGGATACGAATACAGTTTCAAAAGAGAATTAAAGAAAGTTTCTGCAGCAAATGTTTTATAATATGTACGAGGAATTACTTACCAGCCTTGTTTTCTGTACCCTCAAGTTCATCAAGTTTTAAAACATTTTTAGAAAGTCTTCTATAATTTGCCAGTTTGTTGTATATTTTGCCTCTTTTTCCATTAGTATAAAATTCCTGCAATGAAAAAAAAATTAGTTTTATTAATTATATTTAAAACATAAATCAAATTAATGCTTACCAATTTCTCCGTAGGAAAGATATTACATATCTGTTTTTCAAGGTCTGAACAATCAGATAATGAAAATATTATGCTTTTTGATTCTATATATTTTGTTATAGTGTTGACTAGCAAATTACGTTGTTCCTCGTGTAAACTATTATTTTTATGGTACAATTTTAAAATATCCTTGCCGTTTGATGTATTAGATAAAATCTCCATTACTGTTGGTGATTGATTTGGTGGTATATTTGGATTTGACGTTGCATATTGGTCATCAGGGAAATATTCAGATTTTTTAAATTGTTTTTTCCACTTCTCCAAATTAAATTCAAATTTTGCCTGTTCGCTTACTTGTTGCTTCTTCTCTTTACAAGGTCAAAATAATTCAACAACAAAAACAAATGTAGCAGTACCAGAGAAAGACGTACAGACATAAGCACACTTACACTTTATTGTCAAAGAATATTTGTAATACACGCACGTTGGCTATGCTTTTTTTAATGACACCACAAAATGTTTTTTGTTGCGAACATAAAAAATACCGTTACAATATTTGCACAAAAAAAACTAAAAAATTTACGTACGCGAACGATGTTAACTATTTAAGATCACTTTGCACACTAAATAAATTCTTTCGTTTTTTACTTTTTCTTTTCTTCCAATAGAAGTAGTGATGCTGTAATTGTCGCAAATCAGCATGTAGTTGTCGGGTATTGTGTACTCATGGTTAATTGATGGCAAAAATTTATACACTTTTTATTTGTAAGATTTTGCAAACAAAAATATTATTTACTGATGCTTAAAAACATATATTTATAAAATACTGATGTCTAATTTTTTGTTACAAGTAGTAAGTTAAAACAAGTATTCGCATTTATAAATATGAAGTATTCAAATAAAAGTATTCAATGTGTTTTATTATACACCACTAGAACAAAATATAAAAATATACACACTAACATTAAAAATATTGAGTTTTGATTAAAAAATTTAATTGAATCAATTAAAAAATTGCTTAAAAAAAAAATTTATGTCAATCATTGGCTTAGTTGATCGAATTTTGGCTAAAATTTTTTCTGTGTACAATACAAACAAAGGCTATTTCGGCAAATCGCCAAGCAACAACAATACAATGTTAAAAAAACACTAAAGAACTTTAAAATATAATGTATGTGCACAAAGTCTCTACAATTGTTCTGTTTTATAACGAAAAATAGAACACAGACTAATATTTGTTACTTTCGTGATAACAGTTATAAAAGTTATAAAGGGTTGTGTGCTAGTAAACAAACGTTAAATAATAGATATCGTTTCTAGGTGGGGGTACCGTACGCTAAATGATGTTCTGCTTATTTTTAAACACTGTTCCAAACTCAACTCTTGAGAGAAGAATACAATTTTCTTTTTTCATTATTTTATGTGTAAATTTAAATTCTTAAAGTCATTTTGTGTAAAACTTATATTTTTGAGTTTTGACAATGTTTCAGAAAATGAGCGGTATGTTTTAGAGTTTGCTAAAAACCGTAAAAATGTGCAACGGTTTCGGTTTTAAAATGATAAAACCGTCGGTTTCGGTTCGGTTTTCGGTTTTGAAAATATCCAAGTAAAACTACATACATATATATATATATATATTTTTTTTGTATGCAAAACACTTTTTTTTTTGTTTCAATTCAGGTTCTTTTATTAGAAAATAAATATTTGTTCTTCTTAGTACTTATTTTAAATTTAATGAATTTTGAAATACCTTGCCATTGTTCCAGGCTGTTATGTATAAAGTTTTTTTAAACGAAGTACGAGTATTATGTTTAATTTGCAATTTCTTTTAGCATAAATATATATATTTAAAGTAAAACCTGAAACCGAGGTTTTTTGGTCGGTTTTCGGTTTTTAGGCATTAAAACCACGGTTTCGATTTCGGTTAAAGTCAAACAGCAATCCCTAGTATGTATGAATGTATTTCAAAGGCAGGCCAAAGCAACGGATAGTTGTGCTATGCAACTTCCAGTAAAAAACTCCCATTTTCCTAAAGCATAAAAATTGTACCTCAAACAATAATTAAGGATATGAAAGCTTTACCAGGAAATAAGTAAAATAACAGCTGAAAACAAGTAGGAAATTATAGTCGGGCAAGCTTTTGGTTTTAAGCCTTCATCACAAATGGGAAAGGTCATTGCGTTTGAAATTTCTACAATAGTGATCCTACACCCTATAAAGTATATGTATATATTCTGGGCTCTCTTCTTCTTATGAGCAGCGAAGAAATGATGTGCACTAGGTTGTTAACACATGTGCTCCGTTTAGCCTTTCTATTGGCAAATAAAAAAAAAAACACAACATAAGAGATAATAGCATTCGATATCGAGTGACTAAAGACAGTGTCTATCGTATACAGAAAAATACAATAGCTTACTCGATATCGAATACGGTGATTAGAGCCCAGCGTAATAAGATGGCGTATGAGCACAAAGACTGTTTTCCAAAAAAAAGTTTGTATGAAGGTTGTATGGGCGTTATGGGAGTTATAGATTGGTTATCTTTATTTTGAACAGGCTTGGACCTTGTAAACATTTAAACGTATATATATATAAGTATTTATCAACATTTTTTCCTTTCCACCTGTAGTGTTTTGGGTATAAAAATATTAAAGAAACATGTACCTTTATATAAGGTGTTTTTTTAGCTTCATGAGAAGTTAAAATTAATACAAGACAAGATTATTGTTGGAATGAAATTTTTTTTTTTATTAAAACCTGGTAGATAATTTCGTGGCATTTATTTTTAAGATATGATTTTCGGCATAAGTGGCTACGAGTTACATGGTCCATTCGAGCAGTCCAATTTTTTGTACTACTTTTCCAATAAATCTGACCTTATGGCGTCAATGGTGGTTTAATTATTGGCTTCAAGAGTGGTTGGTTTGTCCGCAGGACTTAATATAGCCCCATGAAATGTAATCCACAGGCGTTTAATCGCGCGAATGAGCAGGACCACTTCTGGAAATAAAGTGTTCACCAAACTGATTTTTCCATAAATCGATTGTTAAGCGCGCTATATGACTAGTTGCGCCGCGTTGTGAGAACCAAATGTCGTTTGTGTTTAGCTAATTAATTTTTGGAAACAAAAATTCGATAGCGCCCGCCATTCCCCTTAACGGCAGTTCCATGCTCATTTCGAAAGAGCGAGTAAACCACACGAAACAGTTAATTTTAATGGATGGAGTGGTGATTTGTTATCGGTTATTGATGAAGCCATTTAACCAAAAATGAACTTCGTAAAATGGACGAAGTGCTCTATGAACTTGAAGAACAGATTTATTTTTGCAAAATAAATTTGGAAGCGTTTTTCTAGCGGTAAATGACTTATGATAACCTGTTAAACATCACTGACCAGAAATGTCAACTTAGTTATCGATATGGAAAGTTCTCATGCATCAAAAAAACCCCCCCATTACAAATTAACATTAAAAATAGAATCTCATTAAGGGCCATTATTACAACCTAATGATAAAGTTGCTGATAGTTAACGTGAACAATAGCTATCTTGAACGATAAAGTGACCAATAAGTTTTTGCCATTATTACAACTGTCCGATAAAATAAAAAATGTAAATTATATACTGTGGCAACATTGCAGTATATACCGACTACTTTTGGTTGTTTAAAATCCGTAGTGGCAACGACTTAGTTTTGTTTATTTATTAATTAAAAACAAAAGTAAATTTTTGTGCTTTATTTTTGGTTTTAATGGTAAATTGTTTTGTTTTTTGTGTTAAATTGTGTTTTTTGAAAAAGTTGAGTAATTTAAGACTATCATTAAAGTTACCATATCTTCAGCAGAAAATATGGCATCTTCAAGTTCTTAAAGTTCACTTTTCAGGTTAATGTTAACTTGTAATAACCAAAAACTATTTATCTGTCAGATAGCATCCTAAAAATAACTATTTGTAAGTTGTAATAATGGCCCTAAAAGAACCTGTCTCAAAACAACCAACGAGTTTGCAAATGACTGTATTAGGAATTTCACGATTATTGGTATTTTAACAAGATAAACTCAAGATGAAAACTATGTTTACACATTTAAAAAAGTTAGCCGGCAAAATAATTTCTGAAAAATTTGAAAAAAATACTTGGTACATTTGCTGACTACGCCAGCGATATATAAGAATTTGTTAAACAGATTGAATTGTTTTTTAATTAAATAGGAGCTCTACTTAGGATTTAAATTTCGGCGATTAAAATTATTTTAAAATCAGAGTACAAAACTAGAACTTCAAATTCTGGGCTCTTTTCGAAAGGATATGAAAAATAACACAGTTTCTATTTAATTTACTGGTTTTTTTATGCTTGTAGTCTGCTTTTAAATTTCATCAGAAGCCGCCCTTTTGATTTTAAAATTAAAATAAAAATTCAGAAAAAAACACGATAAAACTTTGCGAAATTATTTTGAAAAATATTCGTGATGATACCAAAAATGTATAAGTACAATAAGTAAAGTTTTAGTATTAGAAAAGTAATTATTTTTAACGAAAGTGTCATTAAAATTTTTGTCTACCTTTTTATTTTAATTATTCCTTTTAAAAATATATAAATACATATATATGTATATTCTTTTCAAAAAATTTTCTTTGTTTTCCAACAATAGAACAGTTAAAGCGGAAAATTGCTTATACATAAATCGTTTAAGTACCTTCACCAAAATAAAGATATCAAACAAATTTTATAGATTTGTTTAAGTTTCAAACAATTGCTTAAAATCAATTTATCGTCATTTTTTTGGAAATCAGTTTTCTATCTTAAAACGTGTTTCTCTTCTTGGAAAACTTTATTTTCATGGTAGTTGAAAGTGATTTTGAATTTACGATAAGGAAAATAAAAGTTTAACTTATTTACAGTTCCATTTGAACTTTATCACCTTTTTGCAAAAAGGTTTAAAGGGAAAAATTGTTAAGAATTCTTAATTTGGCTTTGACGAATATTTGATACGCTCCACCAAATATTATCATATCTCAGTAGTGGACTTTATATTAACACTGGGCTAATTTTTATTAAATTTTACGTCACAATTTCCAGTCATATTTAAAGGTAGTTAACAGGTAGTCCTAAAGTGAGGACCTATCTAAATTATTTACCGATCATAAGAAAATTCGGCAGTTAAGTCATGTAAAACTAAACTCGACATAAGCAAAATTGGCAGCTGTTCTTTTCTTCGAGAATTTATACGTCTTACCGGATATTCTTCTCTTTCACCACGAAAATTTGTAGCCGACATTATAAATGTTGAACGAAAATCGGATTAAATTTCTGCAGAAGTATGGATTTTATTAAAATTTACCATTGTTTCATATTAATTTTAAATGAAAAAGGTTTAAATAACATTGATCAATATTGAATCCGTAAATTCCAGTTTCACTTGTTTTGTGTAGAAACCAAATCAAGACTGCAAGAAAAAAACATAAAATTTTGTTTTTATGTGTAAAGTAATTAAAAAAAAAAGAAAAAAAGTTTCCGTATTATTTATTTTATTTTAAAAGTAAAATGATGAAGAAAGCCATATCGGGCCATTCTGCAAGTGTCTTTCAGTTGCGAGTAATTTTGTAATTGCAAGGGGAATAAAACAAACATGAAACATGTTGTAACATAAAGAGAAATAAATATATTCTCTCTCATTAGTTCCCAGGGTAAAGTGTTTAGAATTGTTCTAAAATAAATACACATGTTGTCTTTGACCGGTCTTCTCACTGTTATTTCACACTTAAACTCAAATTGATTCTACAGTACATGAAATTCACGTTGCTTAAACTTGAAATAACTTTTAATAAACGTGATTCGTAGTGTCATTTAAATATTAATGTCATTTTGTTCTGACTTAACTGGATTGTGTAATTAATTAATGAATTAAAAATAATTTAAAAGAAAAAAATGTTGTTCGCAATTTTACAATAAATGTTAAATTAACCATGTCAAATTAACATGAAGTAACTATGAAATTTTGTGTGTGGGACTTGAGTTATGAACTGGTTATTAACTATTAACATTCAGCCGAATCATACACTGAAATGGCCACCTGTGCGTCATGTGACATTGGTAGACTCGTTGAAATCGCGCAGTGTATGACGACCGTGAGGTTCGACCGATAAGACAGATACCCACTTAAATTTTTTCAAAATGTGCCAAAACCATTATTTTATGAAGAAAAAAGAGTTATTTGTCTAAATTTAGGTAATTTATTAACAAATTTTTCTAATTCTCACTACCACAATCGTACTATGCATATTTAAACTCGTCGGCTTCTACTCATATTTCAGCCAATTATGCTGACTCTATATAATGCAAATATACAGCAACCACTTCTTTATTAAATCTGAGGTCTTTGGAAAACCCATTCAACCAACGTAGGGACAGACGGACATTGTTAAATGAACTCCGCGTCTATAAAGAAGCCCAATATATATAAATTTAATAGAGTTAACGGAATGACAAACTTATATATAACCTTTTAATATCGACCCAAGGGTATATAGCTAACATCTTTGGAATATTTTACCTTTTGGTGTTACATCGTCTATGGAAATCAGGTGGAGCCAATACCTGAAATTCGGAAGGAATACAAAATTGACTGATCTCTTAAAATTGCGGCTAATCAGAGATGCTATCTGGTATCAGGAGGATCATTACCCTTCGGTTTAGGGCCCTGATGGATAAAAAAAAGCTTTTTGGCAAAAAAAAAAAAAAAAAAAAAATTACTTTAAGACAACTAAATACTTTTTTCGCAAAATATACATTTATTGAAGTTTTCAAAATGGATAATGGTGATCAGAGGAAGGAGAAAGAGAAGGAGGAAGGGGAAGAGAATGGAGAAAGGGAAAAAAGGTCGAATAAGAGGAGGATCTAAAGAAATACGGAATGATGGACTTACAGTGTATTAGGGTGCGTACAGAGTGGCCGCTTGTTGCCGAGCCGAGCCAACTGACGCTTATTGCGAGAACCAATGCGAGAAAACTGGTACTATACAAATTAGTACAAATAAGCGCGAACAGGTCATAGTGGGCGCCGAGCTGGCTAAAACGTATTTCAGCAACGAAAACATTGTTTATGTTATATTGTTATGATTTCAACTTGTTTGGAAAACATTTAAAAAAATTAAAAACAAAAATTTAAGAAAAAGTAAATAAAACATGCAATCAAAAAATTAAAAAAATAATAAAAATAAAAAGAAAATAAAAATTCAACCAAAAAATAAAAATTCAAATAAATAAAAAAATTAAATAAAATTATAACAATTACATATAAAAAAATTAAAACAAACCCAAATGCATACAAACATACATAAAACACAAATAATAGATAAAATACCAGCGCTGATTCTCGCATCCACTATGCACACTCAAACTTGTTTCTCGCATGAACAAGTTCTCACAATAAGCGTCAGTCGGCTCGGCTCGGCAACAAGCGGCCACTCTGTACGCACCTTTAGGGATGAAAACCGAAGAATTGGAGCGTGCACCACCATAAAAGAACAATGAATGCACGATGAAAAATGAATGAATGAGAGAATGAATGATTGATTGAGTGAATAAATAAATGACTGAATGAATTTAAAATGAAATACATTGAAGGTCACGTTTGAGATGAAGTTATGAGGCCAATTTTTGACCTCTAGATTAATAATTTTATTTAATAACACTACGTGACGAAATTTCAACAAAGTCGTGACCAAATGAATCTGACATCTAATCTTTATGTAAAATTACGCTGAATCCGAATTTTATATAAAGATTAGGTGTCAAATTCATTTGTTTAAAAAACTGTGTAATTTGTATAGATATGACTAGCAATATTTGATATGTATTCGATAGTTTCAAGACAAATTTTTCGCAACAAATGTTTAAAATGGAATTTTATATCTTCTTGGACTAATTCACGCAAAAAAATAGTTTTCAATATGATCAACGCTATAGCGTTATAACAAAACTAATTTTAAAGAATAATGTTCCATCTTATTGATTATTGTCATAAGCAACAATATTATGGTTAAATGATTTCTAAGTAAAAAATGCACAACCATTTCATGGTTGCCTTTGATTATGTTATGAGTAATAATAACATGTTATAGTTGATAAACAACCATAGCGTTAATCTCATAAAAAGAGGAAAATTTAATTCTTAATAACCAACCCTCCAACTATTTGTAGTAAACATATTAACATTCAGGGTTTTTGCAGAATCCAAGACAGAATTGTCTTTCATCAGAATTGAAAGTCGATTCTGATATGAATTGGTGTTACGCAACCGTCTTGGTTTGCCCTCATTCGTAAATAAATAAAACACATATTCAAATCAATTGATTCTTGTTTGTTTATATTTTGCAGTAACATTTGATTATAAGTTTTTTTGTAAACAACTTTTTTTAAATGAGGAGGTCCATAAAAAAAGAAACTATTTCACTGATTAATTTTGTTTTTTTTTTTTTTTTTTTTTTTGTTAAATACTATTCTACATATAAAACTCTTTATAGCCGATAGCCAAAAAATTGCTATATCATTATTGTTTCGTTTCGCTATGGACCTCCTCAAATAACACAAGTCTGCGATGAAAAAGTTTTTTACAAAATGTCATATAAAACTTGTAGATGTTGGTCTTGGTAAACATCATTTAAATGTAACAAGTCAGATATATCAGATAACGGTAAATTTATGAATTTCGCTGTATTCTTCTCTTTCAGACTGGCTTAATTAAAATGAATTATATATTGTTTAAAACTGAACTACCTAAACGAGAACGGCAAGCGTTTTTTTAACATAAAAATTCAATTTATAATACATTTTCAACAAAATAAACCGACATAGCGAAAAGTCAAACAAGAATTTCCAGCTCGGTTGTGTTGAATTCGCGTTCTAAAGTTTTGTTTCGTACAAATTTTATGAAAATGCAATGTTTTGACATAAAAAGAAAACGCTTGCCGCTCTCAGGCAGCCCAGTAAGTGTACCAAGTAACTCGTCGAACGCAAATGTACCGCAATCTGGTAAATGTGACGTGCTACAAATTATATCAATATCGTTTTCCGTTACCTTTACGACAATAACCACAAGTAATAATAGTTTGAGAAAAAGACTTGCAAAAAATCATTTCGCAGACCTGTGTAATCTTTGAGTTTAAATTTAAAATGATTAAGGCTGTGGTTTTATATTTATTAACAGAAAAAGAAACTTAGTGAAAAAGCAAAATAAAAACTATTGAACTGCCGGAGACAGCGTATTGGGATATTTATAAGTAAATACCGTTCGAATAAAGAGGGTTATTAAATTTTGTTGGTCATTTCAAATTCACTTGCCTCCGTCAAAGATTTTCTGCGCTATTCATGTAACTGAAACATTGCGTATTTTGGCGAAAGGGTCTAAACAAAAGAGAGTTGCTATTGATTCTACCGTAAGTTTAGTACAATTGTCTTCAGCCATGAACTGAAAGTTTAAGGGTGCATTGGTAAAACTCACATCAACTCCATTAACGTAAAAAAACACGTTTTGGGTCTAGCTTTTATGTTTTCCTCTATTTGTGTAAAATAAGTTAAAACAGATTCCTTGATGGTAAATTCTGATTCGAACATAAAATAAAATACTGTTTTTGTGACACCAAAATAACAATAATAGGGTCATTGGATTTTTACGTAGGATGGATTTAGCTATAATAAGGTTGCCCATGGCAATGTTATGATAGAAGTTACCGTATCATGTTTAAAATTTCTGTACCCTCCACCAAGACTAGTGGTGAATGAAGGCAAACAAAGGGTGGCTTGTTTTATTCTAAAAAACTCATCCTTTTCGGGAGCAAAATATTTAAGAAACAGACTCCAAATTGCATTTTTTTAAATAAAATGTCACATTTTTTTGTAGAAAAGAAAACACCACAAGTTTGTCATTCCGTATGAAACTTTTTTGTTATTCATCTTAGACCACATAAAGTATACATATTCTGGCTCCTTGAGTAATTCTAAAAAAACTCTTACGACTCATGATATTTTACTCAAATTTGTTCAAATTAAGTTAAAATATGACTAGAAATAGAAGCATAAAGCTTTCTGATTTTCGGTCAATAATTTTATATATGAAGGTCTAAGCCGCAATCAATTTTAATACTGACGTTTAAATAAAGATTTATTAATAATTTATAGATTCCATATAGGGCCCACGCCTGAAATATTCTTACTGACGCAGTCTTACTTGTTTTGTAAAAAAAATGTTTCTTAGAGGTGACCAAATAACAAAACATATATTGACTTAAACAAAAATTATGCAGAATTTTAGAGCTTTGTTCTGTGTCAATTATTTCCTGGGCAAAAACTTTAGTTTGCTCTGTATTTATTAAAATGCTCTGCGTTTGTTTTTTATTTAACAAAATAACTAAAATTTATCTAACTTTTTTGAATACTAAAACTTTGCACAATTTTTTTTTTTTTGGAAAAATTTTAAGTAATAACAACTTTTCAATGTTAAAAATATGTTAACCATATTTATGTTGCATTATTTTGTTTTGTTATGGAAGTCCTCATACATAATTTGAATTATTATAAAATTAAGTAATTTATAAAAAAAAAATGTTTTGTTTAACGCTTTAAAGAGAATTTCAATTAATTTATAATAATTTTGTAATAAACTAAAATAATAGATGAATAAAAAAAAACTGTCAAAGTTATTTACGGGAATACAAAATTTATTATTAATAAGATTTCTGTATGACGTGCTAAATTCCCAATTTTTAATATTTGATAAATACACTGAAATTTATTGTTGAGGGAAAGCTAGCTTCTATGCGCATTTCCTTTAAGTGATCAAATAAGAAATTTTATTTATTTTATAAAACAAGTAAAAGTGTTTAATTCGGCTGTGCTGTTCTTCCGATAAACATATATTAAAAAACAACAAAAATCGGTTTGTGTATAAAGTTAGACGCAGTCGTGTTTATTTGCTCATACCTCAGCCGTTAGTAGACAAATCTGGCTGAATTTTAGTAGCAGATGATTCCGGACTATATGTGACATAAGTGTATAACTCCCTAGTCCTCATCATATCTGGTGTCTTCGGAAAACTTACTTCAATGGACACATGAACAGATTGACGGATGTACAATAGTGTGACCGCAAGTTATATGGACAATTTTTTTTTTCGTTTTTTCACTTGGGAAACCCCTTAGATTGATTCGAAATTAGAAAAAAACAATATATATAAAATTTTAGATCGTTTGCATAGTTATTAGGCGTGCCTTGAGCCCACAAAGTTTGCTAAAAATGCTATTTTTCTCACTATGGGTGGCTTTAAGTGTTTATAACTTCAGTAATATTTATTTTAGAGAAAAACCTTATTCACAAATATTCTAGGGCTATATCTTATGAACAATGTTGCTCTGTATTAGTTTTCTTTAACATTAATATTTAATCCAGAAAAAACCAAATTAAAAAATAACACCGAAATTTTCACATATCTTCGCATTCTTTGCCTGGTGATTACACTACGTGGAAAATTTTCAACAAAGTCGTGACCAAATGAATCTGGCAACTAATCTTTATGTAAAACTTTCCCCTGAATCCGAATATGAAGTCAGAATTGTCAAAAGTGGAACAGTTTTTGAGATATTCCAAAATAAAACTGTTCCACTTTTGACAATTCTGTCTTCATATTCAGATTCAGGGGAAAGTTTTACATAAAGAATAGTTGCCAGATTCATTTGGTCACGACTTTGTTGAAAATTTGTCACGTAGTCTAATCACCAGGCAAAGAATGCGAAGATATGTGAAAATTTCGGTGTTATTTTTTAATTTGGTTTTTTCTGGATTAAATATTAATGTTATAGAAAACTAATACAGAGCAACATTGTTCATAAGATATAGCCCTAGAATATTTGTGAATAAGGTTTTTCTCTAAAATAAATATTACTGAAGTTATGAACACTTAAAGCCACCCATAGTGAGAAAAATAGCATTTTTAGCAAACTTTGTGGGCTCAAGGCACGCCTAATAACTATGCAAACGAACTAAAATTTTATATATATTGTTTTTTTCTAATTTGGAATCAATTTAAGGGGTTTCCCAAGTGAAAATACGAAAAATAAAAATAACGGTCACCCTAATGTACAAACAGACGTCGTGATTTGAAGTTCTCTTTTAATAAGGATCCCGAATATAAATACTCTATACGGTCTACGATCAATATTGTATAAATTACGAATGGTTAAGGGTATAAAAAAATCATAGGGCATAAGGGTATATAAAAGCAATAAGTGACACTATCACACAAGACTTACATATTCCATAATACTTTGTGAGACAGAAATGTAATGAGTTCTATTGCGTCTGTCAAAAATCTAATGTAACATTACAGTTGTTGTCACAATATTACAATGAAAAGTATAAGAAAATTTTCAAAAAACGATGAAGTCGTATGGGATGTAAAATTTTTTTTTTTTCGTAATACTTGTCTTTTTTATTATACATTGCATTCACATACATATATTAATACATTATGTTCATAATTTTCATGATAGAAGTTCAGCATCAAAATTTCTTTGCATTAAATATTTTTCCAAAAATTCAGATTTGTAGCGAAAAATGCAGTTTAAATCTTGTTTTTGTATACTTTTTCAGAAGCAGTGATTTTAAGAAATAATCACTTTATTTAAACGTCAGCTATTATTGATTTTAATTCGTTTTTTCGTTACATTTGTAGCTGCAGGGGACTTACAGTTCCTAAATATTTTTTTGTGTTAAACCTTTTCATGTTAAAACTTCTTATATGAGTAATGAAAAAAAAAAACTAAATGTTCTATCTTTAACCAAATTTTATGTACTTTTGAATTTTTCGCTCTTACTCTCTCTCTCTCTCACACACTCTTTGAATAAGAAACACTTCATCATCAACCTTATCCATCGTTGTTGTATTTAAGAAATTCCTCTTATTAAAAATAATTTGATTAATTCTATTTTTAACCTGTTACTGATTTTGTATGTATTTCCCCTTAACAGGTTCATATTTTCCACCTCTATGGAAACTGAAGCAATTATCCAGTAGCAACTTGAACAGGGATTTTTCCACACGATTGCAATTAAAACATGATGTATTTGCTCTAATTGCTGCTCAGAACAATTTGTTTGTTACTTTAAGTAAAAACGAACAATAAATTTTTCTAAAATTTTTAATAGAATTCCCTCACGTGCTGAAAATAAATACAAATTTGTTTTATAAATGATTCATTTATAGAGTTTAAAAAAGATTTTAATTGTTATTTATTTTATTGTTTTATTTTGGTTTAACAATTTTATTTAATTTTAAATAAAAAAATGTGATGCATTACAGAAATTAACCCATTAAGGTGAATAGTAGAAAACTAAAAACTCAGATATTCGAACTTTAAATATTAATAAAAAAGGCATTTTGTGAAAAAATTAATTTGTATATAAAAAAGATCTTAGTATAGTAAATGGATAGTTGTTTAATTTTGTGTAAAAAGTGTCTGTTGCCTAAATATGGGGATTTTATACACAAAACGGCATTTTTAGTACAAAATAAATTTTATTAAAATTACATTTACAAGATACAAATAAAATGTAATTTGTGAAAAAAATTTAGTTCTATGTAAAAAACTGGCATTTTATGTGAAAATTACAATTGTAAAAATATAATTTTTATGTAACAAATGGTACTTTTTGTAAAAAAAAAGTATTTCGTTAAAAATAAAAATGCATTTTATATAAAAATTGGAAATTTGTTGGAAAATAAATAGTTCATAACGTGTAAAAAACTACACCTATGTATATAATAGAATTTTTCATAAAATATTACATTTTGTGTAAAGAACTACATGTTTTATAAAAACAAAAAATGTTTGTTAAACAATTTGTAATGTAATTTGTGTAAAAAACATTTAAAAAAAATCTTTGAGCCCAGATTACTCAGATGGTGTTCATACAACTTTTTCAATCAAAGAAACTTTTGAAAATTATTCACAGAACAATATAACGTATTGATTATTACCAGTGTTTGCCTAGTGGTCACAATTCGACCATAATTATTTATGCAAATATGAAGAAAACCCAAAAATAATTATAAAGGGTGTTTTTTTAAGCCCGATAGAACTTGAAATTGTAAAAAATAACACAAACAATTAAATTGTAATCAAAATTTTTTTTTTATTCGAAAGATCAATACGTGACATTAACATTTGAAAATGATTTCGGGCATATGGGCACCGCGGCTGTTCTTGACGAAGCGCATTCTGGACGTCCAATGTTGGGCCACTTTTTCGAGCACTGCTGGCCGTATGTCACGAATAACACGAACAATGCTGGCCTCCAAGGCGTCAATTGTTGTTGGTTTATCAGCATAAGCCAGTGACTTCACGTAGCCCCACAGGAAATAATCGAGAGGTGTCAAATCGGACGACCTTGGAGGCCAATTGACAGGTCCATTTCTCGAAATCAACTTATCGCCAAATTTTGATTTCAATAAGTCGATGGTTGCGTTCGCCGTATGGCACGTAGCGCCATCCTGTTGAAACCACATCTCCTCCGGATCAATGTCATCCATATTTTCAAACAAAAAATCATTGATCATGGTGCGGTAACGATCTCCATTGACCGTAACGCGAGCTCCGGCCTCATTTTTAAAGAAATAAGGTCCGATGATGCCACCAGCGTGAAAACCGCACCAAACGGTGCGGTTCCTTCGACGTGTTGGTGTTATTGCATCCTCTAGAGAGTATGTGGTACGAAATCTATCCACAGTTCGACGAATGGCTTGTTCAGATGGACGATTATGAACGCCATAAAAATGACGAAGTCGTCTATAAGTTGCGCGAATCGACGACTGATTTTCAAAGTAAATTTGGATAATTTCGTAGCGTTGTTCAAGCGTGAGTCTATTCATGATGATTTGTCAGAGTATACTGAAACGATAAAAAAATATTTCATCAAAATTTAATTTTTTGTGTTACTTTTTACAATTTAAAGTTCTATCTAGCTTAAAAAAACACCCTTTATATGAACTTATTTGCTTCTTCGTCTTGGTGGATTTATTTGTCAAGGGACCAATCTTTGGTCTATATATTATCTTCCACCCAAGTCCGTGAATTTTAAATTTAGTTTTGTAACTTAAATAATATAAAAAAAAACAGAAGGTACCAATTGAAAATCAAAAAACTACCAAAAAGTCTCTTCTTACAGTTTCTCAATCTCTCTGCACTCTGCATGTTAAATTTTATGTTCCTAGGTTCAGTATAAATAAAAATTTCAAAAGTACCAGTTAAAGAACGAAAAGGTACCAAAAAGATCCCTCTTACAAATTCTCATTTACTCAGGACCTTGGATGTCCAATTTTATGTTTTTATGTCTAATACTAACGGAAGTTAAAAAAGTGCCTGTTCAAGAATAAAAAACTAGCAAAAATTCCCTTTTATAGATTCTCACCCACTCAGGGCATTGCGTGTTTAATTTTATATTTCTTGTTCCAATGTTAACGAAAATCAAAAAAAGTACCAATTGTAGAACGAAAATGTACCAAACTCTCCCAATTACAGATTTTTATTCACTCAGAGCCATGAATGTTTAATCTTCTGTTTCTAGTCCTTATATTAAGGAAAATTCAAAAAGCACCAGTTGAAGAACCAAAAAGTTCCAATAGTTTTCATCTTAAAGGTTCTGACTCACTAAAGACCCTGCGTCTATAATTTTATCTTTCTAAGTTCAAAAATTTAGAAAATTCTAAAACTACCACATGCAGTACCACAGAAGTAAAAGAAAGAAATTTAATTTCCCGTATTTCCACTTTTTAGACTTCTTTTTTCCCGCATTGAAGTATATAAAATTGGAGCCCATAACTAAATACGTTTATATCAATAATTGTGGAAAAATGTTTTGAAAAAAAATATCAGAAATAAGTACGTTCGAATTTGGAAAAAGTACCAAATTTTTATTTGTTACGAATTTGGTATGATATTAATTTCTATGGTTATTGGTTTAAAAGATATATGGGTTGACAAAGAAGTCCCAAAAGGTCCGAATTTCAAAAAAGTACCAGACACCTGTCCACTTATTTCGCTAATGAACCACAATTTGGTTTTGGAGATATACGGTTACCGAATTTACCCGTTTTCATCCTTTTTTGCCCCGTCAAATATAAATAAAAAATATATTGTGCGCTGACGTAAGTAAAAACATTTCAAATGGTGTGTCTTTTGTTCAAATCGGTTGAAAAACAAAGGAGGAAAGTATTCTTACCCTTTTTGTTTTTGCCTTTTGTAAAAATTTTCATTCAAAACTAAATAAAAACTATTTAATACTTTTTTCCCGAAAAAAAATACAACTTAATTTTTCTTTAAAACAATTTTTCATTAAAGCTGACCACTTTTATATTTGAAGAAAAAAGATTTTTATTAAAAATGGAAAAAAATAATTTTGTTTGTTTTGCCTTTAAGATTTCAATTTCCATTTAGGTGATTCACCTTCGCCCCGAACGGGTTAATAATTCCGCATTAGTGCACTATATGTTTTGCAAACAAAAGCAGCACTAACACATTTTAAGTAACACATTATTTTGAAAATAAAAATGCTAAAAAAGAACAGAATAAAATAAAACTGCAACTAAAAACTTTATAAAGCAAAAACTAGTTTAGCGAAATAAAACTGTAATCAACAATTGTTTCAAAACAAAACGATATAAAAGCCAACAAATATAATTAAACAAAAACATTAGAGTTCAATAGCCAGTCAAGTGAAGTGCAGTAAAGCAAAATCAAAATCAAATCGAATTAAATAATTATAAAAATAAAAATCAAGACATCAACCGATACAAGGCAATTATTATTTTGTTGACTCACAAGTGCGGCTTATTAAAGTCAAAAGAAACGAAACCACACCAAAAATTTTAAATAAATCTTAATTTATAAAATCATGAAATTTTTAATTATAAGTTTAATTCTTATAAGTGCCAGTCTGAGTGAGTTTGAAAACATTTATTAGTAATAATTAAAAAACAAAAAACAATTTAATTATTAACATTACAAATTTTAGCCATCGTATCTCAGAAGACCGAAGATAATGAATCGGTTCCTACCGACCTTGAAGAAGAAGATTATCCTTCCGGCGAATTAAACAGCGCCGAAGACAATCTGGATGTAACAAATGATCTCGAAGATGAAAATGACGAAGATGAATATTGCGAGTGGTTAAAATGTGATGAAGATTTGCGGCAAGAACGTGGTATAAGACGATATTTGGATTTTCCTTTCTTAAAAAAGCTTGTACGAAATTTAAATCCTTTTTCACGTCCCCGCTTGGAAATGCATTTTTATCTGTTTAAAAAAGAGTTTCCAGATTGCGGCAAAGAACTTGTCATAGGCAATGTTGACTCAATTTTGTCATCCGGTTTGGATCCCTCAATACCGACAAGGTAAATAATTGTGATTTAAACTTAAAAGCTAAACAATATATCCTTTAGTTTTTGAAAAGTACCAGTTCATGTATCGGAAATTACTTTTTGTAACAAAATTGATTTCTTTGTTTTAAAAATGGCTTTTTGTCAAAAATTACTTTTGGTGTAAAACCTGACTTTCTTCAGTTAAAAAAAGACTTTCTGCCTGTGTGTATAACACGAGCGCAAGACTAGTTTGTTTAACTTACATTTAAAGCAAAATTCCAAAATTTGTTATTGTTTTAAATGTTATTCAACCATAAGAGTCTTGGGCTCGTATTCTATAAACTGGCAGTTTATATATGCCAAAGTCTCTTGGTGCTGACTTTTGATGTCAAAAGTGACTTCAGGTCTTCAAAAAAGCTTTCGAAATCAAAATTAAAAGTGACTTTTTCAGTCAAAAGCGGTTTTTGAGAATCAAACAAGACTTTAATTGTTAAAAGTGAATTTATGTGTCAAAAGTGAATTTTCGTTTCAAAAGTGAGTTTTGGTGGCCTTAATGAACTCCTTCGAATATAGAAACTTTTTCGAGCAACGATTAAAAAAAAATAATGTTAATAAGTCCAACGATTGTTGTACAAAAAGTACTTTTAAATAAAATATTCACTTAAATGGGTAAACTATAAAAAATAATTTTGTGAAACGTGTGACTTTTTATAAAGGGTGGTCCATCTGACCCTCACAATGTTAATTGCAAATAAAACAAAAAGTTTTCAAAGAATTATCTTAATATTTTTTATTATGATAAAAGGATCTATGAACATGAAGCAAAATATTAGCCAAACGCTCTTTACGGCTTCGGTGCATACCTCTATTCGATGGTCCATATTTTTAATGAGTCTTAGACATAATTAAGGGTCATTGCATTAATGCGCCGAATTATCTCATTCTTTAGCTCTTGAATTGTTCTTGGCTTTTTTGACGAACAGTTTATTTTAAATATCTCTTAAAAGAGACGTCCAACGGTGTCAAATCACATGATCGTGCCGGCAAATTAACATCACCACGACATGAGATAACACGGTCATTGAATTTCTCGCTCAAAAAAGCAATTGTTTCATTGGCTGTGGGGTAAGTGGCACCGTGTTGTTGAAACCTCATATCGTCCTCAATTTCTGCATACAAGAAACCCGTTATCGTCTTGAGATAACAAACACAATTCACGGTTACTGCTTGGCCGACTTCATTTTCGAAGAAGTAAGGCCCGAAGACACTGTCGGCCCATAAGCCGCACCAAACAGTCACTCTCTGTGGAAGCATCGGCTGTTTTCACAGACCCGGTTTGCGGAAATTTGCGCACAATTCTCCCGATTGTGGACCCATTTGGTCGATTATGCTGACCAGAAAAATAACGAAGCGCACGAAATTAATTTTGATTTGAACGCTCATTTTCGTAAAACGCTTAACGCGCTGCTCAATTGTTTACCTCTCCATGGTTGAATTTGTCAAATACTGAATTAAGGAAATATCAAAATAAGTTGTGCAAAAAACTTGACGTTAAGGTGTGATTTGCAATTAACATCGTGTATTAGAGTTCGACCATTTTTGCTAAAGGGGTTACAATTTATTCAACAAGGACTACATATTTGTTGATTATTGAGACGTTTATAAAAAATGTATGCATAGTGGGACTTTTGGCAAATACAGACCCTTTGTTTTATTAAAAACGAAACGCTTTGTACAAAAACGAAATTTTTGAATATTGAGTAATTCTAAGTCGATTTAGCAATGTATTTTCGCCTGTCTGTCCGTCCATCCTTCCGTCCATCTGTCTGCCTGTATGTCTATCTGTCCGTCTGTTAGAAAGACTAAACAGGAAAAAACAACATTGGTGCCGTATTTTTGCTAGTTCTCCTGAGTAGCTTGGGATTGAAACAGAGCATAATCAGCTTATAAGAAAATGAGTTATGAACCCAAATGTGAAATATTCTCCCTTAAGAATTTATATTTTTGTTACCGATTCAAACGTTTAATTTTTGTAAAGACCGGTCTATAACACTGTGCTCAAATTTGGCACTTTTTTATCAAGCGGGCACTCGACGAGTGAACCTATTTCGAGAACGAAAAATCCACTGGTGCTTATCGTTTTTTTGGGTTAGGTCTGGTTTTCGAGATATATATTTAGTATTGGGGTAATTATATTGAACTGATTTTTGTTTTTAATTAAAACTTTCATACTTTTAATCAGGCTAAAGTTCATTAAATTTAATTTTCAACATGAAATAAATAAAAATTTATTGATAATTTTTCATTCTTGACTGAACGGGGAATTGAACCCATGTTCACGAACAGGTTGATTTGACATGTTACGCTAGTAGCCGCACTATCTCTTCAGAAATCTTTGCCGTTTAACACTTACTCCTTTCTTAATAAAAAAAAAAATAATGAAAATTAAATTTAATGAACCTTTGCCTGACTATAAATATGAAAATTTTGATTTAAAATATATCTTTATTTCGAAAATGGAGGAAGTTACACAATTCAAAAACGTTTTAGTTATCATTGCTTTCAACTAGCACAGTGTAATTTACCATATGACCCATATAAAGCTCACTGTAGGTTAACACTTTAGTTCGCCTAAAACTGTAATGAATAGCAATATTTTTAGTAAAATTTAATTGTCATAGTTTCAAACGTTTCCATGTTTACCATAGGAAGCATGCTTTTGAAATTGACTCTAATTCGCCTAAAACCGCAACCTATTTTAATACTGTGAGGACAAATAATAAGTTTTAGATATAAAGTCTTATTCTGAAATTTTCTTACTTTCAAACATATCACAATTTTACTTAGTCTGCATTCGCACGTTTCATCTTTTGATGCTCAACTCTTATGTTTTTAGGTGAGAGAAGAAAGAAGAAAGGGGGTTAGTACGGAGATGCCTGTACTCGGTCAGTACGCTTTGTGTTTTTATTCGTTGGTATATGCACAACGATGGCTGCATGTAATTTTGTTGTTTTCTTTTTCTTTTTGATTCGCTGTTAATAAAATTGTTGTTGTTTTGAACCGAACAAAGTTGAAACCGATTGCTGCGTGTGATTATATTGGCATCTTTAAAAGGGAATTGAAAAGAAGTTGAGCATCAAAAGATGAAACGTGTAAATTCAGACTTAGTGAAAATAAAAATCTGTTTGATAGAGATAATTTTTTTGTAAAAAAAGAAACATTTATTTCTTGTTAACCAACCTCTTTGTGATATTAAACCCTTCTTTGTTTTACTCAGACAACTTATTTGTTATATATGTAATAAGATAAATTCTATCCTTTTCTAATTCCAGAATCATAATTCATGGTTGGATGAGTCAGTCACGTGGTTCCTTTAATCGAGACGTTAAAAACGTTTATCTACAAAATGGAGACTTCAATGTGATCATAGCCGATTGGAGCGCTAATGCAGCAAATATCAATTACTTTTCTGTTGTCAGATTAATCGAGACATTTGGTTCCTATTTAGCCCAATTCACCAATTATTTAGCTGAAAAAGCTCAAATTAACTACGATGACATCTATCTAATAGGTCACTCTTTGGGTGCGCAAATAGCTGGAGCAGCTGGAAAACGCAGTTGGCCAAATCGCTTTAATACCATATTTGCTTTAGACCCCGCTGGTCCGAAATTCCGCAAAAAGAGTACCGATTTTCGTATCGACCCCACAGATGCCAAATATGTGGAGAGTATACAAACAAGTGGGAATTTGGGTTTCTTAGCGCCCACAGGAAATGCAACATTTTATCCTAATTATGGAAAGTATCAGAAGAACTGTTTCTACGTGGGCTGTTCTCATATAAGGGCCTATAAAATGTTTGTAGAATCTATTAATTCATCATTAGGATTTTATGGCATTAAATGTTTGAGACGTAGTCCACGATGGGAGTGTGACGACATGGATATGCAAGATTATCGCATGGGCGGAGAGCCTTCAGCACCAAAAAGTGGTATATTTTATGTGGACACAAACGCTCAAGAGCCGTTTGCCATGGGAAGGGTTAATTTTAGTGGGGATAGTAAAAAGTGATGTAAAGTTTTTAAAATTTACTTTACTTGAATAGTACCTGAACTTTTTTTTTTATATTGTACATATAAATATTTATTAATAGCTTTAGAATTTTCAAATATAGTTTGCAGGATCTCTTTAGCATTTTTGAAAAAAAATATTAAAAGCAATTATTTTTTACCCTTTTACCTATTCACATCATCCCAATTACATCGAGCTAAGTTATTTATTTAAAAAAAAGACAACTCACACACGGAAGTTGGTAACAAGCAAAAATGCACTTAAAAACATTACAAACTAATTAAATTTTAGATAAAAACGGAAATACAACTAAACATCCATATATATTTATAACTTTAAAACCAGACATTATAATTTTAAAACACACAATAAAATTAAAATCTAGCAAAACATTGTCAAAGCCTCTATTTGTTGTACGTAGATTTTAAGTAGAAATGCATTTGTGAAATAAAAGATAATGCCAGTGTAATGTGTGTGTTTATACAAGTTATTTTTTATTAGACAGCAAAACCGCTTTAATTGTAGCATTTCAACCAAAATGTATCGCATTAAATACTAAAGAGACATTTTGCGAAACAACATAAAAGTTTCATTTACATTTAGATTGTGGAATGGTTGGAATTTTACACTCGAAATAAAAACAAGAAGAAAAAACATATTCGGCTTTAGCGAATCTTTGATAACCTTCACAACGAACTAAAATTTTTTAGTAGACTTATTATGAGATTTGTGAAAAATATGAACAAATCTTTATAAAAACTGACTTTTAGGCAATTTCAAGCTATATTAAACTAATGTGGATCAAATTTCATGACAGTAATTGTTACGTTTTTAGCAGGGATCGCAACAGTTATAAGTGATATCAAAAAAGTTTTTTTATAACAGTCATTTTGTGGCTTTGAAAAAAAATCCATCCAAGACCAGGGACCGTAACTGTTATGACTTTTATCAAAAAAATCAAGAAATAAGAGTTATTTTTGATTTTTATATTTTTAGATAGAAAACAAGAGTTATTTTTGATATTTATTATTTTAAATGAAAAATAAAAGTTATTTTTGATTTTTATATTTTTAAATGAAAAATAAAAGTTATTTTTGATTTTTATATTTTTAAATCAAAAATAAGTTATTTTTGATTTTTATATTTTTATATCAATAATTAAAATCAATTCAAAACTCTTATTTATTTGTTGATGCCGTATGTATTATATTATGCTGCTTCATTCAAATTTCTATATGAATATAATGTATTATGTGACTTCTCCATTATCAGCTATAAAAACATGAATGCATAGAAATAGCTTATAAGTTTTGGCTCATAATTGATTTTAAATGTTCCTCAGATAAATTATATCTCAAATCTCCCAATATTAATCTGAGTGCTGAAAATGACCTTTCTACACTGACTTGAATGGCAGCCAAAACTTATAAGCTATTTCTATGCATTCATGTGTTTATAGCTGATAATGGATAAGTCACATAATATAGAAATTTGAATTTGAATCATATAGAAATTTGAATGAAGCAGCATATTATAATACATACGGCATCAACAAATAAATAAGAGTTTTGAATTGATTTTCATTATTGATATAAAAATATAAATATCAAAAATAACTTTTATTTTTGATTTAAAAATATAAAAATCAAAAATAACTTTTATTTTTCATTTAAAAATATAAAAATCAAAAATAACTTTTATTTTTTCATTTAAAAAAATAAAAATCAAAAATAACTCTTATTTTTGATTGTTAAAATAAAAATCAAAAATTTAAATATCATGCAATACGTTGGATGCATTTCGCCTAAAAATCATGATGGTGTAATTAAAAGTTTTCTACGATGTTCATTTATGTACGATTTATTTCTTCAAAAATTGAAAAATAACTCTTATTTCCGGTCCCTGTCCAAGACAGTTATTTTCCAACGTAATAAATAAATGGTCGAAAACTCAGTTTTTTTAAAGGTATTTTGTATAATCTACATCTCTAAGAGTATTAAATGATCGCCATTTCGTATGTAAAACCAAGAAATTTTTATATTAATATACATTTATATCTTTTATTATACCCTCCACCACAATTAGTTGTGAAGAGGGTATACTAAGTTTGTCATACCGTGTGAAACTTTTTTATTATTCATCTCAGACCCCATAAAGTATATATATTCTGGCTGCTTGAGTAATTCTAAGTCGATTTAGCCATGTCCGTCTGTCTGTCCGTCTGTCCGTCTGTTGAAAACACGTTCACTTTCGAAAAACTCAAAATAAATAAACAAACTAGGTGTCAAATTGCTTGTAGTTATCCTAAGCAGTTTGGGATTGAATTTCAGCAAAATCGGTTCAGTAGGACCAGAGCTATGAATCAAAATGTGGAACCACCACCTTCAAAAACTTGATAATTTTTTTACAAAAACTAACATAAATGATGCAAAAATGCACGGAATGACATAAGATTTTGCACAAGTCCGTTTTATTCGACTAGAAATGACACTGTAAAATTCCGTGAAGATCGGTACATAATTTACCCTAGGCCCCATATATGCCCTACTCCCGGAAAACAGTTTAGTCTCCTAAAACCATGATTAATAACAAATCGTCACAGTTTATGATAATAATAATAAAAAGACATCATACAGATATTACTCCTTAAACATTCGAACTGTCGGTGGAGGGTATCAAAGATTCGGCACAGCCGAATATAGCACTCTAACTTGTTTAATTAAATTTACGTAGTAAAATAAACACATATAATATTAAAATAAAAAGTTCACGAAGAACAAAGAGCAACAACGAATTCTCTGCATTTCTTTCTGTCTGCAATGTAAATATTATCGGCACACGACCTACCGTGACTAAAACCAGATGCGGTCAACCACAGAAGATATTCGATCCAATATTAGTGTCGCCATCACTTTAACAATGAACAAACCTATAAAATGTTAGTATCCTGGGCCCTTGAGTATGTAATTCTTAGTCGATTGCGTTGTGTCTGTTTGTTTGAAAAGCTTCCCAAAAAATTTACAAAACAGAATGGCTTTGGTGTAAAATTTTTGAACTCCTAACTTAGGTAAGTTTTACATCACAGCAACCAAAAACTACCATAGCATCAGTGGCAGAATGCGGATATTATCATAGCTTACCACAGTTCATATATTAATCCTAATCGCGTTGTGTGTGTAAACGAGACACGCTCTACCGCAACAAGTTATTGCTTGCGATTCCCGGACAAAGCTCGATTGTGCCACAGTCTACCTAGTGCATTTATCCAGAACCAGGTAACCCCATTTACACCCCAACAGAATCAATCAAACAATTTGTTGTTTTTGCACCTTTTACCAAAATGATCTATGTATTGCTTAAAATTGTAAAAATTTAATATTGTGCATATTTTTTTTTTTTTTTTTAAATGATATTTTTAATTTTTATTAAAAAAATTATCAAAAAACATTGCCTTTTCAAACAAAATGTTAATTGATTTAATTAAATTTAGCTCAGGTTTTGACAATTCCCAACAACAATTTTACAAGTTTAAATTATTTTATTTTAAACGAAAAAATCAAACAGGATTTTTTGTTATTTGATTAATATTTTAATTAGAACTTTATTTCAAAACAACGACTTTGTTTATTTAATCAAAATTATGTATATTTTTAATATTCTTTCAACAAAAAAAAAAAATTTACAAGATTTTGTTAGTCGTGCTTAATTCCCAATTTTTAGTCTTGATAAAAACACTGAAATTTATTTTTGAAGGGATAAGCTATTTCTATGCGCATTTCACTGGTTGCTTAGGCCGGCAGCCGTATTCTGTAATTCGCTTAGCTAAAGCTTAATCTCGATCGCTAAAATGTCCTTGAGAATACAAAATTTAAAAATTTTAGCGTTGACATTTAAAGCTAAAATTGCGGCGAATTAAATTTTTATGGCATTGCTTAATTTAGCAATGCACGTTACAGTATTGCATTCGTAGCCAAAAATCGCCAAATCAACTTTATAGATTTTAAGCGATAGAGATTTAGCTTTAGGGAATTACGGAATACGGCTGCAGATCTTCAGGAAACCTCATCCAAAGATTTTCGAAAAACTAAAGATATTAAACAAGTAAAACTGTTAAGCGAATAAGAATTATAAGCAAAAGTTTTACTTATAACCATATCAAAGCTTTAACAAAAACAACAGCAATAAACAGTGAGCTTATCTTTTTCTTACATTCCCCACTACAATTGGTAGAAATTCTTCCAACATTAATTGTAGTTGTAAGTAGGTTAAGTAAAAACAAAATGAAAACAAAAACAACTTGCTTTATTGCTCTCGCAAAAATAAAGCAAGCTGCCAGAGCTTAGTTTTTTGAAGCCGTGCACTTGCCAATTTATTATCAAAGTAATTTTTGGGAATACAAAATTTTTTAATTTACAAGGTGCTTAATTCCCAATATTTATTCTTGATAAAAACACTGAAATTTATTGTTGAAGGGATAAGCATTTCACTGGTTGCTTAGGCCAGAACGTCAGGAAAGTTTGTCCAAAGATTTTAGAAAAAAAAAAAAAATAATTGATTCAATTACACATTAATTATATTAAGATACTTTTTAAGCCATTTTTTTTTTTGATAGATTGATAAAAAACTACTGATTATTTTTTATGTGTACACAAACAAATTATAATATTATTGTAAAATTTAGATGGAAAAAGGGCCACACAGCAATTAAAATGTGTTCTTGTTAAAAATTCGTCAACAGTTAGACTGAACTCACACCCATAAAAAATAAAACGTTTTTAAAGGCAAAGACATTTGTTTGATGCTAACCCACACCAAAAAAAAAACGTCTTATCAAGTTTGTGTCTAAGAACACAGATAAAGATTTTGTACCAGCAAAAGCATTATTCAAAAATAAAATCAGTTTGAATTAAAAATTTAATCAAGTAAATTAACCTTTAATCAAGTGAATTAAACGTTTAATTGATATTTAATTTGTTTACTAGTGCATGTTAATATTGTCAATTATCGGGATTCTACTGTAATTAAAAATTTTGTATTCCCAAAAATTACTTTGAAAATAAAACAGACATTAATAAAAATTGTTAACTATGTCCCCATTTACATTATACGATTTTTGTCGCTTCCTCTTTGAAGTCGGTGTGATATTTATATTGTTCGATTTTTGTCGTTACAACTTTTTCTGTTCCACCGAACTTAAACACATTTTTCGTCAGATGAGAGAACAATTATAGAACGAATGAGCGAACAAAACTATTTGAAGAGTACACTCGCTTGTGTACCCCTTTTAATTCCTCTCTCCCCTCTCGCCAATAAAGTAAGAATATCAACGACAAAAATCGTATAATGTAAATGGGAAATATATGCCGTTTTATTGTTTATTATATTTATGTATGTATTTCGATATTGAAAAAAACGCTATTAAATTAATTCAATACTTTTTCTACATTTTTGTTCACCTTTCACTGCTCATGAGTTCTTTCCTACTGAATTTGTTCCGTTTTCAAAAATCCCAGGACCAGTTCTGTTAAAGAAATTGACACAAATTTCCCTGTCCGTTAACGGTTTTGGGTTTCTCAATATGCCGACAAAAAACATTGGTTTGAGTTGGCAACACCACTCAAAATACATGTAAAAGTTGGGCGTCAGCTGATTGAATTTATCTGTACGTCAAATAAAAGGAAAATAAATAATTGACAGATGAGTGCCGGTTAGCATTGCGACAAAATAGAAGCAAATGAGACATTGAGAAAACTAAATTACTTTAATGTGCAGTTTTTCGTTGGGAAAAAAATAATCGCCTAATGAGAAAATTGCCATGAGAACAAATAGAATCATCTTGTAAACAACATAAAAGCATTCTGAGCTAACTAAAAATATTTTCGTGAGTGTGTTCCTCTAATATGCATATGCAAATCTGTGAACATTCACCAAAATTATGTGTAATGTATATATTAACATATATGTATGTAGTTAAACTTGTCTATATTTCTACTATTGTTTCACCATAAACTTTTCTAATGTGAATTTATTTATAAAGCTGGGGAAAATGTTAAAACAGAAAACAGTTTGAAATTAACAGGAGCAAGCACGTTCGAAATATATAAATATTTTAATTTAACTAAAATGTGCTGAAATTTTATGGAGCCTTTTAAATGCAAACACATTGGAACATACCCCTTTAAATATAAATATAAATTTTTTTATGTAAACATAATTAACCCTTTAAAGAGGAAAAACCCATATCTTGAGAAAATATAAAGTTTTATGTTGCAAATAAAATAAAATTGTAATTAAACAGTGATACAAGAGAAAACGTAAGAAATATGAAGGGATTCTCATATAGCAATTCCGTTTTGATGGACTCTTAAGATTACGAATCTTTTCAAAGCTGCTCTCGATCAAATTTTTTTAAACGGTTATTTTCAAATAACTGTCTTGAAAATTTTTTATTTTTTTTATCATTTGAAACATATTCTCTATCAAAATCATCTGAGCGACAAAATAAATCTGGCAGTTGGTGTGAGGCAAGGGTGCGTTATGTCAGCACTTCGGTTTAACGTTGTTTAAGATGTTGTGATTAAAACTGCCACAAGCACGCCCAGTGGAAAAAAATGGGTTGTATTAGAGCAACGTGTGACTTTGAATATGCAGACGATATCTGCCAGCTAAGCCACAAGCACAGCGATATGACAAAATCAAAATGCGCAGAATTTCGGGCTGAAGATCAACAGCAATAAGCCGAAGTCAATGCGAATGATCGCAAGCGTTAGTACCCCCTTCTTTATCAATAGACGACTTCAACAGCCTTTGCTATTTAGGTAGCGTCATCGACAGCAAGAGAGGATGAAGTGCTGACTGACATTGCTCACCATATAAATAAGGGCTAGCGGATATATGGTAAACTGAGCCCTGTCCAGAACTCAAAACATATTTCAAGACATACCAAGATCGGAATTTTAAGCTTCAACGTAAAATCAATTTTGTTTATTGGATACGAAACTTGCAACGCAGCAAAGCTGAAAAAGAATCATTCATTTTTGAATTATTTCGCGAATCATTCATACACTGAATTAGCAAATTTTGAATTAATTATTTTTACACAAAAAAATTAATTGAATGAAATTTGAGTCAATTCAAATGAATTAGGCAGAAATGAATTTCAATTCGTTTTCCAATTCAAAGGAATTTCTTAAAGTGAATTGCAATTCATATTTCAGATTCATTTGAATTAATTAAAATGAATTATAAAAAAGAACTAGCAATTAATTTCCAGCTCTTTTGAATTGAATTGATTCAAATTTGAATTTATTTTTTATTGGAATGGAATTGTCAGGTAGTGGCAGAATACGAATTAAATTATAATATGAAATGAAATTGCAACTCGTTCTTCAAATTCATTTGAATTGGAAAACGAATTGAAATTCATTTCTGTCTAATTCGTTTGAATTGATTCAAATTTAATTCAACTCTTTTTTGTTGTGAAAAGAATTAATTCAAAATCAAGCTTATTCGTAAGGAATTAAAATCAAAAAAGAATCATTCATTTACAGCTCTTTAACGCAGTAAGCCGCCACTTAAACGCTCTACAAATGCTCACCAACAGATGCCTAAGAAGAATTTTGAAGCTATTTCGGCCAGCGGCCATACCTGACAGGGATTTATGTAGAAAACCAGGACAATTCCCCTGGCAACCGAAATCCTAAGAAGCAAATGGAACTAGCTTGGACATACGTTGCGCAAAAGCCAGATGAACTGATAAGTTCAGCGCTTGACTGGAGTCCACAGAGAAGCCGAAGAAGAGGAAGATCCATCCATACATGAAGAACATAACACGACAGCAAAACTACACGAATGCTGATCTTCTTACAAATAAACTTTAGTAAGTCCATAAAAATTGTTAAAAATAATGCTAAAGGTTGGCACATAAAAAGTAAGAAGGTATAGCCGGTAAAGTTTGACCACACCACACCAAAGCATTTACAGAAAAGTGTTTTAGAGTGTGAAAATTTTTCCATTTTAGTAAATTTTGGTTGCCGTCAACGATATGTGTGACTGGCGTTCTCAACGTCTGCATCATCGGCTTCGAGTGCATTGTTATGACATTTATAACGTAATGACGTTATATCTTTTAATAGTTTTCGACATGAGTTACAGACACAGTTTTTTCTCACTTTTCCAGAAGCGATGGAATATTTTGTTTCACATCTTTTCGATGCCAGAAGTTCTCACTAAAGTTACAGAACATGGATACAGGAATTAAGTTTTTATATTAGTTTAAAATTCCGTTTGTTTTTTCTGCAATACTAATTACACTGGTTTACAGCCAAAAAATACCAAGAACGCCAAATGCCTAGATAAGTTAATTGGGACCTCCTGAACACGAAACACGCTGTAATTTTTTCTTTCTAAGTACCGTTTTTTAGATAACGGTACTTTTGTGTTTTTCGGTGTATGGTCCTACTTAAACCCTTGTGGAGCCCAGCCGAAAAGTCCGATCGAGATAAATAGCATATCGTTGGAAAGGTTATTGAATGCCTTTTCTGATCTGGAATGTTTTATTTTTTTACCAAATAGTTATTTAATTACCAACATTTTAAGCGGAATTTTTTCAATATTTTCATCTTCATTGCTCACACACTATATTCGGCGTAAATTCAAAAAATTTAAACTAAAATGACGAGCGGCTTGAACTTCGGCATTTTTTTCGGATGGATCTTCGCGAATGAGGAACCAACAATAGTCCGCCATCATTTGTTCATCCCAACAGCCTTTGTAACTTCTCTCGATTTCTTCCATTTCCTGATGAAATCTTTCAGCTTGTTCATCACTTTCGGAGCCCAAGTTCGTGGGGAAAATATCCAAATGACTGAATAAACTATTTGGTAAAAAAATAAAACATTCCAGATACTTACTATAACGTAGAAAAAAATTAAATAAAAATGAAAAATTTTGAAAAAAACGTAAAAAATTGGCAAATTTTGAGGTGCTATAACTCAGCCACTTCTTATCAGATAGAAATTTGCAGCATATCGACTGAAAAGGCATTCAATTACCTTTCCAACGATATCTCGATCGGACTCTTCTATTGGGCTCCACAAGGGTTTAAGTAGGACCATACACCGAAAAACACAAAAGTACCGTTATCTAAAAAACGGTACTTAGAAAAAAAAAAAATACAGCGTTTTTCGTGTTCAGGAGGTCCCAATTAACTTATCTAGGCATGTGGGGTTCTTGGTATTTTTCCAAATTTAAAATTTGTAAAGCAGTGTTATTGACTTTATAAAGTATGTGTATAAATTAGGGATCTTTATGAGCAGCGGAGTTGATTAAACTATGTCCATCTGTCCGTCCGTCCGTCATTCTGTCTGTTCGTGTGTATGTTGGTATGATTTTCACATATACAACCATGTTATGGAAATCGAAATCACGTGAAATTGAAATCGATGGATAGTTAAGGTAAAGGAAAGGAAAGTGAACTTCAAAGTATGAGGTACTTATATAAAATAAAATATTTTTATGGACTTTAAAGACAGGATAGTTTTCAAAATTTGTTCGATTGCGATTTCACGTGATTTCGATTTCCTGAAAGTGGCCGATAGTCTGGAATATTTTGCCATTAACATTCAGCCAGATCGGCCCACAAGTGGTTGATATACCCATAACTACCTCCTATTTTTACATACATATAAATCTGTAATTTTTACCCATTAATCCTTACTTTTTTTAATCTAGTTATCTAATTTATGCGGCCAGCAAAATTTCCCTAAACAAAATCAAAATATGTATATTAAATCGGCCAAAAATTTTCCAAAAAAGTTTGGAGGATTTTGAATTAGAAACATAACCTATTTTTGGGCGATTATTCGTAATTATTGGGTAAAAATTCATTTTTAACATAGTTGAGAAACATTTTTGGGCGATTTTTCGTTTTCTTCAATGAGATTATAAAAATAACGGCTGTTAGATCTAGTAAAACGTCTCTTCTTTTCAGTAATTGATGTTTTATTATTCATAAAAATCCCGACTAGCTAACTAAAGCCACACGAGCTTTAGAGATGAGAATTGTTTGAGATGTGGGTTAAGATTATCAAACGAGTCGTATGAGACTCATGTAGGTATTAGCTTACAACTCATTAAATGCTCGCCGTTTAATTATTTAATAATAATAATAATAACATTGTTGTTTTTGTACTCTGGAAATTATCATTTAAAGATTTTCCTAAGACTTGCATGTTAAACATTCCAAGATTCAAAAACGAACGTATCAGAAAATGTATAAAAAAGGGAAATGTTTTTGTTATTGTTTCTCGTCAGATCATCATCAGAAAATTATAAAAAAAAAGGTGTATAATCCAACAATAGCCTAACAAACATCCGTGTTAGCTGGGTAGGGACATATTTAATGTACATACGTAAACCGCGATTAGAATCAAAGAATCAAAATATCAAAATAGAATCAAAATATAAAAGTTCGTTTTTATATAAGTTTATCATTCCGTTTGTAACATTTTAAATATTGAAATAGTGAAAATTAACAAAATCGGTTCATAAATGACCGAGTAAAAAACAAATAACTACTTTTTTCATCCAGAGTTTGGCATAAAAGCGCCTATATGAGCTGGGGGTATTATAAGGAGTATTTTATGTTAGGCCCATTATTTCACTTGGTCCCCATAATTTAATTTAGGTTCTTAATAACTTTTAGAATTGAAACTTAAAAATTTAATCTGTCTTGTTTAAAAAATTTGTTGCTACATAAATGTGTTGCTTAATATCTAAACATAATAAAATCGTCACTTTTTAGAAGAAAAATCAGCAGATCGGCACATTGCTAATTTCGGAACAAAAATTCGTCAAAATGACGATAGAATAGTCAAAACTGGCAGCCCTGCTCACGAGCCTTTGGTCGGGCTCAAGTTTTTTCTGCTATATGGTATAACAAATTCCGGCTTAGCCACCCAGGAAAAACTTTTTGATTTTTGTAATAGGTGGTAGTTATTTCAGACGTTACCTGGTAAGTAGTTGTCATTACAATTGTCATTATTTTGAAAACTTTAATAAGTACTTACTAGTAATGACCACAACAACTACTTATTACTTCTATTATTTTCACTACTGAATATTTGCTTACTAATAATCAGCTCAGTAACTACTTATTACTTGTGTTGTTTTCAGTACTGAATATTTACTTACTGGTAACGCACTCAATAATTACTTATTAGGTCTATTAACTAGTGATTTTTTGGCTTCTGGTAAGTATATTGTAAGTACTTACAATTCAACTTACTAGTAGTTAAATAATAACTACATATTTTTTGACTTCTAGTAAGTATATTGTAAGTACTGAATTCTGTGGACACCTCGAACAAAAATAAGTAGTTATTCAGCCGAAAAATAAGTAGCGTTTATTTTCTCCAACATTATTTGCTAACTTACTTGGTAAGTAAAGTTTTTGCTGGGTAACTAAAGCTTCTTATGTCTGTTTTGCTCTCCGCCGAACTTCAACTATGCAGAGAAGCTTTAGTTAGCGAAGCCGTTGTTTTTTATACCATGCAGAGAAAAACTTTGCGCCCGACCTAAGGCCTTGCGTAAAAGCTTAAGTTGGTGAGTTCGGATTTGGAAATTCGCGATTTTGAATTCGGGATTTTAATTTTCGGGCACATGACCCTAACCTAAATGCTTTAAAACTACTTCGAAAGAATTATAAAATAAAAATTTTAAATTAAAAAAATTGATGATTTTTTATTACTTTTTTTGGGACTTTTTCACCGTTTTTGGCCCATTTTAAGTTTGCGTTGGGCCATTTTCCGTTCAGAATCATTTTTAACTTAAAAAATGGTTTCCTTGCCATTATAACTACTGAATATTAGTATTATTAAAAAAAATAAATAAAAGTGTTTATTCATTAAAATTCTATTAATCCTCCAGTTCACAAATGAACGGTAATTCTCTTTCGCAGTCGTTATCATTCCAATCGAAATGTTCCTCCCATGTGTGTATGCACCTCTCATTGCCACTTTTATCGTTCGGTTCCCCGGCATGCCACAAAAATAATTTTATATCTTCTCCTGTGGAAATCCATTTAAAAACACCATTCGTTTTGTAGGCACCCAACCAATAGGGATCAATTCGACCTAAAAGTATTCAAATAATAACTTATTTAGCTTAATTTCTTCGACCTTCTTAATATTATTTCCTTTCAATAATTTCTCAAGCTCAAGGTCCGTTTTATATAATATTTCGCTATCTCAATGGATAGCTTCTTCAGGGATTTTTTGGTTTTTTTATATTTCAAACAAATTTTTATAAACAAAATTAAATGAAAAAACAAAATTGTCAATTATGAAAATAATAATATAATTTTTGTTTCCTGTGTATAATTTTTATTAATTTTCATAATTGACAATTTTGGTTTTTTTATTAAATTTTGTTTATAAAAATTTGTTTGAAATATAAAAAAAAACCAAAAGATCCCTGAAGAAGGTATCCATTGAGATAGCGAAATATCGGATAAATTTTAAATAAATATTCTTTATATAAAACGGACCTTGAGAAATTATTGAAAAGAAATAATATTCAAATAATATCTTTATTTTTTTTTGTCGGTATTTGAAAGTAAAAAAAAAGAGAGACTTACGATGTCTTAATTTTATAATTGATTTTAAATAGTCAAACTCATCAAAACTTTCAATTCTGAATAAAGACATACTCATATTTTTACAGTATTCAACTGACTTTTCAAAAGTTAACTAAAATGATAAGAAATTAAAATTTGTAATTAGTTTTAAGTTATTTAAAGATCGGATATAATTAACTCTCTATTTCAATAAAATATCTTACAACTAAGTTTATAAGTAAAAATATAAAAGTCGAAAGTGCTTGTAAACAAGAAAACATATAAAAAACTTAATTAAAACCTCTTTCTAGAGCAGAGTATTTGTAACAATAAACCACTTTCAAACACGATTTAATACTCCTAAATAAGTAGCGAATAAAATTGAATTGTGGTGAAATTTGATCCGATAGTTGTGTATAATTGAAAAGTAAGAAAGTAAAGTCGGATAAATCCAAACATATGATAGCCTACACAACACAATGGTTACGGCAACTACACTATGTTTATTGTAACAATATATTGTTGCCGTACATAAAAAATTTTTATTTTTATTTAATATCAACAATATTATAGTTACTGTAAGCATTTCAATGTTTATCGCAATTTTAAATTAAAGTATTGTTGACTGAAAAATAATAATTTTTCAAACAACTAAATAATGATAACTTTGAAAACATATTAAAATTCTTACAACCATAACATGATAAGATTCTATAGGTGTAGTCATAGTATGCTATTTATAGCTCTAACACTGTAATAAAAATGTATGTAATGCATATGTTATGTTGTTCAAAAATCATCGTTTAAATTGGATCGATATAACTTCTAGTATTCAAATAACAAAAATATACTGTGGGGGTCCTTTTGGAGCATATTTATGTATATACATAGTTACACACATTTGATTGATTTTTGGAGTTTCCGTGGATTTCACATCAAAATTATTGTTAAAATTATATAGTATTACCGAATGTCTAACAAATATTAAAGGAATATCCCAATAAAAAATGAAGCTTCCAACGAAGCAGGTTTGTAAAGGAGAAACATAAAAGTTTCGCTTACCATTGCGCTTACGAAAGACATAAATTTTATATGGCGAGTTCCCACTAGAGTTTTTCTTTTCCCGAACTTTTTCATTTCCCGGGAAAGCGGGACTTATTTAGCGATTTCCCGGGATCCCGGGAATTCCCGTTCAATGCAAATGGATGCAAAATATTATTTAATTTAATTTTAATTTCAAAAGATTTTGTTATTCGTGCTTAATTCCCAGTTTTTATTATTGATAAAAACACTTGAAATTTATTGTTGATGGGATAAGCTATTCCTATGCGCATTTCACTGGTTGCTTAGGCCAGATCATCAGGAAACTTCATCCATAAAGATTTTGGAAAAACTAAAGATATTAAACCAAATAAAACTGTTAAGCGTATGAGACTTAAAGCAACAGTTCTACTTGTAACAATATCAAAGTTTAAACAAAACACATCAACAATAAACAGTGGGTTTATCTCATCTTACATTCCCCACTACAATTAGTTGAAATTCTCTCAACATTAACTGTAGTTGTAAGTAGGTTAAGAAAAACAAAATAAAAACAAACAACAACTTAAAAAAGATGTTGTCAATTAAGTGTTTTTTAGACCGTGCACTTGTCTGTTTATTATCAAAAAGTAATTTCAATTTTTGGGAATACAAAATTTTAATTTCAAAAGATTTTGTTATTCGTGCTTAATTCCCAGTTTTTATTATTGATAAAAACACTTGAAATTTATTGTTGATGGGATAAGCTATTCCTATGCGCATTTCACTGGTTGCTTAGGCCAGATCATCAGGAAACTTCATCCATAAAGATTTTGGAAAAACTAAAGATATTAAACCAAATAAAACTGTTAAGCGTATGAGACTTAAAGCAACAGTTCTACTTGTAACAATATCAAAGTTTAAACAAAACACATCAACAATAAACAGTGGGTTTATCTCATCTTACATTCCCCACTACAATTAGTTGAAATTCTCTCAACATTAACTGTAGTTGTAAGTAGGTTAAGAAAAACAAAATAAAAACAAACAACAACTTAAAAAAGATGTTGTCAATTAAGTGTTTTTTAGACCGTGCACTTGTCTGTTTATTATCAAAAAGTAATTTCAATTTTTGGGAATACAAAATTTTAATTTCAAAAGATTTTGTTATTCGTGCTTAATTCCCAGTTTTTATTATTGATAAAAACACTTGAAATTTATTGTTGATGGGATAAGCTATTCCTATGCGCATTTCACTGGTTGCTTAGGCCAGATCATCAGGAAACTTCATCCATAAAGATTTTGGAAAAACTAAAGATATTAAACCAAATAAAACTGTTAAGCGTATGAGACTTAAAGCAACAGTTCTACTTGTAACAATATCAAAGTTTAAACAAAACACATCAACAATAAACAGTGGGTTTATCTCATCTTACATTCCCCACTACAATTAGTTGAAATTCTCTCAACATTAACTGTAGTTGTAAGTAGGTTAAGAAAAACAAAATAAAAACAAACAACAACTTAAAAAAGATGTTGTCAATTAAGTGTTTTTTAGACCGTGCACTTGTCTGTTTATTATCAAAAAGTAATTTCAATTTTTGGGAATACAAAATTTTAATTTCAAAAGATTTTGTTATTCGTGCTTAATTCCCAGTTTTTATTATTGATAAAAACACTTGAAATTTATTGTTGATGGGATAAGCTATTCCTATGCGCATTTCACTGGTTGCTTAGGCCAGTGTTTTTATCAATAATAAAAACTGGGAATTAAGCACGAATAACAAAATCTTTTGAAATTAAAATTTTGTATTCCCAAAAATTGAAATTACTTTTTGATAATAAACAGACAAGTGCACGGTCTAAAAAACACTTAATTGACAACATCTTTTTTAAGTTGTTGTTTGTTTTTATTTTGTTTTTCTTAACCTACTTACAACTACAGTTAATGTTGAGAGAATTTCAACTAATTGTAGTGGGGAATGTAAGATGAGATAAACCCACTGTTTATTGTTGATGTGTTTTGTTTAAACTTTGATATTGTTACAAGTAGAACTGTTGCTTTAAGTCTCATACGCTTAACAGTTTTATTTGGTTTAATATCTTTAGTTTTTCCAAAATCTTTATGGATGAAGTTTCCTGATGATCTGGCCTAAGCAACCAGTGAAATGCGCATAGGAATAGCTTATCCCATCAACAATAAATTTCAAGTGTTTTTATCAATAATAAAAACTGGGAATTAAGCACGAATAACAAAATCTTTTGAAATTAAAATTTTGTATTCCCAAAAATTGAAATTACTTTTTGATAATAAACAGACAAGTGCACGGTCTAAAAAACACTTAATTGACAACATCTTTTTTAAGTTGTTGTTTGTTTTTATTTTGTTTTTCTTAACCTACTTACAACTACAGTTAATGTTGAGAGAATTTCAACTAATTGTAGTGGGGAATGTAAGATGAGATAAACCCACTGTTTATTGTTGATGTGTTTTGTTTAAACTTTGATATTGTTACAAGTAGAACTGTTGCTTTAAGTCTCATACGCTTAACAGTTTTATTTGGTTTAATATCTTTAGTTTTTCCAAAATCTTTATGGATGAAGTTTCCTGATGATCTGGCCTAAGCAACCAGTGAAATGCGCATAGGAATAGCTTATCCCATCAACAATAAATTTCAAGTGTTTTTATCAATAATAAAAACTGGGAATTAAGCACGAATAACAAAATCTTTTGAAATTAAAATTTTGTATTCCCAAAAATTGAAATTACTTTTTGATAATAAACAGACAAGTGCACGGTCTAAAAAACACTTAATTGACAACATCTTTTTTAAGTTGTTGTTTGTTTTTATTTTGTTTTTCTTAACCTACTTACAACTACAGTTAATGTTGAGAGAATTTCAACTAATTGTAGTGGGGAATGTAAGATGAGATAAACCCACTGTTTATTGTTGATGTGTTTTGTTTAAACTTTGATATTGTTACAAGTAGAACTGTTGCTTTAAGTCTCATACGCTTAACAGTTTTATTTGGTTTAATATCTTTAGTTTTTCCAAAATCTTTATGGATGAAGTTTCCTGATGATCTGGCCTAAGCAACCAGTGAAATGCGCATAGGAATAGCTTATCCCATCAACAATAAATTTCAAGTGTTTTTATCAATAATAAAAACTGGGAATTAAGCACGAATAACAAAATCTTTTGAAATTAAAATTTTGTATTCCCAAAAATTGAAATTACTTTTTGATAATAAACAGACAAGTGCACGGTCTAAAAAACACTTAATTGACAACATCTTTTTTAAGTTGTTGTTTGTTTTTATTTTGTTTTTCTTAACCTACTTACAACTACAGTTAATGTTGAGAGAATTTCAACTAATTGTAGTGGGGAATGTAAGATGAGATAAACCCACTGTTTATTGTTGATGTGTTTTGTTTAAACTTTGATATTGTTACAAGTAGAACTGTTGCTTTAAGTCTCATACGCTTAACAGTTTTATTTGGTTTAATATCTTTAGTTTTTCCAAAATCTTTATGGATGAAGTTTCCTGATGATCTGGCCTAAGCAACCAGTGAAATGCGCATAGGAATAGCTTATCCCATCAACAATAAATTTCAAGTGTTTTTATCAATAATAAAAACTGGGAATTAAGCACGAATAACAAAATCTTTTGAAATTAAAATTTTGTATTCCCAAAAATTGAAATTTAATTTAATTTATTTGAACAAATAACATTTCCTGAGACCAATTAAACAAGTTTATTAATGTATTTACCTTTTTTATTTCTGTGGCTAAAAGGCACATGTTCCAAAAGTACACATGGGCAAAATTTCAATTATTTTGTAGGATTTTTGAGGAAGTAATAGCAAAATTAACTTTTTGGTTATCTTTTTTCAATGTGCAATAGCATATGGAATAATAAAAACCGCCGATATGTGACATTAGGAGTGTTTAGGAATTAAATCGAAGTAGATTTCCAAAAGCCAAAATAGGATTTTAGTTTAGAATAAGCATTTACAGAATCGTTTGAAAGCCTATTTCTAATTTTATTCAAGAAGATGTCAATGAGAAAACACGTTTTCTTTCTACCGATGTTTGCCTTTATATTCAAAAGAATATTATATAATCTCTAGACACTTTCAGTTTTCTAAGCACTTCCTACAAAAACTTATAATTCCTTAAAAAAAAAAAAATATTTTCTTCGATCGAATAAGCGTTTTCTTTATTAATAACTTTCGCCTTCATCACTTATAGAATCTAATCCGAAAATTCTTTTATGCATCTGCCCTGCATATAAAATTATTAAATTTTTTGAAACAAATGGGAACAATTTTTTTCTTTTTTATAAAGTAAATCTGGTTTATTTAACAAATTAAAGATTCTGTACATTTTTACTCTTCTTCTTTCGACATTTCAGAGAATTAAACATAAAGCATTGCCTTTCTTATCGGATATGAACTGATATGTTTGCGTTGTGTCATGACACAACTTATTTACAATTATATCGGCAATAAAGTTACCATAATTAAATACAAAACAATTCCTGGGAATTTCCGCACAATTTTCCCGACATTTTTTCTTTTAAAAATGTGCGGGATCCCGTATGAAAAACACTAGTTCCCACTTTGAAGCAAAACATTTTTGACATATAAAGCGCATTATTCAGCGCATATAAAAATGTTGGATATAACGATCAGCTTTACACACTGAATGTTTTGATACAGTTATTTTTAAGTATTCTCCCTTACAAACCTGCTTCGTAGTAAGGGAATGCCGCAGCACTTGAAATGTTATTTTTTTTTAGAAAAGTTGTTGAGAGTTCTATCACTTACTTTACTGCATTTCTGTATGTCTTATTGCGTAGCGCATAATTGTGCGCTTATTTTTTTAAATGTACCATTAGTGCTTCGCAAAATGATAAAATTTTTTATTGGGATATTGCAAATTGATTTAAATAATAATTTCAAATCGTTTAATTATAACTTATTTAAATCATTATACAGTCAAACCCCGATAATTCGTACCCCCATAAATCGTGTTTTTCCGATAACTCGTAATAAACTGTCGGTCCCTTAAAAAAATCTCGTTAATTCGTAAAATTTCCATACATTTTGGTCCCCTCGCTAATTTTACTTCTAATTCATTATATGAAAACAGTCGTAGTCCAGGCAAAAGCAAAAAACGAAAAGTTTTACACAACAAAGAACATCGGCATTCGACATGTTCGGAAGTGTTTTGTTTGACAGACAGAAACTTTTTATAAATCCCGAAGTTAACGAAGATGGGACTTTGTGTTCATTGTATGTATATGAAAGCGATAATGTTATTTAAAGTTTTATTTAATTTCAAAAAATTAAAAAGATTTGTTAAGCTTAAAAATAAATATGTATGTACATATTTGTATACGCATGTATTACTTAAAAAAAAATATGGAAAACAAAAACACAAACACAACGTCCCACCTTCGTTAACTACGGAATTTTTTAAAAAATTCAGTCTGTCAAACCAAACACGTCCGAACATGTCGACTGCCGATGTGTGACAACAGAGTGTGTACAACATTTCGTTTTTTGGTTTTGCCTTCACTGCGACTGGTTTCATATAATGAATCAAAAGTAAATACAACAGTTTATTTTTGTCCGATGACAAATGAAGTTGTCGAAGTTACAGCACGATCTTATGACTTTTACTATCTCAACTGTAGTTTTTTAAACACTGATTAAAAGTAGGATTGTAAGTAAAGTTTGTAAAGTGCCACAAAATAAAAAATAGATGCAAAAAAAATTTTAATTTATTTTTTATTGTTATGAAAGTTATGAAAGGTGCTATATCATAACATGATTACTTCTTTATTTATTATGATAAGCATGATAATAATATGATTTCTTCTTAACTTATTATGATTAACATGACAAAAATATGATTACTTCTAAGCTTATCATGATAAACATGAAAATAATATGATAACTTCCTTACTTATTATGATCTAGTATTATTATTAAGTCCTGTGGTTCCTATAAGGAACAAAGGGCCATTTATTATAATTAACATGATTATAAAATGATAAAGGGAAAAATATTATGATGTAATATTAAGAATACATTAAGTCATGAATGATATGATTCAATAATAATCGTAATATGGTGACTACAATCATGAATCTTCTCATAATATGTTGCTCTTAGAATATGTTTACCAAAACCATGTTTTTTCTTTGCGTGTATGAGATTTTTGAGAGGGGGCTTATACAGGACCTGTACAAAATATTGCCATGACATAGAAGCTATCGTGAAGGATACTGTCGTTAAATTGTATGCACAACACCAACTTTTACAAAGAAATTGTGGCATTAAAAGCTATTTTCGGGAGCTATAGTCAGATATAGACCGATTCCAATAAGATTTGGTAAGATGATTTGGAAAAAATAAGCGCGGAAGAAATAGAATCTTAATACCGACATAATAACATGATTTGTGTTCACAAAGACTATATTCTAAAAAAAACGCTTGTATAAGGGCTATATGAAATTACAGACCGATTCTTGCTATTTTATGATTGGAACTTGGAACTTGCGATAATGCGAATTTATGTATTTAATTTCATCAAAATTCCAAAATTGCGATCTGTACTTTGCGCACAAGTTTTGCATTGACAGACGGGCATTGTTAGATCTATCTGAAAATTGTTACTGACTCGGTAGGTATAGTAAAAGGTGGATCTAGGACCAATATATTAAAGTTTTACAAACATCAGCACAAATGCATAAAACCCTCTGCAATATTGTGGAGTGCGTCTAAAAATCACACTACCAAACTTTTGCTGATTGTTTCATAATTTACCATATGGCTTTTATAATTTTTTTTCCGACTTTAATCGTTTCATAGCCATTGTCCAGACCTGCAATTTTTGTTGCTGCAATTTTTTAAAACAATACTTTTACGTTTCCAAATTATGAAATTCTATTCTTACAATTTTTGTACTTTTATTTTATCTTTCCCCTCCTCCTTTTTATATTTTATATATAAATACAAATACACCTACAGCCAACTTCAAGTTGAAAAGTGTGAGAATTACAAACAAAACAGGATTGCAGAGTACATGAAACTGAGTACCCCTCTCCAATCTTCTCATCTCTCTCAGCAGTAAACTCAAGAATTGCCGCAATAAAAGTTGCAAGTCTGGACAACGACATATAAGAAAAAATTATTCTTTCATCTTTTTTTTTAAGATTCGTTTTTAAGATGTGTCCAAGCCCCAGTAAAAAGCTTATATTCCAAATTAATATTCCAATACTTAGTGAATGGTAATTAATATCCGACGTAACCCAATATGGCTTTCGAACTTGTTACTTTGTCGAAAAATTTAACACATAAAGCAGGAAATTTGTAGATAATGACTACTTTGTTTCTTGAAAAACTAGTATTTTATAGTAACTTAATAATAAGCGATTCAATGTTAAAGAAAATATCTGTTTATAAATACTTTTTATCTCTTTTTGCCATATTTTTTGTTAAATTTCCAACAGATTTTTATTTATTTGCTAAATATTTAACACATGTCTGTGATAAGACTTGACCTACCTCAATATATTTTTTAATAATAGATTCAATTAAACTTCGACTTTTTGTTCTTGATTAAATAAGATTTTAAATTTACTTTTCAGTAGCACTTTTACAGTCCAAAATCTACTTACAAATATTTGGTTTTCAATTAAATACGCCTTACGAGCATTTGGAGCTGTATTCACTTGATTATTTAATAAATAAACAAATATTATGTTTATAAACAATAGAAATTTAAGACGATCTTTCATTAACATTCTGAATCAATCTGTTTGAACTTACTTTAACAACTGAAACGACTGAGAGCACAGTTTCTTTAAAAGCTGCTCAACAGCTTTTAAAAGATTTAGTGAAAACTACGCTACATGAATTTAATTAGGCAGAGAGGATTAACTGAATGATTTGTTGCAAAGAGTTTTGAAATTATATGATAAGTTGTACTCAATCACATTTTGCTATAATTGCTATAATTTTGCTATTTAAAAAAATTTTATATGTTTTAATAAAATTTTATTTTTATCAATGTGTTTTTTTTATAGCATATTTTGCGCAAATTTAATAAAAATTTTAAAAAATTGTTTTTATAGGAACTTTTTAAACAAATTTAGTATTTATAAAAAGTTTTTTTTAGCAATTTTCTATTAAAAAAAAAAATTGCGAAAATTTGCCGTTTATCATGATCATGATTGATCAAATTTGCTGTTTATAGCAACTTTTCAGCAGATTGGCTAAATATAAATATGAAAATTAGTGCATATTTATAGGAAAATTTGCACCAGTATGCTTTTTGTAGCAACATTTTTAGAGAAAATTATACACATATTTGCTATTTATGGAATAATTTCTGCAAAGTTTTTATTTACATGAAGTTAAGCGCTATTAAAACGAAATTTTTCGATTATTGCGCGTTTTGTGCAAATTTGCCGTTTATAGAAGATTTTGCGCAAATTTACAGTTTAAAGCAACTTCTCTGCATATATATGAAAATTAATGCATATTCCTACCATTGGTATCATTATGCCAATGGTAGGAACAGTTACGTAAATTTGCTATGTAAAGTAAAATTTTTTTGTAAGTAATTTTGCGCAAACTTACTTTTAAAAAAGAAAATAATGCGCAAACTTGCTATTTATAGAAACATTTTTACCATTTCGATATATAAAAATAATGTCCAAAATTTTCCATTTATATGTAGCTTAGCGCAATTTAACGGATATTTTCCATTTCTAGGAAGTTTTGCACAAATTTGCTATTTATAGAAAATTTGGTGCAAATTTTCCATTTATAGGCAGTTTAGCGGTATTAAAGGAAATTTTCCATTTTGAAGAAATTTTGCACAAATTTGTATAAAGTGCAAAAGTTGTAAAAAATTTCCCGCTTATAAGATACTTAGTGCTATTTAAAACAAATTTTCGATTTTTAGGAAATTTTGCACAAATTTGGCGTTTTTTAGAAATTTACCGCATTGGTGTATGTATGCATATTTGGAAGAAATTTTGCACAAATTTGGTATATTCTCGTTTATTGGATATTTAGCGCTATTTAAAGAACATTCTCTATTTATAGGAAATTAGCCATTTTCAGAAATTTACCGCAAGTAGTATTTATATGTATTTAATTTAGCGTAAATTTTGTAGAAAAATTTGCTACTTGTACTAAAACTTGCGGTAGTTTATTATTTATAGAATATTTTACGAAAATTTGCAATTAATATGAATATTGAGTAAAGCCTAGTACTCTGTTCAGATTTGTGAAAAATGATGAGCAACATTTATTATTTCACACGAAAATTTTGACATGTATCAATGTTACCTATCTTGCGAGTTTGTACAATTTGAGGTTTTAATTCCTGTAAAGTATGCAACATTGTTTTGCGTATGTAAACAAACCCCACATGTATTTTACTAAAAAAAACTGTTACCGGTTGTGAAACAATTATTTTTTATTTCTTATTAAATAATCAGCTCATATTTTTTTGCTTTTGCTTAAAATTCCACGTGAAATAAGTACAGCTTACATTATTTCGTTAAATTATTATTTGCACAAGTTTGCTTTTATAAGGTACTTTGATATTCATAAAAAATTTTCCTAATTGTAATAAAATTTAAAGATTAGGGTGTTTTAAATTCGTTAACAAAACTATTAACGAAATATTTTTTTCTAACCAAAGTTAAAATGAAATACAGTGAACTTGAAGAAACGTGAACTAATTTTTCAAAGGGGGCTGATGTTTTTGGTTTTGTTTACGTTTTGGATCGGATTTTTTTTTAAATCGCATAATGGAAAAGTTTTTTAACGTATAATAACATTTAAAATACAGAAACAATTAGGTACAAAAAAAAATTATTATTATTCAATTTGTTTAAATTTCATGGAATAAATTAAAAGTTCTGAAAAAGCTTTTTCAAATTAGTAATAGCTAAATTATGTTAATCCATTCACAGAAAAAAGTGGTAGCTTCTGAATCCAATCATAACTGACACTGAAAGCGCACGTATTCCATCTATTTGATTGTAAGTTTCAACAACTTCGGCTGTTATCATAAGACCGCTTACATGCAAGCTTTCATTTCGTAGATGAGTAAACAATTTGAAAAGGGTTTTCTTTATTTTAGGAAACTTTGAAAAATGTAGGATCCTCCGTTTTGCAGAACCCGAAAAAGGGGTTTTACGCTTTGGTTTTCTTTTTTGATTTCCACAAACGGTCGATTTAGCGATATTAAACATTTTGGGGAATTAACGACAAATTAACTTCTATTTAACAGACTGTTGTAAGTATTCATGTTAAAGAAGTTTTTCGTCATCCAGCGGCGACATTTCTACGTAATTTATTAAACATAAGAAATAAATAAAGTTCTTTCTTCACGCTTTAGAGTAGTTAATATTAAAAAATCATGTTTTTGGATATTCATGTTACCATATGTTCACGTTTCTGCGAGTTCACTGTAACAATATTTTTTACTTCCTAAGTATGTGTGTAACTAAATAAACGGCGCACATACATCTCACAAAGTATTTCTCTTTATCAACGAAACTTTATTAAATTTCGCTAATCGCTTATACATTGTACTGGTTTTACCTGTATTTTACGTTCAAAATAATTGTCATCAGACGTTTTTATTAGACAGAGATTTTTAAACAAGAATCTTCTTCTTAAAAGTAGGGAAATCCGCTTACAGTGTGGGGTATGTTTTTAGTTGCATGAGAAATTTTGATGCGATAACTTTGGCTACCAAACTCGAGCTATGTTGACATTTCTGTTCAGTAAGGTTTGGCAGGTCATCTTGGATCGTTTAACGCTAGAATAACGCTTCCTAAATTGTGGAAATTTACTTAAAGAAACTCTGTTTGCAAAGTTCTAACAGCACTTCGTCCATTTTATGAAGTTAATTTCTGGTTAAAAGCAAAATTGCCGTATTTGGAGAGAAGACAATCCGCAAGCCGTCAACGAATCACAACTACATGCATTTAAATTTACTGTTAGGTGCGGCATCAACTATTTGCCATACAGTGCGCTTAACAATCGATTTATTGCAAAATAATTTTTCCAGAAGTGGTCCTTCTTACTGTTCATGTAAAGTCATTGGCTTATGCCGACAAGCCAGCAACTCTTAAAGCATTAGAAGCCAATATTTAAGCCACCATACGACCATACGACGAGCCATACGACCGGATTTATTGGAAAATGTAGTCAAAAATTGGACTAATCGAATGGACCATGTAACTCGTAGCCGCGGCGGATAAATGCCGGCAAGCAAATTTTAAAAACAAATGCCATTAAATGATTTAACAGACTATAATAAAAAAAATTTCATTCCCAAAATATGTCTATCTTGTATAATCATTTTTTTAAATAACAATTGGATATTGCCTCATCATTTTAGGTGCGCTAACCACACTTAAAATCTGTTAGCAACAACAGATTTTGTTAAGGTTATAAAGAGTAATGAAAAAATAAATATTCGCCATACACAAGCTTTTACATGATAAAAAACTTCAATTCTTTCCATTTAATTTAGCAATAATTTAACAATTTTTTCAGTTGTTCTAATATCTAATATATGGAAAAAATGCAGAAGTTATTTAAAATATAAATTCAGTAAACATTTTCTTGAAAGAGGTTAAGATGCAGAATTGGTCATACTTGCAGGAATATCACATTCAGCAGTCAAACTTGGTTTTTTACCCATTTAACAACAAACAGCACCGTATTTGACTGTACACGCATTGAAGCAGATGTTTGTTGGGCGTGCTTCCATATGCTGTCCAGTTATTGAAGACACAGTCGCGCTATAAAGTACTGCAGAAGCTGTATTCTAAGATTTCAGTGAAATAGGTAGTAAGTTAATAAACAGATTGTTGGAATATTTTTTTTCATATGTTTTAACACTAGTACAAGACGAGGTCACACGAAAGGAATTGGCGACTTTTCTATTGGATGCTGATACTGGTTTGTGGTGTCTTAACCAATGCCCAACAGTTAAGCAAATGTTTTTAAAATATAATACGCCTTGGCCTTCCTCTGCTCCAGTAGAGCGCTTATTATCTTTAAGCGGAATGGTAGACGCTCCTCGAAAAAGTAAATTAAGTGACAATAATTTTGAAATGCTTGTTTTGCTTAAAGCAAACAATTTTTAATATTTGTTTTTGTTTTGTCCTCTATTGTTTTTAAAGTTATTCGTGTTATTCATGCTTAATTCACAGTTTTTATTCTTGATAAAAACACTTGAAATTTATTGTTGATTTTCACTGGCATTTCACTGGTTGCTTAGGCCAGATCATCAGGAAACTTCATCCATAAAGATTTTAGAAAAAATAAAGATATTAAACCAAATAAAACTGTTAAGCATATAAGAATCATAAGCAACAGTTCTTCTTGTAACAATATCAAAGTTTAAACAAAAACATCAACAGTGAGTTTATCTCTCCTTACATTCCTTTAGTCCTTAGTTTTAAATTAGTGCACAAAAATAAACTCAAGTAAATTTAAACTTAAAATTGAATGCAAAATTTTTAGTTGCACTCAAATGAGTGAAGAACAAAAAAGTTGCAATAAACTGATGTTTGCTTTTTTTTCAAATCACACTAATTTTTTTTTGAGTGCAACATTTTTTAACATCACTATTACTCATGTTTAATGAGGCTGCAAATTTTCAACTCATCACTCAACATCTAAAAAATTATTGCAATAATTTTGCACTATCACTAAGACCCCTTTCAGACTCGGCAAGTTAGTTGCGCAAGTTACTTGCCGACAACAACAAAGTCTGTACATATTTTTTTTCGTTACCCCGACCTTACCGCTGACGCCTACAAACCAAGAGTTGCGTTTAAGTGTGAGTTGAAACTGCAAAATGAGTGCACTACCCCCATCTATGCTATAAATAAATATTTTTTTTTTTTCGTGAGAGGCAACGGTTTTTTCACAAGATTTTTGTGGCATGTGCTCAAGTTATTGACTGTTGTCTTTATCGGTAGCTGATATTATGTGAAATCAATTATGTGGTGAAACACATAAACGGTGTACTCTTCTTTAAGCGGACAACCGCGTAATACTGTCACTGTTGGGTGGTCCCGTCAACTTTTCACTTGGGAATCATTGAATTCTACTGAGAGGACTTATGACTTGTACGAATACGTTTTAATGGTACTTTTGGTATCCGGTGAGAGATTTTTTTGTGGTTACTTGCTATCACAGTGCTCGTTGAATGCAGACGTGTTTTTTTTTTTTAACTCGGCATACGGTTTTTGTTTTCTTTTAACATACTTAAATAAGTTGTTATAAAATCATAATATTATTTATTAAATAAATAATATAATATCAGCGAATTGGACGCTTAAAAATAATTTTTAATTTGTGAACATAAACGTCAATAATTAAAATAATAAAAGTTATAATTTAATAAAAAAATGTATGTATGAACATACATACATAAACATACAAACATACATTTTAAGCAAAAACATTTCTTGTTTTTGTTTATTCTTCTTTTTTATTATCGGGGTTTTTAACAACAAATAACAAGAAGAGCACAATTAAACAAACTGTAAAATAAAAAAAAAAACTTATGAATGCGTACAATGCAAAAACAATTAAACATAATGAAAGAAATGCATATGTTACAGTGAGTGTTGACGAAACAAAAGTAGAAACAAAAAAAAGAATCGATGATAGCAATTACCTAACGGCTAAACCTATTACTCGAACGCGTTCCCTCTCACCTTCTTTGTTTACAAATACGGTCGATCGTATTACAATAACAAGTTTGTTAACTGCAGGCGCTGCCGCAGAGCCAAAAAAAACTTTAATAAGTGATGATACGGTTAACCCCAAAACAGCCGCTATGGACAACTCAGTAACTCAAGAAAAAATTTCTCAAAAGCCTACAGTACAAGTTGGTATGGACAGGTACATAACAGTGCTCAAACGGGGACGCAGCCCTACCTCTGCAGCAGTTGCTTCGGCCTCAAAAGTACCAACTTTTGATAAAATAAATACTCATAATCGTTTTGCAATTCTGGAGGATGAATCCTCTGAAGCACCAAACGTCATAAAATCGTCAAAGCCTCCCCCGATATATCTTAGGGAACAAAATTCAAATGAGCTCATAAAGAGTTTGATATCAGTGATAGGTGAAAATTCGTTTTACGTAGCGGCTATCAAGCGTGGTAGTATAAACGAGACTAAAATACAAGTCAATCATGAGAATGACTTTCGCAAAGTAATAAACAACTTTGAAGCACTAAAAAAAAACTTTTATACATACCAACTGAAAAGCAGTAAAGGTCTTCAGGTAGTGATTAAGGGTATTGACTCATGTGTGGACCCAGAAGAGGTCAAAACATTCCTAGAAGAAAAAGGCTTCAAGGTAAAACACGTAGTAAACATTAAAAATAGAGAAAAAATTCCCCAACCACTTTTTCGAGTAGAGTTTGAACCCGGCGACGTTAAGCTTAAAAAAAATGAAACGCATCCCATCTATGATTTAAAATACATTCTGTACAGAAAGGTAACTATAGAGGAGCCGCACAAAAGAGGTGGTCCCGTTCAATGTTTGAACTGCCAAGAATTTGGCCATACTAAGGCATACTGCTATTTACCCCCTGTTTGTGTAGTATGTGGTGAGCTACACGGTACAGTTCTTTGCGATAAGTCAAAAACCGACCCCAACGTAAAAAAATGCAGCAACTGTGGTGGTAATCACACTGCCAATTATAGAGGATGCCCTGTATATACTATCGTCAAGCAGTCGGTTGGACCGAAAACTAATCCCCCTCAAATGCAGGTAACGAATCAAGTAAACAGCAATGATCTTCAGGCTCCGCAGCCTAGTAGTAACAGAACCTCTTATGCTAACGTTTTAAGATCAAACAATGTACCAATGCAAGGCGCTTCGTCAAGTAATGACGAAACTGCAGTTTCTAATCTAAGTCGTCTAGAAAAAACCATGGAAACATTAGTGCAAACAGTAAATAATTTTACAAACACAATGGGTAATATGATGCAGGAAATTCTTAGAATGCAATCGATGTTATTGCAAGCTATTCTTAACAAGCCATAAACTGTTTAAAAATTTGTTTTTGGAACGCAAACGGCATCCGCCAACATAAAAATGAATTAGAATACTTTCTTAAAAATAAACAAATTGATGTCATGATGGTTTCTGAAACTCATTTGACCTCAAAAAATACGTTTAAAATTAATGGTTATACTCGATATGATACCAAGGACCCTCGAGATAGAGCTTGTGGAGGTTCTGCTATATTAATAAAAAACCGAATTAAACACTACCCAATGTGTGATCATCGTGAAGATTATCTCCAAGCTACGAACATTTGTGTCGAAGAGCTAAATCGAAGCATAGTTATTTCATCTCTATATTCACCACCTAGACTTGCAATATCAGAAAGCCAATATTACAAATATTATAAGTCACTGGGGCCCTGTTTCCTGGCTGCTGGCGATTACAACGCAAAACATACCTTCTGGGGGTCACGACTTATAACACCAAAGGGTCGTGTTTTGTTTAATACAATCTCTAAAATGAATTTAAATGTTGTCGCGAGCGGCCAACCAACATATTGGCCTGCTGATCCGCAAAAAATTCCAGATGTCATCGATTTTGGCGTGGTTAAAAACATCCCCACAGAAACGATTTACGTTGAAGCTTCCATAGAATTATCCTCTGATCACACACCTACAATTGTTACTATAAAAAACACCAATAGAATTGAATCTCCCTCTGGTCACATAGCGACGTCAGCTACACATATAAATTGGATAAAATATAAAAAATATCTCAGTACCTATTGCACAGAAAATATTCCGCTTAGCACACCGGAGTATATAGATCGCTCTATTGTCAATTTTGACAGTTTTCTAAAACTAGCTGTTCAACATTCCAGCATTGCCCCCAAAAAAACCAAAAATAATAAAATATATTCCTCAGATGTCGAGCGTCTCTTGTCTGAAAAAAGGAGAGCTCGTAGAGAGTGGCAATTGCACAGATCCCCTCAACTTAAGAACTTACTAAAAGACTGTACAAAAAGGCTGAGAAAGTTACTGCAGACTCAGAAAACGGCTTCTCTGGAAAAATATCTTAAGGAACTTGATGCAACTCCACAATCAGACTACTCATTATGGCGTGCAGCTAGAAACCTCAAAAGGCCAGTTGTCGCTAATCCGCCATTAAGAAACTTGAATGGAAGTTGGGCAAGAAATGATGTTGAAAAAGGAAATCTGTTTGTTAATCATTTAAAACACGTATTTACCCCTAACATATCTCACGATATGGCGGTCGAGTTACCACCTGTTGCTGCTAGAGCAGCTGTTCCCCTAAGATTTGAGATAAGAGAAATCGAAAAGGCTATTTGTGATTTAAACCCCAAGAAGGCTCTTGGTTTTGATAAGATCAGCAACAAAATGCTTTTGGAGCTACCCAGCATAGCAAGGAGAATTATTCTTTTAATTTTTAATGCTATTTTACGCCTGGAATACTATCCTCAAAAGTGGAAGGTTTCCTTAGTCATCATGATACCTAAAACAGGAAAGGATCACACAAAAGTTGAGTCATATAGGCCTATAAGTTTACTTTCAAATATATCAAAGCTGTTTGAGAAGCTGTTAGCGTCAAAATTAACCCCAATTCTAAATGAAAACAGATGTATTCCTAACCACCAATTCGGCTTTAGAAGAGAACACAGCACAATTGAGCAAACCCATCGTATAGTAAACGCAATAAGAAAAGCCTTTGAAGAAAGAAAATATTGTTCCGCTCTCTTCATCGATGTTTCTCAAGCTTTTGACAAAGTCTGGCATGAAGGCTTATTACATAAATTGAAGCTAAACTTACCAGTAAACACACACAAGCTGTTAGAAAGCTACTTAGTCGGTCGAAAGTTTATTATTAAAGAAGGTGATTATTTAAGCTCTCCTCAACCAATTGAAGCTGGAGTCCCTCAGGGAAGCATCCTAGACCCAATTTTATACTAAATATATACTTCGGATATGCCAATAAACAACTACACCCAAACTTCAACATTTGCTGATGACACAGCTTTTCTAAGCGTGCACGAAAACAGTCAAGAAGCATCTCGATACCTACAGGATCATATATTTCAACTCGAACTGTGGCTGAAGCAATGGAGGATAAAGGTCAATGAGCAAAAATGCGTACATGTAACATTTACCTTGCGTCGGGAAACATGCCCCCCTATTAAAATCAATAATCATTTAGTGCCTCAAAATTCGCATGTAAAATACCTCGGTATTCATCTAGATCGCCGTTTAACGTGGAAAAGCCATATAGAGGCAAAATTATCTCAAATGAAACTAAAAGCCATCCAAATTCATTGGCTTATTGGAAGAAACTCTGTCCTAAGTCTCGACTGCAAACTTTTACTTTACAACTCCATCTTAAAGCCAATCTGGTGCTACGGTATTCAACTATGGGGCACTGCCTCGGCCTCTAATATCGAAAAAATTCAAAGGCGCCAAAATAAACTTCTTCGAATAATCACAGCTGCCCCTTGGTATGTTAAAAACTCAAATATTCACAAGGATCTCAATGTTCCTTTAGTAAAAACTATGATTACAAAATATGCAGTAAAATATTTAAAAAGGCTTGAACAACACCCAAATCCACTAGCTCGAAATATTTTAAACCATGGCGGCCACACTCGCTTAAGAAGAAGAGACACTGCAGCACTTACCCAATTAGATGAGCGATAAACACCTCGATAAGTGAACAGAACCCGTGATGAAGAAAATTTTTGTCTGGCACTGGCAGGACGTAAAATAACGTATTAGGTTAAGATTTGATTAATTATTGTTAGTTCATATTTAAAATATGAAGATTCAATAAAAAATAATGAGAAAAAAAAAAAAAAAAAAAAAAAAAAAACTTGCTATCTTAACTTTGCGTTTATACTTAAATCGCGTGATTTTATATGAAAATTTTAGGCAATTTTAAGCTGGTGGCCTTTAAGAAAATTAACGGCCTTAAGTCTACGAGCTTACAGATACAGAAAAAAATAAAAATTTATTTCAATTAAAAAATGTGTGATATAAATTAAAAAAATATTTAAAATTGCACCAGTTAGCAAATTAAGAGCATTAACTAAACGTTTTATTCACTTTATTAAATTTTTAATTTCAGTTGATTTTATTTTTATTATTGCTTTTATTGAAAAAAATTAGTGAAAATTTTCTGTGGATGTAGATTTGAATAAAATGAAGAAAAAATCAGTTTTAGTTTAGGTCTAACATTGAAAACACAATTAACGAAAGTAATATTTAAAGGTAATACTTAATCAGTATAATGGCCAATTTCACTAATTTTATTTAAATAACAATTCAAATTTAAATATGGTTTTTAATATAATTTTATTTTTATTTGACATTAAAAACGAATTTGAAACATAAATTGATATTTAAATAAATTGGTGAAATCGGCCATATGTCCCTTATCTTTAATGCCCCATAAAAAATATACGACATTTTTATGCTCTCACAATAGAAAACTTTTAAAAAGTCGACTTTTTGACTTTTAAATGTTATTCCAGCTTTTTCTCCTACAAATATGTCTATTCAAAACTCTTCAAGAACTTCTTTATTATCTTTCAATGATCATTCGGATTTTGAGTACCAACTTCCCAAATAAACTCGATTAGAATATTTTAACTATTTGTTTTAATTAAATCAGTAATCTTAATTAGCACTATGAAGAGCATTAATAATGACAGTTCTAGGCAAATTTTAATTAAATTTTGTTAAAATTTGCATTCAAAAACAATATCATCAAATTTAATCAATCAATCAATCAATCTTAATAAAGAACTTTATATTACTTCCCCTCAATAATTTATGATTTTTTTATAATTCACTTACAATGCCGGGTCACGTTCGCAAATATCGTGGAATGGGTTTAATTTAATTTGTTTTCCTCCCTTAACACGAAAAGAAAACAGCCACAATTGTCAGGGGTGTAACAGATTGTAATGACATCACAAGTCTTGGTTATTTTTCATTTTCAAAAAGTACACTTTAAGAAAAATTTAGAGAGATTTTGAAAAATAAAGAAAATCATTTTTGTTCGTTCTCAGTTCAATGTTTGGCAAAATTAACTTAAAGGAAACTAAGCAATTTAAATAAATTGGCTTATTGAAAGAAAGTCAGGCCTTTGTCTGCATTGTAAACTATTAAGTTTATAGCTCTTTCTTAAAAGCAATCAGGTGTTATGATATCCAGTTATGGGGCATTGATTCGGCCTTTAATACAGAGAAAATATAAAGGCGCAAAAAAATTCTGCCTTTCATCACATCTGCTCCCTGTGCCCATGTTCGAGAAAGTTTTCGATTAATATGTGTGAAATGAAAAAAAAAATGCCGTATATTGAAACAAACATCTATTTTTCTCACTTAACTGTGTCTGTAACTTTTTTGGCGAGAACTAGCTGTCACGTAAGGAAATTACTCGCCAATTTACAGAAAAAGTGTGTCTGTAACATTTTTCTGAGAAAAGTTCCCACTTTGAACTGTCAAATAAACTAACGAATAAAAATGGAGCGAGAAAAACTGTTGACACTAAAAAACAATTAGGAATGCAAAATACAAAGAATAATAATAATAAAATTTTGTTTTTGGCACATTTTTTTTATTGTTTAATTATTTTGCTTTTAACATTTTTATAAAATAATACGAATTTTTTCAAAGCTCGTTTGCAAATAACAAACCTTTAAGTCGCACTTTACATTATTTGGTATAGCCGACGGTTGTATTTTCGCCGCCTTCGTTGAAAAATTTCAATTTTAGTAAATTTTGGTCGCCGTCAACCGTATGTGTGACTGGCGTTCTCAATGTCTGCAATGGCACATCGGCTTCGAGTAGAATTGTATAATGAAATCTATAACGTAACGACGTAATCTCTTTTGATAGTTTTCGACATGAGTTACAGACAAAGTTTTTTCTAACTTTTCGAGAAACGGTGGAATATTATGTTTCACATCGTTTCGATGCGAGAAGTTCTCACTAAATCTACAGAACATGGGTACTGGTGTGTAAAAAACTGAAGCATTCAATAAGATCTCAATATGCCAGCAGTAGAAACTGTGAACACAAAGTATTTAATAAAATATTTAAAAATGCTTAAATTGCACCCAAATCCACTAGCTAAAGAAGAAGAGATACTGCAGGACTTACCCGATCAAAAGATAGGCAACCGTGTTTATGAGAATTTTTGACCAGCTTTGGCAGGATTTTAACTTAAGAATTAGAATAAGATTAGATTTATTGCTGTTGGTTTATCGGGACCTTAGGACAAGGTTCTGCTTGCACCTAAACTACATGTAAAAAAGAACCTTGTTGTGCTAAGATCGCTTCATTTTTTAATATTTCACTGGCTCAATTTTAGTCTGGGTTCTCACAACGAAAAATTTCTTTTAGAAAGTCTGAGTTTATTGATGAGAGGGTACACTAAGTTATTCTATTCCCTCTCACCAATAAACTAACGGCCTGTTCGTCGATAACGAATGAGGACTTCGTTCGCCTAACTAACATGTAAAACAAAAACAATATCTTATAACTTGTTTTTGTTTAAAATGTAATATTTTATAAATTTGTTTTTGTTTTAAATGTAATTTAAGCGAACGAAGTCTTCATTCGTTATCGACGAACAGGCCGTAAGACTTTCTGTGCACCCAGACTTACAAGGTTGTATGTGGCGCTTCTCTGGTCACTCTGAACAACAGTGCTTTATAGTTGTATGTCATATGTGGTAAGAAATTCAGCAACAAAGTTGTAAGAACATCAATAATAACATGTGTAACATAATACAATACTGGTTCTGGACCACATTTTAGTATACCGTTCAACTTAGAATTTCTGATTCAATAATCCCTCAAATCACTCTCAAAAAAACTTACGTTAGTTACTTATAATCCTATTTCTTCGACATTTTCACACATGTGTGTCTACTTTATTGTGGCGCTACGTTACATTAACGATGTATTTATCCCGTTGGCGATCAACAACAAGCCATACAAAGCTTTGTGTATTTTATATTAGCACTCACTTCATATAACATACATTGCATGCAGTTCGCAACAATATAAAAAATATTCATACTAGCCGACCGAAAATTTTGTCTCTAGTGCAAATTACATAGAAACTTCATATGTGTGGAAAACCACACACGAGGGTAACTTGCGTAAGTATTAAAATATTTATTTACTAAAAAATAGTTTTTAATCAAAAAATGTGTTTTCAGTACTAAATTTATATTGCTACCAAAGTCAAGAAGTTTCTTTAGTGTACCTCAGCAATTTTTTTTTTTTTTTTTGTTACTTGTGTAAAAACGATCCCTTATATGTGGTTTTTACACAAAGGTGACTTAAAGGCTAAACAATGTTCGTCTCTCCAGCTGACTGGCTAGATGTCCTATTAACATTGTTTCCAAAGTAAAGGTCGCAATTTTGAAAGTATGTAATTTGATGAAATTGGGTATGTACATTTTAATACTCCTAATGCCCAATCCTATTGAAAATAATAAGGACAGCAGTAGATATGAAAAAGAGAACAATTTCGCCACGAATATTATTGAAACTACCGATTTGCTTTAGATGTCGCACACAATATAAGCGCTACACTATTTACTTGTTTTTTGCCTCCTCCTGTTCTCAAAAACAAATAAACATTTTGTCAACTTACAAGTTTATCCGTTCCTTAACACAAAAAGACAAAACAAAATCAAACCACAGAAGACATGCCAGCGACATAAAATTGTTGCTGATGAAGAGAAAAGATTTTCACGTAAACAAATAAATAAATCAAGTACCAAAAATTCACATAAAAATAACAAGATACAAACAAGAGTAAGAAAAACCCCATAAAGGGTTTCTATGTTTTCTTGTTAGGACTTCGAAAATATAATTTGCATTGTAATTGTATCATTCAAAAATACACGCACATGTGCAAAACTCACTAACTGGTATCCTGTTATGGTCATACACCCCCGCAAATAAATTTTTACTCATGTACAACTGATTAAACCAACAAGTGTGCATCGTAAATGTTTCTCTATACTACATTTTGAGGTTATATGAGGAGCCGCAGAACAAAACGTACTTTTTCGCATTTTTTGACATATTGGTTTTTTGATATTTTTATAATATTTGGGTTAAAATCTTTAGTTAGCTTATTTTTTCTTTTTTTTTACCAAGAAAATGAGTTGGTGCATAACAAAACGTACTTTTTAATTTTTTTTTTTTTTTCAAAAAGTGCTTTTTTCATTATTTTGTCCATTTCTTCGAGTTGTTTTAATAACATAACATTTCTTAATATGTTTGACGTTTATTTATGCCATTTCATTTTCGTTAAAATTAACTGTTAAATAATGGTGGCTATTCTTGAAAACGCGTCGAAAAAGTGAATTTTTCATTAAAACAAACCCAAAGTTTAAGAAATTGTTTTTGTGTCTATCATACAATTTACCGTTTTTTAAAGAGAGAGAAACGCGTCAACATTCTAACGTTTATTTAATTTTAGAAATGTATGATAAACAAAAACTATTTTTTGTACTTTCCTTTTGTTTTAATGTAAATTTGTATTTCTTCGACGAGTTTTCAAGAATAGCCACTAATAATTGCAATAATTTAACTATTGTTAAGTGAATGAGTGTTATGAAAAAAATAATTAATACAATAGTACAATTAAAACATGGAAGAATTACAAGAATCTGTAGAAAATTTAAATATTTTTTTAAACAAAACGTACTTTTTTCATTTTTTTTTTAACAAAACGTACTTTTTTCGATATAAAATTGGTTTGATATTAAACCTCCTTGACATTTAATGTGTTAACTTACGGCAGTTTGATTCATCTATTGGCAAACAAAAAACTTGTTTCCATTTCCAGGTTCTTGCAGTTTTGTAAGGGGTCGAAATAAATAAACCTCAATTTCCCAAAAATTTTAAATGTGTGAAAAAGTACGTTTTGTTCTGCGGCTCCTAATATATAGTCGGCTTAATATGCAAACGTGCTAAATCCACTTTTGAAGTAAATTGAGATTTTGTTGCCGTGTTGTAGAGAAAGATACGCCTCGTCGACCAGCATGTAGTTTTTCTTCAATTTGAGTCATGGAGTGTGTAAAACCAATTATATTTTTGATTTTACTCGCAAGCAGCAAACAGGAAAAATAAAAAGCTTTTTGTCTCTCCAGGTTTGCATTTTAGCCGACGATATGTTACTCAGCCATAACTTTGTAAGGCATAGAAAAATATAGAAATATAAACAGTTGGTTAATTTATCCAAATACAAAGAATTTGCGCAAAATTTCCAATATATAGTAACATTTTTCAAAATTGAAAATCCAAGAGGGTCAAGTCCCTATCTTACATAGAGATTCGATAGCTTCTAGGCGAAAATTTCTCGATAACATAATAATGAACTTGATCGGTAGCTTTTTGTATTTGTATACGATTTTATAAAGTAACCAAAAGTTAGACATTGTAAGGTCTAAATAGTGATTCTACACCAAAAAATATAAAATAATTTAAAAGTGTTTTAAAGTTATTTTTAAACTTTTATGCATCAAACAACTAGAAGAATTTTTCCGATTTAAACATTTTTATGCAAGTAAATACGGTTATATTTGAAGTAAAAATTCCTACATTTCTTGTTCAAGTGGCCTGAGACACGTTAAGTCTCGGTTTACATTATAAAAGTTTTCTTTCAGAAAGTCTGAGTTTATTGATGAGAGGGGAGAGAATAATAGCATGTTATCTTCTCCTCTCACCTATAAGCTCAGAATTTCTGAAAGAAAATTTTCAATGTGTGAACACAAATGGCCTGGGAAAATTTTAATTTCTTTAACAATTCCTATTATTAAAAAATTATAACAATACCTCCCAAAATTTTCCGCGATTTCTGCGATTTAAATTTTGCGATTTTCGGGAAAAATTAATTTTATGGCCAAATTTTGGCGAATAAGCCCAAAGTCTTTTCTAGTTTGAATTTTAAACAAAACTTATTCGGAATGTTATAGACCAGATAATTTTAAGAATACTCCGCAGGTTTTATTTAAATATTTAAAGGCATTAACCCTAAGATCAGGAAGGTCAAAACTCAAATTTTTATATAATTGAAATTCCCAAAGGAAAGATAACGAAACATTGTATATATGGAGAAAAATTTCCCCCAAGCCATACGAAGACAAAAAAGTGCTAAAATTGAGATTAACTCTAAAATGCACTTGGTGTCAAAATGACCCCAACCCTTTTAAACTTTGATAAAGCTGTCAATTTAAATGGTGCTACAACTCATTTGGTGTATGTTAATGTCAACAGTTTTAAACTAAACCACAATTTCTTTAAAAGAAAGCTTGAAAACTATTTTTTCTCACACACGTCAATTCATCTTTAATATTTGTGTTTGTGTGCGTTTGCTTACAAAAAATAATATTTCAACGCATATATCTCTATTCCTTAAGGGGGCTCCCATACAAAATTTTCCATACAGACTAGGAATAAATTGAAGAAAAAACACAATAACTGCCAAGAGTCGCCCCTAGGAGAATACAATGTATGAACGACCTTCATTCGTTTTTTGTTTCTAACATTTTCCTACAACATACCTGCCCTTTATCTCCACTTTTTAGGGATATTGCGTTTTATAAAATTCTTAAATTTAATGGAAATTTTTCGTATTTAATGAATAAAATCACAAGTTGTAAACAGATTTTAATCAATTATGGTTTTTTTGCTTGCAAATTTGTAAATTTTTGCAAAATTTCCTCAAGAATGAAGATTTTGTCAAAATCTTTTTTATATATAAAAATTTTTGCAAGATTCCCACTAAATAGTTAAAATTCTCCATAAGCCCTCCCTGCAAATAGCAAATTTTTCCAAAACTACCTCTAATTTTATTTCGAAAAAATTTTTAATAAATCGAACGTATCATTTGATTAGGGCCATTTATAGTCGATATGACCTAATAAAATTGTATCGATAAATTTTTTTTTTTTTTTTATTTTTGAATCTTCAAACACCAAACGACATGCAGCAAACACGTTTTGTGTTGCTTACATTTTGTTTAAATGGTTTTTTTTAGCATCTTTGTTTGTTATCGTTGTATTCCAGTTTTTTTGTATACCAGTTTTTGTGTGAGTAAAAAGTAAATTATTGTTTTCCAGAAACTTGAAGAATCATTTGCATGTTTATTTATTTTTACTTTTGTTCTTCCAATTTTTTTGTTATTATATTCTTTGTTTTAAAATTATTAAATAATATAAAAGGCGCATACAAAAATGTAAATTAAGGCATGTCCAAATTGTTAATCAACTGTTCTCGTGTGCCTTTGAATGACAATAAATTATTATTGCAAAAGGGAAATGTTAAGGATAAGAAAAAATTTTTTCGTTGTCATAATAATTTTGTTTAAATATAAAAATGGATAGTTTTTAGTCAATATTTAATTACACAGTGTGATAGGGAAAATAAACAATTTTTTGGAACTAATGAACAAAAACATTTTTAGCCATTGGTGATTTTTTTTCAAAACAAAAAGGATGCCTGCCTTCTTAACAGGGCTATGAAGTCGGAGTCGGAGTTGAGGTTTTTGTATCGGATTCAAAGTACCCATAAAAACTCGCGACTTCGACTCCAACATTTTTCGGCATACAAAATTTTCTAATATTTTTCAAAATAAAAATAATTTATTAAGAGGGTTTGCCTTAAAAATTTTGAAGTCAAAACATAATGACCAGTCAGTCCACTTTACCTATATAAATAACTATATTAAAGCACAATGCGGCACGTGCTAGAATTTAGATATCGATTTGAAATTTTTACAGAACATTTTCTTGCTATATTTAACCATTCAAAAGGCACTGCATTTAAAAACAAGTTAGAGTGCTATATTCGGCTGTGCCGAATCTTTGATACCCTCCACCGACAGTTCGAATATTTAAGGAGTAATATCTGTATGATGTCTTTTTATTATTATTATCTTAAACTGTGACGATTTGTTATTAATTATGGTTTAGGAGACTAAACTGTTTTCCGGGAGTAGGGCATATATGGGGCTTAGGGTAAATTATGGACCGACCTTCGCGAAATTTTACAGTGTCATTTCTAGTCGAATAAAACGGACTTGTGCGAAATCTTATGTCAGTCCGTGCATTTTTGCATCATTTATGTTAGTTTTTGTAACAAAATTATCAAGTTTTTGAAGGTGGGGGTTCCACATTTTGATTCATAGCTCTGGTCCTACTGAACCGATTTTGCTGAAATTCAATCCCAAACTGCTTAGGATAACTATTAGCAATTTGACACCTAGTTTGTTTATTTCTTTTGAGTTTTTCGAAAGTGAGCGTGTTTTCAACAGACGGACAGACGGACAGACGGACAGACGGACAGACAGACGGACATGGCTAAATCGACTTAGAATTACTCAAGCAGCCAGAATATATATACTTTATGGGGTCTGAGATGAATAATAAAAAAGTTTCACACGGAATGACAAACTTAATATACCCTCTTCACAACTAATTGTGGTGGAGGGTATAAAAAGTGTTTGAAGTCAAATAAAGACCAGTCTCATATACCTTAGGCATCAAGGTTAGAGTAGGTATCGGAGTCGGACTCGGATTCGTACTTAAGCAATTTCAGCGGTTGGAGTCGGAGTTAGAACTATTTCTTGACGACTTCACAGCACTGATTTTTTAAGTGTAATATTTTTATTACGGACGTAATGATACGCCTTTTGACGGTACGATATTAGAAATTATTAATATATTAAATGTATATTTATAATATTTAAGCAACAATCCTTAAACCAAATTGTATTTTAAGGATTGATGTTTGACTATTGACGTCAGCAGTCGTCGATGGCAGCGAGTGTAAAGCGGCAAAACCATCTGAGGAGATCGAGTGGTTGCGATCGAAACTTGTCATAGTAACCTGCCGGCCGCGGTTCGAATCCCGGCCACGGTCAAAAATGAAAGATTATCAATACCAATTTTAATTTATTTTCATGTTGTAAAATTCCTTTTTTCATGAAAATAATTTAATGAAAATTAAATTTGATGAACTTACAGGGTTGATCGTGTGGCCTCTAGAGTTTTTTTTCCCGGACTTTTTCGATTCCCGGGAAAGCGGGAAATTTTTTTAAATTTCCCGGGATCTCGCTCCATATAAATAATACAAAGTAAATTTTGTTATTAATTCATGAAAAAAACTTTTATAAAAAAACGTAAGAGAACTTGTTTACAAAGAAAGTAAAAGAAATGGTTCAAAATTAATTGAAGATTGAAATAGGAACTTGAATTATTATTACCTCACGCCTTTATTCCCTATTATTATGCTTTTATTCAGTATTATTATGCTCTGGATAATTCATAAAACAATAATAAAAACAAAATAAATTATTATGCTCTGGATAATTCATAAAACAATAATAAAAACAAAATAAAAATTAAGGTACTCAAGATATGAAATCAAAAAGTTAATTAATAAAATAGATAAAATACTTTAAAGAAATATATAACATTTTTTAATAGCTTATTAAATAACTTTCTGACACACTCAAAACGCTTTGTAAGTCGTCAAAAAGTATATTCCCGATTTTATTTACTAATTATCATGTTTCCAAAAAATTTCGTTCATTTTTTACCGAGGTTGGACAAATAGTTAAAAGTGCACCGTTGTAGCATGCTTCGGATTCACAATCAGAAGCAATTTTTTCTTTTTTATAAACAACGTCTATATCAGTCAAATGTCAACGTTGATGCAAAAAAAGCATCAACCGGACTGCTTCTTACAAACCTTTTCATTTCAATAGGTCCATTTGTAATCTTTAGGACAATGTGTTTTTGAAGTTGTATGTTGTAGTATCTTAGACGAGTTTCCAAAATGTTATTTTATTTCGGTTTCCCCGCACTTCACGGGTATATAAACCAACACAAATTGAAATGGAAAATTTGTGTTTATCAACTAATAAACATATCGCTCCTTCATTGCATCATAGTCATATCCCAAAATTTTTAATTACTTTAGCAAAGATTTCTTTCATACCTTCTCGTATTATATCTTAAACTGAGCCGAAGTTATACCAAAATATATCTTTAAATCGGTACATTTTTAAAACTTTAATCGCATTTTGCCAAGATCGTTTGTTTTTGTAGATATGACTATGTTGCAATAAAGGAGCGATATGTTTAGGTATCTCCAGTTTTTAAGACTTGTTCATGGACAATGGAACTTTACTGCCTGCACCTTATTTTGAATTAATGTACTTTATTAATTCTTCACTTCACTAAATGTAATAATTATCAACTGTTGCACTGCCCATTCTGCTTTTAGTAGATTTATTGCATCAGGAGACCTTGATTTAAATACATGTACTCACTTCTTGCAAATGATCTAATCCACAACCCATCCACAGATGCTAATTTTTAGAGAATAGAAAACTAAATTTCAAAGTATAAATAGCTATTTTGTGAAATTATGAGGAATTTTTTATTTCCCGGGATCCCGCAAGAAAAATCCCGGGAAAACGGGAAACAAAAAATGGAAAAACCCTAGTGGCCTCCAAGTTAGCAATACATTATATTTGAATTTAAAGATCAGGCCTTAAAGTATGCAAAGTTATTGGAAATTAAAGCAAACTTTTTCAATAAGCTTTTTTAATAAACAAGAAATACGTTAAAATTTAAAAATATTTTTTAACGCACAGTCAAGATATAGTGAAAAATTTAAGAAAATAAGGGAAAGTTAACAATAAGTTTTTCGCTTAGTTCGCAAAAATTTTGAAAACTTCGCAACGTTGAACGAAAATTCTCTTAATTTTATATTTTTTTTGACAAAGCGATTTGTGTTTTGCTTTAGCCATAATCAGACGTGATAATAATCAAACATACGCTCATGTGGCCACTATTTCAAAACTAAACACTAATGACCAGTGATGCCAGTAAAATTTAAAAAAATCCTTTCGTGTCTAAAAAAAATATGTGCATGTTATAGACCACATATAATAATTCAATTTAAAAAATAACACTTAAACACTTTAATTTTTTTTTTTTTTTGGCAGAAACGCAGCTACTTATCCCTTCCCCCCTAATCTTTTTTCCGTTTTAAAGAACTTAACATTTTTCTAGAAAACTTATTTTAAATATTTTTTTTAATTAGTATTGTGGTTATTTTGTTGAACTATTTATGGTTTTTGATACAAATTTTTAATATTTTTAATTAGGCTTAAGTTCATCAAATTTAATTTTCATTAAATTATTTTTATGAAGAAAGGAATTTTACAACATGAAAATAAATTAAAATTGTTATTGATAATTTTGTTTCGATTAATTTTCGTGTTGTAAAATTCCTCTTACATAAAAATAATTTAATGAAAATTAAATTTGATGAACTTAAGCCTAATTAAAAATATTATAAATTTTTTTATATAACTACCTAAACTGTAGACTAATCCCCTGAAGAAAAATATAAAATATATTCTTAAAAGGAAGTTTTTAAGAATATATCTTTCCATGTCCTTAAAAGTTTTTTAAAAATTGGAAATTTTATGATTTTATTTCTCTTAGTTCAGAAGGTGTGATTGTTTTTGTCTCGGTACAAAATTTACTTGTATGTAGAAATTTTTAATAAAATATTCGCTTATAGTATTCTCATACATTTAAGCGAATGTAAGTGCGAATGCAAATAGCAAAATAGTCGAATTTTTCGCAAATGCGAATACAAATATTTGTCGCGTAAATGGTTTTCGCACTTGTTGAAGATTGCCAGTCTGTCAGGACTGATGGAATGGGCTTTCTGGTAAAAAAAATACTACATTTCTACTTAGATTCTGTTGTATATGAAAAAGTTTTAATTTTTAAATAAAAATAATACGAATATTTACATATTTTTGCACAACATATTGAATATGAGATAATAAAATCTGTCTTTTTTCCACACGCTTAAAATTTTACGGAAAAATCCATACAAAAAGGGAAAATTCCCTAGTATTGGCATCACTGCTTTTTTAAGCTCCAAAAAGCGTGCAAAGCTAAGAGGAAACTGCTAAGTAAAAAAGCATATCATAATTCATGCGGGAAGTAGAAATACACTTACTTATAGCTGAGAAAACGATGTCTAAATGCTACTATCCAGCTCTCGCGTGTATCTTAACCCTTAAATGCGTAGTGCATCATCAAAATTCCCACATGCTCATTTTTAGTAAAAATAACAATTATGTTTAGAAATCACTAGAAATCATCTAAATTTTATTTTAATTAAAACATTTTATATTTGTACGTAATGTTTTTGATGTTTGTTGATGTTTTTGTTTAAACTTTGATATTGAGAAATAATGAAAATATCGTGAAATAATTAATTTCAATAATACAGCTAAAAAGTCTGTTCAAGATGATCCTAATCCTGACTGACTTTATCTTACACGACCTCTTATTGAAACTCTCAATAAAACTTTTGCCTCCGTTTCAAAATTGAACAGGCTGTATGCATGATGAAATAATACAGGTGGCAGCACTACGCCAGATGACGATTTTTTGCTCTTGCATTGTTTGTCCAACCTATTGTCAGAGTTTTGTTTATGTCTTCAAAAAGTCCACGTTTTGTGCTGTGATAAGTGTATTTTATTAGAGATTTTGATAATTTGCTTAACCAACTTACAACTAGAACTATAATTAATGTTGGAAGAATTCCAAACAATTGTAGTGGGCAATGTAAGAAAAGATAAACTTACTGTTTATTGTTGTTGTTTTTGTTAAAGCTTTGATATTGTTACAAGTAAGACTTTTGCTTATAATTCTTATTCGCTTAACAGTTTTACTTGTTTAATATCTTTGGTTTTTCTAAAATCTTAGGATGAACTTTCCTGACAATCTGGCCTTAGCAACCAGTGAAATGCGCATAGGAATAGCTTATCCCTTCAACAATAAATTTCAGTGTTTTTATCAAGAATAAAAATTGGGAATTAAGCACGACTAATAAAATCTTGTAAATTAAAAATTTTGTATTCCCAAAAATTACTTTGATAATAAACTGGCAAGTGCACGGCTTAAAAAAACCAGACTCTGGCAGCATGCTTTATTTTTGCGAGAGCAATAAAGCAAGTTGATTTTGATAGTTTTAAATTAAAAAAAAAATAAGATATTGACCATTATTAGATAAAAATTGCATACAAATTTATTTATTTTATCATGTTCAGCGGCACGCTTTGATTTTTGTTTGAAATATTTTTGACGTAAGCTTGGACCTCATTTCCGTTTTTGCTGTAATGTTGTATTTGTTGCCGTAGTGATTCTACCATGGCTGTATGTATACGAACAAATGCACTCCTCAAAAGTTGGAAGTTATATGATGCAGTAGTTGCCGAATTAGCCAACAAAATTGAGCTTTAAAGTTTTTGTACTCTGCGATGCAATGGGATATTGTAACAAATTTGAAGTATATAGTGGATCAGCTGAAACTTGTTTCCAAGGAGAACCTGACCTTCAGTCTTCTGCAAATATAGAACACAGAAAAAATTAAAAATTTTCTCTAATCCAAAAATGATTATGTTGATTACTAAAAATTTTAAAAATTTTAAAAATATTTTGAATATTTTTTTTTTTTCAATAAATGATATTTTTAATTCTAATTAAAATAATTATCAAAAAACTTTGCGTTTCAAACAATGTGTTGATCGATTTTGAAAATTTCCAACAACAATTTCACAAATTTAAATTATTTTATTTTAAACGAAAATATTTTTTGTTATTTAATTATTTTTTTAATTCAAAATTTATTTCAAAATAACTAAAATGTTATTTAAAGCAAAATTATATTTTTAATTTTCTTTCAACAATGAAAATAATTGATTTAATTATCACATTAATTAAATACTTTTTAAATAATTTTTTTAATTGATAAAAACTTACTAATAATTTTTTCTGTGTAGTTCAATTGCTTCACAGAGTACCTAGACTTAAAAACTATGTCGAATAATTTGACAATTTTTATACAACAATACCATTGTTAGTATATTTACGCACTCTGGGTATTAGTCACCGCCAATAATCAGCCAGCGCCGTCGAAGAATACCAGATTAGATATGATGGACCATTGGACTGGGATGGATAAAAAATAAAGTTTAAAGCTACCAAATTCCTCTGCACAAAGAAGAATGTTCTGCAGAAAATGTAAGGTAAATCTGTGTTTAACTGCGGAAAAAGGGGATTTTTATAATTATTATCACAATTGATTATTTTTATTATACCTTTTTCTTTTAATCATTTTATGTACTTGTATAAATTTTTAATTGAAATGAAATAAAAATATCTTAAAAATTCTAGCTTATGTTTTCTATGTATGTATGCTTTGTGTTAGTACTTTTGTATGAAAAGTACTAACGAGGGAGTGCACAGTGTATATTCTAAAACACAACCACTTTTTATACCCTTCACCACAGGTGGAAATGGGTATATATAAGTTTGTCATTCCGTTTGTAATTTCTACAATATTGATCTTAGACCCCATAGTGATATATATTTTGGGTCCTTATGAGGAGAGAAGTTGATTTAACGATGTTTGTCTGTCCGTCTTACGTTTGATATGTGTTTTCCGGAGACTCTAGACATGATAGCGGCTAGGTTGTTTTACATTTATGTCACATATAATCCACCATTTCTTGCTTTTGAAATTCAGCCAGATCGGTCCAAGAATGGCTGAGATATGAGCAAAAGACCACGACAACCTCTCATTTTTTCCAAAAATCCCTTGTTGTTGTTGTATTTTCATTACTCTTTTCTGTATATCTGGAGAACGGCAAGAGCCAAAGTTTCCAAATTAGGTACACACATTAAGGTTATCAATACACAGCATCCCACAAAACGTGGGCGGGATTGAAAAAGTGGGCGTGGTACCCATAGGCCACATATTAAGCTTCACAACTCAAATAAGTTGATTTGTAATTTTTGTATTATGGTTTACAACTTTGCTATTTTGTGATGAACAAAAACCTCAAAAATAATTACAACTCCAATGAGTTGAGTTGTGAACAATAAAACGGGCCATATTTCATTTTAATGATATTCAAACAATGTTCCTTCATGGCTCAGTTGTCTGGGGGGTTTATTAAGGTTAGAAACTGTGAGTCCACTAGTTCGAATCTTGGTTTTTCAAAAACAAAATTTTTTTTTTTAATTTTTATGATTAATTAAAAAAATATTTACCAGTTTTAAATTTAATTTATAAGAAAGTTTTTAGTGTTGTAAGTATGTATATATGAATATGGGCATTTCCGTCAAAAGGTCCACCGTGACCGAAAATTTAAAAGTTATTAAAAGCTTATTATTTTACGATATTGTTTTAGAAAAATATTAAGATTTTACTAATTTTGTAAATTCCCTCATAAATTCGTTCACTAAGACAAACAATCAGACTGCAAAGTTGTGCAAACTTAATTTCTTATTTGTGAGAATTTTTTATTGCATGTTTTCTTTAATATTATCTTCCTAAAAAAAGAGGTGATATTTGATGAAAATTATTACAAAAAAATTTTCTTACATGGTCTGTAATCTAAGGAAGAGTTCGAAGAGAAATATGTTATTCGGATTAACGGTAAATTTATATTTTTTTTAATCATTAATCAGTTAAATTATTGTGGAAAAAATGACACGTTGAAAATGTCACGTATCGAACCAGGTTTTGGCTTAAACCAAAAAAAATACAGAAGATTTTGAAATCAAACCAAACCAATTTAAATGTTACATTGCTACGTAAAATTCTGAAAGTAGTTTGACTAAAAAATTGTGCCAGGTTTCGCTGAATTACGCCTTTTTATACATGGCCACAAAAACTACTTCTATTTTTTTCACGTTCGAACCGCTACTTCTTTTGCCATTATATTTGACCTAGAATGGCGCCCCCCATAAACTTTAGTATAGATAATAGTGCTTTCTTAGTGCTATAGTTTAAGAGTTAAAATAACGTAAAAATATTTGTTGTTTAAAATGTTATTGCATTTTTGATGCGTACGACTGTCACGTTCAACACTTTGGAATTACCCATATGTAAAAATTATTTAGTTTTTGTCTAGTTGCTCTGTGAAGGGTACACAGAAAAAATTCTCGAAAATTTTTCATCAATTAAAGCATTTTAATTAAAAATTTAATCAAGTAAATTAAACTTTTAATCAAGTGAATTAAACTTTTAATTATTACTATTAACTAGTTTAATTGATGCTATTAATTTGTTTACTGGTGCAAATTTAATTAATTTTTTACTTAATATCACAAATTTTTTAATTGAAATGAATTTTTATTTTTTTCTGTGTATATAAGATTCGGAACAGCCGAATATAGCACTCTTACTTGTTTCTAAATAACTTTAATTTTGTTTGACCATTTTACACAGCAGTGATTGAAAATCGAAAAATTGATACGGTACTGTCCACCAAACAAAAAGAGTACTTTTAGTGTTTTTTATAAAACTTATTTTTTTATTGAAAAATATGTTTTTAATCCAAATTTTGGTATTTTAATTAGGCTAAAGTTCATCAAATTAGGCTAAAGTTCAAAAATCTTGGTAAACAAGCTAAAAATTACCCAGCCAGCAAAATAGTAAAAAGTCTTCCAGATATTCTGAGAGAAACGTCGATAAAAAAGTCGGAATCGTATAGGAATTCTGTCAGATTTCTGACCCAAAAACGTATGAAGTGGTTGACACGAATTCTGACAGACATGTCGTGGGAAATTCTGGTTTTTTTTTGCCGACATTTCTGATAGATATCTGACTGGAATCTAATGAAAAAGGCATGGGAAATTTTGATGAGTTAGCCGAAATTCTTATGGTTTTTTAGCTGAAAGAATTCTCTTATTACAAAATATTTTAAAGTATATAATTATAAATTTTACACGTACGTACCTTTTTTTAATCCTTTTGTCTTGAAAAAGTAAAATAAAATTAAAATTATTTTCAACTTAATGGCAATTGTCATTATATTCACAAAAAAAAAAAAAAAACAATAATAAGTCTCGTTAGACAAATCTGTAAGAACTCCGTCGGAATTCTATATATCCATTCGAAATCGATCAGAAATCGTCCAGACAGTAAGTATTTTCAATGTCGGACTGAAATCTGAACGAAGTCTCTTAGACTGAAGTCAGACATTTGCAAGAAATGTCTAATTCAGGCAACGTCGGAGTATTTTGCTTTCTGGGTAATTACTTTTGATATAAAAGTGTTTGTAAGTGCAAATTTATATATGCCCATATACTTTCTAGTATTTAATTAAATTTTACTAATTGGAAGCAGACTTAATTTTTCGTTATTAATTCCCGAACAAAAAGTTTATTTCATATGTTTTTGTGGTGTTCAAAATATGTTCGTTAATAAATATTGGCGAGGAAAAATATTAAATACATACTTTTTTACACTGCTAACGAAACCATGCATTTAAAATGACATTGGTGCTTAAAAAATATCAATAATTTTGCAGCAAAAAACATGAACGAAAAAAACACAATAAATTTAATGTTTACCCTGTTTGTTATTGGCACTTAGGAAATTTGTCAATGTTAAAAAAATAGCAATGCTGGATTTCTTAACCAGAAAGCATAACGAAACGTGTACTTAAACTGACGTTGGGGTACTGTGGTATATATGAAAAGAAATAGTACTGAAAATAGTACCACAGTACTGAATTTTCCATCACTGTTACACATCATATATTTTTGTATCAAAATCGGTGTCCTTGGGCATTTAAGGGCTAAAAACTGCAGAATGCAAAATATGACAAGAACCGAATAAAGCGTAAAAGAGCTGGTAAAATATTAAAATCCTGATTGACGTTTCTCTAATGTATTGGCTCTAGTTGATTATCTCATTCCAATTTTGTTGTAAATGGTTCTGAAGTTTCTGTTAATCCGCTGTTTTCTGCAGTAAAAATGTTATTTTTGTTGGCCTCGCTAATATTTAAGTAAATTTAAAATAGTTCGTCGCCACCGTCACTCTGTCTCTCTAAAAGTTTAACAGCCAATCCCACGATGTCACACGTTAACGTTCGCATTAACATTTAAAACAAAAACAATTTCTCAAATTTGTATGAATCTTAGAAATTTGGTACAGACCCCATTTATATTTTAATTTCAGTTTGATAACACAGTACAACAGCCAATCTGGGGGGTGAGAAATTCCAAGTCAGGGTGATGGTACTAGGTCAGTATAGTAAAACCCTCAAAGGGTTTGGCGTTCGTATGTGTCAGTTTATTTTTATGACATTTTAAATTTTTTCCTTATCTTGATGTTTTTTTGTTTAACATAACTCGAGAACCACTTGTCCGATTTTGCTAAAACAAACTCAAAAAAATTTAGAATTACAATTTCTTTAATCCGTTCATATAACGTTTTTCTTTATAATCAACAGTTTTGCCGGTAAAAATAAATTTGTGGAGAAAAAAAAATATTTGTTTGCCTAAAAATAGGCAATATTTATTAAAATAAATTTTAATTTTTAGGCAAAAAAATATTTTTTTTTCTCCACAAATTTATTTTTACCGGCAAAACTGTTGATTATAAAGAAAAACGTTATATGAACGGATTAAAGAAATTGTAATTCTAAATTTTTTTGAGTTTGTTTTAGCAAAATCGGACAAGTGGTTCTCGAGTTATGTTAAACAAAAAAACATCAAGATAAGGAAAAAATTTAAAATGTCATAAAAATAAACTGACACATACGAACGCCAAACCCTTTGAGGGTTTTACTATACTGACCTAGAACCATCACCCTGACTTGGAATTTCTCACCCCCCAGACAATAATCCAAAAAATGTTCCATAGTGTAATTTATATTTCTATATTTTTTACAAAATCATTTAATACCTAAACTTAATTTTAACTATAATTTAATTATAAAAACTAATAGTAAACAGAAATGAATCAAAAAACTAAGTAGACAATATTTTTACAATAAAATCAGTAAATAGTATGACCGGGTTCAAAAGAAATTAAATTCACTGGTGAATGAATTTCGATGTTTCAGTGGCAGTTAAACCTTCGGCTCTCAGGCGTTGCAACATTGGGCTGTAAATATCGCGGGTGAATGGCAAAACAACACCTCGCTCTTGGATTTCACCATCCAAAATCATTTTAGTGGCAATGGCAGCTGGCTTACCCACAGTCATGGCCATTGCAGAGTGACCATGAGGTTGACCGTAGACGACAAAGTTAATGCCACGTTCCTCGATACGTCCGTCTTGCCAGCGAATGCCGACTTCATGGCGCAAGATAACCAAATCGCGTTCCTGGCGCTCTGAATAAAGAAAGAAAACAATGCACTAGTTACTTTTCTCAAGATTAAAAAAGCTTTTGAAAAATACTAACCGAATGCCAATCTGTTAGCCAAATAATGACTCAGGGTATCCAAAGGAGTATTGAGTTTAACCACAGGTGTATCTTCCAGCAAGCCCAAATTTTCCAAACATTCAGCATCACCAATACGTTCGTTTAATTTTTGCTTAAGATTTTCATAGAAAATACTTGTATCAGCCATACCCAACATATGGATAACCAATTGACGCCATGTTACATCAGGACCACTGGGATGTAGCATTGGATGAGGTTCTGGATCAATTAAGCCCAACAATTGCATGGGTTGTATGGATTCAGAGAAGCCTTTGTAGCGTATAGTACCTCTTAACAAAGTGTGCACATCCCTACCCAATCCATACAAGTCTGCATATTTAGTTGAATCTCGATTGGGGAAACCTTCCAAAGCAAAACCAGGCAAGAAATCTAAGCTCTTTGGATTTGACATTAAATCACCACCACCCGAGATTTCAACAATTTGTCCCTTGCTTAAGTACTTAGCAGCAGAAAGAGTGTTCAGCAAAACACCACGAGGAGACCAAGAGAATTTATATCTCAAAGCATTATCGGAATGTTCAGGAGCGGGAAGGCCACCACAGAAACTAACAAATGACTCAATAACACCACCCTTTTCCTGAGCCTCATGTATACATTCTAAGGCCAATAAATGATCAATACCAGGATCCAAACCCACTTCATTCATAATAGTCACACCATTACGACGAGCCTCTTCATGCAATTCACTTATTTCATCATTCAAATAACTGGCTGTTACCATGTGAGTCTTTTCAGCAACACAGTACTTGGCAACCATGCCGTGCAGACTGTAGGGTAGTAGAGACACAGCTACATCCGCTTTACCACACAATTCCTGCAAATGATCGGTGCTTTCATTGACATCCAAATAAACACTGTCTACACCAGCATATTGGTTAGCTAAACGATCGGCTTCGTCCTTGATTTGTGAGCAAACAGTAATCGAAACATCTTTTTGACGGTGCAACCACTCTACCAAAGGAGCAGATACCATACCAGCACCCAATACTAATACTTTCTTATTAGCCTCTGAACATCCTTCGATCTTATGACGCGAACGGTTGCTGAAAAAAATAATAGAACAAAAAAAAAAAATATATATGTATAAATTTTTAAAATATTGGTAAATATATAAAAGAAAGATTTAAAATGTTTCACTTTAAATTAGGGTTCAATGTACCAAGATAACAGAAATATTTAAGTTTATTAGCAGTGGGATTATTATCTACCTGAAAGCCATTAATATATTTTTGATTTTTTTTTTAGATGACACAAAATTTGTATCTAATAATAGGTGCGTTTGAGTACTTCTACAAAAAAATGCAGTAAATGAGAAAATTGTAAAATTTTCTCTCACAACAAGCTGTTGTCCAAAAAAGTACGCGAACGCAAATTTTGTAAAAATTCGTAAAATAAAGGCAACAGCTGATGACAAATAGTTGAAGTGTTGAAAAATGTTAACACTTTTAACTACTTAACTCGTTTTCTTATCGGTACTCGATTAAATACTTTTTATAACACAAACATTTTTGGAAAATACAAACAAATTATTTTATGTAATCTTTCATATTTGTTTGTTTTTTATTTTATTTGATGTTCCTAATTTGTGGCGGGTTAATTTATTCAAAAGAACATGAATAGTTTTTTGCTATTGATTACTTAAGTACCCAAGTACTTAGCACTTTTACAACTCTAAAAAATTAACATAACAAAAAAAGTTTCAAATGTTGGTATTTAGCCCAGTAAATGATTCACAAACAAGTTTAATTAATTATTATTTATTCACATTTTGTTTTTGTTTAATTTTTATTTCAACTTTTCGTTTATTGAACAATTTTTTCACAATTTGTAAGCATTTTGTTTGTTACTTTTGTTTGTTTACCTTTTGAAACATATGTTTTTTTGTTTTACAAAATTTTACTGCAAAAATTTCTGCAGTAAAAATTTGTAAATACTCAGACAAGAACTGTCAATTTTCGCTCTCAATTTGCGTTCTCATTTACTGCATTTTGTGTACTCGAACGCAATTTCGTAAAATGTTCAGTTCAGTTCAGTAAAAAATAGTAAAAACTTTTGTGTTCTCGAACGCAGCTAATATTTTAAAATAAGTGTCGCAGGCACATGCTATGAACACAACTAGGACGAACAACGAATTTTTGGCCGTGAATATTCGTAGCCAAAAATTAAACATATTTGTGAATATGAAAATACACACAATTATGGCACTGTACGAAATTCGTCAAACGAACGACGGTTTTTTGGCCGCGAATATTTGTCGCCAAAAAATTAAATATATTTGTGGATATGAAAATACGAATATACGAAAAAAATATACGAAAGTATATTTATCTAAGATTTATTTAGTGTTTTAGTTAAAAGCTATTTTGTTAATTATAATTTAAGTCGCATTAGTTTAAATTGTTATTTGCTTCACTGTATTGTAGACCTTAAGGGGCCTGTACACGGTCAAAATGCTTGACGCCACGACGAATTCAGTCGTGTACGTGTGCTGGACGTAATATTCTTTTTTGATTTACCATACAGCATCGTCGGTGTCGCACAAAAAAACACATTTTCACTAATACTACCATAAGGCTTGATGAAAAATACTGGATGGTTCTTGAATCGACTAGTCTACAAATACTACCGGTGGTGAGTTATATATACAGGCCGACTCGTAAAGTTGAGTTTGGTTTGTTTTGAGACATTAAACGGTTCAGTTCGAAACTAACAATATTGGAAAAATTTTATGAACATAATAATTAATTTTAATAAAGTTGTTTAGTCGAAAAAGTGTGTGAATTTATTTGGATTTGTAATAAAAAGAACTCAAACTCGTTTATTAAAGGAATCATGGCACTGGAAGAAATTCGTCATGCGCCGCACATAGGTTGAAGAGTGTCCGAAATTCATGTTTTTCATGTTCGCCGATTTGGATAATTTTTTGGTTTTTTGTTGTCAGATATCTGAACATCATGATTCCGCAATATTTGGCTGATATATTTATTATTTGATCGGGCAGATACGCTCAAAGTTCATGTATGTTCGCTTGCATGCAAATTTTTTGTACATATATTCAATCTTTTGGTACAATCACATTAAATTAACATTTGACTTTGTTGTTTATTTTCGCAAATAACAATCGTCATAGACGATATTTGCATTAAAAAAAGTTGGAAAAAGTGCCATATAAAAAATTTCGTAGAACAAAATATAAACAACATCAACATTTCAATGTTCATCAACTTCAGTGGACTGCATCTTTTTAGCGCTGTTAAACGAAAGATGTCAAATTACAGCTTGAAGTCTCAGCTAAAAGTTAAAAAAATCAGCTGCTCCTACCTGCTCCTTTCCAAATTGGGGTACGATAATGATGTTAAAAAATTATGAAAAGACTATGCTTAAATTACTTATTCATGTTTTTTCTATGGGAGCTGGGTGTTAAAGTGAGCGGATCAAGTATATATTTTCAGGAGCCCATTTTTCAATTATAATATTTATTTTTTGTGAAAATTGAGTTAATGAGTTAAAAATCAAAAGAGTGATGCCACTTTTTCAATACAAGTTGTTTGGGAAGTGGGCGGATATTTTGCAAATTGTTTTAATTTTTTTTTTTTTTGATTCAAACAAAAAATGCCTATGTGCCAAGTTTCATTGTCCTTCGACAACTTCTTCTATTTTAGCCGCTCGTTCTATGAACCTCAGCCTATGTGCGCCGGCGAACGACGAACAAATCAGTGCCAGGTTACCATGTTTGATTTTAGTTTTTCAGTTTTTTGTAAATATAGTTACTTTTTTCCTTAGTAACTGTTTTATTTTTATTTTATAGCATTTAAACAAATATACAAAAGTAATGTTATCGTTTTTGTTTTTTTTTTTTTTATTTAAGTATTGTTTTTTTAATATGGCCACACAACTTTTCTCTCTTTGAACGAACAGTAAACAACATTCTCAATTATTGCAACTGTAATTTTTCATCGTTATAACAATATTTTTACTAAAAAATTCGTCATTCGTCCCAGTTGTGTTCCTAGAAACATCTTGTCGCAAAAGAAAACGGCATTAAAGGTCCAATTGGATGTGACATAACCATACCAAAACAGTATAACCATAACCACTGTACTACCAAAACGACATAAACATACCATACAAACCCATTAAATTTTGGTTTCTACGGTCATCGTTACGGCTGTGGCATTATGTTTATGTCACGTCTAATTGGACCTTTAATGCCGTTTTCTTTCGCGACAAGATGTTTCTAGCAACACAACTGGGACGAATGACGAATTTTTTAGTAAAAATATTGTAATATGCCACCTCTAATTGGACCTTTATCAGTAAAACTTCTTATTAGTAACACAGTAAGTTTTACTGGCATTATCGACAATTAACATATATTTTGCAAAGTTGCCAACCGATACCGATACCAATACCGTTTAATTTGAAAACCGGTTCTGTAACCGACATCGAAATTAGTTTTTTACATAAAATACCTGTATACGCATTCCGTCTCCCTTAATACCGGTGTTATAGTGGTACAATCGTTTCTGTATTTAAAAATAATGTAATTTTTCAAATAGAAAAAAGTTACAAAAGCTAGTGAAAATATTTTTGTTTACTCTATGGTACTAAACTAGTACTGAACAAGAACAGGTCCAAATTATGGTATTTGATATTGATAAACATAACGATACGGTTTAAATGGAAATATCGATACCGAACTAGAACTGAACTTAAACTGAACTAGAACTTAAATAGAGCAGAACTAGAATTGTACTAAGACTCAATTAGAACCGGTCCAAAATGCCGCGTTTGATAACGAAGAAATTGCAATACAGTGTAAATCGAACTGAACCAAAACTGATTTAAAACTGATCTAGAACGGAAATAGAAGTGAACTAGAACTGAACTTGAACTAAACAAGCTTAAAACTAGTAAAATTTCTGCTGTTCGTTTTGTAAAAAAAATATAAACTAACTTACTTGTTAGACTCGCGCAATTCTTGTATATACTGGAAGTTCTCAGTCAATTTACCGTTGCTAGCAATAACGGCCTAAAACCAAATTCAAAAAAAGTTAACAATAAATATCTCTCTTTCTGATTTTAAAGTATAACTTACCGATTTGATGGGGTAGGGGAAATGTTCATCCTCCAATTGTTTTTTAGCGTCGCTCTTAATGATATCATTTACGAAGGGAGTCAACAACTCGCCAAATAAATCAGTAGCCTCTCTAGGCAATTGAGTGGGCATATTATCAATAGAGCAGACCAAAACTCCGGGACCCTTGAAGCTCTTAGTGTCCTTATTACGATCAGCATCGTACAAACAGAAAGGTGTATCAATAGTGGTGCATTCATTCATGAATTCAATAGAACCGCCAGGATCGGCAGAAATATCACAGATAGCCAGCATTCGGTGAGGCAAAGCAGGACTACCCTTGCTAGTGGGCAACCAAGGGGTGTTGGCTGGTCTTAACAAGTTCTTGGCATCGGGAATACTTATAAGTTTAGGACTGCCAACTGCCCAGTAAATACCGTTTACAATTACCGAAGCAAAGGGAGCAATTTTTCCACTAAAAATGGAAATATAGCGTTCTGGGAATTCATCATATTCTTTGGCGTCGAAACCACCTCCTTCGCGACGTTCCAAATGATCCGAGCGACTGACCTCACAACCGTATAATTTGTTTTGATCTTTGTTATAAGACATTTAATTAGACCATTAAGATATTTAGAAAATATTATGTTTAGGTTTTAACTTACTGCCATGTTCGGACACCTTTCTCAACATCTCTGGTGGCACATATTCAATTGGTAATTCCTGGAACACCTCTTGAGCACCCTGGGAGACATTTCCAGAACCGGTGAATACAAACGTCAAAGGGCCAATAGATTTTGGCATCATGCCCAAAGAAATCTCATAACCACAATCACGTATAGCTTGTCTAGCCATAGAAGAGTTACGATAGTTATGGGCAGGACCAATGTGCATGAACGGTGTATGATGACCCAAAGCCAAAAGACGCAAACCAATTCCATGCAAAATATTCACCATGCCAGCAACACCAGCATATTTGCCGAAGGCTACTTGTCGAGCACCTCTCTCATCGATAATTCGCTCATAATCGATCAAACGAATCTTCTTTTCCAAAACAGCATCCAATAAAGGCATATTTAATTCTTGAGCCTTAATGGTGTGAGAGAAAAAACAATAAGTTTTGCCTGGGATTAGAGCATCGATGGGAACTTGCTTGACACCAAAAATAACAGAAGCTTCACTAATATCTTCTTGGATTATCGCGCCAGCTTGCATATACGCCTGAAAAGATAAAAATATTTACTTGATAAAATAAACATTCCATAGGGATTTATTTAAGTACCACGATTTTGTCTAATAGATTAACCTTCCTATACCCGCGCAAATTTTTGTAACACATATATCCGCGCACGGTCTCACAGACCGAGAGTTTGAACTAGATGAAATACTAGTTTTTTGAAACAAAACTAAAAACAAAAGATTCTATTTATTCATCTCGATGATATAACAAAAAAATAAAAGCACGCATTAAATTTGTATTCATTTATTTAATTGATTTTTGGTCCTTAACAAATAAGCCATCAAAATCGAAAGTTTTTTCTTAGATACTACAAAAACATATTTTTTTCTTCAAGTAACTAAAAAATAACTTATGCCAACTGAAAAGCACTCCTTGCACAATGCAGAAATCATAGGTTGCCTTAGTTTTCAGCCTTTAATAAAAATCGGAGCATATCGCACGGCATGTTAAAAAACTTTTTTTTGTTTATTTTTCAAAATTGTATATAAAATCTAAGTATATTTATTTTATTTTTGTAGGTCCAAGAGATTTTTTTTTCATGGCCGATAACGCGTAGCAACTTAAATTTGCTTGTATGCAAACTTTTTTTTTTTTAATTTAAATGATAAAAAAAGAACACACAACCGAAAAAGTAATAAAAACTTAAAAGCAGGGAGAATGGAAATTTCCATGACTTAATTTTTGTTTTTTTTCTTTCTTGAAAAATACATGCATTAGATCTCAGCATAAATTTCACTAACATTTAAATGGCAATTACCTATACCACATTACATTTCAGAACTATTCGTTACTTGCGGGATAAGGCTTACTTACACCAGTTTGTTAAGTTATTCTCGAAATTTACAACATAATTCGCATATGCACGTTGGTGAAAACGTATTGCCGAAACAATCAACAAAGTTAAAAAGACTTAAGATCAAATCTCAACTGAGGCAATAAACATTACTTGGTAAGAAAAGTTTTAGCTGGTATATGTATTTGTATTATGAGAATTTAGTCAAATTCAAATTACAAACAAAATTAGGCAAAGCTTCGAGTTAATAAAAGAACAAGTCCTTCACGTATATTTAGAATATTTTCGGAGTGGGCTTTATATGGGACCTCTGGTAAATTATGGGTCGATCTTGATAAGGCGCATCCTAAAATTTTTATTCGACAGTGGGCTTTATATGGGGCCTATGGTTAATAAAGTACCGATCAACGAATTTGTGCAAATTCTTATATCAATATGGGCACTTCGTCATTATTTATGGTACTTTTTGTAACAGTCCTAACCTGTTTAACCCTAAGTATAAAATTGGGCCTGGCCAGACATCTTTTGACTTTTTTCCAATTTTTTTATATAAATACTAGCATTTAACCTGCTACTTCGTTAGCGTCTGAGTTCAATATTATAGAAAATTTAAAAATTTAGAACACAAAAGCAAATGAAAGAAAGTTTATTTCCCGTGTTATCCTTTTTGCATCTTGAATTTTATATTTCGAGGTCCAATACTTACAGAAATTCAAAAAAGTACCAGTTAAAGAACAAAAAAGTACCAAAAAGTTCCCTCATAGATTCGTATCCACTCAGGACATTGCATGTTAAATTTTATGCTTTAAGGTCCAATACAAACGGAAATTCAAAAAGTACCAGATAAAGAACAAAAAAGTACCAAAAAGTTACGCAATAGATCTTAGGTTTTAAGGTCCAATATTAACGATAATTAAAAAAATACCAGTTGTAGAACCAAAAAGCGAAAGAAAAATATCAAATTTCACGTATTTCCTTTTTTTTCCCCCATTAAAGTATCAAAAATTTCAGTATTGAAGTGGGAGCCCATAATTTAGTACGAATATGTCAATGAATGGAGAAAAATGTTTTGTAAAAAAAGTACCAAAAATAGTTACGATTTTCACCCCTTAAATGTTCGAATTTCGAAAAAGTACCAAATTCATATTCGTATTTTTTTGATAAGTTTCGAATGTGGTATATACCTTGTTTCTATGTTTATTGGTTCAAAAGATAGATGGGGTGTCAAAAAAGTACTAAAATTCAGATTTTACCCGTTTACTCCCTAATAGGGCCGTATTTCAAAAAAGTACCAGACACCTGTCCGCTTATTTTTCTAAAGAACAACGATAGGTATTAAATTTTTTTTGTATCTCTTTTAGTTTTGAAGATATAAGGTTACCGAATTTTCCCGTTTTTACCCTTTTTTACCCTATAAACATTCGAATTTCCAAAAATCCCGTCTTAGTGGATCGATTTGGGGAGTGACCAATCTCTGGTCCAAATTTCAAGTGTTTAGCTGCAGGCGTTTAGGCTGTGCGATGATGAATCAGTCAGTCAGTAACGTTACAATTTTATATATATAGATATATATATAGATTAAAAAATATTAGAACGATACTCTATGTATTCCTCAATCAAAGTGTTTTTTACAGGAAAATGAGAAAAAGGTGTAAATTTAAACGAAATGGACGTGACAATTGGCCAAATGAAAATTTTGGTGCATATTGTGTTCACATGAGCCTGGCGCTATTTGTGTGTACTGTAGTTAATAAAATCAAAACTAAACGTATCAAAAATCATACGCAACACATAAACTTTCTTTCTTTATTTTTATTTCGATGAATTATTCTAGTTGACAACAAAACGTTCTTTCTAAAGCCATAAATCTCCATACAAATAAAAGAAGTTCCTGCCAGTATTTTTTTTTCGATAGCCATAAAAAACTCCATACAAAATTCAAGCACAAATTAGGTGTCTACTTAAGAGTTAAAAGAACTAGAAACAATTTAATATCAATATTGTTCTTTTCTTTGGAGTCGTTCGAAAGTGAGCGTGATTTCAACAGACGGACAGACAGATTAACATGGCCAAATCGACTTACGGCTAATAATTCAGTAATTGTTTAAACGCTGGCTTAGTTGAGCTACATTTTATTTAATATGAAGCTTTAACGCAACAGCTGTAAATCAGTGCCCCATATATTATATGCAGTTAAAAAAATATAATGTGGCAGCACTACGATAAATCTTGTCAAATTCATATGGTCTGTAGTGGTAGTTTATACGCCCAATTTTATGCGCTTGGAAATGATTTATATGTTAACTGAATTATTTATTTGTGGGTTAATATAAAAACTAAACGAAAAAGCATATTTAACTTGCTCTTATTTTTTAGCCCTTAGAATAACTCAAGGACCTAGAGAATATATACTTTATGGAATCTTTGATGAATATAAATAAAGTTTCACACGGCATTCCAAACTAAGTATACCCTCATTATAACTAGTAGTGGTGGAGGTTATACAAATTTGCAAAAATTATCCTATTAAATAGCAAATTTATACAAAAATTCCTTCAAAAAGAACCTGTGCAAAATTTTCAATTTAATAGAAAATTTACCAAAAATATTCTCTAAGTCCCCGTTCATATTATGCAACATTTGCAACATATTTGAGTTTGATAGTGAATAGGGAACGACGTATTAGAAAAAAAGAAATTTGTCTCGTGTATAAGCAGTATTTGTTAGTTTGTTATTAAAGGGAAGAAGAAGAAAGAGATAAGGCATACAAAATACCTAAATGCTGCAAACCAAAAGTTTCATTGCATGGACACGAATGCAGTTTCAAAAGAGAATAGAAAAAAAGTTTTTGCAGCAAATATTTTAAAATATATAGACCAGAAGCTGCTAGCGTATTTCCAAAAGCAGCGGAGGTTAGACAGCTCCAGCCTCTAAACAAGTGGCGACTGTATAAATTTGCCGGATTAGAAACTTAAATTGCTACTATGTAAATGCATTGCTTGTTACCTAGTGGTTAAAACGGCCTTGAGATAAGACCATATGGCATATTTAAGGCTTTAATGTTAACCAAAAGTTGGCTTTAGGAAAAAGGGAAATATTGAGGAAATATTTAGGACTGTTAAAAAAAATTAATATACATTTTTTTAAAACGTTTCTTTGAAAAACACTTTTCTCGAAAGTTTATTCTAATAATTTCAATTCCACTGTATTTAATTTCACTTTCAATTAAAATTTGTAAAGCACTTTTTAGAAAATAGAAGTTGAATGATATGAAATAGTAGCACTTGTAAATTATTACTACGTATCTATTTATTTGCCTTGTATTAGAAAAAAAATAAACTTGACGAATCAAATCATTGTAGTATTTTTTCGAAACCTAAAAAACTAAAAGATAAGCGATCTTAAAACTAATACTGAAAAAACAAACTAGCAATGACATTATCTTTATCACTATCATCATGTTTTTGATATACTCTATAACAAAAAAAGCACGTTCTTTGATTTTCAACTTGACAAATATGTTTACAAAAAATAAAAGATTTATCTGGAAACCTCTGAAATGCAATGAAAAATTCTAGAGCGGAATATTGTTAAAGATAGAAGATAAACCAAATTATTAGAATCGCGAAAAATTTGTCAAAAAATCAGTATATCAGTATTTGGTGAATATTCTTCTACCGTAGCTCTTGTATGAAATCAAACGAAAACTTTGTATATTTGTTTGCTTGACTTAACAAAAGAGCTACGATGTTTTGCATTTCTCTTTCGCTCTTGCATCAAACAATGAACTCCGCTTTTATTTGTTTAAATATTGTCATTACATCTAAGATGCTCTTATATTAGACCGAAGGGTATGTCTTAGTCTGCTTTCACACGTTTCATCTTTTGATGCTCGACTATTATGTTTTTAGGTGAGAGAAGAAATAAGAAAGGGGGTTAGTACGGAGATGCCTGTACTCGGTCAGTACGCTTTGTGTTTTTATTTGTTGGTATATGCACAACGATGGCTGCATGGAATTTTTTTCTCTCTTTGATTCGCTGTTAATAAAATTTTTGATGTTTTGAACCGAAAAAAGTTGAAACCGATTGCTTCGTGTGACTATATTGGCATTTTTAAAAGGGAATTGAAAAGAAGTTGAGCATCAAAAGATGAAACGTGTAAATTCAGACTTAGTCGACATTCACGTTAATTATTCTTTTTTGTTGGTTAATATTTTCTTGTCCCATACACTAAAAGCATCGCCTAAAAATAAACCAGAGACAAGTTTTTAAATTAAATTAAATTAAAAATGTCTGCGCATCTACGTCACATCAACGTATAAGTACAACTAAACTATAGAAACGCAAGTTTACAAACATGTGTACAATATACTGATATGACGTCATATTTAACAGTTGAATTTAGTAAACATGCGCAATGCGTAGTCTTGTTTTTACCATTCTTAAACAACTGCTTCAAAAACCAAAAGCAATTTGTTGTTGTAAAATAGTGTATGTTTTTATAGTTGACCTTTTTCCGATATATATAAATTATTTGTTGTTTTGTCTGGCTGCAGGTCCACGTAAATTAATAAAATAAAAAATAAAAAATAAAAATTCGTGATATTTTCGTTAATGATGTTAATGCACAGCTTCGTCTCAATTACCGACAAGACACAGAAAATTGTGCACACATATACAGACAATTAATTAATAAAAACAGACGATCGATAAACTAGATTTAGTTAAGAAAATCTAATAAGAAGTGACACAAGTGTTATTGTGAAGTTTTGTGTTTATTATATTTTTTTAATTGTTTACATGTAGTTATCTTTGTAATATTATGTTTTGTTTTTTGTTTAATGTTAATAATAATTATTATTGTATTTATTTATCCAGACCCCCTGAAGATGGTTAGCGATGTTAACCGAAATATTGGGAAAATAATAATAAAAATATAAAAAAACGAAAATATCACGAATTTTTATTTTTTATTTTTTATTTTATTAATTTACGTGGACCTGCAGCCAGACAAAACAACAAATAAGTTGTAAAAGATCAGTTTTGATGGGCAACAATAACTAGGACTTAGAAAAATTGTCTGTAAATTTGAATCTGAGGTTTTCATTTTGTTCAAATTATTATTAATTATGTTTATAAAATGAGAGAAAAAGAGCGATAGAGAGCAAAAATGCCAAGAGTATTGACCTGATAAGCCAACTGTTTTCACGTTATTGAAAGTTAACTGGGCTTTCCAAGCAAGAGCGGCAAGGGTTTATTTTTACACGAAAATTTAATTTGCGTTCTAAGGGTGCTTTCAAAAATCCCTTATCATAAAGTGTTCAGATACTCAGAATATACATATACATACAAAATTTAGAAAGAAGAGCCAGAAAAGTTAGTTATTTTACAAGAAGTTGACATAATTTGCATGGACTTCGCCTCAATATCTCGTAATTTATCTCTGACCATTCCCTACACCACTAGTGGTACATTTGGGTATACTAAGATTGTCATTTCTTGTGAAAAATTTTAATTATTCATCGAAGACCCAATAATATAAATAATTATATCGAGCCTTTACCGCAAAAATAGCTTAAGCGACATCATTTTCATTTTTCGTTTTTTTTTTAATAAATGATTTAATTGGCAACGCTTGCATCATCTCCTAAAATGTCATGGTCACATAAGGTACCGTTGCCATTTTATAGCAAAAACAATTTTAGCTTAAGCGCCAACCTTCATACAAAAATTTTATGAAATATAATAAAAAAGCATTCTTCTGTAAAATCGTGTTTTTGTCGCTTAAGCTTTTTTTGCGGTATGTATTGAACCGTTAGTAGGAAAAGTTACGAATCCACCTATAATTTAGAATAGATCCCACATAACACGTTCTTTTGGAATAAACTTTAATGCGCCTTAAGCCACAATGAATAATAATACTGTGAGCTCAATTTTTATACATATAAAACCCACTCCTGAACCAGGCTTAAGCTAAGATCCCACTATCGGCGCAATGTACCAATTTTTGTCGTATTTCATGTGCCGATAGCGTGAACGTCAAAATTTTTAAATATGCGATAATCTGTGCCGAAATTGTGCTGACTGTCGACAATCAAAATTAACCTTGATGCGCCGATAATGTGAACACTCTTTTGCACAATGTGGAGCAATCAAATTGCTTAATATACACCGATTTTTATCGGCCACTTGTGCGCCGATCAGCGCCGATACAAGGGATGGAAAACGAAATTTTTAAATTGCATCAACTGGCTACTAAAAAGTTACTTTTTTGAGCTTAGTTGTACCAAAATTACATTTGTTTTATCTATTATTTATGTATAAAAACGTTAAATAGTACATTTCTACTGTTAAATTAAAGAAAACAATTCGCTTTAACCACAACATTGCAGTTGTATCGATGTTGCCATCCTGGTTTTAAACATATGTACACAAAACAACAATTACAAAGAAAAGAACAAGTGCAGTAAGTTTGAATAAAATTTAATATTGTTATGAAAGTAACTTTAGTTAAGAATTGGTTGAAATTATTAGTTAAGAATTAGTTGTATTTATTAGTTATCTTGTATTTATTAGTTGTCTTGTATCTATTAGTTGTCTTGTATTCATAAGTAATTTTATTAGTTTACATTTTTTTTATAATTTAGTACACTTCAATCCCAATGTGCAGAAAGACCTAGAAATGACCGTAAAAAAAAGCTTCAGTATAAGAGGTAAAATTATGTAAACATTAGCGCTGCCATAAATCAAATTAAAGTGTGGTGAATAGTAAAGCCTCGAACCTTCGCAAAACATTTCGAATGTTCTAGACAACCAAATTGCTGTATAAATACTAGCGGCAACTAGCGTAATTAATTCATTCTAAGTTCAGACTTTGTCAATAACGTATAACGCTGAGAAAATTATAGTTGGTTGTGAATAAAAGCTATAAATTACGGTTGTTAAAAAGACTTTGTACTAAATAAAGTTGTGTTAATTGTAAACAGTGTTAAAAGTGTTTGTGTTTTATTTATTTTATTAAAGTTGCAATAAAGAACTCGAAACGGTTTATTATAAAGGAAATAAACCAAAACGTCTTTGAAAGGCAGTAACGTAACAATATATACATTATTTTATTATAATTTTATTATATACATATTACTATATTATTTAAAATAGTTAGGAAACATAATGGAATATTCAGACGACTAATTTTGCGAATTTCTAAAGTAAAATTATATCTGCCAACAAGCAAATATGTAAACAAAGACATATGATTTAATTTGCATTGTACCGATTATTGTCGCAATTGAGTTTTGACCGATATGAACAGAAAAAAATTGTCACAATGTGCGACGATAATGGGACCACCCAAGAATAAATTGTGGAATGTCTTTAAATGTGCGCCGATATAGCACGATAAAAATCGTCACAGATTATGCTATTTGAGCCGATAGTGGGATTTTAGCTTTACTCTCGGTGAAGACTATCAAAGATTCGGTACAGCCGAATATAGTACTTTCACTTGCTATACCCTTCCCCACAGGTAGAAAGGATATATATATATATATTTATATATCTTCGTCATTTGGTATGTAATTTCTAATAATTTTACTCCTTATAGTTTATATATTTTCTTGGTCCTTATCAGCAGCAAAGTTGATACAACGATGTTGTCAGTCTGTTGAAATGGCTCTTCCGAAGACTCAGAAATGATGGGGACTAGGTTGGCACACTAGGTTGTTTATTTCACATATGCTTCACTTTATTTTGCTATTGAAATTCAGTCAGATCGAACCACAAATGACTGAGATATGAGCAAAAAACCGCGATTGGAACTACTCATAGACTCCCCTGATGCTTTTTTTATTTTTATGTGTAGACTTGTTTTTTACTTTTTTCTTACTCATAAAAAATACATAATTAATTTCCCGCTTAGACGAAAAAATGTACTCAATTTTTTTTTTTTAATTCTGTTTGATAATGTTTGTTAGGTGAAGGGTATTATAGATTCGGCACTGCCGAATATAAAACTCTTACTTGTTCTTTATTAATCTTAGTCTGAGTTTATACGGTTCATTCTTTACTGAAAAGATTGCTACTTTATAGGCGAGAGGGGCGAGTGGAAAAGAAACGAGTACATACCCCTCGCCTCTCTCGCCTATAAAGTAACAATCTTTTCAGTAAAGAATGAACCGTATAAACTCAGACTTATCAAGGCTTATGCATTAAAGCATTAATTTGCACAATGAGCGAATACATTCGTGCCCCGTTTGTCAAACTAAGAACCCATGGGATAGCGAAGTTTAAAGATATTCGAACCCTTAAGTGAACCATACATTAAATTTAAAATTTTTAACTGATTACATAGAATAGAATGACTTTTTTTTTTATCTGTAATCATGTGATTTAGGCATGATATGGCTTGCTTGGGAATTTATTTGATTTTTTTATGTTGGCTTTATCAAATTTAGATTTTATTTCACTAAATTTAAAAAAAAAAAACAACAATTACTTGTATAAATTTAATAAAATCATATTTTTATATAATTATCAGGGAGGTGTGTTGTTTTAAATTTCTAATTTTCACTGCTTAAATTTTTAAATAGATTAAGTGGCAAATTTCAAATATTTATTCAAGTTATTGCTCTATGAGCAACAAATTACGTATGTTAACGTTAGTAACACATCAATCTTTTAAATTTTACTTTTATTAAAAATTTAAACTATATTCGCACGATTTTAAAAATGTCATTAAACTAAATCACATAATTTTGTTCGCTTCCAGTACCGGTATTTAAATGTCTTAAGACTTCAAACTGATATCAACTTTAATTTTTTCAAATTTAAGTATGTAATTCCAAATCAAAATATTTTTTTATAATTTCCGCTCAACTTACCTGCATTGGATAGGCCCTTCGATTAGAGGGCTGTACAATAACTTTGACACCCTGTTTAACCATTTTTTGCACATGAGATGGTCCAAATGCAGCTCTACGTTCCCATACGGATTGATCTTCACGGCGAATGGCAATAACTTTGCCATGCTAAAAGAACACAAACCAAAGAACTCCAGGTAAATTCAAATTTTTCCACAAAAAAAAAAAAAAAAAAAATCTTTTTAAAACAAACACCTACATGACGCCATCTGAAAAACATTTTGGCAACATTATCCCTAGTCGGTAATGCTGCCCGAGATTGCAACAAACGCATCATTTTTAAACACTAAAAAAAAATATCACTTTCACTTAATACTAATTTTGTTTCGCTGACTTTTTTACTCCGTTTTTGTATCCGCTTAACATCCGTTTTCGTCAACAACTTAAATGTTTCTAAATTTTTTTTCTTTCTAGTCGAGCCCCTATCAGATTATTCGCCATGACTGTGAGTCGAAAAAAGTAATAATATTTTTTTTTTTTTTTTTTTTGAGAAAAATTTTCCTTTGCGTATGTGGCGCAAAATTTTTAAATAAACTATCTTAACCCGGTGCGCTTCGCTGCACCCATCGAAAAATAATTTGTAAAAGTTTTTTTAACAGATCTCGTGTATTGATAACGAAGCAATTTGTTCTACAGATATACAGAAAATTTTAGTGTCATTGTGTGAAAGACGCCATGACTACTTTTCCAATTGAAACTACTTTTTGACAGATGTTGTGTAATAGCATCTAAGCTATTTGTGCGAAATTGGAATACCACGCTCACTTACTCAATCCACTCCACTTTTGGACAGATGTTGTTTTTGCCCCGACCACTTCTCACATTTCACCCACTTTTTGACAGATGTTGTGCATTGATAACCAAGAAATTTTTACTGTTCTTCAGATACGGAAACCTTTATTGGTTTTGCATAAGAATTGCCACGCCAATTTATCCAATAGCATCAATTTTTTGACGGATTTTGGGTACTTACAACCCAGCAATATGTACCAAACTTGGAAAATTTTTCTCCTACCGTTCTCCAAATATTAAGAAATCTGTTTTGTACCCCGCCAAATTCTCCAATTCCTCCCACTTTTTGTCAGATGTCATTCATTGACATCGAAAACAGTTTGTACCAAATTTGGAAAAAATTTTCCTGCTACGATTTTCCAGATATACGGAAATATATTTTGTATTCCCCAATCCAATTTGTATTCTCCTGTTCTCCAATCCTGCCAACATTTTGGTAACCAAGTTACTTGTACCAAATTTGACAGCTTTGGCACCTGCCGGTTTCTAGATATACTAGAATAAATTTTTTTTTGGACTTTTCCAATCCCGCCAAATTTTTTTATAGTGGTTGTCTATTGGTAACCCAGCTATGTGTATCAAACTTGTTTAATTCTTCCCTTTTTTAGCTAAAAATAAATCTGGTTTCGTTCCACGCCCACTTATCTAAACCCGCCTACATTTTGTTAGATGTAGTGTATTGATTACCAAGATGCTTGAACCTACTTTGGAGACTTTGACTCTTGCCATTCCCCAGACAAACAGAAAACTTTATTGTTTTTTATGGAAGTCGCCACCTACTAGTTCAATCCTGACCACTTTTTGGAAGATTTTTTGCATTGAAAGCCAAGCTATTTGTTTCAAATATGATGACTTTTATATATTTATAGCCTATGATAGGCGCCTGGTAATTAAGAAATTGCTTTGAAATTGCTCAGGCAAATCAGTTCAGTAGTTTAGGAGTCTATAGGTAACAAGCAAACAAACAAGCAGACAAAGCAACGTGCATATTTTAATTTTCATATATATAGCAAAATAAAAACCAAAAAAAAAAAAAAAAATAAATAACAGATACAAAAATACACAAGCAGAAAAAACTCTCGCTTTTAGCTCATGAAAGAAAAATAAAACTTATTTTTATTAAGCAAAAACTGATAAGAGATTTGAGTAAGAAAGAAAGTCAATATACAAACCTTTTCAAAATACTTGAGCGCTAAAAATGTTGATAACACTGATCCTCTGTGAGATCATGCCGTTACCCAAATGCAAACATACTCATTTGTTCTCTTTACATACACGCACACACACTGTACAAATACTGGATTGTCATTCTCTGAGATGAGTTATGGTTAGTGTGTTTTAGAGATGAGCGGGTAAGTGATAGAATTATAACGTGGTCCACTTAGACGTGACATAACCATACAAAATATGGGCAACACTGTATTTGGTTATAGGTCAATTACCAAAACGTTATATCCATAACCATACAGAGCAATTGAATTTGAGTTTCTATGGTTATGGTTACTGTTACTGTTATGACATAATAGTTATGCCACGTTTTATTGGACCTTATCGTAGTAAAGAAATTTTTAAAATGTTATTGGTTAATGGAAAATAGATTATACGAATAAAACAATCGGGGTTTTATAAAAAAAAATGTGTAATATAAATTATAGGACAAGTTGCATACATTTTCAGTAAAATGTTGATATGGACAAGCTAAATTTAAAAAAAACTCGTTTAACGACACTTAAAATTCAATGGTCTTCCATATAAGGGTCTGGCTGACGACGTATAGAATGAGACAAGCTGCATGTGAGAAGCAATAAAGGTATTCTTCTGTACTTCAAATGGGCAAAATAACGTCACACAAAATTCTATCATTGCTTTAGTGGAAGGAAAGTATTTGAGGGACGATTATTGACATATGATGAATTTCATTTAAAAATCGAGATAAAACTGAAATTTTTAACCCGACCCCCTCAGATATCGATGAAATTTTGTTCATAGCTAAATTTGATCAATACAAACAAACTCTCATTTTTAGAAATGACTGTTTTGCGATTTTTTGGGCGTGACACAGTGGGAACGTTTTCGAAAAAACGCGAAAATGGTCGAAAAGAGCTCCATTTAAACTACAATAACTCAAAATCGGCTAAACCGATTTCCATGATCTTGGTATCATTAAAAAGATATTTTAACAGGCTTTATGACACGTTTAAAAAAAAAAAAAAGAAATACACTGTAAAAAAATTTATAACAAAAAAAATTTTAACTGACGAAAAAACCAAAAAGATCAAGGGTTTTTTTACAGTGTATTAATTTTTTAGAAAGGTTTATCCTTCATCTATAACATATCAAAAAATAAAAATGGGTTCTTTTTTAGTTTTTTTTATATAATTTTTTAAGTAGTGTCACTTCTAGTAATTGCCCTTATATTTTATAACAAAAAAAAATTGTAGGTAACGAAAAACCAAAAAAGATCAAGGATTTTTTTTACAGTGTATTACTTTCTTAGACAGGTATTTCCTTCACCTATAACATATCCAAAAAGTAAAATGGGTTCTTTTTTATTTTTTTTTTAAATAATTTTTTAAGTAGTGTCACTTCTAGTAATTGCCCTTATATTTTATAAAAAAAAAAAATTTAGGTAACGAAAAACCAAAAAAGATCAAGGATTTTTTACAGTGTATTACTTTTTTAGACAGGTATTTCCTTCACCTATAACATATCCAAAAAGTAAAATGGGTTCTTTTTTATTTTTTTTTTTAAATAATTTTTTAAGTAGTGTCACTTCTAGTAATACGTACCGAAAGTCTTTTTTGAACTTTTTCACGTAAGTTTTCTTGTTTAACAGTAATTGAATCTTGCGATCCAGGCATCATTCGGCTAATTTCATCATCTTCATAAAATAACTTGACTGTGCTTAGAGTTTCGGTTGGTAAACTACGTCTGCTCATTTTAAAAAGATTGATATCTGCAAACTTCGTTTTATTCTTTGGATATCTTTAATTTTTTTGATACAATCGTGAGATATATCATCCCCAAAACGATCTTTAATTTCTGCTTGACTCATATTGATTGGTAAAAGAGATAAAAGTTTTTGCTTTTCCAAAAGATTTGAGCTGTTCTCTATTTGATATTTGATGTTTTCCAAAATTTCTTCGTAAATGGCTTTGACGTTTTCAAGTTGCGCTGACAAATCAGATAATGGATCAGCTCCAAGTGAATCTGCTATATTTTCGAAAATTTGCAGTGATTTTCTATTTCTGTATGCATCTTGTTTCATATATTTTCTTTTAAGAGGCGACATTTGGTTTGGTAGATGAGAAAAATTATGATCATTTATATTTTCAATGACTTCCGTCCTTTCGATGTTTGCATTACAAGTTGGAAGTTCATTCAATTCTTCGCTAACTTCATCGCTGGGCGTTGTTGGTAAATAATTTGAGACTTCATTCTGCTCCACGTTGGATTCATTACGACTGCGCGCTTTTCTCAGTGTATTCCGGCAAGTTTCGCAAATACGGCTACAATGAATGCTGGCGACAGCTGGAAAATATTCAATTATATTTGCAGCCTCGTTTTCACTTATTTTACGAAGCGAAGCGCAACACTTATGAGATATTTTTATGCATCTGTACTTATTGTTTGAATTCATATTCACTAAAATTTTTAAAATATACGCGTAAAAATTGTAATGGGATATCTTGGCTTCTCGAAACTGTTTATAATTATGAATTATGAATTATGAATTTTTTGTTCTATATATATTTCTCTTTATTATGGGTAAAGTAATAAATGTTTATGACAAAATAGAAAATTATTATGAAGAATACATTGATTTTTTTATTCAGAATTTTGCGGAATTACTAGAAGTGACACTACTTAAAAAATTATTTAAAAAAAAAATAAAAAAGAACCCATTTTACTTTTTGGATATGTTATAGGTGAAGGAAATACCTGTCTAAAAAAGTAATACACTGTAAAAAATCCTTGATCTTTTTTGGTTTTTCGTTACCTAAATTTTTTTTTTTTATAAAATATAAGGGCAATTACTAGAAGTGACACTACTTAAAAAATTATTTAAAAAAAAAATAAAAAAGAACCCATTTTACTTTTTGGATATGTTATAGGTGAAGGAAATACCTGTCTAAGAAAGTAATACACTGTAAAAAAAATCCTTGATCTTTTTTGGTTTTTCGTTACCTACAATTTTTTTTTGTTATAAAATATAAGGGCAATTACTAGAAGTGACACTACTTAAAAAATTATATAAAAAAAACTAAAAAAGAACCCATTTTTATTTTTTGATATGTTATAGATGAAGGATAAACCTTTCTAAAAAATTAATACACTGTAAAAAAACCCTTGATCTTTTTGGTTTTTTCGTCAGTTAAAATTTTTGTAGGGGGATGTAAGAAAAGATAAACTCACTGTTTATTGTTGTTGTTTTGTTTAAGCTTTGATATTGTTGCGAGTAAGACTTTGAGTGTTTAAAACTTTTATTCGCTTTAGGATTTTATTCGTATAATATTTTTAGCTTTTCTAAAATCTTAGGAAAAGGTTTCCTGATGAGCTGGCCTAAGCAACCAGTGAAATGCGCATAGAAGCTAGCTTTCCCTCAACAATAAATTTCAGTGTATTTATCAAATATGATAAATTGGGAATTTAGCACGTCATACAGAAATCGTATTAATGATAAATTTTGTATTCCCGTAAATAACTTTGATAATATACTCGCATGTGCCCGTGCAGAAAACTGAATTGGCAAATTGGTTTTTTTTGTTGTTTTCTTACGAAGACAATAGAATGAAACAATTTGTTTTTTAATTTTGTTTTTTCTTTTTACCCACTTACAACTACAATTCGAGTCGGAAAGAACCCAACCAATTGTAGGGGGATGTAAGAAAAGATAAACTCACTGTTTATTGTTGTTGTTTTGTTTAAGCTTTGATATTGTTGCGAGTAAGACTTTGAGTGTTTAAAACTTTTATTCGCTTTAGGATTTTATTCGTATAATATTTTTAGCTTTTCTAAAATCTTAGGAAAAGGTTTCCTGATGAGCTGGCCTAAGCAACCAGTGAAATGCGCATAGAAGCTAGCTTTCCCTCAACAATAAATTTCAGTGTATTTATCAAATATGATAAATTGGGAATTTAGCACGTCATACAGAAATCGTATTAATGATAAATTTTGTATTCCCGTAAATAACTTTGATAATATACTCGCATGTGCCCGTGCAGAAAACTGAATTGGCAAATTGGTTTTTTTTGTTGTTTTCTTACGAAGACAATAGAATGAAACAATTTGTTTTTTAATTTTGTTTTTTCTTTTTACCCACTTACAACTACAATTCGAGTCGGAAAGAACCCAACCAATTGTAGGGGGATGTAAGAAAAGATAAACTCACTGTTTATTGTTGTTGTTTTGTTTAAGCTTTGATATTGTTGCGAGTAAGACTTTGAGTGTTTAAAACTTTTATTCGCTTTAGGATTTTATTCGTATAATATTTTTAGCTTTTCTAAAATCTTAGGAAAAGGTTTCCTGATGAGCTGGCCTAAGCAACCAGTGAAATGCGCATAGAAGCTAGCTTTCCCTCAACAATAAATTTCAGTGTATTTATCAAATATGATAAATTGGGAATTTAGCACGTCATACAGAAATCGTATTAATGATAAATTTTGTATTCCCGTAAATAACTTTGATAATATACTCGCATGTGCCCGTGCAGAAAACTGAATTGGCAAATTGGTTTTTTTTTGTTGTTTTCTTACGAAGACAATAGAATGAAACAATTTGTTTTTTAATTTTGTTTTTTCTTTTTACCCACTTACAACTACAATTCGAGTCGGAAAGAACCCAACCAATTGTAGGGGGATGTAAGAAAAGATAAACTCACTGTTTATTGTTGTTGTTTTGTTTAAGCTTTGATATTGTTGCGAGTAAGACTTTGAGTGTTTAAAACTTTTATTCGCTTTAGGATTTTATTCGTATAATATTTTTAGCTTTTCTAAAATCTTAGGAAAAGGTTTCCTGATGAGCTGGCCTAAGCAACCAGTGAAATGCGCATAGAAGCTAGCTTTCCCTCAACAATAAATTTCAGTGTATTTATCAAATATGATAAATTGGGAATTTAGCACGTCATACAGAAATCGTATTAATGATAAATTTTGTATTCCCGTAAATAACTTTGATAAATTTTTTTTGTTATAAATTTTTTTACAGTGTATTTCTTTTTTTTTTTTTTAAACGTGTCATAAAGCCTGTTAAAATATCTTTTTAATGATACCAAGATCATGGAAATCGGTTTAGCCGATTTTGAGTTATTGTAGTTTAAATGGAGCTCTTTTCGACCATTTTCGCGTTTTTTCGAAAACGTTCCCACTGTGTCACGCCCAAAAAATCGCAAAACAGTCATTTCTAAAAATGAGAGTTTGTTTGTATTGATCAAATTTAGCTATGAACAAAATTTCATCGATATCTGAGGGGGTCGGGTTCAATGCATCTCGATTTTTACATGAAATTCATCATATAGTAATTAATAATATATTATCACAATCACTATTCATTCCATTCAATTGCACAAGTTTGCAGTACATTGCGTTCAGGAAAAATTTTAGCCGTCACTGACTATATATGTAATAGAAATTTTCAATGTATAATTAGAATTTTTAACCTGCTCTAGTTTTTGCGATATAGCGCTATATTAAAAATTAAGGCACTTGCAGGACATATGGTAGCATAACTTAAGAAGGCTTTGCAGTAATAAGTAAGTTAAAAAAAATTCAAAAATCGACATCAAAATTATTGTTAATAATATATATATATATATATAAAAAAAAATATTCAAAAATCGACATCAAAATTATTGTTAAGAAGTTCGAAAATTTTTTTTAAATCTGCGCAGTGGTTTTAGAGTTATCACAAAATATAGAGAAAACTTATTAAGCTATGCTGCTTAATGTGCACAGAAAAAATTCTCGAAAATTTTTCCTTAATTAAAGCATTAATCAAAAATATAATGGGTTTTAATTAAAAATTTAATCAAGTAAATTAAACTTTTAATCAAGTGAATTAAACGTTTAATTAATACTATTAACTGGTTTAATTGATACTATTAATTTGTTTACTGGTGCAAATTTAATTAATTTTGTAATTAATATCACAAATTTTTTAATTGAAATCAATTTTTATTTTTTTCTGTGTGGTGAAACGTCTTTATTTTTTAATACTCGCATAAACTAGAGCGGATAGAAAAAACGGAGCGTAGATTCGCGTTCAGCGTTCCAAATAACTAAAGACACAACTTTTATTTCTAGCAAACAAAAAATGTTTTCGAGTTTCGCATTCGACAAACTATTTTTGCTGGATATCGAACATCGCCTATTAAATGTCAAATTAGAAATATAAGTTGACAGCACTTCCGAAAATTTCGTTTTACGTCGAATTTGTTAACCAACACAATTTTGCTGCAAATAAATTAAAAAAAAACCTAATTAACCCTAGAGTACTAACCATATTTTACATACGTTGTAACTAATGATCGTCGATTCGACGATGTATATTTTAACAGCCTGTAACTTTGGCTTAAAACCAAATATACTTTTTCAATGAATGCTTTTGATCATTGGGGCACCCTATAAATCCATATAAAAAAAATTATTTAATTTATATTCCTATAGATAAAAGAAATATTTAATTTTTGTACTAATTCATTTTATGTTGAACATATTTTAGGGATCAAACAAAAGGACCTAAAAAATATTGTGAAGAAAGCTAAAAACTAAAAAAGAGGCAAAACTTAAAAACGACATTTTTAGCTTTAAAAAAATAAAATTTTTTTTTTTTTTTAAATAACACTTTGAGCAAGAGCCACAAAGCTCAACTTTGTGTTCTCCGCATATGGGTTTTTCGCATATATCACATTTTTATTTTGACATTCGGCATTTTTTCGTATAGGCATGAGTTACACATACTTCATTTGTGTTTTTTTTTTGTATTTTCTCCTTAGCTGGTCATTGTTGCCACTATTGTTTGGAGTAACAACATTTGCATATTTGCTCTTAAAACTGAAAAATAAAAGTCACGTCAATACTAACCATCGACGATTCGACGAGTACAAGACCAATAATAGCAATGTTCTAGCAACGCGGTTTAAAAAACGCAATTACACACAGCAAAAGTAAATCATCTACTAACAGCATACAAAATTTTAGATTGTTAGGCACACCCATTTAAAAGTAAATGAATTGAAAGGGTGCGATGCTCGTCGAAACGTCGATCATTAGTACTCTAGGGTTAAAAGCTCTGGTCAATTAAAAATGTATTGCCACAGCAGTTTATATTAATATAAAAGTTAGGCGTGCCTAATTTTGTAATAATCTTTTAAATAAATCTGGTTTCTTGATCACAAGCTTTACATAAGTACCTTCCTAGTCCAATCAATAGAAAGTAATTGTAAGTGAAAAGTAATTTCAAGAATTAAAAGTTGAACAACAGACTGTTATTTTTGCCTTCTACCCAAATCGGCATATTTTTTCACTGAGTCTTTATACCGCTTTTATACAAATATCCACTAGAAAAAACATTTCAGCACAAAAAGCATTACACAAAAATTATTTTAGTCGAAGCATTATTTTCCCAACAGATCAACAGGTAAATTTTTGCAAAATAGTCACGCTTATTTCTCACGCGTCCTTCTCTTTTTTCCAATTTATAGTGGAAAACAAAAAACACGATTACCGACCATGTGTGTGGCTTATGCAGTCTGTCAACACCAATAATCCTTATCAACCGGATCAATAGGGGTATTTCCATTGGTATTTACTTAAGTACATATTGCTCATTCACTTCAATAGTGCTGTAACTCAAAAAGTACGAATTTAAAGTTAATTATGCAGAATTGTGCGCAATATCATAATAATTACGAAATACGAAATGAAAAACTTATTAAACTCACTTTTACAATTCGTATTTATTTGTAAAGTGTATCAAAATATCGGTCGACTTAAAATCACTTTTTAAATCTAGCTAACGATAAGAAAAAGTACATGTAGTAAAAGTTAGCAAGTAAGCGAGCGTATAAAAAATCCAAACTAACGCACTTTCGAAAAAAATATGTACAAAATCCCACAATAAATTAACAAGCCTTCTCAAAAAAAAAAATTATACACAAACTTCTACCATTAATTAAATATTAACAAATTATTTATGATTATTTTAGTGCTTCGCAGTAAATAATATTGATAAGATTGTGGAAAAGTTTAATTATAGAATTCCTGTTGGGGGGTATGTTTGACCTTCATAAAAACCAAAATTTATTGATAGAAATTATTAATAAAAATATCATAACAACAATATACAGTAGATAACGGATATAAGAACATCTCATATAAGAAAAAACGATTTTAAGAAAGTATGTATTTAAAAAGCTTCGTGTCGCTTTTCATTTGTGTTAATATTAGGGTATTCATTTAATCGGGTTTTTGCTTTAATCGGGGTTAATCGCTCGATTAATTATTCGAGGTTTTGGTTTAATCGGTTAATTTTGTTATTGATCGGTTAACCGGTTAGTAAGGTTTTTTTTCTAAATTAAGTAATTCCAATGAATAAAAATTAGAAATTATTTATTATTTGGAGTTTATTAGTAAAAAAAACAATAACATAATTCTTGAACTTAAACTAGCAAACAAAAAAAAAAAAAATTAATAACTATGTAATACATATTTTTTAATAAATAAAATAATAAAATAAAATTAATTAAGTGGATGCAATTCCGTCTCATGGAGTGTCTGTGGGTTGGAAGCACTCCATATTCGACAATTTTGTTTGTTTACGTTGCCGTTCAAATCGAAATGGGCCTCGTCAGACATGAAAAGATAGTTCAACATGTTTCCATCCTCTTTCCCCATTTGAAGCATCTTCTGGCAAAATTCCAAGCGAATCGGCAAGTCTGCACCGTTCAGTTTGTTGGCCATTTGAATTTTATGTGGGAATAAGTCCAAATCTTTGTGCATAATTGACTGTAATGACTGTCTGCTTATACCCATTTGAGCAGATAAGCTTCTTGTCGAAACTCTTGGATTGTGTTGTATCGCAGCAGCTACAGCAGCGATTATTTCCTCCGTTCGAACTGAAGGGTTTCGATGGTAAGGTCTTCTGTTGACTGTCCCATGCTCGGCAAAATTGTTTACAAGTCTCATTATGGTCCATCTGCTCGGAGGATTGCCGCCAAATGTGCGCCTATACTCTCTTGTTTCGGTGTCAAAGTTATCCATTTTTGTCAAATCTAAGAATCAATCTGCAAAATAAAAAATAAAATGGACCACAAAAAAGTTATTACATTTTTTTTTTGGTAGCGGCTTTCATCAGCCACCCTGTACATTATATGTATTGAAATGTATGAGAGCATTTTATTAATCATTTCAATAGGTTAAGGAGATCTAATGTTTTTGAAAAAAAAATTTGTTTAAATGTTTAGGATTTAAGCGATTCTTTTCTTTTGTTTTGATAAACTTGACTTGGAAAAAATTCTTTCACTTATCGAAGATGTTGGAGAAATCGAAAGCAACCCATAATAGGGATTATCTAATTGCTCAGTCCTTTTCCTTTAATCATTTTAATCTTCTATTGTGCCATTAGAGTCCTGTTTTAATTTTGTAAATGCTTATCACTTCTAATTATTTCGGTTTACTCTGTTGTTGTGTTATTATCGAGAGTTTCTTCTGTTGTCAGCTCGTCATCTAACTCATCCTGACAAAGCTCAGCACCGAACATTCTGCAAAAAAGTTTATTTCCGAATTCACAAATTTCTGTTTTTGTACTGTATTTTAGGAATGTATTTTTAGAATAAATTATTTTGTATGAAAAAATATTTCTAAACACATCTTTGTTGGTGTACTTTGGTGCAGATAACATTGTAAAATTCTACATGGTTGCATTGTAGAATGCATTTAAAAAAGCGAGTGGCTTTGCAACTGACGTTTTGGAACTCACACATAATTAAAAACACAAAAAAATATGCTTTAATACTACAAAAAATTCAAAATTTTGTTACATCGGTTAATCGGTTAATCGATTGAAATTAACCGGTTTAATCGTTAATCGAAAAAAGCCAATTTTTAATTAACCGATCAGTTAATCGGGTAGTAATTAATCGGTTAACCGATTAATGGTTAATTGAATAAATACCCTAGTCAATATAAAAAGTATTCTGTATAGGAAAACTTTTCATTGGAAAAAAACTAATACAAGAAATATTTTGCCATGCACTTATAATAAAAATGCGTACAAAACATATTTTTTATAACACTCATAAAATTATTACAGTAACTGATTGTGGGTTATTAAATTCGTTTTCCGTACTGTTAAAATTGAATAAAAATATAGTTATTTTACGAATAATTTTATTTTTTAACATTTATGTTTGTTATTCAAAAAACAAACTTCCAAAAAATAATGTTTTCCGTATTTATTTCGTTATGTAGTTTGATTTTTGTCGTCAAAAAATATATTTTTTAAAAGTAAAAACTCTACAATTTTAAGGAATATACTGTTTAATAAATAAAAAATGTAAAAATTAATGTAAAAAGCATTTGTTTTAAATGAAATGTAAATGATCCGTTTTTTAAATAAATTTTAAGTTTTTAAAAATGAATTTTCGTTTGAATTTATAACTTCATAATTTTTTGAGTGAATAAATTTTTTTTAGGGCAATACTGTATTTGCAATATCCCACCAAGTGTTAACATAAAGGCTGGTCCAACCAAAACGGACGATGTTAATCGTAAATAAAACAACATGTTTTCAGAGAATTATCTTTATATTTTGTATTATTATTAAAGGATCTATCACAATTTTGTGTGAAACAAAATATCGGCCAAATGCTCTCCACGGCTTCGGTGACATACCTCTCGTTTTCCCACGACCACGACCACGACCATTGAATTTATTGTGCAAAAGAGCGATTGTTTCTTTGGCAGTATGGTAAGTGGCACCATCCTGTTGGAACCATATATCATGCAGGTTCATATCCTCAACATCTGGCCACAAGAAGTCCATTATCATCTTGCGATAGCGAACACTATTCACGTTAAATGCGTGGCTGACCTAATTTTCGAAGACGTACGGCCCAATGACACCGCCAGCCCTTAAACCGAACCAAGTAGTCACTCCTTGTGAATGCATCGGCTTTTTAACAACCAATAGTGAGTTCTCATTTGCCCTAATGCGGCAAATCTGCTTGTTAACGAATCCGATTATGCTAACCAAAAATATCACGAAGTGCACGAAATGCGTAAAAGGATTCAACAATCTTTACGCGCTGCTCTTTTGTGTACCTCTCCATGGTTGATATCCAACCAAGTGTATACATTTGAATGCGCTTGTTAAACCAAACGTTTTTGTTTTCTTAAAGTAAGAAATTTATTAAAAGAGTATACACTTTTATTAGATATAAATTTCTTATAAAAAATAATTGCTTGAAACAAAACCACGCTTAAAAGAACATTTTCGCTTTTTTTTTAATTTCTTATATCCGTTACCTACTGTGGCAAGTAATTAATTTTAATACTGAAAACGTCACAGAATCTAAGTAGATTAACATTATTATTATACAGTCGAACTTGATTATAATGAACTTCTGTACAATGAAGATTATAAATTATAAATTGAATTCATAAACAGAGGCTGACTTCCAAAACGTACTAATACAAAGTTCGTACACAATTTTACTACTGTATTTCAACCAAGTACACGTACAAAGTACCGAAACAATGCAACTGTGTGTTTTGTTTATTAAAACGTTTTGAAATGTAAGTGATGAAATGCATAACACTTTTAAAATAAATCTGTATTGCTTGCAAATAAAATGTTAAATGTCACAAAGCATCAACTTTAAAACCGATGCTCTGATTGCTTTTTTGATGCATTACTAAAACTTAGCAGTGACGTTTTGGAAGGGTTTGCATTGTATATATATTGTACTGCGGCGTTATGAAACATTATACTTTGTTCTAATACAAAGCAATTGCCGTTTTGGAAGTCAGCCAGAGCTTCTTCGTTAAAATTTAAGTATAATTTGATCTCTCTATAATGAATTTTCATACCGTCAAATTTTGTTTACAATGAACAAATTCTTCAAGTACAAAGTTGACTCTCATGCATGAAAAAAAAGTTTTTTGTTAGGGGATTCCTATAGATGAAAATAAGAACAAAGGAAACAAATAAAAAAGTAAAGTTGGTCAAGCCCGACCATTTGATACCTTACACTACAGTTTTTAAAAACAAATTTTCAAGAGGGTACCCTATTTGGGACCTATGGGCAATCATGGAGCCGCCAGAGCAAAATTATGTTATGAGATTCAGATTCATGTTTAAGTTCTGTTTGCCGTATATAATTATGATATTGGCATCCATGATATCAGATTTTATTGGGTTCAAGTATTTTTAGAAAGGGGGGTTTAAATGGGATTTATGGTTAATATTGGACTTGCTAGCACAACATTTGGTCGTAATATAGAAGCTATCGTAATAATTATTGTCGCCGGTTTGTTTGTCAATGCCGATATTAATAAGAAATTTATGGCATACAAAGCTTTTTAAGGTAGTAGTATTTGTTTTTTGTATTTGCTATGGACAAATATAGCTCGATTTCACAAAAAATTTGGTAAGATGATTTATATTGCAATAAAATAAGTTTGGACCAAATTTAATCTAAATACTAACATAATAAGATGGTTTAAGAGCACAAGGACTTTATTCCGGAAAGAAGCTTATATGGGGGCTATATGGAATTATGGGCCAATACTGACCATTTTCAAAATGCTTGTTCCCTGTACAAATTAGAAACTATGTACCAAATTTAATCACATGTTCTGAAAAATTGCCACCTGGACTTTGCGTACAATATTTACATAGACAGCTAGCCAGCCGCCTGGACGGAAGAACATCGTTAGATCGATTCAAAAATTGATTGTAAGTCGATCGTTATACTTAAAGGTGATTAAGGTGGAAGAAGGAATTACAAAAACAAAATATTGTTAAGCAGTTTAGAATTCCTCCCAGCAGTTTATCAAGTATTTCAAAAAGCTTAATGTTGTTATTCAAAAATGTAAAATACATGAAGTCAAGCAATAACCGCAAAAGTTTTCAAACTTGCCTATTTGAGAATTTTGATAATGCAATGCTAAAATGGATAACCGCCGCACGTGTAAGAGTGTAATCCAAACTGATTATTTTAAATATATTCAAAATTGGAACGTTACTGACCGGCTCACTGACTGATTCATCATCGCACAGGCTAAATGCCTAAAGCTAAAAATTTGAAATTTAAACTCGCCCCAAATCGATCCACTAAGACGGGATTCTTGGAAATCAAATGTTTAGGTGGTTAAAAAGGCTAAAAATGGGTAAATTCGGTGACTTTATATTCCCAAAGCTGAAAGCAACGCAAACAAATTTAAAACTTATCGTTGTTCTATAGAAAAATAAGCGGACAGGTGTCTGGTACTTTTTGGAAATTTGGTCCTTTTAGGGAGTAAACTGACAAAACCTGGGGCCTAATCCTGGTAGTCGTGATCGAGTACTTTCTCGATTCGAAAGCAATTTTATTTCAATCGATACTGAACGAATCGCAATTATTTTTTCCGTATTGTGAAGCTCAAACTAATGCTTTATAACACTGAACAAATAATTCTGATTCGTTCAGTATTGACTGAAGTAATTAGATATTAAATTGCTTTCGAATCGAGAAAGTACTCGATCACGACTGCCAGAATCAGGCCCCTGTATTTTAAAACTTTTTCGCAACTTATGCTAGGAACACAACTGGGACGAACGACGAAGTTCGCCCTACACGACGAATTTTTTAGTAAAAATTTTTTAGTAAGTTCGTCGTATGAAACGCAATAACGACGAATAACTAACAGCTTTACTAATTGAAAAAGTTCTTTGCTGTTTGTGCAAAGAGAGAGAAATAGCGTGACCATATAAAAAAAAATTACTCAAAAAAACACAAACATTAACAAAAACACAATTTAAAACTATTCTTATAGTTATCTTCTTTGTATATATATTTAAGATGCGATAAAATAATAAAGAACAATTATTAAAGTAAAAAAGTAACTTTAAATTTAATTTTCATTAAATTATTCTTATGAAGAAAGGAATTTTACAACATGAAAATCAATTAAAATTGTTATCGATAATCTTTCATTCTTGACCTTGGCCGGGGCTCGAACCCCAAATCCATCTGGGGAGATCGAGTGGTTGCGATCGAAACATGTCATGGTAACCTGCCGGCCCGGGTTCGAGCCCCGGCCACGGTCAAGAATGAAAGATTATCGATAACAATTTTAATTGATTTTCATGTTGTAAAATTCCTTTCTTCATAAGAATAATTTAATGAAAATTAAATTTAATGGACTTAAGCCTAATTAAAATTCTTGAAAATTTGGATTAAAAACCATAAATAGTTCAACAAAATGACCACAGTACTAATTATTGTAAAAAAGTAACTTTATATACTAAAATACTTGAAAACTAAAATCAAACATGGTCACCCGGTACTGATTTGTTCGTCGTTCACCGGCGTACGACGAATTTCGGCCGACGCCATGATTGTGTGTATTTTCATATACACAAACATGTTTTCCCAGTTGTGTTCCTAGCATAAATACAAATACGAATTTGGTACTTTTTCGAATTTCTAACGTTTAAGGGGTGAAAATCGTATCTATTTCTTGTACATTTCCACAAAACATTTGTCTCTCTTCATTGACATATCTATACATTAGGCCGTCTCAGTTTCTTTATACTTTTTTTGAAATTCCTTCATGAACATCGATTTTCTTAATCTCTAATCTTCTCTAAAAACCAAGAATTTTGGTGCATAATACTTAAAAATTGATGAGCGCGAAGTGATCTTTTAAATCGTTTTTCGTTTTTTAGTTCTTTTTTTCCAAAAAATTATAAAATCTTGCTTTAGTACTTTGCCTCTAACTCAAGCAGATCTTAACGGACTTGAACCTTTTTACAGGCATTAGAAAGCTTATTAAATTTCCTAAATGATTCTTTTAGCAACATTGCCATTTTGTTCGATGCTTTTTTATTCATAGCATTAAAATATCAGATTTTCATATACGAACTTATAAATTTTTTTTTTTAATTTTGGCTTACCTATTCTTATATAAAAATTGAACGAGGCAAAATTTTTATATTCTGTAAATGCAAAATGGTAGGAAATTTTAAAATAAAGATTTTGGTGTATAACAGTAGCATTATGTCAAAAAAAGTTGAAAAGTTCAATTTTTATATTAGAAAAGGTACTCAATAAGTAATAAGGTTTAAATCCATTAAGAACTGCTTGAGTTAGAGGCAAAGCACTAAAGCAAAATTTTTAAATTTTTTTCAAAAGAATGCATTTTTCCTAAAAAACGATTTGAGAGACCACTTTCCTTCCGTTCATCAATATTTAAGTGTTGTACACCAAAATTCTTGGTTTTTAGAGAAGATTAGAGATTAAGAAAATCGATGTTCATGAAGGAATTTCGAAAAAAATGAAAAGTGAGATGGTCTAATATACTTATATATACAGTATAAATTCGATAATCCGGACTCCACTAATTTGGAATATTCGGTAATCCGGACAAAATTTTCCAGCTCATTGCGTATTCTATAATCCGGATTAATTGCAAATATATAGTCCGGATTGAATAACACCCATTTTAATTTATTTTTTTATTCAAATCACAGCATGCTTTAAAAAATACAGTCATTGCGTATTCTATAATCCGGATTGATTGCAACTCTATAATCCGGATTGAATAACACCCGTTTTTTATTAATTTTTTTTTATTCCAATCACAGCATGCTTTGAAAAATACAGTTAGAATAGTGTGATATAAGTATGTTTCCACATGCGTTTTTTCTGCTATGAATTATTATAATTTTTAATAAATACATACATGCGGTAATCCGGATAATTCGCTAATCCGGATTGGGGTCTGCAATCAAATTTCCGGATTATCGAATTTTTACTGTACTTACGTTTTAAGTTATGGGCTTAGAACTTAGAAACTCAAAATTATATGTTCAAAATCCTGATTAAATATCAACCTATAAGATAAATAATGTTGAGACTTTTTTGTTTAAACCTAAAAACATAAACTTTAGCTAAAAAATTTGTCCACGAAAGAAAAGGAGCCGCTAGTTTTAAATAAAAGAAGAAAAAATATAATTTATGTGTATTAAAATTTCTATATAATAAAGTGCTTTAATGGTTGCATGCGAGTTTGTTATAGGGAAGTTCGACTGTGCTCTTGTATGAAAAACAATAGCGAAGATCAGTGTTGAGTACAAGTGGGCTTAGGAAGGAGCAAATGCAAAATATCGTAGCTCTTTTAGGAGATCTAATGAAAACTCAAGCGAAATTCAGTGTTCGGTGCGTTTTGTTATTGCAATATTTTGGCATTGTTAGTGAGCAGTATTTACAGCAACGTTGCAATGCTAGATACAAATTAGGTCAGCCGTCACCTAATATACAGAATTAGTAGTCGCAAAAATTTACAAAATGGTGTTGGATTATTTTGTAAACATTTTTTTCAAAATGCAACGAAGCTGTGCAAAAGAAATTTCAGATTTGTTGAACTATTCTAAATAATTGTTAACAAATGTCAGCTGTTCGTAGCAAAAAAAGTTAATTTTGTGTTTTTTGTATTTGGATTTCAAACAAAAGCTACAATATTTTACATTGCTGCTGTGTATTTTGTTTTTAGATCTAACAAAAGTGCTACGATATTTCCTAATTACTCTTTTGCAAGACCATTTGCACCAAACACTGAACTTCTCTAATAATTTTTTTACTGGCCTTATAAAATTTAGAAAATCTTTATAAACTTTGCCATAAATATTCCATTGTTAGCATAATTGTCTTTTTTGTTCAAACTCAATTTAATACCTTTATCTTGCAAATTCTTTTATTAAACAATGTAAACTTGCACAAGAATTTTAATCCATACACAAACTTTTAAAACTATTTTAATCACCATTTTATAAATTAAAATAACTTTAGCATCTTTTACTTATTTAACAGAATTTTAGCTTTGGAGTTGTTTAAGCAAGTAATCTAACTTATAAAACATAAATTAAAACAAGGTTAATAGTAAATTTGCAAGTAAAAACTTTTAAGACTATTAAACATTTTTTATGACGTAAAATGTAAACTAAAATAATATCGTAGTATTAAATTTTCTTAGAATACAAATTCAAGGTGTCTAAAAAGAAATAAACATTTGTTAAGCTGACAGAAAATATCATAAGCCTTTTTTATTGCATTTTGTTGTCGAGTTTTAATCTGAGAGCCATGCCGGGTATGCCAGAGGTAGCCTTGCTTTTGGGAATTACGTCCCTATTAAGCGGAACGCGAGCTGTGTATGAAAGAGTTTTATAAGAATGGCGATTCAGTGACTATAGCGCGAAGAAGATTTTGCATTATTCGAGTTTTTCGTCACTTAAATGATGAGCAAAGTCTCACTCTCATTCGAAAATGGGTCAAAAATATGGAGAGACTGTTTCAAAACGAGAAGCATAATTCATAAATTGGTGTTCTAAAATCCGCATGTTTTTGTGTATTCGAAGTTTTAGTTGGAAAAAACTTTAGTTACGCTAAAGATCGCTAATTTGCTAATCGCAGCATGATAGCAGAGTCTAAAAATTATTAAAAATTGTGAAAGCTGTAAAGAATAACAGGAAAAAATCGCTGCTATCGCGAGCATGGCTAAAATTCGTGAAAAATTGCAAACATTTTAACAAACACTAAAATTTATTTAAAGTCGCTAAGTGGGTGAAAAGGCAATATGTCGGAAAATAACAAAAGTAGCAAAAATACCGAAAGTTCGCGAAAATTTTTAATATTTCAATCAAGCCATAAAATTAACTAAAAGTCCCTAAAACTCTAAGAGTGGGTTTTTAACATCGAGCTTAATCTTAGCAGCAAACTATAATTAATTAATCTGAAAATAAATTTTATTAAGTACTTATGGTGTTTGCCGGTTTTAAGAGGTAGTTAGCGAGGTTTAGCAGCATTGTCATACTAAATTACAACAAATGGCAGCAACATATTTAAAAATGGCAACATTTTATCAATCCACTTAGCATTTTATCCAGAAGAAGAAGAATTTTCGCCCTTTTAGTTCTTATAAAAAGAAAATTAATTCTTATAATTATTTTATCACTAAAGTCTTCATCTTTACTAGAATAATCCATTTTTCGGTTTTCTAAAAAAATTTTTTTAACAGCTGCTTTTGTTAAACATGTGTATGTGTTGACATTTGATAATTAAGTTTAAACTACCAACATTGGCCGCTTAAACTGGCAAATAAAAGATATGAATCCTCATCTTAAAAACTAAAAACATAGATCAAAGATGACTAAATATCAAATCTCCCTGTTTAATACCACCCTAAGGAAGGAATTACAAAAATTCGGTAAAAAGTGGTAAATAAGCGGAAATTCGTAAAAATTTGCTAACAGCGGCATGATAGCAAAGGCTACCTACTATTTTTTTATAAATCGTTAAAGCTGTAAGGAATCAGAAAACTTACAAAAACAATTTGCTTTTATCGCGAACATGACAAAAATCCGCGAAAAATTTCAAAATTTGAAACAAGGCCAAAAACTAATTTGAGATCGTTAAGTCGATTAAAACGAAACAAATTGTCGGAAAATAACACAAAAAGCTTTAAAAAAATGATCTATAATTACACCAAAATCAAAGAAAAAGTCGATTTTAAATTTTTGGTTAGTTAGGGCCTTTTGCGTTTTAGGTAACGATATATTTTTGATTAAACTGTGCCCATGTTCTGTAACTCTCGCGTTGAGAAAGTTGTAAATTGAAACGTGTGAAATGAAACAAAAATGCCATATATTGAAACAAACAGCAGTTTTTCTCACTAAACTGTGTCTGTAACTTTTTTGGCGGGTACTAACTGTCTCGTAAGGAAATTACTTGCCAATTTACAGAAAAAGTGCTTCTGTAACATTTCTGTGAGAAAAGTTCCCGCTTTGAATAAACTTACGAATAGAAATGGGGCGAAAAAATTAACGCTAAAAAACAATTAAAAATACAAAAAAAATAATAATTATAATAATATTTTGTTCTTAGCACATTTTTTAATTGTTTAACTATTTTGCTTCTAATATATTTATAAAATATACGAATGCTTTCAAAGTTTGTTTCCAAACAACAAACATTAAAGTCGCACCTTACATTATTTGGTAAGGCCGACGGTTGTATTTTCGCCGCCGTCGTTGAAAAATTTTTAATTTTAGTAAATTTTGGTCGCCGTCAACGATATGTGTGACTGGCGTTCTCAACGTCTGCAATGGCACATCGGCTTCGAGTAGAATTGTATAATGAAATCTATAACGTAACGACGTAATCTCTTTTGATAGTTTTCGACATGAGTAACAGACAAAGTTTTTTCTAACTTTTCGAGAAACGGTGGAATATTATGTTTCACATCGTTTCGATGCGAGAAGTTCTCACTATAGTTACAGAACATGGGTTTAGGTTGACTTTAACAACATTTTGTTTTACGATGACGCTAATTTTCACCTTAATGGGCACCTAAATAAGCAAAACTGCCTCTACTGGGATGCAACGAATCCGAAGCACAAGCAAGAGAGTCCACTTCATTTACCAAAGTGATTGTATAGGCAGCGATGTCAACGCGAGGAATTTTTGAAAATTTTAGAGTTCGAGGAAATAAATGCCGTGAACGCGAAGGTTCATAAATAAGCCGATATCGTTTTTGAGAAATAAATTCCAAAATAATACACAGGTTTAAAAATTTTGCAAAAAGTTTTCTTTTGCTAAAAATGATAGTTGCTTTAGTTTTCACTTTAGCTTTCACTTTATGTATAGTAGCATAACATGGGAAGGGTTTCCCTTTTTAGTAAAAAAACTCTGAATTTCGGCAACAAAATTATCTTTAGGTCGTGCAAACATTCCTTCTAAACTCGCGCAGCAATTCAAGATATATCTTTAAAGTTTGACCAAAAAAAATAAAAATTAAATGTTTTTTTGTTTAAGAATCCATAAAAATAAATATACAACAAGAACCCAGTTTTGGTCCAATAGCATGTAACATGTAGAATATATTCCAAAAGAATTGAGCTCTTTTTCATTGAAATTGGTGCTCATCTTTTGGTTTTATTTACAATTTAGTGAGAGTGTTATTACTAGCCACATTAAACTAAATTGAAGCCAATTTCACCACAATTTTAGAACTCGTTATGGTTTAGGTTCTATCAAAGTATTTTACGTAGGCTTTATATGGTCTCTGTGGTTAATTATGGACTAATCATTACAAAAATTATAACAGGTAGAGCCCGACCTTATACCACGCACAGTATTTTTACAGACACACTTTTAAGATGGCCCCCTATTTAAGATCCATGAGTGATCATAGACCCGCCAAAACAAAATTATATTATACTTATAAGGTTAAGAATCAATAAGAGTTCTTTGTGTTGGATATCATATAACTATCTACATCTTCGTAAGATATTATCGTTTTTCAGTGATTTAAGGGATGGGGTTTACATGATGGAATTACAAACACATAATGTTGATATGGCATAGCTGCTATCGTATGTCAATACCAGAGAACAATCAATCCAATCAAACTTGCGCAACCGCATACATTCGCTGCGGGTTTAAAGTCATTCAAATAATGCACATCGTGCTTTGTTATTTATACCATCGTTTAGCTTCGTTTGTCAATTAAGATGTTTGTGTGTTTGGTCCGACAATGATTGTTTTGGTAAAGAAAAAAAAAAAACAAACAAAAAAGCCAGTTATCAAGCAATCATTACTCATGTAGGCATTCAGCAGTTGCTATTTAGTACAAGAAAAAAAATTGAGATGAAACGCAAACGCAAATAGGTACAAACAATTTCCATAGAAATAGAAGACTGTTGTTATTTTTTATAATTTCTTAAAATGTACGTAGTTCTGTATGTAAAATGTATTGTTGTTATTGTTATTGCTATTGTTGTTAATGTTAATGTAACAAAGCGACTCGTACTCCTACCACCTTAGTTCGTCGTTGTCTCATCGAGTGGACAATGACTACTTGAATGCAAAAGCAGAAGAATGTCTGCCTTTTGGTTTTGAGCAATTGTGTTATTGCGTTCGCATCAATAAATGCAAACAAAGCACTTTCTATTAAAAACTCACACATGCACAAATCAAATGTTTACCAAACGATGTGAAAATTACCAACGTTGAACTTTGTTTTGCAGGCACAGAGTTAATGTAAATTTAAACGTATGAGTAAATCAAGAAAAATAGTGATTTTTGCAGTTCTCTGGTCAATACTGACATTTATAAGGATGTTGTGACAATAAAGGCTGTTTTGTAATTTACATGCAGAGAAAAAACATGTTTAAATATGGTCACCCCCAAAAAAACTATTTTTAAAGAAAATTTTAAACATATTATGTTTAATTAAACCATATTATTGTCACTGACAACCATATTATGGTTAAATTAGTTCTCCATCAAGAAGCCACAACCATATTATGGTTGCCTCAAAACATGTTATGGTTAAATATGACAATAATTTGTTTAAAAATTAACAATATTGTGTTCCTCTTTTTTAAGAGCAACATGCTAGGGTTGAAAGCCAACCATGCTATTATAAGTGTTAAACATATATTAGTTATTTTTAACCTTAAACTGTTCGAAGGCAACCATATTATGGTTGTGGCTTCTTTACGGAGGACTAATTTAACCATAATATGGTTGTTAGTGACAATATTATGGTTAAATTAAACATAATATGTTTAAAATTCTCTTTAAAAATAGTTTTGTTGGAGGTGACCATATTTTAACATGTTTTTTGTCTGGGTGTATACACAGAAAAAAATTCAATTGTTATGTTGGATACCATATTCGTCAATACAATTAACTTTTTAATTGAAAAGGCACCAACAATTAAATTTGTAAATACAGAAAATGTTTTGTTAATAAAAATTGTTAAAACTCAACAAATGTTTTTAACAATGAGTTTGTTAAATTGAATACAATATTTGTTAACAATTACACTGTGCTCGAAAGTGACACTTTTTCAGACAAGCCGTTTTAGCATAATTCGGGTACTCTGAATTCAATGGTGCCCACCGTTTTTTTAGGTTAGCTCTTGATTTCGAGATATACCGTTATTTCGAAAATAGATGAGGTTGCACAACATATATTCGCGTAACTCAAAAACGGTTTAGTTTATTGAAATTACTAAAAAAACCGAAATTTCGCAATAAAATTTCCTTTAAGAAAAAAACTTTTGATTTTATTCACAAAAGTCATACATTTGACCCATCTAGGGGCATCCTAGAGTAATATTATCAAATATACAAAAACATTTTTATTTTTAGTTTTAATAATTTTCTTTATTTTTTTGAATATATCTTTTCCATTCAAAATCTTTTTTTAAAATCAACTTCGATTTATTAATACAGGTTCCTTTTTTATAAAAAATAAACATGAGTGTTTTGAATCAAAGTTAAAACCAAAGTTCTTGATAAATAAAATAAATGAAAATATTTGATAATATTTAAATTAAAGAAAATATATGATAAATAAGATCAACCCTTAATGAAGATAATTAATATTAAAAAGAAACATGTTGAAAATAACGCCATCGAACTTGGGAACATCAGCCAGTAATTGAAAAGGAAGCATAGTTGCTGTTGACATGTTTATAAGATAAAACTCTTTCTGATAATCCCTTTACCACTCCAAACTTATTTATATTTGTTATTGTACTTAAGAATTTTTATTTTAGCAGTTGTTGTAGCCGCCGCAAACCCCTCACAAGGCCCTTGTTTAAACTTGTTATGATTTATATTTTATTACGTATTAGCAATTAATGCACAATTATTGTTGTTTTTTTCCGTTTTTATGTGTTCAATATCTTGTTTTTAAAATTCAAATCAAGATTGTTTGCTATTTTTATTCAAAATTCGGACTTGAATTGCGTTGTCAGCGTCTTTTTTTTTTAAATTACGTTTTGAATCAGATTTCAACTTCTTATTGCAATAGCAGAATCTTGAATATTTGAAATTGAAATTGTTTTTCAATTTGTTTTCCTTTTTTCACAAAAGCAAAAGTTTATTAAAAAAAACTATTCACTGTTTTTTTTTATTCGTTTAATTCCACTTAATAATTTATTTTTTGTATTAATAAGTGGGGTTCGTAACTCACGACTGCGCCAGTAATATTATCAAATATACAAAAACATTTTTATTTTTAGTTTTAATAATTTTCTTTATTTTTTTGAATATATCTTTTCCATTCAAAATCTTTTTTTAAAATCAACTTCGATTTATTAATACAGGTTCCTTTTTTATAAAAAATAAACATGAGTGTTTTGAATCAAAGTTAATAACAAAGTTCTTGATAAATAAAATAAATGAAAATATTTGATAATATTTAAATTAAAGAAAATATATGATAAATAAGATCAACCCTTAATGAAGATAATTAATATTAAAAAGAAACATGTTGAAAATAACGTTGAATACAATTAATAAGGAGATTCACATACATTCATGTAACTCTAGGCGCTGCATTAGCTAAATTTAAAAATTTCAACCATACATACATATATGGCGGCTTAATAGAAATCTTAAATTTGGCAAAAATGCCCAGGAGTCGCCCCCAGTAAGATAAAATGTATGGCCGACCTCAATTAGTTTTTTGTCCTGCGTTTTATGAAATTCTTAAATTAATTAAAATTTGTAAATAAAATCCAAAGTTGGAAACAGATTTTAATCATTTATGGCTTGTTTTTTTTGCAGCTTCGTTTTTACTAGTCTGCAAAAAATTAGAAGCCTAGCTGCATTTTCCAATTTTTTATGAAATTTGAAAAAACATAAATTTCGAAATTTTCATAAAAAAATGTTTCTAAAACGACTGCTCATATTAAAAAAAATGTTACTTTTCTTAAAGAAATTTTTTGTAATTTCAATAAACTAAACCGTTTTTGAGTTACGCGAATATATGCTGTTCATCCTCCTCCATTTTCGATATAACGTCTTATCTCGAAAACAAGAGCTAACCTAAAAAAAACGGTGGGCACCATTGCATTCAGCGTACCCGAATTATGCTAAAACACCATGTGCCTGGCTTGTCTAATTTTGCAACTAGCATAGAGTTATTTATAATTTTTTATAATGAGTTTTTCATATTAACAAAATATATTGTTGCTTACTAAATTGAATCAGAAGATGCATTTAAAAGCTGTTTTTTATTAATTTTTTAATAACATACATGACACATAACATTACAATTTATTTAAGCCAGAAATTTATTCCTGGTTGCACTTGAAGGCTCTCAACTCAGCACAAAACGGAATCTTGACATAATAAGAAATATTTAAAAATTTATAATTTATAAAGGATCTGTTAAAATTTTTGTATGAATCATTAAATTATAACTTTACTTACCGTATAGATTGATTAAATTTTGCAATTATCATCGTATGGCATATTCTTTTAAAGATTTTTAATCGAAAATACAGATCTGTTTTTATATTATATTTTTAACTTTTCAACACAAAATTATTTTTTTCTATGATATACATAATTGTTAATTTTCTACAAATGAAACAAAATGTTAATATGGCAATTTACAAACACGTTAATTAAGAAAATTGTTAAAAATATTTCAAAAGATTTAACAAATTTTCTTTAATTACTTAATAACTTTTGTTATATTTTTCTGTGCATAATTTTAAATAGGACATATATTTTTGAGTGTTACACACAACAGCACAAACGCATAATACCCTCTCCATGTGATGTATGAAGAAAACATAATGAAAAATTAAGAAAGTTTTCGATTGTTTGTGTTGTGTTGCTTAAATTATACATTTGCAGAACGCAGAACCAGAAAAGAAAAATCAATCCATCCGTCCTAAAGTTAAGCCGAAGCAATGTCAATAGTACGGTTAGTAAGGATTTCTTTTAATCAATTACAGAATACTTGATTCAAGCAAGGATTACTAAAGTGCTTCCGTACATAAAACAAGCCAAAAAACGGGATTAACATAAGTAAAAGTGAGATAAAAATTAATCTCAAATTGTGCCTGATTCAAGAATTTTTAAGTTGGTTTAATCGCACATGAAATATTCCCAAAGTGGATTGATTCTAACCTAAATAAATATCTTCCCCAGGGAGCGAGAGAGAGAGAAAATTATTATTTATTCTCTATACTTTGCTTACACACGCTCTTGCTACACATGTTTCTTTCACCTTTGTTGTAATCTCACCGTTGTTTGCAGAAGAACTTCCAATTTTTAGATACCAACCATGAAACAAAGAAAACAAGATAGTGCATTTAAATTTATAAAAACATAATTTTTCTGCGCATGTACGTCATAGTAGTAAATGAGCCCAAACATGATCACACAAACATGTGTTTGTAGTATGCTGAATGTTTATTTACATTTAAATCTCTTAACTATAATGACGTCAAAATTAGAGTAAAAAGATAACGAACCTGCGCAATGCGCTATCTTGTTTTCTTTATTTAATGGATACCAACAGCATGCCCGATAGGACTGTCGTAATCACTCTACTTAAATTTGATGCATTTTATTAAAGAATTTTAACAAATAAAATTTGTTGTTGTTTCTACGCAAAACAAGCAAACCGTTTTTACCAATTTTTTTTTTGTATTGTTGTTGCTGTTTCTACAACAAACTTTTAAAAACACAAGAATTTTATTCTCATTTTAAGAAATTTCGGTATTGGTTTTCGAAAGTAATCCCATTTTGGATTGTTTTTAGTACTTTCGTATTTAAACTTTTAAGTTCGACTTGTACAAGTGGAAAAACTTTAATATAGTTCGAGTTTTTTCTTTCTGTGTACCCACAGAAAAAAATCAATTTAAAAACGTTAAAAACAAGGTTGATTTAAAATTTTTCGGTAGTGATTTTGCTTCTTACGTTTTTCATGTTAATTCAACCTGATTTTACAATAACTTGCGAACAACATTTAATTTCTTTTAAAATAACTATAATTCATGCTAATTTAACATTGCAGTAAAGTTAGAGCAAAATGTAATTTATATTGAAATAACAACCCGAATCACGTTAAATGAAAGTTATTTCAAGTTGAAACAACTTGAATTTCATGTAGAATCAAATTGGTTTGAATGTGATGTAACAGTGTGAAGAAGCTTCAGAGACAACATATGCATTTATTTAAGAAAAATTCAAAACACTTACCCCTGTAACACATGCTTCACTTACTTTGTATTCCCCTTTGTTAACAGAAGCATCAGCAGAATGGCCCGATATAGTTTTCGTCATCATTCTACTTTGAAAACTTGATGTACTATTTAACTAAATAATTTTAATTAAAAGAATACGGTAATTGTCTTCTTTTTATAACATACAGTGGTGTGCAAAATAATAGAGCCACCTTGATCTAACATTTTTCAAACAAAAATTAATGTACATAAACTTGATAATTAATTCATTTTCTTTTATTTCGATTCAGTCGTAAACTAAATAATACAGAAATAATGCGAATAAGGAAATTAAAAATTTAAATTAATATTTATTCATTAAATTCTTATAAGACATCAGGTCCTGCCTGTGCATAAAAATAGAGCCACAGAATTTAGTTACCTGAAATAAAGTTTTTTTTATTTATTAACTGGTCCTTTTCTCACTAATTATTGTTTTTTCACCTTAGTACTTCGTGGAATGACCCTTATTTTTTATAACGTCTGAGCAACGCTTTGGCATTGAGTCGACAAGTTTTTGGCATCTTTCTACAGGAATATTCTTCCACTCATCTTTAATAAATGTCCAAAGTTCATCTTTATTGGATGGATTTTTTCCTCGGAGACCCATTTTTACAATTTGCCATAAATTCTCAATAGGATTTAAGTCTGGCGACTGTGCCGGCCAGCTTAAAACCTGGACATTATTGCTTTCAACCCAGTTTTTTACCTGCTTCGATGTGTGTTTAGGGTCGTTGTCTTGTTGAAACACCCATCGAAGCGGCATTTCCCATTCGGCATAAGGCATCATAGTGTCATTAAGAATATTTTTATAATAAGATGCATCCATTCTGCCCTCAACACGAAATAGAGGCCCTGTACCATAATATGAGAAGCAGCCCCATACCATTATGTTTCCGCCTCCATGTTTAATGGTTTTTGTGGTGTATTGTGGACGGAATTCGGTGTTGGGGGGTCTTCGTACAGAAAGGCTGCTTCTATCAGAATTAAACAAATTGACTTTAGTCTCGTCAGACCACAAAATATTTCGCCACTTGCTTACAGGCCAATCCACATAATTTTGAGCAAATTCTAATCTTTTCTTTAGATGTTTTTTAGTTAGATATGGGACCTTTCTACTACTTCTAGCCTTCAAATTATTTCTAATAAGAAGCCTTCTTATGGGTGGAAGAGGTGACAAAAGGGTCTTTCTTAATATGACGCAAAATTTTTCGCTCCTCCTGAGGTGTAATTTTTGACGGCCTTCCTCTATTTTCTGCCTTATTTTCATATTTGACGGCGTTTTCCACCATTTTCTTAGAGCATCCAATTATTTTGGCAATTTCTCTATAAGTTTTTCCATCGTTATGGATTTTTTTATTGTCTCCCGGCGCTCAAAGGTACAATGTTTACCTCTGCTCATTGTGAATACGATTATTTAAAAATTCTGTGAGATTTTTATCGAATTGTATTTAAAAAACACTAAACTTACCTTTTCATACACTTCTAATTAAAAAGAGGTTAAAAATTTTTTATTTTTCCAAACTGGCTCTATTTTTTTGCACACCTGTTTTCACAATCAACTTTACACTTATAATAAAATAAAGAATAATGACGCTAAAATTATTTGAAACATAACGGGATTATACTTGTAAGAGATGGTTAAAAAAAATTCACCAACTCTCTTACGCGTACTTTTTTGTATGAGGGATTTATAAAGGGTAAAAATTATTGGAGATCATGTGGCTCTATTTTTTTGCACATCACTGTATTTTAAACATGAAAATAAAAAAATGTACATACTTATTAAGTTTGTATGCATGTTAATTTAACAAGATAAACTTTTGATTTTAATATAAAACAGGTTTTTATGGATTCAATATTGAATCCATATTTATTTATATTTTAATATTTTTTTTTTATTTTAACAGTGAATAATATTAAATAAACGTAATTTAAGCATAGATGGGGGTAGTGCATTCATTTTGCAGTTTCAACTCACACTTAGTGATAGTGCAAAAATATTGCAATCATTTTGTTGATGTTGAGTGATGAATTGAAAATTTGCAGCCTCACTAAACATGAGTGATAGTGAAGTAAAAAAATTTTGCACTCAAAAAAAAGTAGTTTGATTTAAAATAAAGCAATCATCAGCTGATTGCAACTTTTTTTTCTTCACTCATTTGAGTGCAACTTAAATTGTTGCACTAATTTTAAAATTAAAAACTTGTTTTTTCATGAATAAAGCCAATAATTTTACCGTTATTGACAAAATATCATTTTGTTTAATGTTTTTTACTTATTCATATCCTCAAAAGAAATCAAAAACCATGCACATACAAAGTTAAATTTTTTAAATTTTAGTGAGACAATATTTGTATGCAGCTTTTTTGATTGCATGTCCGAATTTTGCACTATTTGATTTGAGTGCAGATTTTTGCATTCAAATCTGCGTTTAGTGATAGTGAAAAAATTTGCAATATCACTCAAAATTTTTTAGTGGTAGTTAAAAAATAACAATCATCACTAAAGCTGGTAAAAAAGAGTGCAAACTAATTTCTTTGCAGTTTTATTTAGTGATAGTGCAACTATGAATTTAAGGTTATTTTATTTAAAAGTAAAATGAAATAATGATAAATTTAAATGAAAGGCATACTCTTGCATAAATTTACTAAGATTCTCAATCAACATTTTTCAATGTTAATTTTACATTGGTATTTTTCTTTCTGTGTGTACAGTGAGAGAAAAATATTTCAAAAAAGTCTATTAGGTTAACAATTTTTAAATATCTATATTTCAATAATTAGTAACTGTGGTTTTTTTATTGAACTTTTTATGGTTTTTAATATTTATTGCTCCCCCTAAGCCTATCCCCTTTATTTTTATTTCGAAAGGTGTACATTTTCATAAGAGTGGGTTGTACGAAGCTTGCTACAAAGCTGCTATCTTTTATTAATAACGGGGCTCAGAAGATCCTACTGCAATAAGTTCAAGAAAATTGGTGCAACGGCTCTTAAGATACGCGATACCTCTTATTGGCATCCTATGGCGGTACCACTTCCCCTGCCCCTATCGAAAAAATAGGTAGCCTATTTTAGTTTAAGGGTTCACGTGATGTAAAAAATTTCAGGAAAATCAGTTCAGTGTAGGAGTCCATAAGCCAACAAACAAACAGACAAACATTTTTATATATTGTGAGATCGCATTTTATTTATTATACCAATATATACGTACGTTGCTTCTTTATACCTCTTGATTTCTTTTTTATACTTTTGGAAAAATTTTATTTTGATCATAGCAAACTTTGATTTAAACTGAAGAACTTTTTTTGTTTTTTTTTTGGATTGGTTTTTTTTCGAAAAAAAAGATTGAAAATTTGGGAAAAATTTAAAAGATATTGTAGAAATTGAAAGAATTGAATTGTAATAAATGAATAAATTTTAAAAAAATTAAACAAAGAAAGAAACTAAATTGCTGAAGTCAAGCAATAGATTTAAAATGTTAAATATTATCGTTCAATTGTGGCGTCAAAGGCAATTAAAGAAAGAAGCAACCAAGATTAAAGGGTGCGATATATTTACTTGAAAGAAGACCTTAAGCCTCAGTTTCTTTCCTGTTAAGAAGTCAATTGGAACACATTTTTTTTTAAAGCATTAGAGGACTTAAAGAAGAATTATTTGTTAAGATACATTGGTTGTAAGTGGCCTGAAATTCTTTATTTTTAAAATACTGCATGGGGTTTGCTTAAATCATATTACGGAGAAACCTGAAACGATATGGAAATTTTGAATTCTGGAATCAGGAGTTAAAGGATCATTAATTTAAAAAACTAAGCATAATTATGTATCTTGTTCTTATTTTGTAAATTAATTTTGTAAAAAAAAAAGAAACTAATTGTTAACCAAAAACAATTCTTCATGGGTTAATAACGTGTTAAAATACATCTAAGATCACAATACTATTTTTAAACTCTAACTCACGATCCTAACACTAATTGATAACCATTGCTACTTTTGAAATCGTGTAGCAGACAGTTATACCTCCAAGCGTCCTAGATCCTGACTACAGGCCTGCAGTCAATGATGGAAAAGATGTATGGTGCGTTCTGATAGATAATTGATATTTTTTTTTTACTTTATACTGAAAACATACATACATTAGAGCGACTCAAAATGTATGGAAGCAAAATTCGTGCTCAATGTACCCTCCTAAAAATGAACCTTGGACTTTTTTAAGATACCATTTTAAATATTTCGGCTCCAGCTTTGACCTCTCGTGAGCTGGACCATTTTTAAAAAGAGTCTATTTTTGCATGTTTTGTTAATTTGAGAATCTGTTTCCTTACCAACATATACAAATTGGGTATCATAAGAAAGGTTTTTTTAAGGCGCGTCCAACTGTAGAAAAAAAGAAATAATCTACGACTTAAATTTTTTTTTAATTTGCAAAAAAAAATATGCCGCCAAAAAGTCGTGGATCATTCCTTTTTTTCTTTCTTTAGTTCTATTTTTATCCATACATGATCTAGAAACTAAATCCGCTAACATATTACAGTTACTACAAAATTGCATTTATATATATTCCAGAGCACCGTGTAAAATGCATCTAATTTGCAAAAAATAATATTATTTACATACAAAGATGATGTACTTGGTAAAAGAAGAAATTTGATGCCCATATTGCTATATTTAAATGAAGGGTTGCCACCCCATTGCATTTTTGTCAAAACGCGAAATAGCGCGAATTTCCAAAAAAGCTGAAACACGTATTTAATTAAATCGACTAAAGATTAAAATATGTTAATTTGGCATTTTTATTACAAGCAACGCCGAACAAAAAATTCAAAAACCGTTTTTTTTACAGAAAAACCTTAAAAAAAAGGATATGGATGATCGTCCTTGGACAAATTGTATATACAGTTGGACGCGCCTTAAAAAAACCTTTCTTATGATACCCAATTTGTATATGTTGGTAAGGAAACAGATTCTCAAATTAACAAAACATGCAAAAATAGACTCTTTTTAAAAATGGTCCAGCTCACGAGAGGTCAAAGCTGGAGCCGAAATATTTAAAATGGTATCTTAAAAAAGTCCAAGGTTCATTTTTAGGAGGGTACATCGAGCACTTTTTTTGGTGAGTCGCTCTAACATACATATGTATGTATATTGAATACATCGGTTTCATGAAGGAAAAATTGTAGAATACAAAAACAAAATATAAATCACATATGAAACACATAAAAAGATACATAAGGGTAATTCCAAAGTGTTGAACGTGACAGTCGTACGCATCAAAAATGCAATAACATTTTAAGCGACAAATATATTTACGTTCTTTTAACCCTTAAATTATAGCACCAAAAAGCACTATTATCTATGCTAAAGTTTATGGGGGGCGCGATTCTAGGTCGAAGAAAATGGCAAAAGAAGTAGCGGTTCGAACGTGAAAAAAATAGAAGTAGTTTTTGTGGCCATGTAGAAAAAGGCGTAATTCAGCGAAACCTGGAGCAATTTTTTAGTCAAACTACTCTCAGAATTTTACGTAGCAACGTAACATTTAAATGTCTTTGGTTAGATTCCAAAATCTTCAATATTTTTTTTCGTTTAAGCCAAAATCTGGTTCGATACGTGATATTTCGAACGTGACATTTTTTCCATAATAATTTAACTGAATAATGATTAAAAAAATACAAATTTACCGTTAATTCGAATAACATATTTCTCTTCGAACTCTTTCTTAGACTACGGACCATGTAAGAAAATTTTTTTGGAATAATTTTCATCAAATATCACTTCTTTTAAGGAAGATAATATTAAAGAAAACATGGAATAAAACATTCTCACAATTAAGAAATTACGTTTGCACAACTTTGCAGTCTGATTGTTTATCTAAGTGAACAAATTTATGGGTAAATTTATAAAATTAGTAAGATCTAAATATTTCTCTATAACAATATCGTAAAATAATAAGCTTTTTTTAACTTTTAAATTTTCGGTCAAGGTGGACCTTTTGACGGAAATGCCCATAAATAAGTTGAATATCATTATTTCTATTAAAATTCACTTTTAATTTCTTATTCTAAAAGGATACTAACTTAATGTTAATTTAACTTGAACTTAAACTTTCACTTTTAATACAACAAAGTATTTTTTTGCTACCTTTATACATATTAATTTAACGTTAAGTTTTTGGTTGTTATTAAGGATAATCTGTTCATATGGCACTATATCGAATTATTATATAAATGAATAAATGTAGTTTAAAAATGAAATTTTAAGTTTTAATTTGATAGTTATTTTATGAAACATGTATGTAGGTAATCAATGTTAACTGTTCGTAGAGCTATTCCGAGCTATGAAATGAATAGCAAGGTCATGGGAGGGTAATGAATGGGTATGAGGCGGGTGACATCTTCAAAGTTCCTCTTCCAAGTAGATGATAATTTATTTCCATACTTTTTTTTTTTTGTTTTGATCGAAATTATTTGTTACTTAAATTTTTATTTAAAATATACGAATCGACTTAACGTTAAAACAAGACGAAAATTTATAAATAATATTTCATTATGTATTTCGATAAAAAAAGACAGGATAATTAAACTTAACAAAAGTAAATTTTACGCCAGAAGTACTTTTTTGAAAATCAAAATTTAATATTAAGCTTATAGTCAAAGAATTATTCTTAGTGCGATCCAAAAATCAAGAGTTTTAAACAAAATACTGCTCAAATTTTTAAGCAATTTTTTTTATTTCTAGACTCTGGTTAAGAGATTTGCGCATGAATGGATTTATTTATATGAAATATAGGGTTTATGGATTTTCTAAGATATCCCGATATAGGTTAAACATCTACAAGAGTTTGATCCAGTTTTATACTCAAACTAACTTTTTGGGCTAACCAAATTTCACAAGAGTTTTATAAGTAGTTTTAGGCCAGTCTGCAATAGAGGGTTTGAATAACCCTCCCCCACATCATTTTAAAGGCTCTTTAACGCATTTAAGTCCTTCTCCATTAAGTTCTAAACATCATCTTCTAACAAGAGCTTGGAGTTCAGAATTAACCCAAGATATTTAGCTCTTACTGAAAGTTTTCAAATTGTTCGACCTTAACAAACTTTCTATAAAACATATTGCTGTAGCGAGTACGTTGACTCGTCGTTTTTTTCCTTCTTAACATCAACAGGCTGTTGAGTGATTTTTATTATTATTCCTTTGACATTCTAAGTAGTGAAAGCAAACAGAACAGTTCAAATCCTTTGACAAGTTTTATACTAGATAAATTTAAAGTGTAGTTTAAAGATTATTATCAACAAATAAACAGTGCTTCTTAAAAAAGTGAAATAAACGGTGTTTTTAATTGTTGATATCAAAATCCAAAGTGCAGGTCTGTGTTTTCAATTAGACCTCTAACCACTTTCCAGCCAGTGAGAACAAACGATCTGTTTAGTGCCTGGTTATTGTTGACAAAGCTATCCACCGATTAGCTAAAGGGCATTGCGACCCTGTATTTTATACCTATAACGATAACCGAACCAGGAACAATAAAGTGCTTGTTATCCCCACCGCAAACAACTGGAACAGACACAACGTCCGAAACCAACGATAAGGCCTCCTGTTGTGAAGTTTACCGACTATTCTACACCAGCACCTGTAAGTACCCCCAACTTTTTATAACCCTATATATCTTACCCCCGTGTACCCATACATTTTGGTCCTTCGAGCCGGATCCGGGTCATCCATAACCCGGAAAACCCCTTTAATAAATATTACACCCCTCGCAATCCCCTGTGCAAAGCTATGTATTGATACTTACATCCATTAGTATACGTACATACACATTACCCCCCTCGCGGCATATCGTGCTAAGTTTTTAATTTTATATAACATACAAATGTACGCACATATGTATGTAGACATCGTGTCTTTTAACGGTTTCGAAAAAGAAACCTAAAAATATAAAAACCAAATTATTTGTTCCCCCCTCGTGACTACCTAAATATCATGTGTCAACTTTTTCCCAAATCATCATTTCCCCCCTCGTGACTACCTATCATGTGTCAGGTTGTTTCCCAAAATCATCATACGATAAACCTAACGGTCACACAAAAGTACAAAAAAATCGTATGAAGTAATCTTGCATTTACTTGCATACGCCAAAAGTAATATAAAAATAATTACATACGTACTCACATACAATTTGCATTTATTTTCATAAAGCAAAAACCACCACCAAAAATACCAAAATACATACATACATACATCAAAGTACAAACAAACATACCTACTCATAAGAAATAGCAACAGTCGGTCTAATTCAGTGATGTCAATTGTGGTTGTATTGCTTTACATTAGTATTAGTGAATAAAGAGACAAGTATTCTTTATAAAGATTAAAAAATACGTAAGCATCCGCCACATGTGCACCCGTCGCTTGATAATCGACGACTAATTGTGTACAATTGTGTACTCTCGTGGACTAAATGAAAGAGCGTAAGAATGCGTTGAAAGAGCGTAAGAATGCGTGTGAAGAATGTGTGTGAATTAATTTGCACAATTGTGCAAGGCGCTGACATACCTGGTCTAATTGCAAAATATTAAAATAAGTTTGTACCGTACAAAAATAACAACAAAACCTACAGGCAATTCTATCATATATACGTTTCCCCCCGCAGCTTTTGAACATTGTCAACTTCATAAGCATCCACACATTAAGTTGATGAACAAAAAAACACACAAAAGAAACGACCGAAAAATAAGTAAAAAAAAAGTGAGTTGCACTTGCTATTTAACATTCAAGGTTAATCAGTACGCATCTCTTTTGTTGTTGTTAATCGTCAACTGCATTACATCTCCCTTTGCAGTTCGTTTATTTTTATATCATATCATTTCATAATTTTACGCAGTCGATCAACTCGGTTTTTGATATTTGGTGAGAGAACAAAATATCAAAGAACCAGACAAAGAGTAAATGTATGTATGTACGGTGTCTAATAAGTAAATGAAAAATAACTAGGTCACTGGGACAAATTGAATTGTACATAGGAACTTACATTAACAGCTGGACACGAGGGCAGCTCGAAAAATCATTGGAGATTTAATGCGATTACTATTATATTATATATTAATATTTATTATTGAAATAAATACCAACATTATAAAAATAAAATGAACGTATAAAACAAAAGGTAAAGCATCATAAACCCTATAACACATGATAACCCATTTGTAGCGAATTATTATAGCCCGTATATACACATTTTATAAATTAACCATTTAAAATTCTAAATTTTATGCAACTATTTTCATCGGTCGCTTTTACGAAGCACCTTTGAAAATTTTATTTAGATTTTTGCAAACAATTTTCTTTGGTCGCTTTTACGAAGCACCTCTGAAAATTTCTTTAAACTTTTTCAATAATAAATTAATTAAAAATTAATCATTAAAGTTTCTTTAAACTTTATCAACAAATTTTCATCAGCCGCTTTTACAAAGCTCATCTGAAAATTACTTAAAACATTTTTTTTAATAATAAATTTATTAAAAATTCATCAGTAAAGTTTCTTTAAATTTTTTTTGCCTACAATTATTAGGTCGCTTTTACAAAGCATCTTTGAAAATTTCTTTAAATTTTCTCCAGTAATTTTCTTCGGTCGCTTTTACGAAGCACCTTTGAAAATTTCTTTAAATTTTTTTCCAATAATTTTATTAGGTCGCTTTTACAAAGCACCTTTGAAAATTTCTTTAAATTATCTCCAATAATTTTATTAGGTCGCTTTTACAAAGCACCTTTGAAAATTTCTTTAAATTTTCTCCAGTAATTTTCATTGGTCGCTTTTACGAAGCACCTTTGAAAATTTCTTTAAATTTTTTCCAATAATTTTTATTAGGTCGCTCTTACAAAGCACCTTTGAAAATTTCTTTAAATTTTCTCCAGTAATTTTCTTCGGTCGCTTTTACGAAGCACCTTTGAAAATTTCTTTAAATTTTTTTTTCCAATAATTTTATTAGGTCGCTTTTACAAAGCACCTTTGAAAATTTCTTTAAATTTTCTCCAATAATTTTATTAGGTCGCTTTTACAAAGCACCTTTGAAAATTTCTTTAAATTTTCTCCAATAATTTTATTAGGTCGCTTTTACAAAGCACCTTTGAAAATTTCTTTAAATTTACTCCAATAATTTTATTAGGTCGCTTTTACGAAGCACCTCTGAAAATTTCTTTAAATTTTCTCAAATCATTTTCTTCGGTCGCTTTTACGAAGCACCTTTGAAGATTTTCGTTAAACTTTTTCCCAATAATTTTCTTCGGTCGCTTTTACGAAGCACTTTTGAAAATTTCTTTAAATATTTTTTTCCAATAATTCTTATTGGTCGCTTTTACGAAGCACCATTGGAAATTACCTCAATACATATATTAAATTAATACACACGGGTCGCTTTCACGAAGCACCGCTATTAATTCCGCTTGAACTTTTTCAATACTTTACTGGTCGCTTCTACGAAAACTTCTCTAAATTTTCTCAAATAAAATTTCTGAATTTTTTAAAATCGTATAAACCAAATCACCTGAAAAAATGGCATCGGTAAAAAATGTTATTCGTTATTCTGATCGTATGGTCGAATTTAAAACCTATTTTGACGGTCTAGAGGTCGAATCGCACACGCGATTCACCCTCGAGGTTTACGAAAAGCACATCGATCGTCTTTGGTCAAATTTCGAGTCCTGCTATGAAGCTGCGATGGATAGTTATGAAACTATGAAAGAGGAGATCGATGTAGAAGTCTTAAAAGGACGTTTCCACTCCACTTTTGGCAGTCACACAGCCGTGATTGCAAAGATTCACGAACTCCTTAGGGCTCTTCAAGCCAATGCCAGAACTGCATCCCCCAAGGTGGAAAGCTACCAGACGAATATTTCCCCAGATAATAAGGGTAAGTGCCCGCTGTGTCCTGAATTTCACCCGCTCAGATGTTGCGCCGTATTTCTGGCCATGTCTGTTGAAGACAGATACGCCACGGTGAAAAAACAAAATAAATGCACTAACTGCCTGGGAAAATCTCACGGAGCTAAAACCTGCCGAAGCAAATACACCTGCAAGGTGTGTAGGGGAAAACATCATTCGCTGCTTCATCGCGTAGACGGTAGGAAAACCCCAGTTCATAACAATACCGTAAAAAATATCCAAGTTCATCAAACTAATAACCCCCTTCCCGTTTTAGATGTGCCCACTTCTACTTCGTCCCAAGCAGCAAATATAACGCTGCAATCGTTTTCAACTCACCTTGAACCCACCACACAATCTGTAGTCGACCTCTACAATAACGACCTTAAATGTACTGTTCGTGCCCTAATCGACTCTGCCTCGGAGGCGACTTTCACTTCAAGGAAATTGCAAGGGAATCTTAGTCTTTATACTCGGCCATCAGCAGCCCAAGTCCACGGGTTAAGTGACTCCGTCACTTCAACCTCAACCCAAAGCTGTCACGTCAAAATTGAATTCCCGGCTGACAAATCGTTTGAAGTCTTTTCGGATGCCTTAATCATAAGCAGACTTACGGGCCACCTTCCCTATTACCCCTCATTGGAATTAAAAGATAGCGATTTCTGCAATTTGCGATTGGCTGATACTTATCGCCACAGTTGTCGTGAGATAGACATACTTTTTGGTGCCGATGTTTACCCAAAAACTATTTTGGACGGTCTACAACGAGACAAACAACAATCTTTGCTAGCCCAAAATACAGTTTTCGAGTGGATTATTACGGAGAAGGTACCAGCACACCCGTGCAGAAAGGCGGTATTATCAGTTTTTAGCGCCATAGAATTGAACAATCAACTTCAGCGGTTTTGGGAGATCGAGAACATCCCGAGGAGGAAAACGTCTGCCCCGGAGGACACATACTGCGAAAATTTGTACACATCCACTACGTTCCGAAATAAAGAAGGTCGTTACGTCGTGTCATACCCCTTTAAAAAAGATTACCCCGAGAAATTAAATATTGGCCCCTCTCGAAAAATTGATTTCTCCCAGTTTCTACGAAACGAGGCGAGATTAATCAGAAACCCCCAACTTAAAACTGAATACGATAAGGTGATCATAAAGTACTCTACTCTGGGTCAAATGACCGAATTAACCCCCGTAAATGGTGACAGCGGCACTTACTATTTGCCCCACCATGCTGTTTTCAAACCTGACAGCACCACAACAAAATTGCGCGTGGTATTCAATACCTCTAGCCCTTTATCCAATGGCGTAAACCTTAATGATCTGCTTCATCCTGGCCCAGTTCTGCAGTCAAATTTACCCCCTTCAGATCGGCCATCACGAGTAAAGGATTTTGACACGGAAGAAGTCATTAAAATAATCCGTGCACATACAACTGTAATAAAGCAGGACGATATTCTTGAAAACTTTTCAGACCTCCCTCGAGCGTTTAGAGTTATAGGTTATATTTTCCGTTTTTACCACCGCACCAGAGCTAAGTTGACAGCAGAAGGGATCAGTCGAGAAGAGCTGCCGGCCAAGGAAATAGCTTTCGTCGAAAATCGTGTGATAGTCGCCTGCCAAAATTCGGACTTTCGCGAAGAATACTCACAGTTATCTGAAAGAAAACAACTGTCCCGAAAAAGCACGCTTTTAACCTTTAACCCCTTTCTCGATTCTAACGGAATGATGAGAATGAATGGTCGGTTGGCAGACTTCCCTACCTTGCGCTACGAAGAACGTTACCCCATTTTACCGCCTTACTATGCGCGCTTCACCAGACTGCTTCTCGTGTATCTACACAGACACACCCTGCACGGTCAAAATTCGCTTTTGCATCGCCGGACGAGACTACGTTATTACGTCCATAAACTCAAAATGTTGATACAAACAATTTTATCTCTTGCGTAACACTCGTGAGACATAAGCGCCAACTTGGTCAACAGTTCATGGTCGTTTTTTACCCCCCGAACGTGCAAGTTTATCATCAATCATCAACTTTATCCTGGGAGCAGACAGCAGACATCTACCCACGAATTATACGAAGCGGAATACAACTGGCGTCAATTGGCAGAAATTTTTATCATCAAAAAACATTTTACAACTTTATGAATCTTAATTAATGAAATTATATTTGAATTTATCTTGAATTGTATGATAATCTTTTTATAATTTTTTTTTCCTCCCTAATATTACTATTGAATTATACTCATATGAATTATTTGCATCTTTACAATAGAACTCAACTGCTTGCCCGTTGTTAAGAATTTAAGGCCTGACAAACCTAGCCTCGTTGTTATCTTAGATATAACAAGGGGGCGGGATGTTTATGCACGGAAACCCTACATGGTTTGCGGGATGCTTAGGCATGAAAACCCTACATGGTTTACTAGCGAGTACGTTGACTCGTCGTTTTTTTCCTTCTTAACATCAACAGGCTGTTGAGTGATTTTTATTATTATTCCTTTGACATTCTAAGTAGTGAAAGCAAACAGAACAGTTCAAATCCTTTGACAAGTTTTATACTAGATAAATTTAAAGTGTAGTTTAAAGATTATTATCAACAAATAAACAGTGCTTCTTAAAAAAGTGAAATAAACGGTGTTTTTAATTGTTGATATCAAAATCCAAAGTGCAGGTCTGTGTTTTCAATTAGACCTCTAACCACTTTCCAGCCAGTGAGAACAAACGATCTGTTTAGTGCCTGGTTATTGTTGACAAAGCTATCCACCGATTAGCTAAAGGGCATTGCGACCCTGTATTTTATACCTATAACGATAACCGAACCAGGAACAATAAAGTGCTTGTTATCCCCACCGCAAACAACTGGAACAGACACAACGTCCGAAACCAACGATAAGGCCTCCTGTTGTGAAGTTTACCGACTATTCTACACCAGCACCTGTAAGTACCCCCAACTTTTTATAACCCTATATATCTTACCCCCGTGTACCCATACACACTCATTATTTGTATTTAATATGTACATAAACATAAGTACATGCAAAAAATATCTCAAAAGAAATGTTAATAGTTTTAAATAAATTTTAATTTATTCCTTAAACATTTCTTTGTAAATAATTACACAAAAAGCACTAAACTAAAAGTATTGTACAAAATAAAAATGTTCATAAAAGTGTCACCAATTGTGGTTTTAATTAAAAAATAAATTATATTTAAAGGAAGTAACATTTCACTTTGTTGTGGTTGGTGCACAATAAAATTGAAACCAGAAAAAAAAAAACAAAAGCTAAACCTTGAGTTACTCTAGAAAACAAAGAAAGTAAAGGGGAAAACTGAAAATTCTCTCTTTCTTTTATTTTATTCTCTAATTGAAACAATTAAAAGTGCATTTAGATGCGTTTAAATTTTACAGCAAGCATTTGTTTTTTTTTTTTTTTGTTTTTTTCATTTTTCGGTTGAAAAGCATTTTTGTATTATTTTTTTTTTTTTTTTTTTTTGACTCTGCTTTATTTTAAAGACGGACAGACAGAAAGTAAGTAGTTGTATCATTATACCAACAAGTTTGTACGAGTGGAAGGCAACTACCAGGCAACTTATGTACAGAATTATATTCTCTGTTAATTTTTCCATTTTTAATGCTTTTGTCAACCTTGGTCTGTGACAAGCACGTTCATTGCAAAACTGTGCTGGAAAAGTGAAATCTCCGAAAAATAAAATGTTTGAGAAAAAAAACAAAATTAAATGAAACAAATGCAACATAATATGTAAAGGGGGTTTCATACGAGTATGTATGTATGTTCCAAGATTAAAATGCACAAATACCATTGCATGTGACTTTGTAAGCTTGTGTGTAATACAAATGTCAAATAGCATCCTTTTTATTTTAATCGTATTGGTATTTACACTCTTACATAACAATTGTACAAAGCCCGTTCTCTTGGTATTATGTGGATTGTTCAAGAGCAACAAAAATAATTTACAGACCTACATCTACATACATATATGTACATATAATAAAAATAAAAATGCGATAGTTTGTTTTTTGTTTATTCACTCAATTCCATTGGCAGCCGCGATCGAGCACTGCTCACGTGGGACCTGCATGAGTTCCCGTTGTATGACGCTACTGAACTACTAAGCCGAATTTAGTAAAAAATTTTACAGTAAATTCCCGATCACCAAATTGTAAGTTTTTGAGAGGAGAAAAAAATTCCGCCAATAAATGCTGCAAAAATCCACCAAAAGATGGAACCGTAAAACATAGTCAGCTAAATACAACACGCTACTAATCATAAGTAGATGGCAGCACTATAAATCAATACACCTCCACAGAAACATCAATAACACACGTCAAGTTTCACTCATCAAGTCTTGCGATTTTAGTAGAGAGGGGAAAGAAATTGCATTCTTTTTTCTCTCCTAAAAACTCAAGACTTGACGAGTTGAACTTGACGTGTGTGAGCCGGCACTAACACCATGTACAGGGTGGCGCATACGTAGTGTTATGATTTATTTAATAAGTAACTTTTTTCTTTCTTATTTTGCTTAAAGTTGGTATTTATTAAAGTTTAGACTAAAATTTGGAAATATGTATAATTTTTTGAAGATACAGTAGAATCCCGATAATTCGTAATCGCAAGGGACCGGCCATTTCTTACGAATTAAAGGGGTTTTCGATTTAGCGGGGTTTCGATTTAACGGGGTTAAAATAAAATAAATACGAATTTACGGGGTTTTTCAAATTATTTACTAAAACGATAAAAAAAACATAAAAGACAATTGTTTAAAATAAAATTTATAAAAATTATTCATGTAACAAACTGATCTTAAGAAAATAAAGACACACACAAGCAAAAACCCACGCAAAAAAAAAATAGCGCTAAACAAAAAAATCATTCTTTCCATGTTTTTGTGGTTTTTATTACGAATTATAAGTGGTAGTTAGCAAACAATTACGATTTATAAGAGGTAAAGAAGATTTTATTTGAAAAAAAAATACGAATTAGCGAGGGGACCAAAAGGTATGGAAATGTTACGAATTAACGAGATTTTTTCAAGGGACCGACAGTTTATTACGAATTAGCGGGAATTACGATTTATCGGGGTACGAATTATCGGGATTTGACTGTAATATCTTTGAAATGGAGCACATTGTTTGCTTTGACCTGACGTGTTCTTTCCAGAACATTTCCCAAAGCATTTCTTAGAATTTTAGGTCCCAGCGCTCTCATTTCATCTCGGATATTCGCCTTATGCTGTTGAACGGTTGTTGGCTTTTTGGCATACACCTTACCCTTTAGATAACCCCAGAGAAAAAAATTGGATCACAATACTATTCGATCGCAAAAAAATTTGCGCAAGAGAGCCATTGTTGGACGAGCTGTCTTATCTGTAACTCCATCTTGTTAAAATCACAATTCTGGACTGTTCCTAAAAAGGTTCAGTAACCGGCCGGTATTTAATGCCATTCAAATTCACCGCAACTTTCAAAAAAAATATCGTAAAAAACTATGTGCATCGAAGTGGGTGTATTTGATGTTTAACAGTTATCCAGTTTTGTCTATTCACGTAATCTTTGAGGTAAAAGTAGGCCCATCGCTCAATATTCGATATGATCTTTGTGTCTTAACAAGCGAATGCTGACTTTCAAAATAAATCTATCAACTATGGTTCTGTGTTTTGTGCTGAGTTAATGCAAAAGAAGTTTTCCCAAGTTAATTCGGAAAAAAACTAGAATTGCCAAAACCTATTTCCGAAGTATTCAAAAACTCGATTTTTTTTTTCTATTAAAACCGGTTTTTAAAAAAGGCTGGTTTTCGAAACCGGGTTTTTGGTCTCGAAATATCTTATATATATTTTTCATTATCTAGCATTCGATGACGTATTTAGTAACCACTTTCGTTTTTCACAACAGTATCTTAATTGATGTCATCATACATAAATTATTCCTCTCAGTACCTATTGAACTTGCAGAAAAATTGTACAACAGACTTCTTTATAATTCCCAGCAGTATGAGTTAAGCGGCAGTTCTGACTTTGATTTCTGGTTTACAGTTCACCTCAGTTGAGTTGGAATAAAATCAACTGCTAGTGATGGGTTGTAAATTTTGATGTTTCTGTAAGCCGCACTAAAAAATACTTGTAAACCAAAATACAAAAACTGTAAAATTTCAACTGAACTAGTCTTAAGTTGTAAATCGAATTAGAAGAACCGCTTAATGCTTCCTCAAAAAATTCAAAACCTAGCTAAACGGTTAATAACATTGACTTCAATGAGAATTTTGACTACAGAGATAAATTTTGACAATTAACCCAATCTCAACGTTTAGTGAACGTGTTTTGAAGTATTGTCCTCTATAAAAACTATGTTGAAGTTTAGAAATCGAATATTTTTGAGTCAACTTTAATCTAATTACCAACATAATAAGAAAGTTTGTGGGCACAAAAACTATTCCGGAAAGAAGTTTGTATGGAGACTTTATCAAATTATGGACCGATTTTCACCATTTTCGATAGGATTCGTCCATATGACAACTGAAACGTATAAATTAAATTTCATCAAAATTTTGACCTGTATTTTAAATGGACAGACAACCAGCCGATCGGCACACTAATAGGTGGGTCTAAAACCAATATTTTTTAAAGTTACACACATCAAAACAAATAATGTTTTTGTTAATTAAACTGATCTCTATTTACATCTTACTTACATTTTATGTAGTAATATACGTAACATGTACTATACATTTTAGTTCTGAAGTTCATAATAAATAAATAATTTTATAAAAAAAACCCGAAAACCGATTATTCTAAGCCGCGTTTTTGTTACAAAACTGAAAACCCGATTTTTTCAGAAGTCGGTTTTTCGAATTATTCGAAAACAGGTTTTTTAAAAATTTGCGGATATATGACAACTCTAGAAAAAAACGTAAACAAAAAACTAATTCACTTATTAAATCATATCGTTACTTAAGCGTCTGACCTATAGATAGCAGCACGGTCACAGAAAAAATTAAATGTTGTCTCTAATCACCAAGTCTATACCAAATTCATAGGATCAAGCAAACTATTTGTTGATTTTGCAACTATTACCAAAATGATTATATAAATTACTGAAAATTGTAAATATTTAAAATTGTGAGTATATTTTTTTTTTCAAATAAATGATAATTTTAATTTTAATTAAAAAAATTATCAAAAAACTTTGTCGTTTCAAACAATGTGTTGATTGATTTAATTAAATAAAGCTCAGGTTTTGACAATTTCCAACAACAATTCTACAAGTTTAAATTATTTTATTTTAAACGAAAAAATTAATGAACATTTTTTGTTATTTAATTAATATTTTAATTAAAAAGGTATTTCAATATAACTTAAATGTTAATTAAATCAAAATTATTTTTTTAATTTTCTTTCAACAAAGAAAAAATAATTGATGCAATTACCACATTAATTAAATTAAAATACTTAAAATACAAAAAAAAATTTAATTGATAAACAACAAATTTTTTCTGTGGTAAAATATCCAATACAGCACACTGTACGATCAGCTCTTTACAGAAGAGATACAGCAAAAGTTTTCAAATTTGGAACAAATAGTTTCGTTATTAATACAAAACTTCTGTCAAAAATAGAGCTAAGCTGGAAAAGTGAGTGTGGTGGAACGTTCTATACAAACACAATATAATTGTTAAAAAACTGAAAAAGGATAATAGCAGGAGTGTGAAATTTAGAACAAATTGCTTTGTTTTCAATAAAAAATTATTTTATTAATTTTGTTTTAACCGGTTTAGTGAAGCGCACCGGGTTAAGCCAGTAGATTTATAAGTTTGAATGTTTGCCAGTAACCCACTGAACAATGTAGATAACTTCAGTGTAAAATATAAAAGTTTTCTTAATTTTTTTTTCATTCTCCTTTCTTACAGAGTGGCCCAAAAGAAACGAAGGTGTCTTAATAGTGGTAAATTTCTTATTTTTTTTTCATCAATTTAATTTAATTTATTTCACTTAATTATTTAATGGAGAGTCTAGTTAATTTAGGCGTGAAAAATAATGTCGCGTAAGTGTATCTCATTCTTAACTTCGCAAAGTGAAGTTTCTTTTAATAGATTTTTGATGACTTTCTTTAAGAGTACCGAAGCTATGGCTTAAATTAACTCTCAAATATTATATTTTAGTTAAGGGCATGCTCAGTAGACTATTCACTTACACCCGTTTTTCACTCGGAAGTTATAAAATCAAACGATTGCAGAGTCAGTTGAAATCGTTGTCTCTTAAAATAATACGTGCACCACTAGTGTTCCCTAACAGTTTCAGTTTTGGCCTTGTTAAGGACTTTATTTTATTGAAACTTGATTTGTAGAAGGGGGTGGTCTCTTTTGAAATCCGCCCTTAAAAAGTTTTTCCACGTACTGCAGTGTTCATTAGTTTTATTTTGAAAAGATTTATTTTGAACCTGCATTTGATAGCCTCCGTTTCAAAAGTTTTTTATTTGGAGTCCACATCGGAAAATGTGTGTGCCATCAAGCAAATATCGTCTGCTAGTCAATACCCTCTAAACGGCTGCTAAGGAACTATGAAAAGTCACTAGATTCGGTGGCTGCGGCTTTCATCGTGTTACAAATCACCGTTTTAAATAAAAGAGGTGATAGTGGGCAATCTTGTAATTGTAATTGTCCTCATGTAGAAGACTAAATGTAATGAGGAGCTCGATTAAAAATTTTAATTAAGATAAAACTTGACACAAATAATTTTATAATACAGTGTCACCACCTCACCAAGAAACTTCGTGTGTCTATAATATCCTGTAAATAAATAAGAATCTTTTTCGTAAGTTTGTTCGCTGGGCTACCCACGCTTCAACCAATGGGTTGTATGTCTCGCATTGTTGTTGAATAGATGTTTGAACAATAATTACTGGCATTACAATTTTAGAACATAAAAGAACAAAATTTTATACTAAAAACACGTTCCTTAGACTAAAAATATTTAATTGTATTTTTTGGAAAAAATATACTTAAATAAAAAAATAAACCATTTTAACAATAATGTAACTCATGACATTTTTACGGAAACAAAAACAATCAACGAAATTTAAATCTTTGAATTGTATTTAATAAAGTACAACACTGAATTTATAATTATATCTGTGGACTTTTGACAAAACATCTTAAGTCGAAATTAGAAAATTTCTTAGTTTTTTCATCAAATCATACAAAAGTGCTTTTGTCTAACTTAAAGTTAAATTCTAAATAAGAACCATTTCCTACAAAATATGAAAAAAAATTATAAGCATTTCAGTCCCATTGTGTATAAATAAATGCATGCATCATTAAAACGCAATATTTACTGATATAAAAAATTTATAGAATTAAGAATATTTATTGCAAAATGCATTGTAGCATCAGGAGAAGTAAATAAAATTTTCTTTTTATACAAATAAAGAATAATAAAAAGTTATTGCAAATTGTTTTGATTCACAGCAAATGGTTCTTATTTACTTTTTACATTTCTTAAAGAAATCAATTTATTCTTAAAATTTGTTCAATTTTTACTTCATAAAGATATCCTCAATAACATTTGTGTAAAGTAAATATTATCTTGAAAAAATAAAATAAACAATTATTGGTATAAATTAATCAAGAAAAAAGAAACAGACAGAAAAGTAAAGGTAAATTTCAGTTACTGCAAATATACTCTGCTCGTAATTAAACCAGACCATGGAACTGTTCATTTCATACACAATTTTTTGCACAACGTGGTCAGTTTTATGGCAAATAATTTTTATACTATTGACATTTTTTTATATACACACGTACGTACATACGTATGTATATTAACATACACATTATTAATAACTATACAAACTGTCAATCTGCAAATGGCATCGTGTAAAAAAGCACATTAATACATAAAAATAATAATGAAATTAAAAAAAAAATAATAAAATTGAAAAAAAACGATAATCGTTAACATAAAATCAATTAAAGCGTCTCAATTACGACACACACAGGACATTTTGTATATGTATTGTTAAATTTTTTTTTTTTTTTTTTTTTTTTTGTTTTGCGGCCATATATTTTTCTTTCGATAGTTATTCAAACAAAAGGTAAATTAAGGACAAAATGGGAAAAAGGCAAACTGTTGATAAAACAAAAAAAAATGTATAACAACCAACATGTGGTATAAGCAACGCATACACACTTATAAGCCGTTACAAGTGTATGCTTACAATCCTTCAGAAATACTTAACTACATACGCAACTTGGTCAATATTAAATTAAACATCACTCATAGTTCGTTACGTGTATCAGGGGTGACGTTAAAAGAACAATTTTATACTTGCAGTATTTTTTTTAACTGTAATCGAATTCATAATAAGACAAGTATTAAAGTATAGTCAGTCAAGCCCGACTATATGATACCCAACATCACAGTATATAAAAACATTTTTTGCGAGTGAAACCTATATGGGACCCATGGACAATCTTGGACCCACCTGAACAAAATAATGTTATAAGGTTAAGGTACATGTAAACGTTCTTTGTGCCAAATATTATTTAGATATCTTCATCTACATGCGATTTAAGGATGGGGATTTATATGGGATCCATAGTTTTTGGATTTCGAAGCTACTAGGATAACAATATGTTGAAATATATTGTTTTATTTCCAACTTAAATAATTTACTTTGCATATTTGTACTTTGAATTTTATAATAAAGTTATTCTTTGTGAAATATGTATTTAGAATTAAATAATGTTTCATTCTGTTTTTCACTTTTGTTCAATAAACTTTAATATCAAATATATCCAGATTATAATTTTAACACAACATTGCATGAAAAAGTAGCTATCATAAAGGCTATTATCGCCAATTTTTATGTTAATACCAATATTTATGAGGAAATTATAGCATTATAACATTTATTATTATTCTTCCTATAGTCAAATAAACCCGGTCCCAATAAAATTTGGTAAAATAATTTGAATGCGGTCCTATGCTCCCTAGAGGAGTAAAAGGAACAAATATATATATTATATGTTATTATGGTTTATAGACACAAAGAGCCTTTTCCGGAGAGAAGCTTGTATGTGGGCTATGTGAAATTATATACGGATTTGTTCCATATTCAATAGGCTTGGTAGCGATTAGAACCAAAGTACCAAATTTTATAAAATGCACTTTGCGTACACGTTTTACATGGTGGCCGCCAGCCGGACGGACCTAGTTAATTCAACTGAGAAAGTGAATCCGAGTTGATCGGTACAATTAAAGGTTGGTCTAGGACCAATATTTGAAGGTGTTACAAACATCAGCACAAGTGCATAATACCCTCTTCACTATTGTGTTGCGGGTATAAAAATAAAAAAATACTTACACTGGAATAATTTCATGACTAGCATTTTCATTTACGCACAGCAAAACGGTGTGCAATAGAGATTTGACTAGAACGGAAAATTTCTCAAAACAAAATAAAAAACAAGTAAGAAATTATAGTCGGTTAAGCCCGATCATTTGTAACCCTACACCAGATTATATAAGGCAAATATTAGAGAGAGCATCCGTGGCCAAACATGGACCCGCCCAAACAAAGTTTTGTCATAAGATTAATAAGACTCATGTAAATTTCTTCGCGTCAATTGTTATTTCGATATCTTTATCTTTATTAGATTTGTTTCTTTGTAAGTTATTTAGGAAGAGGTTAATACGGGACCTATGGTTAATTTTGGAGCTTCCAGCACAACATTCAAAAAGTTATTGCCGCCGATTTATATATCACTACCGATATTAACAACGAAGTTAAGGCATTAAAAGCAATTTTCAGAAGTTGCATTATGGAAGATATCGAGGCATACCCGCAAAAAAAGCTTAAGCGACAAAAACAAAATTTTGCAGGACCCGCTTTTTTTATTTTATTGCTAATAAAGTCATTTATTAAAAAAAAAGGGAAATTGAAATTAATGTCGCTTATGATTTTGTTTGCGGAAATGATTCGACTTGGCCAAATATGGACATTTTGCAATAAAATTAATGAGCACAATGACTATTCCGGAAAGAAATTTGTATAAGGGCCATGAGAAATATTGGACCGATTCACAAAACTCTTCGTCCATATGACAAACTAAGCCTTTTTATCAAATTTCATCAATTAATCTTAAAAACTGCGTACTGTACTTTGCGCACAAGGTTATATGGGCAGATAACCATCCTGCCAGCCGGACGGACGGACATCGTTAGATCGACTCAGAAAATGATTCTATAAAGATTGGTCTAGAATCAATATTTTGTTATTGTGTTACACACATCACCACAAACGCATAATTCCCTCCCCACTATTGTGGTGAGGGTATAATTATTATGAATGCCAAGCAGAATTGATCTTTTAAGAAATCAGGGATTGGGGGATTTTAGAAATCCCGATAACACTGGTCGGTAAAAAAAATCGTTTTTATACCCTTCACCACAGGTGGTGAATAGGGTATATATAAGTTTGCCATTCCGTTTGTAATTCCTATAATATTGATGTTAGACCATAAAGTATATATATTCTGGGTCCTTATGAGGAGCGAAGTGGATTTAACGATGTCCGTCTGTCCGTTGAAATGGATTTTCCGAAGACCCCATATATGATGGGGGCCGGCTTATTATACATTACATACCACACAAACCAATTCAATTTTGGCTTATACGGTCATACAGTGGCTATGGTAATACAGTGCTGGTAATGTGGTTTTTTTGTTGTTTTTTATACCCTTCACTACAAGTGGTGGATTTAATTTGTAATGTGTTTAATTTTATTCATCCACATACACTCATAGACTCAATATATTTTAATTTAACGCTTCTTTAGTAAAAGCATTCGTAGCCGAGTTGTTAAGTTCTCTTCTGAGACTGATGATATTGCCAGTTCGAATCCCAAAAAGAATTATTTTCTTTCATTTTTTTAATTTAATTTTTTTATGTTCTAAAAAACTATTTTAAGATTATAAAACGAATTTCAAACATCAACTTTGGCAAAAGAGGAAACGGGCATGGCGAAATGAAAAGTTGGCTTGGCTCAATTAATATTTATTTATACACGCAGAGAAAAAACATGTTTAAATATGGTCACCTCCAACAATACTATGTTTAAAGAAAATTTTAACCATATTTTTGTCACCGACAACCATATTATGGTTAAATTAGTCCCATATCAAGTAGCCACAACCATATTATGGTTGCCTCTAAACATTTTATGGTATTATATGACAATAATTTGTTCTTAAATTAACAATTGTATTTTCCTCTTTCTCAAGAGCAACATGCTATGGTTGAAAACGAACCATGCTATTATAAGTATTAAACATATTTTAGTTATTATTATTAACCATAATGTGTTTGGAGGCAACAATAATATGGTTATGGCTTCTTGATGGAGGACTATTTTTTCCATAATATGGTTGTCGTTGACAATAATATGATTAAATTAAACATAATATGGTTAAAATTTTCTTTAAACATAGTATTGTTGGAGGTGACCATATTTAAACATGTTTTTTCTCTGTGTGTACCTATCTAAAGAACTTTATTTATGTATATAACTTTTTGTTCTTATCTCATCATGGTGATGGGTACATAAGATTCGGAATAGCCGATTATAGCACCCCTACTTGTTTATTGTTAAAATTATTTCTCGCCCCGTTTTTATACGTGGGTTTTTTTTGACAGTTCAAAAAAAAACACACTTTTTCTGTAAATTGGCGAGAAATTTCCTTACGTGACAGCTAGTTTAGTTTTTAAAAACAGCTTTTTGTTTCATTTCACACATTTCAATCGAAAAGTTTTTCGACGCGAGATTTACCGAACATGGGCACAGATCAATTTTTTGCTCTTCTCTCTCATTAAACGAAGGACATGTGGATAATGCCTCAAGCTTATGTGGGCTTGAAATTAGCAGATCACCAATAAATATCGACTGACCAAAGTTCTGTCTAATGTCACTATTTTCAATAAGGCTTATTTAGTGACCATCAAGAGGCTCTGGTTTATACTGAAACCGCAGGGATGTAGATTTAAGCGTGGTTAGCGTGGCCTGCTGGTAGATCCCTTTTTATACTGTTGCTAATCAACAGACCCCCAGGGGCTTATACGGGATATTTCACATTTTGTTGTTACATGCGTCGGGGAAATTGACGGAAATCAAGAGATCATTTCAATCTCTTCTAAACGGAGCTGACCAGAGAACCTTTCTGGTAGCACGGAAGTCAGTTGCCCCTGGTGATTTAGCACCATATTGAGGTTTGCGTTTCTATGCTTCTTGCGGGAAATGCTGTCAGTATTTTAGGAAGATTGGCTTAGCGAAAATTTCGCTTTTTCGTTGAAATTATACTTACGGTGATCACGTGGTGGTTGTGGTTTACAATCCAAAGTCGCGGGAAGGGATATCCTGAAGATCCCTTTAAAGGACTGATTTTTCACCACTTGTGCTATAGTTCGACCTGAGGGAGATGCAGTTGCTGCTAGCATTTTCCTACACGCAACGGAGGATAGATATCTACAGCTCTCTTAACAAGGGGCGAGTGTGTAATCTTGCCATATTTTGCACTCAAGTTGCCACCTCTCTATGTTGGTTGTGCACACACACTCATAAAATTATTACAGTAGCTGATTGTGGGTTATTTAATTCGTTTTCCGTACTGTTAAAATTAAAGGCTCAGTTAGTCTTTACTTTCTGTTCTGTTTCGAATCAGCTGATTTGTTTTTGTTATTAAAAAACCTGTGAAATTGATTAGTTTTTCTGTTCTGTTGCGGTTCAGTTTGTTAAAATCAAAAACTTGTTAAGTAATTGTAAGTGACAGCAAAATAAATATTAAAAAATAAATTTTTATATTATAATAAACTATTTTTTGATTTTAAGAATTCATAAAAATTAATTTCTTCAAATTTATGTGCATTAAAGTTATTGAAATAAAACAATGGACAGTGCAAAACTAATAAATTTGTCATAAATGGCTGATAAGTTTCTACAGAAAAAGTAACTATTACAATTTCGTAACAGAACGGCACGGAACAGAACAGAAACAGAAAGTAAAAACTAACTGAGCCTTTAATAAAAATATTGTTGTTTTACGAATAATTTTATTTTTTAACATTTATGTTTGTTATTCAAAAAACAAACTACCAAAAAATAATGTTTTTCCGTATTTATTTTGTAATGTAGTTTGATTTTTGTCGGTTAAAATATATTTTTTAAAAGTAAAAACTATTCAGTTTTAAGGAATATGCAGTTTCATAAATAAAAAAATTAAAAATGAATGTAAAAATCATTTGTTTTAAATGAAATGTAAATGATCCGCTTTTTTAATGAATTTTAAGTTGTTTAAAATGAATTTTCGTTTAAATTTAACTACATAATATTTTGAGTGCATTTGGGTTGGTTGGTAGATGCATAGTTTTTAACCCAGTGGCTTAGACACACTATAGATTAGCTGATAGGACAGGTGTCCATGAAACCTTTTCCAGAACTGCTAGTTAACAGTATCTAAAGTATGGTTTAAATAGATTTAGCTTATGGTAAGAACATGGTTCGATTAAAATTATTATCCAAATTGAGTTGTTCACCAGCGTTTAGTATATTGGTGCTATTTATATATTCGGTGCTGTGAGCACTGTCAGTATATTATCTTGCCCTAACCGCGAAAATAACGTAAGCTCCAAAAACCAAATTTTACAGCAGAGAGTTTTTTTTTTGTTGTTGTATTTCATATAAATTTTGTACGAAATTTGTCGCTTACGATAAAATTGTTCTTGCTAAAAAATACAACGGTACCTTATGTGACCACGACATTTTAGGAGATGATGCAAGTGTTGCCAATAAAGATTTTTAAAAAAAAAACAAGCATTAAAAGGGAAGTCGCTTACGTTATTTTCGCGGTTAGGCATCGTTATGTCAGGAACTCGTGAAAATTCAAAACACATCATGTTTCACTACCAATTTTTTACAAAATTGTTAAATCATTTGAAACGCGCCTGCATTAAGTAATGAATTTATTTCAAGCTGTTGTGGTCATGCCATCAAGATGCGTTAAGTGTCTAAAAATACTTTTCAAGTAATTTTGAAAAGTGAGAGAGCTGTTGTCATAAACCTTCACAAGAAAACGGAGACTTACTGATACAATTTTTTTTTTAAAAGAATTAAAAAGCCGATTAGTAAAGCAAAAATTTAACCTTTTTGTTTAAGTTAAACCTTAACAGAAGCACTGAAAATCTAACAATTTATTTAAATTCAAAAAAAAAAATATCGAAACCATAAAAAATGCCAGTATTTTTTCGAGTATTAAAAAAAACGAATCCCCTTTTTTTAGATGAATAATTGTGTTCAAAAGATTAAATTCTTTAACAAATATTTTCCCTTAATAACTATATTCATCTCTGTTGAAGTGTTTATGAGCCAACTGTAAGCTTCAACTTTATATTTTGACCCAAAGCCAAATGAAATATTTTAAATTGGTTTATGTTGAAGAGTTTATTGAATGATTTTAAATTTATACCTCAAACACACACGCACACATTTACTTGCATACAAGAATATATTACGCACAATCACATTTAAATAAATTTTCAGGGTCTCGAAACTAAATGATTTACATATTAAATGCTCTTACCACAAACAATTGTATTATTATTTATAACTCCTCTTTTTTTATTTTATTTATTTTTTTCTTTTTGGGAAAATGTTGCTGCATATATTAAGGTGGTGGTGTGTGTAGGATCTCTGCCTGTGGTACTTTGACCACAATGTAAAAGCTTTAAAAAAAAAAAATAAAAATATTCGATTCCTGTTCGTCTGTTTTAATAAAATATTCATGAATTATAAAATGAACGCACATGTACATATCTGATGCACATATACACACTCAAAGGCAAAGCAAAATGTAAGTGCAGTGGGGGACAAAAATGATTTTTTTTTAAAACGAGTGAATTAAAACATTTTTTAATTCTTTTGCGTATTTGTAGGATTTTACTCGAAATTTTTTTTTTTTTCAGTTTATATGAATTGTTTTACTTAAGTTATATTTTATTTTTGTTATAATGGTTTTTTTTTTTTTTTTATTTTCTACACATCAGAAGTGTTTCGATCTGCTGTAGCAAATAATCTTTAATATATGTTTTAAAGATAGAACTTTCTTGAATAACGAAAATTCAAAGGCAGTTGATTAAATTCATGTGGTCCAGCATATGCAATTCTCTGCTTTGTTAACTCCAGACGGCATCTGACTGAGCTTAAATTAGAAGCTTGTCTAGTTATTCGTCCTGAAATTTCACTATTACGCGAAAATTGTACTCCCTGAGATGAATTTCGTCTAATTGTTTTAAAGACATGAAGCAGTGTTTGTTTTTTATATAACCCACGGACTGGTAAAATATTTGTCGCGTATACCGTGAATAAATCTAAAGTTGAATGTCTCAATGGTAAATTATATACAATTTTCAGTGCTTTATTCTGAGCGGATTGGAGAGCCTTAAGGTTGTGGTTTATTCTGTAGCCATATACAATAGGAAGATATGTCAAATGAGAGTGTACAAGGGATTGGTAAATTAATAACTTCGCATCACTTCCTAATTTGTTTTTAAACGCATACCAATTCCAGAGGATACTTTTGCCCTTAATGAATTTATATGCTCAACCCATAATAAATTCCGACTCATTTCAACGCCTAAATACTTCACCGATTCCGAAATTGCTTTACCACCAATATGAACTACGAGGTTTTCGTCATGTCCCAAAACATAGGGTCTAAATCTTACTACCTTAGTCTTAGAAGAATTTAAGACTAGCCGGTTAAGTCGCGAAAATTCAATAAGTAAAGCAGCATCAAATTCAATTTGTGTTCGTAGAACCTTTAAATCTTGGTATCTATAAAATAAGCACAAGTCATCCGCATACATAAAAAGCTTCCCAAAAAATTTAATATTTTTAACATCGTTCACATATATTTTAAATAATAATGGACCAAGGACGCTGCCTTGGGAAACACCACATGTAGCTTCTACAGTCACCAATCTGAATAAATTGTTTCCTATTTGCTAAATATTTAGAGAAGACATCCAAAGTATTTTCAGCTACTCCTACAACTTCTAGTTTTTTTAATAAAATTTCATAGTTGACCAGATCGAACGCCTTTGAATAATCAAAAAAGACCCCCGCTACACCTTTAAATCCACCATCTAGTTGTTTGCAAATATGTTCAATGACAGTAACAATTGCTTCTTTAGTACCTGTGCCCTTTTTAAAGCCAAATTGTCTTCCAAATAGCACATTATTTGCCTCCAGATAGCCACTAAATTGTTCAGTTATTAATTTTTCAAAAATTTTATCAACTGTGGATAACACTGAAATCGGCCGAAAGTTTTCAATTTTGTTAGATGCCACGACTTTAGGTATGGGAATAACTTTGTGTATTTTCAGACAGTCAGGGTAGTTTCCCTCTTCAATCATACAATTATATATAGTTTTCAAAGCTTTAAGCACAATCGGTTTTCTTAACAAAAGCATTTTGGGAGTAATACCATCGTAACCGGGACATTTATTTTCCTTTAAATTACCTATAATATTTTCTATATCAAATTCGGAAACTCTTTGCAACGAAAACGTGGAACGTACTGGAACCAGAGTATGAAAAAAATTTATATCATCATCAATGTTGGTTACTAAATTCGCCTGAGTGCTCTCAACAATACTGGAAAAGAAATTATTAAACGCTGTAGCTTTCTCATCATCATTATAAATTACACTTCCATCAGATTTTTCAACTTCCCGCAGACTTTTTTTATTTCGACCCAGTTCCCTATTCAAAAAAGCCCAACATTTTCTGGGATCACAATTAATTGATTTCAAATTATTTATATAATAGTTGTTCATCAACTATTTATTACATGTTTTAATTATCTTGCTAATTCTTCTAAGCCTTTCATCTACAGAATTCGAATAACGATTTTTCCTTCTAGCCTTAAGTAATGATTCTTTGTACGAGATTAAAGATAGTAAATTATCTGTTATCCACGGAGCTAATTTCCTTCACCCGTAAAAATATGTTTTTAAAAATAAAATGAACTACTCGTAAAAAGCTTAATAGTCAAACTTTATAAAGATATGAATAAGTCCGTCCAATTTCATCGAAATATTGACAGCAATTTCGACCAACTAAATTCAAAATTCTATAAAGATGGGCTTAAAATTGACGTAATTTTAGTGCTGTGAGAAAGTGAGTTGCAAACGGGAAAAAATTGTTTATTTATTGAATAAATTTTTTTTTTTTTTGTGCATAAACAAAATGTGTTTAGCGTAAAAAAACCAAATCGGCCTTTTATTTCACTTAAACCTTGTACTACTGTCTACTGTAATAAGAGTATTAACATTGAATAAAAAAATCTGCTATATTTTCAACACTAATAGATCTTCTATATTCAACATTAATAAAAATTAATATTAAAGTCCTTTGCTTTAAAATATCTCTCTATGTTGAAAAACACAAATCATTCACTGTTAAAAAAAAATGATAATAAAATTATGGTTACCAGGACTTATAAATATATTGTGTCCAGCACTAACAGCCACTAACGAAAGCCTTAAAGTGTTGCAGGCCAGCAAAAAACAATTTTCATATAAATGTATAAAACTTAAAAGCATTCATATGTAAATTACTTAAGGGACTTAAACCTCACACACATATTGGTTTATACATTCATACAAACTCTGGTCTAATATGAAATTCAAAAAAACATTATACGCAAATTCGAATACACATACCAAAACAATTGTAGAATTTTTCATAAACCTCTAAAGCAAAACTCTTACAAACAAAGACACAGGCACGCACATATGTATGTGCACACACTTGCACAGAAATTATTTAACTTCGTAACTCAAGGCGTATGAGTAATAAAATATTTATAGGTTTTGCATGCCACCAGTCGTTGAAATGAAAATCTAATATTTAACCACACAAAATTTTATCTTGAAGAATTAGTTTCCAGCACAACAAAAACTTATAAACTATTTTCTACGTGTCTACATTTTTAATTATATATTTCACATTTCCCTCCCCTTCTTCAAATACAAATCTACTCACATATCTACATGTGTTTGCTATAATTAATTTACTTTAATCTTTCTATATATGAGAAAATCCAGCAAACATATTTTTATTACGTTTTTTTCGTCTAACATAAAATTTAATCTAAATTTTTATTAATTCAATTTGTTTGTCTGTTGTTTTTTTTTATATGTTTTTTCAACTTTTTCCAGTCTACAGGTTTAAACAGACTGCTGGTCAGATGAGAAGAGAGAAAATTCAGCAAAAAGACAAATAAAATGTTTGTTGCTACAAACACATGCCGTCAAACGCAATCGTCTGGAAAATTGTTTTCCACCTATTTTGTTATCATAGTTTTTCAATCTATTTTCTCTCTGTCACACAAACAAACAGATGTTTGTCTATATGTGGCATGTTCTTAGATGTATGTGTTCAGATAAATATCGACTTACGTTTACAAACATACACTTATAAAATATTCCTTTTGTAGAGTTCTCATAGAGTGCTGTAATATAAATATAAGTAGGTGATAAAAGTTATTTCGTTTTACTCAATAAAAGTACTTTTTTTTACTTAAGTACCCACTCGATTAACATCAAACTTTCTATTGAAAAAAGCTAATAATTTATATGAGTACTGAAGTAAAAGTAAAGTTTAAGCGCAGTTAGTGTACAGCAAAATAAGTGTTTGAGTAGAGATAGAGTTAGAGTAGAGTTAGAGAAGCGTTAGAATAGAGTTGGAGTAGAGTTAGAGTAGATTTACAGTAGAGTAAGAGTTGTATTAGAGTAGAGCTTGATTATATTTAGGGTAGAGTTAGCGTAGTGTTAGAGTAGAGTAGAGTTAGAGTAGAGCTAGAGTAGGGTTAGAGTTGACTTAGAGTAGAGTTATAGTAGAGTTAGAGTAGAGTTAGAGTCGAGTTAGAGTAGAGTTAGAGTAGAGTTACAGTAGAGTTAGAGTAGAGTCGTAGAGTAAGAGTCGAAGTAGAGTAGAGTTAGAGTACAGTTAGAGTAGAGTTAGAGTGGAGCTAGAGTAGAGTTAGAGTAGAGTTAGAGTATAGTTAGAGTAGAGTTAGAGTAGAGTTAGAGTAGAGTTAGAGTAGAGTTAGAGTAGAGTTAGAGTAGAGTTAGAGTAGAGTTAGAGTAGAGTTAGAGTAGAGTTAGAGTAGAGTTAGAGTAGAGTTAGAGTAGAGTTAGAGTAGAGTTAGAGTAGAGTTAGAGTAGAGTTAGAGTAGAGTTAGAGTAGAGTTAGAGTAGAGTTAGAGTAGAGTTAGAGTAGAGTTAGAGTAGAGTTAGAGTAGAGTTAGAGTAGAGTTAGAGTAGAGTTAGAGTAGAGTTAGAGTAGAGTTAGAGTAGAGTTAGAGTAGAGTTAGAGTAGAGTTAGAGTAGAGTTAGAGTAGAGTTAGAGTAGAGTTAGAGTAGAGTTAGAGTAGAGTTAGAGTAGAGTTAGAGTAGAGTTAGAGTAGAGTTAGAGTCGAGTTAGAGTAGAGTTAGAGTAGAGTTAGAGTAGAGTTAGAGTAGAGTTAGAGTAGAGTTAGAGTAGAGTTAGAGTAGAGTTAGAGTAGAGTTAGAGTAGAGTTAGAGTAGAGTTAGAGTAGAGTTAGAGTAGAGTTAGAGTAGAGTTAGAGTAGAGTTAGAGTAGAGGTAGAGTAGAGTAAGAGTAGAGTTAGAGTTGAGTTAGAGTAGAGTTAGAGTAGAGTTAGAGTAGAGTTAGAGTAGAGTTAGAGTAGAGTTAGAGTAGAGTTAGAGTAGAGTTAGAGTAGAGTTAGAGTAGAGTTAGAGTAGAGTTAGAGTAGAGTTAGAGTAGAGTTAGAGTAGAGTTAGAGTAGAGTTAGAGTAGAGTTAGAGTAGAGTTAGAGTAGAGTTAGAGTAGAGTTAGAGTAGAGTTAGATTAGAGTTAGAGTAGAGTTAGAGTAGAGTTAGAGTAGAGTTAGAGTAGAGTTAGAGTAGAGTTAGAGTAGAGTTAGAGTAGAGTTAGAGTAGAGTTAGAGTAGAGTTAGAGTAGAGTTAGAGTAGAGTTAGAGTAGAGTTAGAGTAGAGTTAGAGGAGAGTTAGAGTAGAGTTAGAGTAGAGTTAGAGTAGAGTTAGAGTAGAGTTAGAGTAGAGTTAGAGTAGAGTTAGAGTAGAGTTAGAGTAGAGTTAGAGTAGAGTTTTTTTTTTTTTTTTTTTTTTTTTTTTTTTATTAGTAGAGTTAGAGTAGAGTTTGCTTAGTGTTAAAGTAGTGTTTGAATGGAGTTAGAGTAGAGTTAGAGTAGAGTTTGCTTAGTGTTAAAGTAGTGTTTGAATGGAGTTAGAGTAGAGTTGGAGTAGAGTTAAAGTTAAGGTCAAGTAAATTTATAGTAGAATTAGCGTGTAAGTCTTATAGAGCTAAACTAGAGTTAGTGTCAGTGTAGTTACAGAAGGATAAAAGTAAATTTAAACAAGATATAATTAGAGTAGTGTTAGAGTGGACTTGAAGTAAGTTGTTAGTAAAACTAGTTAAAAAAATTCATTAGGTATCGTACTAAATAAACCAACTGGAGTTTACCTCAACCGAAATCCGGTCATTATACTATACAAACGGCTGTTTTAAAAACTCTATTTAAATATTCAATAACTTTTCCCCTCCACTTATGTTTTTCTTTAGATAAATATATCAATTTCTTCAATAAATTGAATAAAAGTCTGATTGTAACAATATATTTTTGGTTCTTCCTCCAGGTACTTTTACACAATACAACATTTGTATGTTTGTAGAAGTCTATATAAGTTCTTGTTTGTTTGGATGTTGAAACATACACAGTTTATCTCGATGGTCTTTTATTGATCTTACACAGCAGTGACAGAAACAAAATTTACTGTGACACAATTTAAAGCAGTATGGGCTATGAACATTATGTTCTCAATGTCTTATTGAGGGTGAAAAACCTAAAGTTGCATAAAACGTATTTTCAGCAACAAAAGCGTCTTATTAACAGTCAAAGCTGATCATGACATTAAATGAAAAGAATTTTAATTAAATATTCTGCGTTGTAATCAAATTTTCAGGCTTTTGCTCGGGATGTTTCAAATCGTAAAAAAAATTATTTTTATTCTAAATTTTTATTATTTTTTTTCTGGCGCATGAAAGGATTACTGAAATCGCCATCAAATTTTATAAATCACATCATGCAAAATCAATCCATTTTGATTCTACCCTTTGTTATGTCTGACATTCATAGTGAACTGAATGATAGGTATTTTTATATTTTGTCCTTTTTTACACTTGATGTTTCCAAAAAATTGTTTGAGAAAAAAAGTTAAAAGGTAAAAAGTTCTTATGATGATTGTTTTGTAGCAGATGGAATGTAAAAATTGCACCGAATTTCTCTTAAGTTTGGGGAATTGCAAATACTTGAAATGTTTAGTAAATCCTTATGTATGATTGCAGAAATACAGAAATAGTTTTTAAAACCGTGGACTACTTTCTTACTTTTAATACCAAGCCAACTTTTATGGAAATGCTTTAGTTAAAATAACCTCACTGACGTTAAAATTCTTGATAGGGAAAGGAAGATGAACAAGAGATTTACATTGGAGAGCCTACGAATCCAGGAGAGAAATAATCTTGCCATAAATAAAAAAGAAAATAAAGACAATGCAAATGCAAACTACAACTTAGCTTTAATTTAGTCAATTTTAAACTGTGATACCAAAAGAAGAAAGTTCATCTGTGATATTTTATTTTTTTATTATTTATTTTATTTATTTTTGTGTTTTATGTGGTACTTGTTGTATTGTTTAAAAACAAATTTATTTAAAATTATAATGTAAAGATTATATGTAAGTGGAATTATTCTTTTATGTTGTGTTAGTTTAAAAAATTATTAAATTAAAAAACATATTGTTCTTTATTTTCCATAATGTTGCCAGATTCAATAAAATTTAAATCCCTGAGGAAGTTGAAAAAATCTCAACGAAACGTCGGAGGAGTAAAATTATGAATAAATAGTCTTTTATTTTTCATTTACTGTGACCTTGAAAGCCTGACTTAGATAATTCTAAGGGAAAAAACAACATAATTATAGATAAGGTCGATAAAAATTATACTAAATTGTAATCATCGGAGGGCCCGCCGAATCTTAAGATATTAAAATATTATTGAATCATTTAACTAAAACATGGAGAACTTTTTTATGCACATCAGATTTAAATACGACGTGGAAACATGTCTGTCACTAAAAACTTACTGCAATATTATTAAAAAATTGGCTAAACATAAGGAAAGACTTAAATTTCTACTAGCTTGTAGGCAAAATGGAATTATACCAACACATATAAGAAACACAACGACTAAAACTAAACAACTTTTCGCGACAACAATATCACAACAACTTGGAAAGGTTGAAATTAATTTCCATTTGAAAATTTTAAACCTGGAAATAAAAGAGACGAATTTAACTCTCAAAAATCTCAATTGGGACTTAAACAAAATTAGACATACCCTCAAAGAAACACTAAACGACGAAGAATTTGACAAATTCATAAGGAAACAGAAGACTAGATACAAAAACTTTGTATCGAACAACAACCAGACACATTGTTCTAAGCTACAAAATCTAAAACGGAAACAATTAGAACAATTCAATATAAAATATAACCCCTCTTGGTTTGTTAACAAAACGAATGTAAATTTTACAGAAGAAACAAAGTGGCTTCTTTCTCTAGGTTCTAAATTCGCCGTACCTGTTAATGATAACAATTTTTCGGCAGTAAACTTAATTGCTGATTTGGAACAGTGGGTACAAACGGTTTCCGACGATAGACAAAAGGATATAATTAGAACCAAAATAACAAACAGAATACTAACTCACAAAAGAAAAGTAAGAAATAACCCAAAGGAAAAGTTTATCTTAAACATTTACGAAGAAACGAAGCGGTTTTTAAAAAGATACAAAGACGATATTGTGATCACCAAATCTGATTAAGGTAACAAAACAGTCGTTATCTACAAAGAAGAATACAAAAAGGAGATGGAAAAGCTTCTAAAAGATAAATATACATATAAAACAATGAGAACAGATCCAACCCAAAAGCTTTTAAGGACAAACAATAATCTGATATTGGATCTTTTCAAACAGGGATATATCACGAAATTTGAGAAAAATAAACTCACATCAAACGCAGCAACAGCACCAAGATTGTATTGTTTACCAAAAATTCACAAGCCAAATATACCACTACGACCTATCTCATCATCAATAGAAGTTCCATGCTATAGGCTATCAAAACATATTGGAGGCATTTTGAGAAACATTATACTTGACAAATACAACATTAAAAATTCGTTAGAGTTAAAAGAAAAACTAGAAGTCGTGTCTTTGGATGAGAATGAAATTTTAATTTCTCTTGACGTGGTATCGTTGTTCACCAACATACCGATAAATTTGGCTATAAACAATATAATGGCTCAATGGAGCACCCTAAGAAACCATACACAAATACCCAGAACACATTTCCTTAAAATATTACAGTTTTGCTTAAATGACAACAACTATTTCATCTATGATAAAACAATTTTCAACCAAACTTACGGAATGCCTATGGGCAACCCACTATCGCCCACAATAGCGGACATTGTATTGGATACATTATTAGAAAGAACCACGGAAGAACTACGGGAGAAAAATGTACATATAAAACTAATAACAAAATATGTAGATGATCTTTTTGCCATCATTAAAAAGAGTGATGAAAAAATTATTTTGGAAACGTTTAATAAATACCACAACAAACTGAAATTTACCATCGAAAAAGAAGAAAACGGATCGATACCATATCTTGATATGAGAATTTATAGGGAACACAACGGCATAATTACAGATTGGTATACAAAAAACATCGCATCAGGACGACTTATAAACTACCACTCCACTCAGCCAATGGGACAAAAGACGAATACGGCCATTAACCTAATCAAGAAAGTTGTAAAAATAAGTGACAATAGGTTTTTACAAAAAAACATAACTAAAATTAAAGATATTTTACTTAATAATAACTATCCACAAAAAATCATCACCAATTTAATTAAACGGGCAACTAATGAAGAAAGTCGGGAAAGTCGTATGAATAAAACATCTGGCATCACCAAATTTTTAAGTCTCTCATACATACCAAAACTCACTGAGAGCAAACAAATAAAGGAATTGATAGATGATGAAACAGTTTTAGTAGCTCACAAAGCTAACAACACAATCTCCTCACTTTTCACAACAACAAAAACGAAAATAGAAAAAATACAACAGAGCAATGTTGTATACGAAATCGAATGTGTGGGCAATGATAACGAGACGTGCGGCAAAGTTTATGTAGGGACAACAAAAAGAAGTTTAGGCACAAGAATAAATGAACACAAAACAGATATTGAAAAACAAAAATATACAACAGCTTTGGCGGTGCATTGTTTTGAAATGAAACACACCCCAAACCTCACTGACGTTAAAATTCTTGATAGGGAAAGGAAGATGAACAAGAGATTTACATTGGAGAGCCTACGAATCCAGGAGAGAAATAATCTTGCCATAAATAAAAAAGAAAATAAAGACAATGCAAATGCAAACTACAACTTAGCTTTAATTTAGTCAATTTTAAACTGTGATACCAAAAGAAGAAAGTTCATCTGTGATATTTTATTTTTTTATTATTTATTTTATTTATTTTTGTGTTTTATGTGGTACTTGTTGTATTGTTTAAAAACAAATTTATTTAAAATTATAATGTAAAGATTATATGTAAGTGGAATTATTCTTTTATGTTGTGTTAGTTTAAAAAATTATTAAATTAAAAAACATATTGTTCTTTATTTTCCATAATGTTGCCAGATTCAATAAAATTTAAATCCCTGAGGAAGTTGAAAAAATCTCAACGAAACGTCGGAGGAGTAAAATTATGAATAAATAGTCTTTTATTTTTCATTTACTGTGACCTTGAAAGCCTGACTTAGATAATTCTAAGGGAAAAAACAACATAATTATAGATAAGGTCGATAAAAATTATACTAAACTAACCTTAAGTTTTAGAGTAGAGTAAAGTGTAAAGTTAGAAAAGTTAGTGTAGAGTTATCTGTAGAGTTAGAGTAGAGTTCGAGTACAGTAAGAGCTAATATTAAAAAATATTTAGAGTAGAGTGAAAATCGAGTTAAAGTAGAGTAGGAGTAAATTAAAAACATACTTAGGGAAGAATAAGAAAAAAGTTTTAAAAGAGTTAACACGTTACGCTTGGAGCTATTGTAAAGTGAGAGTAAAATTGGAGAAAAGTTAGAGTAAAATAAGAGTGGAGTTAGAATAGAGTTAAAGAAGAGTTCTTGTTGCAATAGAGTAAGGGTTGGATACTATAATTTGGATAATTTTGAATATATTGTTATCTTTAAAGAAATATTATTTAAGCTATCTAAACAGAATTACAAACTTTTTATCTTCTTTAAACCTTCTTTCTTATAGAATTTCTCAATTTAACCTCCCTGGATCTGCAATCATCTATTTAGCTCTACAAATATTTTCTTGTTTCCAACATCATATTTTCTAAACGACTAAATAAATAAATGTTTTCTCTACCATTGCAATGCATTGAAGGGTTATTGCGAACAATTTTGTTTCAGAGCAATTATTAAATTATTTATTTACATTTTCATTATTCCAGTTGCATGGATCCCCACGTTCTCTTACTACACAAGACACAAATGATACGAATTTCCACTTAGATACTAATACAATTTTTTCGAATTTATTTTCGTTTTGTTGTGGGTGCAAAACCATTTCCAAAACTAAAAAAATATTTACAATAATTGAATTAAATCGTTTATGTGCAGTGGAGTTCATAAAGATAACAATTCTTGCCATAGTGACTGAGAGAATAGAAACTCAACAAGGAAAGAAGGAGAACAACAAAAATGGAAAAGTAAATATTTTATTAAGATTTAATATGAAATTGAGTTCAGAGGATTTTGATAGTTTTCTAATACCAAGATAACAAGGAGGATTGAATTTATTGTCACAATAGAATTGTTATACTTTATAACCACCCAAATGACCACAACCCTAATCGACTTATGGCAGTTTTTTCAAGGTATCGACAAACTGCTTGTTACTTTATATCGACATGAATATATTACGGTCAATTTCGCTAAGTTCAGTTATAAGTAACTACCAGTTTTAACTGTCAAAAAATATTGTTAAGTGGAATTGGCCTTTAGGTTGATAAACTGTCGGTTTGGTTTTCTCAATATACCGACAAACACATTACTTTCAGTTGGTAACACCTCTCGAAATACATGTAAAAGTTTGAAGTCAGCTGACTGAATTTACCTGTACGGCAAAAAATTAATTGGCAAATGAGAAAGCTGTCGCACAGCTTACACAGAAAGAAAAAAATTTCGTAAGTTATTTAAGTTTTTTCCACACCAAAAAGTACAAAACAATCCAATATGGTATTACTTTGGAAACCCATTGCATTCCATATGCGTGCATAAGCTTGTGTTTGTAAAAGTCTTATGTAGAACCAAAAACAACTCTACAAAGGTAGGTGAAAACGATTTGTTTGTTTTGTGTAGAAACACCATCAACACTACAAGAATAAAAACATAAATTTTTTTAATTTTTGAAATGTTAAATAAAAAGCAAAAATTATATTTGCTAAAATTATTTTGTTAAGTTTTTAAAATGTTTAAAGTAGAAAAATAACGAAAATGATATCGGGCCTGCTCAAAATTATAGGGGTACGTTGCGGATAGTCTGTAGATGGTTTATGTGAAGTTTTCCCAGTCGTTCCGGAGATAAGGCATTTAGATTTTCCTATATATTCCCATACAAATATCAACAAAATGCCCTCCAATTTGAACTCCTCCGAAACTGCTTGGCCGATTTTTATGAAATTTTGTATGTGTATTTGTTAGGTATAAGTATATATAGTAAAGTATATTTCTTATCGCTAGAAGGCGTAAAATAGGGCAAGAGGGGAAAAGCTCCCCCTCGATATATCTTCCTAACTAATCAAACGGTTTTCTTAAAATTTGGGATGCAGACACTGTTACATCTGAAAGGAAATAGCGAATAGGGCGTGAAATAGGGTAAGAGGGATAAAAGCCCCCGCCCCTCCTTATACTTAACTAATCAACCGATTTTCTTGAAGTTTGGCAGGCAAATGTTATAACAGCTGGAAAGAACTATAGCCTATAATTTGTATTATCTTCTTAGCTAATCAACCGGTTTTCGTAAAATTTGGCATGCAGACACCGTAATATCTGGCAGAAAAACCCCCAAAAAATTTTTTATCATTTTGCAAAGCACTAATAGTCCATTTAAAAACATAAAAGCGTAATTATGCGCTACGCAATAAGACATATGTACAGAGATGCAGTGAAGTAAGTGAACGAACTCTTAACAAGTTTTACAAACAAAAATTAAATTTCAAGTGCCACGGCATTACCTTACTAGTTTGTAGGGTATTCATTCGGTTAACCGTTAATCGATTAACCGATTAATTACTACCCGATTAACTGATCGGTAAATTTAAAATTGGCAATTTTCGATTAACGATTAAACCGGTTAATTTCAGTCGATTAACCGATGTAACAAATTTTTTTAGTTTTTTGTAGTATTAAAACATATTTTTTTGTGTTTTTAATTATTTGTTTTGTCTCATATAAAAAAAGGTATGTAGTATATGTTTGGAAAATATTTGTTCCTACATTATATTTCCTTCGAGCAGTACATTCTTAAAATACAGTACAAAACAGAATCTAGGGGTTCGGAAATACATTTTCTGCAGAATGTTCGGTGCTGAGCTTTGCCAGGATGAGTCAGATGATGATGACCTGATAAAAGAAGAAATTCTCGATTGTAATAAAAACAATCCTTTACCAAATTTACCGAAATAATGGCATTTTGGAAGATTTTATATGTTGAGAGAAATCCTGGAAAGGCACTAAGAAATTATATAATCTGTATCATGATACAAAGAAACCAAGATAACGCATACAGCTTTTAAAAATGAAATGTTTCTGCGCATCTACGTCACATCAGCGTATAAGTACAGCTAAAATATAGAAACACAAGCAAACAAACATGTGTATAATATGCTTATATGACGTCATAATTAACAGTTAACATTTTGTAAACATGTTTTATCTTGTTTTATCATTCTCGAATCTGTATAATGGGTTGCTTACGATTTCTTCAACATCTTCGATAAGTGAAAGAATTTTTTCCAAGTCAAGTTTTATCAAAACTAAAGAAAACGGCCTGTTTTTAGAAAACGTAAACAAGTGAGTGAGTGAGAAATTATATTGAAAACAAAAACAAATTTTCGTTTTTTACTGTTGTTTTCAATATAATTTCTCACTCACTCACTTGCTTACGTTTTCTAAAAACAGGCAGTAAGTCCTAAACATTTAAACCAAGTTATTTTTCCAAAAGATTATTTTATAAGATCTTAAACTATTAAAATAATTAATAAAAAAATCTCACGGTTTATTTTTTAATAAATACATAAAAATATTTTGTATAAATTATAAAATATATTTTTCATATGTATTTATGAATTACTTTTTTGTTTGGTCGTTTTAGTTCAAGAATTGTTTTGTTCGTTATGTTATTGTTTTTTTTTTTACTAATAAACTCCAATAATAAATAATTTTTGCATTTTTATAAATTAAAAAGACTTAATTTATAACAAAACTTTATTAATCGGTTAAATGATCAATAACAAAATTAACCGATTAAACTAAAACCTCGGTTAATTAATCGATTAACCGATTAGAGCAAAAGCCCGATAAGGCAGAATACTAAAAAAAACTGTAAAAAACATTCACTGGGTCAATCTAATAGCTATACTCACCAGTTTTTATATGCGCTGAATAAAGCGCTTTTTGTGTAAAAATTTGTTGCTTCAAAGTGGGAATTCACCATTTAAAATTAATGCCTTCCGTAAGCGAGATGGTCAGCGAAACTCTTACATTTCTCCCTTACAAACCTACTTCGCTCAAAGCACAATTTATTGGGAAGTTATATGACAAAACAACGTTTGCTGGGTATACTTACTTACTTACACAGAAAAAAATAAAAATTGATTTCAATTAAAAAATTTGTGATATTAATTAAAAAATTAATTAAATTTGCACCAGTAAACAAATTAATACTATCAATTAAACCAGTTAATAGTATTAATTATACGTTTAATTCACTTAATTAAACGTTTAATTCACTTGATTAAATTTTTAATTAAAACTGATTTTATTTTTGATTAATGCTTTAATTGGTAAAAAATTTTGGAGAATTTTTTCTGTGTACTTAAATGGCTATTACAGAACGTTTGTTCTTGTAGCCGAACGAAGAATATTCTTCCATGCGCCTCGATCTTTCGCGCTCCTTCTCCAATTTATTACACCAAGCTTTGAAATGTCTTCCTCCACCTGATCTTTCCATCGGAGTTTTGGTCTTCCTATTCTGCGCGTATTCGAATGCCTTTTTAGCTGGAGCCTTTTCTTCCATTCGCACAACATGACCTAGCCAACGCAATCGGTGTAGTTTTATACGCTTCACAATGTCAATGTCGGCATACAGCTCATACAGCTTATGGTTCATACGACACCGATATTCTCCGTCAACGCAGATGGGTCCATAAATTTTACGAAGAATTTTTCTCTCGAATACCCCAAGTACTACCTCGTCTGCTTTCGCAAGTACCCATGCTTCAGAGCCATACAAAAGCACGGGTAGTATCAGTGACTTGTAGAATGTGATTTTTGTCTGTCGAGAGATTGTTGCTGGGTATGCTAGTTTGAGATAAAAACGAACGTTAAAAATTTTTGAATCAAGCACAGCTTGAGATTAATTCTTATCTCACGTTTACTTAAGTCAATTCCATATTCGGATAGTTTTAAGTCCGGGGCACCTTAATAATCCGTACTTGAATCAAGCATTCTGTTCTTGATTTATGAAAACCCAAAATTACTGTACTAATGACCCCGCTTGAGCTTGGTTTAAGTACAGATGGATTAATTTTTTTCAGTTTAGAGGCAAATAAGACATTGAGAAACCCAAATTTCTTTAATCTGCAGTTTTTCGTTGGAAAAAAAGATAATCGCATAACGAGAAAACGGCCATTAAAAGGTGAGCTTAAGATGAAAAATACAATTTAAGATTTGTTGCAAATAAAACATCTATAAGTTACAGATAAGAGATGGCGTAGGGTATTAATAATGGCAAAAGCCAACACAATCTTTGTATTTAAAAAATACAAGAAATTTTCTGCTTCAATCCAAAATTTAATCCCTTTAAGTGCAATAAATTTTATAAAAAAAAAAGAATATTCATAAAAACAATAAAAAAAAAAGTTTCTTGCTGCATCACAAAATTTTTTAAAATACTAGAACAGCAAAACATTCAACCGTATCACAAATCGAAAGTTGTCAGTAAAATGACTTTACAAATATACAAACATTTACATATACAGTGTGCAAAAGTATTGTCAGGTATAGCCTGCAAAAAAAATTACTCTCTCTTAATCAAATAACGAAACAGTTAACACCACAAGTCGAACTAAATAAGTATACTACACGTTAAAAGAATAAAAAACAAATACGTTTATTAAGCAACTAGAAGTTATCTTTTGTTGGAAACAGAGAATGATAAAAGTCTCATGTAAAGTATTGAGGTTTTCAAGAAGAACTTTATTTTTTAATTGTGGCAACACCAACAAGATGCTAGACATTTAGTTTTTTTGGCATTTATGTAGTAGATGCATTGGCAATTGTTACAATGAATTCTATTTCGCTCGAAAACCGCATTAAAATAATTAAAATCCACCATGAAAATGATGGTTCTGTTAAAGTTACGTTTCGTAAAATTCGTAAAATTTTCGGAAAACATAATCGTCCTTCTGAGATCGCTATTTAGACAACAGGACGGTGCCACGTTTCACACAGCCAATGAAACGATCAATTTATTGCAAACAAAATTTCACAATCCCATAATTTCACGAAAATCAGCTGTTAAGTGGCCAGCCAGATCGTGTGATTTAACACCACTGGATATTTTTTTTATGGGGCTATGTTAAGGACAGAGTCCATACGGACCCAGTAAAAACTTCGCCTACAAAATAATGTGTTGAGTAATCAGAAAAACATAAGAGCACTACTTACAATTCTACTGAAAGAACCAATGAATTTTACAAGGGATGTCCCAAAATGAACGCATTCAAAAGCAAGTCATTATTTGTTTACTTTAATACATCGAGAAAAAAGTAGTTATAGAAGTTGTTATACATGTAGTTATAGAAGAAAGCTACTAAATAATGAGTTAAAGAAGCTATTCATTTTGAAAAAGTAAGCGAAGTTTTTACTGGGGAGCCAATCGAATCAATTGCAGCCTTAAAGCTCAAAATCCGTGATGTGATTAACGAAATAGATCCGGTATTTTGCCAAAAAGTGATTAAAACCTTTGCTGGAAGAATCGACATATGTCAGCGTGGTCGTCTTGGACATTTGACAGATATAATTTTTTATTCATAATTGCCGAACTTCTTCGTAGTATAATTAAATTTGAATCATCTTCATCTAAATTTTTTGTTTTATTTTGTTTTAGAAAATAAAGTTCTTGTTGAAAAACTCTTTATTTTAAAGATATTAACGCGCAAAGATGTTGTTAACCCATTTACGCCCGCTGTGCCAATTTGGGAACACTTCATTATTTCCGGCTTATGACAAAGTTTTTGACATTATTCAATATATGTTTACCTTATTGATAAACTAAAATTTCAGAAATTTCAATAACATCAAAAAAAATTTTTTTTTAAAATTTTTTTTTTTTTTAAGTGACCGTAGTGCCAATTTGGGAACACCTCTTTAATTCCAAAAAAAAAAAAAAATTTTGTTTTTTGTTTATATGTAATGAATTAAATAATAAAATAAACAATATTTTATTTTTGTCCGGTAGTTTTTTTTTGGGCTTAAATGGGTTAATGTTGTTCAATTGTTTATACTTCTAGCAATTTAGTAAAATTAATAGTCTGTTTTACTGTCTACACTCAAAAAAAAAAAAATATATACATATATTTAAGGATGATCACCGATAGCTTTACTATTTTGAAAACCAAATTTTTATTTATATTTAGAATACATCTACTATATTATTTTTACCGTAACTATATTATAATCAATGTGCCTCAGCGATGTTGTGGAGATTCCCTATAGGGAAGCTCGTCGACGCGTAGGCCAGTGTTGTAAGACTAGGGGATTAATCCCCAAATTTGGGATTTTTTTCAAAAACTGGGATAAAAAATATTTTGGGGATTTTTAAAAATTTTATTATTATATTTTTGTTTTCATTAATTTTTTTTTACTAAGCAACAAAAATAGTATTAAACTTAAAAATTTACGACTTGCAAGCCTTTCACTAATAAATAAAATTTTTCATGTTGAGTGTACTTAGTGAAAACGTTAAAAAAATAAGTGAGCCAATATGAATATATTCAGCCTTCATTAGCATCATATTCAATCGATTTTGGCAACGATTTTGAAGAAAAAAAATCGAAAGCCAATTCAGCCATTTAGTGGCTAGATTTAGCCATTTTGAATATCGTTTAGCCATTAAAAATTATATCAGTTTTTAGGCAAATTTTCTTCAAGTTTTTAAAAATTTTAGATAAAAAATTTTATACAGCTTGTGTTGTCATTTTTTAGCCAAATTTAGCCATTTTATACCAGACATTTAACAATTTTAGTGGTGAAGAGTTGGCAACACTGCCGTGCGGACACTTTCTAGTACAGCAATTACAGATTCATCAGTGCAAACATGTCGAGCAACAGTTATTCGTGGGGTTTGAGTAAAAATATCTGTTGAATGCACGACTTAGCATTTTTAAATTTTCTGCGTCATATTAAATGGGAAAAGTGACTATTTTAATCCATTTTTTTAGTTTACAAAACTTTGTTATGGGTTTTAAGATCCTAATAGGAACATGGATAACCACACACTAAAATCGACTAGAAAAATTTTGTTATTTTCGATTCTTATTCAAAAATGCCGGAGTATTAGTCCTTAAAATAACCAATAGTGCAAGAATTTGTTGCAAAATGCAAATGGATTGATGTGCAAACATTTACCTGGAATACACACTTAAATGTATCGGGGTTTTTTTTTTTTTTTTTTTTTTTTTTTTTGCAAATAAATATCAAGAATACTTGAAGCGATATATACTCGCTAAAATTGACTTTAACACATTAGGAAAATAACATAATATTGCACAGTGGTTTTGCAAAGCTTTTCTCAAATTAATATTGATAATAAAATACATTTGAGAGCTTTAAAAAAACTAAAATTCTTGTGATTTTTTTTTTATCAAAACAAACATGGGTCTGATTCGACTTGTCATAGACATTATTGAAATGCAACAAGAAGGATTTACCATTGTTGTTTAGGAATTAAACATACTTTTTTGGTTACTTATTAAAACTGCATAGGATAATTTATGTTTCAATTTTTTTTTTTTTTCAATATAATTTAATTTTAAGTCAAGTATGTTCAACTGATAAAAATAAGTTAAGTTTTTCTCAAGAACAATTTTGAAATCACTCTGATTTCAGATAAGTTAAAACCACCTTTTAAAAAACTGCAGTCAAAGTAGAAAAACTGCCATTTCATTCACTTCTTCATTCGTCATTGGCCAAAAAAAACGGTTGATTTTACTTCTGATTCATTAAATGTATACAGTCGCTGTCAAATCAACTCAAAAAGCGAAAAGTTGTACACAAATTTTCGTTTTTTGATCGGCAGTTTTTTGGTTTCGACTGCAGTTTTTCAAACCCTGGTTAAAACCACATTTTGCAAACTTGTCAAATAGAAAGCGAACCATAGTAGAAACACAATGAAACACAGGTTTTTTGGAAAAAAAAATTATTTTATTTTTCACCATAGTCTCCTTTCAGCTCTATACATTTTTCAAGTTTGGAAACAAGGCAACACTCTGTGCTAAATTCGGCGAATACAATGGATAAGGAGGCATTCATAACCTTTTTAATGAGTTTTGTCATAAAATGCTTATCGAGTAATCGTAATTCACTTTTTTCTAATTTCTGTCAAACACAAAAAAATAGTTCGTCTTTTTAAAATTGTGACAGGAATCAACTCAGCGACACCTGAATAAAGGAGCGGTGTTGTCCTTTCCGTTAAGAGGCGAAAAATTCAAAAAGTGACGGACTAATTGATTTGCTTTCTATGTATGAAAATTTTCCGTTAAAATCAGTGTTGCCAAAACTTGGCGATCAAAAATGGCTAAATTTACGGAAAAAAATGGCTAAAAAAAAGCTAAAAATGGGCTAAAAGCTTTTTTTAAATAAAAACACATTAAAATTCAATAACAAAACAGAAATAATTCATTTAAAGTTGTTTACGATGAAATTTTAAGTTAAGATCAATTTTTGAAATAAGAATAAACGTAAATTAATAATTTGATAGATAATTTCCTTCCAATAAGAAGGAAAAAATTAAGCTAAATAATTTGATAGATATTTAAAAGATTAAATCTATTAGTTTTAAATGACTTGAAGGAAAATCATAATCACGACAACATTAACCCAACCTTTTGATGCCCGTAATTTCTACAAACAGATATCTGGTCGTGTTCGTACCTAACAGTTATCCTAACCTATCCGGTAACTCTATTGTAGACATTTCAACGGTAATTTTGTCTACGTGAATTAACTATCGAAATTCGATGGTGTAAAATACAGTACACTTTAACCCGTAGGTAAGAAATACGTATTAAAATTATGAAAACAATAGATATCTATGCACAGCTAGATATCTATTTGTAGAAATTACGGACATGAGTCCAGATTTACAATAAAAAACAAGTAAAAAAAGTATAGTCGTCCAACCCCGACTAGATGATACCCTACACCACATTATAATCTATGTACCAAATATTATTAAATTATCTGCAAATTTGCGACCTGTACTTTGCGCACAAGGTGTACATGGACAGCCAGCCAGCCAGCCAGCCAGCCCGCCAGCCAGCCGGACAAACAACGTTAATTCGACTCAGAAAGTGATTCTGAGTCAATCGGTATACGTAAAGGTTGGCTAAGTATCAATATTTTAAGGTGTTACAAACATCACCACAAACGCATAGTACCCTCTCCACTATTGTGGTGTTGGTAAAAACATTTTATTGTTACGTTAAAAATATTTACCTAATTAAAAAATTCGAATTAACGGTTGCTTAATGTAACCTATTTCTTAAATTACTTTTAACGATGTTTACTTGGCAAAATACCCTCTCTAATTCAGCATTAGACCATGGAAGAGGGAGAAAATTTATAGTCAATTCTGAAATTTCTAAAAAATTTTTGTTGCCGCATGCATCTCTTTATTAAAATACTTGCAACCAGAAAAAAAGACGTTATTTGTGTTGATCCATTTATAAATTTAATATTCGAATACTGTCCCTTTATATTTTGTAAAAGTTGTGATTTAAATTAAAGGCGTTTAAATTGTTAAAAATTTTTGTTTTACTTTTATAAATTTTTATAATAAAATAAAAATTATTCTTTTAAAAAAAATGGCTAATGGCTAAACTCATTTTTTAGTGGCTAAACAGGGTGAAAATGGCTAAATCTAGCCACTAAATGGCTAAATTGGCAACACTGGTTAAAATAGTTTAGTTGAGGGGGTGCTTTAATACCATGGGAGATAAGGCCATAATGGCTTTATATCTCATTCAAAAGGGAGATAAAGTCTTTTATTTTTTTTGTTCATTTGAATGGGAGATAAAGCCATCATGGCCTTAGCTCACATAAGTAATTTAAGAAAATGGCTTTATCTCTCATTTCAGTTCCGGAGACACTTAAGTTAAGTATTGAAATCTGGCTTCGCATACTAAAGTTTTTCTGCGTGGCGGCCTGCGGCCGCGCTTAGGGGTTTTTGTCCTCCAGTAGGACGCGGCAGGTGGCTTCGCTGAATAAAGTTTTCCTGCGTGCGTCTCAAGAATAAAAAAATGTTTTTCTGAAAAAATATGGCTTTATCTCTCATTTGCGAAAAAAATATGGCTATATCTCTCCTTACGTAAAATTTTAAATATGACCTTACCTCTCAATGATTGGGCAATAAGGCCATTATGGCTTTATCTCCCATTCAATTGAGCAATAAAGCCATCATGGCCTTATCTCCCATGGTTTTAAAGCACCCCCCCAGTTTAGTTTTCTGAAACATTATCGAATCGTTTTATTCATAAAAACATTTTATTCATAAAAAGATCCGAAGTATTTTTTATTAAAATTTTTCATTTGGATAAAACAAAGAAAGAGCCATACTCTTTTTTCAATTACTACTACTGTACTTTTCTTCACACAAAATGTGTTCCAGATGCAACCCAGCAAGTAAAATAGAACGACGTCTGTCAGATTTCTAAAGTGGCATGGCCACATAACTAACTCGACAAAAAAAAATCAGAATCGGTCAGAATTCTGTCAAGCTTCTGACCTAAACATTTTTAAGGTGGTTGGCACGAAGTCTTGCAGATGCAGTTTTCTACATCTATACTTATTTTATGTTTAAAAATTTTAATAAACAACTTTATAGGAACTATTGTTTTTCGCAAAAACTTACATACAAATTTCGAGTACTCCATACTCTTGAACAACCGACATTTAACCGTAGCAAGGGGTGTCTTAGTATATATATTAAATTTATCATAGAGATAAAAAGTACCAAAAGCCCCAATTTCTTCCGTTTTTACATTATAAAACATACACTATATTTTACTCTGGGCCATATGCTATTTCTATACAAACATTTTTCAAAAAGAGAAAAAGTACCAAAGGTAAAATGTACCAGCTTTCTCTTATTTTAGACCCCCAGAAACTACACTGTATGTTAACGTAAGCGTTAATCTGTTTGTATATTAAATTTATCAAAAAGAGAAAGTGTTACAATTTGATTCCGTTTTTACCGCCTAAAAAGTACCAATTTTATCCTTTTAAATGTACCCTTATCCTGATCATATGCAATCTAATATCAAATTTGTCAAAAAGAGAAAAAGTACCAACGTACCCTATATTTTAATCTGTGCCATATGCTATTTCTATACAAAAATTTTCGAAACGAGAAAAAGTACCCAAGGTAAAAGAGTACCAAGAGCACTAGATTTTTTTTGTTTTAGGCCCCCAAAAGTACACTGTGTATTAATGAACGCTCAAATCTCTATGTATATAAAATTTACCGAAAAGAGAAAGTGTAACAATTTGATTCCGTTGTTATCCTTGAAAAGTAGCAATTTTATCCCTTTAAATATACCCTAATCCTGATCATATGCAATCTTATACCAAATTTATCAAAAAGTACCAATTTTTTCTTAGATATCCCTCTTAAAAAGAACCCTATATTTGAAAATGGGCCTTACAATATCCGTCATCCACCAAAGACATTTAGCGGCTTTCACGTGATTGAGCCACAAACTAAAAAAACATCCAAACATACAAACTTTAACATTTATTATATTAGTAGAATTTAAAATTGTTTTTGGCTAATATTTTATGTCACAAAATTTTTAAAATTCAGAAGTTAGTTTCATGGGCAACCGCGTATGTCCATTTTTTGATTTTGAAATGTTGATGCCATATTGCTTAATTTTAAGCGCTCTTTACATGGTTCTAAATTTTTTTTTTTTTTTTTTTTTTTTTTAATTTCCTTAGCTAAGAAAACAGATAGAACCATTCCGATTTTTTTTAACTCAATTACAAAGTTCAAAAAGTGCAATACCTAGCCCATAGTTTGATCTAGAACGGGTTTTCGGCTCTCCTAAAAAATTTTATTTTAAGACATACGCGGTTGCCCATGAAAACCACAGATATTCGGATGTGCCGAATCTTTGAAATCCTCCACCGAAAGTTAAAATGTTTCAGAAGTAGTCTTTATATAAGAACTATGAGAAATTATGGACCAATCTTCATGAACTTTGACAATGTGATTTCGAGTCTTATAAAACTATGATTGAGCAAATATTATTACAATACATGATTCGTTACGATTTTAGAACTCGGCCAATGATAAATTATCGACCGATCTTCGCGAAAATTTGTGGTATGAATTCTAGTCATTAAGAATGAATTTTTAAAAAATCCTATTTTAATATTTGCATTCCTCCACTATTATTACTTATTAGCTCTTGTAACAAAACTAAACATTTATTAAAGTGATTTTTCCACAATTTGTTTCATAACTCTTAGCGGATTTCGCTGGAGTTCAATCCCAAACTGCTTAGGATAAGTAGATACATATGACACCAATATTGGTCTTTTCTTTTGAGTTTTTCGAAAGTTGGCATGTTTTCAACAGGACAGGCAGACAGACATACATGGCTCAATCTATTTAAAATTACTCAAGGACCCAAAACAAATACAGCCGATTCAAAAAAACTTATTTATAATTAATTACACTGTGTGCAATTTTTTAAGTCATGGAAGAATAACCGCAAAAGTGAAAATTTTCGGGAAATGTGAATAATTAGTGGAGCTCAAGGTCAGTTTTTTTTTTTTTTATTTATTTAAAAAATATTTCCAATATTTCCAAATCCACTGCATCTCATCTTCAGGGTAAAGAGGAACAATAATAAAAAACACGTCACACACGGTTTTACATTTAAAATTGTACTGTTTTTTATTATTGTTCCTCTTTACCCTGGAGGTGAGATCCAGTGGATTTCGAAATATTGGAAATATTTTTTAAATAAATAAAAAAATAAAAAAACTGACCTTGAGCCCCACATTATTCACATTAAAATTACAACAAAAGGTCGAACAACATTATTATATTGAATATTTTCGGGAAATATTTCACTTTTGCGGCTACATAAGCGCTACGTAAATGGTGTTAAGAATTATTCCTAGGAAGTATATATGTTCTAGAAAGTTGTTAACCGAGATCTTATGTACATTTTTGTAATTGATTGTTTCCTTGAATTTTGAACGGTTTGCAACCTATGGACCTGAACAGGCGAAAAAAGACAAAAGAAAATCGAATTTTTTAAAGTTTTTTGCGATTTTGATCTTAAAGATGATTTTTTTTGATTTTATATGTTCAAAATTTTTGTTCTTTATGACAAGACCTACAACTATGTCTCAGAAGGTGAATCAAAATTCCGAGCGGTTTGCAAGATATGAGCCTGAGAAATTGATCAATTTATGCAAAAATGACACTGAGGCCCCAAATCTTTGGGGGCCCATAAAAAAAGGGCATGACTTTAGGCAAAACTGGGAGACACGGGTCTTTTTTCTTTTTGGTGTTTTATCACGTAGTGGTATCCGTATATGGTTATTTCGTGTTGCACTGTGTTAACCGTTTTTAAGCCAAAATTGCTAAAATTGTATTCATAAACGAAAAAAAGTCTATTAAAACTTTAATAAACCATTCATAAGGTAAGAAAATTTATTGTTGGATTTGCCCTTCTTTACACCAAAAATAAAATGACATTTTGATAAGTGTTTGCATTTTATGATATTATTTTTGTGAAATATGTTGAAATATAATGAAAAAAAAAATGTTTTATTTATTAATATGGACATGTTTAATACATTTTATTAAATTATTTTTATTTTAGACAACCAATTGAAAGTTATATTGTTAATTATTTAAAAAAAATTGTATATGATTTAAATGAATATGTTCAGGGGCAAATGCAGATATTCTATTTAATTATTTATTAAATTATTGCAACTAGTTGTTTTTTTTGTTTTAAACAACAAATTATTGTTCAAAAATATTAAAAAAAAGAAAATCCAAATTTTTAATATTTTTAATTAGGCTTAAGTTCATTAAATTTAATTTTCATTAAATTATTTCTATGAAGAAAGGAATTTTACAACATGAAAATTAATTAAAATTGTTATTGATAATCTTTCATTTTTGACCGTGGCCGGGATTCGAACCGCGGCCAGCAGGTTACCATGACATGATTCGATCGCAACCACTCGATGGATTTGCCGTTTTACACTCGCAGCCATCGACGATAAACAAATCATAATAATAGTGATGTTAATAAAAAGTAAACAAACTTTTTATTCGTATATTTTCTTATCGTATATTTAAAAAAGGTTCAAACAAAAATTTGTATGATACCTTTCGGCAATATTTTGTTCAGAATTTGAAATATTATGTAGTTTTATTTGATAAGAATAATTTTTAGGGTCTACAATTAAAAAAAAATTATAAAATAAAATTTAATATAGGATATCATGTGAACCGAACAGAAGTTGCATGCATCACTAGCAATAAAATGGCAGCAAAATATGAAGAAAGTTGCCATATTTAAACAGTCAATAGTAGAAAAGCTGTTAATGTACGTTTATGAATACAAATTTTTATAAGAGGTTTACAAGACAAAAAGCGGTTGATAGTTATTACATACTATAAGCTTAAAATAAGAACTTTCTATGAATATGGCTGAAACACTTTATGAGGTCTAATATGAATACAGTAATCCCTTGATTTACGTATCGATTAGTTCCGGAAAATGACGGTGTTAATAAATTGTTTCAATACCCTCCACCACCACTAGAGGTGAATAATGGTGTAATAAGTTTATCATCCGGTATGAAACTTTTTTATTATAAATCTAGGACCCCATAAAGTATATATAAGCCATGTCCGCCTGTCTGTCCGTCCATTGAAAGCACGCTTACTTTCGAAAAACTCAAAAGAAATGAAAAAAACTTGATGTCAAATTGCTTGTAGTTACCCTAAGGAGTTTAAGATTAAAATTCAGCAAAATCGGTTCAGTAGGCTCAGAGTTATAAATCAAAATGTGGAACCAACACCCTAAAAAATTAAAATTTATAAGATTTTTCACAAATTCGTATTATTCGACTAAAAATCACACAAATAAATTTCGTGATGACCGGTTCATAATTTACTATAGGCCCCATATAAAGCCCACCCTGGTAAATTAATAAAATACACCTAAAACCGTACCTTAGATTCCATTATGAACAGCCTTCTGAAATTCACGGTAAACGCTAAAACTAATTTCACCGCTGTTTTGAAACTTTTAACAATTTCATTTTCGAAGAAAAATATTTCTGATTCAGACAAGATCGAACTATTTTGCTTTCTGGGAAAACACCTATACATACGCATTCATGTTTACCTGTTTGAGTTAATTTGTATTTTCCTGTATTGCTAACAACAGTTTGTTTTTGAACATTTCTCACAAAATACCTCCACAATCTATAAACAAACATACAAGAAAATATAGATTCATTTTAAAACAAGTCCATTGCAATTAACAGGTATGGTAATTTGTTTTTGTTGGTTGGGAAGATAAATGAATAACTGATAAAAAAAATACATTTTCCACTACTACAAACACCCATTAAATGTGTGTTCGTATAGATATGTATAGATGAAGGTGTATTGGTCATCTATAGCAATGACAGCAGCTCCAGCTAAATTGGTTCTACAACATTTTCCGAGTACTTGCCTTGTTAATATCAAATGCAACAATCCAACGACAGTTGAATGATGTCACTTAAGAGTTTTGGTTTGTTTGCTATTAAAAGCCTTCAAGCACTTGACAACGAAATGCAGTTTGACTGTTTTAATTCTTCTCTCCTGGTAATAATTTCCATTTCGTTGTACTAGATGTAGAGAATTTTTTTCAGCTAAAAGATGTTGGGCGGTTATTTTTCGTAAATAAAACGCTATTTGATCGAGTGTAAATCGAAATGAAAATGGAAAATAACTGGAAAATAAACTTGGTAGAGTTTCTCATTTTTTTTTTTTTTTTTTTTTGCCTTCAAACTAGAATTGTGAATTAAATCGAAATAACGAAAAATGCAAAATGAAAAAGAAAAACAAAAAAAATGTTTATTGGATACGAAAATTTCGTTTTGCTTAATTTGACAAGTGACAGGGTGTGCTTGGAAACAAAATTTCTTTAAAAATTGGAAAAAATTATTTCAAACCATTTAATCAAGATATAAAAACATAAACAAGTGCACATTTCCATTTTTTCTTACTTTAAAATTTTTTTTCTTAATACAAATTTTTAAAAAGTTTTCTAAAAAATCCTTTTGTCTTTAAAAGTCAAACAGCTTTAAATTATATATATTAGAAAGGTTTCTGTAAAGCAAAATAACCTTTTAGCTAAATCAAAGGATTATAATTTGTTCTACATGACTCATACGCAACAATGACATCCCCATTATACTTTTGTGGAATAAATATTAATCATACGCACTAGGCAAAAAGTTTCTGTGCTTCAATTTTTAAAACCCTTCGCCACCACGAGTTATGAATAATTCGGTTTGCCATTCAGTGTGTACCATCATGAAAAAATTCACATAAGAACCCGTAAAATATATGAGTAGGTGGGTTGCAAAACTCGCTCGTTTCAAAAATTAAAAAAATTGAGATAACAATCGACTTAGACAGATCTTTTAGCACTTTATAAGAATATATATATATAGATTATATCGAATCATGTTCTTATCTATGCTTTTTTGTGACATAAAAGTGCAGTTGGTAACAAAACTGGTTCGTTCCACTCAACAGACATTTTCAAAACTATCAGGCTGTTCGTCGATTTCGAACGTTAACGTTCGCATAGAAAATTACATTTAAAACAAAAACAAATTTTCGAATTTTGTTATTGTTTTAAATATAATTTTCTATGCGAACGTTAACGTTCGAAATCGACAAACCGGCTGTATATTTTTGCATTTTGTGTAGCAAAACTCGCTGGTTTACTATTTTAAACTTTCTGTTAGAAGTGGGCCAAGATATCGAGTCGAATTAGGGAATTTAAAAATGCAAATTTGTAAACAAGTTCGCTTTGACACATTTATTTTTTATAAACCGTATATTGAAATAAATTTTTGTAACGATGTTCTTATACTCGACTGGAAATCTGCTGTAGCTCCTGTGGTGAAAGCAATAAGTTAACTACATTTTAAATTCCAAACTTCAAAGCGAATGCTAATAGATTAAACATGGAAGAGGAACTCGGAAAAAATGCATGCCATTGTTCTAGAGAATTTTTGAGAATAATTTTATCTATTCACTAAGGGAAAATTGGAGAGAAAATTTTATATACTTGGAGAATAATAATATTGATTAAGGAGCGGAAAAAACAATCACCAGTACACTGAAGATAAATATTATGACTCTAATATGTTTTATTTATGTCGATAATATCCTTAATAAAATAACGTCATATAAGGTAATATACGTTTACTTATTAAATTGGACTTGGTGTTCTTTTCCTCTCATGTTGGTATTGGTACTGTTGAATCCCTTGAAGCCACAGCATCAAGTCCAACAACAAAAGGTCTGCTATTTCCGAAAAATAATACAAGACTTACACAATTTTGTTACCTTACTTTTTTCTTCAAAATGTGTTATACAAAATTTTACAAGTAACAACTAAAGAAGCAAACGCATGTTTAAATAAAAATATATTTTATTTTCCTGTGAATGATTAACAAAGTTGGGCGAAATATTTTACTAAATAAAAAATAAAACCAAAATAGTGTTTTAATTTATATCACTTTACAATTACAAAAAAAAGACTCTTCTTTGCCTCTAAGCAAATTCTCCTTACACAGTACAACACATGATTTCGGGACTCAATTCCGATAATTGGTTATGAAAGTAGACCCAAAAAGAAGAACTTCTGCATCATTAGTTTGGTCATGGTACATCAAATAATAATTTAAAAATTAATTTGAAGTTAGTAAGTATTGTATAGGGGGATTTGTCACGTTTTAGGCTCTTTTGTTTGTCATAACTCGAGAACCACTAGTCCGAATAAGCTGAAAATTAAGAATTACAATTCCTTTAATCTGTTCATACAACGTTTCGCTACATAATCAACAGTTTCGCAGTTATAAATAAATGTATGAAGAAAAAAAATATTTTTTGCCCAAAAAATTTAAATTTTTTATTTTTAATTCATAAAAAATCCAAAACGGTAAAAAAGTGTCAAGTCCTATTACTTTCACGTAAAGTCGCATAACCTATGAACAAAATGAGACATAAATCATGTAAATCGATAAACGCGTTTCGCTTTTATTCACTTTTATTCAAATTTGCTAGAGATATCCACAAAATTCTTTGGAAAAAACATTGATGACTTTTTGTTATGATTGTCAGAATTAAAAAAAAAAGTAATTGGGATTCACGATACACAGGAAATCAATATCAATGTAAAGATTGGAAAGCAAGAACTCCTGAGCTCGAGAAACAATTAAAATTACGGAATCAACCTTTGCTAAAGGATCTAGATGATATTTTGTTGCCATCGCTCCACATGAAATTAGGAATAGCAGGGAAATTCGTCGAAGTGGTAGTCAAAGATATTGATGACGCCTATGACTGTTTGAAATCCATCTTTCCAAAACTCAGTGGAGCTTAAATTAGAAAAGGTACGTATCGTTGTCAGTATTTTAATATTGTCATATCTAAATTTGTTCACTTCGATATATTCGCATTACCAATAATTTTTTCGTAAATGTTTTTTTTTTTGTATTTCAAACAGGTATTCTCAATGGACCGGATATACGAAAACTAATGAAAGGCGAATCTTTCACAAATATGCTTTCGAACCATTATAACCACCTATGTGCATGGGACGCATTGAAACAAGTCATCGAAGGCGTTTTAGGAAAGAACCGTGTACATCGAGATGACATACAGACACGTGTGGACAACTTGCTGTATTATTTTGAAAAAATCAATGCATCCATGATGTTAAAATTACATTTCTTGCATTTCCACCTTGAAACCTTTTTGGCACAATTACATCAGGAATCGGACGAACAAGGAGAGAGGTTCCACCAGGTGACCATGCCAACTGAAAAGCGATTCAAAGGCAAAAAATTGGATGCATTGCTTGCGGAGGTTTGTTGGTGGAGTTCTAAAATTATGCAGTTTGAAATTTGTGGACACACTGAACAAAACATGCCCTTCAATATAACGTCTATCTCGGATGATGATGCAGACTCAGAACATGAATATGAACAACCTACGAAGAAAATAAGGTCATCAGAACCACAAGCGTCAACTTCAACGAGGATGGATAGTGACAATAATTGAAAATGTTCTAAATTTTGTTTCCATGCATAGATAAGATATAAAAATCGCATATTTTCTGTGTAAGAAAAGCTGTAATATAAATCGGAATGTATATTTTCATGCAAAATAAAGAATCAATAAAAAAGTCATCAATGTTTTTTCCAAAGGATTTTTTATGAATTAAAAATAACAAATTTAAATTTTTTGGGCAAAAAATATTTTTTTCTTCATACATTTATTTATAACTGCGAAACTGTTGCTTATGTAGCAAAACGTTGTATGAACCGATTAAAGGAATTGTAATTCTTAATTTTTTTCAATTTGTTTCAGCTTATTCGGACTAGTGGTTCTCGAGTTATGACAAACAAAAGAGCCTAAAACGTGACAAATCCCCCTATACAATACTTACTAACTTCAAATGAATTTTTAAATTATTATTTGATGTACCATGACCAAACTAATGATGCAGAAGTTCTTCTTTTTGGGTCTACTTTCATAACCAATTATCAGAATTGAGTCCCGAATCAATCACCTGAAAAATGTTGTACTGTGTTATTGACTACAAATCCAGTGGTAATCAAAGCTAAGTACACTTGATACCCTTAGCGTCTAAGTAAGTTGGACTTGTTGTTGTTTTTAACTTTTCTATTTCGAAAACTACATTAGATAGGACTTATGGGAATTTACACATCGATAGAGGAAAAATTTCGATTCCAACTGTATAAAAACCCTATTTTAAAAAACAATGTGAGTTGGGGTAGTTTATCTCCCACGAACAGAACTATTGTTACATTTTTTAGGACTGTTTGCCTAGTTTTAATAAATTTATTAAACTTTCAAAATATACTAAAGTTAAATGATTAATATTCCTGGTGGGCCAAAGTGCGTTGCAGAACTAGTTCGATCCCATACGGATCGTAGCAAAACTAGTTTCTTTCGAAAATTCGTAGCAAAACTTGTTCGTTATAAAATTAAATCTTTTTTTTTCTATATACAGTTGGTTTCAATTTTTCAACTGTTGAGTTATTAATCAAGAATGGCATAACACTTTAAAATCAAAAAAGTTTAACTAATTTGGTCCAGTTAATCCGGCGCTATATGTTTTTTGCATTATACCAAAATTTTAAAAAGGTGTAACGAACGAGTTTTGCATCTCACCTACTCATATGTTTGTACGTATATAGTGGGTTATAGTTTTATTTGACTAAGGCATGTCCGTCTGTCTGTCTGTCTGTTAAAACCAAGCTCACTTCCGAGCAGTGTTTCCAACTCTTTACTACTAAAAATTGGTAAACGTTTATTACAAAAATGGCCAATCAAGATGAATAAAAAAACTTACAAAGTTAATTTGTTGCACTAAAATTGCACATTAGAGGTTTTTTTTATTGAAAAATTTTTAGTATAAATAAAAAAAACATAAGAAACATCTTTGACTAACGAAAAACTCAAGTATCGATATAATTGAGTATTCAAACCCTCATACGTAATTCATTTCATTTATTCCTGGTAACCCTAACATTCGCATATTCTAACCTCTTAATCCTCAACTACTCAATTATTTATTCCCTTTTTTTCATGCTCATACCCCCTCTCTTTTCTTACTTCATTATTCAAATTGAAACGAAATACATAGCTAAGTAATTGCGTTTCCCCCACCCCTACAATTATAATCGCTCATATGAGTGGTTATAATTATAGTCTTCTCTGAAAGCTCATCCCGCATATTTAAGTACCACGCAGGTCTCAACAATCCAGGAAGATTATTTAGCCCTTCTCTGTGTGTCGCTTATACACGGAACTACATTCACTATTATTTAGCGCTGCTGTGTGTATCCCTTACACACGGAACTGCATCCACTAGTAAGACTTCTTCAGAAAGATACGATTTAATGACCGATTATGAAAGATAACCGTTTTATAAATTAAAAAAACGCTTTGGCAGCGGCTTTAAAATCTTTTGTTGCTGTTTTGAAAATTTCTTAGGAGATCAGCAGGAGAAATTAGTTATAAGACTTTCGATTAGCCTTTAACATCTAAGATGAGCATAAAACTTATCTATTTTCAAAGTCATTAAGATAAGTTTCTTAAAAAAAATTGCGCCATATAGCGAATAACGAGAGAAAGCGAATGTGTTTATTAAGATTTAAAATTGATGAAAGACAAATACCAAGCTCGCTCAGATGAACAGATACCCAGTAAAAAATGAAGCTTACTGGTAAGCAGTTTTGTAAGGGAGAGAAGCACAAAACTTCCTTGAAAACCTGCTTACATGAGGCATAATTTTTTTTATGACGAGTACGGGAATCACTTCTTTTTTTATCTCTGCTCAAAAACAATTTGATGACTGATTGCGCTATAAAAAATGTAATTTCTATGATCGGCTATATTTCGGGAATGATCGTAAATACATTAAAAGATCATTGCAATACAACCTGCTTCATGCAAGGGAATAATAGATAATAGAAGCACTTGGAACCACTGTTCGTGATTTTATTCTTTAAAATAATGATTTTAATTATTCAGTTATAACCAGCTTTCTTATAAGATATAATGCAAAGTTATTCAATTATTTTTACTAGGTCACAACTCGACCATAAATTATTATGTAAATATGAAGGAAACATGGTTCATCTAAGTATATATGAATTTATATGTTTCGAGCACTTATTTATTTATTTTTTCCGTCTTAGTGGATCGATTTGGCGAGGGACGAACCTCCGGCTCATATTTTATCTTGTTGTGAGTTCAATAAAAAAAAAATATCAATTGAAAAATAAAATACTATCAAAAAGTCTCCTTTATAGATTGTCATCCACTCAGGACATTGCATGTATAATTTTATGTTTCCACACTGATAGAAAAATGCATCTTCATTTTGATGATGCCCTAACATAAGAATTGTGACAAATGGCATCAATAATGCAAAAAGTAACATCAATCCAATAACTAACGTCTTCGTGCAATTTTGTCATTTTTTACGTGTCGTCTATTTTATGACTATAGTGACATCAATTCGATGCCACATTTTGTATATTATTAACATTATTTTCATGTTTACAATGTATTATAAGAAGCAAAAATTCCTATATTCTATTTTATTAAATTATTTAATTAAATACATGAAATTTTTAGAGTAGAATAATTACGAAAACCACATGAGGCATGGTGCTGGTGTCTTATTATTGAAAGTTCTGCTGTAAACAAAGGTCGTAATTCAACAAACATGGGTAAGTAAATAATAATATTCTCTCACTTTGACTTAAGTCAATTCCAATGACTCTGACTTAATGACAAACTGTCATTAAATTGATGCTAATGTGTCCTTTCTCCGATTTTACTGCGTCATCGCACTGAGGAAATGTTCGTCATTTTTGTGATGCCGATGTGTCATCCCATTGATGACATAATTTCATTTTGACCTTGATGACACTTTGGCCAAGTGATGTTAAGGTTGACATCACAATGATGACAAGTGTCATGGGGTCAAAAACAAAGACACTTGTTATAGTACTGATGTCAAAATACATCAGCGCTATGATGCTTTTTCTTTCAGTGTATGTCTAATATTAACGAAAATTAATCAAAATACCAGATGTAGAACGAAAAAGTACTAAAAAGCTCCCTCTTATGCATTCTTATTCACTCAGGACCATGCATGTTTATTTTTATCTTTGTAGGTCGAATATTCAAAAAGTACCACATGAAAAACAAAAAGTACAAACATCTACTCAGTAAACTGCACCTATACTATTATGTTTCTAAGTTCAATATTATAGAAAATTTAAAAATTATCAAATGAAGCACGGAAAAGTAAAAGAACAAAATTTAATTTCCCCTTTTTAATACTTTTTTCGACAAACAAATGAAGAAAGCGCTCTTAATTGTTTTGCCTGTGCCTATTTTTACATAAGAATTATATAGTCGAAATATTCGGAAACCGATTTCTGAAAAATGTCGAATAATCGACCACCCTACTTTTTTATTATTTGATAATTGAAAAAAAACAAATTTTTTATTTATGTGTTAGTAGCAAATTTGAACGCTTATAACTCTGAAATTATTTAACAGATGTTGAACCGTGTTCAACCTTGTTTGAGAGAAATTAGACCTCATCATTTTTTTAATTGTTAAAAACCATTAATTTACTTAAGAGAAGTAGTTTTGTAGTACGTAAGTTGAATATTGTCGGTTGTGAAAATCCCATTTTTTATTTTTTGTCCTTTTTGTACAACAACCTTTTTATTTTTAAAACAAAAATTAGTCATTAGTAAGCAGCCAATGAAGAAGGCAAATAAAATTGTTAAGTTCTAGAAGAACCCTTTGCAACTGTTTTATTCAATAACCTTATTGGCTAGGCGACTCATCAACAGATATTAATAAAATATATATTGTGCACTTCTGTAAGTAAATACCTTTCAAATGGTGTATATTGTTGTTGTTCAAATCGGTTGACATATAGAAGAGGAACGTGTTCTTAACTGTTTTGCCTTTGCCGATTTATATATAGATTAACTTAAATTAAAAATTCACTTAAATAGTATTTGCTTCCTAGTTGTGTGTAATAGCCAGCGCACATGCACTGATCATGTAGTTTTCGTGCTTCCAGAAACCTTAACATTTTTTACTGGGTAATGGCACATTGCTGGTAGAGTGTCAAATAGGAAAACTCTAAGTACCTCTTTGCCGTTTTTGTAAGTTTGTCAAAACTCAGAAGCCATAAAAATTCGTAAATGCTGGAAAACAAAAGTTATATTGTATGAAAACGAATGCAGTTCCAAAAGAGAATTCAATAATGCTGCTGTAGCATATATTTTATAATATGGATGAGGACAAAGAAATCTACCTCAATGTTGTTAAATAATTATAATTAGGGCAACCAAAAAAAAGCACTAAAAAAACAGTTTTAAGCTCTTAAAAAAAGCCTTTAAAAACATGAAAATAAGCTGTTAAAACTTAAAAAAAAGCAATTTAAACTTGTTTATTTTTCACTTAATTCGTTGTTATAGTAAATTATAAGTTGATGCAATAAATATTTCGAAAAGAAAACTATGTTTGTTTGGAGTCAGCAAGTTCTTGTAGATAGAAAAAGTTCTTCCTACGTCTACAGATGTTAAGGGAGCATATCTAAAATTGAGTATTTGCTCTGAAGTATATTTTATACGATTGGACTCATAATTCCGCTTGCCTCCCAAAATATCCCCAATATCTTTCAATACCGAAAATCCTTAATTTTTTAATGAAACTGATCTTAATTTTGTATTAACTTCGTCTTCTATATCCCCTGGAACACGGGACATTTTTCTTACGATCCACAACTATGTTCACTTAGAAAACCAATGAAAGATTTTTTGTTTCTAATTTTGTTACAACTTCGAGTAAAACAACAAAATTTACAGAAATTTACATTATTTGATATACAGAGAAATTCTTAATAGCTAAAACTATATTAAAAAAGAAAAAAATAAGACGTTACTATACCAAAAGAACTAAAAGACGTTTCTTTATACAAAACTATATTAAAAAAGAAATAAGACGTTACAAAGTGTGATGGTAAAAGACGTTACATACTGAGGAATTTGATCGTAAGAATAGAGCTTTGGAATTTTCGAGAGAAAAGAACTTAAACAAGCAAATATTAAATTAGGTTTAAAAAAGGCTTAATACTAAAAACATAAACACATACAAATTATACACAACACTATAAAAGGTAAGTTACAGTACTGCTAAGACAGAGTTGCATAAAAATCAAGTAAGAAAGTATAGTCGGTCAAGCCCGACCGTATTATACCCAACACCACAGTATTTAAAAACAAGTTTCGAGAGTGTATGCTAGGGTATTCATTCGGTTAACCGTTAATCGATTAACCGATTAATTACTACCCGATTAACTGATCGGTTAATTTAAAATAGGCAATTTTCGATTAATGATTAAACCGGTTAATTTCAGTCGATTAACCGATTAACCGATGTTACAAATTTTTGTAGTTGTTTGAAGTGTTATAACATATTTTTTAGTGTTTTTAATTGTTTGTTTCGTCTCATATAAAAAAGGTATATATATTCGAGCAATACATTCTTAAAATACAGTACAAAAACAGAAACTATGGGTTCGGAAATACATTTTTTTTAGTTTGTTCGGTGCTGAGCTTTGCCAGGATGAGTCAGATGATGACCTTACAATAGAAGAAACTCTCGATTGTAACACAAACTATTTTTAACAAAATTAGCCGAAATAATGGCATAATGGAAAATGTTATATGTTGAGAGAAATCCTGGAAAAGGACTGAGAAATTAGATAATCTGTATCATGATACAAAGAAACCAAGATAACGCATTCAGCTTTTAAAAATGAAATGTTTGTGCGCATCTACGTCACATCAGCGTATAAGTGCAGCTAAAATATATAGGGTGTTTTTTTTACAGGTTTGTTTTTCGAATAGAGATAAAACTGGCATTTTGTGGTCAAATCTGGCAACTCTAATGTCATTTATGTTCAGTTTGGTTTGCCATTTCATCATGAACAGGTTGACAAAAGAACAACGCTTGGTGTATGGGCCGAAAATGAGATTGATCTCGATGCTGATTTTCATCGCAAAATTTTGTTCAGTGATGAGGCTCATTTTTGGTTGAATGGCTACGTCAAAAAGCAAAATTGGCGCATTTGGAGTGAAGAGAATCCACATGAGACCCTTGAGACGCCATAACATCCACAAAAACTCACTGTTTGGTGTGCTCTATGGGCTGGTGGAGTCATTGGGCCATACTTCTTCCGAAATAATGCTGGAGAGGCAGTTACCGTTAATGGAGACCGGTATAGAGCCATGATAACCGACTATTTTGTTCCCGAATTGGATGGCATGAATGTGGATGAGTTGTGGTTCCAACAAGACGGCGCTACATGCCACACAGCGCACGCCACAATCGATTTATTGAAGGAAACATTCGATGAGCGCATAATTTCGCGGAATGGACCTGTCAATTGGCCACCAAGATCGTGTGATTTGACACCATTGGATTATTTTCTTTGGGGATATGTGAAGTCGCTCGTCTGCGCCAACAAACCAGAAACGTTAGGGGAATTGGAAGCCAACATTCGTGGCGGTATTGCCGACATACGGCCCCATATGCTCGAAAAAGTGGTTGAAAATTGGACCTGTAGAATTGGCTTTATTCGAGCCAGCCGCGGCGGCCACATGCCTGAAATCATATTTAAACATTAATGGCATAAAATTATCCTTCCAATAAAGCCAAATTGATGGTCATTAAAACGATTTTCTTGTGTTTTATTTCAATTCAAAGTTCTATACCACTGAAAAAAACACCCTATAGAAACACAAGCAAACAAACATGTGTGTAATATGCTAAAGTGACGTCATATTAAACAGTTGAATTTTGTAAACATGTGCAATGCGTAATCTTAAATCTGTATTATGGGTTGCTTCCGATTTCTCAAACATCTTCGATAAGTGAAAGAATTGTTTCCAAATCAAGTTTTATCAAAACTAAAGAAAAGAATCGCTTAAATTCTAAACATTTAAACCAAATTATTTTTCCAAAGGATTATTTTATAAAATCTCAAACTATTGAAATAATTAATAAAAAAATCTCAGTTAATTTTTTAATAAATACATGAAAATATTATGTATTAACTATAAAACATGTTTTTCATATTTATGAATTACTTTTTTGTTTGCTCGTTTTAGTTCAAGAATTGTTTTGTTCGTTATGTTATTGTTTTTTTTTTTTTACTCAAAGACTCCAATAATAAATAATTTTTGCATTTTTATTAATTGAAATAACTTAATTTATAACAAAACTTTATTAATCGGTTAACCGATCAATAACAAAATTAACCGATTATTAACCGATTAAACCAAAACCTCGGTTAATTAATCGAGCGATTAACCGATTAAAGCGAAACCCCGATTAAATGAATACCCTAGTGTATGCCTTTATGAATAGGGATCATCTATGTTTTAAATTTCATTAAAATCGGTTTGATGGTTTCTGGTAGGCAGAAATTGCCCCCTATCCCCCTCATAGTCCTATTTTTTTAAAAAATGCATACCTTACGTGTCCACATAAATATGGATCCATCTACATATGTCTTTAATTGCATTAAAATTGGTTGATAGTGAGCACAAAGACCCTCTTCCTGATAGCAGCTTGTATGGAGGCTATATTTAATTATGGACCGCTTGGCCTTAGTGCCAATTGGAACCCACGTACCAAATTTCATTAAATTGTCTTTAAAATTGCGACCTGTACTTTGCGCACGAGGTTACATGGACAGCCAGCCAGCCGGACGGACATCGTTAGATCGACTCAGAAAGTGATTCTGAGTTGATCGGTATACTTTAGGACCAATATTTTAAGGTGTTTCTCACATCAGCACAAATGCATAATACCCTCTCCACTCTTTAGTGTAGGTATAATAACATACAGAGATAATATAGGTTTTTGGGATGATATTGTTCAAGGGAAGCACAAAATATTTCCATAACGTTGAACGATTTTTTTAACCAGAGTTGTTACAGCACAGAAATGGTTGATTTTTTAGTATTTATAAAAAAAGTTGCAAATAAAAAAAATAATAATAACGATTTTTGCAAAATTTTATTAAATAAGTTTTTTTTTTGTATGAAAAATTATCTTAAAATGGCAAAATAAGCAAAATAAAGCCGATATCGCAAAAATAACTAAAAAAAAGCCGATATTGCCAAAATAAGCAAAAAAAAAGCCCTAACAAATATAGCTCATTTTCTTTGTTTTCTTATGATCGGAGTTTGTGTTCAATCAAAATCTTTCTATCTTGTAAACCAAAAAATAAGCATTTGCTTTTTTTTGGTTGCCCTAATTATAATTAACAAGATTTTGTTTGTCGTGCTTAATTCCCAATTTTTATTCTTGATAAAAACACTGAAATATATTGTTGAAGGGATTAGCCATTCCTATGCGCATTTCACTGGTTGCTTAGGTCAGATCGCCAGGAAACTTCATCCAAAGATTTTAGAAAAACTAAAGATATTAAAAAAAAATAAAACTGTCAAGCGAATAAGAATTGTAAGCAACAGTTTGACTTGTAACAATATCAAAGCTTACAGAAAAACAACAGCAATAAACAGTGAGTTTATCTTTTCTTACATTTCCCACTACAATTGGTTGGAATTCTTCCAACATTAATTGTAGTTGTAAGTAGGTTAAGAAAAAATAAAATGAAAACAAAAATAACTTGCTTTATTGTTTTCGCAAAAAATAAAGCAAATTGTCAGTTTAGTTTTTTTTTAGCCGTGCACTTTCCAGTTTATTATCGAGGTAATTTTTTGTTGTTGTTAAATAACTTAATATTGAGAAGAATAAATGTGCAGTTAGAACCAGGCTTTCAAATATACTTGAAACCAATTTTAGTTTTGGTGCCTGCAAAATCATTGCAGACCAGTGTATGGCTATTGTAAGGCTATAAGAAATACTTCTAAATGTCAGACTTTATAAAAATTGATTGAGAATTAACAAATAGTTCTTAACAGGTCACCTCCCTAAAAATTCTAAAAAACTTAAATTCTTGGTAGAGTGTATAAAAGATTCGGCATTGCCCAAAATAACATTTCAACAAAGTTAGAAAAAGCAAAAAGACTTCAAACAAAATAATATTTTTTTATTTCATATTTAATTTTTCTTCTAATGTTTTATTCATACAAATAGTTTAAAAGAAAGAAAAAAGGAAAAAAAATAATCGCTTTGACAAACTATTTTTTGATGAGTTTTTGATTTTGCTAAATAAAAATGAGTGTATGTATGTTTGTAAGTATAAACCTACATATATGAATTTGTACATATATACATATGTTATACATACGTATATATGTATGTACCTACATGAGGAAAATTGCTTTAGTTTTCTTTCAAATAAAAAAAAAAAAACGAAAAAATATTTATATGTATAGTAAATATATACAAAAGCATTAACATACTTTGAAACTCTTTGACCGTATTTTTAAGGTTCAGCTAAGTTTTATATTAAATGAATGCTCAACTTCACTCATTCACTTATATGCCAGTGCACAATATGTATGAATTAAAAAAAAATATTTAAATTTCTATAAAAATCTTGTTAGCAGTTGGAAAATTTCTTTTTATTTAATTTTAAATAACTTTAAACTGATTAATCATCCTAAGCGTTTTAAAAGAAATACTCGAAAATAATTCGCGCAAATCGCACAAAAATTGACGGATTAAAAATAAAAAAATAAACAAAATTTACAACAATTGCAAATTCATCATGCGGGAGTGTGAAATGTGTGTGTTTTTTAGCGTCATTTAGAGATCATATTTTGATTAGAACGATGAAAAATCGATTATTGTTATGTTATTTTTGTTTGGAATATAACAAGATATTTAGTATTAAAAAAAAATATGATGAGATAGTTTTCCATGTATTTTGATATTTTGCTTACTTGACCAAGGCGAATTCAACTACAGGGGTGGTGATACTACGACGATCCAAAAACAATACAAACAACACAGTATTTTAACATTTTACTGAACTATTAAAATAAAAGTTTAGCCACAGTTTAAACACTACGTATAACAAGCTGTTAACTAGCATACCGATTAAGGGTAGAAGCTTGTTAGCATGGAGTTGATTTAGAACAAACTTTTATTCGTTAAAAACTTTTAATAAATCAACTCTGAATTTTAATGATGCCACATTATATTGATCAAAATGCAACACGTTTGGCATTTATCATCGTTTTATTTGACATTTCTTTTTTCCCCCATCCACATAAAAATACTTTTAAAAGTTTTTAAAAATTAATCTGTGGTTTATAGAACACGAGCGCAAAACTCGTCCGTTTAACTTACATTTGAAACAAAAACAAAATTTCAAAATTTGTTTTTGTGCACATAAAGTTAATTAAAACAAGTTAGAGTGCTTTATTCGGCTATGCCGAATCTTTAATACTCTCCACTGACAGTTCGAATATTTTAGGAGTGGCATCTACATGAAATCTATTTATTATTAATTTATCTTTATAAGAAACAGACATCAGCATTAAAATTGGTTGCGGCTTAGACCCATATTTAATTATTGCCCGAGAATCAGAAAGTTTTATGCTTTTTTAGCAATTTTAACTAGCTTGAGTAGAATATCATGATTCGTTACAGTTTAACCCAAACCTTAATGATTTTCAGGAGGGGAATTTATATTGGAGCCATGGAAAGTTGTGAACCAATCATCCCACAATTCTGCAGAGTGATTTCTGGTATTAAAAACATAAATTTCAATACATTTCAAAACAGCGGTGAAATTAGTTTTAGCGTTTACAGTGAATTTCAGCTGGCTGCTAAATATGGGATCTAATGTAAATTATGGACCGTATATCACAAAATTGCATAACATTTTTTCTGGCCATATGAAACTAAGTTAGATTAATTAAACCACAATAAATATATATACTACGGTTTTAGGCGTATTTAAATAATTTAGCAGAGTGGGCATTATATGGCGCCTATAGTAAAATTATGGACCGATCATCACGAAATTTATTAGTGTTATTTTTATTACAATAAAACTGTTACTTCTGTGTAATTACGGTTTTAGGCGTACTAAACTGTGTTCTGGGAGTAGGGTTTATATAGGGCCTGGGGTAAATTATGGGCCGATTCCAGCAAAAAAAAATGGAAGTCATACTTTAAAAACTGCATCTTAATTACATCCAAAGTAGCTAATACTACTTTTTAGCTTTAAAGAAGTAGTTTTGAAGAACAAATATAAAATAAGATTTTAAATTGCACCTTTGTTCTTAAATAATTGCATACACTGATAGAAAAGGCGTCATAACGCTGATGTATTTTGACATCAGTACTATGACAAGTGTCTTCGTTTTTGATCCCATGACACTTGTCATCATTGTGATGTCAACCTTAACATCACTTGGGCAAAGTGTCATCAGGGTCAAAATGAAATTATGTCATCTATGGGATGACACATCGGCATCACAGAAATGACGAAAATGTCCTCAGTGCGATGACGCAGGAACATCAGAGAAATGACACATTAGCATCAATTTAATGACAGTTTGTCATTAAGTCAAAGTCATTGGAATTGACTTAAGTCAAAGTGAGAGAATATTATTATTTACTTACCCGTTGAAAATGTTTGTTTCACGTTTGTTGAATTACGACCTTTGTTTACAGCAGAACTCACAATAATAAGACACCAGCACCATGCCTCATTTGGTTTTCGCAATCATTCTACTTTAAAAGCTTCATGTATTTAACTAAATTATTTAAAAAAATAGAATATAGGATTTTTTGCTTCTTATAATACATTGCAATCATGAAAATAATGTTAATAATATACAAAATGTGGCATCGAATTGATGTCACTATAGTCATAAAATAGATGACACTTGAAAAATGACAAAATTGTACGAAGACGTTAGTCATTGGATTGATGTTACTTTTTGCATCATTGATGCCATTTGTAGTAACATTGATGTCACAATTCTGATGTTAGGGCATCATCAATATGAAGATGCATTTTTCTATCAGTGTAGAATGTAGTTGGCCCGGAAATTTTTAAAAATGATTGCTATTCTAAAAATGATTTGTTTGTTCTGGAAATTAACTGAATTTTTTGTTTGCGTTTCTAGAGCTTGTTTTTATATTTATCCCTATAATAGTGATGCTTTTAAAATCGCTGCATTAATATTAATATCACTTCTTAAACGGACAATTTCATTACTATTGCAGCACTACTTTTGATTAGTATCCTAAGAGTTATTTAAGTATACATTTTTTCCCCTACTTATAAATGACATTCAAATATCGGAACTGTAAAAGTACTAGAAACGTGGAATATATGCAATTAAAAGTAGTAGAAAATGAACAACATTTTTCCAATGACATGCTTATGTTAAATTCATAGCTTCTTCACCCGAATTTGAAGTACTTCAGGTTTGCGAGTTGTGGTGATTTAATAACATCTTTTTTTGCTAGGCTCTTCACGAAATTTTACAGTGTGATTTCCAGTCGAATAAAACGAACTTTTGCAAAATCTTATATCATTCCGTGCATTGTTCTTCCATTTATGTAAGTGGTTCCAAAGCAATTAGACACCAAGTTTGTTCATTGCTTTTAATTTTTTTGAAAGTGAGCGTGTTTGCAACAGACGGCCAGACATACAGACATGATGGTAGAAAAATATAATAAAATTCTACATAAAAATTATGTATATTTTAAACATTAAACAACAGTTTTTCACAAGCTGGCAAACGTTTGACAACTCGTTAACAAATCGTTAGCCAGAGTTTCGTTAGTGTATTATACATAAATAAACTTTGCGCTAACTTCTTGCCAACTTGTTATTATAGATACGGCTATTAGTTATAACGGATAACTGAAATATTAGCCATTCCCAGGGCTGCCAGATTTGACGATTTATCGTCATTTTGACGATTTTTTGCTCCGAAATTAGCAAAGTGACGATTTGCTGATTTTTTTCTAAAAAGTGACGATTTTTGTTCAGTCTCCAAAGTCTGAATAAAACATTAAATTTTCTAACACGTTCTTTTTTTAATCTTAGAATGTTTAACAGCCGTACCTTAACAAAAGCAGAAGAGGAACGTTTTCTTTTGCTTAACTTTTACGCTGATATGCCACACATAAGCAAGAGCGTTAACGTTGTGTCACGAACAGTAGTATTATCTTTATTGTTTAATAAAACCCACAAATTATAAATAAAAACGCTAGATTGACCAAAAAATAGCTAAATTGCCATTATTTATTAACAATAGCGGCAAATTTCACTATTAAACGAGCTGTCAATATCGGTTTTTCCAATTGCAAAGCGTTGAGGCCGCTCTATTCAAAAAATAGAAAACGCGTGCCGCTTTGGTTAGGTACGGTTGTAATATATAGAAAATCTTTAAATGATTAATTTCCGAGTACAAAAACAACAATGTTACACTTTGTTTATCTTTCGTCAAACCATCATTGAATGAACCGCTTACGATCCTCTGTATAATTCGCAGTGCTATGGAAGGATCTCAGTCGTGTTACAGTTTTTCCCGTGTGAGGAATCTTCTACGATTAAAAAACGCGGTCATCGACGATCAAAGACGCTCATCATTTGACTCCCAGTATCTCTTGCACGATTGAAAATGCTAGCTGGGTATGAAGTAATTATGTTTTTGTTTGAATGTATTTTTTTTTTATAAAAATCTAACAAAAATTATAAAAAAAAACCAAAATTTTAAGTTGTCCGATTTTTTTTGACGATTTTTCGATACGTGAAAGACGATTTTTTTATTTTTTCTCAGGAAATTGACGATTTTCTCACAAATTTATCTGGCAGCTCTGCCCATTCCTAACAAATCAAAACAAATTGGTACGCACTGTCAACATCTGCCACCACCTTGCACTAAATTCGTCTTAGATCCCATGTGGATGGTTATCACACGAAACTTGACAATTTTGCTTGTTGAATTAAAACCAGTGTAAAATTTTTAAAATTTTATTTATATACAAAACTTTTTATTCTATAAAAAAAAATCACTTTTTCCGCTTAGAAGATCTATTGACCAGCAACTTAAACATTATGGAAAAAATTTAAAATTTATATGTCCATTAGGAAGGTGTATAATATTTAATTTAATTTCTTAAACAAAAAATCTTTCTTTTAATTTTTCCATCATCTTATTAGCTACTTGTACAAAAAGTTGCAATCGCATATTAAAAATTGCCTTAATTTAAATTTATTATACAGGATTTTTTATAAATTCCACTAATTTTTAATGTGTACATTTTCATTTAGACCAAATAAATGAATCAATGTATGTATGACTTTAAGGCCATTAAATATGTTTAATTGTTAATATGTGTAAGTGTAAGTGTGTGTGTGTTTGTGTGTACATGTACCATGAACCAATATGATTTTGCATTTACAGGACTTGCACGTAAGTATATACAAATGTATGGAAGTGCGTTGCGTGGCAAAATTTGTTTCCATAAATTTTAGAAACAACAGAAACAAAAGAGCAGAAAGGCTTAAAGGGAAGTCTAATAAAAATAAAAAGGCCAACCAGCCACAGGAAAAGGAACCATTAAAAAATCAAAACAATTAAATTGTGTAGGAATGTGAGTTAATGGGAGAGTGAGTAGGCCGAAAGCTTAATAAACATTTAAATTCTTTAAAATTAAAAATTTGTTTAAATGTTAAACACAAATTTTACAGTTTTTATTCTCTGTCTTTCAAATTTTTTTTCCAACATTTCTACAGGCCATAAACTTTTATATTGTTTGTTATTTTTGTCAAATTTGTATTAAAATAAAGACGTGGTGATAAATTTTTATATTTATTCTTTAATTTTGTAGCCGACTCAAATTTTAATGCACAATTCACTCTGACAAATTTGTATTCATTTAACCAGCAGTTCGTTTTTATTTTAATTTGTTTTTTGCAACACTTGACTGCCGAAAATGTTTAAATAAAAATAAAAATGGAAAAATAAAATTGAACATATTTTTTGTTTCTGCCATTTTTTTTGGCTTTTGGCCAAGTAATAATTTTGTGTGTTATTTTTCTGTTATTTTTTGTAAAAAACTATAGTTATTTTCTTATACTTCATTATATGCTGCATGATTTTTCAATTTTTTTGTTTTTTTTTTTCTTCTTAAACTTCTTTTGGCGGAAATAATATGAAACAGTATTTCGAAAAGTTTAATAGTGCATCCAATTACAGCAATTGTTATGCATACTTTCAGGCATCAATACAGCATGCAATAACCCAATAAGCACTTTGTTTATTGCCAGCAAAGAAGAGTTAAGCCATTGATTAAAGCGATTTCTTATTTCTTTAAAATCAAATGCTATTTATTTATTTTTAATACTGTTAAGTTATTGAGAAAAATTAACAATTCTTTTATTCTCAAACGATTACTAAGTCCTTTTCCAACGTTTGAGAATGGGTTAGTTTCAGATAATTATTAACTTAACATCTATTATTTTTTTTTTTTTTTTTTTTTTTTTTTGTTTTGTCTGTTATTTCTTTACGTTTTCGACTTTTACCTTTGATTTCATTATGATGTCAAATAAAGAGGAAATATCCCTCTAAAAAAATATTGTTGTTACAGCTTTCCTTTTCCAACAATTTTCACAAAAAATTAAATCAAAAAAAGTATAAAAAATAGCATTTTATCAAAACGTTCTCAAAACTAAAAATTCATGCCCATTAGACACAAAATAAAGAATAAAAGATGGCATCTTCAACCTTTGAGGTCAAATAAAATATTATTCCATACTTAAATTTTAATCGTAGGTTAAACCTTTAAATTCAATTTAAGAAAAATGCGCTTTTCTCGAATCATTCTCAAACATAATAATAAAGCATGAATAAAAAACAAAAAAACCAGAATAATAGGAATAAGATCTTAAAACCTTAAATTAATTTATTTTAAACTAACAGCCTGGCCCAACAACAACAACAAGTCCCTCAGCAAGTCTCGAATTAAATAAATAAATGTACAGCGAAATTGATTTAACGAAGTGCGTCTGTATATCTGGAGAACGGATAGAGCAAAAGTTTTCAAATTAGGTACAAAAATTTTGCTTATCAATACACAATATCTAACAAAATGTGGGAGGTATTGGTAAAATAGGCGTGGCATAAAATAGCTTTATTTATATCTAAAGAGCGGTAAGAGAAAATTTTTTCAAATTTTTCACACAGCGCTGGGGAATCAAAACCCAACCTTTCTAAAAATGGGTGAGAAGAAGTGAGCGTGGCAACTTCCTTACAAAAAAATTATACATTTTTGTATATCTGGCGAACGGCAAGTGCCAAAGTTTTCAAATTAGGTACAACCGTCCTGGTTTTCAATACACACCATCCGACAAAATGGGAGCAGTATTGGAGAAGTGTGAGTGGCCCAAAATAGATTTGTTTGTAGCTTAAATATAACGGTATTCATATAACTTTCTGTTCTTATTGCAATGTTAATTTCATAAAGTTAATGGAAAAAATCATCACTGAACTTCTATTCAGTGTTCGAAAATAAACACTAAATATCGCTCCTTGGTGTTCCCTTCGGTAGATTTGTGGAAAACACAAGCCCTAATAGTGTTTGGGTAGAAAATCATTAAGAAAAATAAAGTTTCCCTGTTTGTCATCTTTCGAACACAAAAATAATAATGTTCTTATCTAACTCAACAAAAAGATGAGAAAATTTAATTCCGTTTGGTTTTTTTTAAATTTTTTGTTTGTACATTTCTTTATCAATGTAAAAAAAAGAAACATTATAGAACATTTAAATGTAATGTTTGTCTACAGTATTACTCCAATTGTTCCGTTTTTTAACGAAGAACAACACACTATATAATTTTCGTCTCTTTCTTGAAAATAGTTACGGACGTTATTAAGGGTTTTGTTCGTCTACACAAACGCTAAATAAAATAGATATCGGTACTGGGTGTGTAAGCCGAACTCTAAATAATGTACTGTTTATTTTCGAACACGGCTTTTATTTCTGCAAAAAAAAATTAGAATATAACAAAAACAAAGAAATAAATATCAAAAATATAAATTATTTTTAGCCAAAAAAAAAAACAATAAATAAAAATTAGAAAATAACAATTGGAGTATAAGAACATTATACTTAAGCCCTCCGATAAAAACTGGGACCTAATTCTGGCAGTGGTGATCAAATACTTTTTCGATTCGAAAGCAATTTTATTTCTATTTCTTTCAGTCGATGCTAAACGAATCGGAATTATTTTTTTTAGTGTTGTTAAGCATTTATTTCAGTTTTCACAATATTTGGAGTTGCAAAAAATTTTTGATTAAAAAATATTTTTTACTAATAACAAATCGGCTATTAGCGAAATAAAGAAAACTGGCAGGCACCGCAGTGGTGCAGAGGGTAGAACCGTAAAGAATTCTGATGATGAGAATGTGGTTATACTCCAAAACGTAAATTCAAACCGAGTTCGATCCCCAGCTCAGCCAAGAATAAAAATTATCAATAAATTTTTTTTTAATTTTATGTTGTAAAATTCCAACCTTCAGTAAAATAATTTAATGTAAATGAACTCAAAATTTCATTTCATCAAAATTTCAAATTAAAAATCGACAGTTCAACTAAAAAAATCACAATTGTTCTAAAGAAAACATATTTTTATTATTTTGAATTTGAATTTTTTTTTTTCATTTAGAGAAATTAAGGAAAGAAATGGTTTTATTCAAACCAGAATGTACTAATAAAGTGACCTCACAAGCACAACTGTTTGCAGTGATATTCTTTGTGTGTGACGTTTGTCGTAATTTGTTTTGTTTATTTACTTTTTTAATAAGGCATTTTGACATATTCCGTCTCAATTCTAGCAACAAAATGCCTGTTGTTTTTTCTATTGTTTCATTGTTGTAGTACTGAGGTCACTTTGTTAATACATTTTGATTCAAACATTTGCATGAATGAATTTGATATAAAGCCTGTGTGTTTGCTGGGTAATCAAAAAACTAAAAATAAGAAAGAAATTAAAAATAATTTAACGGCTTAAAAATGGAATTAAAACAGATCCTTTATTAAAAGAGATTGTTGTAGAAATTTTTATATTAATTTGGACATCTAGGCGTTTACTTATTAACATCTTATGAAAAGATAAATCCAACCAATGTTCATTAAGAAATCAGCAAATTACAGAAAACTTACAATTAAGTCCACTATCGAAGAATATCACACTTAATAAACAATAAATAAATAAACTTTTTAATATATTAATTTTCTTCTATTCTTTTGGAATATTTTCCCATTCTTTCCAAGTTTAATTATATAAGAATTCCAATTATCTCCCGCTGCTCAAGCTAAGAATTTATGTTCTAAATATTGCGATTTTTCTCTGGCCATTTCTATTAATTTTTTTTTTTTGAGAAAAAAAATGCATAACAAAATCTCCATAAAAAATTTGTCCCTCAATGAAAAACTTTCAAACCCCAAAAAAAAACAAAAAAAAATATATATGCAACTGAAAATTATTTCATCTAGCAGCATGAGTTTCCTCGGTATGTGAATTTACGTTGGCAAAACGACATAAAAGGACACATATGACTTTTTCAACTAAACAAACTTTTTATGATATGAATTTGTTATAAAATTTTAATGAAAAGAAATATTTTTTTTTCGCTTTTTCTGCAATCAGTTTCCTCTTAACCGCAGATATTCTGAATTAATTTGAAAATAATTATACATATATTTAGATAGTTTCAAATAAAAGAAGTTGAAATTGTTTGTGTATTAAAGAAATAAGAATACCTTAGAAATTTAAAGACTTGTTTGCAAAGGCTGTCCAAATTTGAGGTATTATCGGTCAATGGAAATCACTACTGGGAGATGATCCGAAGCTTTTTGTGGTGGAAAATTGATGACTTAGAAGTAGAGAATATGCGGTCTCCACAGGATGGTGCCACTTGTCACACAGCAAGAGAAGCAATAAATCTTTTGAAAGAAAAATTCGAAAATGATATTATTTCTCGTAAAGAAGGAGTGAATTGGCCAGCAATATCATGCGATTTTACACTTCTAGACTATTTTTTTGTGGGGTTTTTTGAAAACGAAAGAGTACAGCAATAATTCCACAACAGTTCAAGAGCCTAAAAGCAAAAAAAAGCAGATAACAACCATTGACAATAACTATTGAAAAACGTGATTGAAAAATATGGTAAAAGATTGGGAGCCTGCCGATTCAGTTTACCGACATTATTTTTCATTTTTAACCGGAACCTATTTGTAAAAAGCTGAAATAAAAAATATTTAATATATCAAAAAAAAAAAAACTCTCTTCTTTTTATTAAAATTAAAATCTTACCTCAATTTTTGGGCACTCTTTTCTTTGACCTTACAAGCCTTTAAAGATTAAATCTCATAATATTTTGAAAATATAATATCTGGAAAAGAATGAAAAAAAATTGTTTTGCATTCGTAAAACTACACTCACATTATTATTACAGTAACGGGCTGTAGTTTATTTAAGAAATATTCCGTTCAGTCATTTTTAAATAAATAAACATTTAAAATTCCAAGCAAATTTATTTTTAACTGATTCTAACAGTTATTCAAAAAACTAAGTGCATATTAATACGGATTTTCAGTTGCAGTTAATATTGTCCGTTGATTGAGTTAAATTCTTCTTTATGTTAAAGTAAATAAAAATGTAATTTAAAGCAACGAAAAGTTCATTTAATTTTTACTGTCAAAAATTCAACCGCGAATTCCGTAAAAACAAATCAATATTCAGTTAGTTATCTTATATAAATTAATTGTCAAAAAATTAACTACATATTCCGTAAAAACAAATAAATATGCAGTTATTTTATAAACTTTTACTGTCAAAAATTCAACACCATATTCAGTAAAAACAATTAAATATTCAGTTATTTTATATAATTTTACTACCAAAAATTAATTTTTACTTATCTATAAAAAATGAATTGCTTGTTTTGTGTAAGCAATTCCCATTTTCTATTTGTTCAAATAATTTAGTTAAATACATCAAATTTTAAAAGTAAAATAATTGCGAAGCCATATCGGTCATGCTGCTGGTGCCTTATAATTGAGAGTTCTTCTGTAAACAACGTGGTCAGTACAACAAAAGTAAAACAAACGTGTGTAACTGGGTAAGTAAATACAAATATTCTCCCTCTCTCGCTTATAAGAAAAACAAGCGGACAGGTGTCTGTCTGGTATTTTTTAGAAATTCGGCTCTTTTGTGGGGTAAACGAAAATTTAATAAAATAACTGAATATTTAATTGTTTTTACTGAATATGGGGTAAATTTTTTGACAGTAAAATTTTAATAAATAACTGAATATTTAATCGTTTTTGCTGAATATGGTGTTGAATTTTTGACAGTAAAATTTTACAAAATAACTGAATATTTATTTGATTTTACGGAATATGGTGTTGAATTTTTGACAGTAAAAATTAAATGAACTTTTTGTTAAAAATAATTGAAGAGTAGGTAGACCGGTTTTTAATTGAACTTTCATTTATTTTATATTACAATTTCAGTTAATTTTACGTACAGAATATTGTGAGTGTATTAAATTGTGCTTTTTTGGCGGCTTAAGTTCTAGTTATATGGACAAATAATTATATTTGTCGAATGCGCTTCTATAAAGTATTAATTCTATAGATTGCTGTGAGGTTCCATCAGAATCCAAATATTTTTTTACCTCTGTTATAGTGATACTATTTGCTATAGTGCAATTCCATATGTGACTGACTCTACATTTGACACAATTTGCGTTTTGTTTTGTCTTATATTACGATTAGTAATATTTTTTAGTATCAATTAAAACATCGCTATGTAGCAGTTTCAGCAATTATTCGTTAGAGAAAAAAATGGCAACCAATGATATTAAAAATATGATTTATTTAGTAAAATATAAACGTGACTGACACTACATGCAAAAGGATGTCGTCTTCGAGAGTGTTTTTAAACTTCAATAATCTTCCTCTGCACTTTCGTAATAACTTTAATTTGTGTTTTATTGGAGTTGTCAACCGATTAAGAATAATTCGATTAATCGATCAAACAAAACCAAACTCTTGCTCGAATAATTGTAAAACGACGATTTTCGAATAACGAATAAATTGATTAATTAATGTCGATTAATCAAACAATTTTTTTTTTTTATTAAAAAATAAATTAAATAAAAGCTAAGAATTTGATTTATTCTCATACGTTTTTAGTGATTTTTTACAAAATGTGGGAAAGTTAAAAAATATTGTTGCCAAAGCCCTGGTTGAAATTAATCTCAATGTTTAGTAAGCAAAAACCGCTTTGAGTACTCATAATATATCAAAAATGTATTTTATGTTCTTGTTAAAAAGAAATCTTAACAAACAATTGAGCAGGTGAGTTGCAAAACTCGTTCGTTACAAAATTAAAAATACGGGATGACACTTGATCCTAACAGTTCTTTGGACGCTTTATGAGAAGAAATATACTAATTGTATCAATGCACGTCCTCTTTCAAGGTTTAAGCACGGACATTCATTGATGTAATCAGAATATTTCGTCTAATAAAGCGCCAAAAGAACTGTTAGAATTAATTGCCATCTTGTATTTTTAGTTTTGTACCGAACGAGTTTTGCAAATTTTTTAAATCAAACATTAAAAAATTTTCCACTTCGGGTAAAATATTTTGAAATAAACAAAAAGCTTAAAAATAAAGAATTGATTTTTATATACATAAATCATATCTTGAAAGTAGAAAACGTTTTTATTGTATTATGTTTTTTTTTACATTATATTGCATGTATATCTTTACCATTTGCGTAAGTGTCACAATGTTTCTATTGAAAACGAACGAAAACGATGTAGTGGAAGATGACGACATCGAGAAATTCCGAACTTGGTCCAATGGAAAAATACATTAAAAGAGACAGCGGCTGTTCTATAAAAAAAATTGTATACAGAATTTTGGCTGAAGATGGTAGGTCTGCCAACGCCTTTCGAAAATCCAAAGTAATATCAGATTATTAAGGAATTAAGGGTTTTACGATGTTTTAAGTAATACAACGATATGGAGTTAATAGAAAAATTTTATGCATCAAAAAAAGAAGAAGTCATAGCGGATGGAATGCAAGATTTTCCATAGTAATTTTTCTTTTAAATAATTTTTTTATTCGTTATTCTCATCGATTAATCGAATAATTTTTTAGATTTAATCGTTTGATCGAACGAACAAAAACAGTTATTTGAATTATTCGAACAAAGTTGAAAGGCGAATAATTGACAACTCTAGTTTTTACCGAAAGTTCAAGAAACAAACTTTAATAAAATGCTGAAATAAAAGCGGTAAGTTATTAAAAAAAATATTTATAAGTAAAATAAATTATGACTGACACTACAGCCCAAAACGTAACCGACACTACACTCACTTTGTGAAGTATAAAAAGTCAGTATTTTAACATGAAACGTTAGAATTGAAATCACAGCGCATAAAAAAGGAACTCTAAAATTATTTGAAAGCTACAAAATTGTAATTAATGAACTCGTTAAAATGCTATTTTTGAATACAAACACCATCTAAACGAAATCACTAATAATAAGTTAGAAACCAACATTGAAACTAAAGTAATAAGAAATATAAATGTTTAAAAAACTTAATTCTAATTTTTCAAAAAACTTAAACAATTTCTTTTAAAAATATCAAAAAATTGTAGCCACCATAACAACTTAAAAGTACCATAATGTTGCCACCATACTTAAGTATTTTTACTACCAAAATCAGATATTAATTTTTGCCAATTATGGTAGACTTATGCGTGGAATTGCCCTATAACGAACAAGAAACATGACTATATTATAGGCAACAATTGTTTTAAATATGCCCTTTATTTTTTTTATTTGTCATTCATACAAATATTTCAGAGAAAAAATAAGTAAGAAAGTATAGTCGGTCAAGCCCGACCATATGATACCCTACACCACAGTATTTAAAAACACATCATGCTTATGTGTCCATATTAATATGGATTTCTCTATGTTTACAAACTTCATTAAAATCGGTTTGAAAGTTTGTGAGAAGCAGAAATTGCGCCTTGTGGTCCTATTAACATAGCTTAGGTGTCCATATCAATATATATTTTTATCATTGATTTAAATTTCATTAAAATCGGTTTGATAGTTTTTGAGAGACGGAAATTTCCCCCTATCTTCCCTCGCGGCCCTACGATTCGGCCCTTATTCAATAGGCTTGGTCCTTGTGCCAAAAAGAACATATGTCCCAAATTTTATCAAATTATTTCCAAAATTGCGACCTGTACTTTGCGCACAAAGTTACATGGACAGCCAGCCAGCCGGACGGACATCGTTAGTTCGACTCAGAAAGTGATTCTAAGTCGATCGGTATACTTTAAGGAGGGTCTAGGACCAATATTTTAAGGCATTGCACACATCAGCACAAATGCATACTACCCTCTCCACTATTGTGGTATGGGTATAATATGGTACGTTATGGTCACGAACAACGCATTCAAAGAGCAAATTCCCTAAAAGTCGTTGTTGCTATTCTCTGTATAAACAAAATTGGGGAATAAGTTCACTTTTGCTTTCGTGACTTGTCCCTGGTGATATTCTAAGCATAACATTAACAGCCAGGCCCACGATGTCAACCGCTTTCGTTCGCTTGCATTTTCGCAACGACAAGAAATTTGCGGCCCACTGAGAAATATTATGCGACCATACATGTCAAAATCAGTCACTTGTGTTGTGGTAATCGACAAAGGCATTTTGTTTTAAAAATTAAACGAAATGTTTCTTTACACACAATAACTAAATATTTTTTTTTATAAATTTTTTTTTAAAACAACACCATTTATGAAATTATATTAAGCTACGTTCACACCTATTGAATATTTGAAGTCCTAAACGTAACCACTAGTTTTATTAAAAAAGTATTTGCTTTTGAAAAACGTTTGGCTAGACTATACATCATTTAACAGTTTTAAATTACACTATACAATTATATTTGTACAAATAAATTTTAGTTAGTCTTTAGAAATTGTTCAATTATTTGGTCACGCTTTTTTCGGATTTTTTCGTCAAATATTTGCTAGGTCTGAACATACCTTAAGTTTTTGAAATATTTTTCATAAAATTCTTTTCTATATTTTTTGTTTACTGCTTAGTTTTTTTTTTTTTTTTTTGTTTACTCATTTCTTTTGTATTCTGCTTTTTTTATAGTGCAGAGTTGTATTTGTATTCCCAATCAAGCGTTTTATGTGTAACTGCTGATGTGGCAATACCAGTCATTTGACAATAAATAAATGAATTACGTTAGAAACGTAAAGTCTGTCGACTGACAATTCGATGGTTAGTGGGCTGCTTAAGAAGAAGATAATGTGTGACTTGTTGTCGCTCGCTTAAGTTATCAATCGACTCGGGGGCCAGACTGTAAATATTCTTTTAAAATTTTGCAGTCTCAATGGATTAAATAAAAAGGACTCCAAATTCCTCTTCTTACACACTTTTGCCCCTGCGAAAAGCCGAAGAAGTTAAAAATGCGTACACAAACAAATTTTGATTTAGGCCATAATTATGTAAAACGCAACACAAAAGAATTACATTGAAAGCAACAACAAAGTCATAAATATTTTGTAAATTTTTTGTTGCTTTTAACAGAAATACAAATCGCCTTTTAAAATTTCAAACGCCTTATAACTTGTGGCGTTAAAAATTTTAAAACGGTACATGAACTTCTGTAGAAAGCAACAAAAAAATATTTATGACTTTGTTTTTGCTTCCAAGGTAATTCTTTGGCATTGCGTTACGTTTTATATAATTAGGGCCTTAAGCTACCTATTAAATATTTGACGTCCTTCACGTAACCCCTAGTTTTATTATAGAATTATTTGCTTTTGCTAAACGTTTGGCTAAATTAAATACCATTTAAGAGTTTCTTAATTACACTATACAATTCTCTTTTCACAAATAAAGTTTAGTAAACCAATAGAACTTGTCGAAAATGAAGCTTAAGGTTGGTTAATTTATTGGTCACGCTTTTTTGGATTTTTTCGTCAAATATTTGTTAGGTCTGAACATACCTTTAGTATCGCAAAATTATTAAAAAAAAAAACTTGTTTTAAAATATTACAAAAAGTAGGAATAAATATTGTAGTAAATGTGTTGCTCATCAGTGTATACATGCTAACCAGAGATACCAAAAGTAAAACCGTAATTAAAAACTCGCCATGATTTTTACTGTATGCAATTATGCGGTTTTCAATTCAACTCACAAAATAATATAAAAACAAAAAACCATAAGAAAAATTGCATAATTGTAAATAAATAATAACAATAAACATTTTAAAATTTTAACACTTTAAGTAATAAACTTAAAGTAAGAATAACAAGCAACTCAAAATTATTCAATGAAACATTAACAAACGAACTCCATATTAATGACTTTACTTATGGCCAGTTTACACGGTAATACAATGTATTACGACTTTGTAGAATCAAAATATTATGAAATTCTCTCCGTGTTTAAAAGAAAAAAATAAAAATCTTTTGTAAGTATAATTCATGTTAACACGGATGGTATAAGTAAAATCAAAAATAATAACAAAAAAACAGATGGTTGCAGTTTGAAATTTTTACAAAAACAACATGAAAATTTCCTGAGTTTAACTCCGTTAAAATACACCTCTGGTGTGATGAGAATACATAAGTTTCTAAAATGGTTTAGAAAAAAAGCATTTACCGACCGCTTGTCAGATTTTGTATTCGTATTCTCTCTTACTCAATACATTTTGCTTTTACATGATAAGATTTTTCTCATTCTACATAATTTTTTGCAATGTCGTAATACATTGTATTACCGTGTAAACTGGCCTTTAGTCGCAATTTAAAATCTGTATATTTCTTGCCGGACAGAAAAAGTTTGTTGGTAAGAGGGCGACACTGTATGCGTGACACACATTACTTTTTGCCTCTCTCGCCAACAAACTTTTTCTGTCCGGCAAGAAATGTCCATAGTGTAAATTGCGACTAAGAACAAGAAATTGCATTCAATCGCTTTAACTCCAAATGAAGAATAAATTAACCTTAATCTATTCACCCGGAGTATTTCATCGTCCTTGCTACGTATCGTTTGAAAATTAAAAAAAAAATATAAAATCATAGACATTTACGTACATTGTTTTTTATATTCGTAAATTGCACTTGAAATTTAATATGATTTTAATTGAAAATCGCTTTATTAAATCACTTTTAATTTAATTAAACTGCCTATTTGTTTAATTCCGATTTTCCATTAAGTAATGACTGTATACTGCATAAATAATATAAATTTATATTTGAATGCGAAACAAGGCAAATTAATGTTTTTTCAAAGTGAATAAAATTTATGTATTTAACAAACTGAGCCTTGAGGTTGTGGTTTTTAATGTGATTTAGTAACGGGAATTTCATGTTGTATGAGGCTGTTAAAAATCGCACATCAAGCTTTTTTATAAGTTTTAAAATTGTCCACACATTACAGAAGTCATTGCTTTTGGAGTAAAGATGATTTTATAAGCTTCTCAATATCTATATGACAGAACAGCAGACACAGAAGGAAAGCGAGAAGAATAAAAGGTACCATTTTGTGCTTCTTTTGGAGGCGAATAACTTGTAAGTTAAAATAAAATAGAAAATAAGTAAGGAAGATAAGTCCATTTAGACCAGAGGTCCGCCAAACACCGCACATGTGCGAATGCTCTCACACTAATTAAGTGAGCATGAGAAAATAATTTGTATTTTTACTAGATAACACTGAACAAACAAAAACAATTACGCTCAAAAATAAACAACCAAGAGCAACAAGAAATGTAAATGTATGTGTTTGGCGGACTCTGATTTAGACCGACCATATAATTTCCTACCCCACAATATTTAAGGACATGGTGGCATAGTACAAGCACCTTGAGGAGTCCATACTTCTTGACTTTATTAAATGATATAAATCAAATACGAATGAACTGGCATTCTTCGGAATCTCATACATTTTAGATGCAGGTGAATGTCACTAGGAATTGTTTTGATAGAAGTTTGTTCTTCAGCAAGTCGTTCACATTTCGATGGTGGCGTGCCATTTACAAGGCATGAACTCACGAAAGGTTGCAACGAAGAGCAGCCTTTTTGACAAGGAAATGAACAGGGGTGTCATGGAAATCGAAAACGAAAAACGAAAGAATTTTAAAAGTTGCATTTCAATAAGATTTCTGTAATAAAAAAATTTTATGACAATTATTATACAAATATTGCTCCATTAAACATAATTCTTTAACAAAAATTTTAAAAATTAGATTAAAAGTTTATTAAAAAGAACTTCCAAATTCTTTCGTTTTACGTTTTCGATTTCCATGACATCCCCGATAATCGGGGAGCGACGTCCAGTTAAGGACTGCTGGAATTATGAAAATAGAAGTGGAGGTTAGATAGCTCCGGCTCCTAAACAAGAGGTGGGCGTATAATTTTTGGTTAGTTTTACTCAAATTGCTACCTGTGTGTGCAAATGATCCTTCACGTACACGGAGGCATTTCAGATCCACCTTGAAGTTTAGTAGCAAGACAGATTTTCAAGTTAATCGATATCACAATATTGACAGACGAATTTTAAATTACACCTATTAGCACAACACTGTAGCGAGTAAAGGCCCAGTTAGCTGAGAATAACAGTAACGTTGCAAATCAGCTGCTTCATTTTGTTGTATGTAAAGCAATTAAAACGATTATAGAAATTTATTGGTCTTACTCTTTTAAGGTAAGATAAAGTTACTGTTCCTCTCAGCTAACGGAGCCTTAAGAAGCTACCATAAAAGTTATCATCGTCAAATTTTATATTAATGATAACAAAAGCTATGTTTGGAAATGGTATTAATATATGAAATATAGTCAAAAATAAGCTGATTCTAATAAATAAGATATTTTTAAACAAATGAGTCTAAATGCCAACGTTTTAAGGCACAAAGCCTTTATTACACAAAGAAGTTTGTTTGAGAGCTATCTGAAATTATGGACAAACTCGCACCAGTTTCTATAGAGGCTTCATCTTTACAACAATAACTTATGCACCAAATCTCATCAAACTATCTTTAAAATTGCAACCAGTTCTATACGCACAAGATTTACATGGACATATAACCGGCCAGTCGGACGGACATCGTATGTTGAGTGATGAGTCGATAGGTATTTGAAAAAGATGATCTAGCACCAATATTTATAGTGTTACACACATAAACACAAACGCATAATAACCTCTCCAGTATTTTGTTATGGGTAAATAATAGAGTATCGATCAACGATTAATCGAGGAATTTTTAAGCCATTAATTGATCGAAGAATTAAAATGGCCAATTTCGAAAAACGAATAACTCGAACAACTTGTGTCAATTAATCGAATAAAATTTATTTCTAAGAAAAGTTTATTTTTTAATGTAAAACATTTTTTTTAGATTTCTAACTGATTAAATATGTACTATAAAACTAAATTACATGTCGTTACCTTTTGCATTTATTTTCATTGCACATTCTTCTAAACATATTTAAGTCCCTCTTTAGATTTGAGCATGTGTGTGACACATTATGTAACTCAATATAAACGTAAACATTTCGCACTAAAATAGACAATTTTTTATATTCATTTTGGCGTTAATTACAAAACAAAAAAATTCATCAGCAGTTATAAATGTGTAAACCATACGCTGTCAGATTATGGATTAAAAGTTTTTACCCGACTGTTAATTTCTTAATTACAGTTTCTTCTAATCGACTTTTGACATTTGACCTATCTTTAGATCCGTCTTAAAAACCTAAGTGTCTTTGTTTGAAAACGAAGTGACGGCGCGAAATATTAATAAAAAAAAACAAATTAACCAAACCTACAGAGTAGAGTTTTAAAATAAAGGAAATACAGAGTAGAGTTTTAAAATAAAGGAAACTAAAAGGTGGTTACAAAAATATGTGTATATAAGTTATCAACCAAGTTCTGGAAATCGAAAACACATGTGTGAAATTAAAATCAAACTTATTTAAAACGATCCCACTTAAAAGTTTATAAAAAAATCCCTTAAATATAAAAGGGACTATATATATAGTACATATGTTAAATTCTTATCTTAACCAGAACTTCTCTTAAAATCGATTTTTAAAAAAATTAAGAAATTGAGATTCTCCATCGAATTCAATTCAATTTCACTAGATTTCTAGGAATAATAAATTGGTTTAAAATGTTTTCATAACTTGCTGCCACCTTTCAACTCTGTTTATTAATAAAATAAAAGTATGAATTCAAATAGAGAAGTATGTTTTTTTTCCATTGGATAAAATTACTTGAATTAATCGAGTAATTCGAACAATTTAAAACCTTTATTCGATTAATCGAGCAATTTAAAAATTCAAAAATCGATTAATTCCTTACTCGAACAAAACTAAAAGTCGAATAATTGGATACTCTAGTAAATAAAAACGTTTTTAATGTCCACTCCGTTGACTTTATTAATTAAACCTTTTTACAGCATAAATTTTTAAATATGATTTTAAAAATGAGTCGCCACCTCGCGTAGCGTGTAAAATGCGTTTCGTAGAGCACGAATTTTTACACATCCTTTGCATTAATCAGGCTGTGTTTTGGCAATATTGCGTGAAATATTCGCTTTTAAGTGTACGATCGTTTCTTATTTACCTGCATAGAAATGGGAGTTTACGTACCCTCAGAGATTTTCTGGGAATGAGAGCAAGGATTAATTGTTGCTTATATAAGGTTAGTCGTATGAAGTTTTGTCACAATTCTAAAGGTTAAGCTTGTCAAGTCCTTTTTATACCCTCCACCACTAGTGAATGGGGTTATGTTTGCTTAGTTTGTCATTTTGTGTAAAAACTTTTTAATATTTATGTAAGACTCCAAAAAGTGTATACACATTTTGCTTCTATAAGTGATTCCAACTCAATTTATCTATGCCCTACTGTCGGCCAATTTGTCCGTCTGTCTATCTGTCCGTCTGTTGAAAACAATTTCACTTCCTAAAAACTTAACAAAAAAGAACAGTTGTGGCATCAAATAGTTAACTGAAATCTAGGGCACATTAAGGTCAAAAGCCAGTTCAATCAAGTGCTGGAAAACTATCGATACTACTATCTATAATATACACGATGGTCTTTAAATCGAAAATATCGATAGGAAAAATATCAATATTATTATTTGAAATACAGCTATGAAATATTGTAATAGCAGTTTAATCACAGTTTTTCGCCGCAAGCATACTTGCTAATACTTCGCGCTGAATAAACCTTATGTATACAAACAAGAAGAATAGCGGGTGGTATTGATGTGCTTCTTTGTACTGCTAATTAGAGGCCCTTTTGTCAAAATTTTTATATGTTTAAATAGGGACTGAAATGTCAAATGTTTTTTTAATGTTGTAGTAAAAATGCAAATGCAATGGCGCGTATAAGACAAAACAATGAATGACCTTTAGAGGAAAAGTCCTTTTGACCAACTACCTTTTGGGTGGAGAATCAAAGTCAGTTTAGAACATTATCTAAAGTTGCAGTAAAATATCTTAAAGTCCCTGCTGCTTCAGTTGCTTCGGAAGATGATTTTCAGCTTGACAAATGGTAACGCCGCCCAATACTTTGATGTGGAACAAAATTGTGCAAAAAAAGAAGGAGTTGACCCAGACTAATAATTTTTTCCATGGAGGTAAATATGATAATAACAAACAATAATCCTTGCGCCCGGCCGAAGGCCGGCTGTGCAGAGAAGCTTAAGTTAGCGAAGCCGGCGTTTGTTATACCATAGAGGAGAAATTCTTTGCGCCCGGCCGAAGGCCGCCTGTGCAGAGAAGCTTTAGTTAGCGAAGCCAACCAACGGCAGTCTTTATTTCTTTTTATTAAATTTCCAAACCTGCTTATCTTTTGACCTCTGCGTCTCAGAGCTTGACAGTAATGGAACCAGCAACCTTTTAATGACGCATTAGGAAACACATTTTCTAAACCTGCCTTAGAGCTGCTTCATAGTCTGTATGAAAAACCAAAGCTTCGAATTGTAAAAAATTTCTGCCAATAAATAATAATTTTTTTTTTCTTAAGTTTTGATAATCACTTGAAATTTAAACGGTATTTTAAAACAAATTTTACACATTTTAATATTTTTGGTTATAAACTAAGTTGTGGACATTATGACACTTTGCAAAGTGTCATAACGTCCGCGGACACTGTGACACTTTTTGGAGTGTCAAAGTGTCTATGGACACCATGACACTGGACGTTATGACATGCCACCTTTCATAATTAAAATATTTTATACAAAAATATAAAAAACAAGTACAATTTGTAAAAAAAAGCACAAAAAATTACACTTAAACTCAAAATTTTTTTCTTTACATCAATAGTAAGGGCAACGGAGCATATATTCTTTAAAAAACTGATAAAACGGTGCACTCAGTTTTTTTTAAATTTAAAGTAAATACGGACGATTTTCATATTTTTTGCAAAAACAGGCTGCATTTTTTACGGCCATAAAATAATGTCTAATAACGGTAGAGAGTTGCTTGAAGTTAATTTCTTTAGAACGTTAATTTTTAAACACAGTACAAAGAAACTGGGATAATTTTTTCGTACAGAAAATTATTTATAGCTTTTAATCTAAAGTACTAAATTATAAAAAACCATAAATGCGTTTTGAGCCTCTAAAAAGGATCATATATCTCTAAGTTGCAAGTAAAATGTGGCTAGTTTCTCTTTTGATTCTTAATGGCGGACACTTGGTTTATTAAACGGCAGAGAAAATTTAAAAAAAGTATTCACTCAGTTTTTTTATTTGTCCATCAAAATTTTATTAAATTTTTTTTTTTTAGTTACGGCAACACTTTTTTAAGATTCATTCAGAGCATTACTAATACATACTTGAAATAAAGTGTGGGCTCATATCAAAGAAGAACGTCTTTTTTACCAAAAACTAACCTAAAAATTGTGGTACTTCTTTAAAATAAATTTTTTATTTAAAAGTTTTTGTCATTCGTTCTTAATTCCCAGTTTTTATTCTTGATAAAAACACTTAAAATTTATTGTTGATGGGATAAGCTATTCCTATGCGCATTTCACTGGTTGCTTAGGCCAGATCATCAGGAAACTTTATCCATAACTGCATCCATCTGGCCTAAGCAACCAGTGAAATGCGCATAGGAATAGCTTATCCCAATAAAAACTGGGAATGAAGCACGAATAACAAAATCTTTAAAATTTAAATTTTGTATTCCCAAAAATTACTTTTGATAATAAACTGACAAGTGCACGGCCTAAAAAAACTACCTGGCAACATGCTTTTGCAAGTTGTTTTTTGCATATTTTTTTTTTTTTTTTCTTCTTAACCTACTTACAACTACAATTAATGTTGGAAGAATTCCAATCAATTGTAGTGGGGAATGTAAGAAGAGATAAACTCACTGTTTATTGTTAATGTTTTTGTTTAAACTTTGATATTGTTACAAGTAGAGCTGTTGCTTATGATTCTTATACGCTTAACAGTTTTATTTGGTTTAATAACTTTAGTTTTTCCAAAATCCTTATGGATGAAGTTTCCTGATGATCTGGCCTAAGCAACCAGTGAAATGCGCAAAGGAATAGCTTATCCCATCAACAATAAATTTCAAGTGTTTTTATCAAGAATAAAAACTGGGAATTAAGCACGAATAACAAAATATTTTAAATTAAATTTTGTATTCCCAAAAATTACTTTTGATAATAAATTTTTAATAATTTTTTTCCAAGTACACTGAAAGAATTTTCTTCACAATACCAATGAATTTTGACATTAATCCCATGAAAAATTGCATTAAAAAGGAACCTGTTTCATTAAAATGTATTTAATGAAACATAACATAAGATCTATGAATATTATTTATTCATTGAGTGAATAAATTGGATGAATACTCTCAAAAAAGTAAAATTTTTTTTTTTTTTATTATTTTTTTTTAATAATAAGTATTGTGGCTATTTTGTTGAACTATTTATGGTTTTTAATCCAAACTTTTAATATTTTTATTTAGGCTTAAGTTCATCCAATTTAATTTTCATTAAATTAGTTTTATGAAGAAAGGAATTTTACAACATGAAAATTAATAAAAATTGCTATTGATAATCTTTCATTCTTGACCGCGGCCGAGATTCGTACCGCGACCGGCAGGTTACCATGACATGTTTCGATCGCAACCACTCGATCTCCTCAGATGGATTTGTTGTTTTACACTCGCAGCCATCGACGACTGCTGACGTCAATAGTCAAACATCAATCCTTAAACCAAATTGTATTTTAACCTTTGGTAGATCGAAGTTTGCTTTTTTTTGAATGATTATCCATTTTCAATTAATTTTACATGTTCTTCCTTACTTCTGTTTTCTCGTACTTTTGTCAAGAATTTTTCTTGAAGTCCAAAGTACATTTTTTTTTTTTTGCTGTTTCATTTTTTGTCTTTCCTTTTCTTGCTGACCTTTTTCAGTACAACTTGAAGGACAAATAAATACATAGAGCTCGTGCCCTAGCTTTAACAATAATTAGTATTGTGGTTATTTTGTTGAACTATTTATGGTTTTTAATCCAAACTTTTAATATTTTTAATTAGGCTTAAGTTCATTAAATTTAATTTTCATTAAATTATTTTTATGAAGAAAGGAATTTTACAACATGAAAATTAATTAAAATTGTTATAGATAATCTTTCATTATTGACCGTGGCCGGGGCTTGACCCCTGGCCGGCAGGTTACCCTGACATGTTTCGATCGCAACCACTCAATCTCGAGGGATTTGCCGTCTTACACTCGCAGCCATCGACGACAGCTGACGTCAATAGTCAAACATCAATCCTTAAACCAAATTGTATTTTAACCTTTGGTAGATCGAAATTTGCATTTTTGAATAATTATCCATTTTAATTAATTTTTCATGTTTTTCCTTACTTCTGTTTTTTTTGAAAATGAAATTTAATGAACTTAAGCCTAATTAAAAATATTAAATTTTTTTTTTTTTTTTTTGTTTTTTTTTAATAATTCCCTAAACTAATCCCTTCCCATCCCATCCGCTTGTCTGCAGGAACCAGAGTCTAGATATACGCAGTTGCCCATGAAAACCTCAGAAATATAAAATTTTATCTTTTCAAAATAATGGTTGTTTGCACAATAGCGCCCGTACAATAGGAGCTAGAACAGCCAAATTCGGCGCCGATATTTCGTTGATATAAAGATTAGTTAATATAAAAAAGTTCTACTATATCACGTGATTACTATTAACTGCGTCTATCCGAAAAATCATACGATAGAGTCCATACAAAACCAGCTCAAATATTCACTATACATGAGATATTTTCGGTTTTAGAATCAGCCATCAAACCGACTAATTATTGCACGTAGCACCCATACAAATATTCTTGCGGAATAAGGATTTAGACACTATATCGCCGATACTAAATAAGCAATTGGCGTGTGCAATACTATAAAAGTAAAAGGTATAAAAGATTCGACAAAGCTGAATAGAAAACTTTTACTTGTTTCTTACCACAATACTACACTTAAAAGAAAAATCATTCCATCTGTACTCAAATCAATCCGAAGCGGTATTAATAGTACAGTGAGTACAGATTTTCTTGAATCAAGTACAGAAAGATTAATTCAAGTACGGATTTTCAATAGCAAAATACTTAAATTATCCACATTCAATCCCGATTTCGTACTAGAAATAATCCGAAAATGAGATTGATTAAAGTAAAATTAAGATCGAATCATTCTCAAAATGCGCTTGATTCGAGTATTATAAAGTTGATTTTATCCTGAATTCGGGCTTGAAAAAAAACCAAAAAAGAAATTAGAAAGAAAAATTTATTCTAATTGATGTACTTACCAGTTTTACACCTTACACAATGATAAAACTCCAACATCATGCCCGATATGGTTTTTACTTAAAATCTTATGTACATATTTAACCAAAAATATAAACTAAATTAGAAGCAAGAGTTCAAATTTACTTTTTAGACCTTCGTGGTACACAGTAGTCTGGCCAGACCTTTTTCAATGTGTATGGAATCTCAAAACATGCGTAAGTCGGAGGGTTACACACAACGAAAAGTTGAATCTTTTTTTTATTTGATTTAGGAATTTTATACTTATTTCAAGAAATTCCGGGATTGGTTTTCAAAAGTTGTCCCATTTAGTAGGGATGGGCAAATTGAAAACTTATATCGATATATATCGAATCGATATTTTTTAAGAGTATCGATATTTATTATTTAAAAAATATCGATATATCGAACGTTTTTTGCTGGAACTATTACCAAATTAAAACATTTTATATACCTTTGTACATACATACATATTTATGAACAAGCATAATAATGGGTGATTTTTTAAGAGCTATAGGAAACTTTAAAAAAAAACACATAAAATTCAGAAAAATGCATGAAATCTTTATTTGAATCGATAGTACGGTCCATATAATTTAATGTTTGAAGATTATTTCATGCAAATGTTGACCGTGACTGCGCCTCAAATGGTCCATCCGCTTAGTCCAATTTTGGCATACTCTTTCCAACATTTCGGCCGGTATCTCAAGAATAAATGCTTCAATGTTGTCTTCCAATGCGTAAATTGAAGAGGGCATGTGTGTATAGACATGAGCTTTGACATAGCCCCACAAAAAATAGTCTAAAGGTGTTAAAACGATCTAGGCGGCCAATTGACCGGTCCCGAACGTGAAATAAAATTTTCACCGAAATCGGCTCTCAATAAGTCCATTGTTAAGCGTGCTGTGTGGCATATGGCACCGTCTTGTTGAAACCACATGTTAAGCTCTTGCATTTTGGGCAAAAAAAAGTTGGATATCATCTCACGGTAGCGCTCACCATTCACAGTTACGTTACGATTCGCATCATCTTTGAAGAAGTACGGTCCAATGATGCCACCAGCCTATAAAACGCACCAAACTGTGACTTTTTCTGGATGCATTGGTAGCTCTTGCAATGCTTCTGGCTGATCTTCACTCCAAAATCGACAATTCTGCTTAATAACGTACCCATTGAGCAAAAAATGAGCTTCGTCGCTGAACACAATTTTTCGATAAATTTTTTGATAATTTTTTAATAACTTTTGATAATAAAATTCAATAATTTGCAAGCGTTGTTCGTTTGTAAGACGATTCATGGTTAAATTATAGACCAAACTGAAGATGTTTGACAGTGAAACCAGTGTTGCCAAAAAGATAATAGCTAAAAAATCACCCGATATATGTAATTACATTGTTAAGCTTCGTACAGACGATGGTCAGATACTACAATGTTGTCATTTTTCTGACAATGGTGCCATTGTCAGATGCATTAATTACACATCTGCCAAATGAAAATAGCGTACAATGTTCCCACAGTTGCAAGACATTTTTAGTCAATTTTAATGACAATATTGTAAGATCTGACCACCGTCTGTCTGTACGAAGCTATTACTTTCAAAAAATTTCAAAAAATTAATATGAACAAAAAATTCAATAAAAACAAAAAATTCTATTATAACAAAAACAAAAGGGAAGAATACAGGAAAACCATATGAAATCTAAAAAAAGTTTATTGCGAAAATTTTAAATGGAAGTAAATAAGTCATGGAAGTACCAACTAATCTTAAATATTGATATTAAATATTGAATGGCACCCCAAAAATACCAACTTTAACTAGAAATGTTTTTGATTGTTTTAGTTAAACCAGTAAAGGCCATGTCAGATAAAACTTTTGCTTCGCGTTGCGTTAGAGATTCGCTTTGACATCTAAGATGAAATATTCATACTTATACGAAACATGTCACATAAAGAACTTTTAACGCAAAGCGAAGCGAAAAGTTAGGCAATTCTCATCTTTTTGCGCGCTTTGACAATCTGCTAGTATAATTTTTTTTATTTATTTTCTTTTTAACACACAATGTGTGTGTTGTCAAAGTTTTTATTGAGACATACACCTTTTGCGTTACGCTTTTCTGACAAAGTTAGAAGTGTCACGCAAAGCGATGAAGTTTTATCTGACATGGCCTTAATCATCAGATATGGACATCAGGAGCCCTCTCTGTTTTATGTGCTCTCCTGTCAATCTGCTTCTTGTATCCGGCACTGCTTTTTATAAATGCCAATCACTTTAGATCTTCATATTAATTTAAAAAACATATGATGCATGCAGTGATGCCAATTCTTAAAAAAACGTATTGTTTGAAAAACGGCTAAAATTTAGAGTTTTTAATGAAGACTGACTTTAAAAAATATCGAAATTAATATCGGGGATATATATCGATTATTTTATGTTTAAATATCGATATTTTGAAACCATTTAGGATTGTTTCAAGAACGTTTTAGTGATATTCGTACTTGAATTTTTGAGTACGACTCGTACTTAAAGTAATCATAAACAACTTGATTTATTCCGAGTGTTTTTCTTTCTGTGTAATGTTTAAAAAACATGCAATTAAATCCTTTTTCGTTAAAAGTTAGCAAGCAAATGATAAACTATTTTTATGGCTCTTATATGAAAATTAAATCGTTTAATTTATATTCCTACATAATTGTTTCATTTACTTTAATTGCTTTCGTTATTGATTAATACTTAAAAGATTAATTATTAACAAATTCATTAGTTTCAAATATCAATCAAATGTAAATAAAATTACCAATAAAATGATTTTTCATTAACGTTAATCAGTTTTTTTTTTTTGATCGTGATCAAAGGCTATTTACATTAAGTGATTTATATTTAATAATAAATATTTGCATATTCATTTTAATATCATGATAGTTAAAAAACAGAATCGGGGCAGGTGTTTAAAAGGCACAAACATTTTAAAAATATTTATGCCAATAAAATTACTCAAAAACAAACAAATAGGCTCAAACATTAACGCAGATTCATAGAATATCTTCACTTAGTTATTTTTAATAATAATTTGGTTATCAGAGACTAATTTCAAAATCCCAATTTAGTCGTTAATGGCAAAAACTCGAATTTCTTTTAAGAAGTTATTAACTTATCTTTGTTTAAGTCCTTTGAACCTTTTGAAACGTTTAATTGTTAACACAATTAATGTGTATTACATGAACATTCCGACCATTACGGTAATGAACAGGCAAATAGGCGTGCCACAGCTGGAGCCACTCTAGATATTTCACAGGGTCTGCCAGTCGCAACACCCCTGGGAACTATCAGAAGCGAAATCTTCAGACCCTATCTGGATATGGCTGACGATAAATGAAAAAACTGGATGGCTGCAGGCCTACCAAAGTACCGTGGCCCATATACGACATAGGTCGCTCTGAAGGACTTCTCAACTTCAGACGCAGAGACATGTCAAGGCTGGTATAGGTACTTACTGGTCACTGGACGGTATTTTATTTTAATTTTCAACACGACATGGATTATTTGGGAATTACGTTCTACAAGCACTCCGAGATATCGCGGGTAAAACTCAGCAACTTGCTGAAATATCTCAAGACAACTGTCTGGCTCAAGCCACCCTAGTATTGGCCTGGGTCAAGCTTAATCGGGGGTTCCTATTCTTGACGAGTTGTGTAGCGTCAAAACGGAGCCACTGTCGACTCTACTTGCAGCACGCATAGTTCTGGCATTCAATCGTATTAGGAACGAAACATTTTTACAGGGACAATTTATCAAATCTGTTATTCCTTGAAAACCTATATAAACTATAAAAGTTACAGATAATGCAATTATATATAAAAGCAACGCGTTTTTTTTTTTAATCTTGAGAAATAAGCAAAAACCTTTTTTAATAAAAATAAAATTTTATAAAAAAATTTTTTTTTTTTTTTTTTTTTCTCATTATTTTTTATTGAATCTTCATATATTAAATATGAACTAACAATAATTAATCAAATCTTAACCTAAAACGTTATTTTATGTCCTGCCAGTGCCAGACAAAAATTTTCTTCATCACGGGTTGTGTTCACTTATATAGGTGTTTATTGCTCATCTAATTGGGTAAGTGCTGCAGTGTCTCTTCTTCTTAAGCGAGTGTGGCCGCCATGGTTTAAAATATTTCGAGCTAGTGGATTTGGGTGTTGTTCAAGCCTTTTTAAATATTTTACTGCATATTTTGTAATCATAGTTTTTACTAATGGAACATTGAGATCCTTGTGAATATTTGAGTTTTTAACATACCAAGGGGCAGCTGTGATTATTCGAAGAAGCTTATTTTGGCGCCTTTGAATTTTTTCGATATTAGAGGCCGAGGCAGTGCCCCATAGTTGAATACCGTAGCACCAGATTGGCTTTAAGATGGAGTTGTAAAGTAAAAGTTTGCAGTCGAGACTTAGGACAGAGTTTCTTCCAATAAGCCAATGAATTTGGATGGCTTTTAGTTTCATTTGAGATAATTTTGCCTCTATATGGCTTTTCCACGTTAAACGGCGATCTAGATGAATACCAAGGTATTTTACATGCGAATTTTGAGGCACTAAATGATTATTGATTTTAATAGGGGGGCATGTTTCCCGACGCAAGGTAAATGTTACATGTACGCATTTTTGCTCATTGACCTTTATCCTCCATTGCTTTAGCCACAGTTCGAGTTGAAATATATGATCCTGTAAGTAACGAGATGCTTCATAACGGTTTTCGTGGACGCTTAGAAAAGCTGTATCGTCTGCAAATGTTGAAGTTTGTGTATAGTTGCTTGTTGGCATGTCCGAAGTATAAATTAAGTATAATAGGGGGCCCAGGATGCTGCCTTGTGGGACTCCAGCGTCAATGGGCTGAGGTGAACTTAAGAAATTTCCTTCTTTAATAATAAATTGACGACCGACTAAGTAGCTTTCTAGCAGCTTGTGTGTGTTTGCTGGTAAATTTTGCTTCAATTTATGTAATAAGCCTTCATGCCAGACTTTATCAAAAGCTTGCGAAACATCGATGAAGAGTGCTGAGCAATATTTCTTTTCTTCAAATGCTTTTCTTATGACATTTACTATTCGATGAGTCTGTTCGATTGTGCTGTGTTTTCTTCTAAATCCAAACTGATGGTTTGGAATACATCTATTTTCACTTAAAATCGGTGTTAATTTTGAAACTAATAATTTCTCAAACAGCTTTGACATATTTGATAATAAGCTAATAGGCCTATAAGACTCAACTTTTGTATGATCTTTACCTGGCTTTGGTATCATGGTAACTAAGGAAACCTTCCATTTTTGAGGATAGTATTCGAGGCGTAAAATAGCATTAAAAATAAAGAGAATAATTTTCTTTGCTATGCGAGGTAGCTCTAAAAGCATTTTATTACTGATCTTATCAATACCAGGTGCCTTCTTAGTGTTTAAGTCACAAATAGCCTTTTCGATTTCTCTTATCTCAAATCTGAAGGGTATAGCTGCTCTAGCAGCAACAGGTGGTAACTCGACCGCAATATTGTGAGATATATTTGGTGTAAATACGTTTTTTAAATGATCGACAAACAGGTTTCCTTTTTCAGCATCATTTCTTGCCCAACTTCCATTTAAGTTTCTTAATGGTGGCTTAGAGACAACTGGCCTTTTGAGATTTCTAGCTGCACGCCACAATGAGTAGTCTGATTGTGGAGTTGCATCAAGTTCCTTGAGATATTTTTCCAGTGAAGCCGTTTTCTGAGTCTGCAGTAACATTCTCAGCCTTTTTGTACAGTCTTTTAGTAATTTCTTAAGTTGAGGGGATCTGTGCAATTGCCACTCTCTACGAGCTCTCCTTTTTTCAGACAAAAGACGCTCGACATCTGAGGAATATATTTTATTATTTTTAGTTTTTTTGGGGGCAATACTGGAATGTTGTACAGCTAGTTTTAGAAAACTGTCAAAATTGACAATAGAGCGATCTATATACTCCGGTGTGTTAAGCGGAATATTTTCTGTGCAATGGGTACTAAGATATTTTTTATATTTTAACCAATTTATATGTGTAGCTGACGTCGCTATGTATCCAGAGGGAGATTCAATTCTATTGGTGTTTATTATAGTAACTATTGTAGGTGTGTGATCAGAGGATAATTCTAAGGAAGCTTCAACGTGAATCGTTTTTGTGGGGATGTTTTTAACAACGCCAAAATCGATGACATCTGGAATTTTTTGCGCATCAGCAGGCCAATATGTTGGTTGGCCACTCGCGACAACATTTAAATTCATTTTAGAGATTGTATTAAACAAAACACGACCCTTTGGTGTTATTAGTCGTGACCCCCAGAAGGTATGTTTAGCGTTATAATCGCCAGCAGCCAGGAAACAGGGCCCCAATGACTTATAATATTTATAATATTGGCTTTCCGATATTGAAAACCTAGGTGGTGAATATAAAGATGAAATTACTATGTTTCGGTTTATCTCTTCAACACAAATGTTCGTTGCTTGGAGATAATCTTCACGATGATCACACATTGGGTAGTGTTTAATTCTGTTTTTTATTAAAATGGCAGAACCTCCACAAGCTCTATCTCGAGGGTCCTTGGTATCATATAGAGTATAACCATTGATTTTGAACGTATTTCTTGAGGTCAAATGAGTTTCAGAAACCATCATGACATCAATTTGTTTATTTTTAAGAAAGTATTCTAATTCATTTTTATGTTGGCGGATGCCGTTTGCGTTCCAAAAACAAATTTTTAAACAGTTCATGGCTTGTTAAGTACAGCTTGCAATAACATCGATTGCATTCTAAGAATTTCCTGCATCATATTACCCATTGTGTTTGTAAAATTATTTACTGTTTGCACTAATGTTTCCATTGTTTTTTCTAGCCGACTTAGATTAGAAACTGGAGTTTCGGCATTACTTGTCGAAGCGCCTTGCATTGGTACATTGTTTGATTTTAAGACGTTGGCATAAGAGATTCTGTTACTACTAGGCTGGGGGGCCTGAAGGTCATTACTGTTTACTTGATTTGTTACCTGAGGGGGATTAGTTTTCGGTCCAACCGACTGCTTGACGAAAGTATATACAGGGCATCCTCTATAATTGGCAGTGTGATTGCCACCACAGTTGCTGCATTTTTTTACGTTGGGGTCGGTTTTAGACTTGTCGCAAAGAACTGTACCATGTAATTCGCCACATACTACGCAAACAGGGGGTAAGTGGCAGTATGCCTTAGTATGGCCAAATTCTTGGCAGTTCAGACATTGAACGGGACCACCTCTTTTGTGCGGCTCCTCTATAGTTACTTTTCTGTACAGAATATATTTTAAGTTATAGATTGGATGCGTTTCATTTTTTTTAAGTTTAACGTCGCCGGGTTCAAACTCCACTCGAAAAAGTGGTTGGGGAATTTTTTCTCTATTTTTAATGTTTAATACATGTTTTACCTTGAAGCCTCTTTCTTCAAGGAATGTTTTTACCTCTTCTGGGTCCACACATGAGTCAATACCCTTAATCACTACCTGAAGGCCTTTACTGCTTTTCAGTTGGTATGTATAAAAATTTTTTTTGAGTGCCTCAAAGTTGCTTACAATTTTTCGAAAATCATTCTCATGATTGATTTGTATTTTTGTTTCGTTTATACTACCACGCTTGATAGCAGCTACGTAAAACGAATTTTCACCTATAACCGATATTAAACTCTTTATGAGCTCATTAGAATTTTGCTCCCTCAGATATATCGGGGGAGGCTTGGACGATTTTATGACGTTTTGTGCTTCAGAGGATTCATCCTCCAGAATTGCAAAACGATTTTGAGAATTTATTTTATTAAAAGATGGTACTTTTGAGGCCGAAGCAACTGCTGCAGAGGTAGGGCTGCGTCCCCGTTTAAGCACTGTTATGTACCTGTCCATACCAACTTGTACTGTAGGCTTTTGAGAAGTTTTTACTTGAGTTATTGAGTTGTCCATAGCGGCTGTTTTGGGGTTAACTGTTTCATCACTTATTAAAGTTTTTTTTTGCTCTGTGGCAACGCTTGCAGTTAATAAATTTGTTATTGTATTACGATCGACCGTATTTTTAAACAAAGAGGGTGAGAGAGAACGCGTTCGAGTAATAGGTTTAGCCGTTAAATAATTGCTATCATCGATTCTTTTTTCTACGTTTGTTTCGTCAACACTCAATGTAACATACGCATTTCTTTCGTTATGTTTTATTGTTTTTGCATTATATGCATTCATAAGAGTTTTTTTTTATATATTACTGTTTGTTTAAATGTGCTCTTCTTTTTATTTGTTGTTTAAAAAACCCCGAGAATAATAAAAAGAATAAAGAAAACAAGAAATGTTTTTGCTTAAAATGTATGTATGTATATGTATGTGTGTACATACATATATTTTTGTTAATTGTAATTTTTAATATTTGTATTAAAAATTTTATGTTCACTTATTAAAAATTATTTTAAAGCGTCTGTTCATTCGCTGATCTTATATTATTTAAAAAAGATAATAATATTATTATATCATAAATATACACTTATTTATGTTAAAAAAAAAAAAAAACCGTAAGCCGAGTTAAAAAAAAACACGTCTGCATTCAACGAGCACGCAAGCAGAAAAAAAAATCAACTAAGACTTCTATCCGACCCAGACTCTCTAATGTTTTTCATATTCAAAAATATGTTGACTGACATCACCAACCCTTTTCTTACTTCTTTCATTTCCTGCTTTCCAACCAACAGACAACATGTTCTGAAAAAAAAAAATCACAAAAAACCATCTTCAAGAGAAAAATACATTCAGATATGCAAATCCCAGTTGTTTTGTCTGTTGACAAAACAAGACAAATGTGTTATTTTACGACAATTTTGATTTATTTTAAAATAAATTTGTTTTGCAGTCTGGGATTTTTTTATTTTTGTTAACTATTAAAAGTACATGGGTTAGCAACACCAAGTGACTGTTAGTATGCATTATTTTACATAATCTTCTTATTCTCAAAATAAAGTAAAATATATATATATATATTTTTCTATTTCACATGCAGTTCTTTATAAGGAAAATTGGATTATATGATACATAAAATGAATAAGGAAAGAAAATAGAGGCGCTATGTAGAACAAAAGCTAGAAATATTTACGACACTTAAGCAGAAAGTCTGAATATTTATTGGTCCTTTAAAAACCTTTAACTAAAGAAAAAGTATCGATTATTGTGTAACTGTGCCAGTTATAAGACGATATTGTAAGTCCCCAGGAAAAACTTTTTGATTTTTAGTAATAGGTGGTAGTTATTTCATACGTTACCTGGTAAGTAGTTGTCATTGCAATTGCCATTATTTTGAAAACTTTAATAAGTACTTACTTGTAATGACCACAGCAACTACTTATTACTTATAATCTTTTCACTACTGAATATTTGCTTACTAATAACACTGGTTTACACTGAAAATGTACATTTAATGAGATGTGATTTTTCTTATGTATTTTCTTCCGCTGAATTCAAAAATCAAGGTTAAATTTTTTTTATGGAACAGCTTTTGAGATATGGTCATTTTCTCATTTTTTCGACCTTTTTTTACTTGACAAATTATATATCGAGCTAGATATGTCCTATTGGAAGGTATTGAGATGACGAACAAATATGTATAACTGGATCTTTGATTGGTAAAGCGGTTAAAAATATATTGATGAAAATATGGCACATTTTCAAATATATATATTTTACATATTTTACAGTGCTTCTGTGCCGATAGAAAAGTACAAATCGTCGAAAAAAACATCTGGTTTCTCTTCATGTACGTCAAGATGATACTTCTACGCAAGAACTAACACCAACCAGAAGAAAATCGACCGAAAAATGACAAAGGTATAAGCTATTGAGTGAAACAATCCAAATCCTATATTTTTCGAAAATTTTATTTTTTTCTACAATTTATTGGGTTTAAAAGATTTTAATACATTTTTGAGCGGCGGCTTGCATCACTGGTATGCCTTTTGTTTTGACAGCTTGTATAAAACGTAGTATAAATTTGATTGAAATTATATTTATTTGTGTTCACCAAAATGCCTAAAAGAAATCGGGAATTCGAGTGCGTAAACAATCCAAATAATTTTTGTTACGTATGTGGAAAATTTGTCGCCCAACCAAATAGACGTAGATTCACCGATTCATTACAACAGAATTATCTGCAATATTTTGGAATAGCACCTGCAACTTTTCATGAGCAATGGACACCAAATAATGTTTGTTTATCGTGCCATATAACTCTTGCCGCGTGGGCTTCTGGTTCATCGCAGTAAGATTAAATTTATATGTATAAACAATTCAATTAGTGACAAAGTGAATTTTTTTTCGGAACTAGACGATACATGAAATTCGGTGTACCGATGATATGGAGAGAGCCGCTCTGCCATTCTGTTGATTGTTACTTTTGCCTGAGCAAATCCACTGGTTTTGGAAATAGTGCCAAATGGGTTTATGCGACAGTAGCATCTGTTTCGCTTCCAGTTCCTAATTCAGATGAATTTCCTCATCCTAAGTACCCCGATTCAACGATTCAATTTTTGGAATCATCCCAAGAGACAGACACAAGCAGTGATAATGAATTTCAACAGGAGTCGCAATCGCATTATTTTACGCAGCCTGAACTGAATGATTTGGTGAGAGATCTCGACCTGTCAAAGGAAAAAGCGGAGTTACTTGCATCTCGCCTGAAGCAAAAGAACTGTTTGGCTGGGGGAGTAAATGGAACATGTTACAGAAACCGTGATAAACCTCACTCACAACATTTTAAGAAGGATAACGACATATGCTACTGCAACGATATTCCTGCATTGTTTGAGCAACGCGGAGAGCGTTATGATCCAAATGAGTGGCGCTTGTTCATTGACGGTAGTAAGGATTGTTTGAAAGCAGTTCTACTGCATATTGGAAATGAAAAACCTTCTATCCCCATCGATCATGCCATCAACTCTAAAGAATCATACGCCACAATGGCCAGTTTGCTAAAATACATTCAATATGAGCATCACAACTGGAAAATATGTTCCGATCTCAAAGTCGTCGGCATGTTGTGTGGAATGCAGGGTGGATATACAAAATATTGCTGCTTTCTTTGCCTGTGGAATAGTCGTGCTCGTGAACACCATTATAGAAGAAAACACTGGCCAGAAAGGGAGAACGTAACAGTGGGCAAAGACAATATTAAATACGTGCCTCTGGTCAAAAAAGAAAATATAATCCTTCCAGCGTTGCACATTAAACTTGGCCTCATTAAAAATTTTGTGAAGGCCTTAGACAAGGAAGGCCAAGTATTTTCCTATTTGAAAACCCTTTTCCCGCAGCTTTCTTTAATAAAAATCAAGGAAGGCGTCTTCGATGGTCCACACATAAAGAAATTGCTAAAAAGCACAGATTTTCCAAAATATTTAACTCCCGTTGAAAACGAGGCCTGGAAGTCATTTCAGCGGGTTGTTGCCAATTTTCTTGGGAACAATAAAAGCTCTAACTACGAGGGAATTATTACGGATTTACTGAAGAACTACAAGAAGATGGGTACGTAGTGCCATTATTTAATTTCATTCCTGCTTGTTTTCTATTGTATTGTTTTTACGATTTTATTTATTTCTTACAGGTGTAAATATGTCTCTCAAAATCCATTTCTTACATTCGCATTTAGATTTCTTTCCGGACAATCTTGGTGACGTAAGTGACGAACACGGCGAGAGATTTCACCAACAAATTAAGACCATTGAGCGGCGCTATCAAGGATTTTGGGATGCAGCCATGTTGGGAGACTATGTATGGTTTCTCACTAGAGAAACGGATCCCAAAAGCAACCGAAGACAAAGCAAGAGCCTAAACTATTTTTAACACACAAAAAAGTCAAAAATGTATTAAAATCGTTTGAAACCCAATAAACTGTAGAAAAAAATAAAATTTTCGAAAAATATGGGATTTGGATTGTTTCACTCAATAGCTTATACCTTTGTCATTTTTCGGTCGATTTTCTTCTGGTTGGTGTTAGTTCTTACGTAGAAGTATCATCTTGACGTACATGAAGAGAAACCAGATGTTTTTTCGACGATTTGTACTTTTCCATCGGCACAGAAGCACTGTAAAATATGATTTTTTTGAAAATGTACCATATTTTCATCAATATATTTTAAACCGCTTTACCAATCAAAGATCCAGTTATACATATTTGTTCGTCATCTCAATACCTTCCATTTGGTAATAGGACATATCTAGCTCGAGATATAATTTGTCAAGTGAAAAAAGGTCGAAAAAATGAGAAAATGACCATATCTCAAAAACTGTTCCATGAAAAAAAAATTAACCTTGATTTTTGAATTCAGCGGAAGAAAATACATAAGAAAAATTACATCTCATCAAATGTACATGAAAAAAATTTCATTTTGTAAACTAGTGTAATCAGCTCAATAACTACTTATTACTTGTGTTGTTTTCAGTACTGAATATTTAGTTACTGGTAACGTACTTAATAACTACTTATTAGGTCTAATAACTAGTGATTTTTTGGCTTCTGGTAAGTATATTGTAAGTACTTACAATTCACCTTACTAGTAGTTAAATTATAACTAGATATTTTTTGACTTCTAGTAAGTGTATTGTAAGTACTGAATTCTGTGGACACCTCGAACAAAAATAAGTAGTTTTTCAGCCGAAAAATAAGTAGTGTTTATTTTCTCCAACATTATTTGCTAACTTACCTGGTAAGTAAAGTTTTTGCTGGGTCTATAATGAATTCACGAAATGTTTATTCAATTTAACAAAAATTTTTGATCCATTTTTGGTTTATTATTCTATAAAAAGGTGTATTTGGCACAAGAGCCAAATATACGATTGTTTTGTATTTAAATTGGTTGAAATCAACCTAAAGCAAGGAGTATTCCATTAGTAAATCATATCATAACTAAATACCCCATAGTCCATAGGTTCAATCGCCTCTCATATGAATGTTCCCATACAATTGAAGTTTTTGTCGCAATGTTGTCACACGAAACGAGGTAAAGAAATATAATTTGGCAATAACATCATATTTCAATTATTAAATTTTAATCTTAAAAACATATTCGAATAACTGAATTGATTTTCTATTTGGATAAGTTTTTTTTAATATTTTTTTATTCGTTTTAACCGACAAAAGTGAGTTTTTTAAGATTCTGAGTTGAGGGTACACTAAACAGTATCCATGTTCTGATTATTGCGGAGAACTTCTCGCATCAAAAAGATCTTAAACAAAATATCAGATCGTTTCTCGAAAAGTGAGAAAAAATGTGTCTGTAACTGAGCTACCTAAATAAGAGCGGAAAGCGTTTTTATTATGTCAAAGCTTCTCATTTTCAAACAATTTATACGAAACAAACATTAATAACGCGAAGTCAACACCATCCGGCTTGAAAATCTTATTTGACTGATCGCTATATCGGTTTGTTTCATAGAAAATGTATTGGAAGTAGAACTTTCATGTTTGAAAAACGCTTGCCGCTCTTGTTTAGCTAGCATATAGCCTTTTTGCACTGATCAACATATAGCATCTTCCATCAATTTGCGAAGATGTTAACATCTTTCCATAAGAAAAACATTGGGCTAAAAAACCAACATCTTTAAAAGATGTTCCTATCTCATTTTATTCCATTCTACATCTTTTGATTTTTGTAGTGTCATCACTAGAAAAGTAGCAATAAGTTCTATTATTATTGTGGCATCACTGACAAAAAGAAGTTGGCTTTGAAAACAGCGTTACTATTTGTCAAGTTTTATCTATTATTGCAATGTTTTTTTGTTAAGTATTTTTTTATATTTTTAAACAAACTGAACTTCAAATACATTTTTGTGTTTTCTTTTTAAATTTTGGTACTTTTGTGAGAAAAAAAAATTTTAATTAAGAAAAAAATTTTAATTAAAAGAATGAAAGATTATCAAGAACAATTTTAATTAATTTTCATGTTGTAAAATTCCTTTCTTCATAAAAATAATTTAATGAAAATTAAATTTAATGAACTTAAGCCTAATTAAATATTAAAAAAATTTGGATTAAAAACAATAAATAGTTCAACAAAATAACCACAATACTAATTATTGTTAAAGCTAAGGCACGAGCTCTATGTGTTCATTTGTCCTTCAAGTTGTGCTGAAAAAGGTCAACATGAAAAAGAAAGACAAAAGGAAAAAACAAAAAATGTACTTTGGACTTCAAGAAGAATTCTTGACAAAAGTACGAAAAAAAAGAAGTAAAGAAAAAACATGTAAAATCAATTAAAATGGATAATCATTCAAAAAAGCAAACTTCGATCTACCAAAGGTTAAAATACAATTTGGTTTAAGGATTGATGTTTGACTATTGACGTCAGCAGCCGTCGATGGTTGCGAGTGTAAAACGGCAAATCCATCTGAGGAGATCGAGTGGTTGCGATCGAAACATGTCATGGTAACCTGCCGGCCTGGGTTCGAGCCCCGGCCCCGGCCACGGTCAAGAATGAAAGATTATCAAGAACAATTTTAATTAATTTTCATGTTGTAAAATTCCTTTCTTCATAAAAATAATTTAATGAAAATTAAATTTAATGAACTTAAGCCTAATTAAATATTAAAAAAATTTGGATTAAAAACCATAAATAGTTCAACAAAATAACCACAATACTAATTATTTTCTACATCTTTGATGGTAGATGTAAGATGTTGGTCAGTGTAAAAAGCCTATTGGTGACTCATGTCGAAAACTATCAAAAGAGATTACGTCGTTACGTTATAAATGTCATAATATTCCACTTGAAGCCAATGTGAAATGGCAGACCTTGAGAACGTCACATATAGTTAGTTGGCGGCGACTAAAATCTACTAAAAATTACAAATTTTTCACGACGGCGGTGAAAATACTACCGTGGGCTATTCCAAAAAATCTAAAGAGCGACTTTAATGTTTGTTGTTTACAAAATTTTTTATTTTTTATAAATTTTTATATAAAAGTTTTTTGGATCAAAATTGTGATTTTTGTAGCATTTTTATTTTTTATAAATTTTTAAAGAGCAAAAAATTGTTTTTTTTTTTAATGTTCCTTTCTTTCTTCAACCATATCTCTGAAACTACAAGGCAGATTTAAAAACAATGTAAGCACGGCTTAAAGATAATACTGTTGCCGAGATTCGGATTTTTTTGTTGACTGAATATGGTCCACCGTTTTTAATTTATTCCAATATATGTAGTGAAACTGCCTTAATTTTGGACGTAACGGTATATCACGAAAAGTAGATCTGATAGAGACAAATGGAGATTCGATTTGAAATTAGCGACCTCAAATTAGTATAAATTTGCAATCAAATTCCCGGCGCAAAATGTCTGTTCCGCAGTGTTATAGAATCTATGCGATCAGAGTTACATTTTCTTGCAAAGTAACAGAGTCATAGGGTTTTGCATCTTTTTGTGTGATATTATGACTTTTTGTATGTTTCTTCAGCATCTATTTTTAAGAACAACTCGTCTGGTACTATAACGATTAACTTGTTTTAGAATAAATTAAAAATGAGTTCAATGTTTTCAACGACATTTTATGTATTTTTAATAACCTCAACTTCAGTGTTTGAGTACGGATATATCAATATCTTTATAACAAAACTAGAAAGATAAAAAACTGATATTTCATAACCATGAACCACTTTTCAAAACGTATCAGTACTTTTAATGTTTTTCCGTTCCCAAGTATTTAAAAGCAAAAACGGGCATACAAACTTTTTTCGCCTCAAAAAAAGCTAAATCCTGCCCGAATAGGGCTGAGTTGGAATGACTGTATTGGTCAAAGGGAATCGACTAGTTAGTATCTTGAAGTAAGAAAAAATTCTCTAAAAATTTCGTTAGTGTGAACAACAACAAAGTAAGCCTATTTCTTACTAGCACAACACACAGAAAAAAATTGTCTCTAATCAACAAATTCATACCAAATTCATTGAATCAAGCAAACAATTTGTTGTATTTATTGATTACTAAAAATTGTGAATATGTTTTTTTTTTCAATAAATGATATTTTTAATTTTAATTAAAAAGATGTTTAGAAAACTTAGCCGTTTCAAACAATGTGTTGATTGATTTAATTAAATATAGCTTAGGTTTTAAAAATTTCCAACAACAATTCTACAAGTTTAAATTATTAATTTAAAAGATTTTGTTAGTCGTGCTTAATTCCCAATTTTTATTCTTGATAAAAACACTGAAATTTACTGTTGAAGGGATAAGCTATTCCTATGCGCATTTTACTGGTTGCTTAGGCCAGTTCGTTAGGAAACCTCATCCAAAGATTTTAGAAAAACTTAAGATATTAAGCAAATAAAACTGTTAAGCGAATAAGAATTATAAGTAGGGATGAGATTTTCATGCAATAAAAACTATTAATGCATTAAAAAAATAAAAAATATGCACTAAAAACTTCAACATTTTCAATAAAAAAGAGTTTGTTTTTTCAATTTTATTTAAAACAAAAACATAAAAATTCTATTGTTGTTTTTATTTCATTGTTAAATACCTACATAATTTTAATTTTTGTTTGCATAATGAATGAAAATGATAGAAAGAAATGACAGAAAACTTGATTTCGGTCATTTTATTCTATCATTTTCTTAACACCAACGTGAAAAAAGTGACAACTCGCTCATTCTCTTCTTGTAGGGTAATTTATATCATCAAAAGAACCTTTTTCTGCTAAAAAGCTTTTGTACATGGAAAATGATCTCGCAAAGTCAATTAAAGTTGAAGCATACTTGAAGGATGCCAATTCATTTGGAGAATTTTCTAATTCAGATCCCACATTTTATTCTAGATCAAAAATAGTTGAAATTTTTTTCATTGTTTGAAATCCCACATTTTTTTGCACAATGTTTTTGATTTTTTTTAATTTGTCGGGCTATTCTTCCTTCCACATTGTTTCCCGTATGAAATCAATAAATCAATATTATCTAATTGGCCTCTATTTTCCTCTGCAACTCGGTGTAACCCATGTGCCAAGCAAGTAACATGCAACAGTTTTAGATAAATTGTTTTAGGCCACTTGGCATAAATTAACTATGCAAGGTGCTGCATCGGTTAAAAACTGAAGAATCTTTTGTCTTGTATTTTAAGCAGAGTTCCAAAAAAAATTTATTTATTGATTTAAAAAATTTTTATTTTGGAAAATTCTTTTTATACAATTTTGAAATTTTTTGAATAAGATTTTTTTATAATATGGAAATTTAAAAAATATGTCACTAAAAAATTTTAAATTATGCAATTAAAAACAATATATTCAAAAATATGAATTTTCATTAAAATTTGCAACAATATGCAAAAACAAATCGATGCCATTTAAACGCAAATTTAATGATTCGGAAAGATAATTGGTCAACATCAATCTTAGACTATCGACAAAAAACATGCATTTGCATGGAAATCGCATCGCTAATAATAACTATACAAGCATAATTTCCGTTTTCTTAATTGGACTTATACATGAACATTTATACATATGTAAGCACGTATATGTATACTAAAAATCCAAATTTCTTTAAATTACCGCTTTTTAAATAAAATTACCTTGCTACATTTTGCGGCCCAAAATTACCCGAAAAAAGGGCAATTACCGTACGGAATGAGGGTATACTAAGTTTGTCATTCCATGTGAAACTTTTTTTATTATTCATCTAATAAACCTGGTTTCTTGAGTAATTGTAAGTCGATTTAGCCATGTCTGCCTGTCCGTCTTTTCAAAATACGCTCACTTTCGAAAAACTTAAAACAAAAGTTCAATCTTGGTGTCAAATTACTTCTAGTTATAATGAAGGGTGTGAAGATAAATTCGTCAGTTAAATACGTCCTACAGTTATTTTAAATACGTTCCACACGCTGTTAAACGAATTGCTTAGACAAACAAATTTTCTTTTTGTAAACAAAAACCAATCTAATTATTAAAATTAAAAACAAAAACATTTTTTCAATAAAAAACAAACTGAAATTTTTATTAAAAAAATATTTTTTTTTCATTAAAAAAGTATTTTCATAGAAGTTCACATTATAAAAGGGTCAAATATAGATGTTTCCAATAGGTATTTCGAGAAGACATGAATCGGGGTAGCGGGAGACTGGAAGTAGCCTAGGGCTAGTAGATTCCAGGACTATAAGTTCTACGTCCAGATTCGTCCCGATATCGGAGATATATAATTTTGAAAAATTTGGTTTTTCATTGACTGAGTATGAAAAATATGGTAATTTTCAAGTCCAAAAAATAGGTATTTCGAGAAGACATGAATCGGGGTAGCGGGAGACTGGAAGTAGCCTAGGGCTAGTAGATTCCAGGACTATAAGTTCTACGTCCAGATTCGTCCCGATATCGGAGATATATAATTTTGAAAAATTTGGTTTTTCATTGACTGAGTATGAAAAATATGGTAATTTTCAAGTCCAAAAAATAGGTATTTCGAGAAGACATGAAACGGGGTAGCGGGAGACTGGAAGTAGCCTAGGGCTAGTAGATTCCAGGACTATAAGTTCTACGTCCAGATTCGTCCCGATATCGGAGATATATAATTTTGAAAAATTTGGTTTTTCATTGACTGAGTATGAAAAATATGGTAATTTTCAAGTCCAAAAAATAGGTATTTCGAGAAGACATGAATCGGGGTAGCGGGAGACTGGAAGTAGCCTAGGGCTAGTAGATTCCAGGACTATAAGTTCTACGTCCAGATTCGTCCCGATATCGGAGATATATAATTTTGAAAATTTTGGTTTTTCATTGACTGAGTATGAAAAATATGGTAATTTTCAAGTCCAAAAAATAGGTATTTCGAGAAGACATGAATCGGGGTAGCGGGAGACTGGAAGTAGCCTAGGGCTAGTAGATTCCAGGACTATAAGTTCTACGTCCAGTTTCGTCCCGATATCGGAGATATATAATTTTGAAAAATTTGGTTTTTCATTGACTGAGTACGAAAAATATGGTAATTTTCAAGTCCAAAAAATAGGTATTTCGAGAAGACATGAATCGGGGTAGCGGGAGACTGGAAGTAGCCTAGGGCTAGTAGATTCCAGGACTATAAGTTCTACGTCCAGATTCGTCCCGATATCGGAGATATATAATTTTGAAAAATTTGGTTTTTCATTGACTGAGTATGAAAAATATGGTAATTTTCAAGTCCAAAAAATAGGTATTTCGAGAAGACATGAATCGGGGTAGCGGGAGACTGGAAGTAGCCTAGGGCTAGTAGATTCCAGGACTATAAGTTCTACGTCCAGATTCGTCCCGATATCGGAGATATATAATTTTGAAAAATTTGGTTTTTCATTGACTGAGTATGAAAAATATGGTAATTTTCAAGTCCAAAAAATAGGTATTTCGAGAAGACATGAATCGGGGTAGCGGGAGACTGGAAGTAGCCTAGGGCTAGTAGATTCCAGGACTATAAGTTCTACGTCCAGATTCGTCCCGATATCGGAGATATATAATTTTGAAAAATTTGGTTTTTCATTGACTGAGTATGAAAAATATGGTAATTTTCAAGTCCAAAAAATAGGTATTTCGAGAAGACATGAATCGGGGTAGCGGGAGACTGGAAGTAGCCTAGGGCTAGTAGATTCCAGGACTATAAGTTCTACGTCCAGATTCGTCCCGATATCGGAGATATATAATTTTGAAAAATTTGGTTTTTCATTGACTGAGTATGAAAAATATGGTAATTTTCAAGTCCAAAAAATAGGTATTTCGAGAAGACATGAATCGGGGTAGCGGGAGACTGGAAGTAGCCTAGGGCTAGTAGATTCCAGGACTATAAGTTCTACGTCCAGTTTCGTCCCGATATCGGAGATATATAATTTTGAAAAATTTGGTTTTTCATTGACTGAGTACGAAAAATATGGTAATTTTCAAGTCCAAAAAATAGGTATTTCGAGAAGACATGAATCGGGGTAGCGGGAGACTGGAAGTAGCCTAGGGCTAGTAGATTCCAGGACTATAAGTTCTACGTCCAGATTCGTCCCGATATCGGAGATATATAATTTTGAAAAATTTGGTTTTTCATTGACTGAGTATGAAAAATATGGTAATTTTCAAGTCCAAAAAATAGGTATTTCGAGAAGACATGAATCGGGGTAGCGGGAGACTGGAAGTAGCCTAGGGCTAGCAGATTCCAGGACTATAAGTTCTACGTCCAGATTCGTCCCGATATCGGAAATATATATACGTAGAACTTATAGTCCTGGAATCTACTAGCCCTAGGCTACTTCCAGTCTCCCGCTACCCCGATTCATGTCTTCACGAAATACCTATTTTTTTGGACTTGAAAATTACCATATTTTTCATACTCAGTCAATGAAAAACCAAATTTTTCAAAATTATATATCTCCGATATCGGGACGAATCTGGACGTAGAACTTATAGTCCTGGAATCTACTAGCCCTAGGCTACTTCCAGTCTCCCGCTACCCCGTTTCATGTCTTCTCGAAATACCTATTTTTTGGACTTGAAAATTACCATATTTTTCATACTCAGTCAATGAAAAACCAAATTTTTCAAAATTATATATCTCCGATATCGGGACGAATCTGGACGTAGAACTTATAGTCCTGGAATCTACTAGCCCTAGGCTACTTCCAGTCTCCCGCTACCCCGATTCATGTCTTCTCGAAATACCTATTTTTTGGACTTAAAAATTACCATATTTTTCATACTCAGTCAATGAAAAACCAAATTTTTCAAAATTATATATCTCCGATATCGGGACGAATCTGGACGTAGAACTTATAGTCCTGGAATCTACTAGCCCTAGGCTACTTCCAGTCTCCCGCTACCCCGATTCATGTCTTCTCGAAATACCTATTTTTTGGACTTGAAAATTACCATATTTTTCATACTCAGTCAATGAAAAACCAAATTTTTCAAAATTATATATCTCCGATATCGGGACGAATCTGGACGTAGAACTTATAGTCCTGGAATCTACTAGCCCTAGGCTACTTCCAGTCTCCCGCTACCCCGATTCATGTCTTCTCGAAATACCTATTTTTTGGACTTGAAAATTACCATATTTTTCATACTCAGTCAATGAAAAACTAAATTTTTCAAAATTATATATCTCCGATATCGGGACGAATCTGGACGTAGAACTTATAGTCCTGGAATCTACTAGCCCTAGGCTACTTCCAGTCTCCCGCTACCCCGATTCATGTCTTCTCGAAATACCTATTTTTTGGACTTGAAAATTACCATATTTTTCATACTCAGTCAATGAAAAACCAAATTTTTCAAAATTATATATCTCCGATATCGGGACGAATCTGGACGTAGAACTTATAGTCCTGGAATCTACTAGCCCTAGGCTACTTCCAGTCTCCCGCTACCCCGATTCATGTCTTCTCGAAATACCTATTTTTTGGACTTGAAAATTACCATATTTTTCATACTCAGTCAATGAAAAACCAAATTTTTCAAAATTATATATCTCCGATATCGGGACGAATCTGGACGTAGAACTTATAGTCCTGGAATCTACTAGCCCTAGGCTACTTCCAGTCTCCCGCTACCCCGATTCATGTCTTCTCGAAATACCTATTTTTTGGACTTGAAAATTACCATATTTTTCATACTCAGTCAATGAAAAACCAAATTTTTCAAAATTATATATCTCCGATATCGGGACGAATCTGGACGTAGAACTTATAGTCCTGGAATCTACTAGCCCTAGGCTACTTCCAGTCTCCCGCTACCCCGATTCATGTCTTCTCGAAATACCTATTTTTTGGACTTAAAAATTACCATATTTTTCATACTCAGTCAATGAAAAACCAAATTTTTCAAAATTATATATCTCCGATATCGGGACGAATCTGGACGTAGAACTTATAGTCCTGGAATCTACTAGCCCTAGGCTACTTCCAGTCTCCCGCTACCCCGATTCATGTCTTCTCGAAATACCTATTTTTTGGACTTGAAAATTACCATATTTTTCATACTCAGTCAATGAAAAACCAAATTTTTCAAAATTATATATCTCCGATATCGGGACGAATCTGGACGTAGAACTTATAGTCCTGGAATCTACTAGCCCTAGGCTACTTCCAGTCTCCCGCTACCCCGATTCATGTCTTCTCGAAATACCTATTTTTTGGACTTGAAAATTACCATATTTTTCGTACTCAGTCAATGAAAAACCAAATTTTTCAAAATTATATATCTCCGATATCGGGACGAAACTGGACGTAGAACTTATAGTCCTGGAATCTACTAGCCCTAGGCTACTTCCAGTCTCCCGCTACCCCGATTCATGTCTTCTCGAAATACCTATTTTTTGGACTTGAAAATTACCATATTTTTCATACTCAGTCAATGAAAAACCAAAATTTTCAAAATTATATATCTCCGATATCGGGACGAATCTGGACGTAGAACTTATAGTCCTGGAATCTACTAGCCCTAGGCTACTTCCAGTCTCCCGCTACCCCGATTCATGTCTTCTCGAAATACCTATTTTTTGGACTTGAAAATTACCATATTTTTCATACTCAGTCAATGAAAAACCAAATTTTTCAAAATTATATATCTCCGATATCGGGACGAATCTGGACGTAGAACTTATAGTCCTGGAATCTACTAGCCCTAGGCTACTTCCAGTCTCCCGCTACCCCGTTTCATGTCTTCTCGAAATACCTATTTTTTGGACTTGAAAATTACCATATTTTTCATACTCAGTCAATGAAAAACCAAATTTTTCAAAATTATATATCTCCGATATCGGGACGAATCTGGACGTAGAACTTATAGTCCTGGAATCTACTAGCCCTAGGCTACTTCCAGTCTCCCGCTACCCCGATTCATGTCTTCTCGAAATACCTATTTTTTGGACTTGAAAATTACCATATTTTTCATACTCAGTCAATGAAAAACCAAATTTTTCAAAATTATATATCTCCGATATCGGGACGAATCTGGACGTAGAACTTATAGTCCTGGAATCTACTAGCCCTAGGCTACTTCCAGTCTCCCGCTACCCCGATTCATGTCTTCTCGAAATACCTATTTTTTGGACTTGAAAATTACCATATTTTTCATACTCAGTCAATGAAAAACCAAATTTTTCAAAATTATATATCTCCGATATCGGGACGAATCTGGACGTAGAACTTATAGTCCTGGAATCTACTAGCCCTAGGCTACTTCCAGTCTCCCGCTACCCCGATTCATGTCTTCTCGAAATACCTATTGAAAACATCTATATTTGACCCTTTTATAATGTGAACTTCTATGAAAATACTTTTTTAATGAAAAAAAATTATTTTTTTAATAAAAATTTCAGTTTGTTTTTTATTGAAAAAATGTTTTTGTTTTTAATTTTAATAATTAGATTGGTTTTTGTTTACAAAAAGAAAATTTGTTTGTTTTAGCAATTCATTTAACAGGGTGTGGAACGTATTTAAAATAACTGTAGGACGTATTTAACTGACGAATTTATCTTCACACCCTTGTTATAATGTGCGTTCGTTTACTTTTCCAGAAAAATCCAAGTAAAATCCAGTAGTTGAGTAATATGAAAATTTTACAAATTTATGTGTACGCGAACGCATTACAGTAAAATCCAGTATAAATTTGTACAAATTTTGGGGTAAACGAACGCAGCTATAATAAGCAGTTTGGGAGTGACATCCAGCAAAATCCGATCAGTTGGATCATAGTTATCAATCAAAATGTAGAAGCACCACCCTTAAAAATTAACAATTTTATTACAAAAAATTAAGTAAAAGGTGCCATAATGTACTTCTAAGACCGGAATATATCATATTTAAATGTGCTTTCGTAAAGATTGGTCCATATTTTACCATAGGCCCTATATAAAGCCTACTCCCGGAAAACAGTTTAGTACGCATAAAAACGTAATTTTTATAAGACACTGCAAAATTTCGTGAAGATCGGTCCATAATTTGCTATATAACGCCCCATATAATGCTCACTCTAGGAAATTATTTAAATTCACTTAAAACCGTTGGTAGCATCTATAGATATTGTAAAATTTGGTCCAATTTTGGTTCATATGGCTAGAAAAAATACCATGCAATTTTCTGATTATCGGTCCATATTTCCCTAAGATCCCATATTAAGCAGCTCACTGAAAAGCACTTTAAAAGCACTGTATTGAAATTTGTTTCATTTAGATATATAATAACGGAAATCACTATACAGGCTTTCGTGATGATCCGTCCATAATTTATTTTTTTAAAAAACCTCTTATTTCTGAAAAAATTAATTAAGATTTGTTGTTATTTAAATAATATTTAAATTCAAAACAACTAAAATGCTAATTCAATCAAAATCATATTTTTAATTTTCTTTTAACAAAAGAAATAATTGATTCAATTATCACATTAATTAAATTTAAATACTTTTTAAACAATTTTCTCATTTATGAAAAAACTACTGATATTTTTTTTTGTGTAATAGATTTAGTTGTTTTCTTCTCTCTGTTGTGAATCTAGCCAATATTCTATGGCCTTAGTTATCTTCAAACATTTTCTATTTTTGTTGAAATATTTTTTATCGAAGTATAAATTTATGCACTTAGTTCATGTATGTAAATACTAATTTAAGTATATTTTTATACTTTTTATTGCATACTTTTTGACACATTTAGTTTGAAATGCATCAAAAAAAGGCATTAAAATATTTTTGTATTTATTGTCATAAAAATGCAAATTTTATAAAAAAAGAGGCTGGAAAAAAAAGGAATCTTAAACTTTATATCAAATATTTACACATGACGTGTTGTCATAAATTAAACTGATATGAATATTTCCTAAAGTTTTCTATTTATGAGGAAAATATAAAGATTATTTATAAATAAAATAAATATATATCCGTGTATATATTCAAAAAGTCTAAAAAAAATTTTTTTAATCCTCTTCTTTATACATTGGCTTTTGCAATCAAAAACATTTCAAGTGTATAGGCCTCGTTGCTCATATGTAAATGTTGGTTGGTATTTACTTAAATACGTAAACGTGTTGAAAAGTGCTTAAAAGTAAACAGAAAATTTGTTAATATTTATATAATTTACAATAAATGTAGTATATGTAGTGCTCACTTAATCAATAAACGCAAACAAATATAAAATTCTTTAACAGCTGTTACGTAAAAACTGAAAAATATTTAACTTTACCAGTACCCATGTTCTGTAACTTTAGTGAGAACTTCTCGCATCGAAAAGATGTGAAACAAAATATTCCACCGTTTCTCGAAAAGTGAGAAAAAAGTGTGTCTGTAACTCATGTCGAAAACTATCAAAAGAGATTACGTCGTTACGTTATAGATGTCATAAAATTGTACTCGAAGCCGATGTGACATTGCAGGCGTTAAGAACGCCAGTAACACATATCGAAAAATTGAAACATTTTTAACGGCGACGGCGAAAATACAACCGTCGGCCAGGGCTGTCAGATGTGGCGATTTTAAGCCAATCGTGGCGATTTATAAGCCTTATTGGCGATGCAATTTTGTGTTTGGCGACATGGCGATTTTTTTGGCGAAATTAAAAAAAGTTGGCGATTATTTGGCGATTTCTAAAACACATTTTATCTTTTTTTCATATTTATATGAACAAATTTATAAGTATGGGCTAAGTTTTTTCTTTGAATTTTTAACAAATTTCAAAATCGCAATACGAATGCGATTGTTTTAAATGATAAATTGATAATATTGAATAGAAATTTGGAATAAAGCTTAAGCTTTCTTAGATTTTCGCACATTTTCCTGATCAGAAGTTATTAATAATCGGATCTTTACCGAAAAACTTATTTTGCAAAATAAATTCAAAAAACGCAATCGTTTTCGATTGTATATGAAATGGGGTTTTTAAAATAAATAAATAATAATGTATACTGGGTAGTATGCAGAAATAGTTCAATTAATAGCGAAAGAAAATCAGAAAATTTTTTTAAAAAAAAGTTGCATTGATAGCGTATTTTTCAATGTGGTGTGCAAAGCGAAAAAATGCGTAGTTTTTTTACACAGTCCACTATTTTTCACGAAATAAAATCAAATATTTCTTTAAAAACCTTAAAAATTTTAAAAAAAAATTAAATATTCGCTTGAAATTTTTGAAAACCCTGATTTTATATAGAATCGAAAACGAATCTGGGTTAGAAGGTAATTTTTAAAAATAATTCATGTAATTTCTTTAGAAGATTGAGTTGACTTAAGGTATTTGAATACACCTTTTAAGATATTTATCCTTTGCTTCAAGCAAATACAAAATTTTTCCATATTATTATATTCACATAGAAATCACGCTTATAAAAACTCTTTTTTTTTTGCATCAAACTCTACTCTATTTGATAAAGTTAATGTTTTGGCACAATTCAATTAACTGATCACACAAGTTCTAGGTTTTAAGATAGTCAGCCTTCTTATGATTGCAAAAATTCTAGTTCCCTTCAGCATACTTTTGCCATTTGAAGTCGCCAAACTTCTTGCGATTGCGATTTATGACTTACAGATTACAGAATTCAAGTGAGAATCACAAATGTTAAGCGTTTGGCGGTTGTCTACTATAATATAAACACACTGATAGAATAAGGATAAATGTGGAAAATTTATATAAAGGTAAAATACACTTGTAGACTCTTTTTTATATAAAACTTTTATTTGGCGATTTTTTTACCAAATATCTAAAAAAAATAAATTTTTTCTTAAATGCACCACGCTTTAATGATTTCCCCTCTCAAAAGCGCAAAATGTGCTGACAAACTAAATTTTTACATAATTACGTGTACAAAATCCCGCGTTCCCCGTGTTAATGATTCATTATTTTTGTCCGAAATTACATAAATTTGAACAAATTAAATCGCTTAAATACGTAACCAAAAAACTTGCGTTTTTTATTAACATCCGACAAGGCATTTTAAAGTTAGTAAAAGTAATTAGTATTGTGGTTATTTTGTTGAACTATTTGTGGTTTTTAATCCAAATTTTTAATATTTTTTTAATTAGGCTTAAGTTCATTAAATTTAATTTTCATTAAATTATTTTTATGAAGAAAGGAATTTTACAACACGAAAATTAATTAAAATTGTTATTGATAATCTTTCATTCTTGACCGTGGCCGGGAGTAAAAATATTTTTGTACTTATATGTATGGCACAACAAATATTTAAAACGGTAGTTGAAGAAAAAAAAAGTAAATTACTCCTGAATTTAAAAAATCATAAAGAATAATTTTAAAGAGTTATCGGAATCTTCCGATGATGAGGAAGAGGAAATAATTGAAGCTCCAACTAAGTGCCATTAGTTTTATCCGTAGATACTTTGTGCAACAAAATAAATGCACAAATAAAATTTAAACCATGGAAGGAAGACATAATAAATGGTTTTAATAATATTAACACGGCGTTAACATTTTTTGTTGGTTCGAATAAACATTTAAAATTTAAAAAAAAAGACCTAAAGCTCGACAATTTATTAATACTTGAAAATAATAAAGGTCGAATCAAATCCATATTACATACAAAACATAATTATACTTTTAATAAATATGTGTGTGCATATGAATTTATGTAAGAATGTTTATTGAATTAGTTATAGTTTTAATATTATATGTAATTTCGTATGAGAACTAGGTATAATAAATTTTATTTTCCCTTATAACTAAAAAAGTACTTTTAAATGAATATTGAGTTTTTAAACGAGGTTTTTATAAAAACGTTGATTGCGCATTTATCCGGGTTATCGGTTAAATGATTCCCCGTTTAAATGCGTAGAAAACTGAACATTTTTCGATGCGCAGTTAAGCGGGAACTATTGTACTTTATAAAAATGTTAGAAGCAAAATAATTAAACAATGAAAAATGTGCCAAAAACAATATGTTATTACTCCATGCATTTTTAATCGTTTTTAAGTGTTTAAATTGTTTCTCATCCCTATTTTTCGTGTGAGTTTATTTGACAGTTCAAAGGGGGAACTTTTCTCACAAAAATGTTACAGACACACTTTTTCTGTAAGTTAAGCTAGTTCTCGGCAAAAAAAAGTTAAAGACACAGATTAGTGAGAATAACAGCTGTTTGTTTCAATATATGGCATTTATGTTTCATTTCACACGTTTCAATCGAAAAGTTTCTCGACGCGAGAGTTACAGAACATGGGCACAGGTTTATCTGTATTGCAACGTATATTCAAATGAGTTTTAAGATTATTTCGTGTGAGATGTTAAATAGAGTACCGGCTTATACCCTTTGTTCACTTGCATACATTTCGGAGGAACGCGTGGAAGATGTTGAAAATGTCAAATACGCGTTCACACTTGAAACATCTAACATCTACCATTAATAAAAAATGTCACCATTTCTGAAAAAAAAAAAAAATTATTTTTTTTTAAATACTTTATTTCTACAAAAGTGGCAACATTCTAAAAGATAACACCAAAATGTATTTCTCAATCATTTTGTTTAATAATTTAAGCAAAACTTAGCAAAATAAGGCTTGCAAAAAAAGAAAAATTTGAGAAATGGTAACGCTGCTTTCAAAGCAACTTCCATTTTGTCACTGATGCCACAATAATAATAGAATTTATTGCCACTTTTCTAGTGATGACACTTAAAGAATCGAAAAATGTAAAAGGGAACAAAATGAGATAGTAACATTCTGAAAAGATGTTGAAAAATTTTGATTTTTAGACCTATGTATTTCTTATGGGAAAATTCCAACATCTTCGCAAATTGATGTTAAATGTTAAATGTTGACAAGTGTGAAAATGCTATTAAGCTTTGACAGCAATTCACGTAAAATGTAAACAGAGTCATCAGGTTTAACATTATGAACAGCCGATAAAAATGTTGCTGTCATTGCGAATCAGGCTTTCGGGATAACTTGCTAAGCACCTGAACAAAAAACCCCAGTTTTTGCCTTTACATGAATCTATGTGCATATGTATGTATGTATGTATGTAAGTGTAAAGAGTCTCCAATAAAAATACGTATGTTAAAAGATTATTTAACTTAATTAATTTTTAATTTAATTATTTCTAATTCAGTTAACACTTGCAATTCTTTTATTTATTTAAGAAAATTTAAATAACTTTAAACTAAACTATAATCTACCTAATTCTGTGTACATAAATGTTTTATACCCTAAATTTAAATTTAATAAACGCACAATTTCTTTGCAGCAGAGCAAAAGAGAGAAAAGTTAAAAATAAATAAAAATGTAACCCTTATACGGTCTTTGGGTAAAATTTCACCCATTTTATGTTTCAAAGTTTAATATCTGTTAAATATTTTGCTGGATTTTCGCTACACTTTTCTAATTTTTTAAAATGAAATTTTGCATTAATAACAATAAGTTTTGTTTTGTATATCTAAACTTTAGAAAATTATTTAAAGAATTATGTACGTAAAAGTCCCTGCGGTAAAATTTCACCTATTTAGGAAAGCGTGTAAGTCTTATCTACATCCGATTCACTTTCAATTTATTATTATACCCACACCACAATAGTGGAGAGGGTATTATGCATTTGTGCTGATGTGTGTAACGCCTTAAAATATTGGTCCTTAAAGTATACCGATCGACTCAGAATCACTTTCTGAGTCGAACTAACGATGTCCGTCCGGCTGGCTGGCGGGCTGGCTGTCTATGTAACCTTGTGCGCAAAGTACAGGTCGCAATTTTGGAGATAATTTGATAAAATTTTGGACATAGGTTCTAATTGGCACAAGGACCAAGCCTATTGAAAATGGGCCGAATCGTAGGACCACGAGGGAAGATAGGGGGAAATTTCTTCCTCTCAGAAACTATCAAACCGATTTTAATGAAATTTAAAACATGGATAGATCCATATCTATATGGACACATAAGATATACAGTTTTAAAAAAATAGGACCACAAGGGGTGATAAGGGCAATTTTTGTCTCTCAAACCGATTTTAATGAAATTTAAAACATGGATAGATCCATATCTATATGGACACATAAGCTATACAGTTTTAAAAAATATAGGACCACAAGGGGAGAAAGGGGCAATTTTTGCCTCTCAAACTGATTTTAATGAAATTTAAAACATAGGTAGATCCATATCTATATGGACACATAAGCTATACAGTTTTTCAAAAATAGGACCACAAGGGGATGTAGGGGGCAATTTCTGCCTCTCACAAACTTTCAAACCGATTTTAATGAAGTTTGTAAACATAGATTAATATGGATTAATATGGGCACATAAGCATGATGTGTTTTTAAGTACTGTGGTGCTGGGTATCATATGGTCGGGCTTGACCGACTATACTTTCTTACTTGTTTTTTATTATTGTTTTCATATTAAATATTATTTTGTCTAAAAAATAAAATAAAAACACCTTCAATGAAGTAAAAACCTTGTATATTTTCATTGAATAATCCGTATGGGTGAATTTTCACCTGAAGAGCATTCCTGCAAGTTATTTTAAGGTACGTATGAGGGTTAAATATGTTTAAAAAGAAAATTGTTACAACTTTATTAAGTTAAATCGAGTGTAGAAATTTTACAGTTTATTTTAACAAAAAGTTATTTAAAGTTAAAAGTTGAAAAATAAACTTTTCACAAAGATACGAATGGTAAACAATTAAGAATTATTTGGCGTAACTGAATATCTTAATCCCCTACACCAAGAATTAGGAATTTTTGGGATAAATTATAGGCCAAACTTAATTTAGGCTGACATCAAAACTCTAAGAAATTAGAAATTTAAATAGACCAAATTTAACTATTTATATCTATAGAACATTGTTCCCTTAAGACAATTTGAAAAACTTAAACAAGTTAATACAAAATACTTTATAAGAATTATATTGTCGTCTAGCCTGTAAGAAGTGCTATGTGGTATTTTGAGAATTCTTTTTTATTGCACCATTGTGAATCTCTATTGGCCATAGTAAGCGATTTTGCGATACCTTAATGGGCTCAAAAGTTATATACAAAATATTTCTGATGTGTTGAAAGGATTACGAACACATTCCTGGAAATTGTATTTTAATCCGACTTGGGGACGCAAAAGTCAGCAGCAGCCGTGGATTATTTTTTAAACGCAACGAGATTTATTTCAAGCTGCTTCACACCGAAAGTTGGGAACTGATGAGTTCAAAAAAGAGAACTAAAAATCTTAACTATTTAAATATGACTTTTTCTCATATAATAAAAAAGTATATACTATACTGGAGAACGCGAAGAGCCAAAGTTTCCAAATTAGGTACACACATTGAGGTTATCAATACACAGCATCCCACAAAATGTGGGTGGAATTGGAGAAGTGGGCGTGGTACTTCCCGTTCAAAACATACCAAAAATTTTTTGTATCTGAACCGATTTTTCCGAGTTTTTCAAAAAGCCTAATTAAAAATATAAAAGATTTGGATTAAAAACCATAAATATTTCAACAAAATAACCACAATACTAATTAACCACAATACTAATTTTCAAAGAATATTTTCTACTAAAGATGTGTGATCTTTTGATTTATAAGGCGTAACCATAGGTCATATGACAGTCCAAAAATTCAGGTTTTTATAAAATTTTTGAATTTTTTTGTGAAGGAGGTACCACGCCCACTTCATCAATTCCGCCCACATTTTGTGGGCGGCTGTGTTTTGATAACCTCAATGTGTGTACTTAATTTGGAAACTTTGGCTGTTGCCGTTCTCTAGATATATTGGAAAAAATAGTAAAAATAAAGGGTGTTTTTTTAAGCCCGATAGAACTTGAAATTGTAAAAAATAACACAAACAATTAAATTGTAATCAAAATTCGAAAGATCAATACGTGACATTATCATTTGAAAATGATTTCGGGCATATGGGCACCGCGGCTGTTCTTGACGAAGCGCATTCGGGACGTCCAATTTTGGGCCACTTTTTCGAGCACTGCTGGCCGTATGTCACGAATAACACGAACAATGCTGGCCTCCAAGGCGTCAATTGTTGCTGGTTTATCAGCATAAACCAGTGACTTCACGTAGCCCCACAGGAAATAATCGAGAGGTGTCAAATCGCACGACCTTGGAGGCCAATTGACAGGTCCATTTCTCGAAATCAACTTATCGCCAAATTTTGATTTCAATAAGTCGATGGTTGCGTTCGCCGTATGGCACGTAGCGCCATCCTGTTGAAACCACATCTCCTCCGGATCAATGTCATCCATATTTTCAAACAAAAAATCATTGATCATGGTGCGGTAACGATCTCCATTGACCGTAACGCGAGCTCCGGCCTCATTTTTAAAGAAATAAGGTCCGATGATGCCACCAGCGTGAAAACCGCACCAAACGGTGCGACGGTTCGACGTGTTGGTGTTATTGCATCCTCTAGAGAGTATGTGGTACGAAATCTATCCACAGTTCGACGAATGGCTTGTTCAGATGGACGATTATGTACGCCATAAAAATGACGAAGTCGTCTATAAGTTGCGCGAATCGACGACTGATTTTCAAAGTAAATTTGGAAAATTTCGTAGCGTTGTTCAAGCGTGAGTCTATTCATGATGATTTGTCAGAGTATACTGAAACGATAAAAAAAATATTTCATCAAAATTTAATTTTTTGTGTTACTTTTTACAATTTAAAGTTCTATCTAGCTTAAAAAAACACCCTTTAGAACAACAACAAGGGATTTTTTAACACAAAACATACTTACGTTCTGGTCTATAACTCTGACAACAATCGAGTCTCCATTATAAAATTCTGAAATTCTGAAAATGTAGAAGAGGGTCTAATACTTGACATATATTTTTTTTAAGAATTTTAAAAATTATTCTTTACCAGATATGGATTCAAGACCCCATAAAATTACCTTTGACCTCTTCTTAAAAAACACAATATGCATATCATTTTATGGGGTGCACTTTCACCTTTAAAACGATACAAAAAAAAATTATCTTGCATAGTTCAAAAGTTCTATCCACATTTGTAAGGAGACTTTTGTGATTTTTTTTAACATTTTTCACATCTTTCATGACGTCATATTTCGGAAGCCGAAAGAATCTGGGGTCTGAAAACTTATGTTTTGTTAAAGTCCAATAACAAACAACATTTGTGTTGAATTTCATTGAAATCTGAGGTGATGATGTCAAACGACATGATGGTTTGACATGGATTCACCCTATAGACTTTGGGCCTATTTCACCAATTCTATTTTAATATCAATTCATATTTGAATATTGTAATATTTGAATAGTGATATTTTAATAGAATTGATGAAAGAGACCCTTTAAGTGATGCTATGACGTACTAAATTCCACATTAAAATTTTTAAATAGCTTATTAAATAGAGTTAAAGCTCTAGTAAATGGACTGTTATGTACAAAATTAGAACGATGTTATTGAATATAAAACAAATTTTTCATTAATACGATTTCTGTATGACGTGCTAAATAACCAATTTTTCATATTTGATAAATACACTGAAATTTATTGTTGAGGGAAAGCTAGCTTCTATGCGCATTTCACTGGTTGCTTAGGCCAGCTCATCAGGAAACCTTTTCCTAAGATTTTAGAAAAGCTAAAAATATTATACAAATAAAACCCTAAAGCGAATAAGAATTTTAAACACTCAAAGTCTTACTTGTAACAATATTTAAATTTTAATGACGGCAGGGAACGTTTTAATAAATTTTTGCCGGAGATTCACGGCAAAAAATAATATTTTGGCTCAACTCAAGAGTTGCAGCTCCGGCTAGTGTCCTCAAGGCATCAAAGATAACTGTGTAATGCCGATTAAAAACGAAATTGGGGAACATTCTAAGGTAACGCTGGCTGTGGTACCAAGTCACATTGGGTGCCTGGGAACCCAAATTGCCAGGATAGGCCCTTGCCAGGATAGGCTTTCGACTATTGCAGAAATTGTGATAATAAGAAGGAGGAGGAAACGGTGATTTTTTCTGGCAATGCCCCGGTCTCGTGGATATTAGAATGATATATTTTGACAAACCAGAACTGCGGTGCATGGATGTTTTCTTTAATGTTAATCTAGGGTCGGTCTTGGTTCAATGGTTATACTGATGCCTAGAGAATAAGCTAGTGAGAACTTGTTCTGGTCACTGGCTCAGGGTATCACAAAGAGACCCCTGTAAGGATATCAATGGGTCATTCTCGTGTCGGCGGCCTGTTGAACCTAATCTATCTCAAGATTTTTAAGTCTTTTAAGCAAACTACTCTCAGCATAGGCCCGCATATGATAAGAAAATTTAACATTTTTTAAAAGATACTTATTTTCTCTGTATTTTTATCAGTATTTTGTCGCATAAATATATAAAGTCGGGGTTTTTCATGAAGTTACGCCTACCTACAGAGGCGGTGAAAATTTTTTTTACTAAAATCATATATTGCCAGAATATATTACAAAAGTTGCTCTAATACAAGTAATAAATACTGTGTAATTAACATCGAAATATACATATTTTATGGAGGTTGCTGCACATTTCGATGCATAACTCTCTGTGTAAAGGGTGGTCCAACCTTAACGTCAAACTTTTTCGTCAACTTAAATTGGCATTTCTGTGTTTCAGTATTTGACAAATTCAACTATGGAGAGGTACACAATTGAGCAGCGCGTTTAGATTGTTGAAGCCTTTTACGAAAATGAGCGTTTAAATTAAAATGCATTTCGTGCACTTTGTGATTTTTAAGGTCAACATAAAGGATTCGTTAACAAGCAGAACTGCCGCATTTGTGCAAATGAGAATCCACGAGTGAATGCCGATTTTTTAAGGTCAAAGGGTGACTGTTTGGTGCGTCTTATGGGCTAGCGGCATCATCGGGCCGTACTTTTTCGAAAAAGAGGTCGGTCAAGCAGTTAACATGAATTGGGTTGAGGATATGGACCTTAACGATATGTGGAGCCAACAAGATGGTGCCACTTGCCCCACAGCCAATTAAGCAAGGGTTTTTTTGCGAGAAATTCAATGGCCTTTGTATCTCACGTTCGGGTGAAGTTAATCGGCCACCACGTTCATGTGATTTGAAACAGTTGGGCTTCTTTCTTTAGGGATATTTAATAGAAAACGTAAAAAGAACAATCCAAGAGCTAATTTTGGGTACACACTATGAAAATATCCTTTTAGAAAATTTTATTTTAGAAACGTGAGAGGGGAAGAGAACACGCTATTATTCTCTTCCCTCTCATCTATAAACTCAGACTAAAAGAAAACTTTCCAAGTGTGAACCCAGACTAAAGGATAAGATAATTCGGCACATAACCTACATTGAACCTCAATTAGGCCTCAGAGTCATTGACGATCGGTAGAGGTATACCACCAAAGCCGTGGCGAGCATTTGGCCGATATTTTGTTTCACACATAATTGTCATAGATCCTTTTATAATAATAATAATTATAAGATAATTTTCTGAAAAGTTTTTGTTTTATTTACAATTAACACCGCACGTTTTGGTTAGACCACCCTTTACTTAACTGCTTGTGCTAAAATTCAAACCCAAGCTGGTTAGTATTTGGAAGAATTATTCTTTTCTTTTGAGCCTTTCGGAAACAAATGTTTGTTAATGTAGATTTTGAAGATCGAGAACATTTTTGAGACAAGCTTGAAATAAGTATCTCCTTCAAATCACTTAATGTTGGCCAGACCTAAATTTACGCGATCATGGAAACCTATAAAGCACTATGTTACAACAATATTCTCAGCAATATTAGAATTTTTGTCAATAGCCATGAAATACATCTCTCACTAAATTCATATGCTACTACATTTCTATTAGTCGGACAGTGTAAGATAATAGCTGGCAATGCTAGGACTATACTCTAGCTTGGGTCCCTGCGCATAGAGACTACAATGGTACTGAGCAAGCAGACGACTAAGCCAGAATAGGATCTACTTAAAACCAGTGTACGAAAATAAACACTAAATATCGCTCCGTAGTGTTCGGTTCGGAAGATTTGTGGAAAACAGAACCGCTTATAGTGTTTGTGTAGAAAATCATAAAAAAAAATATCGTTTCCCTGCATATCATCTTTCGAACACAAAAATAATACCGTTCTTATCCAACTCAACAAAAGATGAGAACATTTAATTGCGTTCGGTTCATCTTACAAATGTTCGTCTCTTTTGGCTGGTAAGAAAATCCAAACATTTTTTACAAAAACAAAAAGCCAGCAAAATAGTTTTACACAAACAAAACATAAACACAATACACACACAAGCTGTTCGTGCTGCGGTCGTTCCTAAAATTTTTTGTTTGTTCATTTCTTTATCAGTGTAAAAAAAGAAACATTAAAAAACATTTAAACATAATGTTTTTCTACAGTATCACTACAATTGTTCTGTTTTCTAACGAAGAACAGAACACTATATAATGTTCGGCTCTTTCTTGAAAATAGTTACGTCTACACAAACACTAAAAATAGACATCGTTCTTGTGTGAGCCGAACGCTAAATGATGTACTCTTTATTTTCGAACACTGCTTAAAATACCTTTAAGGCAGTGCCAGTCTCAAAATTACTGAGTTTGATTAAATCTTGCATCTTCACGGTCTTTCTTCAAAAGGCTTAGACCAGATGGCGCAATTTGGACACCTTAAGAGTGGCCAAGTTAATATGGCCCTTCCTTGGTAACAACCTCAATTTGCAACTAATAACGTTCAATAGTTGGGGTATGTTAATGTAGCTGGCAGTGTTGACAGGCCATTGGATTCTAGATCAAATGCGAGAAGACTTTGACTACCCTTCAACGACCACTGTCGCAGCTGTCAGGAGCAATAGATTGCTGGGTACAAACTTTTGACTTAAAGACATATCGCACGGCTACCAACTGGATTTGATACATCACGATGTAAATAACAATTCATTTTTTTTCTTTTTTTTTCTGAAAAGTGTACCAAAATGGAGTTCTTTCGAGTCTACTTGACTGTTTGCGCAAAGTGAACTACCACGAGAACCCAACAAGCTTGCTTTAAAAGGACGGACATGCCTATATCGACTTAAAATTGCTTTAGTACCCAGAATATTTACATAACTATTGGGGTTTCTTATGAATATTTCTTGGTGCTACAAAGTTGTTGCTTATAATTCTTATTCGCTTAAAAGTTTTATTTGTAGAATATCTATCTATAATATATTTTTCTAAAATCTTTGGATGAAGTTTCCTGATGATCTGGCTTAAGCAACCACTGAAATGCGCGTAGGAATAGTTAATCCCAACAACAATAAATTTCAGTGTTTTTATCAAGAATAAAAATTGGGAATTTAGCACGACAAACAAAATCTTGTTAATTAAAAAGAAAAATATATAAATTAAATCTTAAAGAAGGAGAAAAATATTTATGTAAAATTTAAATCTTAATCATTAAAATCCGTTTAAATTTACAATTTTCTTAAACCATATGCAGTTTGATTTTTATTTTTTCTTCCATTTAGCAAATAAATCAAAGACTTATCACTCACTCAACATCATAAGCATCTTCATCATAAGCATCTTTCATAATCATCATACTAGATACTAAGATTTCAATTGCTTTTGAATCACCACCACCATCATTCACCACCATAATCCATCCATCCACTTATTTGCTTCAGCTGCTACTGCTGCTACTACTCGTCTTTTTGAAAATCGTACTTAAGTATGTAAATGCTAAAATTATATTTGAAATTCAATCACTATGATTATCACTTTCAAGTCATCTGTCAATTTAAGATACACAGCAACGCTCCGACACATACAAAAACTTTTCTTTATGGTTAAATCTATTCCTCAATATCATACTCAAATTCCCATTCAGATGCTGGCTGGCATTCACAGAAGCCATCAAATCAGTTAAGTATTCAAACGTACCAAAAATGTTGGGGGCATGAAAGTTTTGCAAACGACTGCATACATTTTGTTAATTGCTTTTCAAACTTGCACTCATGGACATCAATTATACAGATTATGATTATTTGTTTGCCGAAAATTGCAGCAGTTCAATTAATTTGAATAAAAATCTAGTTATGAAATGGATTTAATAAATGAACAAGTTTCAACGCAAATACAATATTGTATTTTTATAAAATAAAATCGAAATAAAATTTTATTTTTATTATTTTCCCTAATTTTTGTTATGACTTTCTGCTTCGGAAAACAAGCTGAGATTTAAGTTTTCTAAAAATTTTTGCTACGAAAGTACAAAGCCATGCTTGCTGTCCTCTACCCTGCAGTCAGAGTTTCAAGTTTTCTTATACATACTTCTTTTTTACACATACTGCTTTAGTTAAATTTATTTTAAATATGTTTTTGATAGTTATGGCGGCAGAATCTTTTTAAAGACAAATTAAATATTTGCTCATTAAAATTGCAATTAGCTGTTTTCTTGACTGTAAATTGAAATACGCAATTGGAAAGAGAATTTGAACGCATATAAGCATCAAAAGTATAAATAACACATTGTCATAAATTTTCAACTAAGTCGTAACCAAATGAATCTCTGCTGAATCCGAATGTGGAGTCGGAATGGTCAATAGAAGAACAGTTTTCGAGTTATAGCAAAATTATCATTGCTTGCGTTTTTAAAAAAGATGATGTCACTTTAATAAAAGTATATTCGAAAATATTCCAGGGAGAGAAAATAACTGTTATTTTTAAAAATTTACATCAAAAAACCACACATAAAAAATGATCGTAGAAAATTTTGGTTCTTATCATTATGATACATATGGGTAATTCCAAAGTGTTGAACGTGACAGTCGTACGCATCAAAAATGCAATAACATTTTAAACAACAATTATTTTTACGTTCTTTTAACCCTTAAGATATAGCACTATGTAAGCACTAATATCTATGCTAAAGTTTATGGGGGGCGCTATTCTAGGTCAAAGATAATGGCAAAAGAAGTAGCGGTTCGAACGTGAAAAAAATAGAAGTAGTTTTTGTGGCCATTTATAAAAAGGCGTAATTCAGCGAAACCTGGCACAATTTTTTAGTCAAACTTCTTTCAGATTTTTACGTAGCAATGTAACATTAAAATGACTTTGGCTTGATTCCCAAATCTTTTGTATTTTTTTTTTGTTTAAGCCAAAATATGGTTCGATATGTGACATTTCGAACGTGACATTTTTTCCATAATAATTTAACTGAATAATGATTAAAAAAAATAAAAATTTACCGTTAATCCGAATAACATATTTCTCTTCGAACTCTTCTTTAGATAACAGACCATGTAAGTAAATTTTTTTGGAATAATTTTCATTAAATATCACCTCTTTTAAGGAAGATAATATTAAAGAAAACATGCAATAAAACATTCTCACAAATAAGAAATTACGTTTGCACAAGTTTGCAGTCTGATTGTTCATCTAAGTGAACAAATTTAGGGGTAAATTTATAAAATTAGTAAAATCTAAATATTTCTCTATAACAATATCGTAAAATAATCAGCTTTTAATAACTTTTAAATTTTCGGTCACGGTGGACCTTTTGACGGAAATGCCCATATGTAGGTGATGTACGTGCAAATTTTTGTATGACTTCTAAATTAGTGCCTTTTTGATAAAAGTCAAAATATAACTTTTAATTTTGACTTTTATTTTTTAAGGCAAAAATTAAAAGTTATTTTTGACTTTTATTATTTTACTCAAAAAAAAAAGTTATTTTTAAACTTTTAATATTTTAAGGCAAAAATAAAAGTCATGAATTGAATATTGCATAGTAATACGCTAGTTTTATTGCTTTCAATGCTATAAATGATAAAACATCCGTTATCACCATTTCAAGAGCATTGCAGAGCATTTTGTTATTAATAATTATTGTTGTAATAACTACATCACTGTTAATTCTTTCAGTATATTTCTTTAAATGTGAGTTTAATATAGAATTGTTGGACTGATAACAAATGATAACGTTCAATCGCGAATTAGAAATCATAGGAGATAGTGTTATTTTTTATTTTCAATGGGTGATGGGATAAATTGGAGGCAATAAAACTAGCGTATTACTATGCAATACCTTATTCAAGACTCTTATTTTTGCTTTAAAAAATTGAAAGTTAAAAAATAACAATAATTAGTATTGTGGTTATTTTGTTGAACTATTTATGGTTTTTAATCCAAATTTTTAATAATTTTAATTAGGCTTAAGTTCATTAAATTTAATTTTCATTAAATTATTTTTATGAAGAAAGGAATTCCACAACATGAAAATCAATTAAAATTGTTATTGATAATCTTTCATTATTGACATGTCATAGTAACCTGCCGGCCGCGGTTCGAATCCCAGCCACGGTCAATAATGAAAGATTATCAATAACAATTTTAATTGATTTTCATGTTGTGGAATTCCTTTCTTCATAAAAATAATTTAATGAAAATTAAATTTAATGAACTTAAGCCAAATTAAAATTGTTAAAAAATAACTTTTATTTGTTGAGTAAAATAATAAAAGTCGAAAATAACTTTTAATTTTTGCCTTAAAAAATAAGAGTTAAGAAATAACTTTTATTTCTGCCTTAAAAAATAAAAGTTAAAAATTACTTTTTTTTCTTGACTTTTTCGATAAAAGTATTCAAGAAATTTTTTATGTTTTTTTTGAGAGATAATAGAATTACCAAAACAACCACAGGTCGCACAGTGGGGTGAAATATATGCAAAACGAGGATTTATTCAGGGAAGCCTGTAATTTATGACAAAAAATTTTTTTTGGATTCTGTGTATATTGATTAATAAAGAAGAACTTTTGTTGTAAAATTTTTGTGGAATTTTAATTTTGTTTTATTAACTAAACTGTGAGTGTAAAACGGCAAATCCATTTGAGAAGATCGAGTGGTTGCGATCGAAACATGTCATGGTAACCTGCCGGCCGCGGTTCGGATCCCGGCCACGGTCAAGAATGAAAGATTATCAATAGCAATTTGAATTAATTTTCATGTTGTAAAATTCCTTTCTTCATAAAAATAATTTAATGAAAATTAAATTTAATGCACTAAAGCCAAATTAAAAAAATATTAAAAATTTGGATTAAAAACCATAAATAGTTCAACAAAATAACCACAATACTAGGGTATTCATTCGGTGAACCGTTAATCGGTTAACCGATTAATTACTACCCGATTAACTGATCGGTTAATTTAAAATTGTCTTTTTTCGATTAACGATTAAACCGGTTAATTTCAGTCGATTAACCGATGTAACAAAGTTTTAGGCTTTTTGTAGTATTAAACCATATTTTTTGTGTTTTTAATCATGGGTGAGTTTCAAAACGGCAGTTGCAAACCAACTCGTTTCTTTAAATGCATTCTATAATGCAATCATGTCGAATTTTACAATGTTATGTGTACCAAAGTTCACCAAAAAAGTTACTTAAGTGCACAAAAAAGTTGTGTTTAGAAATATTTTTATATAATATATTTCCTTCAAGAAATTCATTCTTAAAATACAGTACAAGATAAGAAATAAAGGAATTCGGAAATGAACTTTTTTGCAAAATGCTCGGTGCTGAGTTTTGCCTGGATAAGTTAGATAATGACCTGCCAACAGAAGAAACTCTCGATAGTAACACAACAACTAAATTAACCGAAACAATTAAAATTATTAAAAATTTAAAAAAATTCAAAACAGGACTCTAATGGCATAATGAAAAATTTTATATGTTTAGATAAATCCAGTAAAAGGACTGAGAAATTAGAAATTGTGTATTATAGGTTGCTTTCGATTTCTCCAACATCTACGATATTGAAAGAATTTTTTCCATGTCAAGTTTTATCAAAACTAAAGAAAAGTGCCAAATTAACCAATTCTTTTTCTAAAAGATTATTTTAAAAGATCTGCTTAAACTATTCAAATAAAATGGTTACGCAGTTTATTTTTAAATTAATACATAATACATATGTATATGTATTAATTTAAAAATATGTATAACATAGTTATAAATTTTTTTTTTTTTTTTTTTTGTTTGTTCGTTTTAGTTCAAGAATTGTTATGTTATTATTTTTTTTTACTAATAAACTCCAAACAATAAATCATTTTTCATTTTTATATATTGAAATTACTTAATTTATAAAAAAAAAATTTTAATCGGTTAACCGATCAATAACAAAATTAACCGATTATTAACCGATTAAACCAAAATCTCGATTAATTAATCGAGCGATTAACCGATTAAAGCAAAAGCTCGATTAAATGAATACCCTACACAATACTAATTACTAAACTACAAACTTAAAAAAATCAATGTAATTTTTTCGAACAATATATTTTTTTTTTTGAAACAAGGCACATTCATTGCTAAAATATGAAATTAAAAATCATCTTCATAATATCTTCACCTTCATCAAAACTATGATCTTCATGTTAGCTTCATCAACATCGGAAATATTTAGCAGATTGAGCAAATCAAGTGCTGCTTGTGGTAAATATAAATTATGTGGTTTTTTATCATTTTTGTACCAATCTATGTATTGTTGGGCACAAAATGTTCATATTAAAATAACCTAATATCGCATGCAATAAAACATTAACATTTTTAAATCATTGGTTTAAAAAAATAACTTGAAAAGATCAAAATTTAACAAAATCATAAAATTTTCATTGAAGCTGGAACTTTTGTTCCCTGTAACTCTGTCATTTCTTGACCAATCTTAACTAGCAATCCTTGGTTATTTTAGAAATTTTTTAACCTTTCACTAAAAAGAAATAAATTCATAATCCGTTTAAAATTTTTGGATTTCAGTCACATCATCTGTTTTAAAAACACAAATAACGGTAATTTTGGAATATCTACTTTTGACAATTCTGACTTCAGATTCGGATTCAGGGGAAAATTTTACATTAAGATGAGCTGTCAGATTTATTTGGTCACGACTTTGTTAAAATTGTGTGACGCAGTGTAATCATTTAAACGAAACAAAACAGAAAAAAACAAGTTAATGTGTTTCACAAAATCGCAAATATTTTCAAATGGGGCAAAAAGGGAAAGATATTTTTTTTTTTTTTGATTATGCAAGTTGAAATACCATATTTTAAGAATATATAAAAAGTTTTGCCCAAGTATTCTCACAAACATTTTGAAAATCAACATTTCCTTAAAAAAACTCATTTTTTAACCAATTAAAAAAAAAAATAAAAATACTTTCTCAATATTTTTCTTTACGAAAATTTATTAATAAATTAGTTAAATACCTGAAGTTGATGGATCCATTTAAAAAAATAGTGTTTTCTTAGAAACAATTATCTCAAATCGCAATTAAAATATCTTGATTTTCACTTTTTAACAAATATTTCCAAATTATAAAATAGTATTCAACTTTGGCAGCGTATAACAAAAAAATTAAACGACATAGATCCACAATTTTTATAGTTATTCGTGTTGAATTTTATCTACTTTTATATGGTACCAAATACTTATACGAGAAACTAACTCTATTTTTGAATTAATCGTCGTTTTTGGTACTGTTTACCCCTCTGTGGGTCGTTTGAAAAAATTGTTCAGAAAATGACTGAGTAAAAGGGGACCAAAATTCAAATTTCACAAAAATTTTAATGATTTCTTGCAATACTGCTCTTTCCAACTTATTTTTTTCTTTTAACCAAACAATAAAAGTTTTCAAGTCTTATAACTAGTGTTTTTCATACGGGATTTCCCGGGATCCCGCACATTTTTCGAGAAAAAATACCGTGAAATTTGTGCGGGAATTCCCAGGATTTTTTTTTATTTAATTATGGCAACTTAACCGCTGATATATATAACTGTAAATAAGTTGTGTCATGAAATAAATCTTAGAAGTTAGGCAAAAGAGTCTTAAGTCAAAAAAACGCATTTTGAGTTTTTGATTGAGTTTGGATTGTAATTAAACATTTTTGTTTCTCTTTTGTTTGGTTTAAATCACTTTAGTCTAGCACAACTGCTTCTAATCGTTTTCATCTCCTCTCAGTGAAAAAGTCTATAAAAAACACTAAATAAAGATTTTTTCAATTAAATATAACGAAAAACTACAGTTTCTGACTTAAGAAATTTTGGCCAAACGCCAAAGAGATGTCAATTCATATCATATAAGTAAGGCAATCTTTAATAATTAATGCTCTGAAATTTCGAAAGAAGAAGAGTAAAAATGTACAGAATATTTAATTTGTTTAAAGTTACAGATTAAGTTTATAAAAACGAAAAAATGTTGTACCCGTTTTCTTCAAAAAATTTAATGATTTTATATGACAAAAGCTATTCAAAAAGAAAACGCTTATTCGATTCGAAGAAAATATTATTTTTTTTTAAACGAATTACAAGTTTTAAAGGAAGTGCTAAGTAAACTGAAAGTGTCCAGAGATTATATAATGTTCATTTGACTAACCTGGGGTTTACACATGAAAGTACTTTCTTGCAATAGAGTATACGTATCATCAACGATAATTTGAAGAAACAGCCGATTGGCTGAAAGTATAAAAATTATGTGTGAGTTAGTGAAAAAGAGTGAGTGTATTGCGACTTTCAAGAAATTTACTTTCATGTGTAAATGCTAGGTAAAAAGGCAAACATCCGTAAAAAGAAACGTGTATACTCATTGAAATCTTCTTCATAAAAATTAGAATTAGGCTTTCAAATTATCCGTAAATGCTTATTCTGAACTTAAACCCCATTTTAAAAGAAATATTTTGTTATAATTTGTTTGAATAATTTAACTTTTTTGGTTTTATATAAATGCTATTGGCTGTGAATGAATGGTTATATAACGAATTTTTCTTATGTTATTTTAACACATATGGCTACACTGAAAGAATTTTCTTCAAAATACCAATGAACTTTGGCATTAATCCCATGAAAAATTGCATTAAAAAGGAACCTATGCAGCGCTTCGTTGGATCAATGAAACCTGTTTCATTAAAATGTATTTAATGAAACATTACATTAGATCTATGAATATTATTCATTGGATGAATACTATCAAAAAAGTAAAAAAAAATTTGTTTATTTAAATTTTTTATTTTATTTTACTTTTTTTTTAACTCCCTTAACTAATCCCGCGAAGCTTTACGCTTGTCTGCAGGAACCAGAGTCTCTGGCGGGAATCGATTCCGCAACCTCGGCGCTGATAGACTAGCTCACTACCAGCTAGCCTACCGGGGCAGTGTAGTTTTTGAATAAAAAACTATGTTTTTTTGCCTTTACTTAATTAACAGCGTAAATATGAGATTAAATTGTCCATAACAACAATAACAACGTTGATTTTTTTTTGTTAACGTACAATAAAAAAAATACCACATAAATAGAGAACAAGCTTTTTCGTATACATCATTTGGTTGACAACAGTTTAAAACAAGGGTGTGTTTTTTTAAAGGAGAACATTTGTTTGTTCATTACTTATTACAATTGCTAATGTGAAAACAAAATAATTAAGATTTTAATAAAAGTTTCATTTAATAAAAAGAATCCTTAAATTATAATCGGTAAAGCCTAAACACCATAGTATTTATAGACGACTTTTTGAGATTTTACTCTATTTGGAAACGGCTCACAAAAACAAAGTTATGTTAAGAGGTTAAAATTCATATAACAGTTATTTGTGCCAAATATTATTTGGATATAAACATCCATAAGAGATTTTTTGTATTAAAGGGATTTTAGGGACGGTCGCTAAATTGTTTATTAATGTTAACATTTAAAAGGAAGTTAAAGCAATTTATAGATGGGAGCGTAGGGCGAATGCGAACTGATTCAAAAAGAATTTAATTTGCAGTAACATGTTTTTGGGGCGAATTTAATCAATATACCAATATTATTAGATGGTTAACGGACACAAAGAGTATTGTTTCGAAAGAAGTTTTTATGGAAAAAATGTGAAATTATAGACCGATTCTCAACATTTACATAGACTTCGTCCCTAGAACAATTAAAATGTATTTACCAAATTTGAATAAATTTTCTACAAGATTGCAACTTGTATTGTACTTTGCGCACAAGGTTAACATGAACAGACAAGCAGCCAAAGTGATTCTTATTCGATAGGTATACTAAAAGATTGGTCAAGATTTCTATGAAATTAATTTTTCCTTAATTTTGGTTTATACATAAAATTTTAAAATTTAAAAAAAATTTAAAAATTTAAAATAACATTAATCTTTAATGACAATCTGCTTTGTCTTACAATTTTCGAGTAAAAATTAAATGTAGATGGCAAAATTGAAGCAACACGTTGGGTATACAGATAAGTATTTTTTTAACAGAAAAGCCAAATTTTCAAAAAATAAAATTTTTTTATTTGATGCGAAAAAAATTATTTAACATGTATCAAAATATGCTTTAAAAAGGCAAAATATGCGCTAATAACTTAAAAAATGCTGCAAAAAGGCTATTTTAACTAAATTATGCAAAAAAATGCTGCAAAGGGTAAAATATGAAAAAATATGCACTAAAAAATCGATGCCAAAATTCATAAGAAGCTCTAAAACGGATAAATATATTGTTTCTGCCTGCATTGGTCGCACAAGGAAAAACATGCAATTGCATATTAATGGTTTCCCTGCTTATTACATATATACAAAAAAGTACCAAAAACTTTCCTCTTATAGATTCTTATTCACTCAGGACATTGCATCTTGCAATTTATGTTTCTAGGTCCAATACTTACGGAAATTAAAAAGCACCAGTTAGAGAGCAGGACATTGCATTAACGATAATCGAAAAAATACCAGTTGTAGAACCAAAAAGCTGAAGAAAGATATAAAGTTTCCCGTATTTCCCATTTTGGTACTATTTACCTTCCGACCCCCCCCCCCCCCTCCCCCTTTAAGTATCAAAAATTGCAATATTGTAGTGGGGGCCCGTAATTTAGTACGAATATGGCAATGAATGGAGAAAAATGTTTTTAAAAAAAGTACCAAAAATAGTTACGATTTTCACCCCTTTAACGTTCGAATTTCGAAAAAGCACCAAATTTATATGTATTCGTATTTTTTTGATAAGTTTCGAATGTGGTATAAACTTTATTTCTAAGTTTATTGGTTCAAAAGATAGATGGGGTGACAAAAAAGTACCAAAATTCAGGGTTTACCCGTTTTCCCCCTAAAAGAGCCGAATTTCAAAAAAGTACCAGACACCAGTGCGCTTATTTTTCTAAAGAACAACGATAGGTATTACAGTTTTTTTTTATCTCTTCTAGTTTTGGAGATATAAGATTATCGAATTTACCTGTGTTTATCCTTTTTTACCCCCTAAACATTCGAATTTCCAAAAATCCAGTCTTAGTGGACCGATTTGTGGAGAGAACCACCTCCGGTCCAAATTTCAAGTTCTTAGCTTCAGGCTGCAGTAAGGTTACAATTTTATATATATAGATAAAATTATGTACAAACTTTTTTACTTGGCTGAATATATTTAAATGTAAAAAAATTTCGGGTGTAGAAAAAAAATAAAGTGCGAAAGAACTACCTTACTAAACAATTTTATTCAGAAAATTCGATTTCTTTTTGGAAAAAGCAATTTTTTAAAATTTTATTATTTTTTTTTTTTTTCTTTTGGCAAAGGCGGACATATAAATTTCAAGTCGAGAGGCGCGGATTAGGATTTTATCTTAGACCCATGGTTTCTTCGGAGAATTCTCTTAGAATTTTATGTAGATTACGTTTTTGCTATACGATTTTAAATTTTTTTTTCATCCATACAAATCGACCCGGCCTCATGTACATATTAAAGAAAACTAAGAACATACATATTTATGGATTTAAAGTTTTTGTTTCATTACTATAATGACATTTTTTTTAAATATTTTTATACTTTTAATTATTGAGACTATACGTTATTTGAATGTTAAACATTTTTTTTTTTAATTATTGAAATATGTTGCTTTTATAAAAAAATTTTTGATTTCATAAATTTAATGGCATATTTCATTAGATGTATGAAATAATTAAGTCTTACATTTTTTAATTAACAATTAAAAATTTTTTTAAGAAAACTATAAATTCGTATTAATTTATGAATATAGTTATGTTTGTATATTGGTTTTTTATGTTCCCAATTAAAATTTTTTATTCAACTTGGACAAACTTAAGTTTTCATATATCCAATGAAAATTTTTAACGTAATTACGAAATTCAATGAAACGATTTTAATGAAAATACTTCATTATAACTATGAAGTTCCATTTAGACAATGAAAATTTTCATTTAAACAATGAACATTTTTTTATAAAAACGATTCATTAAATATATGAAGCATTTTTCTTTCAGTGTACCTACTGGTTAAAGTGTACTGTCCTTTAACCCTCGATTTTCGATAGTTAATTCCAAATGTTGCCATATTTTATGAGAAAACTTAAAAGCTAAGACACATAGACAAAATTAAATCAAAATAGTTTTACTTAGTCCAATAAATTTGGTAAAGATATTCAGTCCAATCACGAATATTCCCAAGAAATTCTTTTCTAACGGAAAACACTTTTCTCGAGAAAAAAAGTCATCCAATTACAAATAACGCGGCAACAATTAGTTAGTAAGTGGCATAAGCGAATTATTATTTTGCTTATTTACATTGAATTGGTTTGTTGTGGCTGTGCAAGTTAAAGTAAAATTAATTTAACCGAAATTAAAAAGTTTAAGGAATGGGTACGTTCATAGCTGCAGTTGGTGCGCATCACTTGCCCATGTTTGTTAAAGCATTATTTGTAAGAAACTTGGCATCACTCTCATGTATTAAAAGTTTTTTGCATTGATGTCGCAACTCTGCAGCAAATTTTGGAAACTGTTGCATCAATTAATTTTCTGTTGCTTTTACTTTAGACATAAAAGATCTCGTTTTATTTTTCTTTTTTTTTTAATGCTTTTTCTTGTTATTTATAAAAAAACCGTCACTTCTTGGTGCAATATTTTCAATAAAATTTTTCATCGCTATTGTTGATAAAATTATGAACATTTTTAAATTTAGCTTGTGTTCGAAAATTCAAACTAAGCACAGCTATTGGGCAGTAAACAAGCATCAGCATCACAACTGTAACTGGTGATCACGCATTATCATCAAAATTTTGCATCACTGCAGCAGTGATGCATAGTATTTATGCACTTACGTACGTACCCAATATAATAGCCTTGCACGTTCTTTATTTAATATTTCTTTTATGACAGGTTTATCGGTAACACCAACGAACTTTACCGGCACAATTTGGACGAATGATTTTATTCCTTCTGTGAATTTTTTTCATGCCGAATTTTTATTTGTAATAGGAGGAATAGGCAAAGAGACAAATTTCCCATGGAATTTTTATTCGTTATTGGGCTAATTAATATCGCCATTAAGTTTGTCCCGAATAATTTTCACTGAAATTAAACCTAAAAAATTTTATTATAAAAGTTCAATAATGAATGCCATTTCGAGGCCAATTTCGAAAATCATTTACACATCTATATTTGTAGGACATTAAATGGCTGGCATGGCTTGACTTTAATTTCATATATGCTTCTTTTCATTTCTTACTGCCTGTTCATATATTTCCGTATGAAGACTTCGTTCGCATAACTTACATTTAAAACAAAAACAAATTATAATATATTGTTTTTCTTTTACATGTAAGTTAAGCGAACGAAGTCTTCGTTCGGAAATAGATGAACAGGCAGTTAATAATGAATAATAAAAATAAACGTTTTGTTTTATATAAATCACACATTTCAAGAATTTTCGATAAATTTTAGTTTAAAATTTAGCTTTGTTAAAAGTTCGTTTTTTCATCTAAACTTTTCATAAAGATGCATTATCTTTATGAAAAGTTTATTCTCTCTTACATTTTCTTTGGACTCTTTGACAATTTTGAAATATGCAATACTTAAGTATAATTGCAAATGAACGCAAAATACACAAAACAGTTTCATTTCTACCATTCCATAAACAATCTATTTCCATTCATCTTTTTCCCAACAAAAAACTTATTTCGAAGCCTGTCAAACTATTTTGCTTCCAAAAATATTTTCCACAATTTTGAATCTGTCAGATCTAAGAGGATTTTTGTAATCTTTTGAAGACCAAAAGTTTTCCATTGTGCTATGTGTTTGTGTGTATTTCTAAGGAGCATCTTTTATTAACATCCATCGTCATCGTAAATAATATTGTGCAACAGGATTTTATAAAGATGCATATAAAAGCAGGCAAAAACACATACAAATGTAGATGTACGCATTAATACTCACAAATGCAACAAAGAAAAATAGATGAGAGTTTATGTTTTTGTGAAATTTTAACTTTTGTTTACAATGTTCCTAATAAAATATATGAACTTTTGAAGTTGCTGTGCAGATGGGAAGGATAGCGAATACTCTTGATTAAGCAATAGGGTAAATAAAAAAAAACAAATTATTTTAACTTGATCACATTTAAAAAAGAAACGTTATAAAATTTAAACAGAGTAAATAGTATGCAGTAAAATTAAAGAAATTTGCCCTAATAACCCACTACAAAAACTTTATTTAATTAAATTAAATGGGTAATTCCATGTCAAATCGACCAAGAGTGGGACCCGACCCCTTTCGATTTTAATGAAATTTGGTAAGAAGGTTCCTTTTATCCTATAATGAACATATATGAACGCAAAAATTTAAATTTTTTTTCATAATTTCGCCGAATTAGCCGAATGTGTTGAGCTTAATTCTTCAAAATCTCGAAAACTACTTTACATACGAAGATGATTTTTATGTAATTTTAAAGAGAGTACTTGGGGCTACAAACAATCTATTGATTAAAAACAAACTAAGTCAAAAACCTATTTTTTTATTTGGCTGATTTTTTTTATACAATACCTCAGGAGGTGTTTTTTTTTTTCTTTTTTAAGATATGATTTATTTTCTTTCGCAACCTATAAAAAATAATCTTAAAATCTTCATAAAAATAATTTAATGAAAATTAAATTTGATGAACTAAAGCCTAGTTAAAAATATTAAAAATTTGGATTAAAAACCATAAATAGTTCAACAAAATAACCACAATACTAATTATTAAAATAGAATTTTAATTTTGTAATTTTGAGCAATCCGAGCCGGGCATCTGGCGTTTTAACTTAATTGGGGCACGCTTAATCCAGTGGTGCTAACCGTTTTTTAGGCTTGATCTTATAAAAGGAACCTTCTCACCAAATTTCAATAAAACCGATTAAAATCGGGTCCCACTCTTGGTCGATTTGACATGGAATTACCCAAATATTTTTCAAAATTTTAATACAATTGAATTGAATGAAGGAGGGAATTCACAACATGAAATGAATTAAAATTTTTATAAAATAGCTAGGCACAACATCTATATGTTTACATTTGTCCTTCAAGTTGTGCAAAGAAAGGTCAACGAGAAAAAAACAAATAGAAAAAGACTTTAAAAAAAAACAAAAATTCTTAAGCTTTCAAGACAAAGTCTTAACATAAATTACAAAGAACAAAATTAAGGAAGAAACAAGTAAATAAAACAGTGTTCGAAAATAAACACTAAATATCGCTCCATAGTGTTAGGTTCGGTTGATTTGTGGAAAACACAAACGCTAATAGTGTTTGTGTAGTAAATCATTAAAAAAATAATGTTTCCCTGTTTGTCATCTTTCGAACACAATAATAATACTGCTTTTATCCAACTCAACAAAAGATGAGAACATTAAATTCCATTCGGTTTTTTTTTAAAAACCACAAACTTCATTGTGTTCGGTTCAGCTCATTAATGTTTGTTCGTTTCTGTTGTGCGTAGCGCACTGTTGGCCGGTAAAAAAAACCAAACATATTTTTCAAGAAAAATAACAAAAGCCAGCAAAATAATTTTACACAAACAAAACATATACGCAATACACACACAAGCCGTTCGTGCTGCGGTCGTTGCTAGAATTTTTTTTTTTTTTTTTCTTTTTTTTTTGTTCATTTCTTTTTCTTTACATTATAACAATTATAAAATATAATGTTTGTCTACAGTATCACTACAATTGTTCTGTTTTTTTAATGAAGAACAGAACACTAATGTTCGGCTCTTTCTTGAAAATAGTTACGAACGTTATTAAGGGTTTTGTTCGTCTACACAAACACTAAAAAAATAGATATCGTTCCTGGGTGTGTGAGCCGAACGCTAAATAATGTTCTGTTTATTTCGAACACTGAAATAAAATGGAAAGTTGATAATCAATTACAGCAAATTTCGATCGACCAATACCATTGGTTAAATATTGATGTTTAACTGTAGACTGGCAGGCGCCGCTGTGGCGCAAACGGTACAACAGCAAAGAATTATGATGATGAGCATGTGGTTATTCTCGAAACATGTAAATTAGTCCCGACTTCAAGCCCGTGTGCAGTCAAGATAAATTTTTCAAAAAATTATTTTAATACATTTTATTTTGTAAATTCTATCCTTCATTAAAAATAATTTAATGAAAACTAATTTTGATAACCTTAAGCCTAATTTGAATATCAAAAACTTCAATTAAAAACCAACAGTTTAATGAAAAATTGCAATTGTTAAATTTCATAACTATAAAATGAAGGGCATTTATTGTGTGATGTGCCCTTTATAACTTATATGACAAATTTTTATTTTTTTTTTTCTAAAATGTCGTATTTTGTAACAAAAAATCATAATTTGTGGGTCAATTTTTTTAAATTCTTCAATTCAAAAGAAAACAGTATAGTTGAAGCTCCTCGATTGTTTATCGAAGCTTAGCCTGAACATAATTGAACTATTTTATCGTGCAAAAAATAGTTTGTGCGGTTCCGAAGTAGTGATTTTGATTAGGAAGGCAAAGACCGGCCAGGTAAGCAAAAAAATGTTAAAGATGATGGGTTTTCATTATAGGCATTACTCCATGGAGATTTACTAAAGAAAAACTTATTAAATAAAAGCAGCCATTTCCCAACTTGTCCAAACACAATGAAATCGTGTACTAGCAGCTAAACTTACGCCAAGGTAAAGTTTGTAATTTTTTTTCTTTTTTTAGGGACCCCTACTAATGCATTGCATTATGTTGGAACTAGGAAAATAGGTTCTGGGAAGAAGGATAGAAATGAGACCAAAAGGGTCCCATTTATTATTACAGGGGTCTTGCTTAAAATGCGACCAGTGGTGCGATTCACTAACTTTTAACGAACCGACAATCGTAATATTTGTCGACATAAATATTCGCTTGCAGTAACGATGATGTGATTCTGTAATTTTTTTAACGATAGTAAACAGCTGTATTTTTGTAACATCTCTGTCTACAAAATGTTAAAAAAAAAAAACGAAAAGCACAAAAGAGAATAAAAAAAAACAAATTAAATTGTTTTTAGCCCCCCGTTTTACACATGCTTTTTCATTAAAAAAAGGTCAGGCCAGACTCATGAGTAAGACGAAGGGTTAATTTGTGGTTTTTATATTTTTGTGAATTTAAGATTTAGAATTTTGTTTTTGTTCTTAATTCGCTTTTTGTAAATTTTAAATTTAGGATTTTGTTTTTGTTCATACATATGCATATGAAACATAAAATACATTTTATCGATAAAATAAACACAACCTAAATTATTGTCGCTAAAATAACGACAAAAAAATTGCTTAAAGTAACAACTGACTTTAAACGACAGCGAATATCGTTTAAAATTTTACTGAATAGCATATTCAATAAATTTTCGTTATATTTATTTTAACGATTTGATTATCGTTATAAAAGTTAGTGAATCGCACTACAGATTTGAAGATTTAATATTCCATTATGACAAGGTCATTTTCCAGACCAGTTAAAAACTATTTGTATCGGAAGTTTTTCCTCACCCCGCCTTATAGCCACGACCTTTAACATTTGTTTCGATCAAAGCAAAACGCTCTTACTGAAATACGGTTCACTACAAAACAGTGTACCCCAAATCTGCTTGATCTGACCTTAACAAATCTATTGCAATAATGAAAAAGTTCCTGAGTCTATTTTGTTAGTTATGCAGGAGAGCAACTTAAAACTTTAAAAGTGAATTTTGAAAATTTACTCCTATTCTCATAAAATCATTACTTCTCTGCGGATATAGTTTTTTTTAAGTTGAGGTTTGTTACAGACCGGAAGTAAGCCTAGTTTTTTATTCCAAATGGTACTGCACATTTAAAAAAAGATAAGCAAAAATCATTTTGCTATAACTTCCTAAAAAATCATACAAAATAATTGAAATTTTGCCAATGTGTACTTTTGAATCCGAAGAACTAAAAGGTGTCGTTAACTCTTATTTAGCTTAAGTAGACTTAAGCAGTTTTTCCTATTTTCCACAGAAATTTGCAGTAATTTTGGTGCCTTAAAAAGTCATGGCCAGCGCTTAAAAAACTGTAGTCAAAGTAGAAAAACTGCAATTTCTTCCACTTCTTCATTTGTCATTGGTCAAAAAAAAACTGTTGCTTTTAGTTCTGATTCATTAAACGTAAACAGTCGCTGTCAAACCAATTCAAAAAGCGAAAAGTTGTACACACATTTTTGATTTTTATTCGACAGTTTTTGGCAGTGCTTAAAATACTGCAGTCGGAAACAAAAACTATCGAACAAAAAACGAAAATTACCAAAGTAATTTTTGTGGGAACACAAAATTTTTTAATTTACAAGATTTTGTTTTTCGTGCTTAATATGGCCTATAACTAATTAAGAAGTGGAAGAAATGACTGCAGTTTTTTAAACACTGGTTTTTGGTTTCGACTGCAGTTTTTTAAACCCTCTTCATGGCTAGCGATTGAAAAAATTCTCTAATTTAAAATTTTTTTAATTTAAACTGCTAAATTAACAAAAAAAAAAAATAAAGAACTCTTCAATTTAATAATGTTTAGATAATTTCGTTATTTAAACTTCTTTAATGCTGGCTTAAATAAGTTTTAATTGATTTAAATAAAAATATGTTGACGTTAAAAAAGCTTGTTTAGTCTGGAATACAAAAGGGTTTGTTATAAATATTTTTTTCCGTTGAGGAAAAAATTATCGTTTAATTTTACAAATAATTCATTTAAATTTCTTCCAAAAAATAATTACTTCCACTAGCTACCCTTCCCTACCCATATAACCGATTAAATCTCCTTATCACAAAGCACTGGCTAACAAACAAACAAACATTCCGAACAAAATATAAATGGATAGTAATAAACAACACAAGGCAAATAACAAAAGCAACAAATAAACAACAATAACTAAAACTAAAACTACTAAAAGGAACTTTAACCAGAAACCAACCGATGAATGGATGAAAGAACTAACATGTTTTATTGTAATTGCCAAAGTTATAAAATGCAAAACATATGGTCCACACTGTACTTGTTCGACAGTTACAGTAACCGAACCCGGTCTCCATGAAGAGTATTAAAACTCGTAGAACAACCAGAGCAACAATAAAATCTCATATTTCATGCACAAATAGCATCAAAGTAACACAATAAAATGAATGAATGGGGGATTTAAAAACGGGATTTCTTGGCAAAAGTGAGTGGCGGAGAATGAAACAAACCAACAACTAAAATCACTAACAAAGAAACAAAGATTAAATCTAGACAATTTTTAAATTTCAATAAGATTTTCTCGTTAAATATGTTTTGAATTATATGAATTGTATACTTTTTATAATACAAATTATTTTTTTATTATACATTGTCTTATACAAAAGCGGTTTTTATATACCCGAAAATTGTTAACGAGTAATTTAAAAATAGCAAAAGACAAAACTTTAATCACCTATTTTAGAAATAAAAATATCCGAATAAAACTTTTCGAATAATTTTGTAAAATTAACAACAATCTTGAAATTATTCAAATACTCGGCAAATATTAACAAAAATTCAAACAGTGTACAATTCGGCAGCGACCGCAGCTTCTGTTTGCGACCGCACATAAGCACATAATATCTTTGTGTACGTGCGTTCGGGGCTTGGTTAACACTGATTTAAATAAAAGGCATTTTAATTGTTAAAAATGTTTATTTTACTTTAATAAATTTTTATAATAAAATAAAAATTATTCTTTTAAAAGAAAAATGGCAAAAAAATTGTATGGCTAAACAAGTTGAGAAATGGTTAAAAAAAATGGCTAATGGCTCAACTAATTTTTTAATGGCTAAACAGGGTGAAAAATGCCTAAATCTAGCTTCTAAATGGCTACATTGGCAACACTTATAATTAGTACCAGGTATGTTCATTAGGGAGAGTTGTCATTATTTATTTACCCATGTAATGTCAAATTAATTTATTTGATTTTTGACGCTTGTTTTATTTTTTTTTTTTCTTATTTTCTTTTGTTTGACGCTATAGGGGTTTTGAAATTGAGAACAAAATTTCTAATGACTATACCATGTACTTATTCTACCATGGTATTTACTTTCATATGAAAAAAATATTTTAAAAATTGGAGAACATAAAAAAAATAATTTTGGCCGCCTTCTCAAAATATGAACCAGAGTGTGCCGTCAACAATATGTGTAATTGGCTTTCTCAACGCCTGCAATTTGACATCGGCTTCGAGTGGAATAGTATGACATTTATAACGTAACGAAGTAATCGCTTTTCTCATTTTTCTCACGATGGAATATTTTATTTCACATATTTTTGATGCGAAAAGTTCTCACCAAAGTTAGAGAACATGAGTACTGGACATAATTGATTAGGATGTACGTATGAGTAATATTAATCTGTTATGAAATGAAGGCATGTAAATATTCCCCATTCGCACTGAAAAGCAATTGTAACACCTTTTTTTTATTTTCTTTAGAGTGATAGTATGTAGTGAGTATCATAGATTTGGCAGCACTAAAAAAAGAAAAGCTTTGATGAATTTACGAAGTCTAAATTAAGTTCTTAAAAAGCCTTTTTAATTTATATTATAGTATATATAAAACAAATAAATATATAAAATTATAATTTTTGTAAGCGCAAAAATATACTTTTGTTTTACATAAATTATATATTACATTTATTTTATTCGAATCAATCTTTTTATAAATATGATTCCGTCTAATTCATGAAATTAAAATGAAAACAAAATCAAAATTTAACTGAAAGTTATTCGTTTGATAACTATATGTGATTCTGTTTGTATATAAAATAACTGATCATATAATAAAGTATATGTATATAATTTTGTATGTTTATATACATAATAGTGTATGCACTACAATACATTTGCATATTATATGCATTTACAGAATTTTCATACAAAAATAATAATTACAGTTATTCTACTGGCTTACAACAAAAACAACGACAATCATAACATCAGCTACATGAAATAATATAAAAATATATATACTGGCACACATTCACAAAAACACGCACACCTAGCCTTTCATACAAACAGTATGTCAAGAAAATGTTTTGACACACTGATAGCAAATGCATCTTCATATTGATGATGCCCTAACATCAGAATTGTGGCATCAATGTTACTACAAATGGCATCAATGATGCAAAAAGTAACATCAATCCAATGGCAAACGTCTTCGTACAATTTTGTCATTTTTTACGTGTCATCTATTTTATGACTATAGTGAAATCAATTCGATGCCACATTTTGTATATTATTAAAATTATTTTCATGGTTACAATGTATTATAAGAAGCAAAAAATCCTATATTCTATTTTTTTAAATAATTTAGTTAAATACATGAAATTTTTTAAGTAGAATGATTACGAAAACCACATGAGGCATGGTTCTGGTGTCTTATAAACAAAGGTCGTAATTCAACAAACGTGAAACAAACATATGCAACGGGTAAGTAAATAATAATATTCTCTCATTTTGACTTAAGTCAATTCCCATGACTTTGACTTAATGACAAACTGTCATTAAATTGATTCTAATGTGTCCTTTCTCCGATGTAACCGCGTCATCGCACTGACGACATGTTCGTCATTTCTGTGATCCCGATTGATGACATAATTTCATTTTGACCCTGATGACTTTTTGGCCAAGTGATGTTAAGGTTGACATCACAATGATGAAAAGTGTCATGGGGTCAAAAACGAAGACACTTGTCATAGTACTGATGTCAAAATACATCAGCGTTATGACGCCTTTTCTATCAGTGCATAGTAAAAATAGTTTATTTTCTACTTTATTTATGATTGAAGACTAGTTTTCTTTTGTTGTTTAAATAATTTTTTTTATTAAATCGATTTATCTAGACATAAGTTTACAAAGAACAGCTAGAGAGTGAAAACATCAAGAGTGACAATCAAAAAATGTAAGAAAAATAAAAGAAATATCAAAATTGTGTTATCAAGAAAATGTTTTTACCATTTTTTTAATTGTGCTCATTTTATTTCCGCTGGTTTTTATCGGTCAAAATTTAATTATTTTTTTTGTCATAAGTCAGTTTTATTACTAAAAACGATGAATTTAAGAGGTAAAACGATACATTTACGAAATAAAACGGTAAATTGCAAATGCCTGGCAACAAAACATCTCTGGATGTGATTCAGTTAGTTAACCAAATCGGAACATTATCGCTAATGTTTTCAAAAATAACGCAAACAGTATACAATATTTAAAATCGCGCTGAAACGGAAAATATTATGCATTAAGTATTGTAAAATTTTTAAGTATTTTTTTTTACAGGACAAATAAGACCCCCAAAATAGAAATATGTATAGAGTAAATTTTTCAAAAAAAAATGTCATAAGAATTTTTGTATAAATCCTTATATACCATTTACTTCGGAATACTTTGCACTGGTTTTACCTAACTGCCCCTGCTTTTGTGAAAACTAACGGCCATATTCATAAAAAGTTCTTATTTTAAGCTTATAGTATGTAATAACTATTAAACGCTTTTTGTCTCATGAACCTCTTATAAAAAATTTGTATTCATAAACGTACAATAACAGCTTTTTTACTATTAACTGTTTGCAGCGATTTTCTGTTTAAGTATGGCAACTTTCTTTATGTTTGGCCGCCATTTTATTGTTAGTGATGCATGAAACTTCTATGCGGTTTACATGATATTCTATATTTAAATTTTTTTATAATTTTTTTTTAATTGTACCCCTTTAAAATTATTCTTATCAAATAAAACTACATATTATTTTAGTTTCTGAACAAAATGTTTCCGAAAAGTATCATAAAAACATTTGTTTGAACCTTTTTTATATATACGATAAAAAAAGTATTCGAATAAAAAGTTGTTTACTTTTTATTAACATCACTATTATTATGATTTGCTTATTTTATTTTTTTTTATATTTTTGAACAATAATTTGTTGTTTTAAACAGAAAAAAACAACTAGTTGGAATAATTAAATAAATAATTAAAGAGAATATCTGCATTTGCCCCTGAACATATTCATTTAAATCCTATAAATTTGTTTTAAATAATTACACTAGTTTACAAAATGAAATTTTTTTCATGTACACTTGATGAGATGTGATTTTTCTTATGTATTTTCTTCCGCTGAATTCAAAAATCAAGGTTAAATTTTTTTTTATGGAACAGTTTTTGAGATATGGTCATTTTCTCATTTTTTCGACCTTTTTCCACTTGACAAATTATATCTCGAGCTAGATATGTCCTATTGGGTCGTTATTGGTACCAAATGGAAGGTATTTGATTGGTAAAGCGGTTCAAAACATATTGATAAAAATATGGCACATTTTCAAAAAAAATAAAAAATATAAATATAATATATAAAAAATAAAATATGATTTTTTTGAAAATGTGCCATATTTTCATCAATATAACGCTTTACCAATCAAAGATCCAGTTATACATATTTGTTCGTCATCTCAATACCTTCCATTTGGTACCAATAACGACCCAATAGGACATATCTAGCTCGAGATATAATTTGTCAAGTGGAAAAAGGTCGAAAAAATGAGAAAATGACCATATCTCAAAAACTGTTCCATAAAAAAAATTTAACCTTGATTTTTGAATTCAGCGGAAGGAAATACATAAGAAAAATCACATCTCATCAAATGTACATTTTCAGTGTAAACCAGTGTTATCAATATAACTTTAAATTGGCTGTCTAAAATAAAAAAAAAAAATTAGTAAAATGTATTTAACATGTCCGCTGTAATAAATAAAACATTTTTGTCATTATTTTTCAAAATATTTCACAAAAATAATATCATAAAATGCAAACACCTTTCAAAATGTCATTTTATTTTTGGTTTAAAGAAGGGCAAATCCAACAATAAATTTTCTTACTTTATGAATGGTTTATTAAAGGTTCAATAGACTATTTTTCGTTTATGAATACAACTTTAGCAATTTTTGCTTAAAAACGGTCAATTAATCATCAATAAGTTTTTATGAATACGGCTGTAAAAATATATTGTACTTTTAATTTTCCTCTATTAAGCATTTTACATACATATTGTACGAACTTTTGGACTTCAAAGAACCCTAGTGAAATTTCATGCAACAAATATTCGTGGAACATTTTAACCCTCTAAAGTGCCATTTTTGTACACTTATGTGTGAAACGGGGTAAGTAAATAATAATATTCTCTCTCACTCGCTGTCTCTTATTAGAAAAACAAGCGTACCGGTATCTGGTATTTTTACGGAATTCGGCTCTTTTGGGAAGTAAACGCGAAAAACCTATCTACTATATATATAAAAATGAAAAATGTTTGTATGTTTGTTGGCTTATAGACTCCTAAACTACTGAACCGATTTTCCTGAAATTTTTACAGATACATCACGTGAGCCCTAAAAATAAAATAGGCTACTTAGTTTTTCGATAGGGGCAGGGGAATTGGTATCCCCCATAGGATGCCAATATTAATTATCGCATATATTAAGATCCGCTGCACGCATTATGCAGAACTTTTGGTAGTAGGATCTCCTAAGCCCCAAAATTTAAATAAAATAGTAGCGGGGGAAGTGGAATCCCCCATAGGACGCCAATGTTTAACATCGCATATCTAAAGAACTGTAATAGTGAGAATGTTCAAACTTTCTAGAAGTCACTCTTATGGTATACAACACTTTTGAAAATAACAATAAAGCGGGTAGGCGCAGGGGGGGAAATACCTCCCATAGGATGCATATATTAAATATCGCTCAACTGAAGAATTATTAAAGGGAGAGTCTTCAAAAGTGGTTAAAGCTATTATTATAGTAAACTATAAATTTCAATATACAAATGGGCGGGGTAGAAGGGGGTGGAGCAGTACCCCTCATATATAGAAATATTAATAAGAGCCACTGCACGCATTTTGTTGAACTTTTGGTAGTAGGATCTTCAGAGCCCCAAAATTGAAAAAAAATAGCAGCGGGGGAAATGGTACCCACCATAGGACGCCAATGGTTAATATCGCATATCTTAAGAACTTTTATAGTGAGAATGTTCAAACTTTGCAGAAGTCTCTCTTATGGTATACAACACTTTTGAAAATAAAAATAAAGCGGGAAGGCGCAGGGGGGAAATACCTTCCATAGGATGCATTAATTAAATATCGCTCAACAGAAGAACTATTAAAGGGAGAGTCTTCAAACGTGGTTACAGCTACTACTATGGTAAACTATAAATTTCAATATAAAAATGGGCGGGGTAGACAGAGGAGGAGCAGTACCCCTCATAGATAGAAATATAATTTAGAGCCGCTGCACTCTTTTTATTAAACTTTTTGTAGTATGATCTTCTGAACCCCAAAATTTAAATAAAATAGCAGCGGGGAAATGTTACCCCCCATAGGACGCCAATGTTTAATATCACATATCTTAAGAACTGTTATAGTAAGAATGTTCAAACTTAGTAGAAGTCATCCCTATGGTATACTACACTTTTGAAAATAAAAATAAAGCGGGAAGGCGCAGGGGGGAAAACCTTCCATAGGATGCATATATTAAATATCTCTCAACTGAAGAAGTGGTTTAAGCAGTGTAGCGAAGCGCACCGGGTTAAGCTAGTATTGTATAAAATTACTGAATTGTGGAATAAGGGGTTGAATTTTTGACGGTAAAAATTAAATTAACTTTTCGTTAAAAATAAATGAAAAAGCAGTATACCGGGGCTTAACTGAATTGTCATTTATTTTATATTACAATTTCAGGTAATTTTTCGTACAGAATATTGTGAGGGTACGAACGCTTGCATATGATCTTAAAGTAGTAGTGAAAGTTTCAAGAAAGAACGACTATTCATTCAGAATAAACCGAAAATATACTGATATCAATGCAAAAAATACAAAGATGATTGAATGTCTTTTTCTGTAGTGCATATTTGCTTTGTATTTTGCGACAAGACCAATATGATGCTTTTGTTTAATGCTAAACCTTAAAGAGTATTGAGAAAACCTTTAAATGCATTGGAATGTCGAAATTTAATTTTAACTGAAAAATCTGTAAAACTTCATGTAATGCATTTCTAGTAAGGGAGTTTCTAGTAGTTGTTTCATTCAAGCCGTCATGGATGCGAATAAATACCTACACTCAAAATATTATGTAGTTAAATTCAAACGAAAATTCATTTTAAACAACTAAAAATTCATTAAAAAAACGGATCATTTACATTTCATTTAAAACAAATGATTTTTACATTCATTTTTAAATTTTGTATTTATTAAAATGCATATTCCTTAAAATTGAATTGTTTTTACTTTTAAAAAATATATTTTAACCGACAAAAATCAAACTAAATAACAAAATAAATACGGAAAAACATTATTTTTTGGAAGTTTGTTTTTTGAATAACAAACATAAATGTTAAAAAATAAAATTATTCGTAAAACAACTATATTTTTATTAAATTTTAACAGTACGGAAAACGAATTTAATAACCCACAATCAGTTACTGTAATAATTTTATAAGTGTACATAAATATATTGAAGCGTCATTTAGCTAGTAGTACTTATATGTACATTTGGGTATTATTCTGACGGAAAGCCGAATTTAAAATATTGTCAAGGTAATGACCATACACGTAAGGCTCTTTTGGCAAGTTAAGGCTTTTCTACAACTGCGTTAGAGTACAGGATACCCCTGCTTTGAATCTAGATTAAAACCCAATTCAAAATTTTGGACTTATGTGAAAAAAAGTACTGCTAAAAACTGTCATTTTTGCAGAAATGGTATAACTAAAAAGAATATCTTTTATTTTTCGAATTTATTCTATGAGTTAAATTTCAGTTATGTATTTTATAAAGCTTTTTTGTAATAGTTCTATTCCTTAAATTTAATAGTCTGGTAGTGTATAAAAGTCATTCCTAAAAATTTAAGGAATAGAACTATTACAAAAAAGCTTTATAAAATACATAACTGATATTTAACTCATAGAATAAATTCGAAAAATAAAAAATGTTGAATATAATATAAAGTAACCTGCGAAAGGAAATAATTCCCAGTTTCTATTTGTTAAAAAGAATATCTGTATAAATTAATCAATTCCATGAATCGGCGTCTGCAAGCCATGATTTATGCCAATGGTGGCCATGCAAAACATCATCCTACAGTTAAAGATCCCCCTCATTTTTTCATATAAGTGCCTATGGAAAAAAAATCGTGATTACTAAGCTCTTGAGTTTCTTTTGTTTTTTGACCTAATTCTTAAAGCTTTGTTCACAATGGAAGCAACAAATTCGTATTTGAGGAGCCGCAGAACAAAACGTACTTTTTCGCATTTTTTGACAAATTGTTTTTTGATATTTTTATAATATTTGGGTTAAAATCTTTAAGAAAACATCTTGTTAGCATATTTTTTTCTTTTTTTTTACCAAGAAAATGGGTTCTAAAAAAATTGGTGCATAACAATACGTACTTTTTTCATTTTTTTTTTCAAAACGTGCTTTTTTCATTGTTTTTGCCATTTCTTCGTGAAGTTGTTTTAATAACAAATCATTTCTTAATATTCTTAATTTGTTTGACGTTTATTTATGTCGTTACATTTTCGGTAAAATTATCTGTTAAATAATGGTGACTATTCTTGAAAACGCGTCGAAAAAGTGAAAATTTTCAGTAAAACAAAAACAAAGTTAAAGAAATTGTTTTTGGTTTGTCATACAATTTACCGTTTTTTAAAGAGAGAGAAACGAATCAAAATTCTCACGTTTATTTAATTTTAGAAATGTATGATAAACAAAAACTATTTTTTAAACTTTACTTTTGTTTTAATGTACATTTGTATTTGTTCGACGAGTTTTCAAGAATAGCCTCCAATAATTGCAATAATTTAACTATTGTTTGGTGAATGAGTGTTATGAAAACAATAATTAATATAATAGTATTATTAAACATGGAATAATTACAAGAATCTGTAGAAAATTTAAATATTTTTTTAAACAAAACGTACTTTATTCATTTTTTTTTAGCAAAACGTACTTTTTTCGATAAAAAATTGGTTTGATATTAAATATCCTTGACATTTAATGTGTTGACTTACGGCAGTTTGATTCATCTTTTGGTAAGCAAAGGTAAATATGTGAAAAAGTACGTTTTGTTCTGCGGCTCCTCATTTCTTCTATCTTATTTCTTTCCAAAGTATTTCATATATTTTCCTTCCATTTTTCAAACAAAAATGTAACTAGAGTTTTTTTAAACAGTTGAGTCAACTTCTACTTCAGCAACAACTTGTATGAAATTGTTAATTGCGTTTATAATAATTTTATTTAGTTTTAAAAAATTTTGTTACCAAAATGTTTAAAAAATAATAATAATAAATACATAATATTGTTCTGGGCAAAATTTGCAAGCGGTTTCTTAACAAAAATTATGAGTGGTTGTGAAAACAATTGTTTCTTAATTGTGAACACCAACGAAAATGTTGCTTCCATTGTGAACGATACTTAAATTGTAATTTTTTGGTTGTTTCCCCTTGCCGAAATTTGTTGGTTAATAATTGGCTTAAAATGAATAACAAAAAAAAAAATATGTATTAAAACTTTAACAGGTGTTGTTCTTTTCTTAATAATGAAAATCAAATGCAAAACTATTTTTGCTATGTAAAAACATTTTCTTGACATACTCTGTGTGCAAGTTCAATTACATTAATACTTATGCAAACACATTGCCACCTCTTAAAATGTTTACAATATTGTGTGTGAATTTTGATGTTGCACCGACTCGTTTACGTATTTGTAACTCGTTCACTTACTACAACAGAACCATGTTACAATGAAAAGAACAATAACAAGCCAGAGATGGGCAACCAGGGCAAAATATATTTAAAATATTTATAATTTTTGTATATTTATTTGATGAAATGTAACACTTGAAAACTAATTGGCAATCTAGATGTCATACAGTTTATTTTCTTTATTTAAACTTTAGTGCTGTGATATTATTAAAATTGTACATCCCTGCAAGAGACGTAAAAGGAATAATTTCTATTAATGTGAAATAAGTACACAGACTTTCGTACTTAAACACATTCTTAAATTAAAATGTGCATGACTTGAAGAAAGTATGTAGACAGAAAGTTAAAGCCAGACACACTTGCTAAAATAGCGTTAGCATAAACGTTTGCTAGGATTTGTTTATATGTTTGTTTTATTTAAATACACTATAATTTGTAATAATGCTTAAAAGGAATAATAATTTTATGATGTAACAAAAATACATATTTTAATTTATTGTTTATTGTGTAAGCTATACTAGTGCATAAGACTACTGCGTAGTCTTTGTACAAGACCACAGAGAGACTACCGAGTAATTTTGGAATTATACCTTCGTATAGTCTTTTTTTGAGATATCCGAGTAGTTAATAGTAAGAATACTCAAAGACTACTAATAGACTTAGTATAATAACGGTTATAGTGTTGTATCAATATAAGTCCGCAATGCTGTTGAAGTATTAGACTACAATTTGGTCTTAGAATACGTAGCCTTATCACAAAAATACCATGTAATTTAAGTCTTAGTTAAGACTACCGTTTAGCTTAAGTGTAAGACAACTTTTCACTTCTAGTACAAGACAACAACATAATCTTACAGCCTTATTTATAAAAAATAAAACATGGTAATAAAGGGTTTATTAAGCGGATTATGTGTGAAAATCCATTTTATTAACCCTTTATTAACCGGTTTTATTTTTTATACATTAGGCCGTTAGTATATAGCTACCATTTAGTCTCTAAGTATAAGAATACTGTTTAGTCTCTAAGTATAAGAATACTGTTTAGTCTCTAAGTATAAGACTACTGTTTAGTCTCTAAGTATAAGACTACTGTTTAGTCTCTAAGTATAAGACTACTGTTTAGTCTCTAAGTATAAGACTACTTTTTAGTCTCTAAGTATAAGACTACTGTTTAGTCTCTAAGTATAAGACTACTGTTTAGTCTCTAAGTATAAGACTACTGTTTAGTCTCTAAGTATAAAACTACTGTTTAGTCTCTAAGTATAAGACTACTGTTTAGTCTCTAAGTATAAAACTACTGTTTAGTCTCTAAGTATAAGACTACTTTTTAGTCTCTAAGTATAAGACTACTTTTTAGTCTCTAAGTATAAGACTACTGTTTAGTCTCTAAGTATAAGACTACTGTTTAGTCTCTAAGTATAAGACTACTGTTTAGTCTCTAAGTATAAGACTACTGTTTAGTCTCTAAGTATAAGACTACTGTTTAGTCTCTAAGTATAAGACTACTGTTTAGTCTCTAAGTATAAGACTACTGTTTAGTCTCTAAGTATAAGACTACTGTTTAGTCTCTAAGTATAAAACTACTGTTTAGTCTCTAAGTATAAGAATACTGTTTAGTCTCTAAGTATAAGACTACTTTTTAGTCTCTAAGTATAAGACTACTGTTTAGTCTCTAAGTATAAGACTACTGTTTAGTCTCTAAGTATAAGACTACTGTTTAGTCTCTAAGTATAAGACTACTGTTTAGTCTCTAAGTATAAGACTACTTTTTAGTCTCTAAGTATAAGACTACTGTTTAGTCTCTAAGTATAAAACTACTGTTTAGTCTCTAAGTATAAGACTACTGTTTAGTCTCTAAGTATAAGACTACTGTTTAGTCTCTAAGTATAAAACTACTTTTTAGTCTCTAAGTATAAGACTACTGTTTAGTCTCTAAGTATAAGACTACTGTTTAGTCTCTAAGTATAAAACTACTGTTTAGTCTCTAAGTATAAGACTACTGTTTAGTCTCTAAGTATAAAACTACTGTTTAGTCTCTAAGTATAAGACTACTGTTTAGTCTCTAAGTATAAGACTACTGTTTAGTCTCTAAGTATAAGACTACTTTTTAGTCTCTAAGTATAAGACTACTGTTTAGTCTCTAAGTATAAAACTACTGTTTAGTCTCTAAGTATAAGACTACTGTTTAGTCTCTAAGTATAAAACTACTGTTTAGTCTCTAAGTATAAGAATACTGTTTAGTCTCTAAGTATAAGACTACTTTTTAGTCTCTAAGTATAAGACTACTGTTTAGTCTCTAAGTATAAGACTACTGTTTAGTCTCTAAGTATAAGACTACTGTTTAGTCTCTAAGTATAAGACTACTGTTTAGTCTCTAAGTATAAGACTACTTTTTAGTCTCTAAGTATAAGACTACTGTTTAGTCTCTAAGTATAAAACTACTGTTTAGTCTCTAAGTATAAGACTACTGTTTAGTCTCTAAGTATAAGACTACTGTTTAGTCTCTAAGTATAAAACTACTTTTTAGTCTCTAAGTATAAGACTACTGTTTAGTCTCTAAGTATAAGACTACTGTTTAGTCTCTAAGTATAAAACTACTGTTTAGTCTCTAAGTATAAGACTACTGTTTAGTCTCTAAGTATAAAACTACTGTTTAGTCTCTAAGTATAAGACTACTGTTTAGTCTCTAAGTATAAGACTACTGTTTAGTCTCTAAGTATAAGACTACTTTTTAGTCTCTAAGTATAAGACTACTGTTTAGTCTCTAAGTATAAAACTACTGTTTAGTCTCTAAGTATAAGACTACTGTTTAGTCTCTAAGTATAAGACTACTGTTTAGTCTCTAAGTATAAAACTACTTTTTAGTCTCTAAGTATAAGACTACTGTTTAGTCTCTAAGTATAAGACTACTGTTTAGTCTCTAAGTATAAGACTACTGTTTAGTCTCTAAGTATAAGACTACTGTTTAGTCTCTAAGTATAAGACTACTGTTTAGTCTCTAAGTATAAGACTACTGTTTAGTCTCTAAGTATAAGACTACTGTTTAGTCTCTAAGTATAAGACTACTGTTTAGTCTCTAAGTATAAAACTACTGTTTAGTCTCTAAGTATAAGAATACTGTTTAGTCTCTAAGTATAAGACTACTTTTTAGTCTCTAAGTATAAGACTACTGTTTAGTCTCTAAGTATAAGACTACTGTTTAGTCTCTAAGTATAAGACTACTGTTTAGTCTCTAAGTATAAGACTACTGTTTAGTCTCTAAGTATAAGACTACTTTTTAGTCTCTAAGTATAAGACTACTGTTTAGTCTCTAAGTATAAGACTACTGTTTAGTCTCTAAGTATAAGACTACTGTTTAGTCTCTAAGTATAAAACTACTGTTTAGTCTCTAAGTATAAGACTACTTTTTAGTCTCTAAGTATAAGACTACTGCTTAGTCTCTAAGTATAAGACTACTGTTTAGTCTCTAAGTATAAGACTACTTTTTAGTCTCTAAGTATAAGACTACTGTTTAGTCTCTAAGTATAAGACTACTGTTTAGTCTCTAAGTATAAGACTACTGTTTAGTCTCTAAGTATAAGACTACTGTTTAGTCTCTAAGTATAAGACTACTTTTTAGTCTCTAAGTATAAGACTACTGTTTAGTCTCTAAGTATAAGACTACTGTTTAGTCTCTAAGTATATGACTACTGTTTAGTCTTTAGGTAAAATACTACTGTTTAGTCTCTAAGTATAAGACTACTGTTTAGTCTCTAAGAATAAGACTACTGTTTAGTCTTTAAGTATAAGACTACTGTTTAGTCTCTAAGTATAAGACTACTGTTTAGTCTCTAAGTATAAGACTACTGTTTAGTCTCTAAGTATAAGACTACTGTTTAGTCTAAGTATAAGACTATCGTTAAGTCTAAGTATAAGACTACTGTTTAGTCTTACTATAAGACTACCGTTTAGTCTTAGTATAAGACCATCATGTAGTCTTAGTATAACATCGGCATGTTGTCTTGGTGCAAAACTATTATTCAGTCAAAGTAAAAAACTTCTATGCAATCTTAGTATATCTCTATAATGGAGTTTTAGTATACGACTTCCACGGTGTCTTAATATCCATGTAGTGTTAGTATTAAGTAACCGTGCACTCTTGGTATAAGAGATATATTAAGCGAAACTTTGTTCGCGATCCCAAATCATTCTTTAAGTTTGTTAATATCAAAAGGAAATCCACAGGATTTACAAATGTCATGAAATACCTATGTTCTGAGTCTAGTGATGAATTAAAAATTAGCAATATGTTTGCCGACTTCTTTGCTTCTACATATTTCGAAGCTCTGTATGATGCTCGTAATTTCTACCCTTACAAGATAATTTTTAACCAAAATATATCTTATTTTCTATCACTATCTCTCACATTCTAAACTGTTTAAAAAACGCTAAGTCATCATCTTAAAGTGGTCCAGATGTTATACCAAGTTGTGTTTTAAAAAATTGCGAAACTGCTTTGACGACACCTTTGTCTATCATCATGCTGCTATAAATTATGGTTACTTTCTGAAAGTTTGGAAAGATTCATATATTATTCCATTGTTTAAATCAGGAAATAAATCGGATATATGCAATTACAGAGGTATAGCCAAACTAAGTGATATTCCAAAACTTTTTGGAAAATGTTTAATGGATTGGCTTACTCATCAAGTTTCTGACTTATTGTTAACATGGCTCTCGGAAAGGATTCTCTACTATGACTTACATTCTCCATTTAACAACGTTAGTTAATAGAGATTTCAGTAAGGCTTTCGACGAAGTTAATCATACGCTTTTGTTGAAAAAACTGGACGTAATGGGTTTCAATAGTAACTTCCTGAGCTGGATCAAATCATATTTGTCATGTAGAACTCAATCTGTAAAATTAAATACTGCAGATTCGGAAAAAATCATTGTAAAATCTGGAGTACCACAGGGTAGCCACATTTGTCCAATTTTGTTCCTTCTTTTTATACCCTCCACCACAATTAGTTGTGAAGAGGGTATACTAAGTTTGTCATTCCGTGTGAAACTTTTTTATTATTCATCTCAGACCCCATAAAGTATATATATTCTGGCTGTTTGAGTAATTCTAAGTCGATTTAGCCATGTCCGTCTGTCTGTCCGTCTGTTGAAAACACGCTCACTTTTGAAAAACTCAAAAGAAATAAACAAAAAAGGTGTCAAATTGCTTGTAGTTATCCGAAGCAGTTTGGGATTGAATTTCAGCAAAATCGGTTCAGTAGGACCAGAGCTATGAATCAAAATGTGGAACCACCATTTTCAAAAACTTGATAATTTTGTTACAAAAACTAACATAAATGATGCACAAATGCACGGAATGACATAAGATTTTGCACAAGTCCGTTTTATTCGACTAGAAATGACACTGTAAAATTTCGTGAAGATCGGTACATAATTTACCCTAGGCCCCATATATGCCCTACTCCCGGAAAACAGTTTAGTCTCCTAAAACCATAATTAATAACAAATCGGCACAGTTTAAGATAATAATAATAAAAAGACATCATACAGATATTACTCCTTAAACATTCGAACTGTCGGTGGAGGGTATCAAAGATTCGGCACAGCTTCGTTTTTTAATTAAGATGTTTGTGTGTTCGGTGCGGCAATAATTGTTTTGGTTAAGAAAAAAAATACAAACAAAAAAGCCAGAAATCAAACAATCATTACTCATGTAGGCATTCAGCAGTTGCTATGTAGTGCAAGAAAACAAAATTGAAATGAAACGCAAACGCTGTAGGTTCGAACAATTTCCATAGAAATAGAAGGCTGTTTTTTTTATCATTTCTTAACAACAATGTATTGTTGTTATTGTTGTTAATGTTAATGTAACAAAGGGACTCGTACTCATACCAATTTAGTTCGTCGTTGCCTCATCAAGTGGACAATGATTACGTGAATGCAAAAGCATAAGAATGTTTGCCTTTTGACTAAGAGGAGTTTGTGTTTTTGGGTTCGCCAACAATAAATGCAAACAAAGCGCTTTCAATAAAAAACTCACACATGCACAAATCAAATGTGTACAAAACGATGTCAAAATTACCAAAGTTGAACTTTGTTTTGCAGGCATAGAGTAAATGTAAATTTAAGCGTATGAATAAATCAACAAAAATAGTGGATTTTGCAGTTCTCTGGTATGCAGACGACGTAAAATTATTATTTTTGACTGTAAAACTTCCTTGTGATCAACAACATCTACAAAATGACCTGGATAGTTTTGATAAATGGTGTAAGCTTAACTTGATGGAACTAAATTTCAATTAGCGCAAACATATGTAATTTTCTAGAGTAAAAAAGTGTGCCTACTCCTACGTTCTCGATGGCTGTACTTTACAATCTGTTGAAATAATGAATTTGGAAATATTGTTAGACCAAAAACTTAACTTTATTCAACATATAACGATGACTGTTAATAAATCCCGCAGTGTTAAAGATGGGCAAAGGAATTCAACGATCCCTTAACAACAAAAAGACTTTTTACTTCGCTCGTCAGACCAATTTTGGAATAATATTCATAATAATCGTATCGAATCAGTTAAAAAACAAATTCTTATTTTCTGCTTAAGAAGTGATCATAGAGGATGCCTGGTACTACCTTCATACTCAACAAGACTAGCTAAAATAAATTTACCAACGTTAACAAGCCGGCGAATGATGCTAAATATATATTTTATGGTCAATCTTATAAATGGTAGTACACATTCCGAAGTTTTGTTGAGTAACGAAACTTTTAATATTCCTCAACGTTCACTTCGTTTTTTTAACCCTCTATATGTCGGGACATGCTGAACAAACTTTGCTTTGTCCGATCCAATTAGAAAATTATGCAGCTGTTTCAATGAAATGTATAACTTTATCGACTATTCTCTGAACATTAAATCAATAATGTTTATTTTAATCTTTTTTTCTTTGCGTAAATAAAATAAATTTTTATGTTACTACACTAAGCTAATCGGTAAAGGCTAGTTTACACTATTATACTTTGTATTAATAAATGTAAAAAACTCAAGTATTATGACAAAATGTGGTAGTGTGAATGCAATTTGTCACGAAAATGACAAGTATTATGAAAAAAGTTTGACATACCATACGACTTCATCGTTTTTTGAAAAATTTCTAAACAACAATACTTTTCATTGGATCAGGGTTGCATTTTATTTCATGTGTGAGTGTTAATACTTTGTGTGATGGTGTGAACACAAACTGTCATGTTAAATTAGATTTTTGGCAGTTGCAACAAAACTCATTAGATTTCCATCTCACAAAGTATTATGGAATACGTAAGACTTGTGAGATAGTGTAATCTAGCCTTAACCCTCTCATGCCCAATGTTGCCTACAGGCAACATTGTAGTTAAAAGCTTCTAATTTCTTCGAATTAAAATTTTTTAATTCGGGGGTTTTTGCATTATGTAGCTTAATGTGTTGCAAAAGCTAACGGCTATTTTTTATATTATTATCTGTACGTGCGTGCATACAGTTTGCGTTCGTAATAGAGTGAATTTCTGAAGTTTGTGTTAAAAAAATTGTGCTGATACAAAAATTGTTAAAAAACATTAAAATAATTGTTTCATTATAAAACCAAGTGAACAATATAAATAAATAAAGGTAAGAGTGTTATTTAAAAAAACCCCCCCATGAAAAAAGTGTATGGTTTGTTTATAGTAATTTTTTAAAAGTGCTGTTGCCTATAGGCAACATTGGTCAATTGTGGTACATAATTTGAAAAATTTTGTTTGAACAAATGAACAAATAAAGATGCGTCCTAGAGATTAAATTAGCTGGGATGATTCTGAGGATGATGAAAATAAAGAAGGGGAGCAGGAAAGAATGGCAAATTTTGAAAATTTCATCGAAGAGACATTGGAAAGCCTGAAATTGGTTTGATAGAGGAAAGGAAATGAGTGCAAGAGATGGTGCCGAAAAAGAAAAAGTTTGTAAATAACCCCCGACCAGGTATAGTTGATAGTTATAATAAACATATGGGAGGGGTGGAGCTTGCTGACCTGCTCCTAGAGTTATACAAAATCAACCACCGATCAAATAAATGGTATATGCGCACAGTATACTGGTGTATAAATTCCTATGTGGTCAATAGTTGGCTATTGTATTGCAGAGACCTCAAATACACAGATGGCGAAGTAAAGCATATACCACTGATAAAATTCCAGTTAGAAATTGCTAACGAGCTTATGAACGCAATTCAGACATCAGTTTTTCCAAGAAAAAGAGGGTGACCATTATCACTCCTTTCAACGGTGGAGACATCCCCTTCGTCACCATGATCATCGCCAACTCTTTCGACGCCCTCTAAATCAAGCACCTACAGAAGAATCTGTGTTGCAGAACCTGCAAAAGTCACACGTTTTGAGAACATGGGTCAATGGGTGGAATGGGGAGGGAAAAATAGGTGCAGACTATGCCACATTGGTTATCCGAGATCCAAATGCAGCAAATGTAATGTTCATTTATGTTGCAACCCACAAAAAAATTGTTTTGTATAATTTCATACTTAAACTTCAATAAAAATTCATTAAAAAATAATTTAAATGTTTTTTTTTACCACCACAATTGCCCAATGTTGCCTATAGGCAACATCCTGTAAGTAACGAACCAATACACCCAGGACTTCGAAATTTTTATCAGTTCATAATTGAGTCTATAGTAACACATATCTGTACTCAAAAAATTTTTAGCCCCGCCCATATTAATTCGGGCATGAGAGGGTTAAGGAATTTGTCCATAGACTTAAATTAAATAAAATAAAATATATAGTCTTAATAAAAGACTAGCCCCCTTAATTATAAAAACGTTTTTTTTTTCTTTAACGAATCTACCTTTTCCCAGCCCTAAAAACTTACTTATTTACTATGTTGTTCGACAGTCAACATACATTAATGTATGCTCGTGTTCATAACTGACTGCTCATATTTTTCAAATACACAATATCCAATGCATTTATAGCACATATATTCCTGTGATTACAGACACTCGTTCATATTTAAGTACAAACATGTTTCAAAGACATGTTAATGCGTACTCCAAATTTGTCGTTTGTATAAGAATATAAATGATTGTTGTATTTGCTGGGTGTTTCACATAGTTCACATTAAAAATACACTAAGAGACAGCAAAGTTAATGTAAAATATTATAATTCTTTTCAAAATAGATGTTTAATGCCAAAGCAACATTTTGCAAAACCTTTTTAAAAAAAAGTTACATAAAACTTTGACATTGTAGTTTAAAATCAAAGCAAAAATCTATGCACTTTCATGTTTCTTTTTTTCTTTTCATCTTTATTTACACTTTCATTTTTTACACTTTACTTGCTTTTTCTCCTTATCTCACTTGAAAAGTTGCAGTTTTCTATTAAAACTTTGAAGTTAAATTTTTTTTTTTTTTGCTGTAAAAAATAAAAATCGTTTAACACCAACCAAATAAACTCTTTCAATCTCTATAAATGTTTATGTATTATTAAACTATATTTTAAGCTTTGTTTAAAAATATATATTTGTTTAAAAAATATTAAAGAAAGCGGCACAGAAAAAAGATTGGAAAAAAAGTAAAAAAAAAAGTTTTATTACTTTGTAGTGTGAGTTTAAGACTTTACCCACATCCTTTTAACATGCTTTGAAGTAAAAGTATGTGGCAATAAAATCACAGTATAAGTCTTTGAGATGTAAGTATAAGATTTTTAAGTCTTAGTAAGACTTTAGAATTATTTTAGTAAAAGACTTTGAAATTTCCTAGCATTAGAACTAACAATTTCTGTAGCATTTTTTTCGACTGGAATTTATTCATGTTGACATTTAATTCGGCAACACTTTTTATGTTGAAAATTACCAAATCTATCTAAATATAATGTTAAAATTGATGTAATTAATTTTTTATAAATTCTGGCAAGGATTTTTCAATGATACAAGCAATTTTAATATTTCATAATTAAAATATTTCATACAAAAATACAAGGCGAATTTACACCAGGTGAACTTATCTTGCTACGTAAGCAACAGCTGATAACTAACCTTGTGTCAAAATGGTATACCGATCTAGTGGTTCTGGGGAATCTTTACTAAATTATATAATTTTCGCTTAAAATTATGAAATTGAAAACTTTTTTAAGTTATTACATTTCAAAACACACAATATAAATTGAAAACAAAATGAAATATTTGCTTGAATTTTTGACACAACGTTAAAATATTTTACAGTGTTGTAAAACGTTTTCAAAGTAAGACCACTTTAAAAACAAGTACAATTTGGTGTTCCAGAAAAAGCACAAAAATTACACTTAAACTCAAAATTTGGTAAATTTTTTTATTTACATCAATAGTAAGGGCAAGGGAGCATATATTCTTTAAAAAACTAAAAAAACGGTGCACTCAGTTATTTTTAAATTTAAAGTAAATATTGACGATTTTCATATTTTTGCAAAAACAGCCTGCATTTTTTACGGCCATAAAATAATGTCTAATAACGGTAGAGAGTTGCTTGAAGTTAATTTCTTTAGAACGTTAATTTTTAAACACAGTACAAATAAACTGGGATAATTTTTTCGTACAGAAAAATATTTATAGCTTTTATTCTAAAGTACTAAATTATAAAAAATAATAAATGCGTTTTGGGCCTCTAAAAAATATCATATATCTCTAAGTTAGAACTAAAATGTGGTTAGTTTCGCTTTTGATTCTTAATGGCGGACACTTGGTTTAGTAAACGGCAGAGAAAATTAAAAAAATGTATTCACTCAGTTTTTTTATTTGTCCATCAACATTTTTTTTTGACATTTTTTTTAATTACGGCAACACTTTTTTAAGATTCATTCAGAGCATTACTAATACATACTTTAAATAAAGTGTGGGCTTATATCAAAGAAGAAAGTCTTTTTTACCAAATACTAACATTAAAATTGTGGTACTTCTTTAAAATTAATTTTTAATTATTTTTTTTTCTAGTACATGAATTAAGTTTTATTTTTCTTGTAAAATTTTATTAAAAATTAGGACAAGTTTAGCGACCTCTAGCAGCGTTGAAACGCATTTAAAATAAAAAATGGTTCTTCCTACATGTAATTTTTTTAGATACGAAAAGAGTACAGTAATTTTTTTAAATATTGGAACAACATTGTTTTACCTTATTTTTGTATATGGAACAAAGTACTGTGAGCCGAGGCCGGCGATGGCGAAAAAAACAAGTCTGTTAAGGAAAATCTCAGTTAGAGGCAGTTAAAGCTAACGGCTAAAGGTTGAAGTAAATTTTGGAAATTCTGTTCGGCACTGTGCGCCATTAATGCGGCGCTAAAGCAATCTATAATAATCATAATAATAACAAGAATTTGAAGTCTTGGTATACGTTTTTAAAGATAGGTGATAGGTAACTAATCAAATCATATTTCAAAACATAGGAATCTTATTAAAAGAATATCTTGCCTTCAGTCTCAGTATAAGATTTGTATGCCTTTTTATAAAACTTTTATTTAACTATCAAATAACTTTTAAACTTACAGCCTGTTCGTCGATTTCGAACGTTAACGTTCGCATAGAAAATTACATTTAAAACAAAAACAAATTTTCGAGTTTTGTTTTTGTTTTAAATATAATTTTCTATGCGAACGTCAACGTTCGATATCGACGAACAGGCTGTTAGTATAAGTTCAATTCTCTAAGTTTTTTTTAATAGCTATTATCTTTTTGGCAACACTGGTTTAAACAGCTGACGCACGTTTCGTGTTTTGTTTCACTGCCAAACATCTTCAGTTTGGTCTATAATTTAACCATGAATCGTCTTACAAACGAACAACGCTTGCAAATTATTGAATTTTATTATCAAAAATTATGAAAAAATTATCAAAAAATTTATCGAAAATTGTGTTCAGCGACGAAGCTCATTTTTTGCTCAATGGGTACGTTATTAAGCAGAATTGTCGATTTTGGAGTGACGATCAGCCAGAAGCATTGTAAGAGCTACCAATGCATCCAGAAAAAGTCACAGTTTGGTGCGTTTTATAGGCTGGTGGCATCATTGGACCGTACTTCTTCAAAGATGATGCGAATCGTAACGTAACTGTGAATGGTGAGCGCTACGGTGAGATGATATCCAACTTTTTTTTGCCCAAAATGCAAGAGCTTGACTTGCATGACATGTGGTTTCAACATGCCACACAGCACGCTTAACAATGGATTTATTGAGAGGCGAGTTCGGTGAACATTTTATTTCACGTTCGGGACCGGTCAATTGGCCGCCTAGATTGTTTTAACGCCTTTAGACTATTTTTTGTGGGGCTTTGTTAAAGCTCATGTCTATACACACATGCCCGCTTCAATTGACGCATTGGAAGACAACATTGAAGCATTTATTCATGAGATACCGGCCGAAATGTTGGAAAGAGTTTGCCAAAATTGGACTAAGCGGATGGACCATTTGAGGAGCAGTCACGGTTAACATTTGCATGAAATAATCTTCAAACATTAAATTATATGGACCGTACTATCGATTCAAATAAAGATTTCATGCATTTTTCTGAATTTTATGTGATTTTTTTTAAAACTTTCCTATAGCTCTTAAAAAATCAAATATAAGACTTAAAAGCATACGACTTTTAAAACGTCGCGACGTTTAAGCTTTTGAAGTCTAAGTAAAGGAGTTTAAAGTCTTAGCAACCACTTCAAAATCGTAGAGGAGAATTTTACAGTTTTAGTATAAGACTTCGTATTCTAAATATTAATTGTTGATTTCCTTGTATAAAACTTTGAACTTTTGTATAAAATTTTGGATTTTTTTGGATTTATCACACTCTATAACCCCCTGTCAGACATTGTATATTCCTCACTCGCATTTGCAACATTTAAAGACTTTTTATTTTAGTTTCTTTTTTTTCTTTCTTTTGCATTTTTTTTTTTTTTTTTTTTTCGAATAAATAACTTTATAGTCTGTCGTAAACATTATTACGGGTATTAGACAAATTTTAATTGCGTTAAACCCCAAATTGTGAATATTTTAGTCAAAACTATCCATGCACTAAGTACCACCGTTTGTATGCATCACTTTGCTTCCATGCAGACTAACAGGGATACATTCTTACCCATACATACAAATAAATGGAATTTGAAATTATAAAATTTCGCGCTTTTTAGAATGAGTATAAATAAAGTGCAATAAAAATACACATTATGCAAAATAGTTTTAAAAACTTTGCTACTAGAGATTTTCATGACATAATAAAATCTTGTTATTTCTTTTATACAATGCGCCACTACAAGCATTCCATTTCGGACTGGTTGGCTGACTCTTTGAATAAGTGAATGGAGTGAAATGGAAGTGAATGAATGACTGACTGGCTGACTGACTAACTGACTGACTCGCTTAGGGAAAAGGTTGATTACTTTGCGTATTTTCTGAACTCTACTCTTGTTGCCAGACTGTTGTTTTTGCGTTCCGCGTTTAGTGCACGTCGTCATCGAAGGGATGCCAACAAAACTTTAACTCGTAAGTATGCGCCAATATTAAGTTTATGTTTATTTAAGTACTTTTTTACTCCAACACAAAATGCGAGCAAGTGAGGAAAAAAGAAAACATAATTTTGTTGTCTGCAAACTTTTTTTAATGTTACACAAATTTATGCTTAAGTTGTGTTCGTTCATATTATAATAAATATTTTTTTTTTTTGGTTTTATTTAAGATCCTTGCTTCCTTTTTTTAACTGCAATATTGTTGTTGTTCTTGTTTATTTTTGAGTGAAGTTTTGTTTGAAAATATTTTTATTTTTGTGATAAAGTTTTTTGGTTGCTTAACTGAACGAGAAGAGTTGTTAAAATAGTTTTGATTTTAATTATACAATTTGCTTTATTGACAAATAGTTCAAAGAATTTTTAAGTAAATATTTTTATGGCGCTATTTTTTTGTATTTCATAATTAGTTTATATTTAGAATGCACTTTTTTCAAACGTTTTTATAAGACATCTTAACATTAGTATTAGATGTAAATCTTAAAAGTCATACAAGACTTAAAGTGAGTATAAGACTATTTATAATTTTTGCATAATTCTTTTAAGACTTTGAAGTCTTAGTTTAAGAGTTAAAGGTACTAGTATAAGACTTTTAAGTTTTAGAATTTTTTAGCTTGAAGTCTTAGTATAAGGCTTTAAAGTCTAAGTATAAGACTTTGAAGTCTAAGTATAAGACTTCAAAAACTTTAACTAAAAATTCAAAGTCTTATAATAAGACTTCAAAAACTTTAACTAAAAATTCAAAGTCTTATACAAAGACTCCAAAGTCTTAACGTAAACTTCAAAATTTTATACTAGGACTTCGAAGTCTTATACTAAAATTGTATACTTAAACTACAAATTCTTATACTAAGTCGTTTACTAATATTTGACTTCTTAGTCTTTGTATAAGACTTTGAAGTCTTTTTATATGACTTTGAAGTCTTAGTATAAGACTTTGAAGTTTTAGTTTAAGACTTTGAAGAATTAGTTCGAAACCCTTAAGTCTTGTTTAAAGTCTTTGTATAGCACTAAAGCCTACATTATCAAAAATCTATGTTCACACCTAATACTAAGGCATGTATTAGGCAACGATATAAGATTTTTTAGTATAAGTACACATACGACTTTGATGTTTTGTACAAAGACTTAAAAGTCTGACTATTAGACTACAAAGTTTTATCATAAGTCTTCGCGAATGACTTTTAAGTCATGCTATACGATTTTTACTCTAAGTATAAGAATTTAAGGTATTGATATAAGAGCTTGAAAGCTCAAAAAAGCCTTTGGAAGCTATTTAGTCGGCTTAACGTTCTTAGTATAAATCTTACAAGTCTTTATAATTATTTTTTTAAAAGACTTTGTAGACTTCGTATAAGACATTCATATCTTAGTTTAAATCTTATCATAAGATTTTCTTATTTTTTGTAAAAAAAATTTTAACACAAAAACTTAAAAGATAACTCACACATAATACTTTGAAGCCATAGTTGAAAACTTCTTTTTTTGTTAGTAAAAGTCAAATTCTTGGAGTTTCTTAAGTGTGTAAAATAAAGTCTTTTGAAAGAAGATGTGATTTCATAGTACAGTATATAAGATAAATAATTAATATTGAAATAGTGGTTGGTTTGTTTTTTAAAACTAAAATTTTTAATGCAAGACAGTCTAAAACGCATCGCATTGCCAAAAATTACATTAAAAGCATCGGCAGTCAAAAATATTTTATAGTTTTGTTGTTGCTTTCTTCTCCATGGTTGAATTTATCAAACACTGAAACACAGAAATGTCAAATTAAGTTGGGCAAAAAGCCTGTCGTTAAGGTGTGATTCACAATTAACATCGTGCATTATGGTTGGACCACCCTTTATATATTCAATCATTTAAATACTACACAGAGAAAACCCCTGCCTAAATTATCATTGTAGTACATTGTACAAAACATGATGTGAAACCACTAAACGTTTGCGTTTAATGTACTCAATATTAGGTACAGTCGAACTCCCATAACTCGAACTTCTCTAACTCGAATTTTCTCTTACTCGAACCAATTTGATTGGCAGTAGCTCTAAAACAATAAACTGCATACAATTCTCCTTCCGTAACTCGAACTTCCATAACTCGAAATTCTCCATAACTCGAACCAAATACTCAAATTTGTATTCTATAACTCGAAGTTTTTTGCTTGTTTTGTTTATTTTGTTTATTTATTTCGCTTTCTTTTGCTTGTTTAGCTGGTTTGTATATTTTACTTTGCTCTTTTTTTCGGGGAAATCCCTTTTTGTATATGTTAAAATTATTTGTATGTGTTTATTTCATGGCAAGTAAACGTGTTTTATAATGTTTGTTGATGGAGGGAAATATAAGTTTATAAAAGAAGTCGAGGGTGGATTCAAGAAAAAGGAAGCAGACAATAAATATGGTGTCCCAGCTAGTACGGTCTCATAGATTTTTAAAAATATAGAATTAATTATCAACTCGTTTGAGTCAGTATCTCATCTCTTTAGTAAAATGATTAAGACCTAAATATACAAAATTATCGACATAGCAGTCCTCAATTGGTTTACAGCAGCTAGAAGTCAAACCATGCCGATATTTTACTTCATTGTAACTTGTTTATTACAAATACATACCTACATGCTTAGGTATGAAGCTTTCAAATAGTGCCTGTTTTAAACAAAAAATACAAAATGTACATAAGTTTGCAATTTATTCTCTTTTCAACAAGAAAATTCTGTAACTCGAAGTCTCCATAAGTCGAAGTTTTTTTTGGGATAATGGTGATTCGAGTTATGGAAGTTCGACTGTATTTTAAAAAGTTAACAAACATATTTGAAAAAATAGGTACAGTATCGGCCGAAACCGGTAGAGACCGGATTGTTCAGTCGACGACCAGCAAAAAAATCTTTCATATTGTCAAAAAATAAAAAGAAAGACTTGAATTCGCCAAGGCCCATCTCAACTGAAGTGTCCAAAAATCGAGGATTGTGCTGTTTTCTGCGAATCTAAGTTTAATTTAAAGGTATAAGACGGCAAAAGGCGTGTACGCAGACCAAATAGACAAAACGGTTAAATCTAAAATAATGCAAAGGCACTGTTAAGTATGGAGGCGGCAGCATAATGGTCTCGGGTTGTTTCTCTAGGCTAGGGATTGGGCCAATTCATAAGATTGATGGAAGTATAGATGCTGTAGGATCATTTTCGATTGTCCTTTTAATTAAGGCGTCTTCTTGTCGCGAAGTTTCACGTGGCCTTCCTCCAGAACGAGTAGATGTGCCACCAGTCTGCAAACAAATTTTTAATTAGCCTTGAAATAATTGATCTGTTGATTTCTAATTTTAAATTCACTTGATCTTAACCCAATCGAGAACTTATGGGAGATCGTTAACGAGGGTATTCATTAATTAATTACTACCCGATTAACTGACCGGTTAATTTAAAATTAGCTTTTTTCGATTAACGATTAAACCGGTTAATTTCAGTCGATTAACCGATTAACCGATGTAACAAAATATAAAAGTTTTTGTAAGTTTTTTCGGGATGTATCGGTAACTTTTGTACGGCCTGTGGCTGTTCTTCACCCCAGATGCGGCAGTTTTGCTTGTCTATATCCATTTAGCCAGAAATGAGCCTCATCGCTGAACACAATTTTTCGATAAAACAGTGGATTGCCATCGAGCTAAATTTTGATAATAAATTATAACGATTTGCAGTCCTTGCTCGTTTGTGAGTTTCTCCATGATGAAATGGCAGAGCATACACAATTACCAACCAGTGCTGACAGCCCGAAAAACTTAATTCATAAAAAATCACCCTTTAGTATTATAACATATTTTTTGTGTTTTTAATTATTTGGTTCGTCTCATATAGAAAAGGTATGTGTTAAGAAAATATTGTTTTTCATACAAACAAAGAAGATGTTCAGTGATCTTAATTTGAACCCATTTTTTGCCGACCGGTGACTAAAATTACAAGCACCTTACTCTTTTTTTTTCAATGTTTTTTATCTTCAACATCAATCAAGAAGAATATGGCGAAAAATGGGTTAAATAAGTGTTTGTTGCCAACACCTTTTTTCACGTACTTTTTATATGTATGTGTTTAGTTATTTGTTTGTTCTCATATCAGTCTTTCAACAGAATTTACCCAAACAATTCGAAGTGTTAAAAATTTTTAAAAAATAAAACAGGACTCTAATGTAATAATGAAATATTTTATATGTTCAGAAAAATCCTGGAGAAGGACTGAGAAATTAGATATTCTGTATTATGGGTTGCTTTCAATTTCTTCAATATCTACGATAAGTGAAAAAAAAAATTCCAAGTCAAGTTTTATCAAAACTAAAGCAAAGAATCGCTTAAATCCAAAACATTTAAACCAAATTAATTTTCTAAAAGATTTGTTTAATATGAAATCCTTAAACTACTGCAATAATTAATAAAATGATCTCACATTACTAATAAATGATATCTGTGGCATTTTGACAAAACACCTTAATTTAAAAAGTTGAAAAAAATGGTGTTAATCATACGAATTTTCATTCAAAAATCATTTTTGTTTACGTTTTTAAAATTGTGTATTATAAACAAAATTTTTCTTTAATTTTGGTTTAATTTATTATTCAATAAAAATTATTTTTTTACCGAGGTTTTTTTAAAAACTTTTTTGCTATCTTATCTCGACTTAAGATGTTTTGTCAAAATGCCACAGATATGTATTACATATTTATGAATTATTTTTTTGTTTGCTTTTTTTAGTTCAAGAATTATTATGTTTGTAATGTTATTGTTTAAGTAATAACTTTTTTACTAATAAACGCAAAATAATAAATAATTTATGCATTTGTATTTATTAAAATTCTTAATTTATGAAAAAACTGTATTAATCGGTTAACCGATCAAAAACAAAATTAACCGATTTTTAAACGATTAAACCAAAACATCGGTTAATTAATCGAGCGATTAACCGATAAAAGCAAAAGACCGATTAAATGAAAATCGTTAACTTAAAAATCAACCGAGAAAATTGCAAAATCAAAGAAAATGTATTGGAAGCCGCAAAAATAGCCAGGGAAGCAATTTTACCTGATATAATTAATAATATAATATCGAAATATTGATTTCAATATTTTTTTTTGTACTTTAAATTAAGGGTGCTTAAGTTTAGTCCGCTTATATTTGCGACTTAAAATTTTTTTTTGAATTTTAACTTTTTTTTTTTAAATTCTGAATTCCTTAAGCTTGTGTTTTTTAATAATGAAGATATAAATAAATAAAAAAATTAAAGAAAAAATTAATAATTTTGTTTTGGCCGATACTGTATGTGATGAAATCGATCGATTTCAAAACGATAGTTTCTAAAACGTGTGATAAATTTCATGTGATTTAAAAATACATTTCAGTATTATAGTTTTAATTTCTTGATTTATATATAGTTAAGCTAACTATATAATATAAAATTTTAAAGAATGGATAGGAAATAAGCAGAAAATGTATTTTAAATCAATTGTTTAAGATACTCAAAGATGCGGGTAGTGCACTCATTTTGCAGTTTCAACTCACACTTAGTGAAAGTGCAAAAATATTCAATCATTTTGTTGATGTTGAGTGATGAATTGAAAATTTGCAGCCTCACTAAACATAAGTGATAATGATGTTAAAAAATTTTACACTGAAAAAAAAATTGTTTGATTTAAAAAAACCAATCATCAGTTTATTGCCACTTTTTTCTTCACTCATTTGAGTGCAACTAAAAATGTTGCACTTAATTTAAAATCAAAAACTTTTTTTTCATGACTAAAGCCAATAATTATACCGTTATTGACAAAATTTCATTTTGTTTAATGTTCTTTGCTTATGCATATTCTCAAAAAAAATCAAAAACCATGCACTGACAAAGTTAGAGTTTTTAAATTTCAGTGAGACAATATTTTTATGCAGCTTTTTTGATTGCAAGTTCAAATTGTGCACTATTTGAATTGAGTGCAGATTTTTGCATTCAATCTGCGTTTAGTGATAGTGAAAAAATTTCCAAGATCACAAAATTTTTTTAGTGGTAGTTAAAAAAATGACAATCATCACTAAAGCTGGTAAAAAAGCGTGCAAGCTAATTTTTTTGCAGTTTTATTTCGTAATAGTGCACTGCTGATTTAAATCAAAATTAAGTGCACTACCCCCAACTAGGAAGATACTAAAAACGATATTTTTAATTCATTTAGTTTTCTAAATCTATTTTCATCATATACCTGAATATGTGAACTTAGAGAAAAATAATTTTTTTTATTTAAAGATTTTTTAAAACTTTTTTTTCGTAAAACACAAAAAATTGCCCTATATTTAAAAAATAAACTTGCACACAGAAAACAAATTGGTTGGGAAACGGTTGCAGTAATAATATATTGATCAAGTAACATGATTTATTATTGCAACTATTAAAAATGTATAGTTCTAACTGATTTTTAATTCTCTTGATTATTAAAACGTTGTTCTAGCTGAAATATGATTCCTTCAATTCTTTTATTAGTTGTGATAACTAATTTAATTTAGTTCTAAAAATTAGTACAAATGGTTAGAATCATAACCGAATTTAATATAGGGCAATACTGATTATTGGTCATTGCAATCAATAATTTGCTTTCGTCAATAAATTTTGTAATATAAATGTTTATTCATTTATTGCAGCTAATTTTTGATTGTTGGAATACTTTCAATTCGAGTACAACAAATGAAATTATAATTATTCGGAATTCACAACCAAAAAATAGTTAAAAGCCCCAATTGCTTACTAAATTTTCTGTCAAAACATTTGATAGATTAAAATAATTTCTAATTTTATATTTAAAAAATATCTTTGCGGTCAAAAATGGAAAATGTGCAAAAACTTAATAAATAGGGGTAAGCAATTTACGTATTCTTATAGGTATGAACATGTGCACGTGCATATGTATGTATGTATGTATTATTTGTTTATACCCTGCAAATTATATTGGACTACTTGATCCATTTTGATCCTGGGCTGGTCTAATGTAATGCAAGTATGGACCATGTCATTATTAAGAAGAGTTTGCAGTGAAACGACATGTCTTCGTTTTTCAACGACATGTTTTCGTTTTGGAACGATTTCAAAGCTAATCCTCTGGAGTATACCATGGAGTAGTTTTGAGACTTCTCCTTTGTAATGCAAACTGGGTTATATGGTCCTGCCCTAGGACATCGAACTGTAAAATAAGCCACTTTTTCCATTCATTGGGATTACATTTGGACAAGTCCTTGCCCCTTATGGGCTACATTTGACCGGTTGAAAAAAAAATATTGAAAACGACAATCAAATCTCTTGTTATGAACACCAATTATGTGTTAATTCAGTTGCAGCTATCATATATTCGGGTATAAGCACAGTTTTGTTTCTAATAATCATACTAACAACTAACAATCAGGGGTGTCATGGAAATCGAAAACGTAAAACGAAAGAATTTTAAGAGTCGTTTTTTAATAAGATTTCTGTAATAATAAAATTTTATTACAATTATTATACAAATAATGCTCTATTAAACAGAATTTTTTAACAAAAATTGTAAAAATTAGATTTAAAGTTTAATAAAAAAATCTGCCAAATTCTTTCGTTTTACGTTTTCGATTTCCATGACACCCCTGAATATCTGTTGTTATAACTGATAGTGTACTAAAATTCAAATGTTGCTATCAAAAATATTATGCTAAGCACCGAAATGTTCAGTAATTGTAACCGAATTGTGTGATAGTACATGCAACCGAAGAAATTCGATTGGCGCCAAATTCGGTTGTGATCACGAATCTGTTTTCTCTGTGTGCCCTATATTAAAAAAATAAACTATTCTAAGAACAAATTTTTTTATATACCAAAAAAAATTTTAGCAAATGCTTTTTTTCGTTAATCTAGCATAAGCTTTTTTGAGTGTATTGTGCGTATGATTAATATTTAACAAAAACTATTATTAATTATACACATCTCCCTTTTTTGTAGCGTTTTTCACAGTTACAATTTCCTGAATGCATAATATCCAATTCTTATTAAAGTTAATTAAAACAAATTAGAGTGCTATATTCGGCTGTGCCGAATCTTTAAAATCCTCCACCGACAGTTCGAATATCTCTATTTATTAATTATTTATCTTTATAAAAACAGACATCAGCATTAAAATTGGTTACGGCTTAGACCTATATTAAATTATTGACCGACAATATTGGGTAAAATATCTTGATTCGTAACAGTTTAAGCCGAACTTAAATGATTTTCCGGAGGGGAATTTACATTGGAGCCATGGGATCTAAGGTAAATTATGGACCGTATATCACAAAATTGCATGATATTTTTTCTGGCCATATGAAACTAAGTTGGAAGAAATTTTACCACAATAAATATATCTGCTATGGTTTTAGGCGTATTTAAATAATTTACCAGAGTGGGCTTTATATGGGGCCTATAGTTAATTATGGACCGATCATAACGAAATTTTTTAGTGCTATTTCTAGTCCTATAAAACTGTGAAGTATTCAATTTTATTCTGCTAGCATTATTTATTACGGTTTTAGGCGTACCAAAAATGTTTTCCGGGAGTAGGGTTTATATGGGGCCTAGGGTAAATTATGCACCGTCAAATATATCATATCATTCCGTGCATTTTTCCACCATTTATTTTAGTTTTTTTAACAAAACTATCAATTTTTTAAAGTGGTGGTTCCATATTTTGATATATAGCTCTGATCCTACTGAACCGATTTTGCTGGATCTTAATCCCAAACTGCTTAGGATAACTACAAGCGATTTGACACCCAGTTTGTTTATTTCTTTTGATTTTTTCGAAAGTGAGCGTGTTTTAAACAGACGGACAGACAGACGGACATGGCTACATCGACTTAGAATTAGTCAAGGAGCTAGAATATATATACTTTATGAGGTCTGAGATGAATAATGAAAAAGTTTCACACGGATTGACAAGGTTAGTATTTCTTCTTCACAACTTATTGTGGTAGAGGGTATAATAAATATTTACTTTTCTTGTCACTAAGAAAATTAATCATTTCTACAAAAAAAATCTGTTATTAAACGCTTAATTTAATAGTAAACTTTTGTAGCAAATACAAAAACTCAAAATAGTGCTACATTCACCTGTGCCAAACCATTAATATCCTTAGCCTAACGTTATGCAGCGTCTTTTACCACACACCCACTAACACACATTATCAACCTCAGTTAAAAAAATATGTTAAGTAAATTTTTTCGCTCAAAACTTATATCTCGAAAATTATGTATGTATTTGTTATGTGTACAAAAACACACATCAAAATTTTTTAGAGCAAAAATTAGAGATGATCGTAATTTTTTCCAATATCTCAGACATTTATAGACCGATTTGGCTGAATATGAATAGCAAAATTTAACGGAGCATTTGAGACAGAAACCTAGTCCTCATTATATCTAGAGTCATCGGAAACCCCTTTTAACAGACAAACGGACATCGTAAAATCAACTGCAAAAGAAATTATAAACGGAATCATAAACTTATATATATCCTTTCCACTTGTAGCGAGGCATATATGTAATTAATTTAATCGGAATTGCTTAACACAATTTTTCTTTGCGCTTTTGTTTCTATCTACGCAAAATTAATTACCGGTTTCTGTTATAAAAATAATCAAATCAAAACAATATTTAGAGAAAAAAAACCCTCCTCTTACACACATGCACACGTACACACCGCTTAACACATTTTCACACACAAACAAATAAAAACAATAAAATGTCCTTTCATTTCTCTAAATGGTCATTTATTATCTTGAATGTTTATAAATTTTAGCATTTAACATTTAACGGATACTTATGAATACATATGGATGGATATTGTTCGTGTTGACAAGCTAGAAAAATCGGGACAGACCAAGATGTAGTGGTTGGTTAGGAAGGACAAACTGAATGAGCGTAAATATTTAAGTGTGCTTGTGTTAGTGTAACAGCGCGTTAATGAGTTTGAATGCGTACAAAATTTATATAAATAGAAATGTGTAAGAGAGGTTGTGTGTGTGTGCGGTTAAAAATGTGAGCTAAACATCATTAAGGATTTACGCTTTGATTGATATCATTTGTCGTTGTTTTGGTTTTTTAATTTTTTACTTCTCATATAATTTGCGAAAAGATTTATATTTTACGTATTGTTTTAGTAACTGACATTTAACGTTCTTTGTAAAGAATTTTAAGGGAAATTAACTTGTTTAGTTTATTTGTAACAGAATTGAAATTGTTAATGAATTGTGGCCTAAACAATATCGATTTTGAGATCATAAGCACTAGACTGTATACAAGTGGTCATATATTGATATAGACTCTTAAACACAAATGAAAAGTTAAATAAAGTGAAATATTGTGCAGATTTAAAGAATTTTTAAAATAAAATTTATTTTAATCATCTACATCTATATATATATATATATATACATATAAATCGGCAAAGGCAAAACAGATAAGAACACTTTCCGTCTTTGTTTGTCAACCGATTTAAACAGAAAAAAACCATTTGAAAGGTTCTTGCTTACAGAAGTGCTCAACAGATATTTTATTAAAATCTGAGTGGTAAAAAGGGTAAAAACGGCTAAATTCGATAACATCATATCTACAAAATTAAAAGATACAAAAAAAAATCAATACTTATAGTTGTTCTTAAGAAAAATAAGCGGGCAGATGTCTGGTACTTTTTTGACATTCGGCCCATTAAGGTATTAAACGGGTATAATCTGTATTTTGAACTTCTTTGTCACCCGATCTATCTAATCTAAAAAAAACATATTTTCGGTACTTTTTTTAAATAGCCTTATCCCCTTTCATTGACATATACATATTAAATTATGGTCTCCGGCTACAGTATTAAAGTTGTTGATACTTTATTAGGCAGAAAAATTTTTGATGTTTTTGTTTAAACTTTGATATTGTTACAAGTAGAACTGTTGCCTATAATTCTTATTCGCTTAACAGTTTTATTTGTTTAATATCTTAAGTTTTTCTTAAATCTTTGGATGAGGTTCCCTGACGATCTGCCCTAAGCAACCAGTGAAATGCGCATAGAAATAGCTTATCCCATTAACAATAAATTTCAGTGTTTTTATCAAGAATAAAAATTGGGAATTTAGCACGAAAACCAAATCTTTATAAAAAAAAAAAAAAAAAAAAGGGTAAATACGGGAAATTAAATTAAATTTCGTCCTGAATGAATGAGAACCTATAAGATGAAAAATGTTGGTACTTTTTTGTTCTTGAACTGGTACTTTTTGAGTTTTCATTATATTGGTTTTCGAAACTTTAAATTAAACATGCATGGTCCTGAGTGAGTAAAAATCTTTAAGGAGGTTTTTTTGGTACTTTTTCGTTTTACAATTAGTACTTTTTAAACTTTCATTAATATTGAAACTAGAAACAAAATTAACAAGCAATGTCGTAAGTGGTTGAGAATCTACCTTGGTACCTTATTGCTCATCAGCTGGTACTTTTTTGATTATCGTTAGTATTAGACCTGTGTGAATGAGAATCCGTAAGAGGGAACTTTTTTTTGGTACTTTTTTGTTCTTAAACTGGAACTTTTCTAATTTTTATTTATACCAAACCTAGAAAAATAAAATTCAACATGCAGAGTTCAGAGTGATTAAAAGCCTATAAGAGGAGACTATTCGGTTTTTCAATTGGCACTTTCTGATTTTTTCATATTATTCAATTTACAAAAAAAAATTGAACATTCGCGGACTTAGTGGAAGTTAACCTTTGGACCGGTGGATGGTCCTTGACCCATTCGATACACTAAGACGGAAAAAACCAATGCTCGAAGCATGTTAATTAATTTATACTTATATGGGTAACTCCATGTCAAATCGAGCAAGCGTGGGACACGGCCAACCCCACTTTATTATTTATTGCGGAATTTAGATTTTTTTTTTAAGTTTACAATTACAATTACAAGCTAAACAAACAAGAGCTAACCTAAAAACGGTTTTCTGTTTTTTCGTAACAAGCACATTAAAATTATTTTTTAAGTTTATTTTTTAAAGGTTGCGAAAGAAAAAAAACATATATAAAAAAAGTAAAAGAAACACCTCCTTCAGAGTTTCAGGATTTTTAAAGAACGGTTTGAGGTATTATACCAAAAAAAATCAGCCAAATAAAAAATAGGTTTTTGACTTAGTCCGTTTTTAAAGTTTAATATTTTGCAAAAAAAAATTTTTTTTAATATATTGCTTGTAGCCCCAAGTATTCTCCTTAAAATTACATAAAAATCATCTTCATATGTCAAGTACTCTAAAAAAAAACATCCTTTAAAAGTGTTGAGGCTACAGCTTTCCTTTTGAAAAAGAAGGTTTGCTTAAAACATGTAGTGTATTATGTATGTATATGTAGTAATAAAATATCAATTTCCGAAATAAGACATCGTTCGCTTAACTAACATTTTAAACAAAAATAAATATAAAAAATAAATAAAAAATATGTCGAAGCTACAATTTTCAACATTAGCTACTTTTGCCTTTTGGCACAAATATGAATATTCAAAAAATAAACATGAGGAAACAACAAAAAGCTTTTATAAGAGAAGCTACTTTTAATAATTAAAGAAACATCGATCTTTTCTTCTAGACTTTTAAATGTACATATTTTCATTGTATGTTGACAATTTTAATTTGTTGTTTGTTAATTTTGAATCAATTAAATTTACTACACAACATTTTAAAATAAGAGATTAAGTTTATTTGAATTTAATATTAGAAAATATTTTTTTGGTTTCAATAAAAATCTTAAGCTTTCATGTTTTGAAATGTGTTGCCTTAGTTAAAGATCTAGTAACATATTTTCCTTAATACATGTTTTGGTTCAATGTAGGGTACACTCAAATATTCTTACTGTTGCAAAGCACTTTTAATTGTTTATTCCCATTCATTTATACGGAAATGTTGATTGTTACTAAATATTATGCCTACAAATTTAGTTAGTAGGCGATAACAATGTGTTTAACGTTTAATACGATTCCATATAGACACAAACTCTTACGCACCATCATTTCTGCCAACATAAATTTACAATCCAGCAACAATTTCTATATGCTCATATTCACATGATACCATCTGTTAGTAGCGCTAATGATGCCAAACAAACACACACATATATTGTACAGTGCTGACGTATACTTAGACAGGATGTATATCTATGTATATTCACATTCCTCAACGTGTTATGTGATAACGGTTTAATAATGCTGGCGCATATGAATGTATGAGTTTGCATTTGTGTGAATTGTATTTCCGTTTTTATTTATATCGAACAACGTAAAATTTTTTTTTATTTCCTTGATTTCATGTTAATCTGCCTGCCTATTTTGCCTTTAAAATAATATCAGTTTGCTAATGATAATGTTTGCAGAAGTTGAGTTGTATCGACAGCCATATCGACCATAATGGATTTGAAAATGACAAGTGAATGATGAATGTTGAGTACGAAGTCGTAGCTGCGTTAAACTTAAACGGTTGAATGCATTTTATTTGTTTGTTCATTTGCTATTTAAGCGAAGTAATAGGGGCGTTTTTTTAATTTTTTTTTTTTTTTTTTTTTTTTGGAAAATGTGAAAAAAGCAAAGGTGTGCGATCAATAATAAGATAAAAGTGTTTCATTTGAAGTTTTATTAATTTATAAGGGATTTTTTTAATAGGTTTTAATTGATAAATAGTTAAACAAAAAAAATTTTATCGAATAAATTAATGTTTCTTTATGAAATCTAGATATAAAATTTAATATTAAATATTAATTCAAATAGAATATGGGAATTATTTCTTTTCCATAAATTGCTTTTATTATAGTACATCTTATTGCCTCAATATTTACATACATTTAGCAAAATACGCACCATGTTTTTTGCTTTGTAATTTACAATACAACCATATTTTATTTCAAAAGCAGAGATTATAAAGTTTTTTGGCAATAAAGTGAATTGTTTGGAATCTTAATAACTGTTGCGCCATATTACAATTAATAACATAAATTTGAAAAATAATAATAATAACAAAAAATTAAATATATAATACTTACCCAATAATACTTGATTAATTTAAAACTTGCAAACTCCAACTCTGGCTAAATATGTAAAACTAACTGTATTGCTGAATGTAAAACAAATACAGAAAAAAATTAGCATCTTTTGTATATAATAATAAATAAAAAGATTACTTGCGAAGTGAATTTTAAGCAAACAAGTGGTAGTGTATTTTGTGAAATTTTTTAAGTGCCCAAATCAATAAATAAATTCTAAAGATCTTAAATACTATTAAGACAAAACAATGACCTAAAACAAAATCGAGCGACATTGCAAATACGAAATCAACACAATTCTGTTTGAAATTTTCTGTTTGATTTTAATTCAGTTCTAAAAACAATTTTTTAGTAAATTACATATGGGGAATTCACAAGGTGGTCATAAAGTCATATGTCATAAAATAATAACAATAATTTATATTTCTACTGTGTAGTTATGACAAAACAATACAGCAGAAAAAAAAATTTTATTTTTTGAGAACTTTTTTTGTTTGCAACACAACAATAACTTTTTTAAGCTGTTGTAAAATTGTATAATATTATGGCGGTATGACCTTGTGAATCCCCCAATAGTTTTAATCAAATAAGACATCACTTTCTTAAAATAAGTCTAAATTTTTTAAGTATAAGATATACATAGTTATATTAAAACTTTAACTGAGTATAAAACTAAATCTTAGTTTGGGTAATAAAAAGAAGTCTTAAGCTTATCCCAGCAAAAACTTGGTAATGACTTGCATTTACTGAACCACTTACTTTTCAATGCCTACTTCATACCATCTGCATTACATGGAAGTAGTTTAGTAATGGCTGGCATATAATCTGATACATAAGTACTTGTTTGTGTTATTCAAATCTATTTTTGTATTAAATTGAAACAATTTTTAATAAATTTGAATATGAAAAATGTAAATACCTAATTGATTTTGATATATATTTTAATATTGAAATTTGATTAAAAACTTGCTATTGTGGTCTCAACCAGACGATATTTTAACGATATCGTCTAGGTGATATAAATTATAACATATGATATCGATATTGTATCATAAACTTAATGACTTCCTTAACCCCCTATTAAGTCCCTATTTGTAAGCGAGGCTGGTAAGTACTTGCCTCCAATGACATAACCTTGTTAAAATAATAAGTTAAAATGCCAATGTAGAAGTAGTAAAGAGTAGTTATATCAGCTTTTTAACGCATTACTTTGCAATGTAAGTTTTTGCTGGGATAATACACGGAATGTAAAAAGCCACATGCGCATGTGCTTCTGACGTAATTTGGTCGTCACCACACAACACGAACTGGCTATTATGGCTTTGTAGTGACGTCAAAATTACGTCAGAACCACATGCGCATGTGGCTTTTTACATTCCGTGTACTATAGGCTTTATTAGTATAAGACTATTTTGTGTCAATAAATTATAAAATTGTCTTTGTATTTTACGAAATTTTTTTTTTATAATACAAAGTTCTTTTATTTTATCACAAAGTTGTCTCAGTATAAAACAAATTAGTTGCCACTGGCTTAGTGTAAAATAAAGTTAGCTAAGTATAAGACAAAATTTTCTTATTATAAGATAAAATTCTTTCATTAAAAGAGTAAGATTTAACTTTACAAATAATATTATTTAGTTATATGCAATAAGACATACATACTCTTAACAAGTTTTATGAAAAAAAAAAATTAACATTTCAAGTGCCACGGCATTCCCTTACTACGAAGCAGGTTTTTAAGGAAGAATACTAAAAACTAACTGTAACAAAACATTTAGTGTGTAAAGCTGATAGCTACACTCACTAGTTTTTTATGATTTGAATAAAGCGCTTTTTGTGTCAAAAATGTATTGCAGCAAAGTGGAAACTCACCATATTAAATTCATGCCTTCCGTAAGCGATGTGGTAAGCGAAACTCATTTCTCCCTTTCAAACCTGCTGCGTTGGAAGCTCAATTTTTTATAGGTGGGATGTTTTAAAATATGAAAGTTTTAAATTTATTTTGATAACTATTAACCATAAAATGTTCAAAAACAAGTGACTTTTATTTTGAGGACTAGTTTAACATATTATGGTTGCCGTTAACAATGTAAATTGAATCAAAGCAACAACAAATAAATTTTGTTTTTGTAAAAAATAATTTGCCGTCATACAACACGCTCTCAAAGTTAATGATTTTGCGTAAAGTTGTAACAATTACACAGAAAAAATTATTGCTGAATTATTTTCAAACAAACGCTTGTTTGAAAATTTTTTTAATTTCTACGAATTTTTTTAATGATTCAATTAATATTTTTGTTTGGTTTTTATGTAACCAACAAAAATGTTGACAACTATTCAAAATTATAATATACGCATTTTTGGTTTCAAGTTTTCATAATTTTGTATGAAATACTTAACGCTCTTTAATGTTGTCGTTTTTTTTTTGCATATTTTTATTTGATCGTAAGCAACACTTCTTTATGTGAAATATAAGAACAACAAAAAACACATACAGTCTATATTTGGACGCTTTAAAAAAGTACAACAAAAAGAAAGATGTAAAAAAAAACAAAAACGTAAAAAACGTCTCACTCTTTTTAAACAACAGAACAATAACAACAACATTAAAGAAACCAAATAAATTTTTGGTTGGTTTCAAAGTAGGTAAAAAAGAATGAAAAAACCCCGTATTAAATTTTTTAAAACTGTTTAGTTAAATTCCTACATCAAATACAAAAATAGATTGAAGATAGGTCGGTCTGCTGCCGTTTTTTGGTTACATTTCTTCTTCTTTAGCCGAGGAAAGAATACAACAACAGTGAGACGACTTGGTTCAAAAATTATTTCAACAAAAAAATGTGTCTCAAAGCCAGCCGCCGCTCTGCTCTGCCATCATCTTCTCCTGAATTTCAGTAAACTTTCTGTTTGAATCAGTTAAATTATTTGTTTGAAAAAATCAATGTTTTTTTCAATAAGCGAAATGCAAATAAATTGTTTGAATATGCAAATTTGTTTATAGGACCGATTTCAGGCAAAAAATGTTTTGATTCTACAGATTTTTTGCTTGAATTGGAAAAATAATTTTTTCTGTGTAGTACAAACTTAGTTTTTTTCAACATTTTTTGATTATTTTTCCTTAAAATAAGTTGAATATGGAGAATGACTCTGACGGTAAGTACTTTAATTATTTAATAATAAACTTTAAAAAAAAGAACTAGTGGTTAAAAAAAAATGAGCTGTTTCATGCAGCCTGAAATATTTTTGTGTTTTCAAAAATTTTGATGTTTATGTGAACTTGCAAAATTTTGGTATGATTTGGCAAGCATTAAACTAAAAAATCTTAAAAGGTGGGAATGTGGGAATGTGGACCGTTCTTTTCAGTATGTTTCGTTTTAAACTTTTTGGCATATTTTTAGAAAATTGTTTTTTTTCCAGGCCACTATTACTTTAAAAATTCTGATCTTTGGCAAATTTGGCTTAAAGGGAAAACGAAAGAAAAAAAGCAAGAATTAGTTTTTAACTATGTGAGAAAAATAATACAAATTGTTCAAATTTCCGATTAATATATTTAAAACAAATTCGTAGTTTTTGCAAAAATTTACATGTTAATTGGGAAAAGTGCTTTAGAAGGCTAAATTACTTTCAAAAAAAACATCCAACTTTTTATATAATAAAATGAAAATAAAAAATAATAAAATAAAATATATAAGGTAAATAAGCATTGTGGTTATTTTGTTGAACTATTTTTGGTTTTTAATCAAATTAAATTTTCATTAAATTATTTTTTATGAAGAAAGGAATTTTACAACATGAAAATTAATTAAAATGTTATTAATAATTTTTCACTCTTGACTGCCGCTGGGCTCGCGAACCCAGGCTTTTACGGACAGGTTACCCTTACATGTTTCAACTGCAACCACTCAATCTCTTCAGTGGATCAATGAAACCTGTTTCATTAAAATGTATTTAATGAAACATTACATTAGATCTATGAATGTTATTCATTGGATGAATACTTTCAAAAAAGTAAAAATTTTTCTTTTTTTAATCAAAGTTGTTCGTAATCAACTTTTTTTTTAACCAGAGTCGCTTGGCGGGAATCGATCCCGCAACCTCGGCTCTGATAGACTTTTTTTATTTTATTTTTATTTAATTTTTTTTTTTAATCAAAGTTGTTCTTAATTCAACTTTTTTTTTTAACCAAAGTCGCTGGCGGGAATCGATCCCGCAACCTCGGCGCTGATAGACTAGCTCACTACCAGCTAGCCTACTGGGGCAGTGTAGTTTTTGAATAAAAAAACTATGTTTTTTGCCATTACTTAATTAAGAGCGTAAATATGAGATTAAATTGTCATAACATAACAAAAATAACAACGTTGATTTTTTTTTGCTAACGCATAATAAAAAAAGATCACATAAAGAGAGAACAAGCTTTTTCGTATACATCATTTGGTTGACAACAGTTTAAAATAAGGGTATGTTTTTTTTAAAGGAAAACATTTATTTGTTCATCACTTAGTACATACTATATATATTTAGATATGTACATTAGCGTGGCCGTTAGTTGTATGGAGAACTTTTTTTTTTTGATTTCTTATACTCTCCCCCTCCAAATCGGTTCAGTTTTATGTAAAAAAAAATACAAAAAAATTTCGTAGCGATAAGTTGTGTTTTAGGGAGGGCGTCCGCCCCTCAAAGTTTGCCATCAAGCCATTTATTCAAATGTAATTTGTTTGCGTATGACTATCTTCTAAAAACAACATTTTACAAGAATATGATATATGGCAATATTTTAGCTCTTCTAGTCAACAACATAAGCCTCCAAGAAAGTTTTTTGCTAAGACTAATATCTTAGAAAATAATTAAGAAAATAACAACAAAATACCAAACATTTTATATACGTTTTAAATATATAAAAAGGCGATTTAATGTCAAGTGACACAATTTTGAAATCGATGTCTTCCGATTTGGATGAAATTTACACCAAGGTTAGTCCTATTTGATAGTAGTTTACACACAAATTTTCAACAAGATCGGTCAAAATGTTTCAGAGGTAGAGGGGGTCAAAGTTTGCCATACAGGTGTTCTTTCTCATCCATGTAATTTATTACCTATTGGTGTTAGCAAAATTTGTCCCAAGTAGCTTAGATAGCTATTTAATCAATCTTTTTTAAAAATATTTTTTTGTTTTTTTTTTTAAATTTTTTAATTTTTTTTTTTAAATTTAAAACTTTTTTTTTTATTTTTTTTAGCCAAGTGTTAAATTTAAAAAAAAAAAATTTTAAAAATTTTTTAAAAAAACAAAAAAAAATTTTTTAAAAAGTTTGATCAAAAAGCTATCTAAGCTACTTGGGACAAATTTTGCTTACACCAATAGGTAATAAATTACATGGATGAGAAAGAACACCTGTATGGCCAAAATGTCAAAATTTGACCCTCTCTAACTTAGAAACTTTTTGACCGATCTTGTTGAAAATTTGTGTCTAAGCTACTATCTAATAGTACTAAAATTGGTGTAAATTTCATTTAAGTCGAAAGACATCTATTTCAAAATTGGGTCACTTGACATTAAATCCCCCTTTTATATATATAAAACGTATATAAAATGTTTGGTATTTTGTTTTTATTTTCTTAATTATTTTCTAAAATATGATTTAAGCATAAAACTTTCTTAGAGGCTTATGTTGTTGACTAGAAGAGCTAAAATATTGCCATATATCATATTCTTGTAAAATGTTGTTTTTAGAAGATAGTCATACGCAAACAAATTACATTTGAATAAATGGCTTGATGGCAAACTTTGAGGGGCGGACGCCCTCCCTAAAACACAACTTATCGCTACGAAATTTTTTTGTATTTTTTTTTACATAAAACTGAACCGATTTAGTGGGGGAGAATATAAGAAATCAAAATAAAAAAAATAACGGCCACCCTAATGTACATATTAAAAAAAAACTAAAAACATACATATTTATGAAAAGTTTTTGTTTCTTTACTATAATGACATTTTTCATTGTCATAATGAAAATTTAAATTTATGAAAACATGCTTTTTCGAAATATTTGTTTACTTTTAATTATTGAGACTATAGAGTAATTTGAATGTAAATATGTTGCTTTTATAAAAAAATTTTTGATTTCATAAATTTAATGGCAAATTACATTAGATGTATGAAATAATTAAATCTTACATTTTTCAATTTACAATTAAACATATTTTTAAGGAAACTATAATTTTGTATTAATTTATGAATATAGTTATGTTTGTATATTGTTTTTTATGTTCCCAATTAAAATTTTCTGTTTAACTTGGACAAACATTAGTTTTCATATATCCAATGAAAATTTTTAAAGTAATTACGAAATCCAATTAATCGATCTTAACGAAAATACTTCATTATAACTACGAAATTCCATTTGGAAACTGAAAAATTTCATTTAACCAGTGAAATTTTTTTTATGAAAATGATTCATTAAATATATGAAGCAGTTTTCTTTCAGTGTAGAAACCAAATTTTATTTATCGTGAAAAAAGTAATGTTAAAAACATCAATAGTTTGTTTGTTGCAACTGCGGCAACCATTGTATGTTTTTTTTACCATTCCTCAAGCACGTTTTTTCTCTACGTGTACTTTTATGTTTATTTTTCTAAACTGCGGTTTTGTTTACAAAATGTTTTTTGTTTTTTTTTTTCTATTATCAAAAACATCCAACCGCATGTATTATGATGTTTTGTGCAATAAAAAAATTTAACTTATGATTTATGGTCATCTACTGGACTTTGATATAATTTATTTATAAACAATTTCAGAAAATTAAATAATTTGGGTTTTTAAATTAATTTGTGCATCAGAAAGGCAAATGTAAAAACTAAATTTTTCTGTTTACAGAAAAACACTGCAATATATTTTACTAAATAAAAAAAAAAATTGAATTCACGTACTGCTGGAATGAACTATTTCTAGTTAGTTCTCCTTATGTAATCCAAATTAAGTTGACAACTTAAGGCGTCTAAAAGTATACTAAAATAAATTTTTCTTTTTTTATTTTATCATAAAAATATGCTTAAATATGCCACAAAATATAGAAAGGAAAGAATTTAAAACAAAATTTGTGCATGTTTTGGAGCGGAATATACAAAAATGTAGACAGTAGAAAAATAATTTTTACTTACATACTTTTTTAAAAGACCTACTTACATACATGCTTATATTTTTAAAAGTTAATAAGAAAAATTAAATTACAAATAACAGCATGTTGTTCTCCAAAAGTTTTTTAAGATGACAAAAGTTTTTATTTGTGTTTATAAATGTCTGTTTAAAAAATATGTGAAAACGAAGAATTTTATTAAATGAAGGATTTTTTGTTTATTTATATTCTCCACCACTAGTCATGAATAAGGGTATACTAAGTTTATCAATCCGTACGAAACTTTTTTAATATTCGTCTAATACCACATAAAGTATATGTATTCTGGGTCCTTCTGGGTTATTCTAAATCGATTTAGCCATGTCTCACGCTCCCACGCTCACTTTCGAAAAAGTCAATAGAAAAAAACTATATTTGTGTCAAATTCTTTCTTGATCCCTTAAGCAGTTCGGTATTAAAGCCGAGCACAATCGGTTTAGTGGAAAAAAATTTTGAAGCCAAATGTAAAACAACCTCCCTTAAAAAATTTTTATTTTTGTTACAAAAAGGAGCATAAATTGGTTACATTTTTATTTATTTATTTATTTATTAAAGTCTATGGAATAATCCTTACAGACTAATTTAAATACAATTTATACAAAATATAATTCAGAAATTACAAATAATTTAACAAAAATCAAATATAAATGAAATTTTTACATATGAAAATTAAAATATAATAAATGTTTTAGGTTATTGTATTTAAGTGTAATATAATATCTCTTTTCACGATTTCCAAACTTTTATTAAAATCTATAAATGGATACAATAAATTGAATTCATCACAGATTCTGCGAAATGGATCAAAATTAGCATAGTTTGTGCTGTAATATTTTATGCTTAGGATATTGTAATTTCTTAATGATCGAAAAGAAATATGTAAATTTATTTTGCTAAGAAGAAATTCGGAATGAAGACTACCGTTTATTAGTTTTAACAAAAAAGTAACATTTAACATATGTCTACGACTTTTTAATGTCGGCCACTTAATAAGGGCAAGGCGATGTTCGTATGATGGCAACCTTATGTTAGGGTTCCAACGCAAACCACGAAGACAAAACAACAGAAACTGCTTTTGAACTGACTCAATTCTGTTAGAGTGAACTTGATATTGAGGGTCCCAAACAACAGATCCATATTCGAGAATTGGTCAAACTAAGGTAGTAAACAATTGCTTTGTTGTATATGGATCGGAAAACTCCTTAGCCCAACGTTTTATGAATCCAAGTACTCCAGTAGCCTTATTGACTGTTAACAATATGTGGCTTTTAAAGTCTAATTGGGTATCCAAAAGTACGCCAAGATCATTAAAATTATCAACCAAATCTAGAACTATATTATTCATAATATAGCTACCATTTATTGGACTTGATCTTGTAAAAATCATATATTTACATTTTTTCGCATTAAGATCCATTAAGTTAATGCTACACCAGGTAATTAAATTATTAATATCATTCTGCAAAAGAACTTGCTGATCAGAGTTGTTGAAGGAAATAAATAGTTTCACATCATCTGCATACATTAAAGTTTTTGAGTGTTTAATTGCAGAAGGAAGATCATTTATAAATAGTGTAAATAGGAGGGGCCCTAGGTGACTACCCTGAGGAACACCTGATATTACATTTATACATTTTGAATATGAATGACGAAATTTAACAGATTGTGTTCTGCCTTTTAAGTATGAACCAAGCCATTTAAGAAGCGATAAACTAAAACCCATCCGATCAAGCTTAAACAGCAAAAGATCATGATTAACTTTATCAAACGCCTTACTAAAATCGTTATATATAACATCCGATTGCATGCCATTAACAAACCCTTCATTTACCCAAGTTGTCAACTCTAGAAGATTCGTAGCTGTAGAGCATGATTTACGAAATCCATGTTGTGTTGGAGATAATATAGATGATGCGTGATGCGACAGTGTATCATATATAAGTTTTTCAAATAATTTTGGTATAACACTTAATTTAGCTATGCCTCTATAATTTGAAATATTAGCTTTAGATCCAGATTTAAACAGTGGAATTATAAACGATTCTTTCCAAATTGAAGGAAAATAACCCGTCTTAAGAGATATATTATATATATGAGTCAATGGAATGTATAATATTTGTGAGCATTGCTTTAAAATACAGCTGGGAACGCCGTCTGGGCCAGCAACGTTTGAGGATTTTAGCTTAGCTAGGGCATTTAAGACGGTTTGTTGGCTAATGGCTGGTATAAAAAAAGTTGTGGATTCAAGGATTGTGTACGAAAAGTGATAGTTAAAGGATGACGAAGAGTAAGTTGATGCAAAAAAGTCAGCAAACATATTACTAATGGACTTATCGTCCGAAGATTCTGAATCACCATATTTCATAATCGAAGGATATTCAGCCGATCGTCTTTTAGAATTAACGAAATTATAAAATGATTTTGGATCCTTTTTGAAATTATTTCTTATTTTATCCAAATAGTTTTTATAAGCTAATTGATTAGCAATATTATATTCAGATCTTGATATTGAGTACTTTGCATAACACAACAACGTTCCATATTTTTTATAACTTTTATACAATTTATTTTTCCTGTTTTTAAGCCGAGATATGAATTTTGTGTTCCAGGGGGGACTATTAGCTTTAGAAGAAAACACTCTAGGTACCGATGCCAAAAAACATTCATTAAGTATATGGTAAAATGTCTTTAAACAGAGGTCCAAATCATTTTTACAATTGTTTAGTACACCTATCCAATCAATTTGAGATATTTGACATTGAAGGTTCTCGTAATTTGTACGTTTAAAACAAAATATTTTATTGCGCTGAGATGTGTTTTTCTTCTGAATAGGATAGGAGCACATAATGCATCAGAACCATTTAATTTTGCAAAAATGTGGTCATAACGAATCATGCTGTCACAGTTAAATTCAGTCTGCCATAGTTTCGTAAGATCGGTCAATAACTAACCTTTCTTAGAAATCTGTATTATTATATTGAAATTTTGTTTAATTTCGGTTTCTTTTATACCTAATGTTTGGTCAATATTTGGTTGGAAAAAATGATATGCAATATCATAATCATTAAAATAAGCATATATAAAATATTTTGGTTTTGCAGTCAGAAACTTGGACAAACCGTGGACACCGACAATGTTTTGCATATTCTTGATTCGCATTTAGATTTTTTTCAAATTAGGTGCAGTGAGCGCGAACAAGCGGAGCGTGCTCACCAAGATTTGTTGAAAATTGAAAGAATTTATCAAGGATTTTTAGACAAAAGCATGCTGGGAAAATATTGCTGGACTCTAATAGTATGTTCACATTTGGCTTCTTAAACGCGTTTAAGCAGTTCGAACGTGATTAAGCTCTAATCACTTCAAAATCGAGATGATTACCCATACATTGAAGTGATTTGTTAATCACTTCAAATTGACATGATTACAACTAAATCACTTCATAAATCACATAGAATCCACTGAACATACCTCAAATGTAGAATCGCCAACATGATCACAATGTCATCATTAAAATGATAAAAATAATCTTCTAATAACTTTATAAAAGTGTTTTTATCCATTTTTAATACTTTAAAGAAATATAAATTTGTTTGTTGTTTTTTTGTGTGTCTGTTGTGTGTTTTTTTTTTCTTAATCATCTGTCATCTTAATGATTTCAAATGTAATGTGAACGGCTTTGATTAGCTAAATCAACATTTTGCTTAAACGCGTTTAAACACCTTAGTGTGAACTTAGCATAATACGTGAAACCGAACAAACAAAATATAAACAACGTTCAAATAACGCCATTCACTTTTGAAAATTCATTGATTTTTAAATAAACTAGTGATTTTTTTAAGTAAGAAACGAATAAAAACATTTTTTTGTATTTCGATAAGCTGACGTGATAGAGAAAAGCCAATTACAGGTTCAAGTTCAGCCCACCAAATTACCCTAGGAAAGATATTTGGTTTCTCTAGTCCAAAACCTTGTTGGGTAGTTTTAATTTTTATATTTTTTTTTTACACATAGCTGTTTTGTTTTGGAGAAAGAATAACTTTTTTATTGAAACTTATTTATTTAAGGCTAGTTTACACGGTAATACATTGTATTACGACATGATGTTTAATGAGAAAAATCATATAATGTAAAAGCAAAATGTTTTGAATAAGAGAGAATACGAATACAAAATCTGACAAGCGGTCGGTAAATGGTTTTTTTCTAAACCATTTTAGAAACTTTTGTATTCTCATCACGCCAGAGGTGTATTTTAACAACCTATATTGAAGGTGGTGACATTTTTATACAATTACAAAAATAACTAAAATCAACTGAGGAAATTTTCATGTTATATATATATATATATGATTTCCTTTAACTCCTACTGTAGCATAGGGCGTCGAATTTTCATGTTGTTTTTGTAAAAATTTAAAACTGCAACCATCTGCTTTTTTGTTATTATTTTTGGTTTAACTTAAACCATCCGTGTAAATATGGAATATACTCACAACAGACTTTTATTTTTTTAATTCAAATACGGAGAGAATTTCGTATTATTTTGATTCTACAAAGTCGTAATGCATTGTATTACCGTGTAAACTAGCCTCAAGCAATATCTGTGTTAAAATTTTTATTTGGAGAGTTAAATAAAGAACAATTTAACAGTTTAAGGACTTTAGAACTTTAGGGAATTGGAACTTTCGAAAAATTATGAAATACCTGCAGATAAAGTTATCATTCCAACTAGATAAGATACAGATGTTGAATCCGATAAGTCGGACATAGAAATAAATTGGATCTTGGAAGAACTTAGGAAGATTGCCTCGTCTAATCATGACGAAAATGATGCGAAACGCCGCTGTTTCATTAAAATGTATTTAATGAAACATTACATTATATCTATGAATATTATTCATTTGATGAATACTTTCAAAACAGTAAAAGAAAAAAATTTTTTTTTTATTTTATTTTATTTATTTTTTTTTTTTTTTTTTTTTTGTGCAATTTGATTGACCTCTTAATTAAAACTTATTTTGTGCTTATGTACTATGTACTAATTTATTTTTAAATTTTTTTATTTTTTTAAAAGTTATTTTTTAACTATTATTAAGTAGAAATTTGTAAGCTGATTACGGCCAATAGGCTAGGCTACTAAAATTTAATAAATAAATTAAATTAATTCCCTAAACTAATCCCGCGAAGCTCTACGCTTGTCTAGCTAGCCTACCGCTAGCTTGCCTACCGGGGCAGAGTAGTTTTTGAAAAAAAAAACTATGTTCTTTGCCATTAATCAATAAAGAGCATAAATATGAGATTAAATTGTCCATAGCAACAATAACAACGTTGATTTTTTTGCTAACGCATAATAAAAAAAGACCACATTAAGAGAGAACAAGCTTTTTCGTATACATCATTTGGTTGACAACAGTTTAAAATAAGGGTGTGTTTTTTAAAGGAGAACATTTGTTTGTTCATTACTTATTTAATAAGTCTTATATGAAGGTAGGTATGTAGATATTAAAGAAAACTAAAAACATACACATTTATTGATTGAAAGGTTTTGTTTCATTACTATAATGACATTTTTCATTGTCATAATGAAAATTTAAATTTATGAAAACATGCTTTTTCGAAATATTTTTATACTTTTAAATATTGAGACTATAGAGTTATTTTAATGTTAAAAATAATTTTTTTTTTTTTCAATTATTGAAACATGTTGCTGTTATAAAAATATTTTTGATTTCATAAATTGAATGGCGTTTACATTAGATGTATGTAATAATTAAATCTTACATTTTTAAATTATAAATAAAAATTTTTTGTTTAACTTGGACAAACTTAAGTTTTCATATATCCAATGAAAATTGTTAACGTAATTACGAAATGCAATGAAGCGATTTTAACAAAGATACTTCATTATAACAATGAAATTCCATTTATTCCATCACTTAACCAATGAAAATTTTTTTATAAAAACGATTCAATAAATATATGAAGCATTTTTCTTTCAGTGTAGAAGTGAAGACACCATTTATTTTTACTGGATCACGAGATCAGTCGCTTTAACGCAATATTCCTTGGCAACTTATTCAAAAGCATAAGCATACTCAAAGAACTGCAGAAACTGGAGCAACAAAAGCGTTATACGAAAATCGTGTTTCCAAGAAATTGAATTTTTGAAGTTAGCCACAGCTTTTAATGAAACATCAAGGCATATTCGACAGCTTGCAGACAAAAATATGTTCTCTTATATAATGCTGAAGTTTCTCTCCACCCATACAAACGGTTTTTTTTATAACAAATAAATTCAAAAATATGTATAGTACTCAAAGTTTTTCTTGGGATTCTAAAAATTTATTAACAAGGTTTGGTTTAAATGTGCTTTATTTATTTATTGTTGATGGGATAAGCTATTTCTATACTTAGACCAAATCGTCAGGAAACTGCACCCAAAGATTTTAGAAAAGATATTAAACAAATAAAACTGTAAAGCGAATAAGAATTTTAAGCAACAGTTGTACTTGTAACAATATCAAAGCTTAAACAAAAACAACAACAATAAACAGTGAGTTTAGCTTTTCTTACATTATTTTAAAGTTTTTTTTAAACTTATTCTTTAAATTAAACCAAGACAAGAATAGTACTCTATTTTTTTATGAATTTTGATGTATTGCCAATTTGTTAGTCGAGTGCCCACTTGCATCTTAAGTTGCCGGATGAAAACACAAATTACCAAATTGTTTCCGCGAAGTCCCTGAAGAAATCATGTATCTTAGACAAATAGGGCCATGTATTTAAAATTTGATTACACAATTCCAAAAAAAGTTCTGGCTGGGTAATTCCATGTCAAAATGATCAAGAGTGGGACACGACCCCTTCCGATTTGAATGAAATTTGGTGAGAAGGTTCCTTTTATCTTATAAGGAACATATATGAACCAAAAAAAATTTAAAAATGTTTCTTTGAAAAGCTATGCCATATTCAAAATGTCATAATATCGCCGAATTAGCCGAATGTGTTGAGCTTATTTCTTCAATATCTGGAAAACTTTTTTACATACGAAGATGATTGTAATGTAATTTGAAAGAGAAAATAAGTTTTTGACTTACTCCGTTTTTTAAATTTAATATTTTGCAGATATTACATTTTTTTTCAATATGTATATTGTTTGTTTATTATTTTCTTTAAAATGACATAAAAATCATTTTCGTATGTAAAGTACTTTTCGAGATATTTAAGAAATAAACTCAAGACATTCGGCTAATTCGGCGAAATTATGACATTTTGAATATGACATAACTTTCGAAAAAAAATGGAATTACCCGGCTATAAATAATTTTGGGGAAAACTAAAAGAATGTATTTAGTATATTAAAAACAGAACATTAAAATGTTTAAAAAATAGTAAATAGAGAGCTAATGATTTAAATTATCATTTTATGTGATGTCATCTTAATGCATATATATTTTTTTTAGTGATTGCAGAGTTCGATATTTTGATCTTTCTATTTAAAGTTTCTTAGTGCATCCAGAGAAAAAATATTTTAAAACGAAAAATTGTTATTGTTAGGACCCTTGCTGTTTATGAGTTACCTTAATGATATTAATAATATTGGACTAAATGGCAAAATTGTAATATTTGCTGATGAGATTTCTCTCTTTTATCCATATAAGCAGGACTAAGTACTCAAAATTCAAATGGAAAGAGACTCGGCATTTTTGAGTTCTTCTACACTTCAGGAAGATATAACTCTTTTAATTTTTTTAATATTTCACAAAAATAACACACTTTTTTTTCATTTAATTTATTTATTTATCTTCCGAGAGTGAATTGGAATCTTTTTTTTCTCTTTTTTACCGGGTATTATTTTAAGGAGTCGAACTAAGATGTGCCATCGCTGTCTTCTCTGATTTCATTAAATTTTATTTGAAAGTTTTGTTTAGTGGATAAACACTTTTTAATAAATGACGTTCTTTAAGAAACAGGTCAAATACGATTTAAATGTAAGTAAGAAATGTAAGTATAAATGGTTAGAATTTTCTTTAAATCAATACAAATTTTAATGTAAAAAGACACATTTTTGATACTTCTAATCTAATACTTTTTGTCAGTTCTCAGAGACACTTAAAAGTATCTGCTAGATGTGTCTCGTCTAAAAATCGTCTAAAAGCGTTTTATTTGCATCTTAAAAGACGACGCACAATAAACCAAATCTAATCTAGCATGCAAAAGAGTTTAAGTCGACTTTAACAGCCCGGCCCACGATGTCGATCAACAACTTTAGCGAGTGACAACACTCATAATTATTCTCTTTAGCGGCTTAAGAAAAACAGCTGCTAGAGGGAGAAAAGAAACAACGTGGATTGATAATATTGAAGTATAGACTGGTATCAGGGATGTTAACAGACTTCTGTCTGAAGCAAGAATTAGAGATGCTTTTGCGTATATAAATTTTTTTTTTTTTTTTTTTTGAAATGCAAAATATGGGTCTCTTAAAAACAGAACATTAAAATGTTTAAAAAATAGTAAATAGAGAGCTAATTATTTAAATTATCATTTTATGTGATGTCATCTTAATGCATATATATTTTTTTTAGTGATTGCAGAGTTCTATATTTTAATCTTTTTATTTAAAGTTTCTTAGTGCATCCAGAGAAAAAATATTTCACAACGAAAAATTGTAATTGTTAGGACCCTTGCTGTTTATGAGTTACCTTAATGATATTAATAATATTGGACTAAATGGCAAAATTGTAATATTTGCTGATGAGATTTCTCTCTTTTATCCATATAAGCAGGACTAAGTACTCAAAATTCAAATGGAAAGAGACTCGGCATTTTTTGGGTTCGCGAGATTTAACAGTTTGATTTTAAATCCAAACAAAACCAAATTAATACGTATTCGGCCTTATTCCCCAGCTTTTTACAACAATTTTTCTATCTTCGTTGATGGTTAAGTTATAAATTAAGAACTAGAAATTAAATATTTGGGAGTAATGTTGAAAAGCAATATGTCATGGGTTTAAATATTAGACACAATACATTATCATTATAAAAAGATTTTGCTAAAACCATTTTGCCAATATATGGTCTATATGTTAAACAACGTTTATGTTACGTTTACAAATCTTTAAATAACATTGGATATCGAGCAATCAAGTTTAATATCAGACTAAATTGTTTTAGCACAAGAAGTGGTGGTAATCTTTGGATAGCTAGATGAAGACTTGAAAAAACTAAACAAAGAATAGAATATGCTGGTAGCTTAAAGTTTAAAAATTTGCCGGAAAACATTAAAAACTGCAATCGATTATCAGTTTTAAAGAAAAGCTTAAAAAGCTATCTACTTAATAATATTGAAATGCTTCTTGAATAGTTTTTCTATTTTATTTTTCTTCTTTTTTATACTTTAATTATATAGTTTCTTCAATTGTATTATTATTATTTCTAAATTGTTTTGTTATAATTTCAAAAGCTGTTATTAATGTTTTCCAACTCGTCTCACAAAGCCAATTTCAGGCGCGAGACAAACTTTACCTTTTTATAACGTATATTGAAATAAATAAATAAAAAAAGCATATGGATAAATTTAACTAATGTAAATTAGTCATCCATGAGAAAATGATAGCGGAGAAAAAAAAATTAAACAAGTTTGTTTGTTTTGTAAGTAAAGAAGATCAAAAAATATTTTTTCATAATTTCTGGGATCTAACCACGGGTTGGTCGATAGATTTTTAATATATATATTTTTTGTTTATTAAGAGTTTCAAATACAATTACAAATTATGTAGTGAAACAGACCAGATACTCTGGCGAGTAAACGAACTCGCAATTATCGCACTGATCGACTAGATCACTTCCAACAAGCCTACCGCGGCACCTTTTTTTGAAATAAAATAACTAAAATACTTGTCAAAATCTATATGTTGTGAAAAACGGTTAAGTGTATTTTTCACATAGTTGTTTTCGTACGAACATTTTGTATATGGGTTACTACACATAGCTACTTTTGTTAACTTCTGAACCAGTAAAGAAATCATTTAACGGTTTGGTGGGTAGATGTATCATAATAAAAAAAATCTCAAAATTTTGCATTAGCGTAGAAATTCTTTACAATTTTAATTCACCATAGAACTTTGCTACCGTTTCACACACACCCTTTATGTGAAAAATGTGACACTGTTTGTGAAATTAGTAGCTTTTTAATAGAACAGTTCACTTTCTGTGGAAAAAGTCGACTTTTTGTGAAAAAAAAACAGTTAACATTTTCTGAAAACGTCGTAATTTTGTATAAATAAAATTTACTCTTTAAAAGCAAATCTTTCTCTTTGCGTAAAAAGTTTTTATAATATTGTAAAAAACAATTACAAAAGTGGACTTTTTGTGTAATAAATTAACTTTTTGCAGAAAAAAAAATTGTGTCCAAAAAAAAATTTACTTCAAGTGAAAATGTTAGCTCTTTCTGAAAAAAGATTATTTACATTTGTATATAAAATGTCATATTTTATTAACCAAAGTTGACTTTTTCTGAAGAAAGTTGATTTTTTTTTTTTTTGTTTAGAGATTTATTTTTCAACAAAAAAAAAAAAAAAAGAATATATTTTTAACACATTTTTCTTCACTTTTCGCATCAATAATTCCATTTTACATAAATAAAAAAACCTAAAAAAATCAAATGCATATACATTACATTCTACGCGGGAAAGAATTCCTAGGAATCCCGTGACATTTTTTTAAATTAATCCCGTGAAATTTTTTCCGGGAATTTTCGGGAATTTTAAATTAATTTTTTTAAAATTTTAATTTGTTAGCATTGTTAAAATCACAAACGATCAATAAAAATTTGATCTTTACTAAAATTACTAAAAACTGATGAAATGTCTAAAAAGCTTCTTGAAGTAGAAAATGAAGATATACACGATACACCATCCCCAACACCAGAACCATCTACAAATACTAAAAAAATAAACGAAAAAAAAAAATAAAAAGAAAATACAGAAGCCTGAAAAAATTAAAAAAAAAGAGTTTGACGTCTATGAAGTCACGTGTAACAGGCCAACAAATTTATAATCTTTGTATGATGCGCTTTTTACTAAAAAACCAACGTCTGTAGAGAGCGAGAGCACGTTTTCGGTAGCAGGCAATATACATATCAATAAGGATTAGAAATAGAATCTCTGATGAGCTTTTTGATGCTTTAATAATACTAAAAATTATTGTTTTATTCTAAAAATCCCGGGATTCCCGGGAATAAGATTTTTTTGTTTCGTTTCCCGGGAACAGAAAAAGTCGGGGAAATAAGAAACCCTAATATACATTTTTAATTTAAAATTTATGTTCTAGCTAATCAAAAAATCTTGTTGTAATGTTAATAAATTATTTCTTAAACATCCTTCCTGGCGTATGAACAATTTGTTTACAAAAAATCCTCGTCAATCATACGCCCCAATTATTTGAGTTAATTAAAAACGTCATAAAATCACACTAAACATTGCATTAATAAAACCCCAACAACATAAGAAGCACTTCATTCAAATTGTTGTCTTATTAAATTGTAATTTTTTACACTTTTATACAATTGTTATTTTACACCTTTAACATTTCAATTGTCTGCTCTGCTTTTCCTTCATATTTTTTTGCTTCAAAAAAGAGCAGATGCAGTTAATGCCATTGTTGTTGTGTTTTTTAATCAAAATGAGAAGAAGACGAGGGAAACACTCCTTTTTTCACTTTTATTTTACTATGCTTGTTACTTTTTTTATTGTTGGTACACCAGGCATAAAACCCAGATTGTTTTTGTTATTCTTACCCAAATAGGAGTTCAACTCAACTAACCCAGAAAGCATTTAAAAGATTTGCGGGAAGTGGAAGTGACTAGCCAACACTTCTTCACACTTCAGGAAGATATAATGGACTTTTTTAATATTTCACAAACACATATTTCAATTTTCATTTTATTTATTTATTTATCTTCCGAGAGTGAATTGGAATCTTTTTTTTCCCTTTTTTATCGGGTATTATTTTAAGGAGTCGAACTAAGATGTGCCATCGCTGTCTTCTCTGATTCCATTAAATTTTATTTGAAAGTTTTGTTTAGTGGATAAACACTTTTTATTAAATGAAGTTCGATAAGAAACAGGTCAAATATGATTTAAATGTAAGTAAGAAATGTAAGTATAAATGGTTAGAATTTTCTTTAAATCAATAAAAATTTAAGTGTAAAAAAGACACATTTTTGATACTTCTAATCTAATACTTTTTGTCAGTTCTCAGAGACACTTAAAATTATCTTCTAGATGTGTCTAGTCTAAATCGTCTAAAAGCGTTTTATTTGCATCTTAAAAGACGACGCACAATAAACCAAATCTAGTCTAGCATGCAAAAGAGTTAAAGTCGACTTTAACAGCCCGGCCAACGATGTCGATGAACAACTTTAGCAAGTGACAACACTCATAATTATTCTCTTAAGCGGCTTAAGAAAAACAGCTGCTAGAGGGAGAAAAGAAACAACGTGGATTGATAATATTGAAGTATAAACTGGTATCAGGGATGTTAACAGACTTCTGTCTGAAGCAAGAATTAGAGATGCTTTTGCGTATATAAATTTTTTTTTTTTTTTGAAATGCAAAATATTGGTCGCTTGAATTCGAAAAACGAAGCCAGGTTTTCCGTTTCTAACGTAATCCATTTACTTACTTATTCTTAAATGACTGTATTGTCACATCAACAATTCCACAAATAAAACGCTTATTTGAAAATAAAAATCGTCAAAACATATAAAGCAAGCCAGAAAAGTACAACTCTGTACTACAAACATAACAGAAAACAAAACAAAGCAGCTGTGTGAAAAACTAACGTGTTGCTTGCTTTTTAATTGAATGTTTATTAAGGGTGATCCAACCATAATGCACGATGTTAATAATGAGTCACACCTTTACTACAAGTTTTTTGCCCAACTTAATTTGGCATTTCTGTTTTTGCCAGATTTAACCATAGAGAGGTCACAATTGAGCAGCGCGTTAGATTTATTTGGTCACCTCAGTGGATCCGTAACCAAGCAGAATTGCCACATTTGTGCAAATGAGAATACATGAGTGATTGTTGAAAAGCCGATGCATCCACCAAGAGTGACTGTTTGGTGCGGTTTATTGGCTGGCGGCGACATCTGGCCGTAGTTCTTCGAAAATGAGGTCGGCCAAGCAGTTACCGTGAATGGTGCTCGCTATAAATTACGGATATGGACATGGACGATATGTGGTTCCAACAGGATAGTGTCACTTCCCACACAGCCAACGAAACAATGGCTTTTTAGTGCGAGAAATTCATGTTACTTCACGCCATGGTGATCATGTGATTTGACACCTTTAGACTTCTTTCTTTGGAGATATTTAAAAGAAAATGTGAACGTCAATAAGCCAAGAACAATTCAAGAGCTAAAGGATAAGATAATTCGGCACAGTACCGACATTGAACCTCTGTCTCAGAGTCATTCAAAATATGGACCATCGGATAGAGGTATGCCACCGTGGCGAGCATCCGACAAAATGTGTGCGGGATTGGAGAAGAGGGCATAACACAAAATAGAACTGTGTTTATCTGGAGAACGGCAAAAGCTAAACTCAAAAGAAAAATCAATCCATCCGTACTCAAATCAATCCGAAGCGTTTTAATAGTACGATGAGTACAGATTTTCTTGAATCAAGTACAGAAAGATTGATTCAAGTACGGATTTTTAATCGCGAAATACTTAAATAATCCATTCTTGAAATAATACGAAATTAAGTAAAATTATGATTGAAAAAATCTCAAAATGCGCTTGATTTAGGAATTATAAAGTGAAATTAGAAAGAGAATTTTATTATGATTGATTCACTAACCTGTTTTGCACATTACAGAATTTAATTACAAAACACCAGCACAATTCCCGACATGGTTTTTACTTTAAAAACTTTATGTACATATATAACTGAAAAGACAAACTAAATGAGAACCAAGAGTTCTCAATTTTACTTTAAAAGCATGAAAATTATGTGTTTTCGTCTTGTTCTGTTGTTTTTGTCATTTCTACACACAACAAGCAAATCGTTTTTGAACTACTTGTGTGGTATTGTTTTAGTAGTCAACAATAAACTTTGATAAGTTATATGAGCAGTGTTCGAAAATAAACCGTACATTATTTAGCGTTCGGCTCACACACCCAAGAACGATAACTTTGTTAAAAAACAGAACAATTGAAGTAATACTGTAGACAAACATTATATTTTAATGTTCGATAATGTTTCTTCTTTTACATTGATAAAGAAATGAACAAACAAAAAATTTTAGCAACAACTGCAGGACGAGAAGCTTGTGTGTGTATTGTGTATATGTTCTGTTTGTGTTAAATTATTTTGCTGGCTTTTTGTTTTTCTTTTTTTTGTGTGTGTATTTTGTTTTTGTAAAAAATGTTTGATTTTTTTAACCAGGCAAACGGGCGCTACGCACAACAAAAACGAACGAACATTAATGAGCTGAACCGAACACAATGAAGTTAGTGGTTTTTAAAAAATACCGAACGGAATTAAATGTTCTCATCTTTTGTTGAGTTAAATAAAAACAGTATTATTATTGTGTTCGAAAGATAACAAACAGGGAAACGATATTTTTTAAATGACTAGCGTTTGTGTTTTCCACAAATCTTCCGAACCGAACACTAAGAAGCGATATTAAGTGCTTATTTTCGAACACTGTATATGAGATTTAAACGCTCACTTTGTTTTTTTACTCTCGGGCACTACCAATGAAAATTTTAATCGTCTTAGAATTTTGTACTTATTTTATCATATTTTTGAGTACGACTCGTACTTAAAGTGAGTATAGAAAACTTAACTTATCCCGAGTGTTTTTCTTTTTGTGCAAATTTTTACAAATCAAAAATTAAGAGGGATTAGATTAGCGGGCGTGGCACAAAAGAGATTTCTCTATAACTGAAATGTGAAATTGTCCAAATAGTTGGAGTTTTATGCAAAAATATTTTTACAAAGTGTAAAAAGTTATCAAATGATTTTATGACAATACCATACATTAAAGTCAATGATGGTTTTACCCCGGGCAGCGCGGGAACTAAAAGTAAGTTTAAAATAAAAAATTTAATGAAGCAAAAATTTTTTTATTTGTCATTTTTTTTTTTTTTTTTTTTTTTTTTTTGCTCAACATTTTTAACAATGAATAAGAACATTTAAAAAAATTTTTAAGAAACGCTTTTCTTAAAAAAAAACATTTTTAAAAAATTTTGACCGCCCCCCCCCCTAGATTTTATCCTGGCTACGCCAATGTATTCGTGTACTGTCTTCGGGAATATGTATGCCTGCAAAGTTTCATCCATTTCCATTGAGTACAAGGCGGTTAAATTAGCGTTACAAGATTTAATTTTCCGAAGTGAAGCTAAAGAAAAGGTTTTAAAAAAATAGTGTTAAGCAATTTAATGTTAACGTTTTATTAAAACTTAAAAAAATACCTGGGGGTATGTTAACTTTTGGAAATCTTATTTCGTAAGCATAACATTCTTCGACTAAGTTTGCACTTAATTAAGCATTTGGACTACTGTGCAATGGTTTGTTGCTGAACTGGTTTGAGAGTATGGGATCGCAACGGAATGACGAACTTTTTTCCGAATTTTTGAGAAAGTAAATGTTTTCAGGGATTGCATACGTATGTGTTATGTATGTATGTATCATAGATGGGGTTAGTGCACTCATTTTGCAGATTCAACTCACTCTTAGTGATAGTGCAAAAATATTGTAATCATTTCGTTGATGTTGAGTGATGAATTGAAAATTTGCAGCCTCACTAAACATGAGTGATAGTGATATTAAAAAATGTTGCACTCAAAAAAAATAGTTTGATTTAAAAAATGCAACCATCGGTTTATTGCAACGTTTTTTTTCTTCACTCATTTGAGTGCAACTAAAAATGTTGCACTAAATTAAAAAGCAAAGACTTGTTTTTCATGATTAAAGCCAATAATTATACCGTTGTTGACCAAATTTCGTTTTGTTTAATGTTCTTTGCTTATGCATATCCTCCAAAAAAAATCCCAAACCATGCACATATAAAGTTAAATTTTTAAAATTTTAGGGAGACAATATTTGCATGCAGCTTTTTTGATTGCAAGTTCAAATTTTGCACTATTTGAATTGAGTGCAGAGTTTTGCATTCAATCTGCGTTTAGTGATAGTGAAAAAATTTGCAATATCACAAAATTTTTTTAGTGGCAGTTAAAAAAAAAAAAATTATCACTAAAGCTAGTAAAAAAGAGAGCAAACTAATTTTTTTCAAGTTTTAAGTAGTAATAGTGCACTGCTGATTTAAATTAATATTTGTGCACTATCCCCATCTATGGTATGTATGTATGAATGCACCTGATTGTAAGAGCGAGAGAGTGTTGTTGTTTTTTTTTACTTCTTTTCACCGTTAACTACTTACAAGCCAAACCAGTACGTTTTCGATGTATTCTTATTTTCAATTGCAGCGTTATTTTTATTGTTGTTGCTACAACAATTGTGAGTTGTTTTGTTTGCTGCTGTTGTTTTCGTGTTTTTTTTTTAATATTCTCGTTATTGTTTTCATGATGCTGCTTCCTTTTCAGCATTTCTAAGGCAATTTCCGCTGGAATGCATTCATTGTTTATAAGCTTTATATTTTGTTAGTGTATAAGTGCACATGTAGACTCACAACCTTATGCAGGTTTGTATGTGGGTGTGCAGTAGTGTGTAAATGCAGTGTTTATGGGATTGTTGGTTCCCGTTTTTGTCCTAAATTGTAACGAAGGTAAGACTTTGTACTTGTATGTTTTGTGTGACTGTATTAATGTGAGTTTCTTTTGTTGTTTGAATACAAAAGAATGCAACGGTTGTCGTTTCAAACAAATAATCAAAAAAAAATAGAAACCCCATAACTACAATCACCACAATACATCACAATAAATAAAATCTGTTCAGTCAGTGTATTAGTAGAAAAGTATTGTTGAGGTTGGAAAATAATGAAATTAAAACTTCAAGACTTAGAGGCCATGCTGTTTAACAGCAGCAACAGTCATTAATTCTGATGATTTAGATTGTGATTTTTTAAAAATATTTTTTATAATAAAAATTATTTTTTAATATGTGTTAATGGTGAAAAATGAGGTTAGTTAACAAATTCACTAGATTTCATTATAAATGTATGTATGTATGTGGTTTAATAAAAAACTTTTATTTAGTTTTAAGAAAAATCAAAAAATAAATTGAAGCCAAATAAAATTTTTAGTGCATAAGAAAATAATTCATGCATAAAAAAAATTTTTTTTTTATATAACATATTTTAATCTTCAGAATAAGAATGAAATCCTTTTATTATTTTTTTTTATGTAAAAGTAAAAAAATTCCATCGTACCTAAACAAAAGCGGAAGGCGGAACGTTTTCTTCCGCTTTGCTTTTTCGCTGATATGTCATACCTTAACAAAAGCGTCAACGTTGTGTCACGAACATTAGTGTTAACTCTCTTGTTTAAAAAAACCTCCTGATAGAAATAAAAATAAAATGGAAACCGTTAGATTAAAAAAATAGCTAAATTGCCATTATTTATTTAAAGTAGCGGCCAACCTCACTATTAAACGCGCTAACACAATCGGATTTTCTAATTGCAAAGCATTGACGCCGCGCTATTAAGGGATGCTTCATACAAATTGTAAGGGCATGACAATATATAACAACTGGAAAACGCGTGCCGCTTTGTTTTAGGTACGGCTGTTAGATTTCAAAAAGAAAATCTTGAGACAATTCCTTATTATTATAAAAAAAAAAAAACTACTGACTACAAAATAAAACCTTGAAAAAGTCAACCATTTTCTGAACCAAGTGCGCTTTGCTACCCCAATTGGATTCAAGTAATTAAAAAATTTTGTATAGTGGTGATCGAATAATTTTTCGATTTGAATGAAATTTTATTTCAGTCGATCCTAAACGAATCGTAATTAATTTTGCAATGTTGTGAAAACACTAAAAAAATAATTTCGATCCGTTCAGTTGGACAGAAAGAATTAAAAAAAAATTTCTTTCAAATCGAAAAAGTATTCGATCATGACTGCCATTATTTGCCGCAACTTACACAGAAAAAATTTTCACCAACATTTTTTCAATTAATTCAATAATGCTGTTTTAAAAAATTTTTTTAATTGTTCCAATTAATTTGCCTTAATTGAAAACAAAAATTATAATGTTTGTGTGTAAAATTACAAATATGAAAACATACACACAAACTTCAAAGTATTTTAAATTCTCAAACAATTGTTTAATTGTTTCAATTAACTGTGTTGATTGAAAAAAATATTTTGATTTATGTTTACGTTTTATATAGCCTCTTTTACTGGTGGTCAAATTTCAATTAAACCTATTGCTTGAAACTGAACAGCAAGAAAATCTCAAACTTACAAATGCGTTAATTGATATGATCAGTTTGCAGACGGAAAATCAGTAAAGAATTTAATTTATAGTACAAATTTCTAACAAATACGTTAATTGAAGTTGGTTTTTAATTTTTTTGGTGTATTGAGAATTTGTTAAAAAAAAATTGATTCTTTTCCACTTGCTGTTCTCTAGATAAACAGATCTCTGTACTGTCTTTGTACTTTCAACAAAATTGTCTCAAATGATAGAAAATATTTACAGCCATACAAAATTTAAAGTTTGGAACGTAGAGGAACTGTCGGAGAAGTTTGAAACAGGGTCTGGCGTGAAACAAGGATGTGTGTTATCTCCAACGCTTTTTTCGGTGTATCTCAATGATTTACACGATTATATAGAAGGAGGTGTTACGGTAGGCACTGAAAATATAAGACTTTTACTGTATGCTGATGATATTGTGATTCTGGCAGATACTATCAACACAATGCAATCTATGATTAAGAAGCTAGAGACGTATTGTGAAATTTGAAATCTAGAACTTAATTTGAACAAATCTGAAATTATGGTATTGAGAAATGGGGGCAGACTTTCTGCCCCTGAAAAATGGCTATTTAAGGGGGAACCTATTAGAGTGAGAGTGACAAACGAATATACTTATCTCGGAGTAATAATATCACCTAAAATGTCGTTTAGAAAGCACATAGAAAAAAGGAATAAATCTGCAAAAAACAATATTAACGCCAATTGGAAAGAATTTTTAGCAAAAAAAGAAATCGGTTTAAAGGCAAAATGGAATCTTTTCCAATCAGTGTGTCGTGCAATCCAGTCGTATGGTGCCCAAGTATGGGGGTATTCGTTATTTGAAGATGTGGACAAACTTCAACGCTTTTTTTAAAAAAAGATACTTAAACTGCCCTCATTTACTCCAACAAACGCATTAACGTTGGAAACTGGTATAGAAAATAATTATATATACACACTAGATTTGCATCTGAGTTACATTATAAAAACTTTATTTGATTATAATGGTAACCGTTTACCATGTAAGCTAACCAAACTAACTATAGAAAAAAAATCGTATTGGTATAAACACATTGAAAAATTAGCTAATGATGTAGGCTCGATACAAATTTCTGAATGCGTTTCAAGAGAGGACTGGGAACGCCATAGACTAGATATACCAACTGGGCTTAAAAGAAAAGAAAGAGAAAAGCACTTACAACAAGCTACTGGAACAAACCGTTTTTATTCAAAACTCAACTACAGGGAGCAACAAACATATTTTGAAATAAATAATAATACGATAATAAGCTACATCTTTAAAGCCGGGTGCTACCTGATTGAGCTAAATAGAACAAGATTTCAGACGCAGAGGTCCCGCTTATGCTCTTTATGTAATACAAACGAAACAGAAAATATACTACATTTTATTGTCAGCTGTCCAATTTTACGTGAAATTCGCTACCAATATTTTAAAAAAACCACCATAACTGAAAATGATTTAATAAATATCTTAAACAATGCAAAAGAAAACTTTAAGAATATATATCTGTTTGTTATAGATGCAATAGGGTATAGAAAACAGCTTATTGATGAATATAATTATTAATCTGAATCAAACATTAAACTCAATTGTTATAATTTAAATTATTATCTCTACCCGACTGACGACATTGGCCATAGTCGTATGTTCTATTTATAGTATAAACATCTAAACAATGTTAAAAAAGAAATGAATTTTAAATAAAGAACAATAACTAACTACTGTCTTTGTATGGGCGTGGTGCCGCCCACTTCTCTAATTAAGCCAACGTTTTCACATATCTTGTTTATTGATCACCAAGTTATTTGTACAAAACTAGAATACTTTTTTTAATGTTACCATATTCCCCAGATATATAGAAAATTGGTTTTTCACTGTAAAAAAAAAGATTCGTGACATGTGGCAATGCCGAAAATTCTCAGTCATGATTGCCCATTCACAATAAATAGACTTATGCCTGCAGTACTCAGAATGTGAAATTCCACAGTTTGTAATGACGTCAAAATTACATCAGAACCACATGCGCATGTAGCTTTTCAATTTTATTATCAAAACTCAGGGAAGAACAAAATCAAAATCAGAAGCTTCTTTAAATGAGTGTAAATCTTAAAATTAAAACAGCTTTAAACTGTTTTAAAATATAGTTAAAAAATTATCTTTTAATGGTAAATAATTCTTAGTTATTAACAAAGTGCCACCAGATTCCCCATTTCTCCCACTGTGCATTGTTGAGATACCTACCCGCTTTAATGCTGGAAAAACGTATGAAGCTGAGAAATGGATCACCTACGGCGCACAATTCTTTGATGTAGAACAAAATTGTGCAAAAATAGAAGGAGTTGATCCAGACTAATAATATTTTGCATGGAGTTATATATGATAATAATAAACAAAAAAAGTTTTCAAAAAATTCCGCCAAAGGATTCATATGCCATATATCCTTTTTAATTTAATTCGGCCACACTTTTTATGTTGAATTGTTGAAAATTACCAAATCTATCTAAATATAATGTTAAAATTGATGTACTTAATTTTTTATAAACTCTAGCAAGGATTTTTGTATTTTTAAATATGATAGAAACAATTTCATAATTAAAATATTTCATACAAAAATATAAAAAACAAGTACAATTTGGTGTTCCGGAAAAAGCACCAAAATGACACTTAAACTACATCGATAGGAAGGGCAACGGAGCGTATATTCTTTAAAAAACTGAAAAAACGGTGCACTCAGTTTTTTTTAAATTTAAAGTAAATATTGACGATTTTCATATTTTTGAAAAAACAGCCTGCATTTTTTACGGCTATAAAATAATGTCTACTAACGGTTGAGAGTTGCTTGAAGTTAATTTCTTTAGAAAGTTAATTTTTAAACACAGTACAAAGAAAATAGGATAATTTTTTCGTACAGAAAAATATTTATAGCTTTTAATCTAAAGTACTAAATTATAAAAAATAATAAATGCGTTTTGGGCCTCTAAAAAATATCATATATCTCTAAGTTAGAACTAAAATGTGGTTAGTTTCTCTTTTGATTCTTAATGGCAGACACTTGGTTTATTAAACGGCAGAGAAAATTTAAAAAAGTATTCACTCAGTTTTTTTATTTGTCCATCAAAATTTTATTTTACTTTTTTTTTAGTTACGGCAACAATTTTTTAAGATTCATCCAGAGCATTACTAATACATACTTTAAATAAAGTGTGAAAGAAAAATGTATTTTTTACCAAATACTAACATAAAAATTGTGGTACTTCTTTAAAATTAATTTTTAATAATTTTTTTCCAAGTACACTGAAAGAATTTTCTTCACAATACCAATGTATTTTGACATTAATCCCATGAAAAATTGCATTAAAAAGGAACCTGTTTCATATGTATTTAATGAAACATAACATTAGATCTATGAAATAATATTATTCATTGAGTGAATAAATTGGATGAATACTCTCAAAAAATAATATTTTTTTTTGTTTTTATTATTAAACGGCAGAGAAAATTGAAAAAGTATTCACTCATTTTGACATTAATCCCATGAAAAATTGCATTAAAAAGGAACCTGTTTCATTAAAATGTATTTAATGAAACATAACATTAGATCTATGAAATAATATTATTCATTGAGTGAATAAATTGGATGAATACTCTCAAAAAATAATATTTTTTTTTGTTTTTATTATTAAACGGCAGAGAAAATTGAAAAAGTATTCACTCAGTTTTTTTATTTGTCCATCAAAATTTTTTTTGGATTTTTTTTTTAGTTACGGCAACACTTTTTTAAGACTCATCCAGAGCATAACTAATACATACTTTAAATAAGGTGTGGGCTCATATCAAAGAAGAATATCTTTTTTACCAAATACTAACCTAAAAATTGTGGTACTTCTTTAAAATAAAGTTTTAAAAATGTTTTTTCTAGTACATGAATTAAGTTTAATTTTTCTTGTAAAATTTTATTAAAAATTAGGACAAGCTTAGCGACCTCTAGCAGCGGCGAAACGCACTTAACAAAAAAAAAAGGGTTCTTCCTACATGTAATTTGTTTAGATACGAATACAGTACAGTAATTTTTTAAACATTGGAAGAACATTGTTTCACCTTATTTTTGTATATGGAACAAAGTACTGTGCGGCGTAGCCACGAGTAATATTTACAAGAAATAATCCCCAAAAACTGAATGGCAGGCATTCATTTATCGCCACAAATATATATTTCATTCATCTTTGTAAATTTTTTATGAATTTTTTCAATTTTCGAAGCCTTAAAGTCAACTACATATTTCCACAAAAAGAAAATTTTTGCTACAAAAAATCAACCAACAAAGTTCTATTATTAATTTTTAACTTTAAACTTTTTTATTTAACTGAAGTTTATCATAAACAGATGTTTTAACACTCATCATTAAAATTATTCAATATTTAAATATTTTTAATTATGGCACATTTTTAATAGAATTTTTTCCAATGAATATTTTTCGACCAGCGTTTGTAGCGACATACCCTCACTTTCAGCGGAAACCGCTGTACTTGAAAATATTTTTGTAAATAATTTATTTCTATTAAATTGACTATTTTACTCACGTTTCAATTTATAGCGTCTATAACACTGTCGTTCAACAAAAATAACAACAACTCCACAGGAAAATAGACCAGGGCAGACCAACCAATGAAATTATTTTACAGTTTGAAATGGAAAAGAACGAAATGCAAAATATTTATGACTTCATATGAATCATCTGTGATGAGTTTCGCTCGATTCGTTTGTGTTTAAATTTTGTGTGTCTGAAAATGTATACAAGACAAATTAAATTAAATAATGTTGTTTTGTTGTTATTTCTCTTTTTTTTTGTTATTGTTAATTTTTATTCAATTGTGCTGTAGTTCGTTCGAGCACATAGAATTATTTTTTGTAGGTTACGCTTAAATAATAAAAACAATATAATTCTTTTTATTTGTTTAAGCGTTATTGCGTGTGTTTTTTTGTTTTTATTGCTAAAAAAAGCATTAAAATAAAATAAAAAGAAATTTATTTTTAAACGCTTAAAAATGTACCGACTGATGCGAAAGCAAAAGTCGGCAGAAAAAAAACAGCAAAAAAATGTAAACAACATCAATAATAGTAGGGAACGAAATTGGGATGTGAGTGATAAATGATAATCAGTAACCCTATTTTAAAATTATGGTATACAAATTCTAGACATCAACAATAAAGTCACCCTTGTTAACACAAGGTCACCTTATTTTATTAAAATTCATATTTTTACAAAAGAAATCGCGTTTTTATAAAATTTTGCATATTTATAAAAAGTTTTGTTTTTCATTAAATTTCACTTAATTTCAAATAAAAAAAAACTTTTTCGTAAGAATCACATTTTCACAATAATAAATGTTTACACAAAAAAATGACTTCTTTGCAAAAAATTAAGGTCTCGTTACTCTAGCGTAAACGTTGCGGATCAGCTGTTCCGTTTACCTAAAATAGCTACCCTTACGTAAGCGTGACATTACGATGCGGATACCCTTTATAAAATTAAAGTTTTTTTGTATTAGCTGTTAAAGAATACTTATGTTTGTTTATGTTTTTTAACAAAGCGAGCATTCCAGCGACGTTCACGACGATTTTTTATATTTTTATACAGAATGCACACATAACAAAAGCCAAAATTTTTAAACTATAAGATTTTTTCTGTGATTTTTTTCTCGTGAAAATTAGAGCAAGATTTAAAGAAAAGGGTTACAGATATTTTATGTAGTTTTCTACGTTTACACAACACGTACATATGGGGATTTCATGTCAAGTGACCCAATTTTGAAATCGATGTCTTCCGATTTGGATGAAATTTGCACCAAGGTAAGTCCTAATGGATAGTAGCTTAGACACAAATTTTCAAAAAAAAAAATTTTTTTAAAAGCTTGATCAAATAACTATCGAAGCTACCAATAGGTAATAAGTTACATGGATGAGAACGAGCACCTGTATGGTTAAAATGTCAAACTTTGACCCCCTTTATCTCAGAAACTTTTTGACCGATCTTGTTGAAAATTTGTGTCTAAGCTACTATGTCTTCGCGGATTACACTTTAACCCACTAACCTTGCCCTCATACACATCTCGAATGGCTCTGATAAAGCTCCCTACTTTAAAAAGTCGTAGAACAATGCTGAATGTATCGTTTATTCTGAACATTATTAATGGTGATATCTGCGCTGGATTTTTAATTAATGAGATTTCATTTAATATTCCTCAACGACCATCTCGAAATTTCATACCATTATCCATTAAATTCTTTAGAGCTAATTATGGTGATGCTGACCCTCTTAGAAGAATGTGTAACACTTTCAATCAATTATATAGATTTATTGATTAGTCATTGGATCCAAAGTCAATAAGTAGATTAATAATTGCTTTTCTTAATTGATGATAAAATTTATGTAATGTAATCAAATGTTAGTTATAGTCTATTTTATTTAAGTGTAATTTTAAATGTCTAAAATGTCTGTAAGCATTAATCCATAGACAATAAATAAATAAACAAATAAATGCGCATTGGAACAGCGCAAGGTAGCGAGTCGAAATTTAAAATTTACGAAGTTTGTGTAAATGAATTCTCGTACAATTTTGGACAATTGATTTGCGAGGTCATAAAAATGAACAGTTTGTACAGATTGCGAGTTTGTATGGGGGACTTGCCGATTCTCACTTTTTCGAATTTGCTTCGATCATATGACAAATGAAACGTATGTACCAAATTTCATCAAATTATCTTTAAAGTGGAGACCTGTTCTTTGCGCACAAGGTTATAGGGACAGACAACCAGCCAGCCGGATTGACTTAGAAGTGATTCTCAGTCGATCGGAATAGTAAAAAGTGGGTCTAGGAACAATATTTCACACACATCAGCACAAGCCCATAATACCCAAGCGGGAAAAATTGAAAGCACTTACACTTTTTACCTTAAAGATGGTCTACAAACGCACTCTGAATAAACTGTAATTCATTTCACTTTGCCCTCTTTAAAAAGGTCTCACAGAATGACTTTATATAAAATATTTTTCAAATTTAAATATCGATTCTAAGAAAAAGCCAGTCAGAATCATCCTCTTAGGAGTTATGAGGGAATGTGTAGGAAATTCTTCTCAAATTTAAAAAAAAACTTAACATCAACCATTATTAATTTACTTACTTCACATTATTAGCAACAACAAATATGCTATATTATATGTGTGGGTGGGTATATATAAAATGGGTAAATTTGTTTTACAAAAGTGTCCTTGTTTTTTTAATAATGTCTCCTTTAACAATGAATTACGACTATTATGTTTAAAAACGTAAGCAAATTTTCCTAAATAAAAATAAGTAAAAGAGTCTTTTGACAAACAAGTTTAAAAAATTGCTAAGTCTGGCATATAAATGGCTTCATTGGCAACACTGTTTTATGCAAAAGTTTTTTGCAGATCCAAAAACAGTATTGTAATCATAAACACTCCCTTATAATACACGCAGAGAAAAACGTTTTTCAAGATGGTCACTTCCAACAAAACTATTTTTAACGAAAATGTATAAACATATCATATGGAATTGCCACCGGCAATCATATTATGCTTAAATTAGTCCTTCATGTTAAGGCCACAACATTGTAATGGTTGGCCCCAAGGCATGTTACTGGTTAATATGACACAAATTTGTTTACCATTAATAATTGTTAAGTTTTAAGTTTACAATAGTATTTTTCTTATTTACAAGAGCACAATGCTTGCTACGTTTTCAACTAAAGCCTGGTGTTTAAAATGTTAAACACATTTTTATTATTATTAACCATAACATGTTCGAAAGCAACAATAATATAATTGTGGATGGTTGATGTAGGACTAATTTTACCAAAATATGGCTGCCGGTGACAACGATATGGTTAAATTTACCATGATATGCTTAAAAACTTTCGTTAAAAATAGTTTTGTAGGAGGTGACTTCAATATGATTTTTCTCTGGGTGTAGTAAATCAAAATATCATACATACACAGGAAAAATTCTCCAAAATTTTTCACCAATTAAAGCATTAATCAAAATTATAATCAGTTTTAATTTAAAATTTTATCAAGTGAATTAAACATGTAATAAATATTATTAACTGGTTTAATTAATACTATTAATTTGTTTACTGGTGCAAATTTAATTAATTTTTTAATTAATATTACAAATTTTTTAATTGAAATCAATTTTTATTTTTTTCTGTGTAGTTAGATCTAGCCACAAAGAATTACACTAAAAAACCACTTTTATATTTTCCTTTTAAATTTTTTTTTTGGCTTAGAAGAACTGGTGGATATTGGTGTTTTTGTAGGCGCCAAAAATTCAAAAAGACATTCATTCAGGTTAGATGACCATTTCTGCACCCTTCGCCAACAAAGTCAAACAGTTATATCTATTTCAACAAGCCTAAAATGTCATAATAAACATTATTTTCCGTCGTAATTTAGACAATCCTAGTAAGAGCGCTTAATTCAGCTGTGCCGAATCTGAAATACCATCCACGGAGAGTTAAAATATTTCAGAAGTGGGTTTTATATGGGACCAATGGTCTATTATAATTTTCAGGCCTACAGAAAATTATAAATAAATCTTCATGAAATTTGGTAGTTTCATAAGGTACATAAAGAGAATTTTTGCCAAATTTAATACAAGTTTTTTTTTAGTTTTAAGCAGTGTTCGAAACCGAACATTATTTAGCGTACTGTACACACAACCAGAAACGATATATATTCTTTAGTGTTTATGAATAAGTACATAACCCTTAATACTGTTCATAGCTATTTTCACGAAAATACGGAACGTTATGTAGTGTTCTGTTTTCCGTACAAAACAGAATAATTGTAGTGATTCTGTAGACATGTTTATGTATTTAAATGTTCTTTAGTGTTTATTTTGATGAAGGAACTCTGCAGCTAAAATCGTTTTTATTTATTAAGATTTTGGACCAGTTTATTACTAGTTGTTAGGAGTCAAAAAATGAGATATAATAAAATTTCGACTGCACAGCTTTATATGCGACGCCTTTTATTATACAAACAATATAAAAATAAAACGATTTGCTTGTTTGTTGTAGAAGCAATAAAAACACTACAAGAAAAAAACGTACATTTTAGGTTGGTCTTAGCAAATTGTATTCGTGTTGAAAAAAATAAATAAAAAGAAGAAAAACTCCCGAATTCTTGTTGTTTAGTTATTATGTTAAGTACATCAAATTTGGAAAGTAGAATAATTACGAAAACCACATCGGGAATTCCGCTAGTTTCTTATAATCGAGAGTTCCTTTTTTAATTTTAACAAGGAGGGGAATTTAATGAAAGTGATATTTACATGCTGTAACAAGAAAGTAAAAAATACAATTTTTTTTATTATTTAATAAAATTATTCTAAAATAAATACATCCCAGCGGTAAACTTTTGGAGGCCTTCAAATCTACGGTCTGCTGCAAGACCTTCCTAGATCTTCTTTTAGATCCAGTACCCATGCTCCCTTCTTTATTATGTGTAGTTATGTATACATACATTTTGTTGGCCTACTACGTTTGTAGCATCAAAACTTATTAACTGAAAAAAAGAAGTAAATTTAAAATAGTTTTTCTTAAATTCTGTGAAGAAGCGGTTGTATATTGTGGGAATTTTTTACAATCAGGCCTGCTGAAGAACGGAACGTAGAAGATCTTGGCTGGCTAGGACATCGTGTGTAAAAAATGCATAAGTATGGAATGGGGTAGTAAGGCGTTATGTCTAAGAAAAAAGAACTTCCAGAAGGCCTGCTTACTACTTCTTTATTTTGCTGGGATACTATAAAGTAACAATCTATATATATATATATATATATATATATATATATATATATATATATTAAAAATAAGTTGTCCTATGTTCGTGTTTTTATAACTCGAGAACCACTCAACCGATTTTCAAACGAGTACATACGTTAGAAAGGTCTACTTTCACTGATGGTTTATAAAAAAAAACTCCGATTGGGGGCGCTGTTGTCGTGATATTTAAAAAATTTTCTTGATGGTAGATAGCGCTGGGGTCAAGTTATTAACAAAATTCTTCAGTATTTGATTTTTAATTTTTATTTAGAAAATCCCGAGCAGCGCCGGGACCAAACAGCTAGTTAAGTTTAAAAACTATATTAAGGGGAATTTTAGAATTTAGTTTTTCTTTTATAAGTAAATATAGCAACTAGTTTTAAAATTCTAAAAATCCATACAAATTAAAAACTCAAAAACGCAACTAGTTTTAAGTAAAAACAAACCAGTATATTTTTAGCTAAATACTAGTTACTTTGACTGCAGGGAATTAGAAACGCTTCTCACTAGATTTGTTGTTGCTTGCTTGTCACTTTGAACGACAACAGCACGAATAGCATGTGTGTGTATTGTGTACATGTTTTGTTTTTGTAAAAATTTACTTTGTACTTGTACTTTGTTTTTGTAAAATAAAATTTGTTGTCTATATCAGCCAAAAGGACGCTGAGCACAACCTAAACGACAGAACATTGATGTGCTGAGTCGAACACAACGAAGTTTGTAGTTTTTTACGAAAACCATAAGGAAATAAAGTATTCTCATTTATATGCTCCCTGCAAATAATAGGACCAGTCCAAACACGCGTGTAAAGAGTAGCCCACAAGGGACCAGGACTAGTCCAAAAGTAACCCAAACGTATGAAAAAAACATGGTCTATTTAACATTGCGATGTCCTAGGGTAGGACCATATAACCCACCTTTGGACTGCTATGGAGTAGTTTTAAAACTACTCCATGGTATACTCAAGAGGATTAGTTTTGAAGTCGTTTAAAAACGAAAGCATGTCGTTCAAAAACGAAGACATGTCGTCACACTACAAACACTTTTTAACAATGACATGGTCCATGCTTGCATTACATCGGAAGAGTCCATGGAGTAGTCCATTTTATCAAAATGGATCAGGTGGTCCAATTTTATTTGCAGGGTTGAGTTGGTTTAGTACAGTAATCTTATTGTTTACGAAGATCACAAACATAAAAAACCTTTTTAAGGTAAAGGGTGTTTTTTTGTAAAGTGACACAAGTTTAAATCATAATAAAACAAGGAAATATATTTTTAATATCAAACGGGCTTTAGTGGTAAGAAAATTGTATGAATTTAATATTTAAATATGATTTCTGCCATGTAGCCGCCACGGCTGGCGCGTAGAAGGAGCAATCTGGAACACCAATTTTCAACAATTTTCGGATTCTGACCATCATCGGATGTTACTATATTTCGACAATAGCTTGTGGATTCTACTCACTCCAAATGTGACAATTCTGCTTATTTACGTAACCATTCAACCAGAAATGGGCTTCAGCGGAAATATTAAATGGAAATTTATTTTGCTCTGGTGTTGATTGATAATGAAATTTAAAAGCAAGCTAAACAAAAAGCAACTATCAGCTGTTAAATGGGTGCTCAAATAAACCAGTGATGCCAACTTAAAGTTGTGGCACTCTAAAAAACACCCTTTGTTTACTACACAACCATAATTAGAGCTTGAGCTTGTGTTTTTTCATACTTCTACCGTACAGAACACTAAAGTACAGTATATAAAATTTTATTTTCGAACTCTGGTTTTTAATTGTTTTTTATACCCTTCACCACAGGTGGAAAAGGGTATACATAAGTTTGTCATTCCGTTTGTAATTTCGACAATATTGATCTAAGACCCTATAAAGTATATATTTTGTGGGTCCTTATGAGGAGAGAAGTTGATTTAACGCTGTCCGTCTGTCCGTCTTACGTTTGATAGGTGTTTTCCGGAGACTCCAGACACGATAGTTTACATTAATGTCACATATAGTCCACTATTTCTTGCTATTGAAATTCAGCAAGATCAGTCCACAAATGGCTGAGAGTTGACCAAAAAACCACGACTGCCTCTAATTTTTTCAAAAAAATCTTTTGTGGTTGTTTTGTTGTTTTATGTTAATGAGTTGAATTTTATGCACACAAACCCATTCACATTTATGTATGCACATGATATGCCGCTCAAATAAAGAAACAAACTCGTAGACTCAATATGTTTTAATTTAACGCTTCCTCAGTAAAAGCGTTCGTAGCCGAGTTGTGTAACTTCTCGCCTGAAACTCATGAGGTTGCGAGCTCGCGTCTGAAAAATAATTTTTTTTATTTTTATTTAATTTTTTTATGTTCTAAAAAACGATTTTAAGATTATAAAATTATAAAACGAATATCAAACATCAACTTTGGCAAAAGAGGAAACGGACTTAGGTACACATATACCTTTTTTTGATTTTGTCATATTCTTCGGTATGACGAGACGAAAAGTTGGCGTGGCTCAATTAGTATTTATTTATATATAAAGAACATTATTTATATAAATTTTTGTTCTTACCTCACGATGGTGAAGGGTATATTAGATTCGGCAAGCAGAATATAGCACTCTTACTTGTTTTTTTTTTTTAATTTTAATTGTTATTGAGTTTTTTGGAATGTTGTTTCAATATTTTTCTAAAAGGCCTAACTCCACAAAAAACAAGTAAGAAAGTAAAGTCGGTCAAGCCCAATCATATGATACCCAGCACTACAGTACTTAAAAACACATCATGCTTATGTGTCCATATAAATATGGATTTCTTTATGTTTAAAAACTTCATTAAAATCGGTTTGAAAGTTTGTGAGAGGCAGAAATTGCCCCCTACATCCCCTTGTGGTCCTATTTTTGAAAAACTGTATAGGTTATTTGTCCATATAGATATGGATCTATCTATGTTTTAAATTTCATTAAAATCAGTTTGAGAGGCAAAAATTGCCCCTTTCTCCCCTTGTGGTCCTATATTTTTTAAAACTGTATAGCTTATGTGTCCATATAGATATGAATCTATCCATGTTTTAAATTTCATTAAAATCGGTTTGATAGTTTCTGAGAGGAAGAAATTTCCCCCTATCTTCCCTCGTGGTCCAACGATTTGGCCCATTTTCAATAGGCTTGGTCCTTGTGATAATTAGAACCTATTTTATCAAGTTATCTCCAAAGTTGCGACCTATACTTTGCGCACAAGGTTACATGGACAGCCAGCCAGCCAGCCAGCCGGACATCGTTAGTTCGACTCAGAAAGTGATTCTGAGTAGATCGGTATACTTTAAGGTGGGTCTATGACCACTATTTTAAGGCGTTACACACATCAGCACAAATGCATAATACCCTCTCCACTATTGTGGTGTGGGTATAAAGAGTTGTTTAAATTTGTGATGTTTGAAAAATTAATTATTTAAATTTAAGATGCTACAAAAAGGAAGTTGCAGAGAACCCGAAGCTTAATAATTCATATTACAACCATAATATATATAATATATATATAATATATATATAATATGGCCTAATTTTATTTTATATTTATTTTCCTATTATCTGGCTGGTAACTTCTGACCAAAAGGAAAAAAATTTAAATCCTTCACTGATTTTTCGTATTTTTAATTGGAAAATATTTAAACAATAGAAGGACAAAATAATTTTCGAGATCCTTGACTACTAATAAGATAGTATTTAAGACAACGAAATTGAGAAATTTTCGAAAAGTGGAGTTAAGCCTTTTAGCATCTGACTCATCCATATATACTTTATGGTATCTAAGAGAAATATTTCAAAAGTTTTAAACAGAATGACAAACTAAGTACACCATCATTCATTAGTAGTGGTGAAGGGTATAAAGCTGGTAAAGTAACGTACACCAGTATCAACAGAAAATACCACCCAACCGCAAATATTTACTAAGTATATTCAGAAACTGTGTGCTATGATCGTTCATAATTTTGTCGTAGTCGTCGTTCTTATCAGTAAAGAATGAATGATTAATAGAAGCACAATAATGGGAATTGAAGTACTTCATGCGCTGCGCTCTGTGTGTTTGGATTTTTACTCAAAAAGTCATACAAATCTGTTTTTATAAATAAAACAACCGAAACTGAAAGTTTCAAGACGCTTTAACGGTAGTTACAAAATAGAATTGAAACGAAATACAACTGAAAAAAAAATTACTCAACCAGCTATCAAACGAAAGTTTCAAAACGGAAGTGTCATAAAAATAATAAAATTTTAAATTAAATGATAAAAGCATTTTTTTTAAGAAAACGTGTTAAACTTATTAATTAAATTAAAAATTAATTGTTAGATGGTTATTTTAAACAACTTACTTAAAAGTAAATCAACAAACACACACCATGTTTTCATGGTGCTTTAAACGCCAAACCACCGATGATGATGAGTATCGTCAAAGACCAAAAACCCGAAATACTTCAGTCAATAGTTCGCAAAAAACATCACGCACAGCTGTTTCGATAACAACAAGAGAAGATGAAGACAAAGAGACAGACAAAAAGAGTGTAGAGCAAATGCAAAATGAATGTTTGGAAGCACACAATAGATATCGAGACAAACATGGTGCCAGTCCATTGACCTTGAGCAAACAATTAAATTCGTATGCAACTGAATGGGCGAAAGTAAGTAGAAGAAAAGATGAGTTACGAGTGAAGGGGGTTTTGAAGGGTTTGAGGATTATATTGTTTTCTTTTTTATGCACAAATATTAAGAAGAGGAACATTTTGTCTTGGGGTACTTTTATGTGTATGTATGTGTGTAAGGTTACTGAATGAAAATTGTTGATTCATACATAGGATAATAATGTACCACTCATGTGGTGCAATGAAAAATTACGAAGCTTTGGCGTACAATGTATTATCGTTTTTGAACCTTTATGTATGTATTTTTACTTTTTTATTATCATTTCAATCCAAACTTCATGGCTGGAAATAATAGTTAATAATTCTAGTTAAGTATTCAAATAGTAAAGGAATAACTTCGAATTATCAGACCTGTCACCGAAATCAATTCCGATCGGAAGTGGAATTAATTGCATATTTTTCTTTAAAAAAAAACGACGAAAATGTAACTTAAAGAAGCTAAAAAAATTCGATAGAAATTACAACTACGAAAATAAGTCCATTTCGATAGGAACTATATCGAGTCATAACCGCAAAAAAAGCTTAAGCGACGTCTTTACTGGCAACACTTGCATCATCTCCTAAAATGTTATGGTCACATAAGGTACCGTTACGTATTTATAGCAAAAACAATTTCCAAACAAAATTTTAAGCTTCGTTCACAATGGGCAGCAACTTTTTTTACAAGAGCCACAATTTATTTCGCGACCACACGCATTTTAAATAAAGAAACCGTTTGCAAATTTTGCCCAGAACAATATTACGTATTTATTATTATTTGCTTGAACATTTTGTTAAAATTTTCATTTAAAACTAAATAAAATTATTAAAAACATCAGAAACAATTTCATGCAAAATGTTGATTTTTAAAAAAACTTTAGTTACATTTTTGTTTGAAAAATGAAAGGAAAATATATGAAATACTTTGGGAGAAAATAAGATAGAAGAAAAAACGAAATTGTTGCTCTGATTGTGAACGAAGCTTTAATGAAATAAAAGAATAAAAACGTTCTTCTGCAAAATTTTCTTTTTGTCGCTAAAGCTTTTTGCGGTAATGACTCAATAATTCTGACAGGCCTGTTTATACAAATTTAAAGAAAACTAAATTTTTTTTGTTTAAAATTTTCGAAATTTTAGTTGCAAGACATTAAAAGTTCTCTAAGTCTGCGTTCACACTAGAAAAGTTTTTGTTTAGAAAGCCTTAGTTTATTGGTGAGAGGAGAGAGAAGAATAGCATGTTCTCTTCTTCCACGTTCACCAATAAACTCAGAGTTTCTAAAAAAAAAATCCTAGTGTAAGCCCAGACTAAATGCCTCGTTACTCCTACGTCAACGTATACGTTGCGCCTGTTCCGATTACTTTACCATGTTTATATATAAATACTCTTACGTAAGCGTGACGTTGCGGATGAACCTGATGGAATTGAAATTTTTCTTCGTTGTACGTATTAGCTGTTAAAGAATTTGGTATTGATTTATGTTTATTGATAAAGCGAACATCGAAGTTTTTTATACTTATGTATACAAAAAACGAAAAATTTTTGACACATTTTCTGATTCTTTTTAAGTGAATGGAAGTCGACCGCAACATTTACGTATGTTATGGTGCCTTAATATAAATTTAAGAAAAACTTGACTACAAACGAATTGCTGATTTAGACTATGCGACATGTCGCGCAAAAATATTTCATGAAACTGAAGATTGATCACGATGGGTGTAGAGACACTTACGGGGAAAAAAATGTCGCACGAAACATGATACGTAAAAATTTCTGACATTGCATAGTTAAATTTACTATTAAGACTTAAATGCAGAGTGTTGCCAAACCGTGTGTAATTACACATATTGTTTGTAATTTCTACTTGCATGTGTAGCACAACTGTAATTTGTTTCATGTGTAATCTGTGTGTAATTTAAATTTAAGTTCTAATTTTTCATTAAATTTTGATAGCCAATTTTTTAAAGAAATAATCCGCCTTATTCCTGATGTCGTTGTTGTCATCGACAGTGTCGTTTTTTGTAGAAGATTAAAGAACACAGGCTGTGTGTCACTTTAATCTATTTTTGAATGAGAAATTGACCCAAAACATGAAAAAAAAACTAAAAATAAACTGAAATACGACCTTAAATTTGTCATAATTCTTCATTATGAAAAATCGCCTCATCATTATACCCTCCACCACAATTAGTTGTGAAGAGGGTATACTAAGTTTGTCATTCCGTGTGAAACTTTTTTTTATTATTCATCTCAGACCCCATAAAGTATATATATTCTGGCTGCTTGAGTAATTCTAAGTCGATTTAGCCATGTCCGTCTGTCTGTCCGTCTGACCGTCTGTCCGTCTGTTGAAAACACGCTCACTTTCGAAAAACTCAAAAGAAATAAACAAACTAGGTGTCAAATTGATTGTAGTTATCCTAAGCAGTTTGGGATTGAATTTCAGCAAAATCGGTTCCGTAGGACCAGAGCTATGAATCAAAATGTGGAACCACCACCTTCAAAAACTTGATAATTTTGTTACAAAAACTAACATAAATGATGCAAAAATGCACGGAATGACATAAGATTTTGCACAAGTCCGTTTTATTCGACTAGAAATTACACTGTAAAATTTCGCGAAGGTCGGTCCATAATTTACCCTAAGCCCCATATAAACACTACTCCCGGAAAACAGTTTAGTACGCCTAAAACCGTAAAAAATAATGCAATCATAACAAGTTTTGGCTCGTCACAATTTTATAGGACTATAAATGATACTGTGAAATTTCGTGAAGATCGGTACATAATTTACCCTAGGCCCCATATATGCCCTACTCCCGGAAAACAGTTTAGTCTCCTAAAACCATAATTAATAACAAATCGTCACAGTTTAAGATAATAATAATAAAAAGACATCATACAGATATTACTCCTTAAACATTCGAACTGTCGGTGGAGGGTATCAAAGATTCGGCACAGCCGAATATAGCACTCTAACTTGTTTTTAATGAATTTTTACCCAAAAAAAATAAAATTAAGAAAAAAACTGTTTGCATTTCTTAAAATTTGCATTATATAATAGTCAATGGCACCAAAGTAAAAATTGTGATTTTATTTGGGGTAATTTTTGTTCCCTGATGTTGGGGTCATATTTCATTTCATTTAACATGCAAAAATGCCCCAACGGAAAAATTTTAAAACCAACTAACAAAAATTCCCCAAAATTGCGTGTTGTTGTGTCTTATGCAAAATTTTGGGGCCATTATTCTTTTTCCTTTTGAGGCCATATTTCCCGGGGTAATTTTGCGCACCGCCTAACATTAATTCAATACAGAATACCCGCAAGTCAGTTAATTTGTTTCTATCGATTAGAACTACTTAAAGCGAATTTTAAGAATCTTTGTTGTTTATGATTGAAGATAAACATTTTTGTACTGTTCTTTTATCTACGTTATCAAATTTAAGCTTGAAGCTTGCAGTCAGCGTTGCCAAATGTGCAGATTATTTCTTTTTGCAGTTTTTTAAAGCGAAAAACAGTCTTGCAGATTTTTTTTAATCAGTGTAGTTTTTCAGTTTTGTTTATTTTAATTACAACATGATAAACAATTTATTCTTATACAACAATTTTTAGCTTGTACCCACTATTAAAAGCTACACATCGATCCCTTACCGCAAAAATAACTTAAGCGACATAATTTTTAATTATCGTTTTTCTTTTAATAAGCGAATTTATTGGCAACACTTGCATCATCTCCTAAAAGTTCATGGGAACATAAGGAACCGTTACGATTTTATAGCAAAAACAATGATATCTTATGCGACAACCTGCATAAAAAATTTTTATAAAAAAAACTTTATTCTGTAAAATTGTGTTTTTGTCGCTTAAGCATTTTTGCAGAAAGGGCTGGACATGTACATTTATTCTAAAGCAACAAAAGGTATGCTCCCTTGTTCATAAAAAATATTTCAGTTTCATAAAAGGTTGATTTTGTGTCGTATTGGCTGTATTTGCTATAATATAATGACTTACAATTTTTATTCATTTAAATAACACCACGTGACAGTTTTTTTGATCAAATTAAAATGACACCTAATCTTTATGTAAAATTGTCCGATAAGTCCGAATACGAAGACAAAATGGTCAAAAGTAGAACATTTTCGAGAAAATAACCGTTATTTGTGTTTTTTAAATAAAAATAATGTCACTTAAATGCAAATATCTTCAAATATATTAGATGGATTATATATTTCTTTTTTTAAAAAAAGATAATAAAATTTCCAAAAAAACATGGGTGGCTTGTAAAAATTGGTCTAGAAATAACAGAGTTACTGTGGACAAAAGTTCAAACTTTATGAAAAATTTTATGATTTCAATTCAAATTTCAATACGAACAAAATCCAGATTGGTGCAAAAATGACAAAGCTACAGAAGATTTACTGAACCCATTTTACAAACTTCTATCAAACCAAGAACTCAAAAGAAAGGATATAAGAAGAATTTGGAAAACGAACGTTGTTAATATTAGAAACATTGAATTTTGAAAATGAAATCTACGTATAAAAAATCTCAATTCCATTGACGCACGCAGTTAAGGTTAAAGAATTGTATGAGGGCATGTCTAAATTACTGGGTCGGATAGAGTACGAACAGGATAACTGGAAAATCTGTGCCGATCTAAAAGTTGTTGGCATGGTGTCTAGTTTGCAACATGAAAACAGAACTATTGCTGTTTTTGTGCAACTGGGACAGTCGAGCGAGACACGAACCCTATGCTCGAAAGAGTAAATTTTGAGCATGGCCAAGATAATTTCATATACATACAAAGCTCTGGTAAAAATTAAAACATTATTTTGCTGCATATTAAACCTGGCTTATTTAAAAATTGTATTAAAGCTTTACTAAAAAGAGGAAATAGTGTCGCATTTGAATACCTAAAACCCGTTTTTCCCAAAGTGCCAAAATAAAAAAAGGGATTTTTGTGGGACCACAAATTACAAAGTACTAAAAGATTTAAAATTTAATTCGGTTTTGTCTGAAGATGAGTCAAAAGCATAAAAGGCATTTGGTATGGTTGTAACAAGCTTTGTGGAGAATTTCAGGAGCCTAATTTATAAAGACATCAATCATTCAAGATTTGTGAAAAAACACGATTTTGTTTTTATCTATTTTTTTAAATTAACATTAATTTTTATATACAAATCATATAAAAATGTAGTTAATATGTCTTTTAAAACACATTTTCTTCACTTAAATTTCTTCCCAAATAACCTTGGCGATGAAAGTTAGCGTTTTCACCAACAAATACAAGAAATGAAATGTCGGTGTCAAGGGGCGTATGATAGGCGATGTTAGGCGGCTATTGTTGGTTTCTTGCGTGAGAGGCAGAAAATAATCACAATAGGCAAAGAAATTCAACAGTTGTAAGCCATTTTTAATATTTATTGTTATTAACATTTAGCTTTGTATATTTATTTTTTTTATTTAATAAAAAACGAAAAGTGAGATAATTAAATCAATCTTCTGCTACACAGAAAAAAATAAAAATTGATTTCAATTAAAAAATTTGTGATATTAATTAAAAAATTAATTAAATTTGCACCAGTAAACAAATTAATAGTATCAATTAAACCAGTTAATAGTATTAATTAAACGTTTAATTCACTTGATTAAAAGTTTAATTCACTTGATTAAATTTTTAATTAAAACTGATTATGTTTTTGATTAATGCTCTAATTGGTGAAAAATTTTGGAGAATTTTTTCTGTGTACTTTGTCATTTTCGCCCCGATTTAGATCCTATTAGGCACAAAATGTTCGTATTTAAATAAACTAACTTCGTAAGTGATAAAGCTTGAAAAAATTGTATTGTTTGGTTTTAAAAAAATAAATTGAAAAGAGCAAAATTGTAAAATTTGTGTTTCTTGAACAATGTTTACAAAGGGCACGTGGTTGTTTTAGCAATTTTATGATTTTTCAATAAAACTAAAAAAAGAAATAAAAAATCCATTGAATATTTTCGAAGATACGTTTATTAAAGTGACATCATCTTTTTTAAAAACACAAATAACGGTTATTTTGAAATATCTGTTCCACTTTTGACCATTCTGACTTCATATTCGGATTCAGCGGACAATTTTACATCAGATTCATTTGGTCGCGGCTTTGTTGAAAATTTATGATACTTTCAATCCCTTCTTCAGGGATTTTTTGGTTTTTTTATATTTCAAACAAATTTTTATAAACAAATTTGTAATATTTATAAGATAATTCGATAACAATGTATTTTAATAAAAAAAATTTTATATGTATCTTTGTTTAAATAATTTTCTATGTTTAAAAAATTTTTGATGTTTTTTTTAAATGTTTGTTTTTAATTTGGAAAAAATGATATCGCAACGATAACATTTTAAATAATAGAACATAATATTATAAACGCCGCACAGTGGCGCCATTTGAGTTTTTTCGTTGCAAAAATCATATCTTTTGAACCGAATAAGATAATTGAACAGTTTAAACAGCATATGATAGATAACTGTTCAGCCTATGAAATGAGCGTTTGGAAAGGATGCTACGCTTTGTAGGGGCCTACTTATGGGTTATCAAAGTTAAATTTAGTAGAAAAATCAATTTTATGGTAACTAAAAAAAATTATTTTTACATTTTTTGTTTGTTTTTATTTTTTTTTTCTTTAGGGTTTTATGTTTTAAATTATTACCCAACATTTAGCTTTGTATATTTATTTTTTTTATTTAATAAAAAACGAAAAGTGAGATAATTAAATCAATCTTCTGCTACACAGAAAAAAATAAAAATTGATTTCAATTAAAAAATTTGTGATATTAATTAAAAAATTAATTAAATTTGCACCAGTAAACAAATTAATAGTATCAATTAAACCAGTTAATAGTATTAATTAAACGTTTAATTCACTTGATTAAAAGTTTAATTCACTTGATTAAATTTTTAATTAAAACTGATTATGTTTTTGATTAATGCTCTAATTGGTGAAAAATTTTGGAGAATTTTTTCTGTGTACTTTGTCATTTTCGCCCCGATTTAGATCCTATTAGGCACAAAATGTTCGTATTTAAATAAACTAACTTCGTAAGTGATAAAGCTTGAAAAAATTGTATTGTTTGGTTTTAAAAAAATAAATTGAAAAGAGCAAAATTGTAAAATTTGTGTTTCTTGAACAATGTTTACAAAGGGCACGTGGTTGTTTTAGCAATTTTATGATTTTTCAATAAAACTAAAAAAAGAAATAAAAAATCCATTGAATATTTTCGAAGATACGTTTATTAAAGTGACATCATCTTTTTTAAAAACACAAATAACGGTTATTTTGAAATATCTGTTCCACTTTTGACCATTCTGACTTCATATTCGGATTCAGCGGACAATTTTACATCAGATTCATTTGGTCGCGGCTTTGTTGAAAATTTATGATACTTTCAATCCCTTCTTCAGGGATTTTTTGGTTTTTTTATATTTCAAACAAATTTTTATAAACAAATTTGTAATATTTATAAGATAATTCGATAACAATGTATTTTAATAAAAAAAATTTTATATGTATCTTTGTTTAAATAATTTTCTATGTTTAAAAAATTTTTGATGTTTTTTTTAAATGTTTGTTTTTAATTTGGAAAAAATGATATCGCAACGATAACATTTTAAATAATAGAACATAATATTATAAACGCCGCACAGTGGCGCCATTTGAGTTTTTTCGTTGCAAAAATCATATCTTTTGAACCGAATAAGATAATTGAACAGTTTAAACAGCATATGATAGATAACTGTTCAGCCTATGAAATGAGCGTTTGGAAAGGATGCTACGCTTTGTAGGGGCCTACTTATGGGTTATCAAAGTTAAATTTAGTAGAAAAATCAATTTTATGGTAACTAAAAAAAATTATTTTTACATTTTTTGTTTGTTTTTATTTTTTTTTTCTTTAGGGTTTTATGTTTTAAATTATTACCCAACAAATTAAAAAAAAAAATTTTTTTTTTTAAATTTAATTTTTCAATTTTCCGTAAAATATTCATCGCAATTCGTAAGAGAAGGTATATCTAAAAGACTAACCATTTCTAAACTATAATTATTTTCTAACTATGGGTTATAAGTCAATATTGTTCTTGACCATTTGTACGCCAAAGTATTGTTTAAGTGAGGTACGTACCTGCTAATTTCAATGAGTAGTTTTTTTCAAACTATTAGATCAAACTACTGTCAGTCAAAACATATAAGGAATGGACGCCATACAATTTCTGCAACCATGTCTTTTTAAACTTTTTTACCTCTAGAAGCCAAACGGGCACGTACGGGCAGATAAAACCTTTTGAATTATGTAAAGAAATAATCAAAGAACAGGTTTTGCAAATATGGCAAATATAGAAAAATATAGATTTTTTTTATTTTCCGTCAAAGTTGAAAAATAGTGAAAAAACGGATAGTTTTTAAATAGTGATTTACCAGGAGAAACACAAAGCAAACAGTTAATTTTTTTTTATCATTATACATTTAATAAATACATCAATCAATACAAACAAAAAATAAGGCGATTCGTTGAAAAGTTTCCTATTACATGGGTTTATTCAAAACTTCGTCGGCGCTCATGAAAATTTTGATTTTTGCAACCTCGTTTGCTCTACGGGTGCCACTGTGCGCCGTTAAATATAATATCGTTTTCGCTATCATATGTTCTATGGCTTATTGGGAAATCACAATTTATGACACAGTAAATATTATTTGTGTAACAAACAAACGAAGCCAACAAACTACATTTAGTTCATCATATTTGCTAAAATCTCGAAAAAAAAATTTAATTATAATTAGTATTGTGGTTATTTTGTCGAACTATTTATGGTTTCAATCCAAATTTTAATATTAATAATCAGGCTTAAATTCATCAATTTTAATTTTTCATTAAATTATTTTTTATGAAATATTAATTATGAAATATTAAAATTTGGATTGAAAAAATTTAATTATTTTAACTTTTTCACCATTTTTAATCCATGGCTGCCAAACTGTGGAAAATTCAATAAAGTAATCTTTAGAAAAAATAGTTCTTATAAATTGGCAGTAACTTGGAGGCCACACGATCAAGTTTTGCCTTTCAATTCCTTTTAATTTTCAACACACTCTCACTGTTTTTACTAAAACACTCGCACCTTTGAAATTGACCATGAGATTGCTTTCAATGTTACCTTTCCATTTAGTTGGCAATTTGACGTTAAATTTAACAGCTGATCAGAAACAAGTTTTGGCGCTTACTTTTAAAAAAACCATATTTCTTTAAAAATAAATGTGCTTTATAAAAAAAAAATGTGTTTTTAAAAGTTCTTGTGTTTTTTACAAAATACTTTGGGTCAAGCTACTATTTTCAGTTGTTTCTTCGTCGAGGGCATTTTAACAATTAAATTGATTACCATGGTCGAATAATTACAAAGTATACACAGAAAAAATTTTGCACCAGTAAACGCATTAATCAAAAATAAAATCAGTTTTAATTAAAAATATAATCAAGTAAATTAAACGTTTAATCAAGTGAATTAAACGTTAAATCAAGTGAATTAAACGTATAATCAAGTGAATTAAACGTTTAATTAATATTATTAATTTGTTAACTGGTGCAAATTAATATTTTCAACTAAACGTTTAATACTATTGATTAAACGATTAATTCATTTGAGTAAACGTTTAATTCACGTGATTAAATTTTTAATTCAAACTGATTTTATTTTTAATTAATGCGTTTACTGGTGCAAAATTTTTTTCTGTGTAGTCATTAGAAATTTAGTTCTCAATTTAAAAACCCATGTAACGTCAAACAAAAGAAATTAATCAAAAAAAATTAAAACAAGCGTCAAAAATCAAATATATTAATATGACATTACATGGGTAAATAATGATAACTCTCCCTAATGCGCCTACCTGGTACTTATTATACTATGATTGATTACCAAATGCACTGTGTCACAGCTGTCAATTCAAACAATTTTTGACAAACAGTTTATGTGAACAACTTTAAAACGATTTTTTGAACGTGCGGCTGCAGGGGCCACAATGCCAAAAATGTTTAAAATTAATAAAAAAAAAATAAAAAATGTGCAAACTTGCGACACCAATGATATGGCGAGAAGCCCGTAATCATCAAGACGACTTATTTTTGGTACTATTTAAAACATGTACATATTTATATTAAATAGATTTTACATGTTTTTACTAAAAATAGTTCGATGAAATGTCCTGTTTTTTTGTGCCTACATTCAAAAATGGTGAAAATTGGATTTTTAATAGACTAAGACCAAGTTTACACGATGTCTTTTCAGACATGTCTAACAAACACGTCTGTTTTGTTTGTAGGCGATCGGGATAGAGAAAAAAGAGGGGTTGCCAAGCAGACGTGAAATGAGTTTTCATGTTTGTACCCTGCGGGAAATTTGTGTCAATTGTTCCAACAGACTGGTCCTGGGATTTGTGAAAATAGAACAAGAACAAACAGAAATAACTCATGACCAGTGAAAATAGAACAGGAACAAAAAGAAATAACTCATGACCAGTAAAAATAGAACCAATCATTTAACTGGTATGTGAAGAACAAAAAGGTTGAAAAATTAATGAATTACAGTACAGTATTCACCGGTAGTGTGCACATATTTTTGGGACTTCCTAAAATTCGGTTCTTAAATTTAGTTCTAGGACTTGTTTTATTGCAATAATACTACATTGTTTCAATATAATACTACATTGCGGTAATTCACATTAAACACGTTCATTGAAAATAGATGTGTGACTGGTCAAATGATGTCAATTTACCCCCTGCAATGACAACCCCATGTAAAAGTGATAGGTCTTATTCATATAAAGTGCTTGAACTAGAACCGGTCTCTACCACCAAAGACCTATCTCGGGACTACTTTGGTGTCAGTTCTCTTCCCTCTAGGGTACTTATGAACTTTCATGTTTTTTTAATTTGTATGTATATTAGATAATTAGATATGAAAACAGACATGTTTGGAAAGACATCGTGGAAAGACAAAAGGTTTTTGGAAGCATGTTCAAAAGAGAATGTCAAAAACACACATGTCTGGAAAGACATCGGCCCTATCTAACATTTTAAAAATGTTATAGGAGAAGCATGAAACTATTTAAAATGAATGTTGATATATTGCCTTAAACTGGTTATAATTTTATTTTTCTTCACTAAATAAACTGTTTGACTGTAAAACCTACGAGTTGTTTTGACAATTGAAAATGTTGCATGAAATGCGATACCGTAAGGCAAGAACAAGAAGGCTTTTGCGAAGGTAGATCATGCATAGATGACAAGTCAACAATGCGAATTATAATCGAGCAAGCAAATGAGCACAATTCGCCCACTTAAATGCTCTACGTGGACTTTGAGAGGGCGTTCGACACAATCGTGAGGACAAGCATTTGGAGAGTACTGCATCGCAGAGGTGTACTGGAAACTATTATAGACGTTATAAAACCTATGTACTCCAACTTCTACAATCTGGTGCTATACAAGGGTCAAACGTCTGAAACATTTCATATTGATGCGGGATTACGATAGGGTTGTGTTCTGTCAGCACTCCTTTACCTACTTATCCCAGATGATGTCATGTCAATAACAAACATTGAAGCACCAGACAGCATTCAGTGGACGCCCTTCTTAAAACTTAACGATCTTGATTATGCTGATGATTTACTTATGTCTCTAAGCACATAGGTTTGAACATATAGAGCACAAACTGAAGGCTCTCCATAACAATGCTCTAAAAGTTGGTTTATGAATAAACTGACGGAAAACCACCAATACCACCTCTCTAACTCTCGATAATAACACCACAGAGGATGTACAATCAATCTTTCTGTTACCTTGGCTGCACTATCACAACGAACAGCGGTGCAAACGAATCAACAAGGACCGTAATGCCATGCATTGTTAAAAAAAAAGTACGGGTATCATCCGATATATCAACAAAACTGAAGTCCAAAGTATTTTACACATGTACTCCTATACGTTTTTCCATCTAAAAGCGACATACGATGACTGCAAGTTTTCACTAACCGTTGCTAACGAAGGACTATTCGATGTTTTTGACCCAACACAATGACTAACGCTGAGCTGCTTTGAAGCACGAACCAACAGCCAATCCAGTACGACATCCTGAAAAGGAAATTTGGATGGATTGGTCACACACTGAGATCCGATAACGAAGTAGCGAAGGCAGCGCTGCAGTACAACCCCCAAGGTTCTCGGCTTGGCGCAGGGTTTTCATGAAACGTGGCATTAAAAGCAGCCCACAACAGTGTCCGTTAGAAGTCATTAATTGAGGCCGTTTGCTCCCTAGCTGGAGAATAGCGGAACATCATGCAGACGTTTTAGCGTCTATCAAACAGTCGATTTTGTATATTATATATTGGAAGATTCCAAAATCAATGAAAGAGTTGATTTTTTATTTTAAAAATTCTTAAACAGTCATAAAATTATAGCAAATACAACGCAATAGAACTCTTAGATGCCGGCCAGTGTAATTCAGTTATCCATGTACTTTTGTATCACATTTTGCCATTTGTAAATATGAATCATAGTTTCCAGGAATCATTTTTCAAATTCTAGAAATTATTCGCATATAGATGTGTTATATTAAAAACAATTTGTTGATAACTTTATTTTAAATGTGCCGCACTGAAGGTTAAAAACTAATAAATATTTATGTATGTAACTGAAAGACTATTGCTGTAAAAAGTTTTAAAACTTACTGCCTGTTTTTTGATAACGAGCATTTAAAGCAAAATTTCTAAATTTGTTTTGTTTTAAATAATCGAAAACTGGCAGATAATCAAACTTTTAAAATCTGATAGCAATTATATTTAATTATCCACTTTGTTTCTGTTTGTATCTCACTCTCTTTTTTTTATTCTCTCTTTCTAGCAATTGGCCAAGAGTAATACATTACAACATCGCAAAAACAATAGATATGGGGAAAATCTATATCTCGGTACTAATATGGGACCAAAAACTCAAGAATTGGCGGTTACCGCCTGGTATGATGAGATCCAAAATTATAATTTTAATAAACCTGGTTTCTCACCAAGTACCGGGCATTTTACACAAGTGGTTTGGAAGACAACTAAGCAGTTGGGAGTGGGTATTGTAACCGAGTAATTAGAGATATAAGTTTTTAAAAAATTCTAGAAATTAAATATTGTTTTATTTTTTATTTTATTTCAGAGGCAATCGTACCTGGGTGGTTTGTAACTATGATCCTCCTGGCAACATAATGGGTAATTATATGAACTGTGTTTCTCCTTTAGTGGAGGAAACTGTTTCAAAAATAATTGACAAAATGAAGCCGCCAAAGAAGAAGTTTTGCAAAGAAACACCAAAGTCTGAGGCAGCCAAGCCTGATGCAGTTACTCCGACATACAGTGCAAGTGATTTGAAATTGTGGTCCAAATATGAATTGGAATGTTTAGCTAGTCATAATAAATATAGGGCCATACACGGCAGTCCAGCTATGAAGCTTAACAGAAAATTGTGTACTTTGGCACAAGATTGGTCGAAGGTAGGGAAATGGACTGACTCTTAAGGGAATAATAAGAATTTCTGGGAAAACTTTTTTATTTTGCATTTTTTTAGCACTTGGCGAAAAAAAAGACCATGCAACATCGTCCAAATAATGAGTACGGCGAAAATATTTATTATGCTTTTAACTTTGATCCATCTGCTGAACACTGTGTTAAAAGTTGGTATGATGAAATAAAGACCTATAATTTTTCAAAGCCGGGATTTAGCTCACAAACTGGACATTTTACCCAAGTTGTTTGGAAAGATTCCATAGAGTTGGGTGTGGGAATTACGAAAATGTAAGAACAAAATTTGATGATAATTTAAAAAAAAAAAAAAAAACTTTGTTGTATATGTATTCTTTTTCAGCAACAACATGACTTTTGTGGTCTGCAATTACTCCCCAGCCGGCAATGTTATGAATCAATACAAAGATCAAGTGCCCCGGCCAGGTGCTAAACCCTCAACTACCACCACTAATAACTCTAGTGACAGCAGTAGTTCTCGCAATAAGGCCAACAGTGATAAGCAACAGCCATTTGAAGAAGTCTGTTTGGAGAGTCATAATAATTTGCGTGCCCTACATGGATCTCCGGCCATGACGTTAAATAAAAATTTAAATTTCTTTGCCAACGATTGGGCACAAGTACGTACAACACAAATAAGTTACTCCACAAGAACAACAACGAAAATTACAACAAATAATTAATAAGTTAATTATTGTTTTATTATCTTTTACACACCTTTTTATACACATTCAACAAAAAAAAAAAAAAACAAACATTATCAAACCAAAAAGCATTTAGCCTCAAAAAATAAACTTGAACTAAGAAAAAATAATCGTTTTGGTGAAAATATTTATTATACAACCGACCCAGATGTACAAGGTCAACATCCGGTGGAATTTTGGTACAAAAGTATTCAAGATTATAATTTCAATAGACCGGGCTACAGGGAGGCAACGGCTAGCTTTACTCAAGTCATATGGAGAAGCTCTACAGAATTGGGTGTCGGAGTGGCAAAAGTGTAAGATTATTTTTTTTTTTTGTTTTTTGCTTAAATCTAGTACACAATTAATTGGAAATCTAGAGGCCGTTTCACTTATGTAGTTTGTAATTATGATCCCAAGGGCAATATTCAAGATAGATTTGCTGAAAATGTTCCTTTAGTGGGAGGAGAATGCGTTATAGAGTTAAATAAGAATCAAGTTCCGGTAATAATAGATGAGTTTACTGCAAATATTTTAAAAGCCCACAATATTTATCGAGCCATACATCGCTGCCCTGCTTTGAAATTAAGTCAAGAATTAATGGATTATTGTGGGAAGTATGCCACTGTAAGTTTTTTAATAGTTTTATGGAAACAAAATACATATTATGTTCTGGGTTTCATCACTTCATGTCTTCACTAGGACAGCCCAGGTAGGGACTTAAATCCATATATCGTCAGCTCGTTATTGGTTTGACCTACCGACCATTTAAAAAAAATGAGTTAGATATGAGGAATATATTTTTTTAATCTCTTCTTTCTAAATCCAAAACCTGTTTCGCGAAATGGTGTCTGAGTATTGGGCATTCATTTTGCTCCGTATCAACTATTTTATAGTTTTTTCAGTATTGTTTTGCTCTACACTCCACTATTTGGCGATTTCACCAAATTCTTCAAAATAACTTCACTCTTGCTTTGCTTCATTGTCGTAAGAAAATAAAGTAGTTTAAGCAAAAGCATTGCCGAATCGGTAGGTCTACGCAAAACGACTGTTGATTTTTATTAGAGTTTTTTTTTTTCATGCAATTGTTTTTGTATCAATTGTTTTTGGTATCTTCATCATGTTACACAAAAACAAAGTGCTTGTGGTTTTTTTAATTGTTGTATTTCTGCATAGTAAAATGTCTAAGTTTTCTGATTTTCTGAGTTTTATATAAATGAAAATCATTGTACCAAATCTATTATTAACAAGGTCCAATATTATTAGAAAAAGCACCAGTTTTATAACCAGAAAGCTAAAAAAAGAAATTTAAATTCCGTAGTTTCCCTTTTTGGTACTTTTTCTCCCATTTTAATACCCTCCACCACAATTAGTTGTGAAGAGGGTATACTAAGTTTGTCATTCCGTGTGAAACTTTTTTATTATTCATCTCAGACCCCATAAAGTATATCAATTCTGGCTCCGTGAGTAATTCAAAGTCGATTTAGCCATGTCCGTCTGTCTGTCTGGCCGTCTGTCCGTCTGTTGAAACACGCTCACTTTCGAAAAACCCAAAAGAAATAAACAAACTGGGTGTCAAATTGCTTGTAGCTATCCTAAGAAGTTTGGGATTGATATGAGATTTTGCAAAAGTTCGTTTTATTCGACTGGTAATCACACTGTAAAATTTCGTAAAGATCCGTCCATAATTTACCCTAGGCCCCATATAAACCCTACTCCCGGAAAACAGTTTAGTACACCTAAAACCGTGATGATCGGTCCATAATTTACAATAGGCGCTATATAAAGCCCACTCTGGTTAATTAATTAAATACGCCTAAAATCGTAGCAGATATATTTATTGTGGTAAAATTTTTTCCAACTTAGTTTCATATGGCCAGAAAAAATGTCATGACATTTTGTGAAATATAGTCCATCATTTACCTTAGATCCCATATTTAGCAGCCTTCTGAAATTTACTGTAAACGCCAAAACTAATTTCACCGCTCTTTTGAAATTTATTTTTTGTAATACCAGAAATCACTCTGAAGAATTTTGGGATGATTTGTTTATAACTTACCATGGCTCCAATGTAAATTCCCCTACTGAAAATCATTTAAATTCGGGTTTAACTGTTACGAATCATGATATTTTACTCAAGATTGTCGGTCAATTATTTAATATAGGCCTAAACCACAACCAATTTTAATGCTGACGTATAAAGATAAATTAATAATAAATAGACATCATATAGATATCACTCCCAAAATATTCGAACTGTCGGTGGAGGGTATCAAAGATTCGGCTCACTAACCAGAGTCCTATTAAGCTGTGAAGTATTAACTTTTTTTCTGATACCATTATAAATTACGGTTTTGGGCGTACTAAACCGTTTTCCGGGAGTAGGGTTTATATGGGGCCTAGGGTAAATTATTGACCCATCTTCATGAAATTCTACAGTGTTATTCCAGTCGAATAAAACGAACATTTGACGAGCATTGTTCCACCATTTATGTTAGTTTTTGTAACAAAATTATCAATTTTTTAAAGTGGTGGTTCCACATTTTGATTCATAGCTTTGATCCTACTGAACCGATTTTGCTGGATTTCAATCCAAAACTGCTTAGGATAACTACAAGTAATTTGACACCCAGTTTTTTTATTTTTTTTTTTTTTGAGTTTTTCGAAAGTTTCAACAGACGGACAGACAGACCGACGGACATGGCTAAATCGACTTAGAATTACGCACGGAGCCAGAATATATATAATTTATGGGGTCTGAGGTGAATAATAAAAAAGTTTCACACGGAATGACAAACTTAGTATAGGCTCTATACAACTTATTGTGGTGGTGGGTATAAAAAGAGAGGAAAGGAAGCAACATGTAATATTAAAATTGAAAATGATAATTACAGCGGTACTTTGCTGTGGTTAAAGATTGATGTTATACTGTTGGCTGGCAGGCACCGCAGCGGTGCAGAGGTTAGAACTCAAAGAATTCTGATGAAAGAATGTGGTGATTCTTGAACCCAGATTCGAGCCCCAGCTCAGCCAAGAACATTATCAAATAATTTTAATAAAATTTCATGTAAAATTCCTTCCTTCAGTAAAAATAATTTAATGAAAATTAAATTTTATGAACTCAAGCCTAACTAAAAATATTGAAATTTCTACCAAATTCATTTCGATTGACACAAATTTCATTCAATTAATTTTTTTTATTTTTTTTTTGTGCGAAAAGAACTAAATCAAAATTTTCTAATTCAGTTCATTAATGATTCGCAAATTAATTCAGAAATGAATAATTCAGTTACAGCTCTGAAACATACAAACTTTTCAGCATTATAATTTTAGTAGAGATATAGATAAATACAACGAGATTCATTTTAGTTGCTTAAAAAGTTTCCTTTCATTAGCTTTTAAGAGATAACAAACCCTTTACCGATATTCCCAAATATACCGTCAGCATTACAAAGTTCCAAAGTGGCCTACCATCAGCAGATGAAATTGTCTGCCAATGGTATAAAGAAATTGAACGATATGATTTCCAAAAACCAAAATACCACAAAGACGCCAGGCATTTTACACAAATTGTCTGGAAGAATACGAAATTTATGGGAGTTGGTGTAAGCAAAAGGTAAGTGAAAATTCTATGGGAATCGTATAATAATTGCAATATTTTTTTATTATTTAAAATAGAAATGAATATTCTATAGTTGTCCTTAGTTATGAACCTTCTGGTAATATAGATAATCAGTATGCAGAAAATGTTCCACCAGTAATTTAAAATAAATATTTTGTAGATTTAAATTGGTATTTTCTTATTTTCTAAAAAAAAAATGTTATTAAAAAAACACATCTCGGTTTTAAAAAATAAACACGATAGTTTTTTAGTAAACCCATTTTAATTTAGCTGGTTGTTATTTGATATTCCCTTTTTGCGAGAGTTGCGTTTTTTTAAATCTATTTACAGTGATGGTTACACATAAAGCATCTTTTTCCAGGAAATTTAAGCTAAAATTCTTTACGATATTAGAGTTTAACTTTTTATACACTTCTATTCAGCTTCAATTATTCTGTAACCAAATTTCGAGTTGTTGCCAATGTGGCTGTTGTTGTCATTTGTCCACTTGTAACATTTAGTTCTCTCATACAAAATACTCGAACATACACTTGTTTATTCACACTTAAACATCACCATTTTACTGCTGTTTCTGACACATTTTCCATTTTTTTTAGTTTTTTTTTTGCTCTCTCTTCAATGTTTTAGAAAATTTGACACATTTTGAATTTATGGGTTTTTACACAGCGATAAGAGTTGACAACAAACCGTGTATTTTATGGATGAATGAAAATGAGTAAAACAAATGTTTTAGATTAGCAATAGTAACCATATCTAAACATCTATATTTATGTACAAATGTATATACAAATGTGCAGTTGTGTATGTAAAAGGTAAATGCCATATTCGGCTGTGTCGATATTTAAGCACTCATCGCTATCAGCCTAACACCCAGCATATGATAAGTTTACCAAAATATGAACCGAAACACTTATATATATCGAACTAGTTCTGGGAAACTGATAAGAGTAAGAACCTTCTTTTAAGCAGAAAATCACCAGCCGGGTAAATTCAATTGAAAATCGTAAATTTGGACATGACTTATTTTTAAAAAATGTTTCACCCAATTTAAAATTTGACACATTTTGAATTTATGGGTTTTTATACAGCGATAAGAGTTGACAAAAAACCATGTATTTTATGGATGAATGAAAATTAGTAAAGGCCCAACTATAATATGCTTAAGTTGGTTTAAGCAAATGCGCGAATACATGTAAATCATATATGTCAAACCATATTGAACTTAAGGAAACTTTTTGTTAAATTTTATGAATCTGTCATTTGCTTAAGCAAGGTGCGAAACAAATCGCACTTTCCGTACGGAATCAAATGTTTTTTGGTTTTGTTTTTGTGTTTTTAAATGCATTTGAAAAGATTTTTGTTATTTTTTGACAGGAGCTTCAGCATATTATAGTTGGGCCTTAAAACAAATGTTTTAGATTAGCAATAGTAACCATATCTAAACATCTATATTTATGTACAAATGTATATGAAGAGCTTAGTTACTTGTGCAGTTGTGTATGTAAAAGGTAAATGCCATATTCGGCTGTGTCGATATTTAAGCACTCACTATCAGCCTAACACCCAGCATATTATAGTTTTACCAAAATATGTACCGAAACACTTATATATATCGAACTAGTTCTGGGAAACTGATAAGAGTAAGAACCTTCTTTTAAGCAGAAAATCACCAGCCGGGTAAATTCAATTGAAAATCGTAAATTCAAACATGACTTATTTTTAAAAAATAATTCACCCAATTTCAAATTCCAGCTGTTTTATCAGGCCAAAACGGTTTTATAATGACTAAACAAGGCAACTGGAAAACCAGGCATAATAGTTGAAAATTATTTTGGTTTACTAAATACAGAATACTAAATATAGCAATCATTTTTCATAACGAGCTAATGCGACTGAGCAAAAAAAAATTAAAGTCTCATTACTCTTACATAAACGTATACGTTGTGGAATCAGCTGTTCCCTTTTTCTTAAAAAGCTTAGGTACTCTCTTACGTAGTTGTGAAGTTGCAAATGAACCCGATAAAATTAAATATTTCTCGGTTTTTACGTGTCAGCTGTTAAAGAATTTTATGTTTATTTAGGTTTATTCAAGGCGAATATCTTTTTTAGGTGATATCTTTGTTTAGCTTTATAATTGTTGGTTGTCAAAATTTGTTTAATAATTTCGTTAACATTTAAGTTGAAAATATTCAGCAGGCATAAAAAAAAGTTTACATTAAATAAATAAATTTAAAAAAGACAAAATCGAATTAATTAAAAATGTTGTTTTCCCAAAAATTACTTTGATAATAAATTTGCAAGTGCACGTGCATAAAAAACTTAACTGGAAAATTGCTTTGTTTTGATCTTATTTTTGCGAAAACAATAAAGCAATTTGGTTTTGTTTTAATTTTTTATTTTCTTAACCCACTTACAACAACAATTAATGTTGGGAGAATTCCGGCCAATTTTAGTGGGGAATGTTAGACGGGGTAAACTTACTGTTTATTGTTGATATTTTGCTTAAGCTTTGCTATCGTTGCAAATAAAACTTTTTGAGTATTTGTAATTCTCATTCAGTTTTGTTTGCTAATTTGTTTGACTTTTCTAAAATGTTTGGAAGAATGTTTCCTGGTGATCTGGGGTAAGCAACCAGTGAAATGCGCATAGAAACTAGCTTATCCCCCAACAATTAATTTCAGTGTTTTTATCAAGAATAAAAATTGGGAATTAAGCACGACAAACAAAATATTTTTATATAGAAAATAAAGGGTTGATTTTGATTTTGAATAAAACACGAACTATTTAGGAAATTATTGTAATTTTATTTTATTATGATATATTGGTATTACTCAATTATGTATGGAACAAAATATCGGCCAAATGGGCGCCGCGATCACGGCGGCACACCTCCATCCGATGGTCCAAATTTTCGATGACCCTGAGGCATAATGGAGGTTCTATGCCGTTAATGTGCCGAATTATCTCATCCTTTAGCTCTTGAATTGTTGCTGGCTTATCGACGTACACCTTTTCTTTCAAATAACCCCAAAGAAAAAAGTCCAACGGTGTCAAATCACATGATCTTGGCGGCCAATTGACATCGCCATTACGTGAGATAACACGGCCATTGAATTTGTTGGCAAAAGAGTCATTGTTTCGTTACCTGTGTGGCAAGTGGCACCGTCCTGCTGAAACCACATATCGTCCACATCCATATCTTCCAATTCGGGCCATAAAAAGTTCGTTATCATCTCACGATAGCGAACACCATTCACAGTAACTGCCTGACCGGCCTCATTTTGGAAAAAATACGGCCCGATGATGCCGCCAGCCCATAAACCGCATCAAACAGTCACTCTTTGTGGGTGCATTGGTTTTTCGACAATCACTCTTGGATTCTCATTCGCCCAAATGCGGCAATTCTGTTAATTGACGAATCCACTGAGGTGAAAATGTGGCTCATCACAAATCACGTAGTGCACAATATGCATTTTGATTTGAACGCCCATTTTCATAATAAGTCTGGATAACTTTAACACATCGTTGGATTGTGTATCTCTCCATGGTTCAAATTGAGTAAGTCTGAAATAGAGAAATGTCAAATAAAATTCGGAAAAAAACTTGGCGTTTAGGTGTGGTTCACATTCAACATCGGCCCTTACAATTTAACCACCCTTTAAATTTCAAAAAAAAAACTCAAAAACCTAAAAATGCGTTGATGGCCTCCAAAGATCTTTGACTTAATTCTGCACACAGTTTCATAGCTTTTTGGGCAAATTGTTGTTTTCTAACCCGCATCAATACCTTGGCGTTAAAGGATCTAAAAGCTTTTACCAATTTTTCGGCCTTCTTCAAGGAATTAGGAGCGGTTAAAGCTGCCAATTAACATACATTATGCTCAAAGCCATGTTAAGCACACTGATGACCCCAAAAAGTCGTAGCTTTCTTAAGCAAACGTTCTAGTGATTGACCTTAACCATCTGGTTTACCCAATTCTAATTTCAAATAGTTGGTTGTTGGCTTTTAAGTTATCTTCAAAATGTCCTGTGTCTGCGGAAACCACCATTAAAATTTCCCAAATTCTCCAGTTAGTGTAATTGCATTTCAATGACTCTGCTGAAACCGTATGGGCTCTTTGCTTGTAACCCAATTTAATGAGGGCCTTGGCTTAGTTATTCCAAGACTCAAATCCTTGCTGTAAACATTTTCACAAAATTTTGTGCATTTGCATTATGTATTTTATTGATTAATTCTGTGGTCTTTTGACAAAACAACTTAAGTCAAATTTAAAAAGTTGAAAAAATTATTTTCATATCCGATTTCTTCATTGATATCCTTAAGCTTCCGCCTCTTAGATCTATCGCTTCAGTTGTCCAGCGATTTTTGTGGTCTCCCACGAGTGTTTTGATTTGTAGTTTCTGAAGCGATCTGGACAGAAAGTTCGTTCTCTAACCAGTTTTCAAAGCTCTTTCCTGTATCGCTGTTTTAGTTGTTTGATGAAAACAGATAATTTATTTTCTAAGTCCAATTGCATTTCAGTGCTATAGAAATTTAAGGTTCCTTTTTTTCGAATGTAATTTTTAACATCTTCCTCGTTTTTGTTTCTAAAATACTCTCCGGCCAATTCTTCATAGCTGAAGCTCTGTATGTTTTTTTTTTTTTTTTTTGAAAAACGTTGTTATTGCTCAAATATATTCACCCTTATTCCATTTAGCGTTATCAATACGAAACGATATCATTTTGTGTCGATTGTTGCAAATCAGTATGCCCATTATCAATATCAAGTTTTTTCGTTAACGTTGGCATTGATTTAAATTGACTCTGTTTTTGTCGTCAGTCTTATTGGTGTCGAAACGGTTTTTTTCTTTTTTATTTTCCAAAAATAATAATGTTGAATTAAAAAAAGAAAAAAATAGCAACAAAGTTTCGGGAAAATTGCAAAAATTTGCAAAAATAGCGAAAATTCGCGAAAATTTTATATATTCCAAACAAGCCAAAAAATTGATTAAAAGTTCCTAAAACTATAAGGAATAGCAAAAATTCCATAAATTCGCTAAATTACCGCAAATTCCCGAAATTTAGCCATGTTCGCGATAGAAGCAATTTTTCCTGTAAGTTTTCTGATTCTTTACAGTTTTAACGATTTTTAATACATATTAAATTTTTCTTTCATGCCGCTTTTATCAAATTTTTGCGAATTTCCACTTATTTTGCCATTCTTATGTTTTTGGGGACTTTAAGTCAATTTTATGGCTTGTTTCAAATAAAAAAAAATTTCGCGAATTTTCGCTATTTTTGCAAATTTTCCGAATGTTTGCAATTTTCGCGTAACTTTTTGTTGCTCTTTTCGGCAATCGTCGTACCGTTCTGTTTTTTACAGGGCACTATCAACACTGTCGATTTATACGGGGCGAAAAGTGTAATCAATACCTTATGGCATTAGTAAGGGTGATTTTTTTAGAATAAATCAAGCTACCCGCTTTGAGAGCACAACATTAATAAGAAACGAACATAAAATTGCACATTTTTATTAAAAACTTATTAGAGATGTTCTTAAAAAAACGATAAACAATCGACATCGTTACATTGCTGTTATGGCATACAAGTTTTGTATCGAATTGATGACGATGTCGATAAAAATTGATTTTGATATTCAATTGATGATGATGACGACGACGTTAAATGGAATAAGGGTGATTATATCCACAGAGTTTGCATCAGAATGTCACTTGCTTTTAAACCTTTTCATACCAAATACAGGTGGAATAAAATAGATTAAGAAACTCAAAATCCTTTTATTTATATGCTATAAAATACCTGACACAAGTTTAACAACGCATAGCATAGTTATAGGGTCATAGAATATTATTGGAGCCATAAATACAGATAAAATAAAATAAAATCCCTTCTAAGGTGGGGTTCACAGTATACCTGTTTAGCGTAAACGCTTGTTTAAGCTCTTTATTCTATTATAAAATATGCTAATATGAACGTGGTGTAACGGATAAGTTTGAATCAGGGCAACTATACGTTTTTCTCAGGGACCCGAAATAACTGTTATTATTTTTTAAATCTCCAATAGGTTATGGAAAAAATAACTGAAAAAAATTGGTCCTGTAATAATAATCATAAATTACCCAAAAAATTATAGTTCTGCCATAAACATTATGAAAGATTATTATTTTTTTTTGGTCTTCGATAACCGTTATGAAAGTTTTTTATTTTTTTTTTTTTTTTGTCTTTGATAACCGTTATGAAAGATTATTAATTTTTTTGGTCTTTAGTAACGATTATGAAAGATTTTTATTCTTATTGGTCTTCTATAACCATTATAAAAGATTTTTATTTTTTCTGTCTTTTATAACCACGCTATAGTTCGCAAATCTAAAGATATTTTTATAAAATTTCTCACACTGACTCATATTTGCACAAGGACGAACTTTTTTTTATTGATTTTGGTTAGGATCCGCAAATTTTTTGATACCTTTCTCATATTTGGTAAATAGAAACAAATTATGCCACACAATCATGGTTCTGTGTTTAAATAAAATCGCTCCAGTTTTAGGCATATTTTCCCAATTTTTTTTAAAACACACGAAATTTCGCACTAAAATTGTATTTATATACCATTGAGTAGTGAGTGCTGTTGGTGTAGTAGCTAAGATGTGGACTCTGAAGCCGATAGGACCCGGATTCGGTTCCTGGCTCGAGTGACCAAAAAAAAAAAAAAAAAAACATTTTTATGAGTATTAACAAAAGTGTGAATAGTAACAATAAAGAAACAAAAAGGGACATAATTAAAAGCAACACATAAAAATATACCGTTTTATATATACTCGAAAAAAAGACAGTATAAAAGTCTGTCAAACGTCTTCTAGTTCAATTGGACTAATTAAACTAACTATATTTCCAAAAATAAATTCGGGCCTGGTCTGGAGGGTTCAAAAAGTTTTTTTTCGAAATTTTAGCAGAAAATATTCCTAATATCATTGAACATTGTTTGTAAATTTTGCTACAAATTTAGCTAATTCAATTGAAATTTCAGCTAAATTCAAAGACCGGTTTTAGCTTAATTAATTTTTAAATATTAACTAATTTGTTTCTAAAATTTAGCTCATCTAAATACAGCAGACAATGATTCTTACCTTCATTGATTTTTCTACAGCCGAAAATACTGGTACTGTTATCAGTTATTTCTGCAGAAGTTTTCGCTATTTCTACTGAGATTTTTTTTAATGAGTGTAAACAAGCGCTTAAAATTGATGAAAATCTCATCGATTCTAAAGTGAGGGTGAAGAAATCTTAAACAAAAACCACAACAAATGCAAATATTGCTAGTAATACAAATGTTAATAAAAATGATAATTTAATGAAGCTCTTTTTAGGAATGACTTTTAAGAAACTGTTTCATAGATTCTATAAAATGCTTCATTACCTGACGATTTATTATTTATTGTTTCTGTAAAGAGTTTCATTAATTCTATGAAGCTTTTCATAAACATTGACTGTAACGAAACCTTGTTTCTGTAAAGAGTTTCATTAATTCTATGAAGGTTTTCATAAACATTGACTGTAACGAAACCTGTTTCATAGATTTTATTAGGAGTGTCATTGGCTGAACTCCAACGAATATTTTCATAACCTTGTGTGAAATTCGATATGGAAGACCGAAAAAAATAAAAATCTGTTGTAATGGTTATGGAAGCCCAAAAAAAAACAAAAACAAACTATAACGGTTATCAAAGACCAAAAAAATATTGGTTGTTTGTAACAATTATTCAGAGAGCAGGTTTTAAAAATTCGTGATAAATTATTATTTCAGGATTTTTTTGAAATATTGGTTATAACTGTTATGTCCCTGGTTTTTCTGATTGTGTAACAATAATCAAATTTTTTATATGTACTACCTGTATTCTGTTCGATCACGATCAATATTCCCTATATCATACAAATTTTTTTGAAGGCAATAGCACATGATTTCTGTAACTTTTGCAAACATTTTTGCGGAATAAAAAAGTTGAAAAAAAAAAATTCCAAACAAAAAAAATTATTTTTTGGAGTAATTTCATTAAAATTAAAAATGTGTAAAACAGACGGGTACAAGAGTATATACAGGGTTAAAGAAAACACTTTCACCTTTCCATCAGTGGTTTTACCTTCTTAATCCCTTTTAATCCGCAAAAGTTCTATTCTACTAAATTTGAAATTTGACAAAAATATAGTAGTTTACAAAATATGTCTTAACATCTCAAATATAAAAACAATAGACGCACATATTACTTTTTTGAAGATAACAAGACTGCCAACCTAGCAAAAAAGCTAGTAGGGCATTATCGATGATAGTTTTTGAGCAATGATAACTTCTTTCGGATTAAATATCAAAAAAATCAATTTTTTCTGAATTAAAAAAAAAAAGTTGTGTTTAACAACATGGCACAACCACAATTACCAATATTTGGACCTAATTTTTTGGCTACCTTAGTTTTAATATGTTAACTCTTAAATAAAATTAAAATTTTGGAAATCAGTGACAAACAAAAATTGGACTTTTGGCCAATGAAATAAAATTTTCAGCCACTGTGCGGCCTAGGAAAGAAAACACAACAAATTTTCTTTATTGTTGAACATATAATCTCCATTTCATTGATATGCAATAGCTACGATACCCTGTTTAAAATAGCAATCAACAGCAGACTCCACCTCTTTATTATCTACAAATCATTAACCAACGATCCATTTTTTTAAATTTGGGAATATAAAATAATCTGGGGGGGTAAAATCTGCCGAAAAGGGTGCATCATGAAGCACTTCGAACTTTTATTCATAGATTTTGGCCATTGCAACAATGTAAGTGTGAACTTCTGCTTTGTCTTGAATAAACAGACGCAGTACCAATCTTATGCACAGCTTTCACATTTTCAAATTTTCAGTCATAATGCGATTTAAAGCACTTTTTGAAAATGGTATAATTTCAACTAGCTCAGGCACCTCCAGCTTACAATCATCTACTACAATTATATTTGGGTCTATTTAATACTACGCAAAATCTTACTCTCGTACCTAATCTTATGTAAATGCTGTCGCTTCAAAAAAAATAATTTCTGAAGGGCGCATTTCAATTACAAGCCGGCGATTTTTAAAAGCAACTTTGTCTCCTTTTTTTGTATTTGTCTCTTAATCTACATGTTTTTATGCTCTCCTGCAAAAAAAATCTATAACGAGTTTATCGAAGTGTTACAAACGATACGATAAACCCAGTATAGCCCTTATATTTTTTAGAGGCAACCATAAAAAAAAGATATGCATTTTACAATTCGTTTAAATTTTTATGGTTCATTGTGAAAAATATTATGTAGAATTTATTTTATGGATTTATCTAATGCGGTTAGCATTTTATATTTATACACCATTTAAAAAGATCAAAATGAGTCATGTATTTCTTTTTATAAAATTTATATTTAAAATATTCTCAATTCTCGCTTATAACTTCACAACAAATATGTGACAAATCTTGTCCAAAAAAGGAAAATAAAGATTTCGTAAATCACTTGTAAGTGATAAATTGCCTTAAATATATAATTTTAGAAGCTGGTTCCAAAATACTTAATTGTAAGTGATAAATTGCCTTAAATATATAATTTTAGAAGCTGGTTCCAAAATACTTGATTTCCAAAAAAATATTTTGCTTTATCTACATGCATAAGAGCAATTGAGTATGACACTTAATTGTCGCTGAGAAAGAGGGCTCAATATTAACACAGTGAAAACTACTCTGGTACCATTCACCAGACGCAGAGTTCTGAGACTTAAGGTACCGGCCTTGAACGGTACGGCTATCGGCTTCTCTAACGAGGTGAAATACTTGAGAACCATTCTTAATAAAATCCTTAACTGGAACGCTCAGATAACCTACAAGGCGACAAGGGCAATATATGCCTGCCATAGACTTCGGAAAAACATGGGGACGGAAGCGTGGTGGACTAAGTCTAAATAAGTCAAAGCTAGAGTAATACTGATAGGTTTATCGCCTGATCTGCGTTTTTATCACAGGCGCAGAATAGCACATTCCTCTGTTGCACAGGTGTGCTGGCAGAATGTCGCGCATTGCATAATAAAGGCGAGGTGAATTTGTGGGTCACATGCAAATCCTTAGAATTCTTGAGAAAGATTCATATATTTCGGTTGGTGATCATAGACTGCCTAGTCTGTCATTGGATAGGAATTTGAATGTCCTAATACCTAATAGGGAGCAACGGGTGGACCAGCTCTGGTGGCGGAAAAACGCGGACCAGGTTTGGTAAACCGACGGCTCGAAACAGACGAATGTTGATGCTGAGGCGGACATTCTGGTTTTCCAAAGAGGTTTTTCCATAGGGATAAACAGCCTACTGTATTTCAGGCGGATATCAACGTTATCTCATATGCGCTGGGGTATGTCTAAGAAGGAGGGCAAAAGGCTTGAGATTATTTATAATGTCGGCTAGACAGGTCGCTCTCAGAGCACTATCTTCTTTAGAGGTGAAGTTCAGGTAAGCTCTGGACTGTATTACATTTCTTAACAATCTTGGGAAACACAATGTTTTAAATTTGTGTTGAGTAACTGGCCATGTGGGCAATGAGAAGGCTGGGCAAACAGGGGCGTTTGCTGTCCCTTTATAGGCCCTAAGCCTTTCTGTGGCGTCCCTCTCGGCCACATTAAGAGGACGAGACAATCATGGTCCGAACGTCAATTCTCTCACACAAAGACGTCCATTTCTGAACTGATACAGTCTAAAGCCTACAGTACACGGAATGTAAAAAGCCCCATGCATATGTCGTTCTGACGTAATTTTACCGTCACTACAAAGCCTCAATAGCAAGTTCTTGATGTGTGATGACGACAAAATTACTTCAGAACGACATACGCATGTGGCTTTTTACATTCCGTGATCTGTAGGCTTAAGAGATTTGTGACCCTGTCTCGCAGTAAAGCAGGTATTCTACTTCTAGCTAGCTTTTAGGTTATTTACTGGCCTATTTATAGAGCACTGTAGTCTCAGATACCACCAGCTTATATTATATTTTTGTAAGGCTAGTTTGTTAGGTTGATGACAAAACGTCAGAACATCGGCTCTGTTGATGTCCCGTCGTCGTTACTACAACTGCCCAACTGAAAGGCAGGGTAATTGGCATCATACGCAGCCTGAACCTGACATGATGAGATACAGTCCTTGTGCTGCCTGTTCTCTGGATTGCGGTGCTTGTTGCCTTATACATATCTATCTAAATTAAATGGGAGTTTTTCCAAACATTAACAGTGACCTTAAATTAACATTTCTGTAAGTTAATTTTACATCACATTATTTCTCCTGTGTAGATTTTGTCAGCTCCTATTCCTTATTAAAAGGCTTATATATAATATATAGAGTAGATGGCTATTTGAAATCATCTTTTAAGCCTAGACACAAGTAGTGGGTCTGTATGTCAATTAACTGCCTTTTGAGTATATTGAGTCCTTTTCAAACACTTAATTCAAAGCGGATCGTTCTCCAGCAAGAACCTGGGCTCGAGCAAAGTCCGATGCGGTAGTTCTGTATTGAATAGTTTAAAGATCTTCTACAATCACGTACTACTTTAACTTGAGAATATGCCTTTAAGTGATATCTTCTCGTAATATAAATCACTAATTTCGAGACTTACAAAATCACCATAATATTAGCTTGGTATTCGCCCTACATCTAAGCAAAATCAATTTAGAGATTTCTTTCAGCCATTTCGATCATATATATCTACATTAATACCAAGTTCGGAATTATTACTAGTATGTCAATTAATTGCACATAGAGAGAGATAAGTTACTTTAAACTTAAGTAACTACTTTTGAATGTAAAAGAAAGTTCTTGTCAATAGAGTTCCGGAACTTATAAAAGGATTAAAGGGTGTTTTTTTTTAAACTATGTTATATTTATGGATAGCTAAGGGTCAAAGAAGACACTTAATTTGCATGACCTCACTAATTGTGGATAGAAAAACAGTCTTTTGCATATTCTCCAAATTTCTTCTACATATGGCCATCCATTAGAATTAAAAGGATTAGCATTAGAATTATCCAAACCCCCAGTAATCTGCAAAAGTTAAGCTTTCCTTGTTGAATAAAAAAACAATTATAACATTTCATTTTGATCCTATAACTTTTCTTTAACCGAGTGCCTGCATCTAAAAATTAAATAACATTTAAAATAATTATCATCCTAAACATGTAACAATTTTAATGAAATTGTCTTGCAAAGAAATAAAGTAAAATAAAGAATATTTCCCTTTTTTAAAAAATTCTGACTTCAAAAGAGTAATGATTCTTTCTGTCGTGGATCGCTTGTGAATATTTAAGTGCATATTTTGATGTGAAGCTGCTGCTTCTGCAATTACTGGCCTTTGTAAAGTCATGTTGTCACGTAAAACACACAACATATTCTTTTACTTTACACAGATACTTTTAAAGGCACAAACACACAGTCATCCTACACTGTTACACATACAACAGCATTAAGAATTATAAAAAAGAGGAAAAGGAATTGATGCATATTGTAGAAAAGAGAGAAAAACGTAAGATAAAATAGAAAACAGTTGCAATAAGCAACACGTTCAGAAACCGCTGAAACCGCAGTAAGTAATTTTTGAATGTTTTCACACAACTTGCAGTAAATAGGAGAAAAAGAAGGAATTTTTATTTTATTTTTTATATACACCAAATTACATAAATGCATGGATTGCATGTGAGGCACATGCATAAAAAGTTGTGTAAGTAAATATACACATACATGTAGAGGGTTATCCATTTAGCGATTTCAAAACCGACGGTCTGGCAAGGCTGCCAGCTATTAAGTATCTGTCAACTGAAGTTTAATAAACGAATAATAAATGAATCGTTTAATAAACGAAGAACTCGTAAAACTAGCTTAAACTTACTACAAAATTGGTGGTTAAAACGTGGCACACTTTTCAAGCATAAGGGGGTGATAATGGTCTACATAATCGACCTACTGTGCAAGGAATTGGTAAGATTATAAAGAAATTTGTAAAGACTGGAAGCATAATAGCTGTGGTGCATCATGACAATGTGCACACTGCCAAAAATTTTACATCTTTTATTGAAAGTGTGGCGGATAATACGAATTTTTCGATTTCACGATTGACCGTATGATAACCGACTTTTTTGGCCTGCAATTGAAGATTTTTAGCTTGAAAATATATGGTGCCTCGACCAACACAGCACGACCGATTTTGGCTGAATCGCAAAGGAAGCTTCACGACGTCAATTGGCCACCATCATCATGGGACTTAACACTGTTAGACATTTTTTTTTTTGGGGCTTAGGTAAAGACTTTGTCTACGCGGATAATCTCCTACCGTTGAAGAATTCTTAAACCAACATTCGTCAAGTTATCGCCCGAAATGAGTTAAAAAAAAAGGTGGAAAACTACATTAAAAGGATCGACTGCTGCAAGCAATCTAGAGGCGGTCATTTAAATAACATTGTATTTCCTACGTAATCGCAAGGTCGAAGCATTAAAATGAAATAAAAGTATCATCCAAATCATAGTTTTAGGTTTTTTTTTAACCTTGTAACTTTACACTTGAAACCGAAAAATGGATAACCCTATATGAGTCCTTATGTATGTCTGCAAATATTTATATGTATTTAAAAGGATAACATTGCATCTAGTAAAAATGAAAATAATACATAAAAGGACAAGCACAATATTGTAGTCGTATACAAGCTTTTCAACAACGCAAAATATACACATGCACTTTATCATCGTCATCATGTCCAACCATCAAAGAAAATATTTTCTACTTGTGGCCTAAAAGTAGAGAAATAAATTTTACATTAACGAATTTTTCATATTCACATCAAAGGAAAAACCAGACACGATCTTTTCTTGTTTTTAGTATTGATAAACGTAGAGCTGTATCTGTATATAAATGATCTTATTGTCAATTTACGTATTAAGACGAAAATTTCCAACAAGAACACGAAACATATTTCTTAAAAAATCGAAACATATTCAACTCTTGTATGTATGTATATATAAATATAAAAATAAGTAGTATTGTGGTTGTTTGTTTTTAATCCAAATTTTGATATTTTTTAATTAGGCTAAAGTTCGTCAAATTTCATTTTAATTAAATTATTTTTATTAACTGCCAGCTGTCGTCAATGGCTGTAAGTGTTAAACGGCAAAACGCTCTGAAGAGATTGAGTGGTTGCAATTGAAACATGTAAGGGTGACCAGTCCGTGAAAGCCTGGGTTCGATTCCCGCGGCAGTCAAGAATGAAAAATGATCAATAAATTTTTAATAATTTCATGTTGTAAAATTCCTTTCTTTATAAAAATAATTTAATGAAAATTCAATTTGATAAATATAAAACTTTTTTCAAAAGACTTATTCTACTCTTCGCATTGACTATATTAAAGTGTGAAACCTTACAAAATTAGACTAAGTGCATACATTCAATACGCTGCGTTTTTCTACCCGCGATTTTATTTTGAACTTTATCCACCACGTGATATCGAAGGGACTTGCCAACAACTAACGCAGAGGCTTTATATTTCTGGCTGCTACTGCTTTCCGTGGTACAAGATAAAAATCTGTTTAGCCAAGTGGTAACAGATCTGCCAATTTAAAGTCCCTTTTATAACGATAACCGTATCGTTAAATTAAAAATAACGAAAATATATCGAATATGTTATTCAGTAAAATTTTTAACGATATTCGCTGTCAATTAAAGTCAGCTGTTACTTGAAGCAGTTTTTTTTCGTTATTTATTAATTTAATCGATCAAGCGTATTTTATGTTTAAAATAGCTGGGACCCGACTTCTTTCATAAATACATACAAACATACATACTCATGTATATGCCCAGTTGGCCATGTCTTCAAGACAACGTCGACGGCGCGTACAATACCCATAGTAAATCCCTGAATACATTTTTCAAACAGAGGGTGCTTAAGTCGCACACGACAATGTGAGCGACATTATCATGCACTTTGTCGTTAATGATCAGGGTGTCATTGGTGACTATATAAACAGCTTTTTTCTCATAAAGTCGTTAATGCCCGATTAGCGATATTATCTTAATAGTGCCGTTGATGACAGTATTATGGACACTATCTACAATTTAGTCGCCGATAGGTAAGTGGCAATTAGGGATGTAACGAATACCGATACCAATATATCGGCGATACTTCAGATTTGTCGATATATCCAGGATAAGGGGAACGGGTAAAGGGGTCTGTCTACCTTGAGGATATACATAGATACTAAAAGGTCAAATAGGCTTTCTGATGACTGCATTTTATTTTTTGCGAAGGCTCTATGGATTTTTGAAGGCCGTAGAATTGGTTTGAGGTAGCATTGCTGGAGCTCGACTATATATGTGGACAGCTCTTAGGGCCATTATTAAATCCCAATGATAAAGTTGCTGATAGTTAACGTGAACAATAGCTATCTTGTACGATAAAGTGACCAATAAGTTTTTTCCATTATTACAACTGTCCGATAAAATAAAAAATGTAATTTATATACTGTGGCAACATTGCACCGAAATAACTTGCGAACAACATTGGTTTCTTTTAAAATCACTATACTTTATGTTAATTTAACATTCCCGTAAAGTAAGAGCCAAAAGAAATTCATATCGAAATAACACTTCAATTCACGTTGAATGAAAGTTATTTCAAGTTAAAACAAAGTGGATTTCATGTAGAATCGAATTGGTTTGAGTTTGAAATAACAGTGAGAAGAAGCCTGAGGAGAGAGAGAGAAGAAGGGCCCGATATGGCCCTAGTTTTCGTCATCATTCTACTTTGAAAATGTGACGTACTATTAAACTAAATAATTTTTACAAAAAGAAAACGGGAACTTTTTTTATTTTTATAAATAACTAGCTGAACCAGTTGCGCTTCGCCACACTGCTCACGTTTGAAGGCTCTCCCTTTAATAGTTCTTCAGTTAAGAGATATTAAATATATGCATCCTATGGAAGGTATTTCCCCCCCTGTGCCTAAACGCTTTATTATTATTTTCAAAAGTGTAGTATACCATAAGAGTGACTTCTACAAAGTTTGAACATTCTCAATATAACAGTTTTTAAGATATGCGATATTAAACATCGGCATCCTATTGGGGGTACCACTTTCCCGCTGCTATTTTATTTCGATTTTAGGCTCAGAAGATCCTACTTTTTCTGTTTGAAACTGCATTTCTTTTTTACGGCACTGAAGGGATGCAAGAGTGAAACTTATTTTCTTGCTTTCGCTTGGCTAAAATGTATTATAGTTTGGTCAAAATTAACGATAATGTGGTCGAAATGAACTATAATGTGGTCTAAATGTACATTAATATGGTAAATTTTAACCATATTATACTTATTTATTTCAGACACTTTTTCGATGTGCGTTATTTAGCTATTGTAATTTTACTTCGTTTTTATACCCACAACTAGAGATTATTTAATGAAATTTGCTATACAAGTTTTAATTCTAATAAATTTGCGATTAGCATTTAAATTTATTCAAAAAGGTTTATTCTATTCTAGAAGGTCTTTCAAAAAATTATAATTTCTATAACATTGCAAGAAGTTCTAAAAAGGGTTCGTTTTATATTTCAAATGATGTAGATGAGTCCATAATTTAACCAAGCCCACGTTAGTCTAAACCATTTTCCCCATATCTTTAATGTACTATTTTGATTTCGCCTATGCGAATTTACCATTCCCTTTGGTCAACAACTTTGACGTTGTCAGTAAAAGTTAACCTCAAAGTATCTATTTGGATAATTTGAAAAAAAAAAAACTGAAAATAGGTTGTTCTTTTCAGCCGCTTATACCCAACATGATTCCTCCAACCAACTTTTAAACTTATGCAACAACATGGCCGTTAAAAAACTATGAACGTTAAACGAACAAACAACATACAAGTGACTGTATACATCATATTGTTGATGATAATGGCAACACATTTGGCAAACATTACCGACGATGAAGCAGAATTTTTTTTCAGAGTTGCCAGAAATTTTTTTTTTTATTAAATCCCTACACGTTAAAAAAGTTCTTTCCAAAATTAATCTTTACAAATTTTAAACATAAAATTGATAAACTGTTCAAATGTTTCAAACGTTAACATTCGCATAGAATGGGAAATATTATAGAAATTTTTAAAAATCTGAGTGTTTTTCAAACAAACCGCACAAAATTCTTAAGCATTCAGTTCATTTCTATTAAAACTTTTTTTTAAAACAAAATTTAACCAAAAAAATGCTTAATTTCTCTTTTCAAAGACTTTGTGACAATTTTAATTTAAAAAATTATTTAAAATGCCAAACTTATAAAAAGTGGGTTTAAGGGTTTTAATTAACAGAAATAGACAACAACGTCTAAATTATACCATTTTGTTGTTTAAAAATGGCAATTTAAGAAATTTACTACAATGTAAAGAATTAAAAACAAACTATTTTCCCTACTCTATTATTAAAGAGAAGAAGAAAAAACAATAAGAAGGGCAACCCTGCTTTTAAGGCAGTGGGCGTTGGACATAAACTAAAAAAGCCAAAAAAGAAAAAACAACATTACCCGTTACTTATAACACGCTTCAGTGGCTATAAAGGGATAGTTAGCATTTCAATTTACGCGATATGATGGAATTTAATTAATTGTTGAGGAAACAAACAAAAAAACTGAGCACCAGGATGAAAGTTAAAAACAATGGAATTTGGAAACAAAAACAATATAAGTAGATACGTTTGTTCACCTACAAACACAAAATATTATATACAAACATGTACAAATATGTTTTTATATCAAACGTGATAATAGAGATTTCGTGATTTTGAGTAAACATTTCATTTAAAACATACCAGTAAGAACGCAAACTCAGGATTACACTTACATTCCAGCTGCCAACTTTTGAGGTTAGCAATCAGTCAAATTAGTGTAGCTTAACATTCTCCGAAAAAGTACATTAGCTTTAACAATCGCTAAAATAAATTAATCTATTTATAACACTTCTGGTGAAAAATTAGTGATTTAACGCGATTTTTATGCAGTGGCATTTAAATTATAAACTCGGTTAATGCTTTAAAAAAAACATGAGCATTCGCCATGTCCCAAAAACTTATCTCAGTCCTTACAATTTTCATACAAAGAAAATAATCAACCTAGAGAAATGCTTTTTAAAACAAAATTAAAATTCTTATTTTAGTAGCCACTACCAAGAACTTCTGAAGTCTATGGACTTTACCATTCCGTTGGTAGCACCTTGAAATAGGGGACTAAAAGAAAATAAACTGGAACTGGCAGGCTGAAACTGGCAAGTCTTCCTTTTTTCTACTAGCTTGATCACGGCTAACCCGAGATCCTATCAGGTACTAAGGCAATCAGTACTCCCTAGTGGCACGGCACCAGGGCTTTTACCCAAAATCACGGGAAGGCAGATCTTAAAGAGGCCAGCTTTAAGGAATGGTTTTCCACCCATTATTATAAAAGTTCTGCCTGCTGGCGATCACCTTGTAATCTTGCAATTCAGCAGATGCTGTTTTAGCAGCGGAGGTAGATAGCTCCAGTTCTCAAGCAAGAAATGAGCGTACTTTATTCTACCGAATTCCATACTCTTAAACAGCAGTACCTTAAGAAAAGCGGCACGTGTTTATAGTTTTCAAAATTTGACATGCCTATACAATTTGTATGAAGCATCCCTAATAAATAATGCGATCATAAGAGTAGGGTCCCAGCTTATTATTGCTAATTGTTTCTGTCCTTAATTGTCATAATAAAATTGGAATAAAAACCACTTAATTTATTTCAAAAGTCCTAAATATTCCTAAATATAAAAAGCAAATATAAAAGGAATAACAGAAAAAAGGAGTTTTTTTTTGACTCAACACTGGGCATAAGTTTGTTAGCCTCTCAAAACAAACTTAAGATGATTCAGCATCCACAAAAAGAAAATCAAAACGAAAGATTTAAAATGAAAAAATTTAACAAAATAAAATTCGAAGAAGCAACTGCAAACAGTTAACAAACAAACTTGTTGACTCTTCTTAATGACTTGTTAACCAGAAAAAATTAAAACTACGTAAAATGTTGACCACAATAAATAAACCCTTCTTGTTAAAATAAAACATAGAACACTAACAGAAGGAAGGGCTCATAGGAAATATAATACAAATTTTTCTTTTTTCTACAGCAAGATTTTTTTTCTTTTTTTTTTTTTTGTTGCCAACTGTGTTGGATTTTATACTTAAACCTTGATTTTTATGCATTCTTTATCCACAAAGACAAACACAAAGCAAATAGAAAAAAAAATTAACTCAAGAGAAGAATAGACATTCAAGAGAGTTGTTTTTATTTGTAATTTAAGCTAACTACTTGTTTTACGTAAAGTTTAACACTTGAAAATACTTATGTACAAATAAAAGTACTTTTTTTACTTCAAAACTTGTGAAAGTTTGTTTTTGCTGTAGTCATTGCACTCTCTTTTAACTTGGCCAGAAAAAATATATTATAAAGAAGGAAAAAGAAATTTACCTGTTAAAATTAGAAAAAAATTTATTTAATATCTAAGTTCAATTATCAAAAACAAACAATAATTAAACTAAAAATCAAATTATAAGTTAAAGTAAGACGTTCCAAAAAGTAAATAGTAAATCTTTATAAAATTTCCTATAAATAGCAAATTTTTAAAATAAAATCCTATAAATAGCAAAATTTCGTAAAATTTCTTACAAATAGCAAACTTGCGCAAAATTTCCTATGAAAAGTTAATTTTCGGACAATATCATATAAATAGCAAATCTTTGTTAAATTTCCTATAAATAGAAAATTTTTAAAATAATTTTCTATAAATAGCAAACTTTCGTAAACTTTCCAATAAATAGCAAACTTGCGAAAAATTTCCTACGAATAGCAAATTTTCTTTAAATAGCAAATTTTTAAAATTATTTCCTGTAAATAGAAAACTTTCGTAAAATTTCCTTCAAATAGCAAATGTTCTTACAATTTCATATAAATAGCAAATCTTTGTAAAATCTGCTATAAATAGCCAATTTTTGAAATCATTTCCTATAAATATCAAACTTGCGGAGTTTCCTACAAATAGTAAACTTTCTTACAATTTCTTATAAATAGAAAATCTTTGTAAAATCTCCTGTAAATAGCAAATTTAAAAATAATTTCCTATAAAAAGCAAACTTTCGAAAAATTTCCTATAAATAGCAAATTTTCGTAAAGTTTCCTAGAAATAGCAAATTTTCGTAAAATTTCCCATAAATAGCACATTTTTGTAAAATTCCTATAAATATTGAATTTTTGTTAAATTTCCTGTAAAAAGCAAATTTTTGTAAAATTTCCTAAAAATAGCATCTCGTTGTAAAACTTCATATAAATTTTCGTAAAATTTTCTATAAATAGGAAATCTTTGTTGAATTTCCTATAAATAGCAAACCTCTGTAAAATTTGCGAAAACTTTCGTACAAATACCAAATTTTCGTACGCTTTCCTATTACATACTTGCTAACCTTCGTAAAAGTTTCAATAAATATAAAATGTTTGTAAAATTTGCTAATAAATATAAATGTTTTGTTAAATTTTCCATAAATAGTAAATTTTGTAATATTTTAAAAAAATATCAAATTTTTGTAAAATTTCCCATAAATAGAAAGTTTTTGTAAAATTTCCTTTAAATAGCAAATTTTTGTAAAATTTCCTATAAAAAGCCAACTTTTGTAAAATTTCCTATAAATGGCCAATTTTTGTAAAATTTCCTATAAATAACAAATTTTTGTAAAACTTCCTATATATGTATAACAAAAATTTCCCATAAAAAGAGAATTTTTTTGTAACATTTCCCATAAATAGGAAATTTTTGTAAAATTTCCTATAATAGCGAATATTTGTTAAATTAAATTTAAATAGCTAACTTTTGTAAAATGTTCTATAAAAAGCTAAATTTTGTTATATATATCACAAAAAGCAAATTTTTGTAAAATTTCCTATAAAAAGCAAAATTTTCAAAAACTTTCCTATAAAAAGCAAAATTTTCAAAAACTTTCCAATTAAAAAAAAATTTTTCAAAATATGTATTTCCAAAAAAAAGCGAATTTTTGTAAAATTTCCAATAAATAGCAAATTATTGTAATATTTCAAATAAATAGCAAATTTGTGTAAAATTTTTTAAAAGTAGCAAATTTGTGCTATATTATCTATACATAAAAAATATTTTTATAAATAGCAAATTTTCGTAAAATTTCCTACAAATATCAAAATATAAAATATTCTTTTTATAGCAAATTTTCGTAAAGTTTTATATAAATAGCAAATTTTATTAAAATTTCTTAAAAATAGCATATTTTTTTAAAATTCTCAATAAATAGTAAATTTTTGTAAAACTTCCTATAACTAGCAAACTTTTGTTAGTTTTTTTGTTAACAGCAAACTTTCAAAAAATGTCCTTTTAAGCCAAATGTTTGTAAAATTTCCTACAAACAGCAAATATTTGTAAAATTTCCTATTAATAGCAAATTTTTGTAAAAATTCTTATCAATAACGTATTTCCATAAAATTTAAGTTAAATAGCAGATTTTTTTTCAAGATTCTAATAGGTGGTATAAAATTTTCTAAAACTTTTTATAATTACTAATTGTCTTATTTAACAATTCTAAACGGAATTTTTTTTTCTCACTAATACTAACTCCATTAAATCCTTAAATTTTCCTCTTTAAGTCCGCAAAAATTTATTTAAACTCAGTGGCATTGTTTTTGAGACACAAACAAAAATATTCATATTAAAGACATCAAGTTTCCACTTATGAGTGTGTTGCAAAAATAAAAATTTTATTTCCAATAAATTTTTCTGCTTTTTGTGGCAAACCACAAAACGGTATTTGTTCGAATGTATGTGTGTGTGTCTTGCTGGTATTTTTATATGTTTTAATATTATTAAATACTCTTATAATAATATTGAATACTTTAGCAGCCAATTAAAAATTGTATACTTAACTTTTTCAATTGACCCCGGGGCGATAAAAGTTTTCAAGCGAACAGCAGAGTGGTAAAAAAAAATGGATGGGAAAAAATTAACAGCAGCAGCAGGAGAAGAAATGGAAAAACAGAAAGTTTTAAAAAGTATTAAACGGATAAGTGAGTAACGGGGAAAGAAAAACTTAAAAAAAATTAATTGCAAATAAAATTTAAACAGTTATTAAAGGTTATAAATGAGAACATAAAATTTTCGTAGAAAATTTGCTATAAATATAAAATTTTCAATGAATTTGCAATAAATATAAAACTTTTGATAAATTTTGTTGTGAATATTAAATATTCCATGAATTTGCTATAATTTTCGAATCTTTAAAAAATTTTACTATAAAAGGTAAATTCTTTAATTATTTGTTATAATTTTTTTTAAATTAATAAATATTTGCTACATTTTTTGAAAAAAGAAAAATTTTTAAATGATTTACCGAAGAAACGATTTAGAGAAAGGATCAATAAATTTGCTAGTTATAAATAATTAATTTTTGGAAAATTTGCTGTAAATAGCTAAATTTTGGATAAATATACTATAAACCAAGGCAAATTCATTTTAAGATGACCGTAAAAGCCCAGCTCAGTTTTTTATACTATTTGTTTTATTGGAGTTGGCGTTTTGTTTCTGTCAGTGGTGATTATTTTCATACATTTTGTACTATACGGGATTTTTATAAAATAATTAAACTCTCTTTTTTAAGGATTCGCCATGGCGGCCACTTTATATGAATTCGCTTTGCTATAAACAGTACATTTTGGCCAAAAAGTTTTTATTCCAATATAAATGGCTAACCGCACAAAATTGTAATTAAAGAATTTAACAGAACTCAAAATGATCATATTTTTTGTTCAAGCAAAAAAAAATAGTTCGGATAGTTTATACGTTAATTAAGTTCACTATAATCTTAAAACTTTATTAAAATAATACATACAAACCACATACTCATAATACAGACACAATAACTAACACTCTTTTAAGGCGAATTAAAAAAAAAAACTGAAATGTGCAACAGTATGAAACCTAATAATGTGCGGAAAATGTTCCTTTATTAAAAAGCAAAAACGCTTGTTAAGATGCTAACGATGTTTCCAAAGATGTGTGTGTTGATTTTAAGTGTAAAGAGCACACACAGACTGTTGCAAATACTTGACCAACTTCCATCAGTATGGTTAACAACATTTATTAATAACGTTTATGAACGATGATGCTGTGTTTCATTTTTATTTTCCTTTTATCTTTAGCCCATAAGCTTTAGCTTTTTCTTCAATGTTAAACTTTCCGCTTCTTTTTTTATTCTTTTTAACTTAGTTTTCATATATTAATTGCTTGTTCACTCGTTGCTTTCTTTTTTTTAATAAGACTTGTTTTTTAAAATAGTCAAACAAACTCTAGTGTTTAAAGTTTTGTTAGTCTTTTTTGAATGAACGTATTCTGTGTTTTGTTTAATTTTTGTTTGAATCCGCAATAATTTCTTAAATATCCTTAAAGTATGCTATACAAATCGATGTAAATAGATCTCTTCCAAACGCATAAGTAATTAATTCGATTTGGCTCGTAGAGTTGTTAATAAATCATACGTACAGATGGACATAATTTTTTTACAATTTACAAGTAATTCAGGACGTATGAGTAATAAGATAAAGATTTTTGGACAGAAATTTTCCATATGTGACAGCGCATAAAGAAAGAGACCAGTAAGGTAAAGGGAACAGTAAAAACCAACTACACAAAAGGTTGACCAACACGTTTCTGACGTCATGAGATGTGTCGCTTTTAAATGAGACCAATACCAACACGCTCAGTGATGGTACACCAAAGATACACGTATTTAAATCTTTAAAATGGCTCTCCCGAACAAAACCCTTAGGTCTCTATTTTGCGCGTCATATATTCGAAAAAATTTGATAAATTTGCAAAAAAAAAAGGAAAACATTGAAAATTTTCGTGTAATTATTATTTATTCAATATATTTGGTAATATATATGTGTCGAAAATCGGTTTGGACCATAATATTAAAGCAGGACTTAAAATCATTATTATCATTATTATTGTTTCTTGAAGTACAAAATTTAAATGTTATTATACGTTACGAAAAAATAGCTAACATAGCATCTACATTTCTATAACATTACTTAAACTTGAACTGTTGTATTTAAAAGTACTTGCTGAAATGTCAGGCTTAAACCGTTGCTACAAAGATGCATATTGTTATTTTTTTGTATAATGAATCGTAAGGTTAGAAGATACTTTAATACTGTTGGTTAAAACCACTTCTTTTCCGACCGTTGAATTGTAAACTTTATTAAATTTTTATAGATAAATCTTGAATGCTATTTTAACTTTTAGCCTGTAAAGTGTTAGTCTTAATTTTTTATACAGAAAATAATTTAATTTCTAATTTGAATTGTAACCTACAAACCAAAGGTGAGCATAAGCCCTCAACCCAAAATAAATCTTGAATTTCTCTAATTTATTTGGTTTTTTCTTTTTTTACCAAATACTCAAACCAAATAATTATAATTGCTTGGAGCAACACGCATCTCTTTTAGCTGCATTGAGTGCATATAAAAGCAACCCAAAATCAAACCAAAGAATTAAAGAGAAGCGTGATTACAGAAGTTCGCGTGGTTACCCTTGACCCCACAGTTTTATCTCCAATTATCTACCCACAATCAACAAGCCTAATCTCTCTTCCATACACTCACAATATTATTACAGTAACGGACTGTAGTTTATTTAAGAAATATTCCGTTCAGTCATTTTTAAATAAATAAACATTTAAAATTCCAAGCAAATTTATTTTTAACTGATTCTAACAGTTATTCAAAAAAGTGCATATTAATACGGATTTTTAGTTGCAGTTAATATTGTCCGTTGATTGAGTTAAATTCTTCTTTATGTTAAAGTAAATAAAAATGTAATTTAAAGCAACGAAAAGTTCATTTAATTTTTACTGTCAAAAATTCAACCGCGAATTCCGTAAAAACAAATCAATATTCAGTTATCTTATATAAATTAATTGTCAAAAAATTAACTACATATTCCGTAAAAACAAATAAATGTGCAGTTATTTTATAAAATTTTACTGTCAAAAATTCAACACCATATTCAGTAAAAACAATTAAATATGGGCATTTCCCCAGAATGGTCTACCAGGATGAAAAAATAAAATGTTGAAAATCATCGTCTTTTATTGTTTATTATTATAAAAAAAGTCTATGTTGTTATAAAAGAATGGCTTCATAGCATGTCTCAGCTGTTTTACTCGAAGAAATTGCACTGGAAACTGGAAAATTTTATATTTTCTTATATTTTCTACTTCTAAACACATTTTTATATGCTTATTTTACATGCAAAAATATGTTATGTTTACACTCTTTCTTCATAATCTTTTCATTACAATCAATTGAAAATTGAGTATTTAGTTGTTTGTTAAGGAAATTTGAAGACATTAATGGGAAACTGCATGGTGATAATAATAAAAAAACATATGGAAAAATCGTACGTTCGCGACCCGTACGTTCGCGACCGGTACATAAGCCAATTAAACAAAAACCAAAAGAGATATTTTTTTTGGTAAATACTACATGGAGACCTACATTAATACACTTTTAAAATAAATTTATCACTTTTGAATATTCCGTTCCATTACGCAGATTTTTACATTTAACTGCTGTCAGCCAAAGTTGACTTCTATTTTGCGTACGTTCGCGACCACATGTTTATAACGCTTATTATGAAAACTTAAACTCGATGAAATCCATCCTTTGCACTAAACATACATCTACCCAAATGCTATCGAATCGCAAGAAAAAATGCTAGGAAAAGTTTTGTTTTCTATATTATTTGTACATCAAAAGCGTACGAACGTACGTTCGCGACCCCAGGAAATGCCCATATTCAGTTATTTTATATAATTTTACTACCAAAAATTAATTTTTACTTATCTATAAAAAATGAATTGCTTGTTTTGTGTAAGCAATTCCCATTTTCTATTTGTTAAAATAATTTAGTTAAATACATCAAATTTTAAAAGTTAAATAATTGCGAAGCCATATCGGTCATGCTGCTGGTGTCTTATAATTGAGAGTTCTTCTGTAAACAACGTGGTCAGTACAACAAAAGTAAAACAAACGTGTGTAACTGGGTTAGTAAATAAAAATATTCTCTCTCTCTCGCTTATAAGAAAAACAAGCGGACAGGTGTCTGTCTGGTATTTTTTAGAAATTCGGCTCTTTTGAGGAGTAAACGAAAATTTAATAAAATAACTGAATATTTAATCGTTTTTACTGAATATGGTGTTGAATTTTTGACAGTAAAATTTTACAAAATAACTGAATATTTATTTGATTTTACGGAATATGGTGTTGAATTTTTGACAGTAAAAATTAAATGAACTTTTTGTTAAAAATAAATGAAAAATAGTTAGACCGGTTTTTAATTGAACTTTCATTTATTTTATATTACAATTTCAGTTAATTTTAGAGAATATTGTGAGTGTACAGAATATTGTGAGTGTACATTAACCAATCAAACATCTTCAATATGATACATAGGGATGAAATTTTCATGCACTAAAAAATAAGAAAATATGCGCTTAAAATATGCACTAAAAACTAAAAAATTTCCATAAATAGTTTATTAATTTTACTAAAAACAAAAATATAAAAAATTCTCTCTTTTATTATTCAAATATCTTTACAAAACTAAAATAACTAATTAAAATTTTTGTTTGTTTAAGAAGAATGCCAACTCATTTTGAAAAAATTCGTTTTCAGATCCCACATTTTTCCAGATCAGATCAAAAATATTTGAAATAAATTTTCTTTTTTGATATTCTTATTTTTTTTTTTTTTTTTTTTTTTTTTTTGCAAAACGTTTTGGAATTTTTTTTTTTTAATGGTTGGGCTATTCCTTCCACATTATTAATGCTACTTTCTGTAAGATCAATTAATTTGACTTGAGTATTTAGTGAACTAAATCCCTACCAATAAGTTATTGTTTTACCAATATATCCGCAAATGGACAATACATATGATAATTATCTTCAGATGTTACCTAAATTAAATATTTCGTTTACTTTTTTAATTGCATTATCATCGGTATCAACAAGCTCTTCTAACATTCTTAAATTACTCAAAGTTTTTTCAATAAAATTCTAACGCATCTAGCCAGGCCACCATTTTTTTATTACTGGCTGTGATGGAACGGGAATTAAGAGATACATTTCATTAAAAATTGCAATATTATCAAATTGGCTTCTAATTTCCACTGCAACGCGGTATAACCCATGTACCAAGCAAGTAACTTGTAACAGTTTTTGATAAAATATTTTAAACGCATTGGAAGCCTTAACCATGCAAGGTGCTGCATTGGCTTAAAATAGAGGGATCTTTTGTCAAAATCTTAAAAGTCTTGTATTAAAAGCAAAGCTCCAAGATAATTTATATATTAATTAAATTTTTTGGAAGGTTTTTTTGTGTTTTTAATTTTTTTTTTTTTTTTTTTTAATGTCAAAATATGCATTTAAACCTTTACAGCCGTATTCATAAACATTTTAAACATCATTTCAAACCTGTTTTAAGCAAAAATGGTTAAAATTGTATTCATAAGCGAATATTACCTTAAAAATCCTATTTTAAACCTTGTGTAAATAAACGAATTTTAAAATTGGTTCGACCCGTGTGTTTATGGTCATTTTGAACATTTTTGCGAGAAATTTTTATTCAATATTTATATATACATACATACATAATAAAATGAAATTCAAAAATATGTATGTTTGTATGTATATTATTAATATATTTTTCAATTTCACAAATTAAAGCTCAAAAAATTATTAATTGTACAGAATGAACTAGTGATGTGTAAATGATCAAAACAAATAAAATAAAACTCGTTATTTAAATACTTTTCTTGTCAGCAATTAGATCATCATCTAAATTGCACTTTTACTAAAAACTTTTTGAACTCTTTTTATTTTGTTTAATAAAAGAGAAACTATCGTACTATTATTCATTTATAAAAAGCAATTTTTTTTCTCACACACGACAAAAAAAATTGTAGATACGAGTACGAGTATGAATTAATAACCACTGTTTTGCATCATTATGATATAAATTTTTAAAAAAGCTTTTTTAGGCTTAAAATGTTTTTAACTAAAATGTATCAAAAACCTGAATTAAGATTTTTTTATGAATACGGCTGTTAATATGCAAAAATGTGCATTTTCACTAAAATATGCAACAATATGCAAAAACAAATCGATGCCATTTTAACGCAAATTAATTGATTCGGATAGATAATTGGTCGAAATCGTTTTTAGACTATCGACAAAAAAACATACAAAAGTTTCTTTATTAAAAGCTTGCAGTTGGATAAAATTTTGTTATGAATTAACTCTGTGCTAACAAGCTGCTAAGCTTGATCGACATGCTAGTTAGCAGCTCGTTATACGTAGTATACAAACTGTGGCTAAATTTTTATTATGAATACGGCTGTAAGTAGTTCGGTCGCCAAACAAAAACAATTAAACCAGTCACCCCCTAGGATTAAAAATTAGTTTAAAACAACTCCAAGGACGTCTCTTAGTCCTTAGTCCTTTTAGTTTTTCGTACACTGCCATGTGTAGTCCGATCAAAATATATTGCATATCGTTATTCATGGCTTGTCTATGCCTCAGGCCGTGACTGATGTTGATTTTTTGGTATTGTTTTTGGATCGCCCTGGTTTAATGTAACAGTTATGTATATGAAAAAGATAAAGGGGCTCAGTTTTGAGACGTGTCAAAAAAATGAGTAGGTATATTTAAAGCTAAACATTCTAAGTTCTAGAACGGATTTCTTGCCACGTGCAAAAGAAATGGGCAATGTCGCATTAAAAATTCACCAAAGGCAAAAATGTATCCATAGAATAATGCCATCAATAATGATATGCCATATGTTATGATCGGACTACAAATGGCGACGCAGTGCTCAGTTTTTCATAAATAGTAAATTTTTGATAGATTTGCTGTAAATACAGTGGCATTTCTTATTACCGGACACCAAAGGGACCATTAAAATGCATCGGTACAAAGAGAATATCGTTAATACTAGCCTTTAGAATCCTGCTGGGACTAGGAAACAGTGTCCAGTGAAAAAGGTGTCCCTTAAGAGAGATAAGACTGTAGTTTATTTTCGACATATTTGTGGTAAATAGTAAATAAGCGATAAATTTGCTCTTAATACTAAAAAGAAAATTTATTATGTTGGGAATAATTTTTAATAACTTTGCTAAAGGGTCTTCCAATAGGGACTTTTCAACGTTGACAGCAAATTGTCGAAATGGTTCCTTTTTATAACGTCAATTTTGCAAAATTATCATGAACGGATTAGTTTACAACAACACGTGCAAATTATAACATTTTATAAATTATGTCTGGGATCACACTATGAAAGTTTTCTTTCCGAAAGTATGAGTTTATTGGTCAGAGGGGAAGAGAACATGCTTTTCTTCTCTCCTCTCTCACCCATAAACTCAGACTTTCTGAAAGAAAACTTTCATAGTGTGAACCCAGACAAAGTAATTTTTGGGAATACAAAATTTTCGATTAACTAGATTTTGTTTGTCGTGCTTAATTCCCAATTTTTATTCATGATAAAAACACTGATAATAAACTGGGAAGTGCACTGCTTAAAGAAACTTAACTGGTTGCTTTATTTTTTGCGAAAACAATAAAGCAAGTTGTTTTTGTTTTTATTTTGGTTTTTCTTAACCTACTTACAACTACAATTAATGTTAAAAGAATTCCAACCGATTGTAGTGGGGAATGTTAGAAAAGATAAGCTCACTGTTTATTGTTGTTGTTTTTGCTTAAGCTTATAATTCTAATTCGCTTAACAGTTTTATTCGTTTAATATCTTTAGTTTTTCCAAAATCTTTGGATGAAGTTTTCTGATGATCTGGCCTAAGCAACCAATGAAATGCGCATAGGAATAGCTTATTCCATCAACAATAAATTTCAGTGTTTTTATCAAGAATACAAATTGGGAATTAAGCACGACAAACAAAATAATTTTATACATTTTTAAAAATGTTTACCGAAACAAATAATCTTCAGCGATGAAGCCCATTTCTAGATGAATGTGAGAGTCAACAAACAAAATGTTCAAATATGGGACCGTACCTTTTACACAAGATCCAAGAGCTTCTAATGCATTCCGAAAAGTTCTAAGTTTGGTGTGAATTTTGGGATGGCAGCGTCATCTGCACCAGGCCATCACCGTCAATGGCAAGTGTTATAGGCTGATGATTTCAAAACTCTATGAACGCCATGGACATGATTTCCACTGAACTTGGCACACAGTTCAGCCACATTGGAAATTATACACGAGCGATTTGAAGGCAAGGTCATCTTAAGGGAGGGTGAAGTAAAGAAACGCACACAAATTTTTAATTTGCATTTAACAGCATTTAACAGTTTTTAAAAGTTAGAAAATACTAAAGAAAAAACGACACCGAAGCAAAAAATAGCCCTTAATTAAAAAGTATATCATATAAATTATCTTTATTTAACACTTAAAAGTAGACAATAAAGATTTTGTTGATTGCACGCAGAGAAAAAATATTGTTGGGCATGGTTACCGCAACAACACTATGTTTAATGTAACAATATATTGTTGTCGTACACAAATAATTGTTATTTTTATTTAATATAAACAATATTATAGTTACTGTAAACATATCAATATTTATCGCAATTATAAATTTGAGTATTGTTGACCGAAAAATAATTATTTTTCTAACAACTAAATTATGATAACTTTCAAAACATATTATTTTACTCGCAGCCATATAATGATATTTAATAGACATAACATGTTAACTTTCTATAGATTTATCATACTACGTTTAAGATGCAATCAAACTATTTTTACTCTAATAATATTATGTTAGCGCCATTTGTAAAATAATTTTGAATCAGTTGTGTCGTTTATTTTATTTGTGAGCGGTTAAACAATTAAAAGATAAATTCCCATAAAAAAATAAGTTTAAAGAAATTAAAAATTAAAATATTAGCGGAGTTCATTCAGTATTAGTGATGTAATAGTGCAAATGCAAAATATCGTAGATTTTTTTTTTTTGTAAAATCCAACAACAAAACACACAGAGATTTCGTTATATTTTATAAATGTGTTACGATATTTCTGTGGTTTTCATGGGCAACTGCGTATGTATTAAAACAAATGTTTCAGGAAAGCCGAAAAACCATTCTAGATCAAACTATGGGCTATGTATTGCACTTTTTAAACTTTGTCATTACGTTAAAAAATCGGAATTTATCCATCTTTTTTTCAAAATTTTTAGAAACATGTAAAAAGCGTTTAAAATTAGGCAATATGGCATCAACATCTTAAAATCGGAAAAATGAAAAAATGAACTCCGCTATTTGATTTACATTAAGAAAAATGGTAAAAAGCCACAAAATAAAAAATCGATACAAAAAAATTTTAATTTTATTTGTATTTTTATGACAGTTATGAAAGATGCTGCTTCTAAATTAATTATGATTAACATGATTATAATATGATTACTTCTTAGCTTATTATGAATAACATGACAATAATATGATTAGTTCTTAACTTAGTATGATTAACAGAATAATAATATGATTAAGGGAAAAATATTATGATGTAATACTACGAGTATATTTAGTCATAATATGATTCAATAATTATCTTAATATGGTGACTACAATCATGAATCTTATCATAATATGTTGCTCTTAAAATCTGTTTACCACAAGCATGTTTTTTCTTCGCGTGTGGGCTAAAGATATGGTCACACTTATTAAATATTTGAACGAATAAGCGTAGCTTTTTATTTTTTTTTTTTTTTTTTTTTTTGGAAATAGTTTTTGTGATTTAAAATGGTTTTAATATTACAAAATAAAATGAATTATATAGCAAAAAAACCATTTTAATATTTTTTTTTTTTTGTAAGATCATAATCAAAATAAATATTGGACTTATATTTTCCTGTTGGTCATATTTTTTCGTCAAATATTTGCCAACTGTGAGTATAGCTTTAGTTTTTTATACCCAGTAGCCTTAAGTTGTGCTAAAATTTAAGAAGTTCTTGTAAGGTGTTTTTACATTTAGGATTTTCAAATAATTTTTTATAGTTCATGCTTTAAAATAAAATTTGATATTATAAAAATAATAAAAGTCGTAGAAAATAAATTCAAGGGTTTAAAAACTATAAAAAGTAAATGCCCCGAGTGAGGCTCGAACTCACGACCTTAAGATTATGAGACTTACGCGCTGCCTACTGCGCCATCGAGGCTATAAGTCTCGAAATCCCAGACAGCATTTTTGTTAACGTTTCAATAGAATCATTCTTATGGAAATTATCATGATACTTTTGCTCGTAAAAGAGATTTTAGGTGATAAAGGCCGAAATTATGCACTTTTGATCTTAAAGTCATAAATTTTTAAATAAATTTCTATTTAAACGCACACGGTAATAAAAAAACAAACATTTTATTTAAGCTTTCCGAATATTTAAAAAAATTTTCGTTAAAATAAAAAAATTAAATATTTTAACTATTTTTTTTTTTTTTAATTTTTCAAGTTTCTTACATAAAAGTTTGTTTTTTTTAAATTGTATTCGAATCAACCTTAAAAACATACACAGCGGGGTATCGTAACATTGGAAAAAATAACAAAAGAGTTATTACAATATTTTATTAAAAGCTCAGTCAATTTACACGGGGACTTAACGACGTCGCTTTTTCGATGTTTCTTATTGTTTGTAGGCTAACGGTGTAGGGAAGAAAGAGGGGTAAACAAAAAGACTCGGTTTGTATTTTGCATGTCGTTTTGTTATATTTCGTTTTAAACTTATTTCTTTTCTTCTTGTTAGGTTTAATTTTTTTATTTTCTTACTTTGAAGTGTCAGATTGGAAACACAGTAAGACCTCGATTATTCATGACTAGAGATGAGACATACATGAACTAAAAAATCGAAAACATGCGCTTAAAATATGCACTAAAAAATCCAAAATATGCACACAAAAAAAATATTAAAAACAAAAATATAAAATAATTCAGTTTATTGTAATTAAAATATCTTAAAAAAAACTTAGATAACTAATTCAAATTTTTGTTTGTTTAAAAAAATAAGTACTGTTTTATTAAAAGTTAAATTTTGTCTTGTACTTGAAGAATGCCAATGCAAAATTTATTTTTTTTAGATCAAATCATAAATATTTGAAATTTTTTTTTTTTTTTTTTTTGAAATTCTTAATTTTGCTTTGCAAAACCTTTTTTTTTTAATTTGTCGGGAAAGAATCAATTAATTTGACTTGAGAATTAAATGAACTTAATATTTACCTCCTAAATAGTTATTGTTTCACCAATATATCCGTAATTGAAAAATACAAATGCTAATTGACTTCCGATGTTATATTAATTTAGTATTTCTTTTACTTTTTTAATTGCATATTCTTCGGTATCAACAAGCTCTTCTAACATTCTTAAATTACTCAAAGTTTATTGAATAAAATTCTGAAGCATCTAGCCAGGCCCCAATCTTGTTACTACTGGCTGCTGTGGAATTGGAATCAAGGGATACATTTCATTAAAAATTGCGATATTATCAAATTGGCTTCTAATTTCCACTGCAACCCATGTGCCAAGCAAGTAACATGTAACAGTTTTTAATAAAATATTTTAAACCCGTAAGAAGCCTTAACGATGTAGGGAGCAGCATCGTTTTAAACAAGAAGGAGCTTTTGTCAAAATTTTTAAAGCCTTGTATTTAAAGCAAAGCTTCAAAAGAATTTATTTATTGGCTGAAAAAAAATCACTCAAATATGTCAAAATATGCAAAAATATTCATTTAAAACCTAAATATACAAAAATATGCATTTTCACCAAAATATGCAATACCTATAATATGCAAAAACAAATCGATGTCATTTTAACGCAAATTTAATAATTCGGAAAGATAATTGGTCGACATCGTTCTTAGACTATCGACAAAAAACATGCATTTGCATCAGAGATCAGCAATGAATCGTTTTTTCGCTACTCATATTGACTCATGAAATTGTAAGTATAAGTGCGTAGGCATCATTTAAACTAAAATACTCTGATACACTCATACTCACAAGAGAAATTAATATGAGTGCGACGTCGACATTATACGCATACACATAAATGACCTCAGTTTGTCTTATAATTTCAGGAAAATACTTACAATACTCACAATGATTCAACTCATTCAGCTCACCCATTTACCGTTTTAACACAACAGATCAAACACACAACTTTATAATCAGCGCTGCGAGACAAATTTGCCAAAAAAAATCGTCCACTTCATACATGTAACTTAAGTAAACTGTAATTGCCAAATCGTTACTTTGCTAATTCGGGGACAAATCTGGCAGCCTCGCATTTTGCTTCGCCTATACACATTGAGTTAAGTAGATTCTAAATCAACCACTACAAATGTTGCTAAAGGCTAAATTACACTATCTCACAAGTCTTACGTATTCCATAATACTTTGTGAGATAGAAATCTAATGAGTTTTGTTGCGACTGTCAAAACATCTAATTTAACATGACAGTTTGTGTTCACACCATCATACACGTGAAATAAAATGCAACCCTGATCCAATGAAAACTATTATTGTTTAGAAATTTTTCAAAAAACTATGAAGTCGTATGGGATGTCAAACTTTTTTCATAATACTCGTCTTATTCGTGACACATTGCATTCACACTATCACACTTTGTCATATTACTTGAGTTTTTGACATGTATTAATACAAAGTATAATAGTGTAATCTAGCCTTTAGTATGAGTACGATGAGTAAAATAAAACTTCTGAGTGAATATGAGCTTGAATAACATTGGAAGAAGTATGAGTGCGTATAAGTACAAGAATTTATGAGTCATGATTTAGCTCTACTCACTTTTTCACTACTCATTGCTGATCTCTGATTTGCATGGAAATCGCATCCCTATTCATAACAAGCAGAACCGGCAGTATTCTGGATTATAATTTTTTTTTTTTTCTTATTTTATGTAAATATATAATGTATTATTACAATATAAATATTTTAGTAATATGAGGAAAAAAGTAATTTCGTCAGAACATGCTGCTAGAACGTTGGGGAATTCCCTTTCTTCGATTATTTATATTTTTTTTTTTTTTTCAAAGGCAAACGAATAAAAAGGAAACAAAGGGTGTGTTCGTAAATGCATCACTGCGCTGCATCAGTGATTTCAAATGGTAATATATTTATCAGTGAAGTCAATGTGGACCAAAAAATTGTGAAATACTCCACAAAAATAATAGTCACACAATAAAAAAATTATAATTATTCTTTTAACGCCATTAAAAAAAGTTTGCTTTTCTGATGCAGCGCAGTGATGCATTTACGAACGTACCCAAAAATTTCGGATAACAGAGGTAATGCTGAATTTAAGCCGATGCAAAAAAAATTCCTTTTTTTCCGGTTAATTGATGTTGCCGATTAATCAAATTACGGATAATCAAAGTTCTACTGTAAGTAAAAGAAACGAAAATCCACTAAAAATCATCGTATGAATGCATGGATTTTTGGAAGTTGCTGCAAAAGCGAATGAAGAAAAAACGGCATCGTAAAAGCCCTCGTATTTATTGGGTGTAAGTGATTTTGTAGTTTTTCTATTATAAATTTAAATTCTTTTAAATTAAAAAAAGTGAAATTACAATTTTGCTTATGCTTTTTTATAACGTTAAAATATTTTTGCTGTTTTTTTATAAATATATAAAAATTTTGCGATAAAGTTTTAAAAATATATTTTTATAACATTTTCTAAAACTAATTAAAATCGAAATTTAATTCGAGTTTTCTGGTGAATTTAAAATATGTTTTTGCAGGTACATATTTAAAAAGAAAGATGAAAAAATACATATTTTTCATGATAAGGAAAATAAAAAGTAAATGCCCCGAGTGAGGCTCGAACTCACGACCTTAAGATTATGAGACTTACGCGCTGCCTACTGCGCCATCGAGGCTATGAAATTTAAAAGTAAGAAAAATGGAACCCTGGTACTCAGGTACTCAGGTCTTAAAATTAAAAAAAAATTCTTAATGAAATATGGTTTAAGCCAAAGCTGTACTAAAAGACAACATAACCCGTTTTACCGGTTATATTTAGCAGGATTTACACGCCACAGTCATTTAAAATTTGACTTTTCCAAAACGCGCCATTCAGCAAAGCCGCGGCCAGTGTAACATCCATTTTAATTTCGTCCGTCGTTGCATACAAGCAGAATAATAAATATCTAGCGGTGCCCATTGCGTCATTAAGACAATTAAAGTACTAGAAACTGGAAACAAAAAACCTTAAATCTGGTATTTTAAATTATTCTATTTTAAATTATATTTTCCTAAAAACATAACAAAACCACAAGAGAAACCCCTCCAAAAAAAATTAAAGAACAAGCACTTAATTGTTTGACCAAAAGGCGTGAAAACCATAAAAAAAGAAAGATCTAATTGAAAAAGCACCGCAAACGCAAAAAAAAGGGACTGGCCTTTTTAAATGTGGTTAAAAATAATTGCATTTTTATGTGTGTTAAATGCAGTTCATGGCGGTAAAATGAAATTAAACAAAGGATATTACAAACTGAGAAAATTAAACAAAAAAATACACCAAAAAATTAACACAAAGTAAGAAAGAAATGCTTATTAAAACAAATTCCAAGTAACCAACAAACCCACTGGCACATACAAACACAGACACTCACACAAACACACAGACATTGTAACAAAGAAACGGAAACGCGACAAATTAGTAGTTTTAACACAGACATTCTTTCGAGTTGAACAAAGAATAATTAAATGAAACATAATATGTTTCAAACACGAGAAAAATTCAATTTAAAACAAAAAAGAATTTTCATTTAAATGCAAAAATTCTTTTGTTAGCAAAATTTCATTTGCACAATGGGAAGAAAAAAAAAAAAACCGTATGTATTTATCTTGTTATCCTTTAGCACCAGATAATTTTCACCTCAAAAGAAAAATTTTATTTGTTCAATTTTTTTTTTCAGTTTATGTTTTCAGATTTATTTGCCTGCCAAATACATGCATGACATTTAGCACAGAAAATTACTTCTCGCTATATAAAGACACTAAAAATCTTTTCAAACTTCACCTTTTTCGTGTGTGTATGTTTGTGCGAGTAGAAGTTCAAGTATGTGATTGTTAAACACAAAAGGATCTTTTCAGTCTGCACCTTGATTCCGGACTGTTTTGCATTAGTGCAGCATCTTGTTGGTACATGTGTAAATGAGTTTGTGAGATCACGCATGTCTTACTGTGATTTCAGCTGCATTTACGTGCTCTGCATTAATTATAGTTAAAGTTTCAAATATGTTTTTTTAAAGTTTCAAATAAACTTTTTGTTCGTTAAATTGTTTGCAAGCGAAGAAATTGATTTTGTATTGAATTAAAATGAATTTAATAGAGAACAGTGAAATATTCTATAGAAAATAGATAAACGATAAATTTGTTATAGAAAATATTTTGGTTTTTTTTTAGGGTGGCACAAAATTGACTATTTGGTTTTAAGTGCTTATAACTTTTTATAACCTCCACCAGTAGTTGGGAAGGGGATGTAATAAATGTTTCATTCCGTGCGAAACTTTCTTAATAGTCCTCGAATACCCCACAAAGAATCGCATATATTTAGTCCTTGAGTAATTTTAAGGCCCGTTTTCACAACTTACCGATAGCTTAAAGCCTTATAAAAAGTGTTCAATTACTTTTCTTAAATTTAAAGTGAGCTATAAAGTAAATTAAGGTTCATCCTACCTGGTAGCTTAAAGTAAAGTTGTAATAATGGAACTCTTTTTATACGGCCGATAACGTCCTACCTTAAGCTATCGGTAAGTCGTGGCCTAAGTCAATTAAGCTATGCCCGTCAGTCCCCACTTTCTAACGACTTAGGATTAAGGTAAAATTTTGATGTCAAATAGTTTTTAGTTCTCCCAGATTAAAATCCAGCATAATCGGTAAAGACGTGATCTCATACATAGAGGAGCACACACAGATTTAAAGATGCCAATCTTTGGGTTTTTGGATATGGCAGAAGATTGCATTTAAAAATCGATTGCGATTAGTAATCAACTAGATTACATTTTAAAAAGAATCGTAATGATTATTTAACTGTATAAAAAAAATTTCTGAAAAAAAAATTTTAGATTTGGAATTTTTAAATATTAGTGATAAGCACAGCTAACCTGAGTGAGAGTGCAAGAGTAAGATTTTTGCTTGCTTGTTTCGTGACTCATTTAATATTCTGATAAAAAAAAACTTTAATGGGATTGAAATATTTAAATATATTTCCGAAATTATTAAATACAAGTGAAAGTAGTAAATTATTGAAAAAAACATTTTTGATAAGATTTTTTATATATATATATATAAATATACATGTATAACGTGATCATGAGTAAAAAAAAACTATAACGGTCCCATCTCAAATAATAATAACAACCATAAATACCTCAATCAATTGTTTTCAATTGCAAAAAAAAAGAAAATTTTTCCTAATTTCAAGCAAGCAGATAAAAACAATAAATTTGATAAACAATATTCAGGGGCACACCAAATCTTACATGGCGTTTACATTTGCCAGTACTGGCAAGACAGTAGCAATTCATTCAAACTTTTTCACTAATACATAAACACTTTTACAGCTATTTTGTTTTTGCATTGTTTTGCCAACTAATATGTATATGCTTACTGTCTTGCCAGTACTGACAAATGTAAACGCTGTGTTAACATTAATTCTTTGCCTCTTAACCCATTCTTAGCCGGAAATCTAATTAATATACACATAAATACATAAAAATTTTTTGAATATGTTATATTATTACATTAAGTATCAAGTTATTAAAAATAATACGGATATGGTTACATTTTTTGTTTGGTAATAAATAAATACAGTCAAATACTGGTCCAATTTTAAATGGATAGAAGTGTTCGCCAGTACATTTTTGAATAATGATAACATTTAACTGTTTCCAATAAAAATAATTGTACGAATGAATAAGAAATTTTTGAAAGTAATCAAAAAGAATCAAAAATAATCGGATTACATTTTGATTTCTTTTGATTCTTTTTGATTATTTTGCAGTAATCGCCGGTACTTCTGATTATTTTTTGATTACTTGTAATCGTAATCAATTAGTAATCATGCAAAACCAAAAGTAATCATAATTGTAATCATAACTTTACCCTTAAAAAAAAAGTAATCTAATAAGTAATTATTACGATTACTAATCATTACTTAACAGCTATGGTTGCAATGCATTACTTTACTCCGTGTCAAAAATATATTTTTGTGGGTAAACGAATAAAAATTTTACATTATAATAATTTTTAGAAAAATTTTATTTTAAATTTTTATGATAAAAAAATTCGTTTGCAATTAAAAAAAAACGATTTTTTTGTTTACTTAAAAAAAAAAATAATGGGTTTTTGAAAGTGAATTTAGTTGCATTTTTAAAAATGTTATATGTACAACACGATAAAATTTGAAATCTCTACTTTTAAATTTAAAAAAAAAAAAACGTTGTGCGTTTTTTCTCCACGTTTTTTGGTGATTTTTTGAAAATTTCACCTTTTTTCTGTTTTTGCTCATCTTGCACAGGTACATATGATAGAAAACCTTTCGTCAGTCATAAAATGTTTTCGTGATCTTTTATTTTAATTATTATTAACATCTAAGATTAATATTGCCTGTGTAAAAAAGGAATGTGCGAAACAGTAAGTAACGGTTTTTAACCACCTGTGCAGCCAGAATTCGTCTATTTGAGAGCATATCACACCTGTCGTATAAACTCAGTGAAAAATTGGCAATTAAGATCGGATGAGGACAAAACTATTGCTAAAGTGAGGAAAAAAACTATCCATGAAAAATTTAAAAGTGAATTAGGGCTAACAGTGGATGTACTGAAGAGTGGATTTGGAAACAGCAACAATGGTAACACCAGCAGAAGATTTTTTTCTAATCCTGAATAAGCTGCAGAAATAACTGGAATTGCATTTGATTTCATCTACCAAATAAAAGCGATTATTGAAGTAATTACAAGTGGTCATAAAATCCATTTGCACGAGATGGCCAATTATTGCTTAGACACTGCAAAACTTTACGTAACTCTATATCCCTGGCATCCAATGACACCCAAGATTTTAATACATGGCGCAGGCATTGTTGCTTATCGGGCTTTTGTAAGGCACGAAATAAACAATTTCGGCTTCACAGGCGATATTTTGCTAGGGAGTTTTCGAAGGTTCAGTGTAACAAAGATATTATAAATAGATTTCTGCTTAGTTCTGACTGAAAGTCATTACCTTTTACGAAAGAGGAAATTTCTTTTATGCTTCCATCTGTTCTTGGCTCTGAAGAGAATTTAGATTCGGAAGAGGACTTTGAGGAAACAGACGAAGAAGAACCATGACACTTATCATTATCTTAGTGCAAAAGAGAAGTTGTTTTAAATAAATTAGTTGTTATTATTTTAAATAAAATTTTTTCTTACTTTTAAAAATAAGTTATAATTATCAATAAATTAATTATTTTCAGATAAATTAAATACTATTTAGTACATAAAAAAAATAAAAAATTAATATTTTGTGGAAATAAGCAAAAAAAAAATGTTGTTGACAGGGTCGTTTGCGGGGGATAGGTTTGAAGGGATACCTCCCCCTGCCCATAAAACTTTAAAAATGTAATTCCTATGGTATTAAGGAGCCGGTAATCTATTTATTAAATATTTACATTTTTGTTTTTGATATTATTTTATGTAACCGCCCACAAAAGGGGGCGGTACGAAAGTGTAATTTTAAGATCTTCTGGGTCCAATCTAATATTTTTTAACTTTCGCCTGCGTTAAAAGTTGTATTTGCTAAGCAGATGTATGGGAAAACTTTTTTAGAGGTTGGATAAGTTCTTTTAGGGGGAACTTTTTTCTTTTTGGTCCGATTTTATTTTTTGTTTTTTTTGAGGTTACCTGCCTATGACCATAACACATATTTCTGCCAAGTTTCATCGATCTTAGGGCACTAAATAACTTTTAAGAAGTAGTATAAGCTAAAACAAAAAGTAATGTCGGGCTAGATTGGCAAAATATCCCTATGTGCAACGCTCCTAGTTTAGGAGTTATGGGTGCCCCAAAGGTTTCAAAATACTTTATCCATATATCTTTAGGTATAAACCACATCTTAACAATATGGCTATCATTGGAAAATGCTTCAAAGTTCGTTTCACATGATTAAACGGCTTACCGATTTATTTACCCATGACATATTTCAAATATTCATATTGCTCGATGCGTTAAATGCATAATGACACTATTTGCTAAAGAAATGTTTTGGATTCTTTTAAATCCAAAAAGAGATTAATTTTCCAATGAGCCATTTAACATAATTTGTCTCTTTTTCAATTTTGTTTTCTTAATAATTTATTTAAATAGACTTTTATTCGACCTTTACAAAATTTATTATTATTATTTAATTAAGCTTGAGGTCTTTTTTATATTAAAAATATATTAAATTTATTAAAGCAATATTTCGGCACTCCGTTGTGTGCCTTCTTCAGGGTTTTTCTTGAATTTTTGACAAAATTATATTTATTTAATTTGTTAAAAATTGTTAAGTTTGTCAAAAATTCAAGAAAACCCCTGAAGAAGGCACACAACGGAGTGCCGAAATATTGCTTTAATAAATTTAATATATTTTTAATATAAAAAAGACCTTAAGCTTAATTCAATAATAATAATTAATAATTTATTCATTTATTTACTTAGCAATTTTTTTATCATTCTGATTTATCATTTTTTTCTTATAGTAAAATTGTTTTGAAAAGAAAAATTATTTATTCTTTAAATTAGTTAATATCATTATTCTATATTTATTGTGCTCTGATTTTTACACTTATGTCTGTGAGGATTTGTAAGCAAAAGACTGAAATAAATAGATTATATAAGAAGAATCCTAACAAAATATCATTTACATTTGAAAATTCACTTCATTAAGTTTTTTCCACATTCTTTTTTGTGTTTTCAAACACCTGTTTGTACAAACTTGTTAAAACTTCATTAAATCCCAAAGATAATTATTATACATACATTTACAGTTTCTGCAAATGTTGTTATTTATTTTAATAATATATTTCTATTCATTATGTAAAAAATATAAAATTAATAGATAGAATTTGAATTTATTTTAGGCATTTGGTCCAGAAGAAATATAAAATGCATTTGAACTTTTAATATCAAATTGTACCTTATAGTTGTCATAAATGGTTTGTGTCGTTTGTTACTGGTTACAACTTTATACAAATAGAAAATGTCACCAGCACACTTGTTTAAATACATAAATATTTGCTGGAAACTACATTTAAATACAAATTTTAACATTTAATTTATATAAGCAATACTCAATAGAACAAGTTTCAAAAACATTTTATTGCACATTTGAGATGGTTAAATTTTAACAACCTACAAATAATAAGGATATGAGTACTTTTCCTAAAGAGGTTATTTACATGTCAATGAATGTTTCTAGACTTAAAATGAATTCATAAATTTTTAAATATTTATCAGTCTATCAGTGCATTTGGGAATTCCACAATGGCAAGAGTTGCCAGAAAACTTTTGGCTTATTATAAGTTTCAATTATAAGTTTAAAATCGCCAAAAATCCCTACCTTAAAATAATCACAAAATTATTGTAAAGCATCTAAGGCCTCATTCATGAAAAAATCATAATTTAAATTAACTGCCTAATTAAAATTTGTATCATTTTGCGAAGCAATTAATTAATGCGCACATTTATGCGCTACGCAATAAGACATACAGCGATACAGTAAAGTAAGTGAAGGAACTCTCAACAACTTTTGTAAAAAGCAAGTAAGAGTGCTATATTCGGCTGTGCTGAATCTTTAATACCCTCCATCGACAGTTCAAATATTTCAGGAGTGATATATAAAGGGTGGTTAAATTTAAAGGGCCGATGTTGATTTTGAATAAAACACAAACTATTTAGGAAATTATTGTAATTTTATTTTATTATGATATATTGGTATTACTCAATTATGTATGGAACAAAATATCGGCCAAATGGGCGCCGCGACCTCGGCGGCACACCTCCATCCGATGGTCCAAATTTTCGATGACCCTGAGGCATAATGGAGGTTCTATGCCGTTATATGCCGAATTATCTCATCCTTTAGCTCTTGAATTGTTGCTGGCTTATCGACGTACACCTTTTCTTTCAAATAACCCCAAAGAAAAAAGTCCAACGGTGTCAAATCACATGATCTTGGCGGCCAATTGACATCGCCATTACGTGAGATAACACGGCCATTGAATTTGTTGCGCAAAAGAGCCATTGTTTCGTTAGCTGTGTGGCAAGTGGCACCGTCCTGCTGAAACCACATATCGTCCACATCCATATCTTCCGATTCGGGCCATAAAAAGTTCGTTATCATCTCACGATAGCGAACACCATTCACAGTAACTGCCTGACCGGCCTCATTTTGGAAAAAATACGGCCCGATGATGCCGCCAGCCCATAAACCGCACCAAACAGTCACTCTTTGTGGGTGCATTGGTTTTTTGACAATCACTCTTGGATTATTATTCGCCCAAATGCGGAAATTCTGCTTATCGACAAATCCACTGAGGTGAAAATGTGCCTCATCACTGAAGATGATTTTCTTCGAAATTTATCATCCATTTTCATAATAAGTCTGGATAACTTTAACACGTTGTTGGGTTGTGTATCTCTCCATGGTTCAAATTGAGTAAGTCTAAAATAGAGAAATGTCAAATAAAATTCGGAAAAAAACTTGGCGTTTAGGTGTGGTTCACATTCAACATCGGCCCTTACAATTTAACCACCCTTTATATGATATATATTAATTATTAGTTTATCTTTTATAAAAACAGACATCAGCATTAAAATTGGTTGCGGTTTAGACATACATACATATATTAAATTATTGACCCACAATCAGAAAGTTGTATGCTTTTTAGCAGTTTTAACTAGCGTGAGTAAAATATCATTATTCGTAACAGTTTAAGCCGAACTTAAATGATTTTCAGGGGAGGAATTTATATTTGAGCCATGGTAAGTTATGAATAAATCATCCCAAAATTCCCCAGAATGATTTCTGGTATTAAAAAACTTAAATTTAAATACAGCGGTGAAATTTGTTTAAGCGTTTATATTAGCGATCGGCAAAATCAGGGCGCCGCGTTTTCTCTCTTCTCTATTATACTCTTTTTTTACGTACGTGTGCACATTAGAGGGGAAGGATCCGAGATATCATAAATGCCATCTAAAATTTTTAATTAGTTTAAAAAAGCATTATTACAGAAATAAAGCCATATTCTAGCCATTAACAATTATAAACGATGCGATGACATTGGACTTTAAATGACGATGCTTCTTTATACAGATATAAAACAAAAAGGGCTGTAATTTAAGGTGTGGCAGAAACAATTTTTTTTAAGTTTTCAAACTTAATATTTATAACTTTTATTCTAGAGCGTGACTGATGACAATTTTTTGGTTTGTATTGGGTTTCTAACTGGTTTATTGTAATATGTATGTAAAAAATAAAAACAGGGCTTAATTTAGGGGCGTGTCATAAAAGTGAGTATATTAAAATCTATACGTTCGTAGTTTTGGAAGAACTTTTTTGCCACGTAAAAAAAATTGGACATTTGGGGGAAGGATCCGAGATGGCAAAAGTGGGACCCAGAATTTGAGATCGGATTAAAAAGTCACCAAAGGCAAAAATGAAGCCACTATGAAGCCATGAACAACGATATGCGATATGATGAGATCGGACTTTTAATGGCAGCGCTACATATAAAAAACCAAAAGGGCTGTATTTTGGGGCGTGGCAAAAAAATGTTCCTGTTTTAGAAACTTCATTGAAATATCTTTCATTCTAGGGGGTGATTGGCACAACGTTATTTTTGTATGGAGGTCGACCCGGTCTAGTGCACACACATTGAAGAGAATTAAACAACATTAACAACAACATATGTAAAATTCATAGAACGCATACACTCGAAAAACGTAATAGTATAGGTTGCCGACCGCAGGTTTACCTTGAATTTCAGAAAGCTTGAATATATCACAAAATTGCATAACATTTTTTCTGGCCAGATGAAACTAAGTTGGAAGAAATGTTACCGTAAAATCATCATTTTTTAAAAATAAGTCATGTCCAAATTTACGATTTTCAATTGAATTTACCCGGCTGGTGATTTTCTGCTTAAAAGAAGGTTCTTCATATTATCAGTTTCCCAGAACTAGTTCGATATATATAAGTGTTTCGGTACATATTTTGGTAAAATTATAATATGCTGGGTGTTAGGCTGATAGTGGTGAGTGCTTAAATATCGACACAGCCGAATATGGCATTTACCTTTTACATACACAACTGCACAAGTAACTAAGCTCTTCATATACATTTGTACATAAATATAGATGTTTAGATATGGTTACTATTGCTAATCTAAAACATTTGTTTTACTCATTTTCATTCATCCATAAAATACACGGTTTGTTGTCAACTCTTATCGCTGTATAAAAACCCATAAATTCAAAATGTGTCAAATTTTCTAAAACATTGAAGAGTGAGCAAAAAAAAAAACTAAAAAAAATAGAAAATGTGTCAGAAACAGCAGTAAAATGGTGATGTTTAAGTGTGAATAAACAAGTGTATGTTCGAGTATTTTGTATGAGAGAACTACATGTTACAAGTGGACAAATGACAACAACAGCAACATTGGCAACAACTCGAAATTTGGTTACAGAATAATTGAAGCTGAATAGAAGTGTATGAAAAGTTAAACTCTAATATCGTAAAGAATTTTAGTTTAAATTTCCTGGAAAAAGATGCTTTATATGTAACCATCACTGTAAATAGATTTAAAAAAAACGCAACTCTCGCAAAAAGGGAATATCAAATAACAACCAGCTAAATTAAAATGGGTTTACTAAAAAACTATCGTGTTTATTTTTTTAAAACCGAGATGTGTTTTTTTAATAACATTTTTCTTTTAGAAAATAAGAAAATACCAATTTAAATCTACAAAATATTTATTTTAAATTACTGGTGGAACATTTTCTGCATATTGATTATCTATATTACCAGATGGTTCATAACTAAGGACAACTATAGAATTTTCATTTCTATTTTAAATAATAAAAAAAATATTGCAATTATTATTCAATTCCCATAGAATTTTCACTTACCTTTTGCTTACACCAACTCCCATAAATTTCGTATTCTTCCAGACAATTTGTGTAAAATGCCTGGCGTCTTTGTGGTATTTTGGTTTTTGGAAATCATATCGTTCAATTTCTTTATACCATTGGCGGACAATTTCATCTGCTGATGGTAGGCCATTTTGGAACTTTGTAATGCTGACGGCATATTTGGGAATATCGGTAAAGGGTTTGTTATCTCTTAAAAGCTAATGAAAGGAAACTTTTTAAGCAACTAAAATGTATCTCGTTGTATTTATCTATATCTCTACTAAAATTATAATGCTGAAAAGTTTGTATGTTTCAGAGCTGTAACTGAATCATTTATTTCTGAATTAATTTGCGAATCATTCATGAACTGAATTAGCAAATTTTGAATTAATTCTTTTCGCACAAAAAAAAAAAAAAAATTTGTTGAATGAAATTTATGTCAATCGAAATGAATTTGGTAGAAATTTCAATATTTTTAGTTAGGCTTGAGTTCGTCAAATTTAATTTTCATTACATTATTTTTACTGAAGGAAGGAATTTTACATGAAATTTTTATTAAAATTTATTGATAATGTTCTTGGCTGAGCTGGGGCTAGAATCTGGGTTCAAGAATCACCACATTCTTTCATCAGAATTCTTTGAGTTCTAACCTCTGCACCACTACGGTGCCTGCCAGCCAACAGTCAAACATCAATCTTTAACCAGTGGTACTTTGCTGTAATTATCATTTAAAATTTTTATATAACATGTTGCTTCCTTTCCTCTGTTTTTATACCCTCCACCACACGCTAAGAAAAAACATGGTTGTGGTAAAGATATTCTAAGAGCAACATATTATGATAAGATTCATGATTGTAGTCACCATATTACGATTGTTATTGAATCATATTATGACCAAAAATATTCGTAATAGTACATCATAATATTTTTCCCTTAATCTTATTCTTATCATGTTAATCATAATAAGTGAGGGAGTAATCATATTATTGGCATGCTAATCTTAATAAGATGAGAAGTAATCATATTATTGTTATGATAATCATAATAAATTTGGAAGTAATCATATAATGATGCAGTGGTGCTGTCACAACAATAAAAAATAAATTAAAATTTTCTTGCATCGATTTTTTATTTTATGGCACTTTACAAATTTTTCACAACTTATTGTGGTGGAGGGTATAAAAATTAGTGGTAACGTTTAAGGCGTCAAATACTTGTTAAGTGTGAACATGGCCTATGCTATGCATAACTAGAGAGTGTACTTTGACAATAAACGAAAGTACACTTACACGGTTTTAAGCAATAAAAATTAATGTTTAAAGCAATTTTTAACAATATTTTTTTTTGTAATTAAATTGTCTTCATTTTTTCTGGTTTTTGGCAAAAAATTTAATTAATAGTTTCATGCAACAACAAGTATCAAGTGTGCAATAAATGTATGTGAATAAATATTTTATTATATGTGCATACCCAGCAATTCTTATATGTAGCAAATTATATTTAACTGTGGATAACTAAATGTTTAAAAATTAAAGAAAAATGTAGTTTGATTTGTTAAAGGATTTTATAATTATAATTATAAAGTAATGCAAATGGCAGTTTTTCTTAAGTACCGTGTATTAATTTAGTATTTTAATGTAGGGTGTTCCGGTAGACGAGTTGGTAAAGAGCTTTTATATCAGTGCGAGGGTCGCGGTTTCAATTTCCGCCAAAGGCCTGAGAGGTAAAAAGGCGATCTTGCGGCGAAAAATTAAAAACTTATTTGAACTAAAAATGATGGCAATACCGCGAGACATTTTTTCATATTCAATCTTGCTGCGTCAATAACAGGAGTTGACGAAATTCGTTTGCAAAATTAAGAACTATAGCTTGTGGTTATGCTGTTGATACAGAAGCATTCAGAAAACTTAAAAGTAAAACAACTCAGCTATATTCTAATTTATATCCTTGGTACAACATGCCATCCAGCTTGCATAAGATCTTAATTCATGGTGATGAAATCAGCGTTTGAAAACAGCAGCCAAAGTAGAAAAACTACCATTTCTTCCACTTCTTCACTTGTCATTGGTCAAATAAAACCTGTCGCTTTAGATTCATTAAATGTAAACAGTCGCTGTCAAACCAACTCAAAAAGCGAAAAGTTGTACACAAATTTGTTTAAACCCTGGATGTAATAACAAAATCTTTATCGTTGTCCATTGGAATATTTTCAGAGGAAGCAATGTAGAAAGTTTTACACCAGAAAAATGTCTCGCGGATTAACCACGAGGATATCCCTCATATATACATACTACTTCATGTATAAAATACTTAACTTCATCATCGATATCGTCAAAGACATCATCACATTGATCATGTTCCGCAAGCCGTACAAGATTTATTTTCAAAATCTAGTATCAATGAAGATTCAGGATCAGAAAGTGAAAAAGCGAGTCGTTGTTAACAACAATTTAAAACAGTGTTTTAAAATAAACAGAACATTATTTAGCGAACAGAACAAACAAAAAATTTTAGCAACGACCGCAGCACGAACAGCTTGTGTGTGTATTGTGTATATGTTTTGTTTGTGTAAAATTTTTTTGCTGCATTTTTATTTTTTTTTTCGTATGTTTATTTTGTTATTGTAAAAAATATTTGGTTTTTTTACCAGCCAAAAGGGACGAAAATTAATGAGCTGAACCGAACACAATGAATATTGTGGTTTTTAAAAAAAACCGAACGGAATAAAATGTTCTATTCTTTTGTTGAATTGGATAAGAACAGTATTATATTTGTGTTCGAAAGATGCCAAACAGGGAAACGTTAGTTTTTAATGATTTTCTACACAAACACTATTAGCGTTTGTGTTTTCCACAAATCTACCGAACCGAACACTAAGGAGGGAAATTTGGTGTTTATTTTCGAACACTGATTAAAATTTCATTATTTAACTTGTTTCAAAAAAAAAAAACTTTACATGGCTGTAGTTTCTTAATTGACGCTCCAATCGAGAAAAAGACTTTTCATCAAAATTCAATTAAAAATACTTCATTTAAAATTTAAAAGGTTTTTAGTTTAGAAGATATGATTTCCACGCTACTTAATTTACCTTATTTTCCAGTGTGCAGCGGGCTGAAGGCGTAAGTAACTATTATTTGATTAATTTGTAATTGTATTAAAGCACTTAATAAATAAATACTCTTATGTACTAACTGATAACCTGCTAATACAGATAAAATTCAGATACATTTTTTAAAAGTATTTTTACACGACTACTAGTGAAATCACTGGAGAATGTAAATTCAAATGGAAGCTAATCCATATTAATGCAAGAATTTAAATAAATAAAATAAAAAAAAAATTATTTAACGAAAAACAAGTCTTTTGTTGCACTGCTGGGTATTTAAATTATTCACTTACATGTATGTGTGTGTGTAAGTGTATGTAACATGTACTCAAAAATATTTATATTGGACATTAAATGTATTCAAATGTGTAAATTGAACACTTTACAAGTGTTGATAAACAGTAATTAAATTTATTTAAATCGCATTTATGCCATAAAATAAAATCCCTTTAATATAGTAGATTATTTCAGGGTAAATGTTGGGGTATGGGGAAAATACAATTTATAAAAGGAGTAAACAAATTAAAATGTTTCTCATCATTTACAGGAAAGAAAATTTAAAGACAATAAATTCGTTTCGTTTCTTCTATAAAAAAAACTTTACTGTTGTTCATTAAACTGGCAAGCTCTCTATCCTCTTCGTTCCCCATGTGCAGCCTACTGGCCATTTTTCAAACGTCTGCAGAAGTGATTAAAACAAATAATCGGAATTGCAATTACGTAAAGTAAAATAATTTCGATCGGAAAGTGTGGTAGATCTGTGGTGCGATTCACTAACTTTTAACGAACCGACAGTCGTTATATTTGTCGACATATATATTCGCTTGCAGTAACGATAGTGTGATTCTGTAACTTTTTTTTAACGATAGTAAACAGCTGTATTTTTGTAACATCTCTGTCTTAAAAATGTTAAAAAAACGAAAACCACAAAAGAGAATGAAATAAAAACAAATGAAATTATTCTTAAACCCCTGTGTTACAAATGTTTTTGCATTCAAAATGCATTAAAAAAGGTCTGGCCAGACTCATGAGTAAAGCAGACCATACACGATTCAATTCAATTGTCAACTGAGTCGGTTGTTCTCCAAATCAAAGCGTGTATGGCCTTGTCAGTTGATTAGTTTGACGGTTGTCGAGTTGGTTGAAGAAAAATCAAAAGATTTTGATTTTTTCAAGTTGACTACTAAGTCTTTCAATTCGATTGTACTGTGTGTGCTCGAGTCTCTTGATTTGCTGTCAAAATTAATTTTTGTAGTTAAGTATTTTAAAAATTGTCTTTTATTTCATTAAATTTTAAAATTAATTTAAAATCTTTCAATTCAGTTGATGAAGTTGTCAACTGAGTTGAAAGACTCAGTTGACAACTGAATTGAACCGTGTATGGGGCGCATAAGACGAGGGTTAATTTATGGTTTTTATATTTTTTTTTTTTTTTGTGAATTTTACATTTAGAATTTGGTTTTTGTTCTTAATATGCTTTTTGTAAATTTTAAATTTAGGATTTAGTTTTTGTTCATACATACATATACATATGAATATATCTTTGTATGTATGTAAGCTATTTTAAACATAAAATACATTTTATCGATTAAATAAACACAACCTAAATTATTGTCGCTAAAATAACGACAAAAAAATTGCTTAAAGTAACAGCTGATTTTAAACGACAGCGAATATCGTTAAAAATTTTACTGAATAGCATATTCGATAAATTTTCGTTATATTTATTTTAACGATCCGATTATCGTTATAAAAGTTAGTGAATCGCACTACTGAAAATATCGATTTTTGAAAAAAGCTTAAATACATTTTAAAGCTTTAAAGTTGTACTATAGTCTCAAATTTTGTCCCAGAATAGGATTTGGCCAATCATGATGATAGGTTCCACATTAGGCCCACTCCTGGAAATCCACTTAGTGTCCATTTAATCAATAAAAGTCTAAACTTGTTATTTAATTCAGAGCAACTAATTTTTTTTACTTAAAAGCTGCCCCAGTTAAGGTTTGAAATTAGGTGTCTCTACTTTTGTTGAGTTTTCTTCAGTGTTTATAAAACTGCAGTCAAAATAAAAAAATTGGTTTTTCTTCGACTTTATTTTTTATTGGACAAAACCAAACTATTGTATTACGATTTTCGTACTATTTGTTTCGAATGAACGAAAGTTGTTAATACCTTTTCGAAAACAAAAAATTCCTTTCGTAACGGCAACTCTCTATTACGAACAATAAAAATCCCTTTCGAAACTCCAACTCCGTATTAAGAAAACGAGCGTCAGTTAAGTAAAAAACGTTAGGAAATTGTTCGAAAGCTATTTTGTTAGTGACAAAGTGAAAATGACAAAGTTCAAGATAAATAATAGTGGAAAACAAACAAATTAAACCTTATAATATTATAATTGATATAAAATAAATGTTTACTAACGTTTTTATTGAAAATGTTTTAATATTTGTGGTCTTGAAATTTAAAAAAAAAAAATTATATTTACAAACAAAAAGCCGTATAAAGTAATGGTTGGTTTTTTCTGTTGACTCTTCAAACCACAGGGAAATACAATAAATTTTTATTAAAAAACACAATTTTTATATTTTCCACACATTGAATAATATTTATTATTTTTTTTTTTTTTTTTTTTGGGTATATTTCGTCTATTTTGGTATTTTAATAGCAGGGCTAATAACTTTTAATCACATTTCCCATTTGTTTATAAATACAACTCTGTTTTCGTTTCGTGAACAGTCGCAGTCAAGTTTTTTTTTATGTTTTGAAAATACATACATATGGGGCATTATTTGGGAAACGGACAACCAAATAAAAAAATTTTTTGGAATTTCTTTATACATATGTATTTGGCAAAGCTATTGCATAAGTTTTAAAATTATGAAGAGCACATAATAAAAGTGATACGATATTATAAGTACGCCGTTGGCTTATTTAAAGAAAATTAAAAAATTAGGTCGAAGTAAGAAGAACTAAAATTTAATCTCGTTCTTTCCTGTCTTTTACGATACAACATTGCAATAACCACATGAACGATTGTTAAGAAATTTGCATAACTTTTAAACTAATAGAGGTCCCATGATAAAACTTTTACAATTGGGGTATTCACAAGGTGTGCTATCATGTTGTATTGTCATAATGTTCTAACATTTTACAATGGTTTAAAAATATTGTTGTTGCTTTGTAAACAAAGTGTCTTAAATTAATAAAACTTTGCTTGCTATGTTTATTGTGCTGTCGTAATTAATCAGAAGAGACCTGCGCCGAGCAACTGAGCCGAGCGGCTATGATTTTGTAGCCGTGCGGCTAGCATTTTTTGCAACAAAACACTTGCGGCGTCAAATTGGATCGGCCTAGGACTCTGATGTTTGGTAAACAAACAAAATAAAATATTTGTGGTTTGCGTCTGAAAAATGGAAAATTGTCAGAAAAGATCTAATTTAATTTATTAATTCATGGATTAGAATTTAAAAACATTTTGATTTAAGGTAAATATGTATATATATATTTTTTTATATTTGTTTTAAATCAGCTGACTTAAATTCAAAATAGCACACTAAATTATGAGGGGTTGTTCACAACAGTCGTATTTTTTCTTGTTATTATTTTAAGACACATGATTTTATGACACCTTGTGAATCCCCCAAATATAACTAAAAAAAAAAAAATAAGACTTATAAAAATTTTGATTTTTTTTTCAAATTATTTTTATTTAAAGATTATCAATTGATTTTCTTTTAGAATCTCTTAAATTTTTTTTTTTTGTTTGATTCGTTTTAAGTTCGGAAAAATAATAATTAAAAAAAAACATTTTTTGAAAACAGCAACACTTTACCACCCGGTAACTCGACAAATAAACATGATAGAAAAAAATATTTTGCACACTTATTCGTATCTACTAGAACTATAGTTATGCCAAATGTAAAGGAATTCCAACAAAATTTTTTGGGTTGCCCTCTTCACAAATAATGCCCCATATGTTTGTATGTATTCATTTAAAAACACAAACACACAACGAACTTCCGAACATGTCCACTGCCGAAGTACTTTGTTGTCTACAACTTTTCGTTTTTTGCATTTGACTTGACTGCGACTGTTTACATTTAATGAATCAGAAGTAAATGCTACAGATTGTTTTTGTCCAATAAAAGTCGAAGAAAAAGCACAATCTTAATACTTTTACTATTTCAACTGCAGTTTTTTAAACACAGGTTTTTTTTTTTAATTTTGCACTGTAGCAATTACGAGAAAGTCATTTATAAATTGGTGTAATGCAATAAGTAATGGTGTTACAGGCTTTCTTTACAATACATTAAAATTTACTAAGCTGGATAACTACTACACGTTACTTTGTAACTAGTTGTACAACTACCACCTATTAATACACATAGACAATAAATAAATAAGAAAATATTAACATTCAACTGTCCATAACTCGCAAATCTTAAATAGTCTCTTAGCTTAGACCATTAAGATTACCTTTCAAACAATCGCCACAGCAGAAAAGAGCACTCTAACTTATTTTTTATTGATTCATGTTTTGTGAGTGAATAAAAAAATATGGTTTTCTCACATGTTCTATTTTTTATTTATTTTTTTTTACCTCCAGGACATACCACATTCATATATCCATATCAGACTTCTAAATCTATTATGCTCATCGTTAATAATATTTGTGAATTGACTTCGTTCAACAGAAAAAGCTAATAAGAATGCAAAATTCGGCAGTGGCGATTGTTTGGCGTGCTCTACTTAGAATAAAAATTTCTAAAAATTCTGTAATAAATTGTCAAAAAGAAGATAATTTTCTCCTGCGTTGGGTGTAGGGATCTTCTTTAAGATATTTCACCTTTTGGTGTCACATCCTTCGGGGCAAACTAAACTGAGTTTATTCCACGATCCGCAAGATGACAATTGACCTATTCTGAGCAATGTTCACTGATCTGACTGTGGTGAGTAGGGTTTTTTCCTGGGATTTCCCGTCCCGGGAATTACCGGGAATTTTAATTATTTTATTTCTCGCTTTCCCGCGATTTTTTTGCGGGATCCCGGGAAATAACAACTTGCTCATAGATTCAGAAAACAGCTGTTTTTACTCTGACATTTAGTTTTCTTTTCTTTAAAAGTTAGCATCTGTGGATGGGTTGTTGATTAGATCAATTACAAGAAGTAAGTACATACGTAAATCAATTTCTCCTGCTGCATTAAATCTATTAAAAGCAGAATGGGCAGTGCAACAGTTGATAATTAATAAATTAAGTGAAGTGAAGTGAAGTGAAGTGAAGTGAAGTGAAGTGAAGTGAAGCGAAGTGAAGTGAAGAGTTGATTAAGAACATAAATTCAATATAAGATGCAGGCAGTAAAGTCTAATTGTCCATGGACAAGTCTTAAAAATAGGAGATGCCTAAACATATCACTCCTTCATTGCAACATAGTCATATCTACAAAAGCACATTGTCCTAAAGATTGCAGATGGGCCTAATGAAAAGAAAAGGTTTGTAAGAAGTAGTCCGGATGATGCTATTTTTGGCATCAACCTTGACATCAGAAGCATGCAACAACGGTGGACTTTTAACTATGTGTCCAACCACGGTAAAAAAGTGAACGAATTTTTTCGGAAACATGGTAATAAAACAGTAAATAAAATCAGAAATATACTCTTTGACGACTCACTAAACGCTTTAAGTGTGACACAAAGTTATTTCCTAAGCCGTTAAAAAATGTTAATATATTTATTAAAATATTTTATGAATTAACTTTTTGATCTCATATCTTGATACCTCATTGTTATTGTTTTTATGTATTAAATTGTTATGTTTATGTTATCTTTTTATCTTGTATCTAGAGCAGAATAATAAGGAATTTACATATTAAAGCATAAGGTAATAATTATTCAAGTTCCGCTTTCAATTTTCAATTAATTTTTGTAGTATTTAAGCATTTATTTAACTTACTTTGTAAACAAGTTCCCTTACGTTTGTTTATAAAAGTTTTTTTCATTAATTAAAAACAAATTTACTTTGTATTATTTGTATGGAGCGGGATCCCGGGAAATTAAAAAAAATTCCCGCTTTCCCGGGAATCGAAAAACTCCGGGGGAAAAAACTCTAGTGGTGAGGTATACGTTAGTATGTTTCTTGCGAGAAATGCTTCGTGTCTTTTGGGATAATTGGCTTTGCGAACCCCTTGTTTTTGTCTGAAAAGACACTATCGGGGTGCACATGTGTTTTAACCCAAAGTCGCGGGTAGAGAGTTCATGAACTACTTGTGAATGTCTAATTGTGGGGAGTGAACTTCCTAGGTGCTGTTGCTATTCACCAAAAGCTGCTGGATTTAATGAATAGCGGGTGGGTGTATAATATTTGGTGAATTATACATTTAACTTGCTGACAGTAGCAATTGGGGCATTTGGTAAGTGCTTAAAAGTTATTAACACACCAAGTGGTTGGTGAAGCTAGATCACAAGACAAAAATTTATGTAAATCGAAATCACAGTTTGTACTGGGTGTAGAGATCATCTTAGTGATATTAAGGCTCTAATTTTGTAAAACACAACGCACGCTAAAGTATTATATTAAAAGCAAAAACAAATTCATAATATTTTTTAATTTTGTAATTGCTTTGTACAGAAATTTACAACGCCACAAGCAATGAGGCGTATGAAATCTTAAAAACCAATGTGAATTTCTGTTAAAGGCAACAACAAAATTACAAAATATTAATAAATTTGTTTTTGTTTTCAATGTAATTCTTTGTCGTTGCGTTGTGTTTTACAAAATTAGGGCCCTAACCTTTTGGTGTTACATCATCCGGGGCATAGCCAGGTGCAACCAGTACCTGGGAATCGGCAAAAATCCAATTTGACAGACCTTAAGAGCTCTTTACGATCTCTTGCCATCACGGCTGACCAGAAATCCTATTTGATTCCGTGACTATTGGTTGAGGCCTCCGTTAGTATACTGCTTGCAAAAAATTCTGCCAGTCTTTCCGAATGATTGTCTTCGCGGAAGAGTTACCTTTATGATAATTGGCACTTTTTAACGTTGAGCTTACGAACCCTTGTGGTTTGGGGTTCAACGGATATATGCTTTTTGGATGAAGCATTACTTTCGGGGATTACGTGGTGGCTGTGGTTTAACCCAAAGTCGCGGGAACGTCTTCCCTGAAAATCTCCCTTTAGCGCTAATTTGTCACCACTAGCGGGAAAGTTCGGGTTAAGGGAGGACTTTTCCTAGATGCTGTTGTTAATTAAGTGATTCTAATGGAATTTTTTGAATTTTTGCAAAAGCAGAGGAGGTAAGAAAGCTCCAAATCCCTAACAAGGGGCCGGATAATGCAATCAAATTGCTACCTGGGTGTGCTGGTTGCTCTTACGTTCAGAGGCGGTTGCTAAATGCATTGTTTATTCATCTAGTGGATAAGATCCACCATAGTATAGGCCTAAGCGTCAAGTATCCATGTAAATCTTTTCCACAGCTTTATTGGATTTAAGTTTCAAATTGTTAAGGAGAAGTAGAAACAATTTGATAAGAAACTGATTCTTTTTAAACAGAAATACATACAAACTGATAGACAAATTTGTCTAAAGCGATTTCGAGTTACTTAAGAGACCAGGACCTTTATAAATTTTATGAAGTGTTACACGAACATTTCTAAAGGTACGTTCAGACTGATGAAATATTTGAAAGCAAACATCAAATATTTCATTAACGTAGTCTGAACACAAAATATTTTTGAGTGTCAAATAAAATAAAAGCTGATTTTGAGCAAATAAAAGTATTTGCCGGCAAACAAATATTTGTCCAATGTGAACATAGTGTGAACACAAAATGTCAAATATTTTAGTTATTTTTGAGCAAACATTTATTTGATATTACAAAAAAATTGTAAGAGCAAACAACGACAAATAATTTTAGTCATGTTCCCGAAAGAAGCAATTTTTCCTGTAAGTTTTCGGATTCTTTACAGTTTTAAAGATTTTTAATAATTAGTAGACTTTGCTATCATGCCGCTATTAGCAAATTTTTTGCGAATTTCCATTAATTTAGCAATTTTTGTCGAATTTATGTCATTCCTTATAGTTTTAGGGGCTTTGAATCAATTTTATGGCTTGTTTGAAATATTAAAATTGTTTGCGAATTTCCAATATTTTTTGCAACATTTTTTTTTTTTTTGTTTTTTTAATCGATTTAGCGATTTCAAATAAATTTTAGGTTTAGGTTTGTTTCCAAGTTTGCAATTTTTTGAAAATTTTAGCCATTTTCGCGATAGAAGCGGTTTCTTCATGTGATTCTTTGCAGCTTTAACGATTTTTAATAATTATTAAACTTTGTTATCATGCCGCTATTAGCAAATTTTTGCGAATTTCCGCTATTTTAGCAATTTTACCGAATTTTTGCTATTCCTTATACTTTTAGGGACTTTTAGTCAATTTAATAGCTTGTTTGATATATTAAAAATTTTCGCGAATTTTCGCTATTTTTGGAAAAAATATTTTTGTTATTTTTCGACAATTAGTTTTTTAACCGATTTCAAATCAATTTTAGGGTTTGTTTCCAAGTTTGCAATTTTTCGCGAATTTTAGCCATGCTCGCGAAAAAGTGATTTTTCCCTGTGAATCTTTACATCTTTAACGATTTTTAATAATTATTAGGATTTGCTATCATGCTGCTATTAGAAAATTTTTGCAAATCTCCACTAATTTAGCAATTTTTATCGAATTTTTGTCATTCCTTACAGTTTTAGGCGCTTTTAATAAATTTTATGGCTTGTTTGAAATTTCAAAATTTTTCGCGAATTTAAGCTTTTTTGCAATTTTTTTTTCTTTTTTCCCGACATTTTGTTTTTTAACCAATTTAGCGAATTCAAATATATTTTAGGCTTTGTTTCCAAGTTTGCAATTTTTCGCAAATTTTAGCCATGTTCCCGTTACCCATTGTCTTCAATTTGTTTTTCCTTTAACATTCTCCTGTTCTAACACTATAAGAGATGCTGGTCCACAGAATAAAACAAATAAAATAGCTTCTGCGCTCATTTTTACTATTTGGGAAATATATTTTTTATTTTTAGACACTTTCATTAAATAATTATTTGATGCAAATATTTATTTTAGTCTGAACGCATGGCAAACATGAATTAATTTATTTTATTTGACACTATTTGCCAACTGTTTTAACAAACAAAAATTGTCAAATATTTGAGCTTAGTTTGAACATTAAACAAAATATTTTTTTGTTTCTCATAGTTTGAAGCAAACATCAGAACAAATATTTTCGTCAAATATTTCATTAGTCTGAACGTACCTTAAGTGTTACAAACTTGAGGACAAACTTAATTTACCCTCATTTACTACTCCTAGTGGTGGAGGATTTAAAAAAGAAGAAGGTTTATTTTTCATTTACATTTTAAAACAATTTCTAAAAGTTCGAAAAGGTAAACTGGTACGACAACCTCTGCAAAAAAAAAAACAAAAAAAAGTTCAAGCAATAATAAATGCAAAAGGAAAAATTGAATTTTCCAAGGATGTGTAGCCAAACTGAATTATTTGTAGGAAACTAAAGGAAAACACAAACATCAATTGAGACCAAAACAGTTCAATAGGAAACAATATAATTTATGCGAGTGAAAAATAAATTAGAAACTTACACATTGCTTTAAACAAAAAAGAATATTAAAAGAAATAACTGAAAAGTAAAGGGTTTATCTGAAAAATAAATAAAATTAACTTTGTCTTAAGTTTATTTAATCAATTTATTGACATTTAAACAAAAAATTTTAGTTTATTTTTTAGTTTTAAATCCACACCCAACATTCGTTCGGTATTAGTTCTTTTCTTAAAATATACCGACAACTGGAAGATGATTTGCTAATTCGTTGGCCGAATATTGTAATTGATTTGAAATAATTGATGAAACCATTTTAGGTACATTGAAATTATTCTGTTTCTCCGATAGCTCACTATTTAATTCGGCGACATCAATCAGTTTTTCCCCTGGCGTTAATAAAGCAAGTATTAAAGCAATAGTCGTGTTGAGTTCGACTTGATCAACGCTTTTCTCCTGATGAACTGTGTATACCATGACAACACCCAGAACAATGAATAGCAAATATAGAAATAATTTCATTTTAGTTAAGTGTTTGCCCAATCACTGGCACTTAACTGAATTCAAGTTAATGTTGGTACTGGGTTTTTAAAATAACAAATTTTCTATTTGCTGAGAATATATAATCAACTTTGGTATTTTAATTATATATTTTAATTAGTCTTAAGTATTTTAATAATTTATGGAACATTTTCTTAAATATTTAAAAAAAAAAAAACAATTAAATAAATCAAATCAAAATTCTGATAAAGACTAACTTTCTGGTACACGCAGAGAGAAAATGTGTTTAAATATGATCAGTGATCATTGATCACCTGCAACAGAACTATTTTTAAAGAAAATTTTAAACAGGTTACGTTTAATTTCACTATATTATTGTCTCCGACAACCACATTATGGTTAAATTAGTCCTCCATCATTAAGCCACAACCATATATTGTGGCTGCGTCTAAGCATGTTATGGTTTAAATATGTATGACAATAATTTGTTTTAAAATTAACAATAGTATTTTCCTCTTTTCCAAGAGCAACACCCAGAGAAAAAACATGTTTAAATATGGTCAGCTCCAACAATACTATGTTTAAAGTAAATTTTAACCATATTATGTTAAATTTAACTATATTATTGTCAACGACAACCATATTATTGTAAAAATAGTCCTCCATCAAGAAGACACAACCATATTATGGTTGCCTCCGAACATATTATGGTTAATAATAGCTAATAGCATGGTTGGTTCTCTACTATAGCATGTTGCTCTTGAAAAAGAGGAAAATACTATTGTTAATTTAAAAACAAATTATTGTCATATTAACCATAACATGTTTAGAGGCAACCAGAACATGGTTGCTGCTTCTTGATAAGGAACTAGTTTAACCATAATATGGTTTTCAGTGACAAAAATGGTTAAACTAAACATAATATGGTTAAACATTTCTTTAAACATAGTATTGTTGGAGGTGACCATATTTAAACATGTTTTTTCTCTGCGTGAACATGCCATAATTTCATACCAACCATGTTGTTTTAAATGTTAAACGCATTTTAGTTATTATTACCCATAAAATGTTCGGAGGCAACCATAATATGGTTGTGGTTTTTTGATGGAGAACTAATTTAACTATACTATGGTTGTCGGGTGACAATAATCTATATATAAACCGGCAAAGGCAAAACAGTATATCAACCGACTTGCAAGATATTTACTTACATAAGTGCACAATATATATTTTATTAAATTCAGTTCAATAATTTCAAGGTTGTAAGCGTTTGTATTTACATATGTATATGTAAATACAGAATGATTTTTTTTTTCGATTATTAAACATTTTTCAGAAACCGGTTTTCGAATATTTCGACTATATAAATCTTATATATAAGTCGGCACAGACATAACAGTTAAGAACGCTTTCTTCCTCTGTTTGTCAACCGAACCTCAATGGGGAGAAAAAAGTATCATGTAGTGATAATTTTTAAATGTTCGCTAATATTTAACTTAGAAATATAATATTATACGTGCAGGGTCCTGCGTGAATGAAAACTTATTTCATTAAAAATGTTGGTACTTTTTTGTTTTTCATCTGGCACTTTTTGAATTTTTGTTAATATTCGACCTATAAATATAAAATTAAACATGCATGGTCCTGAGTGAATAAGAATATGAAAGGGGAGCTGTTTGGTACTTTTTTCGTTCAACTTTTGCAATGTCCTGAGTGAATGACAATCTGTAAATGAGATTTTTTAATACTTTTTTTGTTTTAAAATTGATATTTTCTGATATTTTAATATTGAGCTTACAAAATTAAATTGGTCCCTCGCCAATTCGATCCACTAAGACCGAAAAAATAAATGCCCGAAACATGTAAATTGATATATACTTAGATGTGCTGTTTTCTTTATATGTAAAATAAAAATTTATGGTCTAATTTTGACTATTAGGCGAACACTAGTATAGTTAAATTTAACATAATATGTTTAAAATTTTCTTAAAAATTGTTTTGTTGGAGGTTTTATTTTTTTCTGGGTGTAGACAAAACTATTTTTAAGCCACTTTGTATTCACTGTGTATTCCATTAGATTTCTTTTTATAAAGTCCTATGCCAGTGTGCGGAATTGAATTTCCTCCTATTTCAAACATGTGTAAAATATGTATTACCTAAAGCGGGAGATGGTACCTCATCTTTCCGTTCACCCCATATAAGCTTACTGTAATGTAATGCTACTCGCAACATTACATTACCTCAACTTTTAAGGTACTTCCTCGTAACGCAAACAGTAATTGACTTTTCAAACTTGCAAACATTTCGGAGTAACGCATGGAAGAGGTTGAAAATATGAAACTTGCATTTACACTTGCAACATTTATAATCACGATTTCTGAAAAAAAAAAATTTTTTTTAAGCTTTTTTTCTACAAAAGTGCTAAAATTTTAAAAGAAACACCAAAATGTTTTTGCAATTCACTTTTTTTAAAACTAAAAAAAAAATGTTAAAAAAAGACTTGCAAAAGAGACAAATGGTATCGCTGCTTTCAAAACAATTGACATTTTGTCAGTGATGCCACAATAATAATGTAATTTATTGCCATTTTTCTTGTGATGACACTTAAATAATCGAAAGATGTGGAATGCAGATGAATGAGATAGAAATGGATGTTGATTTCTACCTCTATGTATTTCCTATGGGAATATTTTAACGTGTTCGCAAATTAATAGTGGGTGTTCCGGACCATATGTGACATAAATGTATAATAACCTGGCCCAGAATATATATACTTTACAGGGCCTAAGATCAATATTGTAGAAATTACAAACGGAATGACAAACTTATATACACCCTTTTCCACCTGTGGTGAAGGGTATAAAAAACAAGTTTAAAGAAATTAAAAAAATAAAGAAATTGTTTTTACATTAAAAAAAAAATTGTAAAGTACCACAAAATAAAAAATCCATGCAAAAAAAATTTAATATATTTTTTATTGTTATGAAAGTGGTAAATTTTAAGACGATTTAAAGTGTTTTTTGTGATAAGGCTTTATATGGGACCTGCTCTTAAGTATAGACCAATCATAATATAATGTTCGTATGAAACTGAATTGGTCAGAATTTTAGCACAAAATCGTTTTTTCGGTTTTAGGTGTTTGATCTATCGTAAATTTTGGGTCGATTTTCATAAAAGTTGACTGCATAATTTCTAGGCATATGAAGCATATTTATGTAAAATTTCTTGACATTAACTAAAGGGTATCCAAAATTGTGGTTTCATTTTAATTTTAATAAAAAAAAGATTTTTTTTTATATATTAAAAATTATTTTTATTTCAGTTTATTACAAATAGGTTCGGGTTAAAAATGAAAAATGATGTCGGTCAAGTGGCCCGGCAGGCTCCCTATCTTTTACCAAAACTCTCTATCACGTTTTCAATAAACTGTTGTCAGTGGTTGATATCTTCTCGATAATGTTGTTTGTACGCTGTTAAACTGTTGTGGGACCATTGTTGCTGTACACTTTCGATTTCAAAAAACCCCAAAAAAAATAGTCTAAGGCCCGTTTTCACAACTTATCGATAGCTTAAAGTAGACTTTAACTGGCCGTATAAAAAGTGTTCCATTATTAAAACTTTACTTTAACCTAAAGTGAGCGATAAAGTAAATAAAGGTTCATCCTACCTGGTAGGTTAAAGTAAAGTTGTAATAATGGAACACTTTTTATACGGCCGATAAAATCCTACCTTTAGCTATCGGTAAGTTGTGAAAGCGGGCCTAAGGGTGTCAAATCGCACGAACTTGGTGGCCAATTCAATCATCCTCTACGAGTTATAATTCGATTTTCGAATTTTTCTTTCAAAAGACCCATTGTATCGTTAGCTGTGTTGTAAGTGGCACCATCCTGTTAAAACCAGATATTCTCAACGTCTAGATAATCAATTTTCCGCCAAAAAAAAAACTTCGGATCATCTTCCTTTAGCGATTTCCAATAAATCAAATTGGGAGTTTTCGTTCCGCTTCAGATTTTATGGCAATACATTAAAAAAATAATTGATGTTGGCTCAAAATAATTAGTTATTTCTTAAAATAATTAATTTTTAGAATGAATGGTCCATATTTGGATGCCGAGTTATTTTTGAACCAAGTTAATTTCTCTTAGTTCGTTTTGAAATGGGCGTGATTTTCACAGTTTGCAGACAGCTGAACATGGCTAAATCGATTTAAAATTACTTCATTATCTGAGATTCCATATAGTGAAGATATAACCTATATTTAATATAAGATGAATATTTCTTCTGGTGTTATACATGGAATAACAAACTCTGTATACCCCTATTTACTCGTAGCAGTATTTTGAATTTTTTTTATAATTTTCTTAAAGTTTGTTAACAACAGCTAAAGCCCTATATAGCAGGATGTACCCTGCTCATTATAAGTTGTCTGATAAACCTCTTTGATTTTCTCGCTCAAATAGTTTGAAAACTTTAGTATTATAGTTATGTTAATTATATTAAGGTATTTGTTTAAAGGTGTTATTCCAAATTGCTTTTAAGGACTTTTTTTTTTTGTCTTCGGTCTACTTTCGTCGCGGCTGTTTAAATCAGGCCTATTTTACTTCCCAGATATTTAATAAACCACTGCCAAAGTCTTAAATATTTAAGCTTTTTGTAAACAAAGCTGGCTGTCTGCCTGGCGGTCAACCTTGAGTACAAAGAATTGAACTACTATTTCTACTAGAAAATGGGCTTAGATCGCCCGTGATTTATAACAGATCTTCTTTCGAAAACTAAGCTCCCTAGAGGGAAGCGAACTGACACCGAAGTAGTTACGTGATAGGGGTCTGGTGGTAGAGACCGGTTCTAGTTCTAACTCTTTATATGAATAAGACCTATCACTTTTACATGGGGTGGTCATTGGAGGGGGTCAATTGACACCATTTGACCAGTCATAGGTCTATTCTTCATGAACGTACTTAGTGTCAGTTTCTAAAATGTAGTACTATTTCAATACAATTTAGTATTATTTCAATAAAACAAGTCCTAGAATTAAATTCAAGAACCAAATTTTAGGAAGTACCAAAAAATGTGTCACAGCACCGGTGAAGACTGTACTGAAATTCATTACTTTTTCTACTTTTTTGTTCTTCATAAACCAGTTAAGGGATTGGTTCTTCTTTCACTGGTCATGAATCCTTTCTTTTTGTACTTGTTCTATTTTCACAAATCCCAGGACTAGTCTGTTGGACCAATTGACACAAATTTCCCGCAGGGCTAAAACATCTTATAGCCAATTTCCGATGTGCGAACGTATTTTTTCTTTTGAACAATTACATTTAAAACAAAAAACATAGTTTTTATAATTTGTACGAAAGAAAGAATTCTTTCGCACATCGGAAATAGGCAGTTTACCTCTAAGATTGTATTTTTGAATTTCAAAACTATTTTTTTTTTTTTTTTTTTTTTTTAATTTTCACAACATGGATCAATTTATACCCATTTATTATTATTATTATTCCGTTAAAGTACTGTTACATTAAAAACAACAAATTTGCTTGGTACTTGATCCTGCAGGTTAGAATTATATATTTTTTCTTTACCCAGATTTCCGTTTTCTTCATCCATGTACAAATGCTGAAATAACGCAGAATCAACATCACCAATAGATTCCCTTAAAATTAAAGTGAAAAGATTGTCTGTATCATTGTGTATGGTGTAATAGTAAACGGCTGGATTAATAGGGTCCTGGTCAGGATATGGTTCAGGTTCTAGATAATCGTCTGCAGGCGTTGGTGCTGACAGAATGCCAGTGGCTGTGATGACAAGTAACAAAAAGTGAGCGGGAAACATTTTTGTTTCTTAGTTAAATTTTATCTGTAGTTTTAGCATTTAAAACAAGCATTTTATAGACATATTTTAAATGGCTTAAGAAACTTTTTTCTCAAGCAATTAAATTTGGTATGTAAATTGCAAAACGCTGGAAAATTTTTTTAATTTATGGTTGTTTGAAATTAATGGTTAAAAATGTATTCAATTGAATATCAGAAAAATTTTAAATATTTAGAACTCACTACGTTTGAAAATGCTATAAATTGTGTGTGTTGAATATACATATTATATGCAGGGCACACTGCTAAACCAAACCAAGTCATAAGTTATAAGAAAATTTCAAAACTAGTGCGAAATTTTCCGCAGGGTTTAACTCTATTCAGTTTTTAAACATACCAAGTAAAAAAGTGTTTTGTTGCTTAAGTAACGATACAAAACCCAAGTCAACGGCTTTCATTTTTAATGAAATTAATGGCTGTTAATTTTTACAACCTCAAAATAAATTCGTTTTGTCTTTTTTTTACTTGATTCGCTTCAACTGTAAGCTCTCCATATCTCCATCACAAAGCAGTAACCCTTTGTGTCACCCTTATGCCAAAGAAATCAATAAATGTATACATATCGCACATTTTCTTCAATAGTGACATAACTCAAAAAAAATCTATTTCGAGAAGAAAGCCCTTAAATTTTATTTTAATTTGCTCTGACAACTTAGCACACATAACGACACATTCTCTTCAAACGGGGAGAGCATTAAAGATATAACCATGAATTGCATACACAGTAAAAAGAAAAACATAGCGAACAATTCTGCATTACTAACTCCAAAATTAAATTTTTTGAGTTATGTCACTATTGAAAATTTAAATTATTTACATTCAAAGATGATGTACTTGGCAAAAGAAAAAATTTGATACCCATATTGCCCTATTTAAAAAGAAGGGTTACCACCCCATTGCATTTTTGTCAAAGCGCGAACTCCCACGAATTTCAAAAAAAGCTAAAACCCGTATTTTATTGAATCGACTAAAGATTAAAATATGTTAATTTGGCATTTTTATTACAAACAACCCCAAGCATAAAATTCAAAAAACCTTTATTTTTAACAGAATATCCTTAAAAAAGGACATGGATGATCGTCCTTGGACAAATTGTATATACAGTTGGATAAAAAAAAACCTTTCTTCTGATACCCATATTGTAAATGTTGGTAAGGAAACATATTCTCAAATTAACAAAACATGCAAAACTAGACTCTTTTTAAAAATGGTCCAGCTCACGAGAGGTCAAAGCCGGAGCGGAAATATTTTAAATGTCATCTTAAAAAAGTCCAAGGTGTATTTTGAGGGGGGTAAATTTTTTACGAATTTCGCTTCCATACAACTTAAGTCGCTCCAATGTATATATAAATAAAATAAGTTCTAAGTAACTGGACTTTATAGATCTAGCGGTGTTCCTATCTTCCCTTTTTAGGTGACCTCTGTTTCATAATACTGAACAACAAAAATTTTTTTTTTTTAAACAACAAAACTCCAATATACGTAAGTCGGTATTCTCAAAGTTTACGTCAGGGGAGTTAAAGTTCCTCTGTTTTTACATATTCTTATAATGGGACGGCAGGAAAAACAATATTACCCCTAAATCTAAGTCTCTTAACCCAGCAAAGTTAAAAATTTTACTTGAAGGGCAGAAATAAGCAACAACAAACAAAACAAGTAAGAAAGTATGGTCGGTACCCTACGCTACAGTATCCACAGAAAAATTTTTTAAATTGAAACCTACTTGGGTCCAATTAACCCGACAAATCAAATTCATATAAGTGTTCTTTGTACCGAATATTATTTAGATATTTTTCTGGAACTTCCAGAAATTTTGTTTTCAATGTTAGTCAAACGAGTCAGTTTTACACTCGCGTTCTAAAAAAACAGGCAGTCACTAACTAGAATTTATCGTTTAAGGTATTTTTAGACCTATCAAATTAATTTATTTATTTATTTATTAATTTATTTAACTTTATTATAAATGATTTAACTTTAGCTAAATTTTTAACAATTTGTTTGATTTACTAAACTTTGTTTGTAAAAAGATAGCTGCATAATGTAATTTAGAAACTCTTAAATGATGTTTATTCTAGCAAACATTTTGCAAGGGCAAACAATTTTTTAATAAAACTAGTGGTTACGTGTAGGTGTGAACATCAAAACCAACAGTTATTAGAAAGTTATGGCATTAATATACCTAATGTTTGGGTAAATACCGGGTATATTTCTTTTTTGGAAATTTATTGGGGTATTAATAAAACAAAAATCCATATGGCAATCATTAAATGTCTATTAACTTAATTTAATTTTGAATTACCCATGGTGAAATTACTGCAAGGTGGCAGCACTAGGTGTTGTTGTACAACAATACAACAAAAACAGGCAAATTTGTTTGTGTAATAAGCTCCGTGCTGTCAAAAATTATGTGCAACAACGTTGCCATTGTTTGTCTTTCCCGACAAAATTTGGTCGGATAGTTTTTGCTTGGTAGGATGGTAGGCTAAGCCTTAGAGCAATGTTACACGTTTACTAAATACATATGTATATAACAAAATCGAAAAAAAATTAAGATTAAACCTATTTTAAGATATTAAAGTGGTAATTTTTGATGCTAAAAGGATCATAGAAATCAATACACGTATAAACATTGCATAATGAGAATGGAAATACTGAAGTCTAAGGGGAATGTTGTTTCTGGAAGGGCGAATAGGAACAGAAAGCCAAACATTACGAAGTAGGAATTCTGAAACAATTTCGTTATTAAACAAATTGTGGAGAAATTTAATTTATCATATTAAATAACATTTTTTTACAGTTTTAAACCCTTAATCAGCCGTGGTGTATATAGAGATACTACGTTTATCATGCTATGTGAATCTTCTAAGTCGGATTAGCCGATTGGGTTTCAAATTGTTTCTAGTTCTTCAAAGATGTTTTTATTAGAACAAAAGTTAAGCTCCCAAATGTGAAACTACCTCCCTAAAAACTTACATAAATTTGTAGCGGAATGCACTGATTGTCAATTAATTTCAACAAAAACCTTTTTATGACACCAAATATGGTGAAGGTCGGTCCATAATTTACCTACGGCCCCATGTTAACTCAAAGTTTAAAAATTTTCAGAAGCAAAACAATTTTTAATTTTATATAAAAGGTATTTAAAAAGAAATTTTAAACTAACAGCTATAACTGGTTTTTAATTATAACTGAACTTGCTGAAATTAGCCGTTAAATGTATCAAAAATAGAAAACTGGTCGAGTCCAAAGGATTTTGGTTAACAAGTTTGGTCGCATAGAAAATTTTCAGTGGCAACGCTGATCTGCAACAAATAAAACGAAAAATATTATGACAAAATTACTAAAAGATTCATACTTAAAATTTTAATGTTTTTTTAATTAAAAACAATTGTTTTTCCACATTTTTTCATAACAAGTCCTTTGGAGGTTTAAAGAAAGTGGCGCACAAGAGCATATCAAAAATAAACCCATTTTTCAAACGAACACACGACGTGGTCACATACACAATTAATTTTGTTTTTATTTATTATTTAAAAAAAACACTATTAGCAAAACTAAAGGCGCACATATAAAAACCAAACACGATTTATTTTTTGCAAATATTTGAATTGTTATGCACAATTTTAATTTAAAAATCACGCAAAAATTATTTTTTTAATATTTTTTCAAGAACTTAAGCATAAACAAAAAAAATTACATCTTTGGGTTCTCACCACAGTTAAGCAAAAAATTACCAGATTCCGTTGTGATGCCACCTTGTAGTAATTTCACCATGAAATTACCTATTTTTTTTTTAAAAAGCTGGTTAAATTGCACTAAAACTACAATAAGCCGGAGTATATTGATTTAAGTTTGTGAAAGAAGGTAAGTGTTAATATTGATTAAATTAAACAAATAATTTTTATCAAATTTTGTACAAAACGTTTATACCCACCCTTTGGGTAAATACCAGGGTATTTCCCAATTCTTACCAAATTTTCCTTATTTACTGGATATTGACTAATTGGATATTTACCCTTTGCTCATCTATAGGCATTAAAAGCTATTTTTGGGAATGGTATTTATATGGCAGCTATGTTTAAATATGAATCGATTATCTTATAAAATATTTTAGGCCAAATTTAATCTAAATGCCAAGAAGTTCAGATGGTTTATAGGCACCAAGGCTCCATTCCGGTTGGATATTTGTACTGGGCAGAATTAAAATCGTGGGCTGATTTTTATAATTTTTAATAGACTTAAAACTTTTGTATCAAAGGTTCATTAAATTAAATAAAGATATTAAGATATTTACTTTGCGTGCAAGGTTGACATGGACAGAAATCTATCCAGCCAGCCGGACAGACGGATAGACATCATAAGATCGATTTTAAAACTGATTCTGAGGCGATCGGTTTGTTGAAAAAGAATGAATCTACACTCATAGAAAAATACATCTTCATATTGATGATGCCATAACATCATTTGTCATTTTTACACTGAAAGAAAAATGCTTCATATATTTAATGAACCGTTTTCATAAAAAAAATTTCATTGGTTAAATGAAAGTTTTCATTGTCTAAATGGAATTTCATAGTTATAATGAAGTATTTTCGTTAAAACCGCTTCATTGGATTTCGTAAAAACGTTAAAAATTTTCATTGGATATATGAAAACTTAAGTTTGTCCAAGTTAAACAAAAAATTTTAATTGGGAACATAAAAAAACAATATACAAACTAACTATATTCATTAATTAATACAAAATTATAGTTTCCTTCAAAAAATGTTTAATTGTTAATTAAAAAATGTATGATTTAATTATTTCAATCATCTAATGTATATGCCATTAAATTTATGAAATCAAAATTTTTTTAAAAAAGCAACATGTTTCGAAATATTTCGTAAAAGCATGATTTCATAAATTTAAATTTTTCGAAACATGTTGCTTTTATAAAAAAAAATTTGTTGATTTCATAAATTTAGTGGCATATTACATTAAATGTGTGAAATAATTAAATCTTACATTTTTAAATTAACAATTAAACATTTTTTTAAGGAAACTATAATTTTGTATTAATTTATGAATATAGTTATGTTTGTGAATTGTTTTTTTATGTTCCCAATTAAAATTTTTTGTTTAACTTGAAGAAACTTAAGTTTTCATATATCCAATGAAAATATTTTAACATAACTTCGAAGTCCAATGAAGCGATTTTAACGAAAATTCTTCATTATAACTATGAAATTCCATTTAGACAATAAAAATTTTCATTTGACCAATGAAATTTTTTTTTATGAAAACGATTCATTAAATATATGAAGCATTTTTCTTTCATTGTACACAGAAAAAATTATAGCTGAATTATTTTCAAAGAAACGCTTGTTTGAAATTTTTTTTAATTTCTACAAATTTTTTTACTGATTCAACTAATATTTTTGTTTGAATTTTATTTTAACCAACAGAAATGTTGACAACTATTTAAAAATATAATATACGCGTTATTGGTTTCAGGTTTTCATAATTTTGTATGAAATATTTAACGCTCTTTAATGTTGTCGTTTTTTTGCATTTTTCTATTTGATCGTAAGCAGCATTTCTTTATGTGAAATATAAGAACAACAACAAAAAACACATACAGTCTATTTTTGGACGCTTTAAAAAAGTACAACAATAAGAAAGATGATAAAATAGCGTGGCGAGGTTTGTAGTAAAAAAAAGAAACAAAAACAATATTAGGTAAAAAAACCTTTCACTCTTTTTAAACAACAACATTAGAAGAAACAAAATAAATTTTTGGTTGGTTTCAAAGTTGGTAAAAAAGAATGAAAAACAAAATCCCGTTTTCAATTTTTTAAAAATGTTTAGTTAAATACCTACATCAAATACAAAAATAAAATGATGACGAAAAACATGTCGAGTCGGTCTGCTGCCAAGGAAAGGATACAGCAACAGTGAGTGAAGAAGAAAAACATTGTGTGTATAAGCAAGACAAAAAAATGTGTCTCACAGCCAGCCGCGCCTCTCTGCTCCTGCCTTCATCTACTTCTACAGAGCTTGCTTGTGTCATTGCTTGTGCAAAAATTTTTTTTGTTTGATTCAGCGAAATTATTTTGTTGGAAATTTATATGATTTTCAGTAAACTATTTGTTTGATTCAGTTAAATTATTTGTTTGAAAAAATCAGGGTTTTTTTCAATAAACGAAATGCAAATAAATTGTTTGAATATGCAAATTTGTTTGTAGGACCGATTTCAGACAAAAAATGTTTTGATTCTACAAATTTTTTGTTTGAATTGGAAAAATAATTTTTTCCGTGTAGTTAAACAATTTTTCAGATATACCAAAATTAATAAAAAAAAAAAATTGTGTAAGTAGAGAACTTTCATAAATTAAGTTTTATTGAATAAATTAGTGTAAACATTAAATAAAACAACTAATACATATATTTTGGTTTTAATCAGTTAAAACTAACTATTACTTTAGCTTTCAGTAAACAATATGTTTTTGACAGCTCTAACTGATAGTTAATTATTATAACTGAACTTGGTGAAACTGGCCGTTAAAAATAAAGACCTAAAGCCGTAGTACAGATAACCGAATAAAATAAGAAGTTGCTACTGAAAATTTTAAATGATGTAGTCATTGAAATTATTTGACTTAAGTTTGATACTCTGTTTAATTTTTGTATTAAAGAGAAAATATATTTTTCCTTGGATCGCCTTAAACTTTAAGTTCGGTTATTTTAGTTCCCCGACATTTGAAAATTTCTCTTACTCCAGTTGTATATAATTATCCTCTGGTACTTCATCAATTGTCTCTAAATCCTTTCGCCTGCCCATAGCATACGGAGGCTTATCATTGGTTTTTAAATAAAATGTGCCCTCTTTGGGTATAGAAGGTTCTCCACCCATTCTAAACTGCTCTTTTGTATCCTTCATAATCCAAATATTTTCCGACTGACGTTCACAAGGTGTTCCCCAAAAGCCTACCTTACTTGTTATAGATTCGGCGAAATAATGATGGGCTCTTGAATGGGAGCAGCCATAAAAATAACATTTCTTTTGATCTCTGCCAAAATTGGGATAAAAAGTAGCATGACCCACGGCCTCTTGGAACCCCAAACTACTGCTTGTTTGTATAGATTCTACATAATCGGCATCGGATGCATCCAAACGAAAATCTTTACTGCGATTGTGAAATTTCGGACCTGCTGGATCTAAAGCGAAAATGGTGTTAAAGCGAAAAGGTTGCACTTGTTTACCAGCACTGCCAGCAATTTGAGCGCCCAGCGAATGGCCAATCAGATAAACATCACCGAAATATAAATTCGCTTTCAAATGTAAAAAACGCACAAATTCAGCCAACAGAAAACCCAAATCTTCAATTAAATCCACTACACCGAAATAGTTAACATTCGATGATACAACACTCCAGTCCACTACAATAACATTGAAATCTATTGAGGAGTTGCCAGCAGTCTCATTATTATTTATATCAAATGTTTTGTTCTCTTTAAGCTTCAGTTGCAACTGCTCAGATGTTGCTGTTGGCTGTGGCATAGTGTCATTGTTTACAATTCCGTCATTTTCGTTTGAATCCGTATCCGTATTATTAACAGAAGTTTTTGTGAGATTCATGTAAGCAGTTTTTACAGCACGATTAAATGTCCCCTTACTTTGACTCATCCAACCGTGTATGATGATTCTGCAAAATAGCAAACGGAGAAATGTTTTAAATCATAGTGTTTTTATTTTTACTTGTAAGTTTGTAATTGTAAAATCTTGTAAGCAATATATTTAAATTTTTAAGTATCAAATCATTATTAAGACGGAAGTACTCATTTATTTATTATAGCACTTTGCGGAATTAATTGTTTGTATTACACTATCGTTTAAACTTGCTGTTGGTTGTTAATTGAATTGCTTTGAAATAAAATTCCCCGTTGGAAATTTAGAGCTATCATAAGTGACAGTTTGATTTTAAAACTGAAATAAATTATTTTCAGCTAAAAGATTTTAGAGTTCAGATGTTTCTCGTCCTTTTTCAATACTTTCATATAATGGCAAGTCTTACTCTATGTGATAAATGTGAGTTTATTAAACAATCATGTTCCCTGTTCTCTCTTAATGAATTTCCTATTAAACACTTAAACAATATCTCTTAACAGATCCTCCACAACTAGATGTGAAGAGTTTATATGCCGTGTGGAACTATTTTAATATTTATCTAAGATGCCATAGAGTATAGATTTATATTCTGGGTCCTTGAGTTATGCTAATTTGATTTAGCCATGTCCGTCTGTCTGTCCGTCTGCTGAAATCACGCTCACTTTCGAACGACTCAAAAGAAAAGAACAGTATTGGTGCCAAACTCTTTCTAGTTCTCCTAAGCAGTTTGCGATTGAAATCCAGCACATTCGGTTCAGTAGGTAAAAAGTATTGAATCCAAATGTGGAACAACCATTCTAAAAAACTTATACAAAAACTAACATAAATGGCGGCAAAATCCAAGAATTTACATAAGGTTTTGCAGAGATTTATTATATGATAAGAAATCAGTTTCGAGATAATCGGTCTACAATTTACCATAGGCCTCATATAACGACCCATTCAGGAGAATACTTGAGTACGCCTAAAACTAAAACGAATAACGCAACAGTAGAATTTGGCCTATAGAAAGCAACAACAAAATTACAAAATATTTATGACTTTGTTTTTGCTTTTTTGCAATTCTTTTGCGTTGCGTTGCTTTGCGTTTTACATAATTAGGCCTTAATATATTTCACCACAATATCATTATTCATTTTGGCTTAATAAAATAGTTTTCAGAAGAAGCTTTATATAGGATATATGGTTAATTTCGAACCGATTTTTACAAAACACGATAGTGTGATTTCCATTTTCACATAACTAAATTGGACAAAATTCATTACAGTAATATAAAAGTTAATATTTTAGGCGTTTTAAAAGGATTTGACGGTTTAATATTGGATATATTGTAAATTATGAAACGATCATTACAAATTTTAGTATAATAATTTCTAGTCTTTCTGTCATAAAAACCGAATTTATGTTAAATTTAAGAAGAATCCGTCACCAATTTGATGTTATTATTATGTATTTTGTTGAATTAAAACATTTAGTTAGGATTTAAGTTATATAGCGCCCACTTTAGTGGGCTTGTTACTCTAATTTTCATTGGAATAATAATATATCAGACCCAATTATGAATACAAGTTCCCCGGGAGTTTTTTTCCCATTTTTACAATTGAATTTACATAGGATAAATGGGAAAACGGAGAAAGCTCCCGGTGAATTTTATTTATAATTGGTCTGATATTTTTAGTATATTTAAAAAAAAACAGAAGTAAGGATTAACATGTAAAATCAATTAAAATGGATAATCATTAGGGTTTTTTCCCGGGATTTCCCGTCCCGGGAATTCCCGAGAATTTCAATCATTATATTTCCCGTTTTCCCGGGATTTTGTTTGCGGGATCCCGGGAAACAAAAAATTGCTCAGAAAACAGCTATTTTTACTCTGAAATTTAGTTTTTTTTCTCTAAAAATTAGCATCTGTGGATGGGTTGTCGATTAGATCAATTACAAGAAGTGAGGTCATACGTAAACCAATGTCTCTTGCTGCAATAAATCAGTTAAAAGCAGAATGGGCAGTGCAACAGTTGATATTCAATAAACTTAGTGAAGTGAAGAGTTGATAAAGAGCATAAATTCAAAATAAGATGCAGGCAGTAAATATTCATTCTCCCTGGACAAGTCTTAAAATTGCAACATAGTCATATCTAAACAAAAAATCAAGCTTGGCAATATACCCGGGAAGTGCGGGGACCCCAAATTAAAAACAATTAGGAAACTCGTGTAAGATACTTCAACATACAATTTGAAAGACACATTGTCCTAAAGATTACAGATGGGCGTAATGAAAAGAAAAGGTTAGTAAGAAGTAATCCGGATAATGCTATTTTTGGCATCAACCTTAACATCAGAAGCATGCAACAACGGTGCACTTTTAATTATTAGTCCGACCTCGGTAAAAAATTTAACGAAATTTTTCGGAAACATGGTAATCAGTAAATAAAATCAGAAATATACTCTTTGACGACTCACTAAACGCTTTGAGTTTTAAGCCGTACAAAAATGTTAATATATTTATTAAAATATTTTATGAATTAACTTTTTGATCTCATATCTTGAGTTTCTTAATTTTTGTTTGTTTTTATTATTGTTTTATGAATTAAATTGTTATGTTTATGTTATCTTTTTATCTTGTATCTAGAGCATAATAATACGGAATTTGCACATAAAAGCGTAAGGTAATACATAATAATTCAAGTTCCGCTTTCAACCTATAATTAATTTTTGTAGTATGTCAGCACTTATTTAACTTACTTTGTAAACAAGTTCCCTTACGTTGGTTTATAAAAGTTTATTTCATTAATTAAAAACAAATAAACTTTGTATTATTTGTATGGAGCGGGATCCCGGGAAATTTATAAAAATTTCCCGCTTTCCCGGGAATCGAAAAACTCCGGGAAAAAAACTCTAATAATCATTCAAAAAAGCAAATTTCGATCTACCAAAGGTTAAAATACAATTTGGTTTAAGGATTGATGTTTGACTATTGACGTCAGCAGTCGTCGATGGCTGCAAGTGTAAGACGGCAAATCCATATGAGGAGATCGAGTGGTTGCGATCGAAACATGTCATGGTAACCTGCCGGCCAGGGTTCGAGCGCCGGAATATAATTTTTTTCACACCGTCTCACAGTGCAGCCGATTGCCAAAAAGCTGGCCAAAACTCGAAAAATAAAAGTATCTAGATAAGATTTTTTAGCATGCAGTTGGCTAGAGGGATCCTATAAGAAGTAAAAATTGCTAAGAGTAACGTCCTATATCCCAAAATCTTTTCTTATTTTCAGTTGGAGGTTGGACTTTTTTTCAAGCGCAATATTGGTGCAATTATTCGGCAATACCTTTAAACGTGTGAAAGTGCGTGCAGCAAAGAAAATCTAATTCCCCCATAAAATTCAAATTAAATGACAATAAAACGCTGTCAAATGCTGTCTTCTAACCTTTTGGAGAATACTTGGAAAAGTATTAAGTATCGATTAAGCCAAAATTCAGCTGCCACCTCCTGCCTCCTGAATTGTTATGGGTTGTTTTCTAGACATGCTTTGCCAAAACCTCCCAGTCTAAAAATTTAATTTTAATGAAATTTCCGTACTTCAAAAAATCAGAAATATTTGCCTGCCTTAAACAACAATTATCAATAATAATGTTGCCCGATCATGAAAAACTCCCATGAAAAAAAGGTAATTCAAATGGGAATAATAACGTGAAAAATGTTCACATGAAATAATTCCACTTATCGTGAAAAGATTTTTTCCTCGTAATTTGTTCACATTTCCCTTTGATTTTCTTACTTTTTTTTTGCTAAGGAACAGAACATGCCTGTAAGAATTTCCTCCCATAAACCGAATATTAAGGACTAGATCCGTTAATAAGGCACAAATCGTTATATTGGTTAATAAAATGCAAAACAACAAGTCGATTGCCTGTGGCAGAATTTTTGAAAATATTTTACTATGTACATAAAATTTAAAAATTGCAAAAAACTAACGTTGTAATCAAACTATCCCTGCAATACTAAATATTTTGCTTTATTATTAAACTTTTCTTTAAAATATATACGTGTATATTTTGAACAAAAATTTCATTGATTATTAATTTTTTTAATCTTTCTTTATTTTTTACATTCACTGGAACTGATAGCGTTAAAGATTTTTCACATGAGATTTACGATTGCTTTTTTCTCTTCGAGGGGAATGAAAATTTCATGGGAACAAAAATTCCACTTGTTATTCACGATAGGGGTAATTATCTTTCTTAAACAAATCGAATTCGTTAATTTTTAAGAAAACTCATGAATTTTTTCAGAAGTTGTTCTCAACTATAAAAAAAATCTTCTTTTTAGGTTGCAGTATGTCCACTACTGGTGATTTACCAAGGTTACAATTATTCCAAGTAATAAAAGATATTTTGAAGGATTATTATTTATCAGAAACCGAGAAACGGCAAATATCAGATTTGGTGTATAAGATAAAAACAAGATGGGATTCAAGTAAGAAAAAATTATGAATGGTTGAGTAAGACTGTTGAGTTAAAAAAAGATGAAAAAAGCAAGGCTCTGACATATGTGAGGTTGGCCCGTTTGGGGTTTAAATGCCCTGGGTGACGCCATCTTATATTTTCCATTTCGAATTTTATAATTCTGACAGAAAATTCGTAATCAGCGACCCCAAACCCCTCAAAAACGATGTGTTACTTGATTATGATAAATAATACATGATATTATACCCCATGGGGTGGTCGATTAGGGGTGAAGGGTGGGAATTTCCGCACATTTGACATAAAATTTGTAATCAGCGACCCCAAAAACCCCTAAGATTCCATTTTGGAGTGAATTACATGAATTTTCGATTTTTGGCCAGCTTTTTGGCAATCGACCGCACTGTGCGCATTGACGATCTATTGTTATGTCTGCACAAGAAGAAACCGTTGTCAGAAGTACTGACATGCAATTTTTCATATTCTTTGATGTGGGGAAAACGTATGCCACGAAAACCAATATTAAAAGCTTCAATAATGATCAAAATAGCGTTTATTTATATGGCAATAGTGCAGCGATGTTAGACGTCTATGTGCGAACAAATGTTTGAACAGCGCTGTTTTCGCGATCTTAATTTATGTGTGCACATAAAATTGTTTGAATATATCGATGAGGTGTTAGGGATGTTGCTTTATAACTTGTTTTCTACAAGCCCTATTATGCTAGATATCAATTTAAAAAACGGTTAGGTGAACTTTTAAAAAATGTTCTTTTCTATTGAGCCGTTTGGAAGTGCGCAAAATTTTAACAGATGTGCGTTTGGCTAAATTAAAAAAAAAGACGGCAATTTCTCAAAAGTTGTTTCCATATTCACATGTGGGTATTTCCACAGAAAAGTCTAGTTTTTGTCACATTACGCCACCAAGCATTTTTTATTGTTTTTCAAAGAATAATTTATACATACCAGGGATGGCATTGAGAATTTTAAAATTGTACCAAGAACCTTTAAAATTTTTTTCTTTTTTGTCCCAAAAGTACTATGTAAAAATTTATTTTAATTCAAATTATTTTTTTTTATGTTTATAAAAAACACCACAAAAAGGTATTATATATATTATTGGTTGCTCTCTTTTGTTTTGATAATATTTTGGAAAAAAATATTTTTTTTATAAATGCAACATATTTCAATAATTGAAAAAAAAAAATTATTTTTAACATTCAAATAACTCTATAGTCTCAATAATTAAAAGTATAAAAATATTTCGAAAAAGCATGCCTTCATAAATTTAAATTTTCATTATGACAATGAAAATGTCATTATAGTAATGAAACAAAAACTTTCAATTCATAAATAGGTATGTTTTTAGTTTTCTTTGTTCTCTCTTTATGTGGTCTTTTTTTATTTTGCGTTAGCAAAAAAAATCAACGTTGTTATTGTTGTTATGTTATGACAATTTAATCTCATATTTACGCTCTTAATTGAGTAGTGGCAAAAAACATAGTTTTTTTATTCAAAAACTACACTGCCCCAGTAGGCTAGCTGGTAGTGAGCTAGTCTATCAGCGCCGAGGTTGCGGAATCGATTCCCGCCAGCGACTCTGGTTAAAAAAAAATAAAAAAAAAAAAAAAAAGTTGAATAAGAACAACTTTTGATTATAAGAAAAAAATCAAAAAAAAAAAGTTGAATAATAACAGAACAACTTTGATTAAAAAAAAAAAAAAATCAAAAAAATTAAAAAATAAAATAAAAGAAAATTTGTTTTACTTTTCTGAAAGTATGCATCCAATGAATAACATTCATAGATCTAATGTAATGTTTCATTAAATACATTTTAATGAAACAGGTTTCATTGATCCAACGCAGCGCTGCATAGGTTCCTTTTTAATGCAATTTTTCATGGGATTAATGTCAAAATTCATTGGTATTCTGAAGAAAATTCTTTCAGTGTAGTACTATATTATTCGTTTTTCCATAGATTACATTTTCTAGACTAAATTTACTTAATCATTTAAAGATTAATTTTTAATGTAGAATTGTTCTTAAAACTTCGGAAATATGACTGAAATTATGAGTTGCCATCAGTGTTGCCAGTGGATTTTTCGAAAAAATACCTACACATGCTAAAAAAAATCCGATTTTTCCCTACACGTTGAAAAAATTTCCCCTACAAAAATCCCTACGCATTATTGCCATTAAAATAGAAGAAAATAATTAGTTATAAAAATTAATTTTACTCAAATATGTTTATTAAAGCTTTGACAAAAACTAAGTACAAAACAAACAAAAATACATATTTATATTCTTTTAATAAATTCAATTAAATCTTTCTACATTAAATAATATTCCAGTTGTATAAGAAAGAACCATTGTCACTAGTAACTAGCGAAATGGTTGCCATATTCACTCTATACACCAATGGCGCTAATGAAAGTGTATACCATAGTGTACATACTCTCTTTCTCCAGACACTTACAGCTGTAACAATTGGTACCCACTACTCGTTGGCTTCTTCGCTAACCCTAACTTATGCAGGAAACATATTTTTTTCTAAGATAAATTCTTTATTTGTCACTAAGGCATTGATTAAAATATCTTAGAAAAAACATATACATACATAGTAGTGTCGCCAATTTTTTAAACTACAAACATATATTTTGAAGCGATTTAAGGGGAAACAAAAATTTTTAACCGTTTTGGACAAGAAAATATTACTAAAAATACGTTTTTTTCTACATTTATTTCGTAAATAATGCGATATGACGAAAAATCCCTACATATTGGAGATTATAAAAAATCTGTCCGATTTTCACTACGCTTCTATTTTCGTATCAAAAATACCTACATGTAGGGAGGGATTTTCCCCTACTTCTGGCAACACTGGTTGCCATATAAAATTAGTAAAACTGGGAAAATCTCTTAATTGTACTAAATTAGCCATTGGGTTACCATTGTACTTTTCAAGCTTAAATAGTACCAAAAAAAGTACAATTTTGTCATCCCAGATATATACATATATTAGCTACGTTCGTTTACCCCAAAATTTGTACAAATTTGTATTGGATTTTACTGAAATGCGTTCGCGTACACATAAATTTGTAAAATTTTCATATTACTCACCTACTGGATTTTACTGGGATTTTACTGGAAAAGTAAACGAACGTACATATGGGTGTTTTTTTACAGGTTTGTTTTTCGAATAGAGATAAAACTGGCATTTTGTGGTCAAATCTGGCAACTCTAATGTCATTTATGTTCAGTTTGGTTTGCCATTTCATCATGAACAGGTTGACAAAAGAACAACGCTTGGTGTATGGGCCGAAAATGAGATTGATCTCGATGCTGATTTTCATCGCAAAATTTTGTTCAGTGATGAGGCTCATTTTTGGTTGAATGGCTACGTCAACAAGCAAAATTGCCGCATTTGTAGTGAAGAGAATCCACATGAGACCCTTGAGACGCCATTACATCCACAAAAACTGACTGTTTGGTGTGCTCTATGGGCTGGTGGAGTCATTGGGCCATACTTCTTCCGAAATAATGCTGGAGAGGCAGTTACCGTTAATGGAGACCGGTATAGAGCCATTATAACCGACTATTTTGTTCCCGAATTGGATGGCATGAATGTGGATGAGTTGTGGTTCCAACAAGACGGCGCTACATGCCACACAGCGCACGCCACAATCGATTTATTGAAGGAAACATTCGATGAACGCATAACTTCGCGGAATGGACCTGTCAATTGGCCACCAAGATCGTGTGATTTGACACCATTGGATTATTTTCTTTGGGGATATGTGAAGTCGCTCGTCTACGCCAACAAACCAGAAACGTTAGGGGAATTGGAAGCCAACATTCGTGGCGTTATTGCCGACATACGGCCCCATATGCTCGAAAAAGTGGTTGAAAATTGGACCTGTAGAATTGGCTTTATTCGAGCCAGCCGCGGCGGCCACATGCCTGAAATCATATTTAAACATTAATGGCATAAAATTATCCTTCAAATAAAGCCAAATTGATGGTCATTAACACGATTTTCTTGTGTTTTATTTCAATTCGAAGTTCTATACCACTGAAAAAAACACCCATTACTTACTTTTTTGTATATTGGTGTAAGGCTCAATCAACTAGCTTCACATTTAGTGAAAGAGAGGTAAAGTTTTAACAACAAAATACAAGCTTTAAATATTGGCGTAACGTGACAAAAAGGAGACTTCTGTAGAAATACCCATATATGTATGTATGTGCTTGTATTTGTTTACATTTAAATGTATTTTTATTTTAACAGCTGATAAGAAAAATAATTAAATAATTTACCTTTAAAAAAACTGAAATTGCCAATGACTGTTTACATTTTAACAAAAAAAAAAGTTTATTCAATAAAACATTTTATTTTTATTTGTACTTGTATTCTCTTGAAGATAACTTAATTTATTTGTAATTTTACGCCACGGTAAAACAATCGATGGGAACACCCACCAATTCTTATCAATAGTTTTACGTTTTTTTTTTTAGTTTTTGAAAATTTCTAATCTATAAAATCGTCTATTACTTTTCTAGTACTTGGACTTATTACAATGTCAATAGAAAATGACTAAGTTCATGACAACCATAGTTGCTTCAAACTTAATTATAAAATGTACATATGTATGTATGTATATGATAATAAAATATATTAACATGTATGGTATGTATATTGTATACCAAATAGTAAAAATACTCATAGAAGTTCGTAATCAATATAGTATTGATAACAAATATTAAAAACTTTGTAAAATTTAACGATCACTGTTAAAAAAATATTAAAACTGGTTAAAAAGTGTTCATCTTAATGAGCCAATAAAAAAGTTTAGTCGGTCAAGACCACAGAATACTAACAGAACTGTCACGAGACGGAAGATTTTGCGTTTTTTTTGTCTCTTTCTAAGAAAGCTGCCCTTTTTCATTTCTCTTTGCATCATCTTTTATGCCGCAATACAATGAACACAAATTTATTTAGTTGAGATTTATTTGCAAAGCTTTTGTAAAAATTAACTTTTAAGTTTACCACAACACAAGTAAATAATATTTAAGTAAATAAATAACATTATAAAACAAAAAATATTATTAAATACATTTTTTTTTGCACAAAACACAACGTTTGTTGAACTAATGCATTTTTTTTAACGTGGTCTGTGTTTTGTTATTTTTGTTTTGATCATGCCATTTGTGTTGATTGTTGCTGCCTGTTTTTACACATTGCCACTTCACCACCAAAAAAAGCTTTTTGTCTCTTTCTTCGAAAGCTGCCCTCGCAACTGATTTGGGCCTTTTTCACACGTCACTTTTTTCAGTTCTGTTAGTATTCTGTGGTCAAGACCATGGACAATCATAGACCTGGCATAATAAAATTATGTAATGAAATTTTTGTTGATAATATTTAAATTTTACACCACGAAAATGGAAAACACATTGAAAGTTTGTCGTTTACGACAATCTCTACAAAAATCTCTAAAATCGAGTACGTCGTTAGTCTAAATTTACACGTTTCATCTTTTGATGCTCAACTTCTTTTCAATTCCCTTTTAAAGATGCCAATATAATCACACGCAGCAACCGGTTTCATCTTTTTTCGGTTCAAAACAACAATAATTTTAATAACAGAGAATCAAAGAGAAAAAGAAAAGAAAAAAATTACATGCAGCCATTGTTGTGCATATATCTACGAATAAAAACACAAAGCGTACTGCCCGAGTACAGGCATCTCCGTACTTACCCCCTTTCTTCTTTCTTCTCTCACCTAAAAACATAAGAGTTGAGCATCAAAAGATGAAACGTGTGAAAGCAGACTTACAAAGTTACGACAAGATGTATGGAGCAGCCTCTTCAAAAATCTCAATTAAGAAAAAAAAATGTTAAAAAAAAACTTACCACAAATTTTGAAACAATGATGATTTTTGACGTTAGGTGACTATAGCGGATCAAAAAAAAATATTGGTTATTTACGAAAAAAAAAAATTTTTCCAATTTGTTGCAGTGTTATTTGTGCCGTATATTACATATCTAGATATCTATATGAGTTCGCCTCAAAGCGATTCAGAAAGGGCGTTTTTTCTGCAGTTTCATTGAACACTTTGAACTTGGTTATTACGATAAAAAAATCCGAGTTGGTCCATCTTTTTTCGAAAATTTTTGGAACCATGTAAAGAGCGTTGAAAATTGCTTAATTTGGCATGGCATGGCATCAACATCTATCTCAAAATCGAAAAAATTAAAATACGCGGTTGTCCATGAAAAGCACAGATTTGACACCAATGGTCAGTTCTCTACCTTCCAACGCAAAATTTTGCTAAAATATTTTAGTTATTTTAAAAGTTATTGTTGCAAAATTTTTTCAACACCAATATTTATATGAATGTTTTGGCGTTTAAAGCTATGGTCAAATATAGGTCGATTTCAAGAAAAATTGGTGAGATGGTTTAGGTTGCAAAAAGATATTTTGGGCCTAAAATGAATTTTAAATAGCAGCATCATAAAACAAGTAAGAAAGTATAGTCGGTCAAGCCCGACCATATGATACCCAGCACCACAGTACTTAAAAACACATCATGCTTATGTGTCCATATAAATATGGATTTCTCTATGTTTAAAAACTTCATTAAAATCGGTTTGAAAGTTTGTGAGAGGCAGAAAGTGCCCCCTACATCCCCTTGTGGTCCTATTTTTGAAAAACTGTATAGCTTATGTGTCCATATAGATATGGATCTACCTATGTTTTAAATTTCATTAAAATCAGTTTGAGAGGCAAAAATTGCCCCTTTCTCCCCTTGTGGTCCTATATTTTTTAAAACTGTATAGCTTATGTGTCCATATAGATATGGATCTATCCATGTTTTAAATTTCATTAAAATCGGTTTGATAGTTTCTGACAGGAAGAAATTTCCCCCTATCTTCCCTCGTGGTCCTATTTGGCCCATTTTCAATAGGCTTGGTCCTTGTGGCAATAAGAACCTATGACCCAAATTTTACCAAGCTATCTCCAAAGTTGCGACCTGTACTTTGCGCACAAGGTTACATGGACAGCCAGCCAGCCAGCCTGCCAGCCAATCGGACGGACATTGTTAGTTCGACTCAGAAAGTGATTCTGAGTAGATCGGTATACTTTAAGGTGGGTCTAGGACCACTATTTTAAGGCGTTACACACATCAGCACAAATGCATAATACCCTCTCCACTATTGTGGTGTGGGTATAAATATATATGTTCACAAATACTCTAATACGGAATGAAGTTTTTATAGTGGTTATGTCAAATTATGATGTTATAACAAAATTCTGCCAGTCATAGTTTTATAAGAATTTAAATCACTTTGTCAATTTTCGTGAAGATCGGCACATAATTTACCATAGGTCCCATATAAAGCCCACTCCAGAAATATTCTAACTGGAGGTGAAGGGTATCAAAGATTCGGTACAGCCGAATATAGCACTATTACTTTTTTTACTAAATAATTTATTAAACAGAAAGAAAAATTAAATATTATTCATATTTAAACAAAATCTAAAGGATGATTTCCTGCTATAACATTTGCAGAATCTGATCACATTTTATGTGTGTAATTAAAAATTAACAACAAAATTTCTGATTCATGTGCTTCGACATATTTTGGTACAAATCTTTAATGTAAAAAAAAACGTAATATCATAAAAAAAAACCTTAATTAGCGATAACATAAAACCAAATAAGTTTATAAAAATTTATATTAAAACAGCAAAAAATTGCGTCGTGAAAAAGTTAAAAGTTTAAAAAAAAAACACAAAAATCCACACACATTAAAACAAGAAATTATTTGTTTTCGACTGTGACGAATCTTTCGTACCCTTCACCAAAAATTTTTTTGAAGAGGTCTTTATATAGTATCTGTAACTATGAACCAAACCTAGTTATATCAAACTACACAGAGAAAACAGATTCGTGATCACAACCGAATTTGGAGCCAATCGAATTTCTTCGGTTGCATGTACTATCACACAATTCGGTTACAATTACTGAACATTTCGGTGCTTAGCATAATATTTTCGATAGCAACATTGGAATTTTAGTACACTATCAGTCATAAAAACAGATATTGTTAGTTGTAAGTATGATTATTAGAAACAAAACTGTGCTTATACCCGAATATATAATAGTTGCAACTGAATTATTACATAATTGGTGTTCATAACAAGAGATTTGATTGTCGTTATCAATATATATTTTTTAAAAGGTCAAATGTAGCCCATAAGGGGCAAGGACTTTTCCAAAGGTAATCCCAATGGATGGAAAAAATGGCTTATTTTACAGTACGATGTCCTATGGCAGGACCATATAACTCAGCTTGCATTACAAAGGAGAAGTCTTAAAACTACTCCATGGTATACTCCAGAGAATTAGCTTTGAAATCGTTTCAAAACGAAAACATGTCGTTAAAAAACGAAGACATGTCGTTTCACTGTTCATACCTATAAGAATACGTAAATTGCTTACCCCTATTTATTAAGTTTTTGCACATTTTCCATTTTTTACCGCAAAGATAATTTTAAAATATAAAATTTTAAATTATTTTAATCTATCAAATGTTTTGACAGAAAATTTAGTAAGCAATTGGGCAAGGTATATTTACACAAGGTAAACTCGTTGGCCCATATGTTTGTCAGCTGTGTACCCCTAGTTGGAACCCCAACGTCAAATTGCGTGTATATGAGCCAAAATTTGTACATGTGTGCGTTAAATTGTTTTTGTTTTATATGAAGACAATTTTGACAACTCGGTTCCTTTTATAGAGCAGCATGTCTACACTCTTAAATGAGTCTACCTTGTGTAAATATACCTTGCAATTGGGGCTTTTAACTATTTTTTGGTTGTGAATTCCGAATAATTATATTTTCATTTGTTGTACTCGAATTGAAACTATTCCAACAATCAATAATTAGCTGCAATAAATGAATAAACATTTATATTACAAAATTTATTGACGGAAGCAAATTATTGATTGCAATGACCAATATTCAGTATTGCCCTATATTAAATTCGGTTGTGATTCTAACCATTAGTTCTAATTTTTAGAACTAAATTAAAATAGTTATCATAGCTAATAAAAGAATTGAAGGAATCATATTTCAGTTGGAACATCGTTTTAATAATCAAGAGAATTAAAAATCAGTTAGAACTATACATTTTTAATAGTTGCAATAATAAATCATGTTACTTGATTAATATTTTATTACTCCAACCGTTTCCCAACCAATTTGTTTTCTGTGTGTAATGAGTGCCATATTTTAGGACAGTACTATTACGTTTATTTTAGACAGATAATCAAAATTTGGCGCTCGTTGCTCAAGCTTCGTACAGACGATGCTCAGATCTTATAATATTGGTAAGCAGCGTTGCTTAAATTGCATTAAAATTGGCTAAAATGTCTTACAACTGTGTGAACATTGTAAGCTCATTTGTATTTGCAGAAGTGCAAAATTAATGCATCTGACAATCGCACCATTGTCAGAAAAATATTGCTGTTGGCAACGCCTGCTTACAATATTGCATGATCTGACCATCGTCTGTACGTATTAATTTGTTTTTGATAACATGCTTAAAGTATGGTAAATTTTGAACCAATCATGTAAGGAATTGTTAATGTGAATTCTAGTCATATGTTACTTAATAAGACCCACTTTTACCACAATATCATACATCGATTTAATAAATTTTGGACCGATTATCATGAAAGTTGTTGGGTAGTAAAATTTCTACTCAAGTAGAAATAAATAATGCCAGCACTAATATTTCTCTACCGATTTGAAGCTAATTTTTGGTATTTTGCCGCGTTAATAAATCGCCCATCTAACTGGACGAGTAACATTTTTATTTTCTGATATAACGATATATCGCCGAGATAAAATAAAAAATAAGTTTATAATGTTTGTAATTCTTATACCACTAAGCCGATTGTGAGGGATTTCAATACGACACTGTTTAATCATTTTTTTCTGTTCGGAAGTGAGAGAGTTTTCAACAGATGGACTTGGCTTAATTGACTTGGAATTACTTACGGACCCGGAAAACACATATATTCTTTATACTAGGAGAGACGAATTTTTGCCACTAGTGTAAGTGGAATGTACACATTCATACTACATATGAGGCATTATTCGTGAGGCGGAGATACCAAAAAAAAGTTCCTTTAGTAAACATAAACTATCCATGCAAAATGAACGGGGGCCTCTTACGGATTGGAGATATCGGGTAGGTGTGTTAAAAACAAATGTTGGGAATGAAAAATAAAGTGACGTCGGTCATACATTTGACCCGTCTAGTGGGATTTTAAGAGCTGTGTGGCCAATTTCATAAAATATCCAACTTTATATGGGAGCCCCTTTAAGGAATGAAGATAGGGGGTAAGTATGTTCGGAAAAATGTCGGGAAGGAAAAATAAAAGGGGGGTAGGTGCTGCATTTTACCCCTCTAGGCATGACTGGGTTGCAGTTATGGAGTTTTTGTCATTTTTTTTTTCTTTTTCCCCTCAATTAAAGTTCGATGAGGGTCACCTCATAAAACTAGAGGGCTGCACAATTCCTGTAACAATGAAATTCCATAGATCACTATTATTAGTGTCTTTTCAAGAATTAAAGGACGGAAAGAACACTTTTAATTTTTAAGCTATGGTGCCGAATGTTTATCTCACAATTTATTTAAATAAATAATGAATTTAAATTTAAAAAAAAAAAATTATTTTTATTTATGTTCCACATTGTGTTAAAATCCAAATTTTAAAAACATTTGAGAATAACGTTTGAAAGCAAGTGGGAAATAAATGTATTTCTCAATTTGAAAATAATTTTCGCTTTTGGTTGAGAATGCTATGATTTTCAAATGATTTTCAAATCATTATCAAACGTTTGTCGATTGAGAAAAGGTTTGATTTCAAACCACTTTTAATTTGAAATCAAACCTCCGTGTTTGGAGGGAAGGCAACATCTTATATTGTAATATCTATAGCCTTCACCAGGCGTAGAATAAAAATAAACGTAACCACAATTATATACCATGCGTTTGTGCTGATATGTGTAACACTAAAAAATATTGGTCATAGATTGGTTTAGTATACCGATCGACTTAGAAGGAGCATTCCATAAAAAGAGGGAAAACTGAACAATTTTGCAAACAAAAACTTTTTTCACATTTTTGCATCTACATAGAGAGATAAAGTTCTCATCTCAAGTAATGTACATACATTGTGACGATTAGATCACTTTTTTCTTAAATACCGTTATTTTCTTGAGAGTATCAAGAATATAGCTTTTTTATTTAATTTAACACCATTTTTTGCGAGGTCGCTGCCACTACTGTTTTTCACATAGGAACTAAATTTCTTTTCTGCGTCCAAGTGAGTGTTGAGCGTTATTAAACTGCATAATATTTTTTGTTGTAAAGTGCATTGTTGACGAAGAATTAATTGCAATGCAAAGGTAAATTTCTATGTCGAACACGTGACGCGTAATTCCATTTTATAATAATAACTGTAAGACAAGTCAACTGTACAAATTGATTTTTGTTGTTTACAGCCTACTTTTGGTGGCCTAAAATCTGACATAAAAAATTTGCACTTAAACACTTCACAAATAGTTTTTCTTTCGTGATAAAAAGTGTCTGTACGTGACGCCAAGAATTAAAATATCTTAAATCTTTCAATCTTTGTGCTATTTGCAAGCTGTTATTTATTATTTACTGAATTTGTGACTCATCCAAATATGGCCGATCAACAACCTTCCACCAGTGCTGACCGTATGCGAAAACTTCGCGAAAAGCGTAAGAAAGATGATCCAAACTTTAGCTTTAATGAATCGAAGAGAATATGTGAGCTTCGTAAGCGAAAAAGAGAAAGTCTTTCAGAAATGGAGTTAAAAACTTTGCGAGTTAAGGAAAGGGATAACAAAAGACTGCAAAGGGCCAAAATAAGGAATCAAGGTCAAAGTTTTGACGAACCTTCTGTTAGTACCAAATCCCCTTACAAGTCCAAACAAACTTTATCGAAAGCTGTTCAAAAGGCTCTAAAAGCCCTTCCTCAATCGCCAAGCAAAAAAAGAGCGGTAGTAACCGAATTAGCGCTTAAAATGAATATTGCTCTAGCCGAAAGTTCAAGCTTTGACATATCAAATGTCAACTTGTATTACGAGGATGTGAAAGCCTTTTATTACCGTCCAGATATAGTATACACCTGTCCAGGTGCAAATGATTTTGTTGTTGTTTGGGAAAATGGAATTAAGGAAAGGCGTCAGAAGCATTATTTAACTATGTACCTACGGGAAGCCTTCCGCATTTTTAAGGAATTTTATCCTAATATAGAGATAGGATTTTCAAAATTTTGTAGTCTGAGACCTAAAAACGTGCTGCTTATAAAAGACACTCCTTCAGATCAGTGCAAATGTATCACCCATGAAAATTTTATGTACAAAGTGAAAGGCTTAAAACAAAACTACTGTAACGACTGGTGGTGTAAAATGTTATGTGATCCTTCTTTAGATTCTAAGTGCTGGAAGAATGAATGTGACTTCTGTTCTGATGGCAAAAAACTATCACTGTCCATGGACTTAAGCAAAGTCTGCATATGGAAAGAATGGGAAAAAAATTCAGATAATAAACTTCGTTTAACAACCCATGAAACAAGTTCAGGTGAACTGAAAGACAAACTAATTTATTCATTTAATATTATGATGAACCATGTTAATTTGAAAAGAATCCAAGCCGATGAGTTTCAAAAAGACAAACTAAATGAAAGTGTGCGTATCCTTCAAGTTGATTTTGCAATGTCTTTCGCTTGTGAATACCAGAATGAAGTTCAAAGCGCACTTTGGTCGCGAACGAGTGTCCTGTTGTTTACCGCTGCAAGTTTTTACAAAGGAAATTGTCAAACATACCTTATATGCTCTGATGCGAATTCTAAAGACAAAGATGCAGTTTTTGTTTTTTTAAATAAGTTGTTCGACTTAATACATACGGAAAATGAAGATTTACCTTCAGCGGAAATAATTTGGAGCGATGGCCCGGCATCGGAATTTAAAAACCGTTATATGGTAAAATTAATATCAATGCTGAGTGAAAAGTACAGAAAGCCCTTTTTTTGGAAATATTTTGCTACATCTCATGGAAAAGGTGTAATAGATGGAATCGGCGGAAATATAAAGAGATTGGTAAGAGAGAAAATGATGAGCCAAAACGAACATATTGTCATCCAGTCAGCTAAAGACTTTGCTGATTTAGCTTCTAAATTAGTTTCAAAAACCCGGGTAATTTACATGCCATCCTCTGAACTACAAGAAAAAATTGAATCAGAATCACCATGGAATAACACCAAAGCCATAACAGGAATTTCAAACTTTCATTTCATCAAAGCCAACCAAAAGATCGTGGAGTGCAAAAAACATAGCTTATCTGCAGACAAAACTGTATTTAAGTATTGAATTTTGTTTATTTTATAAAAATAATTTCAACTGTGTCGCTTACGTGACGCCATTTGTCTGTACGTGACAAAATAAAAAAATTAATTTTTTCTTATAAATATTTGTTTTATTAAAAATGTATTACCATCATAAGTAAGCATGGTTGTTACTTGTAATTTCTTTCTTAGACATCTTTTTTCTATGTGTAATCGATTCGCTGAAATTTGGATTTAACCATTACTATTTTAAATGTTGGTTGACTCAAGCTGTCGCACACGTGACGAAGTTTGTTCACGTTTTTTTTTAATATTTTATGAATTATTCAAAACAAGTTCTATGTAGGATTGAAGACTACCATGCACTTTAATTAATAGAAGAAAAAAAAATGAAATCCGATTTACCAATTAGAAGTTGTATGTAAAATAAGTGCTAAAAAATAGTTGAATTTGTCTGTACGTGACGGTGGAATGCTCCAGAATCACTTTCTAAGTCAAGGATACATTTTCAGTGAGAATCCAACTAAAGTTCAATAATTGAGTACACACATACATAGTTCGTTTAAATGCATATTAATAAACAATTTTTTTTTCTCTTAATAAAAGTCAATGACTCAAAAAGCGGTATTTTAAGTGTTTTCAAAGAATACATCTATTTTATTTGCTTAAGGAAATCAACTGATAAGAAAATTCTTGATAACGAAATAAAATTTTATGTAAAAACGTTTCATTTAAACTTTTTTGTCATAATAACATCTTTCAGTAATTTAAATAATATTAGCCATTTAACAAAAAACCAACGAAAAAAACTTACCTAGTGGGATGATCTGGATTAAACCCGGACAATAGAACACTTTCCTCGTCATCGGTTCGTATTTCACGACCACATTCGGGAAAATCTCGTTTATACAAAAAGAACTGCATTTTTACACGATCCGGACTAGTGAAGGGGACCCAGTGTTTAAACATCTTTTTCATAAAAGACGTGTCAAAGTGTCGTTTAAAGAAACTGGGCTTTGCAGATTTCAGTATGTGAACACAATTATCATCAATGCCGTTATTCTGTAGATTTTGAGAGGGAGCACAAGATACGAGAGTGACTGCGGAAATGTTTGCGTATTTTAAATAAGTTTTTTTTTATTTATTTTGGTTCAAGTAGCACATGATTAATTAGAAAATGTTTATAACAAAATTATTTAAATAACATGACGTTTATTTACTTACCATGTATGAAAATTAGTTCCAATAAAAGAAAAATGAAAGTTATTTTGGATAATTTTAATTTAAAAGTGTTTAAGTGCATTACAGAGCAGTTTTAATAAAACTTGTTTTAATAAATTATTTGTAATTTACACTAATTTTAATTAGTTAGTTAATTTGTTAATTTCGTTTTTTATATCGTGTTTATTTATTTCGTTATTTCTTAAATAAAAACAATGACCAATTTAGCGCGCCAGCTGATTCTTTTTCGTAGATTTAATAACAATATTTTTTTTACAAATTAAATCTACAAAGAGTTGACCTGCTCAATGACGAGTTTATGAAACAACTAAATTCTTTATTTTGATTTTAAGTTTTTTATTAACATCAAACAAAACGACTGAAATGAAAAGTTCGTGGTCACTAACAACGACTCAACTATTGTATCAGATATAAATATTAACAACAACAATAAGAAATAACCGACCGATCATCAAACAATAAAAAAACAACAACTCAACCCGTATCTATTCACTACTCTTTTCTTTCACTCTCAATAGTATTTAATTACACTCACTCTTAAACATCATTTTTGTAATAAATTTGTGGATGATTATTGCTAAAATTCTCTAAAGATAGAGATACTCTCTTTTGGTTTTTTTATACTTTCCCAGCAGGTCTCAATTGGCATTGTCTGTTACTCTAGAAAGTTTTAATGAGCTCATATTTCCTGCAGAGAAGGCAACGATTGCTTCTTTAATTTTATTTTTATGAGCTTCACCACAGGTGGAAAAGGGTGTATATAAGTTTGTCATTCCGTTTGTAATTTCTACAATATTGATCTTAGATCCTATAAGTATATATATATTCTGGGCCAGGTTATTATACATTTATGTCACATATGGTCCGGAATTGTTTGCTATTGAAATTCAGCCAGATCGGTCCACAAATGGCTGAGATATGAGCAAAAAACCACGGCTACCTCTAATTTTTTCCAAAAATCGCATTTTGTTGTTGTTTTTGTATTTTTATTACTTTTTTCTGTATATCTGAAGAACGGCAAGAGCCAAAGTTTCCAAATTAGGTACACACATTTAGGTTATCAATACACAGCATCGCACAAAATGTGGGCGGGATTAGAGAAGTGGTACCTCCCGTACAAAAAATATTAAAAATTGTATAAAAACCTGATTTTTTGGACTGTCATATGACCTATGGTTATCTCTTATATATCAAAAGGTCGGAAATCTTTAGTAGAAAATATTTTCTGAAAAACTCGATAGAATCGGTTCAGATACGAAAAAGTTATGACCAAAATAAAAAATACCCACTTTCGGGAACCATAGATCTTCCCGAGTCTAAGATTTATAACCCAACTAACTAACAAATATCCATATTTCATTTTAATGATATTCAAACAACGTTCCTTCATGGTTCAGTTGTCTAGGGGGGTTTGTTAAGGTTAAAAACTGTGAGTCCGCTGGTTCGAATCTTGGTTTTTCAAAAACAAATTTTTTTTTAATTTTTATGTTCAAAAACGATTTAAAAAAAATATTTACCAGTTTTCGCTTTTTAAATTTAATTTATAATAAAGTTTTTAGTATTGTAAATATGTATGTATATGTAAAAATTATTTGGTTTTTGTCTAGTTGCTCTGTATTCTGTGAAGGGTATATAAGATTCGGCATAGCCGAATATAGCACTCTTACTTGTTAATATATAATATTAATGGAATTTGTATAATTAAACCCTCAGTTAGCCCGGAGTAACAGTAACTTAACCTTACTGTAAAAAGTAAGACCAATCTATTTCTTACAGATTAAGACGTAACATCTTACTGCTAACTGTAATCGTTCTAATTGCTTTACATACAACAAAAATAAGCAGAGGGTTTGCCACGTTACTGTTACTTCTGGCTAACTAAGCCTTAACTCTCTATCGTACCCTGCCTTTAGACATGCAAGTAATTACTTGCAAGCAGTGTATACGTATTATCAACGAAAATTTCAAAGAAAAAGCCGAAAGTCTTGCAAGTAGCTTGATTGTTTACACAGTCAGTTGTAAGTTCATTTTTCAAATGTTCTCGAAGTGAAAACATCTTATTAAAAAAGGCTAGATTTTCGGTTTAAAAACATAACCATGTTGAAAGCATTACCATGTTATAACAAAATAAATTTAATAATTTCTTCTTTATGATGGACCTTGATGAAAAAATTATGTTTATTTTATAAAATATGTGACTACAGTATTGCCGTAGTGGCGATATCATAATGTTACTGCAGTGTTGCCAGTGGATTTTTCAAAAAAATACCTATACATGCTAAAAAAAAATCGGATTTTTCCCTACACGCTGAAAAAATTTCCCCTACAAAAATCCCTACGCATTATTGCCATCAAAATAGAAGAAAAAATATTAGTTATAAAAAATAAATTTTATTCGAATATGTAAATATATTAAAGCTTTGACAAAAAATAAGTACAAAACTAAAAAAATTAAAACATATCTGTGGCTTTTGACAAAACATCTTAAGTTAAGAGATAAGATAGCAAAAAAGTTTTAAAAAAAACTCGGTATAAAAATCATTTTAATAAAAAAATAAAATAAACCAAAATTAAAAAAAAAATTTCGTTTGTAATGCAAAATTTTAAAAACGTAACCAAACATGGCTTTTGATTGAAAGTTTGTATGATTAACAGCATTTTTTTTCAACTTTTTAAATTTGACTTAAGATGTTTTGTCAAAATGCCTCAGATATATATGTACTACTTTCAATTAAATTTATTTAAATCTTTCAACATTGAATGATATCTTAGAAAAAACATATACAACATATTAGGCAAATTTTTGGAAACCACAAAAAGCTCTGTAAATATATTTTCAAGCGATCATAGGGAAAAGAAAATTTTTCAACCGTTTTAGACAAGAAAATATCACTAAAAAGACATTTTTTGCGATGTGACGAAAAATCCATACATTTTGGAGATTATAAAAAATCTGTCCGATTTTCCCTACGCTTCTATTTTAGTATCAAAAATACCTACATGTAGGGATTTTCCCCTACTTCTGGCAACACTGTGTTACTGAGAAAATATTTTTTTTTTCCAAAATGCATGATAAAAATTACCATTAAGATGCGTTGTTGTATAGTTGTGCTCTTTTTTATTTGGTATTTTTTATAAATACATACACAGAAAATCCGCTATAAACATAACTTTTATTTTACTAAGCACTAGTAGATTAATACAAAAGTCATCCACGGCAACACTGTTTCTCCATTTGTCATTTTACTTGCAGCAAGTCTCAAAAATTTACTTGCAAGCAAATTCTCTTGCAAGTTGAGCTGCAAGTACGAAAAATTTTATTGTATTAGTTAAAAAGTGTGAGTGTATTGAGTTTTTCGAACTTACACAGGGGTGTTCTGCAAAACGAAAACGCAAAACGCAGGAATTTGGATGTTTTAGTCTAATTTTTATAATTTTTGTTATAAAATTCTGTTTAATAGAGAAATATTTGTATAATATTTGTCATAAGATTCTTTTATTACAGAAATCTTATTAAAAAACGACTTTTAATATTCTTGCGTTTTACGTTTACGATTTCCAGCACACCCCTGTTAGCTAATCTAGGGCCTTATTATGGCATTCGTGATCGAGTTCTTTCTAGACTCGAAAGCAATTTTATTTCAGTCAATATGGAACGAATCGAATTTATTTTTTCAGTATTGTGAAACTCAAATGAATGCTTTACAATAACAGTAATTCCAATTTGTTCAGTATTGACTGAAATATGTAATTAGTAGAGCAACCAAAAAAAAGCACTAAAAAAACAGTTTAAAGCTCTTAAAAAAAGCGTTTAAAAACATGAAAAAAAGCTGTTAAAATGAAAAAAAAGCAATTTAAACTTGTTTATTTTCCACTTAATTCGTTTAATACGTTGTTATAGTAAATTATAAGTTGATGCAATTAGTTTTCGAAAAGAAAACTATGTCTGTTCGGAGCCAGCAAGTTCTTGTACATAGAAAAAGTTCTTCCTACGTCTACAGATGTTAAGGGAGCATAGCTAAAATTGCGTATTTGCTCTGAAGTATATTTTATACGATTGGACTCATAATTCCGCTTGCCTCCCAAAATATCCCCAATATCTTTTAATACCGAAAATCCTTCATTTTTTAATGAAACTGATTTTAATTTTGTGTTAACTTCGTCTTCTATATCCCCTGGAACACGGGACATTTTTCTTACGGTCCACAACTATGTTCACTTAGAAAACCAATGAAAGATTTTTTGTTTCCAATTTTGTTACAACTTCGTGTAAAACACCAAAATTTGCAGAAATTAACAATGTATGATATACAGAGAAACTCTTAACCCTTTAACCACTAACACCGTCTACAGACGGTCATCACAAAATTCTAGTTTTTATAAATTTTGTTATTTCCCCCACTAAAACAGTCAAAGGCTTTCTTATAAAGCATAAAATTATTTAGCCAGCAGTGTTAATTTGAACATCGTCACTGTGTTAGTTAAAGAGAAATATTAATTTTCAATTAGATGTTGGTGAGAACTGCCAAAAAAAATTCGATGCAATATTAGTGAAAATTTAAATTTTAAAAAAATATATTTTTAGCAACTAAATCCAATTTTATTAATTTCCCGTAGTTCCTAGGTGGAACATAGGGCCTGCTTGTTAGTTTCGGTTTCTTTAATCAGTTGTGTTTAAGATGAGCAGGGGATTAGCCTTCAGCATCCGATCCTGGTACCGGGGTTGCCGATTACGCCCCCAGGCTGGCTTTGTCACTTGCATTTGCCATGACTTTTCCACGTAGCCCTACCTGACTTGGGCTTTGGATGCTACCGTTGATTAAAAATTAATTCTTCCGCTACCATTCCTAAAAGAATACCCATGGATTAGTATTCTTTATTCCAACCGGCCATTAGATCGTTTATGACAAAATTGCCCAGTTGAAACTCCCTCTCTCTTCAGCCCCGACCTAATGTCCCATGCGGGTTGGATACCACATCTTCAATTAGGTTGCTCGAGTTTCCAGGATGCACCACGCGGAGGTGAGAGCAGGAATTGAGTGAAATTGGCCTTCAGTGTCTGCATACCCTGAAGTGGCATTTCCACCCCATTTGCATATATTGATATTGATATTGATATTGATATTTTTTTAATTAGTTTGATTTATGAGCAATAAATCTCGTTTATATTTAGTTGTTGGTGAACACCGTCTGTAGACGGTGTTAGTGGCTAAGGCGAAAATAATTTTATGTAACGTAACGTAAATAATTTTGTGTAACGGCTTAATGCCGAAAACAAAGAAAACTCTGATAGCAACCGAAAAGGAAAAGAACTAACTATGTACGAGTTTCGCTTACAAATTGCTAAGGAACTGTGTGTTTCTACTGGAAATCGAAATATCGGTCGTCCTTCTTCTGGCGAAGAGCCAGCTATAAGCAGCTATGTTGGAAAGAGTGCAATTCACCCTCCTGTGAGCTTGAGATATGATCAAATAAACCATTTTCATGAATGGGTATCAAAAAAGTCATGTAAGCATTCCAAAAAGTCAGATACACATACGTTTTGTACAAAATGCAAGATTTATTTATGTTTTTCAAAAGCAAAAAACTGCATTACAAAATACCATATTGATGCGTAATTAATTTTATGTTAGTTTTAAGTCTTTTTTTTCGGATTAATTTAAATAAAAATAGTTTTAAATAGTACTGCATTTTTAATTGTTTTTCTCTTAACCACTAAGACCGTCTACAGACGGTCTTACGTTTTTCTCACCTACTGCGATTAAAAAGCATTTTTTCAGCAAACGGACTTCAAATTCGTGTTTTTCAACCTAAATGCACCCTAAAATCAAAATTATTGAAAACTATAACTATATTATATAACTATAAAACTATATTAAAAAAGCCAAAAAATAAGACGTTACTATACCAAAAACAGAGAGAAGGGGAACTACCAGACGTTACTTTATACAAAAACTATTTTTAAAAAGAAATAAGACGTTACAAATTATGATGGTAAAAGACGTTACAGACTGAGGAATTTGATCGTAAGAATACAGCTATGGAATTTTCGAGAGAAAAGAACTTAAACAAGCAAATAATAAAACAAGTTGATAAAAAAGCTTAATACTAAAAACATAAACACATAAAAATTATACACAACACTATAAAAAGTACGCTACAGTACCGCTAAGACAGAATTGCATAAAAATCAAGTAAGAAAGTATAGTCTGTCAAGCCCGACCGTATGATACCCAACACCACAGTATTTAAAAACAAGTTTCGAGAGTGTTTGGCTATATGAATAGGGATCTATCTATGTTTTTAATTTCACTAAAATCGGTTAAATCTCCCCTCGTGGTCCTATTTTTTAAAAAATGCATACCTTACGTCTCCATATAAATATGGATATATCTACATGTCGTAAATTGCATTAAAATTGGTTTGATAGTGGGCACAAAGACCCTCTTCCGGATAGCAGCTTGTATGGGGGCTATATTAAATTATGGACCGATTCGCCCTTGTGCCAATTAGAACACACGTACCAAATTTCATTAAATTATCTTTAAAATTGCGACCCGTACTTTGCGCACGAGGTTACATGGACAGCCAGCCAGCCGGACGGACATCGTTAGATCGACTCAGAAAGTGATTCTGAGTTGATCGGTATACTTTAGGACCAATTTTTTAAGGTGTTTCTTACATCAGCACAAATGCATAATACCCTCTCCACTCTTTAGTGTAGGTATAATAACATACAGAGATAATATAGGTTTTTGGGACGATATTGTTCAAGGGAAGCACAAAATATTACCATAACGTTGAACGATTTTTTTAACCAGAGTTGTTACAGCAAAGAAATGGCTGATTTTTTAGTATTTTTAAAAAAAAGTTGCACATAAAAAAAATAATAATAACGATTTTTGCAAAATTTTATTAAATAAGTTAAAAAATGAAAATTGTCTTAAAATGGCAAAATATGTAAAAAAAGCCGATATCGCAAAAATAACTAAAAAAAAGCCGATATCGCAAAAATAATTAAAAAAAGCCGATATTGCCAAAATAAGCACAAAAAAAAGCCCTAACAAATATAGCTCATTTTCTTTGTTTTTTTATGATCGGAATTTGTGTTCAATCAAAATCTTTCTATCTTGTAAAAAAAGCAAATGCTTATTTTTTGGTTGCCCTAGTAATTAGATATTAAATTGCTTTCGAATCGAGAAATTACTCGATCACGACTGCCAGAATCTGGCCCTTGGAAATAACTTGATCATCAGAATATTTGTGTAAAAATACATTGCAGTGAAATGGACATCTTTTCGATTAGTGATACCTATACAACGCTCTGGAACATACAAAGAAACAGCTTAAGGACTTTATCATTGTTTATATTAAGGGTGGTCCAACTAATACGCACGATGTTAACTGTAAATAAGACAAAACGTTTTCAGAGAATTATCTAAATATTTTTTATTATGATAGCAGGATATATGACAATTATGTGTAAAACAAAATATAAGCCAAACGCTCGTCACGGTTTCGGTGGCACACCTCTATCCGATGGTCCATATTTTCAATGAATCTGAGAAATAATTGAGGTTCAATGTCGTTAAAGCCCTTATGACACTACATTTTTTATTCATTAATTGATATAGAATTGATAGAAAGAAACAGTAAATGTTAGAAAGAGCAAACTATAAAAAATGTAAACAAAGTTTTTTAGTTTTTTTTTTCTCTTGATATGGTTTTGTTTCAGGGATGGCGTTGAGAATTTTTGAAATTGTACCAACAACCTTTAAAAATTTTATTTTTTTACCCTAATTGTACTAAAAGATTTTTTTAGTTGAAATAAATTTTATTTATGTTCATAAAAAAACACCACAAAAAGGTATTGTAAATCTTAGTTAAAAAAGTATCAACAAAAAAGTACAATTGAAACAACTTAGCCATCCCTGTTTTGTTTATTTTATTAAATGTTGCCAACTTTTTGTTTATGAGAAACCTAAAAACAAAAAGCGGTAAATCGCTGAATTTGCCCATAAACCGCTGATTCAGCAACACTTTAAATATTTCAAACTAGAAATGTCAATTTTAAGTTAAACAATTTTACATTTTTTTGACATAACTTCATTTTTTATCGATAACTTTAGTAAAATGTTTGACTGTTTGCCATTTATCTTAATACAGCTTAACTCTTTGCACTTGGTAAATTTTTGTATTACATTATATTTGTACTGTTCACCAAAACTTGAACAATGCATTAAAAATGTAGTGTCATAAGGGCTTAATGTGCCGATTTATCATCCTTTAGCTCTTTAATTGTTCTTGGCTTATTGACGTACACTGTTTCTCATGGCCCAATTAGTAGGTCTGCGCGCAACTACAACAATCTGTTGAGAGTCACCCTCGTATATAATGTTGAGAGTCACCCTCGTATATAATAAGTAATAAGTAATCACAAAATAGGCTGACTCAATTATACGAGTCAGCACTTTAGACACTTGCTGACTTTAGTACAGTCAGCATTTTAATTATAAAAACTAAGTATAAATAGCGGGTAAGAATAAGTTTAAGTTGAGTTGTAATTAGCAAGCAAATAAAAATATACCTGCGATCTCCACGGAGGACTCCAGGTTAAGAAAAATATAAAAGATCTTCTAATTTCAACTACAACAATTGGCGCAGCCGGTAGGACAGACAGCGGACAATTTGACCGAGGAATTCCAAATAGATGAGGAAGCGGCAGCTTTTGATTTGATAGCCAAAACACAGAGTATCAAAATTAACGCAAGAAAGGCGGGTAGCAGGGGATATACTGTAGAAACGATAAACAGAAAGTTAGCGGATTTATCGCAATACGAGAGGGAATTCGTACAGCTTAAACTCAAATCGCCCCATATTAAAGCAGATTTCGAGAGCCTTGTAGAGGAATCCCGGAGAACCCTCCAGAGACTGATATCAACCCCCACTTCAAGCAACTCAGTATTAAAAAGGCAAAACATGGCGTCAATCTCAACAATTACAAAACTTGTCAACAACATAGTCCCTACGTTTTTTGGCACCGAGGGACCGGATTTGACTTCGGAAGTTTTCCGTTTTATTCAAGGATGTAAGTTGGCAGAGCGAGAACTGATAACTGACGATAGCAGAGCCATAACTCCAGAAGTCATAGAGTGCCTCAAGTTACGGTTAATGGGTTCTGCTTACGTGCGAATAGCACCCCACTCCTTCGGTACAGTGGATGCTCTCTGTAACGCGATAAAAAAGCAGTACCTTAAGACCAAAACGCTAGACCAGATCAGGGAACTTGTTATCTCATGCAGGCAAGGAGCAAAAGAACCTGCGAGCCGTTTCGGCAGCCGAATAGAAGCATTACTTAATGAAGCGGAAGGCATCGCAATGAATGAATGGAGCGATGTCAACAGTAGACAAATCATATTAAAAGATTTTAAGAGATTGGCGGTAAAAAGCTTCATTAAAGGGCTCCGAGATCAAGCTCTAAGAACAAGGTTTGTAGGCGAGGAAAATGAGGATTTAGAAAAATTAGTGCAGATAGTGGAAAATGCAGAACACCTTTTTGGCGATGGTCAGGTTGGGATAAACACTGTGACCATAGCGACAACGTGTAGTTTCTGCAACCAGGAAGGCCACAATAGGACAAATTGCGAACAGAGATTAAACACTCCATATTGCGTAAAATGTGGCATGTATGGACATGAGATAGGTCCCTCATGTAGGGGTAACGCAGAAGAAAAAGTAGAACAATGCAATTTCTGTCACCGTAGGGGTCACAACCAAGTAGAGTGCTTTAAAAGGTTACGCACGTTGACTTGCAGGATATGTAGAACAAATGGCCACACAGAGAACAAGTTCTGCCAGCAACCACAGCAGCGGTATTCCGACAACCAAGTGCGCGGCCAGAATACACAGTCGAGTACCGATTGGCAAGGGGCTAATAATTTCGGCTCCAGAGGGAGTAATAATATGCCAAGTGAACGGCAGGGTAATCAACAAAGGGGACAACAGGCCGTGGCTTCACCACATAATGAGCCCAATAGGGATAATTTCGTTAATGGAAGAATGAGGGATGAACCAATTAGATGCTTCGGTTGTAATAGAGTGGGACATATAAGGACCAATTGCCCATTGAGAAATCAGGGAAACTCCAGGCGGCCCAGCCAAAACTAAATGGCTGGGATGCCGGAAAAATTCAGTTACCCTTAGAAACCCCTTGTGATGAAACCTCTGGTAGTAGTGTCAAGAACAATAACAAAAGAGTACGCTGGAGGGAAAAAATATGCACATACATTCCGGAGGCCAACGGAAATTTTTTTTACAAATCGGGGTCACAAAATGAGCAAAAACTACGTATGGAGAGCCAAGAAATTATAGGAGGAAATGACGCCTTCATACAGTTCCCATGTGATGAGGCGCTTAATAAAAAATTGTGCTTGCTCATAGATACGGGAGCGGATACCACGTTAGTAAAAGCAGAAGCTTTAGCACCACACATTCAAATAAATGCGAACGAGCAAAAAAGTCTGTCGGGAGCTTTTGGGGGAAGAATTACATCCGTGGGCACAATAACCGCACGGCATGCAAGTATAAGCAATTTATCACTACAAATGCATGTAGTTCCTGAGGGAAGTCGACTTCCGGCAGATGGCTTGCTAGGCAGAGATATGATGTGGAACAGAACTGTTACTGATACCATCAGTAAAAACATAAAATTTTTTGATAACCAGCAAGAAATAGCCTCCCTGCCTCTCACATCGGAGCAAAAACAACCGCACCTATACATACCAGGTAACATGTTTATTAAAGGACGCTCCCACGTGATCTTGCCAGCAACAGTAGCATCGGTCAAAGGGGATATCATTGTGAATAAATCAGAAATATTCCCAGGAGTTTTCGTGGGGGAAACCCTTACATCAGTGAAAGCTGGGAAGGCATTTGTCCCTATCCTCAACACTAACGACTTTGCTGTACGACTAGGTAAAAAAGTAAACCTGAATTTTGAAAGCTACAAAAATTTCAGTGCAGAAGCCACCGCAGCAATAAATGCGATTAGTTCGGTGGAAAAATCCAGAAGAGAAAAATTACTTTTAGAAACAATACAGCTTAGCGAGGATTTGAATCCAGAGGAAAAGGCCTCGATAGCGGGCATCCTGAAAACATACGATGACATCTTCCAACTACCCGGAGATGGCCTAACCCATACGGATGTCCTAATGCATCAGATACCCACACCGCCCGGTCAACCTTCCATAAATACAAGGCAGTTCAGACTACCCGAAGTCCATCGGAACGAAATCAATAGACAAGTAAGCCAAATGCTAAATGATGGAATCATATCACCCAGCAACTCCCCTTGGAACTCCCCGATCCTGTTAGTTCCCAAAAAAGCGGGACGAAATGGCGAGAAAAGATGGCGTCTAGTGGTAGATTTCAGAAAGCTAAATGATGCCACAATTAAACAGGTGTTTCCTATACCAAGGATTGATGAAATCCTAGACCAGCTGGGATGCAGTCGATACTTCACTACTCTTGATCTAGCGAGTGGATACCACCAAGTTTTAATGGACCCTGAGGATAAACAAAAAACAGCATTCAGCACCAATTTAGGACATTTTGAATTCAACCGCATGCCCTTCGGATTGACAGGTGCACCAGCCACTTTTCAGAGAATAATGAACTCAATATTAACCGGGCTGCAGGGAATCGACTGTTTTGTCTATTTAGACGATATAGTTATCTATGGCAGAAATTTAACGGACCACAATTCACGTTTGATGAAAGTCCTGGACGTCTTGCGCAAATACAACCTCAAATTGCACCCCGAGAAATGTAATTTTCTGCAAAGGGAAATAATTTATCTAGGCCACCAGTGCTCAGAAAGAGGAGTGTTGCCAGACCCGAATAAGACTAGTGCAGTGAGGGATATACCACCCCCTAAAAATATCAAGGAGCTGCAAGCGTTTTTGGGGTTAATGAATTATTACAGAAAGTTCATACCAAACTCGGCACAAATCTCTTTACCACTGAATCGAATGCTGAGAAGGGACGCTAAATTGGAATGGACACAAGAGTGTCAGGAAGCAATGGACAAGTTAAAGGAAGCTGTTACCAATCCTCCTCTACTACAATACCCCGACTTTAACCAACCTTTCATCTTAACAACAGATGCTAGTAATGGCGCCCTGGGAGCAATTCTCTCCCAAGGAGAACCTGGAAGTGACCTACCAATCTATTTCGCTAGCAGAGTGTTAAGCGACACGGAGAAACGATACTCCACCATCGAGAGGGAGTTGCTAGCCATTGTATGGGCAACCAAAACATTTAGATCATATCTTTTCGGCAGACATTTCATAGTATTTACTGACCATAAACCATTGAAGGGAATAGCCAATCTAAGGGATCAGGAAGGTCGATTGGGACGCCTAAGGCTAAAACTATTGGAATATGATTTCGAGATACGTTACAAACCTGGCAAGACAAATCAGAACGCGGACGCTCTCAGCCGCCTGCCAACTGAGGAGGTGAACATAGGGGCAATAACTAGGTCGGAAGCCAAGAGGATGGAAAACCAGAATAGGCAACCAAGAGGGGTGCGGGATGAATCGGAGACTGATAGAAACAATAAGCAAGAGGATAATACGACGTACTTAACGGACGAAAAGGATATACATAATGTGATTAAAACATTTCACGACACGCCGGTGGGAGGACACCAAGGCGCACTTAAAACATATTTCCGCATAAGATCGCAATATAAATGGGCCGGTATGCAGGGCCAAATTAAGAAGTATGTTGCCTCCTGCAAGCTTTGTCAACAAAATAAAAGTTCGAGAATAGATAGGATGCCAATGACCCTGACCACAACCCCTAATTTGCCTTTTGAGAGAATTTTCATGGATATTGTGGGACCTTTACCCGAATCTTCAAGCGGCAACAAATATATAGTAACTTTCTTAGACGACTTTTCTAAATACCTTGCCTGCGCAGCTATCCCCGACATGGAGGCGAAAACAGTGGCAAGAGAGTTCTTCAGGGAAATAATTGCACGATTCTTCATCCCCAAGATCCTGGTGACGGATAACGGAAGTAATTTTACTTCGAAACTATTCAAAGAAGTTTGTAAAATGCTTGGAGTGAAAAACATTTATACAACACCGTATCATCCCCAATCCAATGGATCTTTGGAAAGGACGCATAGACCCCTGGCAGAATATTTAAGGAGTTTTGTGAAGCTTGACGGAACTAACTGGGATGAATGGCTGCATCATGCTATGCATGTGCACAATAATACCCGACATTCGTCCACTAAGCAAACACCGAATAGGGTCCTGTACGGATTCGAATTTGAAATACCTGTGAGGCTCAAAAAACAGCCAGCACCTCTCTATAACATAGACGATTACAGCAAGATCCTTAGGTATCAGATCCAACGAAGCTATGAAGTCGTGAGACAAAACCAGGTTCGAGCAAAGGAAAAATCAAAACAATATTATGATAAGGGCACGAGAACTAGACATTTTAGGACAGGACAAATGGTTTGGCTAAAGAATCAGGCGCGAAAAAATAAATTCTCACCTATATGGTTAGGTCCCTACGAGGTTACGGGAGTACCAACACCGGTCAATGTAAGAATAAGACACAAGAACTCGGAGAAGGTTTATCACAACAATTTGATAAAGCTAGCGAAATAAGTATTGACAAAAGTGGTAGAGTGCAAGGGGATAGATTTTGATACGTTCAATAAAAAGGGGTAGTTTCCGTTTTTTTTTCTCCCTTCTTTCCGAATGGTATATTTAGTTTTAGTACAGAGTATGAGTTACTCCATTTTCGTTTCCAGTTACTTTGGCTCGAAACCAAAGGTACAGGACAAAGATGGAATACAAGCAGGATACTCAAACAGTGATAAGGTTCCTATGCAGCACAACCATGGGTAGTTTGCCTACAACAGGGGAAATTAGTGCGAAAGTTTGTTACGATTTCAGCTGACGGCAACCGCTATGGGGGGTGTGAAGGAAAAGTTTAGGGTAAACATAAAAGAGGATCAAAAGGAAAGTATCAAGTATATAATAAAATAAGGTGGCAGCACCAATAATAGCAAGCTGAATAACAATAGGCGGTATAATATAAGGGAAGTATCAGTCAAACCATTCTCCCATCCCAGTTATTTTGGCTCGAAACCAAAGATACGAGATGAAGAGAGAATGTAAGGGCGATACTCGAGAAAAATAACAGAAAATGCGGGTAAAAAAAAAAAAAAAAAAAAAAAAAAAAAAAAAAAAAAAAAAGGTGATAAACCAAGGGAAAAACAAAAGGGGGGAATATGACCAAACGGATCATTAAGAAATAAAGACATTAACCAGAAAAAATGTTAGAAATAAAGACAGGACCAGGACGGTCACGAAATAAAAAAAAAAAAAAAAAAAGCACAGTTTAAGCAAGATACTCGGAAGTAAAACTAAAATACATAAACAGGGGGAAAGGACCAGAAGGGTCATATAACGAAGATGAAACGAAAGGTAGAAATCTAAATAAACTCTCCATTTTAAACGCACTCTTCACTAAAGCATTTAACAGGAGCTTCTTGGCTCTTATGTAGTAAAATTACAGACTTACCCACAAATTTCGCGTCAACCAATCCAACATTGGCATTGACAGAAACTCCCTTCCGCAAACGGTGTGTCTACCTGAAATAAAAACCGGACTTTAGTATAGGTTACTCTATAGTTCATAATAAATTAAAATATAACTCGTAGTTCATATGAGGATGGTCCTGCAGTAAAAAGGGCAACAGTCCCAGATGGCTGGAAAAAGAAAAGGAATTAGTATAAATTCAATAGGAAAATTCAATTGAAACAAAACGTACCGTCTAGGATCCATTCGGCCTGGTGTGGGTCGAAGGGTCCATCCTCTAGTCCTAACGGGGCACCATCCGGGCTCACGATCATCTTTGGAATCTCCTGTTGAAAGTAACAAAATTAATATCAGAAGAACAAGGGGAACTACATAGTTATTCGGCACTCAAAGGACGCCCGACTTACCCCGACATAACGACAGATTGTGGTTTGGTAGTCTTTCTAACTAAAATCCCTGCTTCAGTCTCTATCCGTAGGACTGATGGTACTGCTCGGTAGCCCCGGAATTCGTGCGGAATTGTTCATTGAGAAGCTGGAGTCGCACAGCGGGTTTACGGAAATTTATATGGGCACCACCCAACTTGTGAAAAAGTATGATTACATCATCCACGTGATTAATTTAGAAAACATAGGTGCTGTGATAAAACAATTCCATCATAATTTGGACATCATTGGGGAACTACCACACTGCGACATGGCCAGATCCCAGCTACATGAAATGGAGGACTCCCTCCACACACTGTTGCCGCGACGGAAAACCAGAGGGCTAGTAAACGCAGGAGGATCCCTCTTGAAGTTTGTTTTCGGAACAATGGACGAAGAGGATAGACAGAATATCGAAGAACAGCAAAGAGTGATGACAGAAAACAACCACCAGTTGATCGAAGGTTTTAATCAACAGATAGTTATTAACGACAATTTCAACAAGTCTCTGCAAAAACTGAAGGACGTCATATTGACCGACAGGCAGGAAATTGTAAGAAAGATTAACCAAGTTGAGGACATGAACCAAAACCTCACCAGGGAAAATCTCGCAGTCCTACAACTTTTCAAGATCAACATACTTAAGAGGAAAATTGAAAATCTACAACAAACAGTGGCATCCGCTAGACTGGGAGTTTTTTCACCTACTCTCTTAACCCAGGAGGAAATAGAAACGTTTAACATAGATGTCGAAAAATTAAAGGACATCAAAATCGGCATAGTGACAAGCCAAAGCAGAACTATAAATTTAATCATCAAGGTACCGCTAGAAAAGATTTCACTTAAAAAAACCGTCATCATTCCTGTACCCAATGAGGAAAAACTACAGATAGACGAAGGAATGGGATGCGTAATAAAAATAGGAGAACGAACACTCGCCTACGAGGAGGGCAGTGCGGTTTTTGAGTTGAAAGAGTCGCGAAGCTGCGTGTTTAGGCAACCGTGCAGGATGGTGAAAAAGATAAAACCCGACATTATCCGGATAGACGACAGCAAGGTAATAGTCATCAACGCCAACCTGACTAACCTCAAAAGCACATGCGACAGCCGTGGGCTCAGGTTGCAGGGCCATTACTACATTCATTTCAACAATTGTACGATCAAACTAGGTGACCTAACGTTTACCAACAGGTGGACAAAGTTCGAGCAAAGTTTCGCAATTCCACCTAGGGAGACTAGTTTCAATACAGAAAGACCGCTATTATTTGAGGACATAGTTCTAGCACAGGAGAAGAATATTAGGGAGATAAACGAACTACACACCCACAAAGTAGTGACACTAACAATAGGTATTACAACTTTCGCTATGCTAATGGGCATGGCGGTAACACTGGTTATATTATTCAGACGACAGAGACAGGTGAGTGTTAGGATAACCGAGAACAGAATAACGAAGGGTACAGCTAGGAATTCTCAGATCAGGCGGGATTTGGCCAATCAAGAATTTCTCAAACAACCCTCCTGTTCTATTCAAAACCAGCAACAGTACGTTTCTCAAGAATTACTTAAACAACCCTCCTGTTCTATTCAAAACCAGCTGAAGTTTTTTTTTTTATTATATATAGTGAGGCCAAGTCAAATCACAATTAAATCGAAAGTAGGCGGTGCATAACAAAGTCTCTAAAGATGGATAACACTTTTTGCAAATACAAACACAAGAAAAGGGCCCTAGAGCTGAAACATGTGGATTACAATACTATAAAAAACAACGGCTGGCTTAGCGACCAACACATCGACATCTTTCTAAAATGGGTGCTCGACACAAACCTCCCACCCCTGCAGGCAGAACAGGTACACATTTTTAATGCACAATTTTACATGGCACTAAAACTGTGGAGTCTTGACCCCTCCAACGAGAGGAATATCGGCAGGATTCAAAGAGCAACGCACAAAGCCGATTTAAAGAAAAAGACTCTCGTGTTCTTCCCGGTAATTGAGCAAAACCACTGGACCTTGGGCCTAGTGTCCGACAAAAGGGTTATATTCTTCGACTCCCTCAGACCCCACAATCTAGAGACACCGGCGCGTTATATCTCCAATTTGTACCAGTTCATAGGGCACCCTCTTAAGGAGGTTCCGTTAGTCTATGCGAAATGCCCTCAACAGAACAACACAGTGGACTGCGGTATTCATACCATACGGCACGCAGACTACTGTATGAAAAGGTTTAGCAAGGGCTTGGCTATACAGTTTCCACCAAACGAGGTAGACATGTCCCAATGCGGCATCACACGGAACCTCTTGACTAAGGTTTTAGAACGTTGGTCAAAACGAACAAATAACCAGAGTCCCACAGAAAAAGAGATGGACACAGCCAAAGAAATTTTGAGGAACATGGAGGCAAATTGGAAGAGGGGACGAGGAATGAAGAAAGACCTAGAAATAGGTCAAAAAACCTACAGATTAACGGTAGGTCGCTCGGGAAAATCCTGTATAAGACTGTTGTAAAAATTGTACATACCTTGTCTGCATGGGTACCTAATTCTTGTGAGTTATAACAGAAAAGAAGAACACTACACTTTATTTTATTTTTTTTTGATATTTTTTTTTGTTTAACCGTGGCTAACATTTAACTTTGGGTAGTCTTCAGTAACTCACTCACTCACTCACTTACACACAGTACAATTCACAATTTCGGTTTAATTTTAATTCAAATTGTTTACAAAATTTATAAGCATGTAAATCGCAATAGGTACCTTTACGTTTCCTAAATGAGAAGATAGATTTTCATTCAACTTTAAAACAATGTTACTTTTCTTTTTTTTTCACATGGATATCTTTTAACACATAAAAAAACAACAGAAGTTCTATTAAAATATTTTTTTTATCGTTAAAACAAAATATTGGCATCGATCATAAAATCTTTTCTTTATCTCTCCCTTAACCAACACCGGATAAGTGCCAGTCTGTATTTTTTAAAATTAAGGTTTTTTTTTTCATTCGCTTGTGTTTTTTTTTTATTTTAACTTTTTGTAATCCACGTGCGCGCCTCAACGTTAATCGGTTAAATACTGAAATAATACATATTTACAACGCCCAGTGCAATATACATTTAAGAATGTGCATACCTAAGCACTATAGCACAGACGTTGAATGTTTTATATTTCTTTCATTTAATTTTCTGTGTAGATCCCAGCAAGCATTCTGTATGGAACTATTATAAGACAACTTTTGGCTGGACAAAATAAATATAATCATAACCATAAATACTTGTTTCAACTCAGTGATACAATTATTCACTGGGAGGAACAGATGTACCAATGACAATAATTATTGTCACCCTGGGCATAAAATATTTGCAAAGAGTCAAAACTCTTTATACATATTTACAACGCCCAGCGCAATTCAACAATGCAATACACATTTTAGAATGTGCATACCTAAGAACTTTAACACACACGTTAGTGCTTAAATTTTTTTTTATTCCATTTTTGTGTAGATCCCAGTAAGCATTCCATTTAAAATCATGATCATACGCATTTCTCTTTGGTTAAGCAAACATTTGAGTAATCAGGGAACCATTAAATAAGAATGGCTGGACGAAAGAAATATAAAACATAAATACTTGTTGCAACTCAGTGATAAAATTATTCACTGGGGGGAACAAATGTATCAATGACAAGAATTATTGTCACTCTAAGCATAAAATATTTGCAAAGAGTCAAGACTCTTTATACATATTTACAATGCCCAGTACAATACATTAGTGCAATAAACACTTTAGAATGTGCAAACCTAAACACTTTAGCACAGACGTTGAATGTTTTATATTTCTTTTGTTTCTTTTTGCATAGATCCCAGCAAGCATTTTGTTTACAACCGCGATCATTTGCCTTTTGCTTAATTAAATAAATATTTGAGTCAAAAAATATAAATATAAAAAAAAAAAAAGTAATTGATTTTTTATATATTTTTTTAATATGTTTTTTTTTAATATTTTTACTTTAAAGCCAGACCAACATAACATTTTTGGCCTCTAATTAAAAAGAAAAAAATAAAAGAGGAACATATAAAAACATTTTTATATTTAGTTATGTAATAAATTAATCATTGAATGATTTCATTGAAATAAGTTAAGTAAAAATCATAATGTTAAAGATTTAATTTTGAAAATATGGATTTTATTATTGTATCTATTGTAATTCTTTTATTTGATAATTTTTACCATAGCTATTAAGAAATATACATCTTTTCCCTAACTGATTTGTTGATATTTAAAAATTGTAGCTTAACCTTTTTAGTTTTCTAAATTTATTATTATTATTACTATTATATTATGACATGAAGAAGTTATTAAGATAACTGAGAAATGAATGAAGTCTTAAAAAAAAAAAAAAAAAAAAAAAAAAAAAAAAAAAAAAGGTAATTGATTTTTTATATTTTTTTTTAAGAAGAACATAAAAAATATTTTTATAGTTATAAATTAATCATTGAATGATTTCATTGAAATGAGTTAATTAAAAATCATAATATTAATGATTTAATTTCTAAAATATGGATTTTATTATTGTATCTACTGTAATTCTTTTATTTGATAATTTTTACCATAGCTATTAAGAAATATACATCTTTCCCTAACTGATTTGTTGATATCAAAAAATTGTAGCTTAACTTTTTAGTTTTTTAAATTTATTATTATTATTACTATTATATTTTGACATGAAGAAGTTATTAAGTACCCTGCCTTTATTCGCTCAACAATCGATGGGATAACCGCGCATGATGTCTCCACACATGCCAAATGAAAATGGTGATTCTCGTTCGGATGTCTTGGATTGTGTTAATTCTGATGTATATGATATGAAGGATAGTATAGCTTTGCAAAACGATAACTCTGATTGAATACATGTCCAAAGAACTTTAAGATCACAGGACGGAAAAATGTGATGATAAAAAGGTAAAAATCTGAATTATATAAAAGTTCTTGTTTCAGTTCAATAACCAGCAACAAGATGGTCAAGCTCAGAGCAGCTAATACAATTGTATCGGGGTGGCAAAGAATACTAATAATAATTTGGCCATTACTCTGAACCCCATATAGACTTTAATTTCGTATAAAACAAGGAAAAGAAATCCCAGTCTATCTGTTAAAAAAAAAAAAAAAGTCTAGATGTCAACCTAACAGGATCTTACAACCAAAATGAAGAAACGTAATGTGCACGACAGGAACCAGTTACTGGATGACTAGAGGTCAACCTAACAGGATCTTACAACCAAAATGAAGTAATGTGCACGACATGAACCAATTACTGGATGGCAGTGGCAAAATTGCCTTGGCTCCTTTAAAGAATATTTTACTACACCACTGTTTGCCAAATGTAGACCAGAAGGTTCTGAATGCGTGGCTTATCCAAAATCACCGGAACACAAATCCACAGAATCCGACACGAGAAACCATATCTCAGAATCACCACTACTTGAAAATAGCTCAGATGGATCGCAGCCACAACAACATATTGAGAAATTTATTCACAACGTCAATAAACATCAAAGCGCATCAACACCAGACGAAGGACCGCACTTTTTCATAAAGGGGGGAGGGATGTTGAGAGTCACCCTCGTATATAATGTTGAGAGTCACCCTCGTATATAATAAGTAATAAGTAATCACAAAATAGGCTGACTCAATTATACGAGTCAGCACTTTAGACACTTGCTGACTTTAGTACAGTCAGCATTTTAATTATAAAAACTAAGTATAAATAGCGGGTAAGAATAAGTTTAAGTTGAGTTGTAATTAGCAAGCAAATAAAAATATACCTGCGATCTCCACGGAGGACTCCAGGTTAAGAAAAATATAAAAGATCTTCTAATTTCAACTACAACAAATCCAACAATAGAAAAAACAACACGCATTTTGTTTGTGTAAAAAATGATAAAGATGTCAAGAACAAAGGCAATTGTTTGTGTAAAAAATGGTGGAAATGTCAAAAACAATTGCTACAAAAACAATTGCACGTAAGAAACACAACTCTGCATAAAATCAGCAGGCGTTTCAAGCAGACCTACTAATTGGACCATGCTGTTTCTTTTAAATGATCCCAAAGAAAGAAGTCCTACGCTCATCATCGCCTCGACATTACTTTTTTTAGTTTATATGGCTTCTTAAAATATGTGGCAGAAATATGTGTTACGGTCGTAGGCAGGAAAAGCCTAAAATAAAGTCGGAGCAAGCGGGAAAAAGTTCCCCCTAGAAAACTAACCCTTTGAAAAATTTTTTTTTAAGTTTGCCCATACTTTTGTTTAACAAATACAACTTTTAACGTCGGCGAAATTTAAAGACCCTAAAATTTATTAATTTATTGGCTGTGTGGCAAGTGGCACGATCCTGTTGCAACCACTTATCGTCCAGGTCCATATCCTCAATTTCTGACCACAAGAAGTCCGTTAAAATCTCGCGATAGCGAACACCATTCACGGTTACTGGCCGACCTCATTTTCAAAGAAGTACGGCCCGATGAGTCCGCCAACCCTTAAACGCATTGGCCGAGCATGCTCAGGTGTTTTCACATTTCCTACAGACCCGGGGTACGTTCGTAAATGCATCACTGCGCTGCATCAGAAAAGCAAACTTTTTTTAATGGCGTTAAAAGAACAATTATAATTTTTTTTATTGTGTGACTATTATTTTTGTGGAGTATTTCACAATTTTTTGGTCCAAATTGACTTCACTGATAAATATATAACCATTTGAAATCACTGATGGAGCGCAGTGATGCATTTACGAACGCACCCCCGGTTTGCTAAAATTTGCGCTCAATTCTCCCGATTGTGGACACATTTGGCCGACTATTCTGACCAAAAAAATCACGGAGTACACGCAATGCATTTCAATTTGAATGCCCGTTTTTGAAAAAGGCTTCAACAATCTTAACGCGCTGCTCAATTGTATTGTGTCCCTCTCCATGGTTGAATTTGTCAAACACTGAAACAAAGAAATGTCAAATTAAGTTGGGAAAAAAAATTTTGACGTTAAGGTGTGACTCACAATTAACATAATCCATTATGGTTGGACCACCCTTTACATTACCGTTTTTTTTAATTATACTAAGTCTATCCATCGCATCTTAAGATCTTTACATTTCGTATTTTAATTAATCCTTTTCATCCCAGTTTTAAACGGAATGATGAACTAAGTATGTATACTAGAGCGTACCACCTTGCAAGGAAAAAACAAAGTACGCCACTAATATAAATAAAGTATTTTTGCAAGAAAATTACGAAAAAAAATTTTTGCCGAACGTAGGTGTGCGTTTTTACAGTTTTGGTTTGGTTACAGCCCGATCTTAAAGTGTGATATATCAACGTTTTTGTCTCTAGATGACCAATGTTTTGCCCTTTGGTGCCAGTGACCTCAAGTATCTCATTCTAGTATTTATCCACCAGATCTCTGTTCGTACCACAGAATACCACAGAACTGTAAAAAGTGACGTGTGAAAATGGCCTAAATCAGTTGCGAGCAGTGTGGCCATATCCAAAAATATTTTACAGCTAAATCGGCTTTAAAATAATGCTAAAAAATGCTAACAAAAATCTTAAACTGCCAAAAAAATAATGCTAAAATTTAAATTGTATTATTTTTTGTTATTTTAGTTAATAAACCTTTATATGGGCATTTCCTAGGGTCACGAACGTACGTTCGTACGCTTTTGCTGTACAAATAATATAGAAAACAAAACTTTTCCTAGTTATAAACATAAACATGTGGTCACGAACGTACGCAAAATAGAAGTCTACTTTGGCTGACAGTAGTGAAATGTAAAAATCTGCGTAATGGAACGGAATATTCAAAAGTGATTAGTTTATTTTAAAAGTGTGTTAATGTAGGTCTCTGTCCAGTACCGATTTACACAATAAAATATCTCGATTGGCTTTTGTTTAATTGGCTTATGTACCGGTCGCAAACGTACTATTTTTCCATAAGTTTTTTTTTTTTGTTATCACCATGCATTTTCTTATAAATATCTTAAAATTTCCGTAACAAAAAACTTAATACTCAAATAACAATTGATTGTAATGAAGAGATTATGAAGAAAGAGTGCAAGCATAACATATTTTTTGCATGCAAAATAGTTGTATAAAAATGGTAGCTTAAAAAGAAAATATAAAATTTTCGAGTTTTCAGCGCAATTTCCTCAAGTAAAACAGCTGAGATATGCTATGAAACCTTTACAACATAGACTTTTTTATAATAATAAACAATAAAAGACGATGATTATCACCATTTTAAATGTTCATCCTGGTTTACCTTTCTGAGGAAATACCCATATATGATTTATTTTACATAATTCTTCCTTATAAACTTACATCATATTAATAGAACAAACTGAGATCGTACATTTTTTTAAAACTATGGCAAAATTTTAAACCACACTTAATATAAAGTAGCGAATTCAAATTCTTTAACGTCAGTCTATTTCGAATTTTCATTTTCAAGAGATTTATACAACTAAAACCTATTTTAACTTCCGCGTTGCTAAATGGCAAAACCCAGAACTTTATTGCAAAAGAAGCTAATTCACTAAATGGATTTTCATTTATTGCTTTTTTATATCCATATACATTTATCCAGAAATTAACTGTTGAGTTCTTATTTAACAATTCATATGAATTTATTTTCTGCCACTGATGTTCCAAAGTTGTAATTTCTTCTACAATGAAATCTATTATTTCTTCTTTCAAATGTTCGCTTAAGTTGCATTTATTAGCTTTTAAACTGTTTTCTACACAATAAAAGTTGGATATTTGTTAAATTATTAAAACTTTTTGGCAATCGTTGTCTAAGTTGACATATTAATTGAGCTATAAAATCTCGGCATGTAATTCGTATTTGTTTTTCTATTTCGAAAGTTATGGTTTCACTTTTCGTTTTCAAAAATTTTTCAAAATCGTTATTGGAGAAAATCAGCTTAACATGAATTTAATGGATCAAACTGATCAAATTTTAAAACAATTTGATATGAAAGATCTTTTAAAAGATTGTACAATTTCTATAGCAAAAGAGTAGGGTTTTGTATGTGCATTCAACAAAAAAGTGTGGTAGATTTTCAAAAAAATATTACTTGAATATTCGTAAATTAAATAATGCTAAAAAATGCTAAATATTTAGCTGAAAAATGCTATAAAAAATGCTAACTGCTAAATGAAAAATTTGCAGCAAAATCAGACAAAAAAATGCTAAATCTAGCTGCAAAAATGCCAAAATGGCCACGCTGGTTGCGAGGGCAGCTTTCGAAGAAAAAGACAGAAAGCTTTTTTAGGTAGTGAAGTGGCAATGTGTAAAAACAGGCAGCAACAATCCACACAAATGGCATGATCAAAACAAAAATAACAAAACACAGACCACGTTAAAAAAAATGCATTAGTTCAACAAACGTTGTGTTTTGTGCAAAAAAAAAATGTATTTATTAATATTTTTTGTTTTATAATGTTATTTATTTACTAAAATATTATTTACTTGTGTTGTGGTAAACTTAAAAGTTAATTACAAAAGCTTTGCAAATAAATCTCAACTAAATAAATTTGTGTTCACTGTATTGCGGCATAAAAGGTGATGCAAAGAGAAATGTAAAAAGGGCAGCTTTCTTAAAAAGAGACAAAAAAGAACGCAAAATCTTCCGTCTCGTGACAGTTCTGTAGTATTCTGTGGTTCGTACCACCCTAATGTCAGAAAATTAAAGCTCGCAAGAAACTATTAACTTTTTGCTAAGGAAGTTATTCGATAAATCCAGCAGAAACATTTTTAAATTAAATTAGAAAATTAGGGCTCGCAAAAAATCATTATAGTTTTGCTAAGGAAGTATTGCTATATTTGCTGCAGATCAGTCGGCAGACAGGCGGTGCAAGCCATGTATAATTAAAATCTGTCTAAAACTTTTGATTTTATTCACAAAAGATGAAAAATTTTAATTAAACTTAAGAACTACTTTAATAATAAACTTAAGAATTTCATAAAACACTTTATTTGTACGGGAGCCCCCTAAATAAAGGACAAGTATGTTTTGAGAAAATGTTAAGGACACAAAAATAATTGAAGTCGGTCATAGATTTTATCCCCCTACGGGCGACTCGTAAAGCCTAGATTACACTATTATACTTTGTATTAATACATGTCAAAAACTCAAGTAATATGACAAAGTGGGATAGTGTGAATGCAATGTGTCACGAAAATGACAAGTATTATGAAAGAGTTTGACATACCATACGACTTCATCGTTTTTTGAAAAATTTCTAAACAATAATACTTTTCATTGGATCAGGGTTGCATTTTATTTCATGTGTGAGTGTTTATACTTTGTGTGATGATGTGAACACAAACTGTCATGTTAAATTAGATTTTTTGACAGTCGCAACAAAACTCATTAGATTTCTATCTCACAAAGTATTATGGAATACGTAAGACTTGTTAGATAGTGTAATCTAGCATTAAGCAGTTATGGGACTTTTTTCTCAACATATTTCTTTGGCAAAAAAAAAATTTATCGAAACCAAAAAATACTTTTACTAAAGGGTGTACGGGGAAACTTTTTTTGAGGTACGGTCTAATGTATACCCTCATCAGTGTTGCCAATTTAGCATTTTTCATGCTAGATGTAGCATTTTTTAAAGTCATTTGGCATGAAAAAAACTGTAGCATGTAGCATTTTTTCTAACATTATTTAAAAACTTCCTAGAATTTTTTAGTTCTTGTGATAATCTTAATATTTTCCATTTTTATTATGTTAAATACAAATATAAAATAAAAAAAACGGAAGATTCTAACATTAAATTAGATCTAAAAAAATGCAACCACGTAATGCTCTTTAATTTTTCACTGAAATAAAAATCAAAAAAGGAGAAAATTTAAAAAAAAGATTGCTGCAAGCACCTAAATTTAAAATAATGGGTGAAAGAAACAGATGACTTAGAAAAAACCTTTTGCAATTACTGCAAATGCGATATTCTCCAAAAATAGTGGCCTAGAACAACACGCAGAAAAAATAAAGCACAAAAGTGTTACGGGCATAACTAAAAACAACTCTATCCCTTTCTAAAGAATTTGTTACAAAGTTCAGCAGAGACCACATTAAGTTTATGTGCTGTGCGATTGCACCTGTCGAGTATCTGACAAACCTTTGTAAAGAGAAATTTGACAGATCGTCCTTGAACTTGAAGGACAATAAACAGCATATGATGAAAAATTTCTTGGCCCTTACTTTAATGATGATCTGTCTATATTTTTCATAAAAATTTTTTTAGCACTTATTCTAGCATTTATTTAGCTATTTTTAGCATTTTTTTAACAAATTCTAGCATTTTTTCCTCAATAAGTTTTGGCAACACTGACCCTTAATTACCACTAGTGGTGGACAGGGTTGTCAGATGTGGCGATTTCTCGCCAAACGTGGCGATTTTCAAACTCGTTTGGCGACCTAATTTTTGATTTGGCGACATGGCGACTTTTTGGCGATTTAAAAAGATAGTCGGCGATTTTGTTGGCTATTTTTGATGAGCTTTGGATTTGTTTTAAAATTCGTTATATTCAATAGAAAGAAAAAATATAACATACTTTTATTTTAGTGTTTTTACGAAATGAAATTTGGAGCGTTCATATGTATGGTCAGTATTTGAAAGTATGTATGTTCAAATGGCTGATAAAGATAATAAAAATCTTCGAGAAAATTTTTTTTCGTTTTTAAAAGTCCTCTTGAAACAATCAATAAATATAATTCCTTAAAACATAAATATATTTAAAGTCTATGAATATTTTTCCATTATACATATGTATGTGGCAATTTATTATAATAGATAAAAAACGTTGTCGTGAAAGATTTTTATGAATCCTAACGTACCTTTTGATGTTTACGAAACACACTCGAAAAATTTAGCGTTTTGTAATTGTAAAGAGGGTTTTAATGATGATATTTCATCTAATTTATAAAGGTTTAGCCAAAAATTTTACAGCTACATGGATACGACATGGATATTCTAGTATTTACAACAAGTATTGCCTGTGTTGAAATTATGAGCTCAGCAAAAACTCGCCTTCGAAGTAGAATGCATTACGAACTTCTAGATGCGTTATTACGAGGTTTAAATTATGGGGGTGTGCTGGAAATCGCAAACGCAAAACGCAAGAATTTGGAGGCTGTTTTTAATACACTTTTAATCTAATTTTAATAATTTTTGTTATAAAATTCTGTTTAATAGAAAAATGTTTGTATAATATTTGTCATAAAATTCTTTTATTACGACTTTTAAAATTCTTGCGATTTGCGTTTGCCAGCACACCCCTGCATATGAATGTGAATAGTACATGGTGCACTTCTTTTGTACCTTCATTGAATAAATGTTATTCTCTCACAATGTATTCCAAAAAAGAAGACAAATAGGGAGTCCTGCCAGTGGAGCGTTTTAGATAACTGCAACATATATACAAATGTATATCCAATATTTGTTTAATACTAACTGCAAAAATTGTTTATTTGTTGCTTTAAGTAGACTACTATAAACTATTTTATAGTAAAGATTGTACCTCTTTTGTGTTCACTAACTAGTTTTACGGTGTTCTAAATAAACATTAAACAAAAAATATATTATGGCGTCTTTTTTTGAATTTTTGGCGTATTTTAGCGATACTGAAAAAAATAATTTTTTAGAATTTATAAAAAATATTTTTAATAATTCTAAATATATATTTTTTATTGTCACAAACTGAAAAACAAATGCTTTGGCGATTTTTGACATTGAATTTGGCGAAAAAGATCAAAATCGATCTGACAACCCTGGTGGTGGAAGGTATAAAAATTGTAAAACACTCCAACTTTTTTAATTAATGAAAATCTGCATATGAAATTAAAATTGAAATTATTTAAGCATCTCAAATTTCCATTGAAACTTTTGCAAATTTCCGCTTTTAGCACGTGACTTTTGTAAAATTCATTAAAATTTCACATAAGCAAAATATTAAAAATTCTAATTACAAGACCATGCGTCCGTCGTATTTAACAGAGAAACGCTTCATTAGTTAATAAAAAAGGCCCTTGAAAACATTTTTCTCAGAAAGCACTTAAGCAGGCATTGGTTTATGTGTTTATGTTTAAACGAAATGCTAATATTTTAAATTAAACCATATGCGAGGGCAAAATGATAAGTTAATAAAGAAATGATATCAGAAGAAATGTTAAGATTTTTATTAACTTTTAAGTTGACTTTTTTATTCCTTACTAAATTAATAGCAAAAAATAAATAAAGCTTATTTTCTAAATTATCTTAAAAAAAATATTGATCGGTTTACTTACATTCATATGTATGTATGCGTTAGTGATGTTACGAATATCAATTTTTAATATTCGAGAATACGAATATCTGCGCCAATATTCGCCGATTTAGGCTGTTTTACACTATCACACAAGTCTTACGTATTTTGTCGAAATAAGTAACATTATATGTATGTGCAAAAAATTATGAAAAAAGATAAAAAAAATTAAAATTTTTCGACATTTAAGCAATTTTGAGACACATGTGCAGTTGTTCGGGTCAGTTTGATTTATACCTTGTTCCTCCTAGTCTACATCTACAATTGCGCCGACGTCAGGAAAAGAAGATTCCAATTAGTTTTCATTATATGTATAATCGTGAGAAAAATTGCATGTTCTTCGGAAAAATCAAGTTTTACCCAAAATATTCATGAGACCATAAAATCCGGACAGCAGCTAACGTAGCAAACCCAAATGACGTTTTAATATTTTCGATAAGTGCTTAGAGAAATTTCACACTAGAAGAAGTTTGTATTGTATGTGTTGCACTATGTTAGTACACAGAAAAAAATGACAACAGTTATTAAATAATAAATGAAAATTTTTAAAGTTTTTCAAATATATTCAACAATTTTCTTAATCAACATGTTTGTAAATTGTTATATTAACAATTTGTTTCAGTTTAAAAATTAATACATACATACATTAAAATTTATTTTCTGTCAAAAAAAAAAAAAATATAAATAAAATCAAAAATTTTTAAATATTTTGGGCTTAAACAACTAGAAGGCCAAAAGGTAGGCAGATTATTGAAAAACTGAATCAATCTTTGGGGTAAGTAAAGTTGTGGTTTGAATAATTAGGAGATTTTAACGGGTCTTTCGTTTATTTTAGTTTTCAAATACAAGTCGATTGTTGTGTCAAGATTCCCTTTAATGCAGATGTTATTGTGCATCTAGTTCTAAGTGTGAATAAGTATGCTAAAATAATTGTTTATGGTGTTTGTGATGTATTACATATTTCAATAAAAAAGAACCAAATTATTAATTTAAATGCATTTCATTCTTTCAAAAGGCAATAAGCTAGTTCTTAACAATATATTTTATTAATATGACAAACTCGTAATTAAAATTTGTATATAATTGTTAACAATTATTTTATTCAATATTACAATTTCGTTGTTAAAAGTATATGTAGAATATCAACAATTTGTATTAACAAAAGTATTTTTTATATTTACAAATTCGGTTGTTGGTGCCTTTTCCATTAAAAAATAATTCAACTGACGAATTTGGTATTCAATATGACAATTGATTTCTCGTAATTTTTTTCTGTGTAGAAGAAAAGATGTAACCATTCACCATGTTCCTTTAAATGTCTCATGAATTCGGGTTTTTTAACATGTTTTTATTTGAACACGAGCTCAAAAACCGTTAGCTTGTCTTACATTAAAAACAAAATTTCAAAATTTGTTTTGTTTTTAAGTGAAACGGTCGTGCTGCGTTTTTTAAAAACTGGCAGTTAATATTTTTTGTCACATTATATGTATTTTTGAAAAAAACTTTTTTTTTGTTTTGGAGCGCATTCGCGAAATATTTGCTTGAATTTAGATAAAAAAAAAAGCCCAAAATAGCATTTGGAATGCGAATATTCGTTACATAACTAATATGACTATTTCTCCTTTACAAATCGCTAACAAACATTTCAATTTTGTGTGCAGTTTTCATTTGAGCAACATCTATTTACCTGGAAAATGTTTTGTTAATAGAGAAAGAAATTCCTGTGCAAACGGAAGTTCTGCTTCACATAACAGCAGTGCTAATGAGGAAAACCCTTTCATCCAAATCAATTAGTGACAAATTAACAGCAAACATACAATTGTTAAGATGGAGTGCAATTGCAGATTATGAATTGCCACAAGTGGCAGCAAATATGTAGTTCGTTGATGTGGTTGGTGAAGCGAACGTATGAAATAAAGTGAGTGGGTAATTTTACGTCGAATAAATTCAAGACGTTTTCCATTTTTTTTCAATGATGTACAAGTTAGCAAGGAAGTTAACATGATAGGCATTAAAATTTTAATAAAACATATTATTTCTAATTTAAAACTACTTTAAAATGGTTTTATTGAATATGGCAAAACTTTAAAAAAAATCTGCTAAATCGTAAAATGAAGAAAATATGATAAAAGTCTGCTTAGATTTGTACCTAAAATGTTTAATATGTATTTTAAAATTGCTTAAAAAATGTTTATATTAATTACAAAAAAAAGTCGAAAAAAATAACATTTCATTTAATATTTCAAATATTTACAAAAAAAAATATAATAAAAATTTGTTAAACTTTTATAAAAAATATGCTAATTTTTGATATAATTCATTAAAACCAAGGCGAATTCATACAAAGTGGTCTTATTTTGAAAACGTTTTACAACACTGTAAAGTATATTAACGTTGTGTCAAAAATTCAAGTAAATATTTTATTTTGTTTTCAATTTTAAATTGTGTGTTTTGAAATGTAATAGCTTAAAAAAGTTTTAAATTTCATAATTTTAAGCGAAAATTATAGAATTTATAAAAGATTCCCCAGAACCACTAGAACGGTATACCATTTTGACACAAGGTTAGTTATCAGTTGTTGCTTACGTAGCAAGATAAGTTCACCTGGTGTAAATTCGCCTTGATTAAAACTTTTATTTTTTAAAATAAATATGCTAAGAAATTCAACTTTTTCTATGAAGTAAAAATATGCTAAGAAATCTGCTTTTGCACAAGGAAATATGCTAAATAGCAGTTAGCATATTTTTTTTTTAAAAATATGCAATTCCTTAACGCAATTTGCTAAATCTACCAGAAAATATGCTTAAATAGTAGCACTGATCGCCATTAAAATGATTTAAAAATCGCCATGTTTGACGAGAAATCGCCACATTTAATATCTCTCAGACTGACAGTTATGTGCTGTTTTCACAATACAAGTGATTGAACGTGCAGTAAAATTTATATGAAAAACTGAGTAATAAACTGAGTGCTTTTCATATAAATTTTCCTACACGTTCAATCACTTGTGTTGTGAAAACAGCACATTAAAAAGCGGAAAACAAATTAATTTTTCCTTTTTTTTTGTTTTTTATAACTGTAAAGTACAAATTTCGTTTTTTGTAAAGGCCGTATTCAAAAAAATTTCTATTAATAAAGTGAATTTTGTTTAAAAAATTGACGGGTTTTACTTTAAATAAATTTTAACGGTTTTTTGCAATTAACAATAGGCATTTAATATTTGGTAATATTTTTTCACATTTGGTAACTTTTTGCATACACACAGAAAAAAATCAATATAAAATCCTCGAAAACGAGGTTATTTTTACATTTTTTGGTAGTGATTTTGCTTCATAGTTACTTCATGATAATTTAACATGATTTTACAAAAACTTGCCTACAAAATTATTTTCTTTTAAAATAACTTTAATAAGAGATATTCAAATTAAACATACCTCTTTAAATGTAATAAAGAAATTTGCAATTTATTCTAATAAGAATGTATATTTAACAGGGTAGGAAAAATTCTACTCGCGAGCACAATTCGAGTCAATTCGCTCGTTTTAAAATTTGTGCTCGCGAGTTTTATTTTTAAGCTCGCGAGCACAAATTTTTTTCGACTCGTAAGATTTTTCTGCTCGACTCGTAAGCATAAAACGACTCGTCTTAAAATTTGTGCCTACGAGTTTTATTTTTCAACTCGTAAGTACAAATTTAATTCGAGCAGAAAACGAGCACAAACGAGTTGAAATCGAGCAACTCGTATAAAAAAATTATTGTTTGCTTGTGCGAAGTTATTTGTTAAGAAAAGAAGGGAAGGCAAGACGTGTGGAAAAGGGTTATAAAAATAATGTTCATACACAAACATATACAGGCATGTGATGCTGGTCATAAACATGTAGATATGTATTTATGTATGTACTCTTGTTAAAAATTTGAATGTTGCGTAATAAAATGAATGCGTTCTTCAGTGACTTACATAGAACTGATTGGCAACATATATTTTTCATAAACACTGCGTTAAATAGTGAATAAAATCAACATTTGTCAACCAATTTTCATGATTTATGCTTTATTTTTTTTGCTGTAAACTGTGCTTTCTGATAAATAATAAAAAAATGCAACATTTTTGTTCTTATTATTTTTTTTTTCTGAATTTTCGAAACCAAAAAGTACTACTAATTTTGCGTAGAAAAATATATGGCCACTAATTTCTAAATAACTCCGAAATAGTTGCAAATATAAAAAAATTTTATTCGTATGACATAAAGAAAATTTTATTCCTAATCGTTCTCAAGTTATGATAAAATGTATAAGTAGAACCGCCTCATTTCGGGCGAAATATTAGTCAAGCTCAAAAAAATTTGAGCCCGATAAAAAAATTAAAACGGATTTGGAAAAGTTCGTTTGGCCATGTGAATTGGTTTTTAAGATTGTGTTGTTATTTAGCTAATATTTAAAATTTTATTGTCTGTATATTTTCAGTTAAGGGCTCGAAAATATTTAGTTTTTTGCAAGCAAGTGTAACAAATGAATTTAGAGTTTTTTTTTTGAATAGCCACCACATAATTGACTTGTGGCAGCTAAATTATTGCTTTTATTTCAATTAAAATAAAAACAAATTTTGTTTTGTTATGAATGTAAGTTAAACGAGTTAGTTTTGCGCTCGTTATCAAAAAACTGTCAGTTAAAGAAAAATTTATGCACTAAATAAAATATGTATTTTTACTAATGCCCCGGTAGGCTAACTGGTAGTGAGCTAGTCTATCAGCGCCGGGGATGCGGGTTCGATTCCCGCCAGAGACTCTGGTTTCGTTCCTGCAGACAAGCGTAGAGCTTCGCGGGATTAGCTTAGGGAATTTAAAAAAAATTGATTTTTTTTAAAAAAATGTTTGCCTTTTTTGTGTGATTTAGGCTTTAAAAAATACGGATTTAGTTTATATTTTTTTCCAGCCCTGGCAACACTGATAGCAACAAACATTAATTTTTTCAATACAATGGTAATAAATATGATTTTCCAAATTTAAAACTTAAAACTGCTTCTCCATAGTATTTTTATATTTTCAAAACGTATTACATGATTGCATTCTTTCAAATTAATCCTTTCTATTTGCTATTTCTACTTCATTACTTATGATTGTCACATGTAATATTAGCCGTATCAATGTAAACCTATTTACTATTGATCCATGTGCTAATGTTGTTGTGTGTCTTCGATGAAACATTGATACATACGCACATTTGTTCACATTTACAAACAAATAAACAAGAAAAACATAATTTTAGCTTAAAAAATTTACACACAGAAATAAAACTCGCGAAAAATTCTTTTCGGCTCGAATCGCGAGTTGAGTTTTATTTTTAACTCGTAAAGTTTGAATTCTTTTCGCGAGTTTTATTTTTCGACTCTCAAAATGGAAAATAAAACTCGCTCGAATTGAATTCGCTCGCGAGTGAGTTTAATTCGAGCACTCTCCGTACTCTGATATTTAATAAAAATTTTAAGTTCAAATTTATATCAAAGTAACTTTGGGGAATACAAAATGTTTCAATTAACAAGATTTTGTTTGTCGTGCTTAATTCCCAATTTTCATCCTTGATAAAAACACTGAAATTTATTGTTGATGGGATAAGCTACTCCTATGCGTATTTCACTGGTAGAGCTGCAAAACAATCGATAGTATCAATAGTTTTATTTTTGGCGGACTATCGATAGTTTTTGTCACTATCGATACTATGGGAAAATTTTAAAATATGGAATAAAAACTAAATTTTACTTGCGAGTGTGTCATTAGGAATGTTTAGGGACAAAAACTTTAAAAAATAACCACAGATAAGTGATGATTAAATTGGATGAGGAGTAAATTTTCAAAAATCACCTTTGAAACTTTAAAAAATAGACTTTTTCGTTGTTGCCACAGAATTGTGTACTAATTTACATATTAAAATAATGTTATTTGTTCCTACCTTATATAAACTAAATAATTTTAAAAATTGTTACCTATAACGTGTTCGGATATACCTTTTTTCTTATTAATTGAGCAATAACTAAATTGCAATTTTATATGGAAAATTGAGCTCAATAATGTCATTTATTGCGTTAAACTCAATTTAGGTGCATATCTGAACAATGCGTGCAAAAAATCGTTCGGTTAGTTCCCGAGATATTTGGGTGCATCCAAAATGGTCAGTAAAAAGCGTTGCTGATTTATCCCATGGAACACAGGCTTTTGCACGGTATAAACAGTATATATTCTGAAAGTAAATGGTTTTCCGCACAAAATGCAAAAGCCTGTGTTCCATGGGATAAATCAGCAACACTTTTTACTGACCATTTTGGATGAACCCATATATCTCGGGAACTAACCGAACGATTTTTTGCACGCATCGCTCATTTTGTCCGGAAAACGATTTACTTTCAGAATATATACAGTTTATACCGTGCAAAAGCCTGTGTTCCATGGGATAAAACAGCAACGCTTTTTACTGACCATTTTGACCGTACGATTTTTTGTACGCATCGCTTATTTTGTTCCTAAATGTGTATTTTTTAATTTGTGTTAACTATTTTTTGTATTTTTATTAAAAATATTAGTTATTTTTACTTCCCCTTTTTAAATCCCTAAATTCGACGCTCTTGTTTTTACTTTTTGAAATCCCTCTAAATTCCTAAATTCGACGCTAACTTTTTGTTCTTATTCTGCAAAAGACGCTAATTTGGGTATTTTGTTTTCCCGGTTTTTAAATTCCCAAATTCGACGCTATATTGGCTCACGTCCATTTGTTTGGCAATTTTACTATCAATTTAACAGCTGATTACATGTTAGTCTTTATAAACAGTTTTTTTTTATGACATTTGGAAAGTAAATTTCAAGGCGAATTCATGTAAACGGTGGTGTCGATACTACAACAAGTAACAACACCAAAAACACAACAATGTATTTTTTTGTTGCTTTCGTTGATCGATATGTCAAAAACACAAGCAACTTTTGACATTTCTCTCTCTAATTAAGAAAAAAAGTAGCACAGCTGTGCTTTCAACGCCACCTGAAAAATGAATTCGCCTTGGTAAATTGCTTACAAATTGCTACGTCAAAACTTTCAATTTTTGTAAATTTTGAGAAGCAGTATATGTAAAAGACTATCAAGAACAACTTGATCGTGTGGCCGCAGGGTTAAGTTTCAATTAGAATAACTTAGCAAGGTGGCCTCAATATGTCAACAATTCAACAACAACAGGCAAAGCAATAACACTCAGCTGTTTTTTGAGTCATCTTGCAAATAAATAAACTTTTTTTTGATATTTTTTTGTATTTAGTAGTGCTACCATACTTTTATCTTAATTATATAAGACTTCAAATAAAACTCAAAAAATCAGTCTGAATTTCAATACGATTTAAGTTTATATGAAAATTAACTTAATATAGAACTAAATACTATCCTGAAAATTGGGCTTAAGCACTTAAATGCAACTTAATTCACCAAGCTGTTACATTTATGCCCAATTTTCAGGATAGTATTTAAATCTATATTAAGTTAATTTTCATATAAACTTAAATCGTATTTAAATACAGATTGATTTTTGAGTTTTATTTGAAAAGTCTTATTTAATTAAGATAAAAGTATGGCAGCACTACTCAATACAATAAAATATCATAAAGCAGCTGAATGTTATTGCTTTGCTTGTGAAGAAGAGAATTTTGTATTTAAAATGGTTTTAAACATAAATGTGTTTTAATATCAATCCTAAAAATTGGCCATTAAATTCAACTTAAGTTTCCATTGTAATAACTTAGCAAGTTGGCATCAATTTCACAACAACACAACAACAACACGCAAAGCAATAACACAGCTGTTTTATGAGACCACCTTGTAAAGCCCTTATGACACTACATTTTTTATTCATTAATTGATATAGAATTGATAGAAAGAAACAGTAAATGTAAGAAAGAGCAAACTATATGTATGTTATGTTTTTGTTTCAGGGATGGCGTTGAGAATTTTTAATATTGTACCAACAACCTTTAAAAATTATAGTTTTTTACCCTAATTGTACTAAAAGATTTTTTTTAGTTGAAATTAATTTTAATTATGTTCATAAAAAACACCACAAAAGGTATTATAAATCTTAGTTAAAAAAGTATCAACAAAAAAGAACAATTGAAACAACTTAGCCATCCCTGTTTTGTTTATTTTATTAAATGCTGCCAACTTTTTGTTTATGAGAAACCTAAAAACAAAAAGCGGTAAATCGCTGAATTTGCCCATAAACCGCTGATTCAGCAACACTTTTCATATTTCAAGCTTGAAATGTCAAATTTAAGTTAAACAATTTTACATTTTTTTTGACATAACTTCATTTTTTATCGATAACTTTTTAAAAATTGTTGACAGTTTGCCATTTATCTTAATACAGCTGAACTCTTTGCACTTGGTAAATTTTTCTATTACATTATATTTGTACTGTTCACCAAAACTTGAACAATGCATTAAAAATGTAGTGTCATATGGGCCTAAATAAATACACTTTTTTAATATCTTTTTTTGTATTTAGTAGTGCTACCCTAGTTTTATCTTAATTAAATAGAACTTTTGAAATAGAACTCAAAAAATCAATCTGTATTTAAATACGATTTAAGTTTATATGAAAATTAACTTAATATAGATTTAAATACTACCCTGAAAATTGGGCATTAAGCTTCGTTCACAATTAAAAAAAACATTTTCACTTAATGTTCATAATAGAGCAACAATTTCTTTTGCAACCACAAACAATTTGCATTAAGAACCCGTTTGCAAATTTTAGCCACAAAAATATTATGCATTTATTATTATTTTTTACAATATTTTGTTGAAATTATCGTTCAAAACTAAATAAAATTATTTTAAACGTCAAAAACACTGACTTTAGTTACATTTAAAAAAAAAAATTGGTTACATTTTTGTTCTAAAAATGAAAGGAAAATAAATAAAAAAAAATAGAAGAAAAAACGAAATTGTTTCTCTGATTGTGAACGAAGCTTTAAAGTTTTCTGCTATATTGAACGATTATTAAAAAGAGAAAAACTATTTAAATTTTTTCTCAGAAAATAGACGATATTTTCACAAATCTTTCTGGCAGCCCAAAAAATAACTAAATGCCACAGTGCTGCCACCTTGTAGTAATTATATTGTACGTGGCAAACTGTCAAATCATCTGTAAAAAAAACTTCATACGAATGAATATTCAAAGAGAAATATCAAAAACTGTATGCAAAACTAGGCTGCTCTGACGTGGAAGTGTAATTTTTATACATTTAAGTGAAAAAAATTAATTTTTTCACAAATATCGCAAGATTTATAAAAAGGATTTTTTAAACAATCCTTTTGAAAAAGTGGTTAAAAGAAAATAAAGTGTGAATGAATAAGCAGCCAACATTTTGTAAAAAAGAAAATTTTCGGATCTGCAAGTTGTGTGTTTACGTGTTACTAGAAAATAATCTTGTAAAAAGTGCAAAAACCGAATTTTCCAGTTCTGCTTAGGAAAATTCAAAGGTTGCGAGCACAAATATTTGTGTGGAAATTTCAAGAAAAATAAACGAATATTCGTAAAAGTTTGTGAAACTGAAAACGAATCAACAAATTAATTTAAAATGATGAATCCCAATGCGTACGGTCCACCGCCGACGATCCAACCTATGCAACAACAGCCACCACAAATGATGCCTCCTATGGGTGGTCAACAACATGTTCCCCCAGGATGGCCTACCCAACAACCGGGCATGCCAGGTCCATTACCACCCACTTCAATGCCTGGTAGTATACCTGCTGCTTCACAGCAGACTGCACCTCAAACACAATCTAATATGAATGGAAATTATCAGCAGCAGGTTTGTGATATTTACATTTGTGAAATCTTGGCAGTCATGAAGACTTTTCTAATTGGAGTTTTTAACTCTTTTTTTTTCGTTATGCACTAATTTTTTGTTTTCTGTTTTTAATTTCTTTGGTTTTTCTTATTTGATTACATTTTTTAAATCTACTTCCGTTCAATTAAGAGAAAAATAAAATTCCTTCTCTTTTTCTCTTACATAGATCTTGTGAAATGATTGCATGATTTTTGTTTGAAAAAGAATAACAAAATTGTAAAAAAAAACAGTGTTGTACAAATAAATAGTTCAGGTTTTGTGAAAAAGTATTGTAAATAGTGTAAATATTGTACGAAATACGAATTTGGATGAGACAATTTGTAAATGAATAATAGTTTTATAAAAGATCATGGCTTAAATGCAGTTTACGAGGCACACGAAAAAAAATATGCCATCCGATTCAAAATTAAAAAAAAAAACAAAAAATTTAAGGGTACTGAAGGGTGGTCCCTGCCTTTAGCTTTAGTTACAAAAAAATGAAAAATTTAAAAAAATTAAATATTTACAATCGTGAGCCAATTTCTTTTGATTTGTGTTTTTTTTTAATTCCCGAGGTGGTCCAATTTTTTTTCGCCAAGATCATAATATGTAGTTGAACTAATAAAAATATAATCTAAAAACCTGCCGGTTCAAGGCGAGTTCATGTGTCTTATTTACGTTTTGATTGATTTCACATTTTCCCTTTTCAAACATTCTATACTCTATATAAAAAACATTCGAATTTGAGTCTCATTTTTAAAAATCACTAATATCAACATTCAGGTATGTGATGGAAATCGATTTTAAAAACAAAACGATTTGAAACCGAAAATATCGTTTTCAGTATCTTTTAAAACGGATTTTAAATACATAGGTATTCCTTTTATTTTCAGGCTTTAATCTTTTAAATTTTATATTATATACGTTAACTGAAGTGTATTCTGAACGAAAATTTAGAACTATAATTCAGAAATAGATTTTAAAATCCCTTGAAATTCATCACACCTTTTAAAAACGTTCGTTTTGAAATCAATCGATTTTTATCACATACCTGATTATTTCAAAGCTATTTGGTAAATAATAAACTTTGTGTCTAGACATAATTCCCAACCCCATTTTGTCGTGATAAGGCCGTATTTAGCTATATATATATTTCATTTAAGGGAGATTGGCTACTGTCCAATACTAATTATAGGAAAATATTAAAAAATTTCGGTCTTTTCTTTCTTTTTCCAAAAATTTAAGTTGCTATTACAAAACACATATCTACGTATAAAAATTCGAATTATCTATATATATTTAAAATTGTAACCCACTGCAATATTGAAAAAAAGTACCAAAAAGGGAAAATACGGGAAATTAAATTTCTGTCCTTAGCTTTTTTGTTCCACAGCTTGTACTTTTTTTAATTTTTGCTAATATTGGACCGAAAAAAAAAAATTCAAAATGCAATGTCCTGAGTATATTAGGCTCTATGAGGAAACTTTTTGGTACTTTTTTGATCTTTAACTAGTACTTTTTGAAATTCCGTTAGTATTGGACCTAGAAACATGAAATTTCACATTCAATGTCCTGAGTGAATGAGCATTTCTAAGAGGGATCTTTTTGGTACTTTTGGGTCCTTTAACGAGTACTTCTTTAATTTCCGTTAATATTGGACCTAAAACAATGAAATTAAACATTCAAGATCCTGAGTGACTGAGAATCTTTGAGAGTTTTTGTTACTTGTTTTTTGGCTGGTACATTTTAAATTTCCGTTAGTATTGGGCTTAGAAACATAAAATTATGCAGGTGCAGAAAAATGTTGGAACTTTTTTTTTTAATAGGTACCTAGAAACATAAACTTTGGCATATAAACAATTCCATAAAAAAAGGGAGACGCTAACGCAGTAGCGGGATAAATTCTAGTGTATATTATTTTTTAATCGAAATATATACTTATATGTATATGAACTCCGCAGTTTAATTTTTGAACATTTAGACCTTCAATTTGGAATTTCTTTCCACATACTTAAATCGTAAATGTAATACTAGAGGTAAATAAAACAAATTCAAAGAGTTAAAATCAAATAACTGAAAAAAATATTCAAGACTAAATTTTTCCCGTTGCATTACTGATCTCGTAAATTTTGAAAAGATTAGAAAAAGTCCACTACAGAGGTACTATCAGTTTTATTGAAGAATGTAATTTAAATGTTTTTCTTTATGTGCATATATATGTATGTGATAAGCAAAAATGTTTATGAAACTCAAAATATGATTTTTTATGAATTTAATTGTATTGATATCAAAATCTTTCTTAAGTTGTCGCAATCAATGGGAACTATGACAATAAACCCAATGAAACAGCCATTATCAACCCAACAACAGCAGCAACCCTTAGGAGGAGCAGCACCTCCTTCATTTAGCAATGCTAATATTGGGATGCCACAACAGCAAATACTCGGTGCTGGCCAACCTTTAACAAATGGTCCACCCTCTGGACAACAACCTGGCACAGCACCAACTCCATCAAATATCAACAATAATTTTAATCCATATCCCAATGGTACATCAAGCCGGCCACCTACTGCTGGTACACCAGGACTACCACCTCCTCCAGCATCCTCTATGGCTGGTCCAAACCAACAGCCGCAGCCACATACATCTGTTGCTGGTGGTAATTTACCTCCTACGCAAAATATTCCTGGAGCCACCAATCAAATGACTGTAAATAGTGCCAGTTTACCGGGTATGCCTCATATGCCACCAGCTCCTCAAAAAACAGCTGTATGTTTTTATTTTAAACACATTTTTTGATTTCTTTACTAAACTAATAATTTTGTAGCAAACAACTCCCTTAATGCCACCTATGCCTGGACATCAATCCCAACAGCAGCCAAATCAAGGTTTTCCTGGGTCTCAGCCTCCTTCAGCTCAGTTCCCCCCACAAACACAACAGATGCCTGGCAGACCAGGTCAAGCTATGATGCCACCAGCAATGGGTACTCAACAACCTGCTGCACCAATGCAACAACCTGGTATGCCTTCTATGCCCGGACAGCAGCAACCTGGAATACCTCCAATGCCGGGTCAACAACAACGCGGAACGCCCCTAATGCCGGGGCAACAACAGCAACAAAGCATGCCCCCAATGCCCGGATACCAACAGCCAGGTATGCCTGCCATGCCAGGACAACAGCAGGCAGGTATACCTCCTATGTCAGGACAGCAACAGCAAGGTATGCAGCCCATGCAACAACCTGGCATGCCTCCTATACCTGGCTACCCACCACAACCCGGTCAGCAACAACCTATGCCAGGTTATCCACCCCAACCCGGACAACCTCCGATGCAAGGTGGTTATCCACCCCAAATGATGCGTCCTCAACCAGGACAACCTATGACAGGAAGACCAGGATACAATGTATGTAACTCCTTAAATTTCTTATATGTACTATAATTAATTAAGATTCAATTATAGTTAAACTCTAGTGCAGTTCTAATTATGATCCAATTCGATTATTATTGAGTCTTAATCCAATTCTATTGTAACTGGGTTTAAATTTGAATTAGTTCAATTCTAGGTGGGATTAAGTTCAATTCTAGGTTGGATTACGTTCAATTCTAGTTTAAATCATAGTTTGTATTTAAATAAAGTCTGAAAATTTTGTTCATCACATAACACAAATAAGCAGGGACCATAACAATTTTAAAATCATAAAAATCAAAACATAACTGTTGTTTTCTGTTTTTAATTGTTTGTTATTTTTTATTATCAAAGTAATTTTTGGGAATACAAAATTTTCAATTAACAAGATTTCGTTTGTCGTGCTTAATTCCCAATTTTTATTCTTGATAGAAACACTGAAATTTATTGTTGATGGGATAAGCTATTCCTATGCGCATTTCACTGGTTGCTTAGACCAAATCATCAGAAAACATTATCCCAAAAAATTCAGAAAAAGCTATTAGCAAATAATACTGCAGAGTGAATGAGAATTGCAAACACTCAAAAAGTCATATTTGCAAAGATATCAAAGCTTAAGCAAAATACCTACAACAGTGATTTTTATCTTTTCTTACATTCTCCACTACATTTGGTTGGAATTCATTAATTTTAGTTGTAAAAAGGTTAAGAAAAACAAAAACAACTTGTTTTATTGTTTTCGCAAGAAAATCAAAAGAATTTTATATCACAAATATGTAAATTTCAAAGTTAGTACGGCCCCTGCTTATTTAAGTTATATGATCAAAAAAATTGAAGGTTTTGTTTAAGATTGTTGTTCGCAATACATTTTGATGCTTATGCAATAATAGTGCATTACTCATGTTTAAATAAAATTAACTATTTATTAATTGACATACACTTTTGATAAGAAAGAAATGTATTGCGAAAATAGTGCATTAAAAGTCTCAGTTAGTGGTAATGCAATAAATTTGTATGTCCATTGATTTTATTTAATGTATAAAAATTGTTAATGCATTAGCATATTTAATGCATTTGCCTCAGCACTGCTCATCACTTTGATTCAGTAAACTAAGCGCAATTTCTTGCAGCAACCTTCTGGTGGCATGTACCAACAGCCCCAATATGAACAACAACAAAAACGCTTAGATCCCGATCAAATGCCCAATCCCATACAAGTTATGATCGAGAATCAACGTAATGCTGGTGGTGCATTTGTTACAAATCAAGCGGGGCTTTTGCCACCCTTGGTCACCACAAAATATGTAGTACAAGATCAAGGCAATTCATCCCCAAGATTTTTAAGGTAATTTTTTGTATTATTATATTATTTTTATATTTTAATATAAATTTTTGTATTTTATTTAGATCTTCTTTGTATTGTGTACCAGCTACGGCGGATATACTGAAAACTACAGCTCTTCCTTTCTCTTTGATTATATCCCCTTATGCTCGCATTGCCGAGGGTGAATATGAGCCACCAATTGTTGATTTTGGAACTTTGGGGCCCGTACGTTGCAATCGTTGCAAGGGGTATATGTCGCCCAATATGCTTTTTATAGATGCCGGCAGACGTTTCCAATGTTTGATGTGTAAAGTGTCCACAGAAGGTAAACTAAAATCTGAATTCGAATAAAAAATATAAATAGAATTTTGAAATTGTTTTTTTTATAAAGTATGTATTATATTATTTCAAATCATGGTATAAAAAGTATACATATCTATTATTCCACGGTTGATTTCTAACATTTTTATAAATGGCTTTTTTAAACAAATTGAAATATATAAGACTTTTTGCTAAAAGCCCTATATTTTACATCTGCTTTAAACAACCTTTGGTTAACAATGAAGTTCCAGATATGTATATTTCCTTTGGTTTTAGCAGTGTGACACAAAGAATGCTAACAAAGGTCGTAGCTTTTCAAAAAATTCATTGCATTTGGCTGGTGTCTAATATTTGATTGCAAATTTTTCTGTGCAAGCAATTTACTCCGTTGTTAACATAAGGGATTATATTTGACTCCAAAAGCGCAGTTAAAAATTATATACATTTTTATTTACAGTACCCACTGAATATTTCCAACATTTGGATCATACTGGTCAGAGAGTAGATAAATATGAACGCCCTGAATTGGTTTTGGGTACCTATGAATTTTTGGCTACCCAGGACTATTGTCGCGTAAGTTTATTTTATTATTTTATATTAAATACAAGAAATTATTAATATCTTACTTTTTTTCGCAAACTATAGAATAATATTACACCTGAAATACCAGCATTTATTTTTGTTATTGATGTTTCTTACAATACCATTAAATCGGGTTTGGTACACTTGTTGTGTTCTCAAATAAAGCACATTTTGAAAAACTTGCCTGTGGATCAAGGGCAAGATAAATCGAAAATGCGTGTTGGTTTCATAACCTACAACAGCTCTGTTCACTTCTACAACATTAAAAGCAGTTTGGCTCAACCACAAATGATGGTTGTAGGGGATGTTCAAGTTAGTTTTTTTAATGCTTCGTAAGTTTTACTTTAATAAAATTATTTTTTCCTTTTCCCAGGACATGTTCATGCCTTTACTTGACGGCTTCCTCTGTCAACCGGATGAGTCGGAAGTCGTAATTGATGCCCTAATGGAACAAATACCAAAAATGTTTGTTGACACCAAGGAAACTGAAACAATACTCTATCCAGCTATTCAAGCTGGTCTTGAAGCTCTTAAGGCTTCCAACTGTTCTGGTAAACTTTTAGTTTTTAACTCATCTTTACCCATTGCTGAGGCTCCTGGTAAATTGAAAAATCGCGATGACCGCAAATTGTTGGGTACAGAAAAAGAGAAAACCATTTTGGTGCCTCAATGCCAGTCGTACAATACTTTAGGCCAAGAATGTGTGCAAAATGGTTGTTCTGTCGATTTGTTCTTATTTAACAATTCTTATATCGATATTGCCACCATCGGACAAGTCGCTAGACTGACGGGAGGAGAAGTTTATAAGTACACTTACTTTCAGGTATGATTCGTTTATTCTAACTTTAAAAAAATATCAACTAATGATTTTGTTTCTTAATTTTGAAGGCTGACATTGATGGCAAACGTTTGATTGCTGATATTATTAAGAACGTTTCTCGTCCCATTGCTTTTGATGCTGTTATGCGTGTGCGTACTTCGGCTGGTGTTAGAGCCACGGATTTCTATGGCCACTTCTTTATGACCAATACAACTGATGTTGAATTGGCCAGTGTTGGTAAGCTATTTTATTTCATTCACAATAATATATAAAAGCCTCCTAGGCCAATTAGCATATATTACAAAGATATATTCCTGAATACAAGTATAATTTAATTTTAATACATAGTTATAAACATACTTTCACTTATAACTAATAAAAAAAACTCATTCAATGGCTCCCCAACCAAAAAAAAAAAAAAAAACAAAAAAGTTATAAAAAAGGTCATATGGAAAATTTTTTTCTTTATTATAATTTAAAATTAGTTCTTTTCATATAAATTTTTCATATTATTCGAATGTGTATTCTATGTCAAATACAATCCTCAAAAGCTTTTATACTTTAATAGCCTCATTCCTTCAATATTTCACATAGAATACACATTCGAATAATATGAAAAATTTATATAATAAATGTAACTCACCATGAGGAATAAATTCCCAGATTCTATTAGTTCTTTTCTTTATTATACCTAAAAATTATTACTTTCAAGTTTAATTCAAGCTCAGTTCTAACTTAGCTTGAATTTATTTTTAGTAAAATTATAAATTAGCCAACTCTAGATAACTTCTCGTTTAGTACTTGTGATTTTCTAGTTTAGTCAATAACAGTTTCACTGCCTATTTTTAATATATTGAAAACAACAAAAAAAATACGGAATTTGTTTTGTTAGTCAGTGCTAGTTTAGTTCTAGTTGTGCTCTAATTCGAATTAATTTTTAGTTCCGCTTAGTTTAAGTTTAACTCTGGTTAAGCTATTGCTAAGCCCTTATTGTATTATGCCTCAAAATTATTTCTCACTTGTTAAATTTGAATTCAGTTATAACAAGTTCCAACCTTATTTCTCATTTATATTCAAATTTAGGTAATATAATTCAGTTAGCTTCTAGTTTAGTACTAGTAGAATGTTAGTGTTATTAAAGTCAGTTCCTATTTTTTAGCTCAAATTTCGTTCTACTAGAGTATAAGTTCAGTTATATTTCGATTGCTTCATTTTAGTTTAAGATAACTTCTAGTTTGGTTCGTCGGTTTAACTCTCGTTCATTTCTTAAAAGACTTCGCGTTTCCCAAAAAGTATCAGTTGACCGATCAGTACATATTTTTACTTCTTTTCTACTTGTAGATTGCGACAAATCGATTGCTATTGAAATTAAACACGACGACAAATTGCCACCCGAAGAAAACGTCTACTTGCAAATCGCGCTATTGTACACCTCTTGCAGTGGTCAACGTCGTTTGCGTATTTTGAATATTGCCCTTAAGGCCACCACTACAATCGCTGATGTTTTCAAGAGTTGTGATTTAGATGCCATACTGTTGTTCTTTGCCAAACAATCCTGTTTTAAACTTATGGAATTAACACCCAAAGCCGTTAAAGACACTCTCATACATCGTTCAGCTCAAATTTTGGCTTGTTATCGTAAACATTGCACTACTCCTTCGTCGGCCGGTCAACTCATATTGCCCGAATGCCTTAAACTGCTACCGCTCTATATATCATGTCTTTTGAAAAACGATGCCATCTCGGGTGGTTCCGATATGACTCTCGACGATCGTTCTTATGTTATACAATTTATTTTATCCATGGATTTAAACATGTTTGTATCATATTTGTATCCAAGATTTCTACCCATACACAATGTTGATCCCGATGATACGGAATTGCCCCCTTCAATGCGTTGCACCCATGAAAAAATGTCGGAAGATGGAGCTTATATATTGGAAAATGGTGTACACTTTTTCATTTGGTTGGGCCAATCGTTGCCCGAAAGTTTCATTCAACCCCTATTTGGTGTGCAATGCACACAACAGGTCAACGCTGAACGTTTTGCTATAACCGGCGATACTCCGTTAGCCCAGAGAATACGTGGTATTATTGAAAATATTATGGCAAGTCGTACTCGTTACATGAGGGTAAGTTGTTGTCAATCTTTGCTAAATAAATTTGATTTATTAATGTTTTTATGCATTTTAGGTCACTTGTGTTCGTCAAAATGATAAGCTAGAAAGTGTTTTCCGACATTTTCTTATCGAAGATCGTGGCACTGATGGCTCAGCCAGCTATGTTGATTTCTTATGTCATATGCATAAAGAGATTAAGGAATTATTAAGTTAGCCCGTAGGTTGTAAACAATATAATAATCATAATAAAAATATTAAAACTGTGGCTTCTGTAACATGTCGCAGTTTTTCGCAAAATCGTGCTCGACTCTCACGAGCGACGCGCTCTAGAAGATGGTAAAACTTTAAAAAAAAAATCCAACAGAGAGAAAATATCTAACAATGAAGACCAACATCAATAAATAAAAAAAGTTTAATAAATTTAAAAATTAATACATACAATAAAATTGTTTGAACAAAAAAAAGGAAAGGGTTAAAAAAACTGCATTACCATTTTTTGTTACAATTTTTTTTTAATATTTTTATGATTTTATTATACATAATTGTTATTATAAATTCAACAAAATATGTCAACGCATAGTATATATAAAATACATTCGCTTAATATTAATATTTTTTTTTCCAAACTTTCTTAAGCTGTTACAGTCACAGTCATATACACACACACACATATTTACACATTTAAAGAAAATTTTAAAAAGATGTCTACTTAAAGAATGATTGGAATCAAGATTTGAGCAATTATCGCTAAAGATTATAGAAAATAAAACGAAATTTGTTGAATGCATACTTCAAATTTCAAAACTATTTACAAACAATTGTTGTCTTAATTTCGAAAGTATTTACACAAGTTCGGTAGTCGGAAAGTGTTTGGTACAATGCGGCAAAGTAATACCTGAACTGTACTATTATTTGAGAACAACATAGAACGTTTTAGTAGCGTTTCAAATTTTGAATAACATCGGGTATTTACGATAATTTCTTTGTTTTTACGATAATTGTTTAACTCTTTCTGCGAGATTCGCTGTATTAGCTTCTTAATTATCGTATAAATCAGGTACTAAATTAACTTTGCCAATTTGCACCAAAAATTTTCCAACTGCAAAAATTTTGTAATAAAAATTACTTCAAAATATGTATTATATATATTCAATTAAGTTTCTGCCTTATTATGATTGTCGTTGTCGTAGTCGAAAACTAGTCGTTTTTAGAAATTGGTATTAAGATTGTCTTGAACGACTTAAATACAACTTAACTTTTTATGTGTGTAACATTGACGTTGTCGTAAAATTTAAATGGTATCGACAAAAACTACGACTCTTGTTATAGGGCTGATTGTTTTTATAATCTTTACCGCTGATTTTTTAAGATTTTACCAACATCCATTCTATACTTTCTGGCAACACAACAACGAACAAATTTTTAGAAAATTGTTACAATTAAAATATTGGACTTCGTTGTGAAATTTAAAAAAAAAAAATATTTTTATGTGTTTAAGTATACATATATGATTTTGACTGTATGTTTATAATTTTCTATTTTAATTTGCGTTCTTCCATTGCTTTAAATGTGTTTTCCTAACCCATTTTTTATGGTTATTTGCGTTTCAAAGTTTAATTAAATTAAAATTTTAATATGTAATTATAATATTTACAATATAAATGGTTTCCAAATGTTTGTTTTTCATTATTCCCTCTTCATTACATTCTTTTAGTTAAAAACGAAATTAGAAAAACTAATAAAATTGTACTCTTATGAAAAAAATCAATGTTTTTTTTTTGAAATTTTTTTTTCCTTGTTATCATTTCTCACAGTCCCTAAAAATTAAGTTTATATAAATTTTCTGGGTGGAAATAACGTCATTAGATATCGACTGAAATTATAATACTATTTAAATTGGGCATTTGTGCGATACGAAACAGCGTAATTTACATCTTTTTTTATTTTTCATTTATAGTTTTATATTAATAAATAAAAAAATATGTTTCTGTTCACACCTATCCAATATTTGACTACCTACACGTAACCACTAGTTCTATTGAGAAACATGATTAACCAGTTTCTTAATTACATCATTCAATTATCTTCCTTCAAATAAAGTTTAGTAAGTCAATAAAAATTGTTAAAAATAAAGCTAAAGTTTGATCAATTTCTGGTCACGTTTTTTTTTTTTTTGGATTTTTCGTCAAATATTTGATAGGTCTGAACATACCTTTAAATGTTTTTTGTTTTATTTCTTATTTTGCATGTTTAATCGAGTAAAATAAATCGATAGATTTCTATATAATCAATTCCAAAACATCATTACGCATACAATACAACAATTAAGTAACAAGAAATCAATTTTAACTAAGAAATTATGTAAAAAAAATAATTTCAAAATAAATAAAAGTTAAAACAATTGTAAAATAATTGTGTTTTAAATTATGTTTGTTAGAACTCATTCCAATTCAAATCCGTCAAAATTGTATATTAAGGACTAATATCAAAAATAGGCAAGCCAATTTTTAAGAAATGAAAAAAAGATTGTAAACCGGCTTCCAAGGTAAATTTACACAAGGTAGACTCGTTAGCGGACAGAAATAAACTCCAATTGTCAAAATCCTGTTTATGAGCCGAAATTTGTACGTGTGCGTTAAAATGTTTTTGTTTTATATGAAGACAATTTTGAAAAGTCGGGTATTTTTATAGAGCAGCATGTCTACACTCCCAAATGAGTCTACCTTGTGTTAATGTACTTTGCCGGCTTCTTTAAAATCATTTATTTAAGAGTTCATAAAGTATCTCAGTCATGTTCTGAAAACCGAATTCAAGTCAAATGGAAATCGAAAAGTTTCTGTTTCAAAAGTTTATAAAAACACTTTTTTTATATACTTACCCCCGTATTTATAAACGATTATTAAATTTAACAAACGTTTATTAAGGCAAATTTTCATACAAAATTTGTTTTGTAAACCTTTATTAAATTTAAAAAATTTTTATAAATACAGGCATTAATATTTGAAGTACCACTTATATATGTACATTAGAACTTTTCTTAAAATTAGGAAAAACTACGTTCTATTTTTAAAAAAAATTAACCAAAACTCTCCATCGATTTGAATTTTACTCGATTTTCAGAACATAACTAACAGATTTCTTAGCAGGGGAATATTGTGTGTTTTGAATCGAAAAACCTTTACCAAAGTCACAACAAGAAAAAATTTCAAATTTTTCATTACCAAAAAGTAAACAAACAAGTACAATATTTTTACAGCCGGTAGATATTAATATTCCATATTTTCCATATTTCCAAGAAGGAAAAAAATATAAAGGCTTTCTTTGTATTGATATTTAATAAATAAATAGAATCTGGGAATTAATTTCTCATGGTGAGTAACATTTATTATAAACATTTTCATATTCATTCCAATGTGTATTCTAAGTCAAATTACAATTTATAAAGCTTTTATACTTTAATAATCTTTTTCCTTCAATATTTTCTATGCACTATCAGAATTTTTGTTTGTATATTTATGTTACGAGGCTTACTTTAGTTATCGTACTTCATTGCTAGCCAGAGGAAAATTTGTTGGCAATACAAATTTTATGTTTAAAAAAGGCTTAATGCTCTTATTTAGGTAGCTAAGGTTCTGTAATGACAGAGCATTAATTTTTCTGTATTGATACCATTAAGGCCGGTAGTCTGAAACTCGGATGTTCTCGGTGAAATGTGATATTTTTTATAATTTCATTAAAGACCAACATTTCTGTTTTTAGATCAACTCCCAAGAAAATCTTTGATAAGCCTAGTTTAACTGAGATCACAAAAACCCAGCCTTAGGTAACTTAACCGGTTAGAATAAAACTGGCCGTCTAGAAGCTGCTAAAAAGCTGCTCGCTGGCAGCACTTGTTGGTGGAAATGGCAGATATTTTATTGCTACTGCCTTTAAGAGCTACTTTTTTGGTTCGAGATTAAAGTTAATTTAATTCTTTAAATAGCTTATCTGAGAATTAAGTTAATCTAGTATCAATTGAATTTGATATTTTTGGGTGGTGGCTCAAACCGTGTAGTGTTACCATACTGAGAACAAATAATTGGCAGCTTTTTTTGCAAACGTCAACTTTTTATAAAAGCAATATGGATGTTTTCAAAAAGAAAAAGAAAATGCGCGAATTTAATATTGTTTGGTCTTAAAGAAAAAATATAAAAAGGGAAAATTATATAAAAGTGCTTAGCAATATATATATCATTTTTTAAAAATTATTTTTTGTTTATGTTTTTGCAACAGCTGTTTATGTTGACAGTTTAAGTTTAGGTTTAGGTTTAAACAACTACCTAAACTTAAACTGTCAACATACACTTGTTTGACATAAAGAACTTTTGCAAAAATATAAACAAAAAATACATTTTAAAACATGATATATTGCTTAGCACTTTTATATAATTTTTCCATGCTATATTTATTCCTTAATATATTTTTTCTTGAAACACAAAAAATTTCTACTTTGTAAAAAATATTAAATTCGCGCATTTTCTTCTTCTTCTTTGAAAACATCCATATTGCTTTGATAAAAAGTTGACATATGCAAAAAAATGTTGCCATTTATTAGTGTTCAGTATGGTAGCGCTACATGGCTTAAGCCACCACCCATGGTGGAATAAGCAGGTGGCATCGTTACGGCAACAAATACAACATTACAACAAAAATGGAAATTACATCACCGTTTACGTCAAAAAATATATTTAAGAAAAATCACAGCGTGCCACTGAACGTGATGAAATAAATTAATTTTTAGCCAATTTTTATTTAATTATGATCAATATCTTATTTATTTTAATTAAAAATTATCAAAAACTTTAATAAAATACAATAATCACAGCACAAAACGTGGACTTTTTGTAAACATAAACAAAACTTTGACATAAACCTAGACAAACAATGCAAGAGCAAAAAATCGTCATCTGGCGTAGTGCTGCCACCTGTTCATTTCACCATGCCACCACCCAAAAATATCAAATTCACTTGATACCATATTAACGTATTTTTCAGATTAGCTAATTATAGAACTTAATTAACTTTAATCTCAAACCCAAAAAGTGGCTCTTAATGGTTATGCAAAATATAAGCATTGAATATAAAATTGTCTGTTCTAAAAAACTATAAACAAAGTATCGTCGTATCGCCAGTAAAATATCGCCAATACAGATATATCCAAAGTATCGGTATTCGTTACACCTAGTGATGCATAAACATCGATGTTTTGATGGACGATCGGCGTCAAATTCAAATTAAATATAAAAATTTTTTTTTTTTAATAATGTTTCAAAAATATTATTTTTACCATTTTTAATCTTTATTTTTTCAATAAAACCCTTTATTTGTAGATGCTTATCCTATTAACATCGATGTTTTTCAGAACGATGTTGCCTCCCTAGTTTAATGTATTTTAATCCTGCAACCCTAACGTTAGTCGATTTGACTAAAAACTATATTTTACAAAAAAAAAAAAAAAATAGAAAAAACTTTCTTGTTGGATTTCAATTTAAAACAAAGCGAAAAATGTAGTTTTATCAAACCAGCTAACATTTTGTTTATGGTTACGGAAAAAATCGGTTTTATATATCGCACTGTTTCCTCTAAAGGGGATTAACTCAAAATTTATATATTTTCAGTAGAGACAAAAAACTTTTTTCTTTTTATATGCACTCTTATACTACAAAGGGAGATACAATTGTATTTTTTTTTTTTTTTTTGCAAAATACTTAAGAAACTAGGGCCAAATTATGCCAGTCGTGATCGAATACTTTTTCGATTCGAAAGCAATTTTATTTCAGTCAATACTGAACGAATCGTTATTATTTTTTCAGTGTTGTAAAAACTCAAATAAATGCTTTACAACACTAAAAAAATAATTTCGATCAGTTTAGTATAGACAGAAAGAATTAGAAATAAAATTGCTATCGAATCGAAAAAGTATTCGATCACGACTGCCATAATTTGCCCCCTGATCTAAGATTCTTACAGTGCGTATAGATATGGCCACTGTACATCGATTTCTTGCAAAAAGTGAAAATTGAAAAATTTTGAGTTGAGCATCTTTAGAGGACATGTTAGTCGTTTCGACTAATGATTAGTGTAAAAGAATAACGTGAGTATTCTATGGTAAAAGCAGTTATACAAAAGTGACTCGATACTCGTTTTTAAAGAAGAAATGACAAGAAATAAAGAAAAGCTCTGTAATAATGTTTTTGACCAAATTAGGATTTTATTATTATTCTGTTAATAAATAAAAAATAAAATAAAACTGACTTACCGTTTTTGAAGAAATTTGTTGAAATGTTCCACTTTAATATTGATTACAGATTTTTACACACATACATACATATATACAAAATTATTAACATAAATCATCAATTAAATTTAATATTTCAATAGAAATTTTTAACCGTTTGAATAAAAAAAAAAACTAAATTTAAAATCATTTTAAGGAAAGTTTGTATGGAAATTAAAACAATTAAACTATTTAGCTTTTTCCAAATTACCAATTCATTACGATTACAATTTATCCAAAAATGTTCTAGATTATCGGAAAATAATCATAGCTAATCCTTAATAATATAAAACTAATGCAACCGTTTTTAAAGATTATAAAAATACGATTATTAAATCTTTGAAGTCAATTAAGTAAAAAAGATGTATTTTGAGATTTTGTTTGAGTTTAACTTAATTTTTTTGTTTTCAATAACTTAAGTGTAGGAGAACTGCTTCCAATTGTAATCATTTGCTCTTAAAATAAAGAGGCACTTAAATTGGGACAAATCTAGTACCTAGGTAATAGAATATTGAAAAATAAGAAGAAAATTAAGGTGAAAAAGTAGAAAAGTTTTCGATGTATGGACCTCTTAAATTTTCATATAAATACATACATTTGTATGGCAAATATTGTATAATTTTAAATCTTTTGAATAAATCTTTTTGTATAGGTATACAATATCTAATTTTTAATTTGTAATAACGCCTTAAAAAGTTCGTATAACAATTCTACTTCGAACACGTGTTTAAGTGAAGTTCTTTATTGAAAATACTCTTTCAACACAGCATTACTAGTTGAAATTACCAGCATACATCTCGCACACCAAGTTCAAAAGTGACTCGACTCAAAATTTTCATTTTTCGGGCTTATATACTTAAACTATGCACAATACACTTGTTTATCTATAAAAAAAATATCAGTGTATTTTGTTTTCGTTAACTGTTATTAAAAAACGGTTATGTCTTTCTTTATGTTTCAATTGGTTTAAAGTTTTAATTCATAAAAGTGACTTATTTTTAGTTGTGTCGAAAATATAATGGTGGTAGATCCCTACTGCTAAGTGCTAAATAGTCTTAATTCGAATTGTGACACTTTGATCACTGTTGGAGCTTATATTAATTAGACTTGTGTCAGTTTAGAATTTGGCAAAAGTGCCAAAACTTGGAAAGAGTTCACATAACTCAAAATAGTTCGGTAACTTGTGCAAATAATACATCATCAAAAATAACATAACTTAAAATTGTTCATTATCTAGTGTATAAATATCTAAGAAAATACTTTTTAAATCATAATCTGTAAAGATTTTCTACTAAATGGTCCAAAGATTTGCTCTTAACTATTTTTTTTTTTTTAAGTTAAAAACAGTTTTTTTCGATTTTTGAAAAATTAAAAAAAATTAGTCAATTCTGAACTAGGTGTGTGATATAAAGAACAGCCAAAGCAAGTTCTTCAAAATGGTACGTACCTGCCGCATCCTTATAGGAATAAAACTTTGGACAAAACTAATTTAAATTAGATGGAATGTCATCATTAAAATAATCTTTCCAATTAACAAACAGTAATTTTTTTCATTGTGTTTCATAAACATCTATGGAACGTTAGAATTCATAAAAATCTTTAAAATATCTTTAATAACAACAAATTTTGTTTGTGATAATAAATTGCCACATTTTACAACTGAGAAGTGTTCGTAAACATCAACTTTATACTAGAATGACCATAATATTATTTTTTCATATTGAAATTACCGAATTTCAAAACAAATTCAAGTCGCCAAAAAAGCGCCATGTCGCCAAACAAGTTTAAAAATGACCACGTTTGGCAAGAAATTGCCACATCTGACAACCCTTTTTGTTTTTGCTTTAAATGTTATTTTTGGCGTTGTGTTGCTTTTACACAATTAGGGCCTTTAAATAAGATCTGCATTAAATAACGCTCGCTATTACCAAGTATGTACCGCTTTTCATTTGGTTTTCATACATATTTCCTTTTCTTTAGCTTTTTCATCTATGAAAATAGCATTAACATTAAAATAAACGCTTTAAATTTACCCAACACACAGGCTTTATTTATTAACAAAAAAGATTTAATAAAATTTGTTTACATTAACTAAAGATCGCCATCAGTGGATTTGGTCATACATACATACATATTTACATGTGTACGTTTAAAGTTTTATTAACCCGGCTTCGTTAAGGAACGATTTTAAACCAAAATTTGTATATATGTATGTGATTTGAAAAGACAAAAACACAAATTATTATTTTTTTATTTCTTTATCAACTTCTTTTCCAATAAATTTGCTAAACTTCAATTAACGACCGCCATTAACTTAGCATTTTTTTCTTCTCTTTGCACTAAAAAACACTATGAAGCATTAAATTTTGCCCAACTACATGTTGGCACTTTTAATATTATTATTGCTAAATAATTGAACTTATGCTTTATTTATTTTACAGCTTATGCATTGCTGAATATTTTAATACTAAATTTAATAACACTTATTAACTTTAAACCACTAAAAACAAATAAATTATTTAGAGCAAACGGACAACCGGCGAATTTTAACAAGAAGAAAGCGGAGACTAAAAATATTCCTGTTGATATATAAAGAGATGCCAGATGAGTTCAGTTTTAGTTGCCTGATTAATTAATAGAACCGGAAATTGAGAAAACGGTTACGGCTTAAGCAAAGAAAATTACAAAAGTTGCTGTTGATGTTTGAGATATTTACTTTGGTTTGAAAATTCATTTAATTAATTCGTTAAATTTTTTAAATTTATTAGTATAAAATTAGTATCGATAGTCGACGAGTTTCCAACATGAATTAATATTTGGTTAAAAATTTGGTTTTCTACGTTTCCTTACTTTTGTTTATTTTTAATTTTTTTTGAAAGGAATTTACTTTTGTTCTCAGTTGTCCGAACTTAAAATTAATTTTTTTTTTTTTTTTTTTTTGTTTTGTTTTTGATTTTCGACGCTTGTTTTAATTTTTTCTTATTTTCTTTTGTTTGATATTACATGGGTTTCAACATTGTTAAATGTGCTTGTTTTCTAATACTCAAATACATATATTAATGCTTCGTGGCCTTAAGCGCTCATTTACATAAATGCGTAATTCTTTTTGGAGAATATTTTCATTATTATCTACCACTTCAATGTGTGGAATTGAGTCATGCTTTCCCCATATGAAAGCTTTAATTTGTTTCGCTCTTTTTTTTTCTTTCCGGTATTGAAGTCTGTTTTTAAACAAAAATAACTATCCACAGCCGAATTTGGAAAAAAGTTTGTAGTTTATTATTTTTGCATGGTTTTGTGACATTTGCATATATCGCACTGGTTCCTCTAAAGAGTGTCAACTCAAAAATTTTCAATTTTCACTTTTTGTAAGAAATCGATGTATAGTGGTCATAACTACGCACTGCAAAAATGTTAGATCAATTTCTCTAGTGTTTAGCCAAAAAAAAACTTTACACATATCTTCTATGGACCGTGAGGACGTGAGTTTTAATCTTTTGTTCGTAATCGATTTTCTAAACATTTCGTTCGATTAACATTTCAAGTAGACTGACTCCCTGCTCATATATGTGTTTTGAAAAGTCAACTTATTTCTTCCACTCCCTCGAATGATATAGGCAGAAAACTTAATGGATAAAAGCGGTGAGAAGGATATCTCATAAAAAAAAGTTGTCCAATATCAAGAAAACTCCAATAAGGAGGGAGGATCTTCACATTTGGTGTACGTTATTTTGAAAAAATTTGCGCTGTCAAGCATAATACACAGGAAAGCACAAGCATGGCGGACTGGGGGCGGGAAAAAGGGTACGCCTTCACAAGAAAATTAGCTAAAAACGACTACTGTAGGAGTTATCAGAATAAACAGGAGAAAGAAACAACATTTACTTTCTCTGTGAATGCTCTGATTTTGGGAGATCGGGGGCCTATACACCGCATTCGATATCGAGCAATTTTAATCAGAAAAAAGGAAAAAGAAAGTTAAGTCATATCGCACTGATTCCTCCAAAGGGAGTTAACTCAAAATTTATAAATTTTCAGTAGAGACAAACTGTTTTTTTTAATTTTTTTATATTTACTCTTATACTACAAAGGGGGATACAATTGTATTTTTTTTTTTTTTTTTTTGCAAAATACTAGAGAAATTGATCTAAGATTCATTGATCAACGATTTCTTGCAAAAAATGAAAATTGAAAAGTTTTATGTTGACTCTCTTTAGGGGAACCAGCGCGATATGTTAAACGTATATATATGCCAGTTCCAGCGAAAAGTCTACTTTTTGTAACGTAACGCCAGAGGTAATTTAAATTGTTTCTCAAAAAATAATATACGTATAGTTTACTTTTTTATATTTTGGTGTAAAGCGCAATTAGCTCTACATTAAATAACAAAAGGGATGACGGTTGAACAACATGGTCCTAAAATACAACCTTATTTGCATTCTGGCGTTGCATTTAAAAAAGTAGACGTTTCACTAAAAATGCCCATATGTTAATGTACAACGAGCAAAGATTTTTAAGTTTGATAGCTTGAAAAATAAATCTATATAAGTCCAAAGCTTATTAAAAAAGGTTTTATACAAAACGTCTTGCTCAATTCGCAGTCTTATTCAGTTTTGTAATGCAAGTCAAAATCCACTTCCGTTTTTTTAACGTCACGCCAGCGCATTTTTTTGCTTAGTTATATCTGCAAATCCTCAGCGTCGATTGCTATAATTTTTTTCTGAATATAGTGCTACTTCATTACTTTTTATATATAATTTTTATATATATATCATTTAATTTTTTATAATTTTGTGGTACAAATATCACGACACGTCAAAATGGAAATGCCCATATACATCTCTATCTCTTCTCTATAAAATTTAAAATTAAATTCGAAAAAAAGTCCACCGATTATCACAAAACTTTACAAATATCTTCTATGGACCGTGAGAACGTGAGTTTTAGTCCTTTGTTCTTAATCAATTTTCTAAACATTTCGTTCGATTAACATTTCAAGTGGACTGACTGAATACTCATATATGTGTTTTGAAAAGTCAACTTATTTCTTCCACTCCCTTGAAGGATATAGTGGAAAAAGGGTACGCCTTTACAAAAAATTATCTAAAAACGACTACTGTAGGAGTTATCAGAATAAAGAAGAGAAAGAATCAACATTCACTTTCTCTGTCAATGCCCTGGATTTTGGGAGATCAGGGGTCTATACACCGCATTCGATATCGAGTAAACTATCGTATTTTTCTGCATACGATAGACACTGGCGAATCGAATGAAAACTGAAGAGATGTAATGTCTTTGGTTACTCGATATGGAATGCTATCATCTCAAATTACGATACATTTTTTTTTTTTTTTTCATATTTTTTAGACCCCAGAATTTTTTAAACAAAAATATATATTTTTTTTTTTGCATACACATGAAGCTAGAAATTTCTTTCAGTAAACTGAAAATACACTCACCACTACACACATATTTTTAACTACCTCTCTTTGTGATCACGACTGATTAAAAGTCATCTAGGTTCGGTTAGGAAGAAATGGCAGTCAGTAACTATCTGAAACACTTGGACCCAATGGTCCAGTGTGATGTAGTTCCACTAAACAGAACCCCCACCGAAGAACCAACCAGAACTTCAAACGAGGTTTTCAATGCGCTCAAGTTTAAGATTGTCATGTTCATAACCCTGCAGTGGACGCAGTTATTTTTACGCCACTGTTTGGTACATTTAAAGCGAATTGCAGAGTTCGTCGCCATCTCTTTTCCTACCAAATCCAAGGATGGTAGATGAAGGATAATATCCATCCATCCGAATTCAACTACAGATGGTGTCGATACTACAACTTGGGCTTTTCGCCAATTCTATCTCGGTGTGATTCAGGATAATGGGTCGGAGGACGGGCGTCCCATACTTCCAAGTGAATAGGGCCAGTTCGGTCTTCCCCGGATTGACAGCAAGTCCCCTAGCTCCTACCCATTTGTTAATCCGCCTCCGTGTGAGTAGATTTCCCATCCACATGATAATTTCACTCTCCACCCCGAGACTTGATAACGCAAAAATTATCGCATCCGTAGTAATGTTGTTATAGACTGGCTCCCTCGATATTCAGGAAAGCCACCAAGGCATATTCACCGATAAAGACTTTTCCAACAAACTCACCAGCTTATGTTGAGCAATTTCGTTCGTTTTTCCTCTATTATACTCATGTTGACGTTCCGATAAAAAGTTCGGATCGATCGAAAGATATCGAAAGATATCGGTCCACTTTCCTTTCCAGTGTCTTCAAGCAAAAAAATGACAGACTAATCAGTCAAAGGTCCTTATGTGTCGTGTGAAAGCTTTTTACCGATTTGGGAATAAAAAACAATTCTCGCTTCCCTCCAGCTGGACGGTTGTAAAGAGTCCCATTACCTGAGGAGGTATAATGGTCAATACCGCCTGCAAATCCACAGGGCCAGGAGATTTGTTTGGATGAAAACTCGTTATTTCCCAGAAAAATGTATGCAAGACCACGATCTCCAATGCGCGGACATCGGTCATTCTCCGGGCCCGCCATATGCGCGTTTCCTGGAAAGTGAGTGTTAATCAACACCCTCAGAGAATCCTCACTAGATGTGGTCCAGGTTCCATCCAGACCCTTCAGATATCCTAATGAGCAGAAGAATCCTTCGCAATCAGGAGGTTTCAGAAACGTTTTCGATGCCCTCGCGAAAGCAGGGTCTTAAAAACTGCAGTCAATACCAAAAACTGTCCAGCAAAAAATAAAAATGTATGTGCAACTTTTCGCTTTTTGAGTTGGATTGACAGCGACTGTAAACATTTAATGAATCAAAAGCAAAAGCAACAGTTTTTTTTGGCCAATGACAAATGAAGAAATGGCAGTTTTTCTACTTTGACTGCAGTTTTTAAACGCTGCGCAAAAGCGTTTCGACGATGCAAGTTATCAACAAACTTTTATGAAAAAAGGAATAGGCCCCTATTACGGTTTACAACTCAACTCAGTTGAGTTGCAATTTCTTAATTTTTGTATTATGGTTTACAACTTTGCTATATTGCGGTGAACAAAAACATAACAAAAATTACAACTGATCACAACCAGTTGTCTTAATTACAACTCAACTGAGTTGAGTTGTAAACCATAATAGGGGCCATAATCAATATGGTCCCTGATTAGAATACTAAAATGCTAATATTTTTTTTTGCATTACGATTTTCACAACTAATTAAGAATTATTTTCCAAAAGTAAACAATATTCCTAAATTTAAGGCCACTTGTGACTCTATACAACTGAGAGTAGTTCTTTTGGTATACACGTGACGTAATATTTTGGTGAATGATACAAGAACGTGAAAAATATACAAGAAACCAGTGGCGTGGAGCATTCACAAAATGCGCTGTTTTCGGGGACAGGGAAGTTGTTAACTTTAACTAATCTGAAAACCATTCATACAGTTTTGCCAATATATTATTAAATATTTTTCTTTATTAAACTAATTGTAATTGTAGTACAATATGTTTCGTATATAATATTTTTATTATATTATTTTTTTATATTAATTCTTATATAAAGTTTTTTTGCATTTATCATATTTTTCTTATCTATAAACAATTTGTGTAGTTTTTGGAAATTTTGTTTATTAAAAAAAAACATTTTATTGAACAGTTTTCATACATACAGATACAAATTTTATATTTTTTTATAAATTTATTTAAATAACTAGTTCGACTTTTATGCAAAGGTATTTTTTTTTTTTTTTATTATTGAATAAAATTTAAAAGTGTTTTTAGTGCAAAATTATTTAGTTCTGTTGGTTTTTCTTTATTAATAAAATATATTTCTTAACAAAACGTTATTGATAACAAAAAAGAATAGAAGAAGATATAAAAGAAGTAATTTGGAAAATTTATTATAAACGAAAAATGTTGCCAAAATTTATTTTAGTTTAAGAAGAGGTTGTTTAAAAATGTAACACATATTTCATTCTAGTATTTAATTGTAATTGGTTGTTAGTTTGCAATAAAGGTTGGAACAAAATTATATTTGATTAACTTTAGACAGAATTAAATTGATATTTTGTTTAAATTATTACTACAACTAATTATCTAAACAATCGTTAGAATATTCAAAATTCCCAATCGGCAAAAGGTCACAATTTTTCCGAATTCGATTTTAAAGGTCAATTCGACGTTATTTAACGATAATGAGAATGAGTTTTTAAAAGTCGAAAAAACCAAAATTCCATAATCTGCATAAAATATTATCAGGCTAACTTTATGGAAAAAAAAAATTGTTTACTTTGAGAGGAATGAAATTGAAATCGAACAAAATTTAAAAATGAATGAGTTCAAAAATATTGCCTTTTTTACTAGGACTACTATTAAAATCAGAAAAAAATGCGATGTTTAAAAAAAACTTATGTTCTGTTTTCACAAAACAAGTGATTGAACGTGTAGTAAAAGTTATATGGAAAACACTCTGGCACATTTAACTAAAAGTCCCAATCGAATTCAATTTCACTCAATTTCGATTTCCTGAACATGGCCAAAATTAAACCTTTCGTAATGGTCAATCCAAGAGTTTGATGCACGTCTTGCCTATCTGCTTAAGATGGATTCCCAGATATCTCATTGATGAGTATAATTAATGGTGCCTATTATGAACTAAATTCGATTTTCGACAGCAGTTGAATTAGCTGATCGAACGAATTTTCACTTGGTATTATGGCGCGCATTCGATAAAAATTTACTATTGTGATTTTGTTAATTCACAGTAGTACATTTTCTATCAGCTGTCACTTAAAATAAAAAATTTTTGTTTACAAATTTAAAAAATAAAATTTATGTAAGTTTAACGTGACCACGGCGGAATTATGGTTGTTTTCAAATAATTTAGCTTCAGTGGAGTTTCATCCCACTTTTTTACATGCTGGAATTTGCTGCAAATCATTTGGTCAAAAAAGAATTTTGTTCCATAAGGAATATGAGCGTTTCCAATTGCTGTTTACGACGTTCGACTTGCATTAAACGAACAAAACTGATAAAGAATATGGTATTTGGTATACGAACATAAACAAATTTACAAATAGTTATATTTTTAACAAGTTTTTTACATTTATTTGCACCCGTCGAAAGCAAATTTGTTTTCGTTGAAAAATTCGATGCACAACGAAATTTTCGACAGTGCTGCCAACTCATAATACCAAATTAACATTCGATAGCCAGAGAAAATCGTTTATCGAATGTAACTCATAATAGGGGCCAATATTGTGTTTTTCAAACAATTAACTTCCCATTAGCTTTCCCCTAGATTTCTTTATAATTTCTGTCAAGTACAAAATGTCCCAAATGAAATTTTTTTTTCAATGTTATTCCTTTTTTGTCTTAAAAGATTATTTAGACTGAACCGTTCTTTTTTTTTGTGTGGTATTGTAATCGATACTGCGTGCAAAATCTTTAGAGCAGAAATCGGTTATTTATCAACCCGTAAATTGTCAAAATAGTATATTTTTCTAAGAACCCTAACTTGTCTAAAGTTTACTAGACAGTCATTACTGGAAAGCAAATTTTAGAATATAAGCATATTTTAAGGAAATTCTTTGAAAAATATATTTTTTCTCAGATTTATTTTTTTCACAATTACAGGCCTGCAAAATTTGGAAAACGTCGAAACCCCGGGACAAGAGTCGTATTCTAGACGTCATTCAGCGAAACTTAAATACTAAAAAAAGTATATCCTGGTCTATGGGATAAAAATTTGTTGGTCTGTGTTATTAAAAAAAAAAAACACTTTTGAATTCAGTTTAAGGGTAATTGAAAAAAGTCTCGTTATTAAAAACTTGCATTTTGTTGAGAAAACCATTATTCTCAAATAAAATTAATCAATGAATAGTTCTCAATGTGCGATGTAATCTTTATATTTGAATTAAGTTTATATTTCTAACTTATGTATATAAAGCCCACTTGTGAAATCCATTTGAAAGTAACATTTAAGAATAAGTCGTTTAACAGTATTTGTTCCATTTTTTTAAGAACTAATTAAACAACGTATAATGTTTAAACATTAGACTTATACTAATTGTATCCTTTGATATCGATTTAAGCTTACAATATTTTTCAAATCAAAGTATAATTTTCAAACCTAAACGTTGGTTTATGCTAAACTTTTGCTTTTCATTCAAGATATCAAATGCCATTGCAGAATAAGATTTAAAAAAAAAATATTAATAATATTTGAAAATGTTTATTGTTAAGAATGTTGCTATTTTTAAAGGACTATTTTACCTTTCTTTAACGTAATTTGTTAAAAACTAACTAACTTTTTTACCACAACAGCTAAATGTTTGACTTTTTACCCAATCTACCCGAAGACAAAGTTTTGTGCAAGAAGAAGGAAACCCGCCCTAATTTACACAATTTTCGAGTACGGCATCCCAATTTTGAGAACGGAAACAAACCTATTATGTAAGCACATCTGGGGGCTAATTCTGGCAGTCGTGATCGAATACTTTTTCGATTCAAAAGTAATTTTCTTTCTAATTCTTTCAGTCGACACTGAACGAATCGAAATTGTTTTTTCACTGTTGTAAAACATTTATTTGAGTTTTTAAGACACTGAAAAAATAATTTCAATTCGACTGAAAGACTAAGGGCCCAACTATTATATCGAGCCCTTATAGAAAAAATGATGTAACCAACAAAAATAAAATTTTACAGGAGAAGGCTTTTTTAAATATCTTTGCTTCAAGTCTAGGTTTTCGTTTGAAATTGCTTTTGCTCTTATTTCGTAACGGTACTTCCCAGAGATATGAGCTTTTTAGAGATGATGCAAATGATCAAAAATAATCGATTTTCATCAAAAAACAAAAATCTAAAATGTTGTTGGTTACATCATTTTCGCTATCAGGGCTCGATATGCTTAAGTTGGCTTAAGAAATTGTACGAATACATGTACATATTGAACTTTTTGTTAAATTTTTTGAAACTGTCATTTGCTTAAGCAAAGTGCAGATCGCACTTTCCGTACGGAATAAAATATTTTTGATTTTGTTTTTGTGTTTTTAAATACAATTGATAGGTTTTTTGTTAATTTTTGACAGTAGCTTAAGCAAGCTTATTCATATTAGTTAGCCTTTAGAAACAAAAATTGCCTTCGAATCGAAAAAGTATTCGATTAAAACAAAAAAATCATAATTAAGCTTGATAAAAATTACTGCCTATTTAAAATGAAGATCATAAAAAAATGTATGGTCTGTTTATCGATTTTAAACGAAGACTTCCTTCGGAAATAGATAAACAGGCAGTTAAATTTAAAAAAAAAACTTGTAAAATGCAGTTTAATGGAATAATCTTAAAAAGCCAAATCGAACATGATGGATGGACAAAAGGTCATCAACTAATTTAATGTAGATATTTTAATACAAAAAAAAAACCTGTCCCTATTACATAACAGAAAAATTAAAAGTCTGAGACTATAGGGGAAAAATTACGGCATTCGATTTTAATCGAAAATAGAATTTAAATTTAAATTTCGTCCGATATCGAATGCCGTAACTTGCTACCTATCTGGTTGGTATGTGATAAAAACCAATCGATATCAAAACGAGGTTAAAAAACACCTTCGCGCTCCCACCTCGATGCATTTTCGATTTTCAATCAGTGATTACTTTTAGAATTTTATTTTTTTATTAATTTCTTTCTTTTTTTCTATCAATGCATTTATTTTTTTTTTTTAAATATATAAAGAACCAACCCGAATGGTAAAGAACCTATACGGGTGGGTCTTGGGTAACGACGGATATAAAAATCTTTGAGACTGCGAAGGTTAATTTCGAACGATTTTTTAAACTAAAGCCTAAGATTTTTTGGCAAAATAAAATTTAACAAATCGTCGGTTTAATATGCAAACCTGCTAAATCCACTTTTTAAGTAAATTGACATTTTGATGCCGTGTAGTAGAGAAAGATACGCCACGTCGACTAGCATGTAGATTTTCTTCAATTTGAGACTTGAAGTGCAAATATGAAATATAAGAAGTTTTTTGTCTCTCCAGTAAAATGTGCTGAAAAGGAGCTAGCAGGTTTACATATTAAGCCGACGATATGCATGTACACAATATAAAATTAACAAGAATATAGAGAAAAATTGAAAAAAAAATATGTATTAGAATCAGTGTTTAAAATACTACAATTACCACCAATTTTATTGATTTAGCTATAGCTACCACTTCCAGAAATATTTACTAGAAATAGCATAAAATGTTTTGTAGTTATTCAAAAATTCTATTACTATTGTTGTATGTATATTGAAAAATAAAATTCGAAATCGAGCAAAAATAATAAATAAACTTCTAATAAAGCAGTAGTTTAAAAACAAAATGATTTGCGTTAATTTTTTTAGTTCTATGCTTTTATTTTTAGACTATTTGTAAAACTACGGTTTCTTAATTGTATATACATAATACATATATATATACAATTATGTATATTATAATAATAGTAAATTAAATTTTAAAAAGTTCCATTTCTGCTTCGACTACAACTTTAAACTATTGCTAAGAAACTGTTAAGGTAGCAGTTGTTGTAGTAAAAATCTGGCTCCAAGTTCTTTACACTTGTAACCTAAACCATTTAGTAAATGTCCGTTGATACTGCTTCTTTTACTCTAGTATTTGAAACACTGTTAGAGCACAATATTTTAAGAGACTTTAAAAGGAAATTTTCGTTTATAATTCGATTCGTTTTCGATCACATACCAAACTAAACTTAAATGAATTTTTTAATAATGTTGTAGATTACTATAAATTGCACAACAGCAGTGTTTTTAATGTCGAAATAAAAAGATCAAAATTATCAGCCATGTTCTTTCTCGAAATCGAATTCGAGTAAAATTAAAATATACATTTTTATATATTTACTTCATACTATGAGAACAGCTTATTTTTATCAGAACTATTCTTAAAATCAGGAAAAACTACGGTCAGTTAAAAAAAAATAACTGGAAATCTTCATTGATTTCAATTTCACTCGATTTCAATTTCCAGAACATGGCTGTATTATTATAATTTAGTTAAAAAAATTTTTTTAATACATTATTACTGTTTGTAGTAGAAGTGATTTTGTTTTGTATTTTTCTTAAGTTTAATTTTTCTTTTTTTTTTTTTCTTTAGATTTTTTTTTAGTTATAATTAAACATTTTTTAACTGTACAATATTTCAATTTCTTGCTTTTTTATCAAAAAAAAAAAAAAAAACTAAAAATTACAATGAAGCAGTTTTTTAAAACATTTCTCAATTTCCTTGATTTTAGAAATAAAACTTCATTGCATTTTTAATGTTAATGATTCAAAATAATTATTATTATTTTTATTTTAATAATATAAAATTTTGACTTTTAAATGGAAATTTAAAACTAGCTGTAGAAAAATAATACATTTTTAGTTTAAGCTGATTTTTACACCCATATTTTTGTAATTTTGTTTAAAAAACTTTGTATAAATCATTTATTTGTTGCTATTTTTTTTATTTTAAATAAAATTGAGTTTTGTTTTAAAAAAGTCACAAGACTAAACAGTATTTAGAATTTTAAATATGTATGTGGCATTTGATTTTATGTTTTATATATATTTATATTTTCTTTTATTACTGCTGATGTTAAAAAATATATCATTTTTTCTGTTTTAATTTTAATTTCTATAAAAACAAACAAAAAAAAAAGAAGATAATTAATAATTACTTAGTTAAAATAATAAATTTTATTTAGTGAAAGCCATAAAAACTGCCCAGAGAATTTCATTGGCATTGGGTTTGGCCGCTTCGGCTTCAAAGTCTAAGTCCAATAATTCTCTAACACGTTTCATAGCCAATTCGTAGTCGTCATCGTTAAGGGGAGCAAAAGCATTTTCTATAACATCGCTAGCATGGGCCAAAAATATTAGTGCCAACATACGTTTGTCCATGCGTTGTGGATCATTTACCCATTTTGATAAAACGGAATCTTGTATCTTAAAAAAAAAAATTGTTTTAAATAAAGTCTGACAGGTGGAAATGACTTTTTTACCTTTCTGACTAAACGACATTTGACCACATTGTCACTTAGGGGATGTGTTGTCATATCAAACAGTAAGAAATTTTGTTTTTCCGTTGTTAATACACCCTTTTCCACCAAATTTTTTGCCAAACGTTCTCGTACATTTTTCAATTGGTAGCGCAATTTTAAAGGATTCCAAGTTTCACCTTTGGTTTATATTTTTCGTCAATATTAACTATTTTTTATGGTCGTATTATACCCTTCACCGCAGGTGGAATGGGAAGCTCGTTTTAATATCTAGATTATTAACCTTAGACCCTATAAACTATATACAGTGCCAGTCAAAAAAATAGCACCAATAACATATTCTATGTTCATTTTAGTAAAAATAAATATCTTGTGCCAATTATTTTAAATTAAGTATGCAGTATTGTTATAATAGTACTCTTTCTGAGCGTCTTCATTTTTTCCAAAAAATTTTAACGGTTCTTTTCCAGTGGTCGAAATTATAAAAAACTCTGCATCAGCGCAGTCATTCAAATAGCACCGAATAACAAAAATTCTTTAAAAAATATTCATAGTGATTTAATAGTTGAAATAAAAGGATCAAATACTAAAAGTAAGATATTTTTTTTTAAATAATTCATCGCATATTACATTATTGATTTTCATAGAAATGGGACGTGAAGAGCATGGTACACCTGAAAAACGTGCTATTATAAAAAAAAAAAAGATTGCTGAGCATAAATCATATTCTTAAAAAAGAAACTTGATTGGGTGCTCCAATAAAATGATTGTAAATGCAATAAAATTTATTCAAAAGTCGGAAGCATGTGGTCGCAAGAAAATTTTGTCACCATTAGTGGTTAAGTGTTTGGTCAGACAATGCAAGAAGACCCCGTTTATGCCAGCTACAGAGCTAAAAAAAAAGGAGCTAAGTGTGACCGCAAGTGTTGAAACTATTCGTCGGAGATTACGTGACAGCAACTTGAATGCCTGTAGTTCCCGAAAAGTGCCCCTTCTCTCACGTAAGCATGTTGCAAAAAAAAAAAAATTAATAAAAAACCAAATCAATTGCTTTTTATTAAATATTGTTCTGTAAGTATCTTTTGACAAGTATTCAATGAAATCAGTTTGACCTATTTACAAATATCTAACGAAGAACTTTTTTATATATCCTGGTGCTATTTTTTTGACCGCAGCTGTATATATTTAGGATCCTTGAGTAGTGGAGTTGATTTAACGATGTCCGTCTATCAGTTTGTCTGTCCGTGCTACTGTTGAAATGGGTTGACCAAAGATGCCAAATATGATAGGGACTGTCACATTTACTTCGTTAAACTTTAATATTAAAATTCAGCCGGATCGATCCATAATAACTGAGAATAATTTGGCTCAGATATTTCTTGGTATTTCTTGTGCCCATGTTCTGTAACTCCTGCGTCGAGAAACTTTTCGATTGGAATGTGGGAAATGAAACAAAAATGCTATAAATTGAAACAAACAACTGTTTTTCTCATTTAACTATGTCTGTAACATTTTTGGCGAGTATTAGCTGTCACGTAAGAAAATTTCTCGCCAATTTACAGAAAAAGTGTGTCTAAAAAATTTTTGTGAGAAACTTCACGCTTTCAACTGTCAAACAAACTCACGAATAAAAACAGGACTATAAAAAATTTAGCACTTAAAAATATACACCAATACCCCGGTTTACATCGTTTCGAAGTTGAGTCTTTTTAAAATGTCTGTGATTTCGAAGTTGGTTCGTTTTTGTTTCAGTTTGCTTCACATGGCTTCGAAGTTTGCGTCGATTTGCGTCGTAAATATAAAAAATTTTGTACAAAGCTAAAACAGAAAAAGGGGATTTCGTGTTTAAGTCTAATGCAAATATGCATGTGAAGATTGTCTTCTGTTTACTTGATAAAGGTCATTAGTAGATTCATATTACATTTGCTGCAGTAAAGTTAAATCTAAATATTTTGCAACAATCAGTTAAAAAAGAAAGCAAATAAGTTTAGAGCAAAAAATAGACATTTTGAAACATCCTAAAACAGGGGAAAAGGTTGTTGATACTGGAAGAAACCTTGGACTTGCCTCTTCTACGATAAAATCCATTTGTTGTTCCAGAGACTGATAAAATTCAAAAATTTGTTGAAGTCCTTTTATGAAAAAAATTGGGGCCACTTCTTAGCATTTGGATTGAAGAGTAAAATCAGTAAATGCCCTTAAGTCAAAAAGTAATTGAAAAAAAAGCTTTAACTTTATTTGAAGGTCTAAAAGAAAATTATCCGTTCTTTTCAATCAAGTCAAAATTAATTTTTTCAGCTAAAATTATGAATCTCGGAACCAATTAAATGTAAATCAATACAAATAAATGAAAAATCGTGCTTCGTTTTGAGTCGTTTCGGCTTGCGTCGCGCTTATCCGGTCCCAATTAGCGACGCCAACCGGGGTATTGGTGTATTTTGTTCTTGGCAGGTTTTTTCATTGTTTATTTCAATTCAATTCAATTCAATTTATTGCAGGTAATATAAAAGCCTCATTAGGCCAATAAACTATATTACAAAGAAATATACCTGAATTAATACTAAAATATTTAAATTAGAATATAACTAAAATCCCTTGGTCCCAAACCAAAATAAAAATCAATGTACATATATATGTACAGTGTACATTGTACACATATACATATATATATACAAAGGTAGAATTAAATAAGAAAATATAAAAAGACAATATAAAAAGACAATTGATCCCAAAATATATGCAAGCAACCTCACGTTTTAAATGAAATACAATGAATTGTTCACTATAAGTTCGGAAGAACAGCCAACATTTTCACACGAAAGGCGTTATTTGAGTGTGAAAACACACGAAGCTCAATGGGTAATGTGTTATTTTGCTTTTAACATTTTTTTTAAAATAAACAAATGTTTTCAAAGCTATTTTGTAAAAAACAAAAATTAAAGTCGCAATTTACTTTATTTGGTATAGCAGACGATTGTTGTTTCGTCACCGTCGTAAATTTTGGTCGCCGTCATTGATATGTGTGACTGGCGTTCTCAACGTCTGCAATGTCACATCGGCTTCGAGTGGAGTTTTATGGCATTTATAACGTAACGACTAACTGCCTGTTTTTAGAAAACGTAAACAAGTGAGTGAGTGAGAAATTATATTGAAAACAAAAACAAATTTTCGTTTTTAATTGTTGTTTTCAAGATAATTTCTCACTCACTCACTTGCTTACGTTTTCGAAAAACAGGCAGTAAATCTCGTTTGATAGTTGTTGACATAAGTTGCAGACACACTTTTTTATCGCTTTTCGATGGAATATTATGTTTCACATCTTTTCGATGCGAAAAGTTCTCACCAAAGTTACAGAACATGGGTACTGACCCCTAATAAATACAAGTGAACTCCTGAATTTATGGTTTTGGTATGATTTTTAATATTACGGTGAAGGGTAGATAAGATTCGACACAGCCGAATATACAACTTGTACTTGATTTATTTCTTTTTTTTTTTAACCTACCACTTAAATATTCAATCCAACTTTGAACTGTTTCTGGTGGATTTGTTTCTTTGATGTGCTTTAATGCCTCATCCAATAGAACATCTCCAGTTGGTTGATCTGATTTTAATATAATTTTTCTAAAATATGAGTTTTCAAGAAATTGTTTGTATTAATTTTATATACATTTGTTATTAAAGTTTCACCTTGAACACAATCCACGTCTACGCATTCCAGATTTTTCCATCATAACACGACCTCGTATGCCAAGTTCGATGAGTATACAGCCGCGTAAGCCACTTGATATGCAATCGTTCCAAAAAGATGTGTAGCCCTGGAAAACAAATAAAAGTTTGGAGTTTTTCTCAATTAAATTTCAAATCTTACAAGCATCGAATATATGTATGTATAAATGTTTTAAAAAAGAATCAGAGAAATAATAATACATAATTATGGTTTTAAAACTTTCAAAGTTATATTATTGGACTCGAAACAGATATCGGCCTTCTAAGTCATCGTCCAGACTTGCAATTTTTGATGCAGAAATTCTTTAGTTTATTGTTGAGAGGGGTGAGAAGATTAAAGAGTTTCCTTTACTGTGCAATTCTGTTTTGTTTTGTAGTTCTCACACTTTTTAACTTGAAGTTGGATGTAGGTGCATTTGTAATTGTATATTAAATATAAAAAGGAGAACAGGAAAGACAAGTGAAAATACAAAAATTTCAAAACTAGAATTCCATAATCTGGAAACTAATGCAATTTCAAAGCAGAATTTAAAAAAAATTGCAAGTCTGTAGACAATGCCTGAAGTTCATTTTTGCATGGTAACCGTATTCGCTGCACAACGGTTGCGAAATCTGTGCATTGTTTTTATTTTTTTGTAATGCTTTGTCAACGCATTTGTTTTTAGTGATGCTTAATTGTGATACCTAATTAAAATATTAAAATTTGGGTTAAAAACCATCAAAAGTTGAACGAAATAACCACAATACTAATTATTGATGCTTTGCAATTAGGGATGCAAACGATACATCGATGTTTAGAAAACATAAAACATAAACATTGATCAAAGTTATTTACGGGAATACAAAATTTATCATTAATACGATTATTGTATGACGTGCTAAATTCCCAATTTTCCATATTTGATAAATACACTGAAATTTATTGTTGAGGGATTTACGATACATCGGCGATACATCGTCGTGAAAACTAAAAAACATCGACATCGTATATTTTCATCAATTTAATATTTTTTATAATAATTTTACCAATTGTAATTTTTATTTTTCAATTAAACCTTTTATTTAAAAATTTAAAAATGTGTTTTCAAAGCATACGTTACACGCAAGAGTTTTAAATGTCGGTTTTCCATAAGATTTCTATAATATAAGAATTTTATGACAAATATTTTTTTATTAAAAAGAATTTTAAAACAAAAATTAAAAATATTTTATTAAAAGTGTATTAAAAAAGACTTCCAAATTCTTGCGTTTTACGTTTCCGTTTTCCAGCACACCCCTGATAGCCATACATATGTATGCACATTAGAGTTTTTCTTTTCCCGAACTTTTTCATTTCCCGAGAAAACGGGATTTATTTTTCAATTTCCCGGGATCCCGGGAATCCCCGCTCAATACAAATCGATTTAATTTGTTCTTAAAGGCACCTTAAGATCTTCATGTTCAAAACTGCACATTATTAAAATAAGCATTTACAGGTTCGTTTAAAAGCTTATTTCTAATTTTTATCAAGAATATTTCAATGAGAAGACCCGTTTCCTTTCTACGGATGTTTGCCTTTATAGTCAAAGGAACATTATATAATCTGCAAATACTTTCAGTTTTCTTAGAACTTCCTTCAAAACTTGTAATTCCTTTTTCGAATCGAATAAGCGTTTTCTTAATTAATAACTTTTGTCATCATCTCTTACAGAATCTTATTCAAAAAAATCTTGTATGCAGCTGCTCTGCATATAAACCATTAACTTTTTTGAAGCAAGTGCGAACAACTTTTTTCGTTTTTATAAAATTAATCTGGGTCTTTAAACAAATTAAAAATTCTGTACATTTTTACTGTTCTTCTTTCGAAATTTCAGAGCATTAAACATTGCCTTTTTTATCGGATGTATTGACATCTTTTTGGTGTTTGGCAAAAATGTACTATTTCGTTATGTTAAATTAAAAAATATTTGTGCTAGACTAAAGTGATTTAAACCAAACAAAAGAGAAAAAAAAATAGTTAAAGCCAATCAATAACTCAAACTGCGTTTTTTTTTAAGACCGCTTTGCCTAACGGCTAAGATATAATTCATGACACAACTTTTTTACAATTATATTAGCAGTAAAGTTGCCATAATAAAATTAAAAAAAATCCCGAGAATTCCCGAATATATTTCCCGGGATTTTTTTCCCGAAAAATACGCGATATCCCGGGATTTTTGTCCCGGAAAATCCCGTATGAAAAACACTAATGGATATGCAGCATACTGTGCATTGCATAACTATATGTATGTATTAAGTTGCTTAAGTTGGCTCAAGCAAGTGTGCGAATACATAAAAATCATATTTGTCAAACCATATTGCACTTATGGAAACTTTTTGTTTAATTTTATGAAAATGTCATTTGCTTAAGCAAAATGCGAAAATGATTGCACTTTGTTTTTGTATTTTTTTAATGCATTTGATAGGCTTTTTGTTAACTTTTGACAAAAGCTTATGCAAGCATATGTATTTTATAGTTGGGCCTTAAGATTTTCAGTAGCAAAAAAGAATCAAAGCAGTCCGTAAGTATAATTGCAAAGTAGTTTTAAACATCGATGTATCGTGTTTTTTACCGATGTTTTTTAACATCGATGCTTATCCTGAAAACATCAATGTCTTCAAACATCGATGTTTTCAGAGCGATGTTGCATCCCTATTTGCAACGCTGCGCTTATGAAGTCTACCATTGCTTCAAAATTTATCCCTAATAATTGAAATGAATTTTTAGATGTATGTCACTGTTGGGATTTGACAATTCTTAAATTGTACCGTCTCAATGGCAAAATTGTACCAAGATAACATAAATTGTGCCAAATTTTCGCTATATAATAAAAAAGAATAAGTAGTAACTCATAACACTTTTCTATTAAATAATTAAAAAAATAAAAACAAAACAAGTAAAAAAGTATAGTCGGTTAAGACCGACTATTTGATAACCTACATTAAAGTATATCAAGACAAATTTTCGAGAGTGCACCATATTTGGGACCCACCCGGACTGAGGGACATTCAAATCGGCTCAGAAAGTGATATTGAATCGATCGGTATATTAAAGGGTGGGTCTATGACAGTCATAACCACTCCATAGACTCGCGAGCCAGTCTATAATCGTATTTGTCACACAGACACGGTCAGCAGTTCACATATATACAACAATTTTGTTCGTTTCAAAACATCAGTCTATCATCAGTCTCTGCTCAAGCTTTGTGAAAGCAAAACCACGCACGCTTGTTTGGTATTGTTTTTGTTTTTTTTTTCGTAATCAACACAAAAGCACTCAGAGCAACAAAGTTTATACTTCTTGGGAGCTGATGTTTTTTTTTTTTTTATATAAATATTTTACACTAGCTGGCCCGGTTACCCGGCGTTGCACGGGATCCAATAATTTTATTAAAAAAAAAAATATTGAAATAAAAAAAACAAAAATAATTGACAAAAAATGTATATAAAAAAAAATTGTATGGGAGGTACCACGCCCCTTTGTCCAATCTTGACCTAATATAGCATACTTGTCCTTCTTGGTCGACAGTACGACATACTGTGAAAATTTCAGAAGATGTACAATTCGGCAGCGACCGCAGCTTCTGTTTGCGACCGCACACAAGCACATAATATCTTTGTGTACGTGCGTTCGGGGCTTGGTTAACACTGCTCTATAGTTAAGGTGCCCATATCGCTCGTGCCAACATATCACTGCTTGATAAATAAAAATTTGAAGGGATTTTTTCCGAAAATATTAATAAATTATTCTGATTTTTAGCTTTAAAAAAAATTACGCCTTTTTTATCCACTATACTCGCTTCATCTTTTTCAAACTTTACAACAAAACCATTTTCTGTTGCTTTTGCAACCGAGATAAAATTTCCAATTATTTTTGGAACGTAGAGTACTGCACGTAAAGTTATTTCACCATTTTCTGTTTTAATTTTAACGTCTTCTTTACCTTCTGCTTCGATATAGTTGTCACACGCTAACATGATTTTCTCATTTACTTCTACAATCGAGGAAAATAGTTGGCGCTCGCAACACATATGTGAAGTCGCACCGCTGTCAACGCACCAATAACTTTTATTAAAACCGCTGCTTTTACACACACCCAGCATAGCGAACGAACGATGTTGCTCTCTCTTTTCACCATCATTTTTTGTGGCACTATTACAATTTTTTGCAAAATGGCCACGCTTACCACAATTGTAGCATTTAAATTTTCGGCCGTTAACATTGTTGCTGTGGTTCTTATTTTTTCCATTATGACTTGAACGTGCTACAAAAGCCTGTTGGTTTACAACTGCATCGTCACAATTTTCATTTTGTTGTGTTCTACGATCACCTTCTTCTATTTATTTTAGCTTTAGTAAATCAAGGCTAGGTAATGTATCCCGGGTTTCCATGGCTATAACAAAATTTTCAAACATCTTTGGTAGACTAGACAGCAAAATTATTGCCAACAACTCTTCCCCCAACACAATTCCAACTTCAGCCAACTTATCTGTAGTTTCGGTAAATGAATTTAGATATTCCATCATGGTTGTGTTTTCACCCATACGGAGACTATGTAGCTTTTTGAAAAGACTCACTTTACGAAGGGGACCACTTGGTTTGTAAACACCGGCAAGTTTCTTCCATGCTTCGTGGGTTGACTTACAATTTAACTGTGATGACTTTACTGATAGCATTATAGTGGCAAGTGCCGATTCATACTTCTGCTGCCACACATCAACCTCCTTGGCATCTACCGGCTTAACAATTTTCCCATTTGCAATTGACCATAATTCGAAGTGTACCAAAATACATTGCATTTGCAAGCACCACTTGTCGTAATTGGTATTATCCAATTTATCAATTTGGTACATTGAAGAACTCATCATTATGTAAATTTATCTCAAAATTATCCGCGAAGTACGCTTAATAAAAATGTCCACTTTTCTTTTTTCTTTTTTTTTATAAAATTTGTTTAAATTTGAAAACTGTTTAGCGCTGTACCCATAACCTGTTGATTCAAACGTTTATTAGAAAAGAATAAAATAGTATATATGTATACAAAAAGTTAAGACAGAAAGTTATTTAAAGTTAAGGATATTATTCAACATTTTTTATTTTTCGAATTTATTCTATGAGTTAAATTTCAGTTATGTATTTTATAAAGCTTTTTTGTAATAGTCTTATTCCTTCAATTTTTCAGGAATGACTTTATACACTACCAGACTATTATATTGTATTTTCTTGTTACATTTTACCTACGCTATCCTTTGGATAGCAATGAAGTATATTGTATGCAAAGAAAAATTTACAATTATTAGACACCAGCAGAATGTAATGCATTTTCTGGCCCGCTACGGCCTTCGTCAGCATTCTTTGTGTCACACTGGATAGTGATACTTTATAAATTGAATGTATTTAACTCAACTATTTTAACAAATAGAAACTGGGAATTATTTCCTTTCGCAGGTTACTTTGTATTATATTCAACATTTTTTATTTTTCGAATTTATTCTATGAGTTAAATTTCAGTTATGTATTTTATAAAGCTTTTTTGTAATAGTCTTATTCCTTCAATTTTTCAGGAATGACTTTATACACTACCAGACTATTATATTGTATTTTCTTGTTACATTTTACCTACGCTATCCTTTGGATAGCAATGAAGTATATTGTATGCAAAGAAAAATTTACAATTATTAGACACCAGCAGAATGTAATGCATTTTCTGGCCCGCTACGGCCTTCGTCAGCATTCTTTGTGTCACACTGGATAGTGATACTTTATAAATTGAATGTATTTAACTCAACTATTTTAACAAATAGAAACTGGGAATTATTTCCTTTCGCAGGTTACTTTGTATTATATTCAACATTTTTTATTTTTCGAATTTATTCTATGAGTTAAATTTCAGTTATGTATTTTATAAAGCTTTTTTGTAATAGTCTTATTCCTTCAATTTTTCAGGAATGACTTTATACACTACCAGACTATTATATTGTATTTTCTTGTTACATTTTACCTACGCTATCCTTTGGATAGCAATGAAGTATATTGTATGCAAAGAAAAATTTACAATTATTAGACACCAGCAGAATGTAATGCATTTTCTGGCCCGCTACGGCCTTCGTCAGCATTCTTTGTGTCACACTGGATAGTGATACTTTATAAATTGAATGTATTTAACTCAACTATTTTAACAAATAGAAACTGGGAATTATTTCCTTTCGCAGGTTACTTTGTATTATATTCAACATTTTTTATTTTTCGAATTTATTCTATGAGTTAAATTTCAGTTATGTATTTTATAAAGCTTTTTTGTAATAGTCTTATTCCTTCAATTTTTCAGGAATGACTTTATACACTACCAGACTATTATATTGTATTTTCTTGTTACATTTTACCTACGCTATCCTTTGGATAGCAATGAAGTATATTGTATGCAAAGAAAAATTTACAATTATTAGACACCAGCAGAATGTAATGCATTTTCTGGCCCGCTACGGCCTTCGTCAGCATTCTTTGTGTCACACTGGATAGTGATACTTTATAAATTGAATGTATTTAACTCAACTATTTTAACAAATAGAAACTGGGAATTATTTCCTTTCGCAGGTTACTTTGTATTATATTCAACATTTTTTATTTTTCGAATTTATTCTATGAGTTAAATTTCAGTTATGTATTTTATAAAGCTTTTTTGTAATAGTCTTATTCCTTCAATTTTTCAGGAATGACTTTATACACTACCAGACTATTATATTGTATTTTCTTGTTACATTTTACCTACGCTATCCTTTGGATAGCAATGAAGTATATTGTATGCAAAGAAAAATTTACAATTATTAGACACCAGCAGAATGTAATGCATTTTCTGGCCCGCTACGGCCTTCGTCAGCATTCTTTGTGTCACACTGGATAGTGATACTTTATAAATTGAATGTATTTAACTCAACTATTTTAACAAATAGAAACTGGGAATTATTTCCTTTCGCAGGTTACTTTGTATTATATTCAACATTTTTTATTTTTCGAATTTATTCTATGAGTTAAATTTCAGTTATGTATTTTATAAAGCTTTTTTGTAATAGTCTTATTCCTTCAATTTTTCAGGAATGACTTTATACACTACCAGACTATTATATTGTATTTTCTTGTTACATTTTACCTACGCTATCCTTTGGATAGCAATGAAGTATATTGTATGCAAAGAAAAATTTACAATTATTAGACACCAGCAGAATGTAATGCATTTTCTGGCCCGCTACGGCCTTCGTCAGCATTCTTTGTGTCACACTGGATAGTGATACTTTATAAATTGAATGTATTTAACTCAACTATTTTAACAAATAGAAACTGGGAATTATTTCCTTTCGCAGGTTACTTTGTATTATATTCAACATTTTTTATTTTTCGAATTTATTCTATGAGTTAAATTTCAGTTATGTATTTTATAAAGCTTTTTTGTAATAGTCTTATTCCTTCAATTTTTCAGGAATGACTTTATACACTACCAGACTATTATAGCGTAGGTAAAATGTAACAAGAAAATACAATATAATAGTCTGGTAGTGTATAAAGTCATTCCTGAAAAATTGAAGGAATAAGACTATTACAAAAAAGCTTTATAAAATACATAACTGAAATTTAACTCATAGAATAAATTCGAAAAATAAAAAATGTTGAATATAATACAAAGTAACCTGCGAAAGGAAATAATTCCCAGTTTCTATTTGTTAAAATAGTTGAGTTAAATACATTCAATTTATAAAGTATCACTATCCAGTGTGACACAAAGAATGCTGACGAAGGCCGTAGCGGGCCAGAAAATGCATTACATTCTGCTGGTGTCTAATAATTGTAAATTTTTCTTTGCATACAATATACTTCATTGCTATCCAAAGGATAGCGTAGGTAAAATGTAACAAGAAAATACAATATAATAGTCTGGTAGTGTATAAAGTCATTCCTGAAAAATTGAAGGAATAAGACTATTACAAAAAAGCTTTATAAAATACATAACTGAAATTTAACTCATAGAATAAATTCGAAAAATAAAAAATGTTGAATATAATACAAAGTAACCTGCGAAAGGAAATAATTCCCAGTTTCTATTTGTTAAAATAGTTGAGTTAAATACATTCAATTTATAAAGTATCACTATCCAGTGTGACACAAAGAATGCTGACGAAGGCCGTAGCGGGCCAGAAAATGCATTACATTCTGCTGGTGTCTAATAATTGTAAATTTTTCTTTGCATACAATATACTTCATTGCTATCCAAAGGATAGCGTAGGTAAAATGTAACAAGAAAATACAATATAATAGTCTGGTAGTGTATAAAGTCATTCCTGAAAAATTGAAGGAATAAGACTATTACAAAAAAGCTTTATAAAATACATAACTGAAATTTAACTCATAGAATAAATTCGAAAAATAAAAAATGTTGAATATAATACAAAGTAACCTGCGAAAGGAAATAATTCCCAGTTTCTATTTGTTAAGGATATTAGCATAAAGAGTAATGCGAAAAACATGCAGAGTTGTACTCTGGGGATATTATCCAACACTTTCATCTACTCACTTTGGGGAAAATTGGAGAGAAAATGAAGACTTGCAATCTTATATTTCGGTCTTGGACAAAAATAATTTTGATGATGGAACGGAAAAAAACAATGGCGATTACACTGAAGAAAAATAATTTAAATTTTTTTGTTTAAAAATTCATATTTTCCTAACTCTGCAAGTGGGAGATAAACTACACCAAGCCACATTTAAAAAACTTTACAGCAGACCGCAAAAAATGTTGAAAATCAGAAATGCTTCTATTTATATGACTCTAATATATTTTTTTACGTCGATAATATCTTTAATAGAATTACGTCATATAAGGTAACTAACATACCTTTACTTATTAAATTGTCTTGGTGTTCTTTACTTTACCTCCCATGGTGGTATTGGTACTTTTTAATTCCTTGAGATAAACATGTACACTTGATGCCATTAACATCTAAGCAAGCTGGACTTGATGTTGTTTTCAACTTTTCTATCTCGAAAACTATATTTAATAGGACTTATGGGAATTCACAAATCGCTGGAAAAAAAAGTTCTGATTCCAACAGTATAAAAACGTATTTTGAAAAAGATGTGAATTGGTGTAGTTTATTTCTCTCCTATAGAACTATTACATTTTTAGCACTGTTTGCATAATTTTAATAAATTAATATAACTTTTAAAATATACTATAGTGTGTTGCAAAACTAGTTCAATCCCATACGGATTGTAGCAAAACTTGTTTCTTTCGAAAATTCGTAGGAAAAATCGTTCGGTATAACAATTCAGAATCAAAATAGTTCAACTAATTTGATCCATTTAATCGGGCGCTATATGTTTCCAAAATTCGATTAAAGTGTAACGAAAGAGTTTTGCATCTTACCTACTCAATGCGGCACGTGTTATAATTGAAATATGGATTTTAAATTTTTACAGAATCCATTTCTTGCTCCATTTAACCATTTAAAAGTTACTGCATTACAAATAATAGTTTAAAGTCAAATATGGACCAGTCTCATATACATTTAGCATCAAGGTTAGAGTAGGAGTTAGAGTTGGAGTCAGAGTCGTACTTCAAAAATTTCAGCGGATGGAGTCGGAGTTAGAATTATTTCTTAACGACTCAAACTTTTTTGAAACTTAAGTAAATACATGTAGGACTCGTGTATTAAGTTATTTTATCCGAGGCTTATTAAGATGGTTTTTGAAAACGGGTTTTATATAGGGCCTAGGTTAAAATATAGACCTATCTTCACGAAATTTTATTTCTTGTCTTAGAAAATTGTAGAGGGCTAAATTTTACAACAATGTTATTAAGTTTTGCGGCTTAAAGTGTTTTCCGGGAGTGGGCTTTATATTGGGCGTATCATAAATTAAGACTCGATCTTTACAAAATCTAGTGGTGTAATTTTGAGTGTCATGAAAGTAGATTTGCTAAATCTCATTATTCGTTACGCTCTTAGCCGTACTAATATGATCTCCGAGAGTATGTTATCACGAAACTTGATGACATATAAAACAAGTCTGTTGCAATTTAATAACAATCGTTGCATTCCGCCACCAATTTATGCTAGTTTCTGTAAATATTTTTAGGGAGGTTTATCCACATTTGCGTACAAATTTCTTTTCCTACTGAACCGATTGTGCTTAAATTCAATCCCAAACTGCCCAGTAGTACTAGAAACTATTTGACACCCAAATGGCTAAATCGACTTAGTATTACTAAAGGACCCAGAACATATCCTTGCCGCTGGGCAAAAAGGCCTTAAGTAAAAAAAAGCATATTGAGTTTTTGATTAGCTTTAATTTTTCGAAAATGAGGTCGGCCAAGCACACTCACAATATTCTGTACGTAAAATTAACTGAAATTGTAATATAAAATAAAAGAAAGTTCAATTAAAAACCGGTCTACCTATTTTTCATTTATTTTTAACAAAAAGTTCATTTAATTTTTACTGTCAAAAATTCTACACCATATTCCGTAAAATCAAATAAATATTCAGTTATCTTGTAAAATTTTACTGTCAGAAATTCAACACCATATTCAGTAAAAACGATTAAATATTCAGTTATTTATTAAAATTTTACTGTCAAAAAATTGACCCCATATTCAGTAAAAACAATTAAATATTCAGTTATTTTATTAAATTTTCGTTTACTCCACAAAAGAGCCGAATTTCTAAAAAATACCAGACAGACACCTGTCCGCTTGTTTTTCTTATAAGCGAGAGAGGGAGAATATTTTTATTTACTTACCCAGTTACACACGTTTGTTTTACTTTTGTTGTACTGACCACGTTGTTTACAGAAGAACCCTCAATTATAAGGCACCAGCAGCATGACCAATTTGGCTTCGCAATTATTTTACTTTTAAAATTTGATGTATTTAACTAAATTATTTTAACAAATAGAAAATGGGAATTGCTTACACAAAACAAGCAATTCATTTTTTATAGATGAGTAAAAATTAATTTTTGGTAGTAAAATTATATAAAATAACTGAATTTTATTTGTTTTTACTGAATATGGTGTTAAATTTTTGACAGTAAAATTTTATAAAATAACTGCATATTTATTTGTTTTTACGGAATATGTAGTTAATTTTTTGACAATTAATTTATATAAGATAACTGAATATTGATTTGTTTTTACGGAATTCGCGGTTGAATTTTTGACAGTAAAAATTAAATGAACTTTTCGTTGCTTTAAATTACATTTTTATTTACTTTAACATAAAGAAGAATTTAACTCAATCAACGGACAATATTAACTGCAACTGAAAATCCGTATTAATATGCACTTAGTTTTTTGAATAACTGTTAGAATCAGTTAAAAATAAATTTGCTTGGAATTTTAAATGTTTATTTATTTAAAAATGACTGAACGGAATATTTCTTAAATAAACTACAGTCCGTTACTGTAATAATATTGTGAGTGCAGTAACCGGGAATGATGTTCGCTATCGCGAGATGATAACGGAAGTCTTGTGGCCAGAAATTTAGGATATGGACCTGGACGATATGTCGTTTCAACAGGATATTGCCACTTGCCACACAGCCAATAAAACAATGGCGCTTTTGCGCGAGAAATTCAATAGCAGTGTTATCTCACGTGCGGCGATGTTAATATGCCGCCACGTTGACACCGTTGGACTTATTTCTTTGGGGATATTGGGGACAATTCAAGAGCTAAAGGATGATATAATTCGGCTTACTAAGGACATTGAACCTCAATTATGTCTCAGAGTCATTGACCATCGGATAGAGGTATGCCACCGAAGCCGTGGCGAGCATTTGACTGATATTTTGTTTTACACATTATTGTCATATATCCTGCTATCATAATAAAAAATATTAAGATAATTCTCCGAAAACTTTTTGTATTATTTACAATTAACATCGTGCGTTTTGATTGGACCACCCTTTATAATAGATACTAGATTTAGTTATTTTAAGCATACTAGCTAGTAAGAAATTTAAGTTCCATTGGATCTCAAAAGTACCATTAACTCAAATTAAGCTTAAGTCAACTTATGGATTTTTTTGCCATTATTTAAAATTCAACTAAAACTACAAACAAATAAACACGTGTGTTCTATATTTAATAAAAAAATTTCGGCTCAAATCAACTTCAACATTATTTTAACGAATTTTATCCAACACAAATAATATTTATTCAATTTAAGTAAATTATCCATTTAACTAAAACACTTGTGCAAATATATAAAAAATAAAACAAGTAAGAAAATATAGTCCGCCCAGCCCCACCCACCCTTCTTCACCACAGTATAGACAAGTTTTAAAAAGTGTGCCATTTTTGGGATCCATATATGGTATGAGGTAGAGAATTATGTACATAAAAGTTCATTGTGCCGATATTTATATTTAAATTAGATTTCTTCCTCTTAAAGAGATTTTCGTGGGTGAGCTTTATATGAGACTAGGGTTTGCAAATCGGTTATAATCGTCTTCGCACGAAGATTATGTGATTACGATTACAATTTCAAACATTTATAATAATATATCATTCCAGTTAAAATTTTAAACCAAAACAAATTAAAAATGTATTTTGACATATTAACAATGTACATATTAACTTACGCCATTTGCAACAGTTGGCTTAATTTAGAAATGATTCGTTCTAATCTGATCATTCCATTGTTTTGTGATCATTTCAATATGTGTAAAATATGCATATTTTAAAATGCTTGCCATTACTTCTTTATTAAGCGATTAAAAATATAGGTATGTAAGATATTTTTTAGATGTTGTGTGTGCTACTCTCATCTCTTCTAGTTTGGAAATTAAATACATACATCACTGATGGGATTTGTGGTACAATTGTACCAAATTTGGTACAATCGAAACTTTATTGGTACACTGGTACAATTAATCCTTTTTTGGTACAATTTAGAAAAAATGCCCACGAAGTCTTATCATTTCTTTGAGGTGGATTAAATTTCTTTTTAATAACATATCTCCAGCCTTGGCCAGAACTATCAAAATTGCATTAATTTTGTGGTCATGATGATAAATTCATACATACATAAATATATGTACTCGTATCCCTGTAGAAAGCCCTAGGATCAAATATATACTTTTTCTCATAAAGTGCTAAAAGATCTGTCAAAATCTATTGTTATCTCAATTGTTTTAATTTTTGAAACGAACGAGTTTTGCAACTCACCTACTCATATGTAAAGTAGACTGGTCCCTATTTTCTAACTTTAAAATGTTTAAAGCAGACCCAGATACTTCGACTCCGACTCCGGCACAAAACCCTCAACTCCGACTCCACAGCCCTGATTTTTACCCATTAATCTTTAATTTTTAGCTACAAATCTTTAATTTCTGATCTATGAACTTTATTTTTTCACTTAGTAGAATACTGGTAGTAAAACGTAACAGGATCGGTTAATAAGAGACCGCGATGTATCTTCTTTTTTACTTCCCAAAATAATGCTTTCGGGACAACAGCGCCCATGCCATACGAACTAGGAAAACAAAATTTAGCTCAAATATTTCTTATATTGAAAATGTACGAACTCGGCCACTATACAAGTGCACACCCGAATTCAGAGTTTTCTATGACAGGGTCAATACAAAACCAGCTAGGTTGATGAAATTGAGCTCAAATATTCTCTATATACCAAATCAGCGAAATCGACCCTTTATTTTACCTGGGGCCGATACAAATTCGCTCCCGGAATAAGGATTTTTACACTATTGCGCCTAAACCATATTAGCAAGAGAACTATTGGCATCTCAATACTGTGGACAAGGGTATATAACATTCGGCACAGCCGAATATATGTAGTAATTTTAGTTGGTCGGTCATCAAAAAGTTTTTTAAAAATTACTTTTTAGCAAATAATTTTTAATCATTATTTTTTAAATTTCATTTTTCGCTTACCCTCCCCCCCATTCGCGGACCACCGAACATACACGGAAAGAAGTTTATTTTCTAAAGTTATCAATTTCGTTTTTTAAAACAAGAAAATCCAAAATCTAAAAATAATTTCTTGCTTTTTACTTATTTTGTTCGTATTTAGTAAAATTATCCATAAAAAAGAAACATTTTGCTTTAACCAAGCCAATCATATATTTGGAATAAGTAATTTTTGGCTTAGACGAGAATCATGCAAAATTTTCTTGGTTCAAGCCATATTTAGTAACATATTCTTTCCGTCTAATTTGGTTACGAAAATTATTAAGGGAAATCACGATCGGTAGTGCAGTGTGCAAGCGATGCCAATGCGTGCAAAAATACACACATTTGCACAACACAGCAACAAAATGTACGTATTTGCAATTTGCTCTATTTTACTTCGTTTGCACAAAAAAAAACCACGAGCAAAATTAGTAAAGCATATTTGCTCAGTTGCAAACAAATGTAAACAATAACATTTGACATATTAAGCGTTATATTGTTCTCTAAGGAAACTTATTAATTGAACATTTTCGTGGGTTTTAATATAAAAAAGAGAATTAAATTTTAATTATTCAAAAAGAAAAAATGTATTTTAATTTGCTTGTATATAATTGTAAACAAATGCAGATTTTTTACAGTGCCGCCAGAAGTTTTTTGTGTTGCCAGAAATAAATTTTGGAACAATATGCACTGCAAATTTACAAATTGCAAATTTGCACAATGATCACCGTGATTACCCTTATTAATACAAAAACACACAGAAGTGACACGAGACGAAAAATATAGTGTTTTTTTTTTTTTTTTTTTTTTTTTTTTTTTTTTTTGTCGCTGCCCTTTTTGCATTTCTCTTTGCACCATCTTTTATGCCGCAATCACTGTTGCCAATTTAGAGATTTTTCTGCTAAATCTAGCGTTTTTGAAACGTCAATCGCGGGAAAAAATACGTTTTAGCTTTTAGCGGGAAATCTAGCGGTTTTCAAACATATCTCAGCGGCTCATTTCCGCTACAAAAACATTTCTCAATATTTAAATTTACAGATTTTATACTTTTTTTTATTAAGGTTTTTTAATTTTATAGTTAAAAACTACTTGTTTATGTTCACGGTTTTACTTACTTTTGTAGTTTTAGTTAACTAAGGATTGTACGTGAAATTTTTCTTCGATTTTCAGTTAGTATTTTGTTAGGGCTCTAAGTGACAATTTAGAATTTTAAGGTTGCTAAAAAAATTTAAAGAAAAGGCAAGGTATTGATCTAAATTGTTTCGATAAATCCCAAGCAATATAATTCACTTGCTTTCATCTTATTGCTTAAAACGGCAAATAATTGCCAAAAACAGCGTAAATGTTATAAACTGTTTTGCTTTTTTATATAGGAATTTGTATACCCTCCACCACAACTAGTTGTGATGAGCGTATACTAAGTTTGGAATTCCGTGTGAAACTGTTTTAATATTCATCTACGACGCCGAAAAATATATAGTTTTTCTACGTCATTGAGTTATTCTAATTCTGAGTAATTCGATTTAGCCATGTCCGTCGGTCTATCCGTCTATTTAAATAACGCTTACTTTCAAACGACTCAAAAGAAGAGATAAATATTGATATAATTATTATTTCTAGTTTCTCTAAGCATTTTGGGATTGAAGTCCAGCAAAATTAGTTCAGTGATTGAAGTCTAGCAAAATTGGTTCAGTAGGAAAAAAGTTATAAATTAAAATGTGGAACAACCACCCTAAAAAATGTATCATTTTGTTACAAAAACTAGCATGCGTCCATGTTCTGGAAAACGCAGCGTTTTCAATTCGCTAACGATTTGAAAAACGCATTTCAGCATTTTCTGAAAACCAGGCGATTTGCTAGCGTTTTGCTTTTTTTCGAAGTTGTGTTTGAGCAAAGAAAACATATGTTTTATCATGTAAACAAACAAATAATTTACAAATTAGTTCTGTGAAATAAATTTAAAATTAAAATGCCTACAGCGTTCTTGCATGTTCATAAGTAAACTACTGCGACAAACAATTGACAAACTCAAAGCAAATTTTTAAATTGCATTTTTTTTAATTAAAATCGTAAATGTTACAAGTTTTTCCTTAAATAAAAAGAAAACATATTAAATTGAAATTGTGGGACATTTCCTTTTCTCTTTAAAGTGCAGTTTTAATAAAATAGACCAGATTGCTTAAGTGCAAATTGAAAACGCAAATTTTAAGCGTTTTCCGCTTTTCAGAACATGGGCGATAACTAGTGCCTGAGTGCACATATTTAGTGCGCCTTAAACCGTAACAAATAATGCTATTGTAAAAAACTTTGATTTGCCACAGTTTTATATGACTAGAAATTTTTTTTTGTATTAGTATTTATTAATTAGATTTTCTAATACAACAAGACACAATATCTTTTAAATTACAGTATTAGAATCAGACAAGTTAAATTAAACAAACCGTGTCAACTTTCGTTCAGATCGGTCCATAACTTACCAATGGCCCCATATAAAGAAAAGATAAACTCACTGTTTATTGTTGGTGTTTTGTTTAAGCTTTGATATTGTTACAAGTAAGACTTTGAGTGTTTAAAATTCTTATTCGCTTTAGGGTTTTACTCGTATATTTTTAGCTTTTCTAAAATCTTAGGAAAAGGTTTCCTGATGAGCTGGCCTAAGCAACCAGTGAAATCCGCATAGAAGCTAGCTTTCCCTCAACAATAAATTTCAGTGTATTTATCAAATATGAAAAATTGGGAATTTAGCACGTCATACAGAAATCTTCTTAATGATAAATTTTGTATTCCCGTAAATAACTTTGATAATATACTTGCATGTGCCCGTGCATAAAACTGAATTGGCAAAATGTTTTTTTTTTTTTGTTTTCATTGTTTTTTTAATTTTGTTTTTTCTTTTTACCCACTTACAACTACAATTCGAGTTGTAGGGGGATGTAAGAAAAGATAAACTCACTGTTTATTGTTGATGTTTTGTTTAAGGTTTGATATTGTTACAAGTAAGACTTTGAGTGTTTAAAATTCTTATTCGCTTTAGGGTTTTATTCGTATATTTAGCTTTTCTAAAATCTTAGGAAAAGGTCTCCTGATGAGCTGGCCTAAGAAACCAGTTAAATGCGCATATAATCTAGCTTTTCCTCAACAATAGATTTCAGTGTATTTATCATATATGAAAAATTGGGAATTTAGCACGTCATAAAGAAATCTTATTAATTTTTTTTTTTTTTTTTAATAAATAGCTACGAAAGTTGGAAACCTTAGTATGTAACGTAATTGAGAGTAATATACCTTTGAAAAAGCAGCTTATTTCTAGATTTATATAAAACTTTTAAAAATGTTTAGGTTTTAGCGGGATTTTTCTTTATCTAATTTATCTTTATCTAATCTAATATTTAGCAGTTTCTAGCGGTTTTGAATTCCGATTTGGCGGGATATGTTCAAAAAAAGTTGGCAACAGTGGCCGAATACAATTAACACAAATTTCTTTAATTGCGATTTATATACACAAGTAAATAACATTTAAGTACGTAAGTAAATAACATTACATAGAAAAACAATATTACTAATAAATTTTTTTACACAAAACAAAACGTTTGTTGAACTAATGCTTTTGTTTAACGTAGTTTGTGTTTTGTTATTTTTATTTTGATTACGAAATTTGTGTTGATTTAGCGGTCTGTCTTAACACATTGCCACTTCACTACCAAAAAACGTTTTCTGTCTCTTTCGTCGAAAGCTGCACTTGCAACTGATGTGGGCCTTTTTCACAGGTCACTTTTTACACCTCTATGTACACTCTATGACGTTAAAGGTTTTATACCTCAAAATAAGTACATTTATTTGTATAAGACAGAAAGAAGTAAAAAAAAAATAAATGTATACAAAGATAAAAAATGCATTCAAAAATGTAAGATAAATATATGTATGTAATTAAAAACCCCAATTAGCATACGACACGTGTGCAGTACATATTTAACCAATACTAGTAAACTTTTGCAAGATTTAACGATAAAAAAAGATTTAAATTTGTTGAATACAAAAATTAAATTTTTTGTATTCTCCTTCGCGGATCCCCTAAAAATACGTCACGAACCCCCCGTTTTTTTGCACAGAATTTTTTGAAAATTCGCATTTAAGAGTATTTTTTTAATACATATTCAGAACTTAAAGTAAATTTTTTCAAAATTAACAATTTTGGGAAAAATTAGCATTATTAAAGCGTTTTGAAGTGAATATCTAATAACGGCAATATCAATAACAACTGGAATCTTAATTGTAAAAACTTCAAAATCACAAAATTAAGCAAGCATCAAAAAGCTAATTTAATTTACGATACTCAACTACTCTTTAGAGTGATTAAGCATCATAACTTATGTTTAAAAATTAGTAGTAGGCCCAAATAAACTTTGAGTATTAAAGAATTTTATGGAAATTGGTTTTATAACATCTTTTTTAGACCCAAATTTTTTTAATTTAATTATTATAAATGAAAATTTTTATTATTGACATTTACAATTCACAGGATTCAGTTTTATTTTCAAGCTCTTTCTGTTACATTTTAAAACATACTTAATTTGTACATATTTTATATATTCACTAAAAATAAATACGCATATGATGAATTTCATTTAAAAATCGAGATAAAACTGAAATTTTGAACCCGACCCCCTCAGATATCGATGAAATTTTTTTCATAGCTAAATTTGATCAATACAAACAAACTCTCATTTTTAGAAATGACTGTTTTGCGATTTTTTGGGCGTGACACAGTGGGAACGTTTTCGAAAAAACGCGAAAATGGTCGAAAAGAGCTCCATTTAAACTACAATAACTCAGAATCGGCTAAACCGATTTCCATGATCTTGGTATCATTAAAAAGATATTTCAACAGGCTTTATGACACGTTTAAAAAAAAAAAAAACAAATACACTGTAAAAAAATTTATAACAAAAAAAAATTTTAACTGACGAAAAAACCAAAAAGATCAAGGGTTTTTTTACAGTGTATTAATTTTTTAGAAAGATTTATCCTTCATCTATACCATATCAAAAAATAAAAATGGGTTCTTTTTTAGTTTTTTTTATATAATTTTTTAAGTAGTGTCACTTCTAGTAATTGCCCTTTTATTTTATAACAAAAAAAAATTTAGGTAACGAAAAACCAAAAAAGATCAAGGATTTTTTACAGTGTATTACTTTTTTAGAAAGGTATTTCCTTCACCTATAACATATCCAAAAAGTAAAATGGGTTCTTTTTTATTTTTTTTTTAAATAATTTTTTAAGTAGTGTCACTTCTAGTAATTGCCCTTATATTTTATAAAAAAAAAAAAATTTAGGTAACGAAAAACCAAAAAAGATCAAGGATTTTTTACAGTGTATTACTTTTTTAGAAAGGTATTTCCTTCACCTATAACATATCCAAAAAGTAAAATGGGTTCTTTTTTATTTTTTTTTTAAATAATTTTTTAAGTAGTGTCACTTCTAGTAATTGCCCTTATATTTTATAAAAAAAAAAAATTTAGGTAACGAAAAACCAAAAAAGATCAAGGATTTTTTACAGTGTATTACTTTTTAAGAAAGGTATTTCCTTCACCTATAACATATCCAAAAAGTAAAATGGGTTCTTTTTTATTTTTTTTTAAATAATTTTTTAAGTAGTGTCACTTCTAGTAATTGCCCTTATATTTTATAAAAAAAAAAAATTTAGGTAACGAAAAACCAAAAAAGATTAAGGATTTTTTACAGTGTATTACTTTTTTAGAAAGGTATTTCCTTCACCTATAACATATCCAAAAAGTAAAATGGGTTCTTTTTTATTTTTTTTTTAAATAATTTTTTAAGTAGTGTCACTTCTAGTAATTGCCCTTATATTTTATAAAAAAAAAAAATTTAGGTAACGAAAAACCAAAAAAGATCAAGGATTTTTTACAGTGTATTACTTTTTAAGAAAGGTATTTCCTTCACCTATAACATATCCAAAAAGTAAAATGGGTTCTTTTTTATTTTTTTTTAAATAATTTTTTAAGTAGTGTCACTTCTAGTAATTGCCCTTATATTTTATAAAAAAAAAAATGTAGGTAACGAAAAACCAAAAAAGATTAAGGATTTTTTACAGTGTATTACTTTTTTAGAAAGGTATTTCCTTCACCTATAACATATCCAAAAAGTAAAATGGGTTCTTTTTTATTTTTTTTTTAAATAATTTTTTAAGTAGTGTCACTTCTAGTAATTGCCCTTATATTTTATAAAAAAAAAAAATTTAGGTAACGAAAAACCAAAAAAGATCAAGGATTTTTTACAGTGTATTACTTTTTTAGAAAGGTATTTCCTTCACCTATAACATATCCAAAAAGTAAAATGGGTTCTTTTTTATTTTTTTTAAATAATTTTTTAAGTAGTGTCACTTCTAGTAGTTCCGCAAAATTCTGAATAAAAAAATCAATGTATTCTTCATAATAATTTTCTATTTTGTCATAAACATTTATTACTTTACCCATAATAAAAAGAAATATATATAGAACAAAAAATTCATAATTCATAATTATAAACAGTTTCGAGAAGCCAAGATATCCCATTACAATTTTTACGCGTATATTTTAAAAATTTGAGTGAATATGAATTCAAACAATAAGTACAGATGCATAAAAATATCTAATAAGTGTTGCACTTCGCTTCGTAAAATAAGTGAAAACGAGGCTGCAAATATAATTGAATATTTTCAAGCTGTCGCCAACATTCATTGTAGCCGTATTTGCGAAACTTGCCGGAATACACTGAGAAAAGCGCGCAGTCGTAATGAATCCAACGTGGAGCAGAATGAAGTCTCAAATTATTTACCAACAACGCCCAGCGATGAAGTTAGCGAAGAATTGAATGAACTTCCATCTTGTAATGCAAACATCGAAAGGACGGAAGTCATTGAAAATATAAATGATCAAATTATTCCTCATCTACCAAACCAAAAGGAAATATATTAAACAAGATGCATACAGAAATAGAAAATTACTGCAAATTTTCGAAAATATAGCAGATTCACTTGGAGCTGATCCATTATCTGATTTGTCAGCGCAACTTGAAAACGTCAAAGCCATTTACGAAGAAATTTTGGAAAACATCAAATATCAAATAGAGAACAGCTCAAATCTTTTGGAAAAGCAAAAACTTTTATCTCTCTTACCAATCAATATGAGTCACGCAGAAATTAAAGATCGTTTTGGGGATGACATATCTCACGATTGTATCAAAAAAAGTAAAGATATCCAAAGGAATAAAACGAAGTTTGCAGATATCAATCTTTTTAAAATGAGCAGACGTAGTTTACCAACCGAAACTCTAAGCACAGTCAAGTTATTTTATGAAGATGATGAAATTAGCCGAATGATGCCTGGATCGCAAGATTCAATTACTGTTAAACAAGGAAACTTCAAAAAAGACTTTCGGTACGTATTACTAGAAGTGACACTACTTAAAAAATTATTTAAAAAAAAAAAAATAAAAAAGAACCCATTTTACTTTTTGGATATGTTATAGGTGAAGGAAATACCTTTCTAAAAAAGTAATACACTGTAAAAAATCCTTGATCTTTTTTGGTTTTTCGTTACCTAAAATTTTTTTTTTTTATAAAATATAAGGGCAATTACTAGAAGTGACACTACTTAAAAAATTATTTAAAAAAAAAATCAAAAAGAACCCATTTTACTTTTTGGATATGTTATTGGTGAAGGAAATACCTTTCTTAAAAAGTAATACACTGTAAAAAATCCTTGATCTTTTTTGGTTTTTCGTTACCTAAATTTTTTTTTTTTATAAAATATAAGGGCAATTACTAGAAGTGACACTACTTAAAAAATTATATAAAAAAAACTAAAAAAGAACCCATTTTTATTTTTTGATATGGTATAGATGAAGGATAAACCTTTCTAAAAAATTAATACACTGTAAAAAAACCCTTGATCTTTTTGGTTTTTTCGTCAGTTAAAATTTTTTTTGTTATAAATTTTTTTACAGTGTATTTCTTTTTTTTTTTTTTAAACGTGTCATAAAGCCTGTTAAAATATCTTTTTAATGATACCAAGGTCATGGAAATCGGTTTAGCCGATTCTGAGTTATTGTAGTTTAAATGGAGCTCTTTTTGACCATTTGCGCGTTTTTTCGAAAACGTTCCCACTGTGTCACGCCCAAAAAATCACAAAACAGTCATTTCTAAAAATGAGAGTTTGTTTGTATTGATCAAATTTAGCTATGAAAAAAATTTCATCGATATCTGAGGGGGTCGGGTTCAATGCATCTCGATTTTTACATGAAATTCATCATATATGGACATGCAGTACAGTACATATCGCACACCTGGTTCAAAAGTGACTCAACTCAAAAAACTTAATTTTTCAGAAATCGAAAAAAACTGATTTTGACCTAAAAAGAAATAGTTAAAAACAAATCTTTGGATTATTTAGTAAAACATCCATACAGAATCAGCCCAATTATGAATAAAAATTTCACGGGAGTTTTCTCCCATCTTTCCTAAGTTAATTCAATTGTAAAAATGGGAAAAATAGAAAAACTGCCGGGGAATTTGTATTCATAATAGGGCTGCATATGATCTAAAGAGTTTTTTTTTATTTTTTAACATATTTATACACCAGAAAATGAACAATTTTAAGTTGTGTCATTTTTGATGATGTATTATTTTCACAAGTTACCGAATTATTTCAAGTTATGTCAACTTAGCTTAATTCTTTTCAAGTTTTGACACTTTTGCCAAATTCTAAACTGACATAAGTCTAATTAATATAAACTCCAATAAAGATTTATTTTATCAGTATTCTCAACGATTTCGCAAGTCCGTTTGAACCAGACATCCAGTGGAAAAAGAAGCGAATCTGCTTCTCCAGAAGTATTAGTTCTTGTAGACTTATTAAAACGAGTACCACCTGTAGGGGTGATTGTGTTTTCAACACTTTCGAAATGCAGATACATGTTGAGCTACTTAACATAAGACGTTTCTTTGGTACGATTAAAGTAAATTTTCTGAGAAACATTGTAGCGAGGGTCAAAAATTGTAGATAAACAATACGTTTCATAATTTTCTGAAGCCTCAAATCTTTTAGTTAGAGCTAATACTAAGTCAGCCAATAAATTTTGAGATTCCAGACTATTTTCTATCTTCTTTAATTCATTTAGTATATGAAACAATTTCATTATACTGTTTTAATTTTATTCTCTATTCTCTATACAGAAAATAAGCATAGAAAAATAAGTTATTTGTTCAAAAATACTCCAAAAAATACGAATAGGATCGTCGTCTCGACAGCAAAATATCGCCGATACCGATATTTCGGAAAATCTAAGCCCTTATGACCAGTGTTGTCAGTAGATTTTTCGAAAAAATACCTACACATTCTAATAAAAATCCGATTTTTCCCTACACGTTGAAAAAATTTCCCCTACAAAAATCCCTACGCATTATTATCATTAAAATAGAAGAAAAAACATTTGTTATAAAAAAAATTTTTTTCGAATATGTATATTAAAGCTTTGACATAAAATAAGCACAAAACTAAAAATATAATACACATGTAGTATGTACTTTTAATTAAATTCAATGAAGTCTTTCAACATTAGGTGTGATCCCGTAACTCAACGTTGGGAGCTCGCGGGATCCCAATCTTACCGAAAACTGTTCCCGTACTCAAAGTTTATTAAGGCAGAGCTTTTAAGAGAAAAATATTCTTCTTCTTGCACGAAGTAGCCCGTACTATTTTTTGGGTAAATTTATTAAATTGTTAAAAATTAGCTGTGTCAATAATTAATAAAAAACTGCAATCAAGTTAACCAAAATAATTAATATAAGAAATATATTTAAAATAAACAATAGAAAATGTTGAAATATGTAAGTAAATGCTTGAATTTTAATTTTATGCACGTTAATGTGTCATTTATGTATTTATTAACAGCCTGGCCCACAATATCGAAACGAAAATTTCTTTCGCATAGTTACATTGAAAACAATAACAAATTTTTGTTTTTTATTATTGTTTTCAATGTCGACATCGTGGACCAGGCAGTTAAACATATTTCATATTAACGTTTTCTTTTAGATCAGAATTTTGGGTCTTATTGTTCCCGTACTTTTGTACATTTTTGTCTATTAGTGAGAGAAATTTTTGTTTACTCTTATTTTACCCAACTTTACATACATACATATAAGTGTCGCCAATTTTTTAAGCCACAAACAATTCTGGAAACATATTTTGAAGCTATTTTAGGGCAAAACATTTTTTTCAACCGATTTGGACAATAAAATATCATAAAAAAACGTTTTTTCAGCATTAATTTTATAAAAATACGATATGACAAAAAATCCCTACGTTATGGAGATTATGAAAAATCTGTCCGATTTTCCCTACGCTTTTATTTAAGTAACAAAAATACCTACATGTAGGGATTTTCCCCTACTTCTGGCAACACTGCTTATGACACTACATTTTTTATTCATTGATTATTAATATAGAACTGATAGAAAGAAACAGTAAATGTTGGAAAGAGAAAACTATAAAAAATTTAAGCAAAAATGTTGTCAAATTTTTGTTTGTGAGAAACACAAAAACAAAACTAACAAAAAACAGTAAATCGCTGAATTTGCCATAAATCTCTGATTTAGCAACACTTTTAATATTTCAAGCTTGAAATGTCAATTTTAACTTAAACTATTTCACATTTTTTGACATAACTTCATTTCTATCGGTAACTTTTTTAAAATTTTTGGCAGTTTGCTATTTATCTTAATACAGTTGAACTCTTTGCACCTGGTAAATTTTTCTATTACATTATATTTGCATTGTTTACCAAAACTTGAACAATGCATTAAAAATTAAGTGTCATAAGGCCTCAACATAGGGTCTCTACCTGACAAATTTTTGCCATATCAAACGTCAAACTCTATATAAAAAACTCTATTATTTATGTCAGCGTTTTTATATAGGAAGTTTGACGTTAATAAGACAAACAAATTGTCAGATGGAGACCCCATGTTACGTCCCTAATCTGTATGCTTTTATTGCACATTAAAAAAAAAAATAAATGCGGGAACGTATTTCGTGAAAGTTAGTTTAGTTTTTTTTTACTAACATTTTTTCAATAAATACCAGAAGCTGCCTTTTAAATTTATTTCTTTATCACTTTAAGGTGTAAATCAATCAGCAAAGGTTTACGAAAAGTTTATCCTCAAACCTTTCTTATTTCGCTCCCTTTTTTTCTTTTTTTTAAATAATGTGTACATGTTGTGCTTAAAAGCAAAATCAATTCAAAACTTTGTGATACAATCAATTTCATTGCAAAGTACAAAACAAAACGGTTGCAAACGTTTTGTTTTGAAGAAAAAAAATCGAGTAGAGTCTTAAGACCCAGTATATTCGGCAGCCATTGCTATCAGCTTCTTCAAGTTAGACCCTTTTCAGACTCGGCAAGTTACTTGCCGACAACAAAATAAGTCTGTACAAAAATTGTTTTTTCCTTACCCCGACCTTACCGCTAACGTCAACAAGCCAAGAGTTGCGCAAGTAACTTGCCGAGTGTGAAAAGGGTCTTAGTGAATACATCACAAAAATTTTCAATATCAACTTTTTATCGCGAAATGTTAAGAAAGTAACTAACTATACACATATACAATTTTACATAAACTAGAATTGAAATTGTTAACCAGAGCAAGTTTTAAATGCTTTTACATAAAATCCCCATAAATATATGCCGCTGGCAGAATTTCTTAGGATTCAATCTGTTGCAATTACAAAGTAAAAATAAATCGGTTCTTTTCTTTCATATGCATTTTCTTATATCGAACTGTTTAACAAAAACTTAAAGAAATTACATCCACGATGAATATCAAAGAAGACACTAACAATATTAGCGCAAATTATAAAGTTGCAATTTCTAAATCGCTACAGTGATACTTGGTTGTGATATGTGTTTAACTTTAAATTTATGTTTTATGTTTATATGTTTAATGTTACATGTAAAAGGAGAAATTTAATTTAATGTGAAAAGCTCATATTACGCTCCCTTGAAAAAGTCGACAAAAAATCGACGAAACGTCGGGAAAACTGTAATAAAAAATTGCTTTTTATTTACATTAATTAACCTTAGGCCCTATTAGCTTAAATAAAAAACAAATCAATTTAACAACAAATTGGCCAAATATCAAAAATAACATCGCGTTAAGTTTTTCTAAGATAAACGGTAACTGACAAATTTTTGATGTTTTGTTTTTGATAGTGACCTATTTAAAATAAGCCAAAATAAACTAAAAAAGATTTTAGTGCCCGTATAATGAGAGATAACTCTGGAATTTCAAGTGTTAATTGTTCCGATCTGTTTTGTGTGCTTTACATAAAAGTTTGACCATCATAGAAGACGTAAAATAAAAAGTTCAAATTATTCATAAATAAGGATGCGATTTCAATGCAAATGCATAAATTTGCGTTAAAATGGCATCGATTTGTTTTTACATATTGTTGCATATTTTGCTGAAAATGCATTTTTTGGTTTTAAATGCATATTTTAACATTTTTGAGGGGCATATTTTTTAAATTTCTATATAACAAAAAAAGTTCTTCAAAAATTCCAAAATTGTATAAAAAAATAAAAAATTTTTAAATCAATAAATAATTTTTTTGGAGCTCTGCTTAAAATACAAGTTTCGACAAAAGATCCTTAAATGTTTACCCAATTGGCCAAACATAATTTATCCAAAACTGTTACATGTTACTTGCTAGGCACATGGGTTACATCGAGTTGGAGAGGAATTTAGAGGCCAATTAGATAATATTGATTTATTGATTTCATACGGGAAACAATGTGGAAAGAAGAATAAAAAATTAAAAAAAAAATCAAAAACATTTTGCAAAAAAATGTGGGATTTCAAACAATAAAACAAATTTCAACTAATTTTGATCTAGAATCAAATGTGGGATCAGAATTAGAAAATTAAAATTCTCCAAATGAATTGGCATCCTTCAAGTATGCTTCAACTTCGGTTGATTTTGAGAGAGATCATTCTCCATGTACAAAAGCTTTTGAACACACAAAGGTTTACTTTTGATGATATAAAAAAGTATTTATTTGAATTTCAATTATGTAGTTTTTTAAATTAAGTTTTAAAAAATATTATACCTATACAATGGAATAAAAACAACAATAGGATATTTTAATTTTTTTTTATTTTTTTTTTTTTTGTTTTAAATAGATTTTAGTGAATATTTTTTATTTTTTTAATACATACATATTTTTTAGTTTTTAGTGCATATTTTAGATTTTTTAGTTCATGAAAATCTCATCCCTAGCCATAAAAAATAATTCAGGTTAATAAACCTTTTAAATATACCAAAATCGTTTCTATGAATAAGGGCGTAATAATAAAATATTTATAGAAAACTTAACAAAGTTTTTACTTGAAAAGTTAGTCTTCAAACGTTAACCAGAACAAAAAACAACATAACGCACTTGATCAACAAGAGGGTTTTAACTCAAAATTTAATAGTTTTCAGTAGAAGCAAAGCAATTTTTAGTTTCATATTAAAAGCGTATGAAAATGAATTTATAAATCAAAAGTTTCATAACTAAACGGTAGACAAAATTTTCTCCAAAAAGTGAAAAAGTAAAAATTTTGAGTTTATACCCCCTTGTTGATCCACTGCGATATATTTTAATCAAAGCGAGACCGATAAAAATATTGAAACTCTATTTTCATGAGAACTACTCGTAATATTATTAAAGTATGCGCCAGTAACATCGGCAGATGTTGAACTTATATCTACAATATATTCTATGGTTTTGTGTGACAACTGAACGAAGATAATTTCAAAATGAAAACTTGAAAACTTGAAAAAAACATGATTATATTTTGTAATAAGCATTTGTTCAAAAAAATCTTATCAAAAATTATTAGTTTGTGTGTTTTACCAGCATGTTTTTGTGCATATTTTGAAGTTTTTTTTCGGTATATTTGCATGCATATATAAAAAAATGTTCTGAGCATATTTAAACTTGCCCTGTTGATAACAATTCCCATTGTGTGTATGTGTTGCTTTCAATTTAGGCAAGAGTATCAATCCACACTCATTAATTTTATACGACTTTCCGGTTTATTAATCATAATGATTGAAATAAAAAAAAAAAAAAATTTAAAAATAAGTTCACAAACAAAAAATAGGCTGCATCTTAAAATCGAATTTATTTTTATTTTTAAGTATTTGTAAAATATTTCAAAAATTTTAAATTTGATTTCTTTTACATTTTTCTAAAATTTAAGTTAACTGATAAAGACTTTTTTAAACCGACTTAATTTTAAGGGATTTTTTTTGTATTGGTTTTATCTTGAAATTATTTTTCAATTTTGTTTTACTAGAATTTATCAGTTGTATTAGCTTTAATAAACATGTTTTTATACGCCAAAATTTTTGTTGAGTTTACTATTTCTACTTCCCTATTTCATTTTTTCATTAAACTTGTTACTTTATACGAACTACTGACTGATTGTGAAGTATTTTAAATTATTTGAATTTGCATTGTTTGTTTATCTAAAATGGTAGAAACGTGAAATTTTTTAAAATTGTTTCTATTATCAGTTTTTAATTTAGTAAGTAGTTTTAAATGTTCAGTGTTGAAATGCTAAAAAGAAACTACTATAAAACGTTAAATTCGATATATTGTTTTCTATAATTGCTACAAGGAACAAAGAGCCGCAAAAAAATTCAATAAAAACTTTAATGGTTGCAAAATTTTATTTGGAATCACTTTCTAAAGGGAATTTAAAAAACTCACGTAATGAAAAAGAGTTTTTTAAAATTTGCTCTCTAAAAGAATTAAAAAAAAAAACTAATAAATATATGCATGTACATTAGGTAGAATTAAGCGTCGGTGTATAAAGGAAAAATCGTCATCCAACAAATAATAGCAAATAATATGAAAAAATATATCAATTATTTCTTTTAAGTCTGCACTTAAAAAACAACTTTGTGCTGAATAAAAGTAACTCAAAATCGAGAAGATCTGACAAAAAAATAAGAAATCTAAACGCAATTAAGTGAAAAAACACGATTATATTTCCCATACAAAATTTTTTATAAAAAATAAAAATTTTTATCAAAGTTATTTTGGGATAGAAGCTAGCTTCTATGCACATTTTACTGGTTGCTTAGGCCAGATCATCAGAAAACTTTTTCCAAAGATTTTAGAAAAGCTAAAAATATTATCTATGTATATATAAATCGGCTAAGGCAAAACAGTTAAGAACGCTTTCCTACTCTGTATGTCAACCGATTTGAAAAAAAACACACACCATTTGAAAGATATTTACTTACAGCAGTGCACAATATATATTTTATATAAATCTGTTCAATATTTTCGGAGTAATAAGCGTTAAAATTAGCTACTAACACATATGTACAAAATACAAAATTTGTTTTTTTCAATTATCAAATAACAAAAAAAAGGGTACTCGATTATTCGCCATTTTTAAGAAACCGGTTTTCAAATATATCGACTATATAAATACGGGAAATTAAATTTCTTAAATTTCTGGTTTTTTGATTAATTTTCGTAAATATTAGACATAGAAAAAAAAATATTAAAATGCAATGTCCTGAGTAGAATACAATTTACAAAGGAGATTTAATGATACTTTTTTGTTTTTCAATTGATATTTGTTTTTTGAAATTTGTTTTTTTTAATTATCAAATAACAAAAAATAGGGTTCTCGATTATTCGGCATTTTTAAGAAACCGGTTTTCGAAAATATCGACTATATAAATACGGGAAATTAAATTTCTTTATTTTGCTTTTTCGTGCTGCATGTAGTGATTTATTTAACTTAGAAACATAATATTAAAGTTGCAGGGTCCTGAGTGAATTAAAACCTATAAGATGAAAAAATGAATAAGAACATGTAAGGGGAGCTTTTTGGTACTTTTTCGTTCAACATCTGGTTTTTTGATTAATTTTCGTAAATATTAGACACAAAAAAAAAATATTCAAATGCAATGTCCTGAGTAGAATACAATTTACAAAGGAGATTTAATGATACTTTTTTGTTTTTCAATTGATATTTTCTGATATTTTTTATAGTTGAAGATAGAATATGAACCAAAGGTTGGTCCCTTGCCAAATCGATCCACCTAGATGGAAAAATTGAATGCTCAAAACATGTAAATTCATATATACTTTGATGTAGTGTCTTCACACGAACCTAAAAATGTATGGTCGAATTTTGACCATTAGGCGAACACTCGTACAAATAAAACCTTAACAATAATTAGTATTGTAGTTATTTTGTTGAACTGTTTATTTTGATATTTTAATTAGACTAAAGTTAATCAAATTTAATTTGCATCAAATTATTTTTATGAAGAAAAAGAAATTTAACAACATGAAATTAATTAAATTTTTTTTTGATAACACGGTGCTACAGTGAAAATATACTTGAAAAGCGACCTAGTGTAGGTTATAGACCTCATTGGGTAGATCATAAATCAATTTTAAAAAGTTCGGAAACACCCTCAAATTTCGGAGTTATTCCGAAAAAAAAACTCTTGGGTTTTTATATGTAGCGTTGCCATTTAAAGTCCGATTTCATCAAATCGCATATCGTTGTTCATGGCTTGACAGTGGCTTCATTTTATTCCCACTTCAAATTCTGGGCGCCACTTATACCATCTCGGATCCGCATCCCAAATTTTTTTCACGTGTCAAAAAAGTCCTTTTAAAACTTAGTATGCATATCTTTTAATATGCTCTTAAAAATTCCACTAGGGAGTACCGATATTGTTACAAGTAAGTTTCAAACATTTATTAAAAATATAAAAATGGAACTGTTTTTGCTTAGGGAATTAAAAAAGTATACGTATGCAGCACAAGAAGCCACTTTTTAAAAATGTTTTCAGAAAAGTGGCGTATGCGGCACAAAATAATATTTTTCACTGAAGATATGTAAATGAGTACCTAAAACTTATTCCAAATTTTGTCGCTTAACCCTTGTTCTGTATTCATTCGTCAAAATTGCCCACACATTCTATATTGCTTGTTATTTTCAAAACTAGTAAATTAATTTTTTTGAAATTAATTTGTGTGTATTTGTGCAAACCTGGTGAATCCACTTTTTAAGTAAATTGAGATGGTTTAAAAAAATACGCCTCGTCGACCAGCATGTAGTGTTTCTTTAATTTGATTCTTTAAGTGTGTAAATCCAACTATGTATATTCTTGGTATTCCTGAAATATAAATTTTTTTTTGTCTCTCCTGTAAAATGTGCTGAATGGGAGTAAGCAGGTTTGCATATTTAGCCGACTATGCACATTTGTATATGTTCTAAGGTGGATCCTCAATGTATGAAAAGTTTGAAAACTCTTCTGTTTCAAAAACGAAGTACTATTTAGCTCGACCGGTTAAAAATTGCCGTGCCGCACGAGGGTTGAAGTTCGTAGAAACGAAATTGGGGGAAAATGGATTTAAAAAAGCTCGTTCCTGCTCAAAAGAAGCCCCCACGGAGATAAAATTTATGAGTAGCCCCCAATATCGCTCTAGAGCAACTCTTCCTTTATCTCCAAACCTTCATGAGGTCCGCTTACAAAAAAATCTGAATTCTAACACCAAGTATAAAAGCTTTGAATGTGAATCGGATTGTGGATCCAAACTATTATTTTACGAGAAATATGGGTATTTTGATATTTAAAAGGCGATTGTTTATATCTAAAAAGCCGAATGTAGTTCTGTGGCTAGCACTGCTCTAAATGATGAAACAATTTTTGGGGGATTTTTTGTTATACCGTTTAAATTTATAGAATCCATGAATTATACAGCCATGTCACAGAGTACAATTCCGTTCGGAGAGGAATTCATTCCGTATTTTGGTGCTTCAGAAAATGACGAAACCATTTTTCGGAATGAAACCATTTTTGTTTTTATGAACGGAATGGGAGTTTTCTGTATCTGAAAGGCCAAAAAACTCTCAAAATACATTTTCTATCAATAAACAAATATGTTTTCTTATAGTTCACATTGAATAAAAAAAATTATAAAAAAAACAAGTTAAGTATTTATAGTTATGTGTTGTGAGAGTGAATAATTCTTCTCAGTTAAAATTTTAATAAAACAGTTGGTATTTGATTTTTAATGGCATCATCAACGACTAAAATTAATTTGGGATCGCAACAGCACAACATTTATTCGACTTAAAATATTATTTCGCTGCAGTTTAAATCAAAGTTGCCGTCTAAAAAAGTTCTTAGCGTATTTTTTCACACTAGTACACTTAAATTGTAAGTGCGAATAATGGCTGCATGAATTCCGATGCGAGATAAGTCTTTGGTCATAAAGCAAATTGACGAATTGTACCAGGAGTGGAGAAAATTGAACAACAGGTGGACCGCTGCATAAGTCAAAAAAAAAGAAAAGTTTGACGGAGAATTAGTTGATCTCTTCGATGTTGCCCAAGTTATTGCAATCACAACGAGTACAATAGAGGAGGATAGAACGTGTTTGCTTGGGAGGAAAAAGTCAGCCTAGGCAACATGATTGAAAAAAGAAAATTAGAACGAAAAATGGAAGTGGACGCTCTACCTTCGACTTTGAATATTGGAACACATGTGGTTGTTGTTATGTTTTCGCACTTGCTTTTTCGCAATGGTGCAACTTGTGACGTGAATTACCTTAGTAATTTTTCAATGAACGAATCGTTTCTGCAAAATGCATGATATCAGACTGAAATGCAATGCTTATAATCGGTGCAGTAGTTGAAATGTAAAAAAAAATTTGGTTCTACCATCCGATTCACATTCAAGGCTTTTATACTTGATTTAATTCCATTTTTTTTTTTTTAGCAAATTTTCGTGAAATCCCCTGAGGGATTTGAGATAGAGAAATATTTGGGACACAAAAATAATGGGGCTTGCAAATACATTTGACCTCCCTTGTTATTTTCGATTTTCTAAAAACAAAGGGCACTTTTGCGTAAGGTGAGGATAAAAAAAATTTGATCTCGATGGATAGATAAAGGCTAGCAACTACTCAGTGGTTAACTAACAAAATTAGGATATCCTTAATAAGTACATATTTGTGGCAAAAAGGAAAAATTGCTTAAGTACCCTTATGCTAAATTTAAGTTAATGCCACCTTTGAGATCTTCATGTTCAAAAGTACCGATGGGCAAATGTTCAATTATTTTTTTTAGATTTTTCAGGATTTAATAGCAAAAATAACTTTCTGCTTAACTTTTTTTTAATGTGCAATCTGAAGTTTTCTTTCGATCTGTGACATTAGAAATGAAAACTTAAAAAAACTTTAACCGAGGAGAAATTATTACAATATTTAAATTGGAATAAATTTTCAAAAAGCACATTGTAAAATTAAAATTGCTTTCCAACAAAACTGAAAGTAGATTTGAGCACTTTTTCCTTATTGTCACAGACAACATAGCGGAAATAGCCATTTTCAAAACTTAATCTGGCTTATGATATTACTGCGCCCAATTTTCGAAAAATTTTTTTATTATTATTCTTATTATTATTCATTTATTTAGTAGTATGTAGTAACATTCTTTAAAAATTTCATATACATTAAATATTCAAACATTATTATTTTTTTTTTTTTTTACATGGTATTCATAAATTTTACAACTTCTTTTCTAAATAAATTAATATTTCTTTCATTTCTAATATGAGGTTGTAATTCATTATATTCACTTAATCCTTTGTAAAATAGTGACCTTTGCATTCTGTTGTTTGATATTTGTTGTAGCCTAAAGTGTTCAGAATTTCTTAGATTATATGGTTGAACATCTCCAACATATATAAGTTGTTCACATAGGTAAGACAATTTAACATATAATTTATTAGTGCATATCGATTACATCATAGTATACAGCGCATTGCCTTGTTTTGCAGTTTTTGCGGTCTATTTATTTGTTGATCTGTACAGCATGTATAAATTATTGTTGAGCCAAACTCGATATGTGGTTTAATTATTGTATTGTATATATTTATGGCAGTGATTATTAATATTTTGTCTCTTAAGGTACGTTCAGACTGATGAAATATTTGAAAGCAAACATCAAATATTTCATTAACGTAGTCTGAACACAAAATATTTTTGAGTGTCAAATAAAATAAAAGCTGATTTTGAGCAAATAAAAGTATTTGCCGGCAAACAAATATTTGTCCGATGTGAACATAGTGTGAACACAAAATATCAAATATTTTAGTTATTTTTGAGCAAACATTTATTTGATATTACAAAAAAATTGTAAGAGCAAACAACGACAAATAATTTTATTCATGTTCCCGATGGAAGCAATTTTTCCTGTAAGTTTTCGGATTCTTTACAGTTTTAAAGATTTTTAATAATTATTAGAATTTGCTCTCATGCCGCTATTAGCAAATTTTTTGCGAATTTTTTATAGTTTAAGGGACTTTTAATCAATTTTATGGCTTGTATTAAATATTAAAATTGTTTGCGAGTTTTCGATATTTTTTGCAACATTTTTTTTTTTTGTTTTTACCCGACATTTTGTTTTTTAATCAATTTAGCGATTTCAAATAAATTTTAGGGTTTGATTCCAAGTTTGCAATTTTTTGAGAATTTTAGCCATGTTCGCGATAGAATCGATTTCTTCCTGTGATTCTTTGCAGCTTTAACTATTTTTAATAATTATTAGGATTTGCTATCATACCGCTATTAGCAAATTTTTGCGAATTTCCGCTAATTTGGCAATTTTTATCGAATCTTTGCCATTCCTAAAAGTTTAAGGCGCTTTTAATAAATATTATGGCTGGTTTGAAATATCTTAATTTTTCGCTATTTTTGGAAATTTTTTTTATTTTGTTTTTGTTTTTTATTTCAAATATATTTTAGGCTTTGTTTCCAAGTTAGCAATTTTTCGCAAATTTTAGCCATGTTCCCGCTAACCATTGTCTTCCAGTTTTTTTCCTTTCACATTCTCCTGTTCTAACACTATAAGAGATGCTGCTCCACAGAATAAAACAAATATAATAGCTTCTGCGCTCATTTTTACTATTTGGGAAATATATTTTTATTTTTAGACACTTTCATTAAATAATTATTTGATGCAAATATTTGTTTTAGTCTGAATGCATGGCAAACATGAATTAATTTTTTTTATTTGACACTATTTGCCAACTGTTTTAACAAACAAAAATTGTCAAATATTTGAGCTTAGTTTGAACATTAAACAAAATATTTTTTTGTTTCACAAAGTTTGAAGCAAATATCAGAACAAATATTTTCGTCAAATATTTCATTAGTCTTTTAAAAAAACCCTATCTTTTTACCGATCTGTTTTACAAATATAGTCTATATGCTCTTTAAGTTTCAATTCACGATCTAATACAAAACCGAGATATTTAATACTGGTCACTTTTTCTATTCGCTCATTATTTATTTTAATTTGTTTATTACTAGTCATGTTTATTTCAATGACTTTTGTTTTACTTTCATTTTATTTTAATTTGTTCATTTTTAGGCTGTTGTGTACTTTATATAAATCATTTTCTAGGTTGCTGCAGACAAGCGCATAAGGCTTCGCGGGATTAGCTTAGGAAATTAAAAAAAAAAAATATATATTTGATAATTTTCTGCTTCAGTAAATATTAGCGTGTCGTCTGCATATAACATTATTTCACATTTTTCTAAAACTTTTGGCATTTCGTTTATATATATTATCAACAATAGTGCTCCCAGAATCGATCCCTGTGGAACACCATACTCATTAATAATATTTATCGATTTTACTTAATTGACTTGTGTTCACACGGTGAACAAAAAGGTACAGCTGTACCAACACTTACAGCATTAACGCCCCCATCAACAGCTGATGAAAGAACTGCTGCCAACCTTACAGTCAACAAGAAATCGATCGTGAAGACGTTCACCACCGAACCGAGGATCCAGAAAATCCCCCCCCAAAAAAGAGTTTTTAAATAATTAATAAAAGCCTACAAGTGTGTGTTAAGTTAAATTAAAACCAAAAGTGTTTTCAAAAAAAGCAAATAAATGTTAGTGCTAAAGCTTAAAATAACTAAAAACACTTAAGAACTTAACCTAAAATTAAATGTACCTACATATGTACTATAAAACCCTAAAATCTACACGACCACATAATTACCACTTAAATACTAGATAAATAAATAATTTTTTATAACGTTTTAAATAAATAAAGTGGTTTTATTTACAAAAGTTTGCGTTCAAAAGCTATCTCGCTCCAACCCTCTAACCCGTGTAAACAACTTGAGTTTTTTGCCTTCTTGCGTTTAAGTATGATTCAAACCATTTCACTTCCTTGTCTTTTATACCATATTTTTTCAGGTTATCTAATAACGTCTCTCTGTCGATAGTTTCAAAAGCTCTTTTGAAGTCTAAGAAAATTGCTAATAATTTCTTATTTCTCTCTAATCTTTTCCCTCTGTTTATTACGTAATTTACAGCAGTTTCGCATGAATATTTTTTTCGAAAACCGGATTGATATTTTGAGAACAAATTATTTTTTTCCATGTATTCCTCTAATTGTTCTTTGACGACTGTTTCAATTATCTTTTCCCATGTTTTTAATGTGTTAATAGGTCTAAATTCTTCGCATCGGTTTGTTTTTGTTTTACTTTTTAGGAGTTAGCATAGTTTCCTTCCAACAATCAGGAAAAATGCCTGTTTCGAATGATTTGTTTAGTACATAAAATATTACTTTGCCTAGCATATCCCAATTATGGAGTGTTAGATTAATTGATACTTTATTGAAATCACGTTTATTTTTTAAATTTTTACATATATTTCTTAGTTCTTGTATATTTATTGCACGAAAGTTAAAGGTTTTATTTATCACAGGAATTATATTTACATATTTCACATCTTCTTTACTATTTCTTATGTCTTCAATACTATCTATAAAATAATTGTTAAACACATATTTGCCATTTGATAATTTTCATTACATTCTATTTGATTAAATTTCACAGACTTTATCACTTGATATTCTTTCTTTAGAACTAGTTCTTTGATTTTTGCCACGTTTGTTTTTGATCTACCTATAAAACTGCTTATTTTTTTGTTGATGTATTTATTTTTTTCTTCAATTATTTTGTTCTTGTAGATATTTCTGATTATTTTGTATTCATTCCAAGCAAACTGGGTGTTATATATTTTGGCGTTTCTATATTTTTTCGTGCTTAAGGCTCCTTCTTTCATTATTAAACCATTTATTTGTACTGTTTTGATCTAATGTATTTTTTGTTGTGAATTTCTTTACTGCTCCTTCAACGCAATTATCTAATATTTTTACATTGTTATTTAAATCGTTGTTTGTATTTAAGTTCACTATTAGTATTAATTCATTTCGAAATTGTCTCTTATTATATTTAAAATATTCTATTTCGTTGTCTTGGCTTTGTTTTTCGCATCTGCATTTAATCCTGATTTCAATTATTTCATGATCAGCTATTTTCTCATCGTTGCAGTTTTTTACACATATATTATCCATATTTGTTATTACATAATCAATTAAAGTCTTTGATTTTTCTCTTATTCTCGTGTAATCTTCAACAATTTGTTTTAAGTAATTATCATTCAATATTTGTTTAATTTTATTTTTGTACACTCCATCTTTGGACCAATCTATGTTAAAATCACCCGCTATTATTATGCTACAGCTATTCTCAATAATCTCTTCAATTGTTTCTTCAAATATATCACAGAACTCCCCTTCTCTACTGTTAGGTGATCTATATACCACTACAATTATTAATTTTATATTATTATATTTCATTCAATAATTGTAATCTTTTACTTTTCCTAAAATTTTTTTAACGTTCCATTTATGTTTAGCACATATACTGACACCACCTTCTTTTTAATAAGAACATGTTGTTACTATTTCGTAACCGTTTAATTTAATTTCAGCTCCATTTATATCTTCTGTTATATGCGTTTCTGACTTTATTATAAATTCTGGTTTTTCGTTTGCAACTACATATACACATATTCTATTTGTTCAAAATGATTTATTAGTCCTTGTACATTTAAGTATATGCCTTCGATGTACTGTAGTTGTTAAAAGTTTATTCCAAGCTGTTTCTTTTTAAATTTCAGTTTATTTTGATAGACTGGGCAAATTCTACTACTTGTATAGTGGCTATCATCCAGTTCAAGATTTAATTTTTGGTTATTGCGAACACAATTGATACATTTTTTTAATACTTCATTATTACATTCATTACTTTTATGTGGTCCATGGCATTTCAAACATATCTCATTGTTTTTACACACCACCGCTTTGTGATTATACCCTCTACATTTAAAACATTGTTTTTTATATTTTGATTTTAATATATACATACATATATGGCTTATAATGTTACTGCCAGCTAGCATAGGATGTTTGTAAGGCGATTATGTTTAATATACAACTCCTAAAAGAATCTTTTGATGATTATCTGACGAGTAACAAAAACAAAAACATCTAAATTTTTTTTATTAATTTTTTGGCACGCTTGTCTTTAAATCTTGAACCTTTTGCGACTCTCTGTAAGAGTCATATAACACTTACTGAGTTACCTTAATAACAGCGCTTTTGAATTATGAAAATTCTATTGCCAATACAATTTCAATAAAAGAAACCGGCCTAAGGATCTGTGAAAAAGGATTTTTCCGACTGGATGGTGTTGATTAACCTTAAGGTTTGTTTTATAAAAATTGTATGAAAACAGGATAAGGGTTAAAGGGCTATTTACTTTTTAAAAAAGTATTTTTCGAATATTCAGTTTTTAATAAAGAAATTTTTAAATTACTTTTTATAAATTTTATTTTCGAAAATTAGTTTTTTTTTAATTTTTTTTTTTTTTTTGAAAATTCTCTTTTTATAAATAATTACAGTAGTTTTCCGATTTAGTGAACATCACATTTAACGAACACCCAAATTGTTTCTACTGAGTACCTTATATAACGAACAAAAATTTTTATTTTGTACTCGGTATAACGAACAAATGTAAAATTAAATATAAAACATCATTGCTACCAACAAATAACTAAAAAAGAATGTAAATAAAAATGTACCGTTAATTTTCTTCTTTTGACGGATTTGTTTAATAGCATTTGAGAGTCAGGTGTGTGAAGTAATTTGTGTTAGAAAGATCAAAATGAGTAAAAGAAATATATTGTTCTTAACGGATAAAGTTAAAAACCAGTAATTTTGGGTATCGCAATAGAAGAGCTATAAAGCAAGATGAGTTCCCAAGAATGGAAAACTAACTTTTTCAATGGTTCCTTCCTCATGCAACGCAATTGTCATATTCTTTGTGTTAACTATTAATTTGTATAAAATGGGATTAACAAAACAAAATAAGTAGCTCAAATTTAATGCTCTTGAGAGAGCTTCAAGAAGAAGCCATTAAGAGAAAGTATTAAATTACTTTATGAATGTTTCTTTTACTTTAACTTATATGTATATTAATAAAATATGTTTGTTTTTTTTAATAAGATATTAAAAATACTACGTATACTTTGAGTTTTGAATAAAATAGAGGACGTTATTCATTTTTAACTTAGTACTGGATATAACGAACAATTCACTTTAACGAACAGGCTTGACAACAATTAGGTTCGTTAAATCGGAAAACTACTGTACTTAATAAGTTTGGCAACCGATAGCGATACGAACACAATTTGAATTGAATAACGGTATTGATTCCGAAACCGAAATTATTATTTTGCATAAAATCGGTAAATGTATATCGTTAAGCTTAATAATGGTTTAACCATTTCGGTATCAAAAAAATTACAAGTTTTCATAGAAAAAAAATAAAAAGTTTTAACACTTGAGCTAATAGAAAAGATATTCGTTAACTCATAGGAAATAAAAAAGGATATTATTTCTAAGCAATTAGCCAGAATCGTTACCTAGATCTTAATGAAAATAATAACAAAAGGAGTTAAAATTCATCTTTAGACTGAAAAATTTGTCTTTAACGCCAAATAACAACAATATAGAAACAAGAATTATACCCCAAAAACTGCTCCATAAATATGTTCTTTTAAGATGTGTGTGAAGATAAATATGCCGAGTTAAATATGTTTCGACGTATGTTAAATATGACATATTTAACTATGTATCACATATTTAAATATGCCATATTTAACTATCGCATATTTAAATATGTCTTGTATCAGATATTGTTAAACTGGGCTTAAGTATAATATGTGGTTGTCTTAAAAAAAATATTTCAAAAAATGCAATAAAAAATATTTAATAATTCATTAATTATTTCCTAATAATTTCTATGGACAAATTAAAAAAACCGAACAAAAAAATATTGGAGTTGTCACATCCTTTGTTGTCACTCATCCGGACCATATGGAAAATGAGGACTAGGGACAACACTATCCTTCTATGGTACCCACATGTCTTAATTGTATTTGTGATTTTTTTTTTAAATTTCAAAAATTTAACATATGGTCCAGATGGGTGACAACGAAGGATCTGTCCAAATATGGCCATTTAAATATGCGATAGTTAAATATGGCATATTTAAATATGTGACAGTTAAATATGTCATATTTAATTATTTCATCCACAGTTAAATATGAAGTGACTTAAGCCGTTACGTCGAAACATGTTTAACTCGGCATATTTACCTTCACACACATCTTTTAAGATAAATCTTAGAATTTTTAAAAAGAGTTTTCTTATATGATCAAAAAGTAATTTCAATTTTTGGGAATACAAAATTTTAATTTCAAAAGATTTTGTTATTCGTGCTTAATTCCCAGTTTTTATTACTGATAAAAACACTTGAAATTTATTGTTGATGGGATAAGCTATTCCTATGCGCATTTCACTGGTTGCTTAGGCCAGATCATCAGGAAACTTCATCCATAACGTTTTAGAAAAACTAAAGATATTAAACCAAATAAAACTGTTAAGCGTATAAGACTTATAGCAACAGTTCTACTTGTAATAATATCAAAGCTTAAACAAAACACATCAACAATAAACAGTGGGTTTATCTCATCTTACATTCCCCACTACAATTAGTTGAAATTCTCTCAACATTAATTGTAGTTGTAAGTAGGTTAAGAAAAACAAAATAAAAACAACAACAACAACTTTACAAAAGATGTTGACAATTAAGTGTTTTTTTAGGCCGTGCACTGCCTGTTTATTATCAAAAAGTAATTTCAATTTTTGGGAATACAAAATTTTAATTTCAAAAGATTTTGTTATTCGTGCTTAATTCCCAGTTTTTATTACTGATAAAAACACTTGAAATTTATTGTTGATGGGATAAGCTATTCCTATGCGCATTTCACTGGTTGCTTAGGCCAGATCATCAGGAAACTTCATCCATAACGTTTTAGAAAAACTAAAGATATTAAACCAAATAAAACTGTTAAGCGTATAAGACTTATAGCAACAGTTCTACTTGTAATAATATCAAAGCTTAAACAAAACACATCAACAATAAACAGTGGGTTTATCTCACCTTACATTCCCCACTACAATTAGTTGAAATTCTCTCAACATTAATTGTAGTTGTAAGTAGTTTTCTTATATGTATAAAAATGGAGTTTTCTTTTATATTTAATAAATTATCTTGTTTATTTTAAATACATGTACTTTCCTTTTTTTAAGCTTTTTTTGGTACGTTTCATTAAATTATAATACTGATATACCTATACCGTAATAAAAGTTGCTACACCGGCATACCAATACCCGATACCAATACTGAAAATAGTTTAATACCGATACCAATACCGAAATAACATTATAGGTATGTTATATAGGTATATATTATATATTCGTTTTAAAACCAATTCCTACACCGAAATTCGTTTTGCTTACCAACCTTGGTAATAAATGCATTTTTTGACCTTTGGAAATGATACAACATTCAATTAAAACTATGATGCATTTGGAATCTTTTAACAATAACCATTTTAGTCAAGGTAACTTGAATGCTATATTCTTTTACAATTATATTTATCTTATTACAATTAATATAAAACAAAACAACTCAATATTGACAATGAACAACCAAGATGTGAATGACTTAATGGAGTGAGTTAATATCAGTGGCTGACACAGATACGGTTGATAATAGAATTTAGAGGAAAAAAGTCAAAAATAAAAAATATACACAACAACGTCATCAAAAGAAGACGAGATAATAGTTTTTTTTAAACAGTTGTCCAAATAAAAGAAATTCAACTAATGCAAAATTGGAAAGAAAAAACAAGAAAAATAAATAAAATTTACAAAAAACAAAAAATTCAAATAATAGATGATGTGGAAGGTACTGATGTTGGGTTATGGGAGTTTATAACTAAATTGATGGACTGTAGTGTGTTAAACACATAAAAAAGTGTACATAACAGGATTTATCAAAGTTGTTGTTGTTGTTTTGTCAATATAAAAACAAACAAATCTACATAAATTTAAATAAAATTTAATAGGTGTTTCTTTTAAAACAATTGATACCTATGATTAAGATAATAATAACTAACCTCTTTATCTTTTAAACCCAAAAGTAAAACTTCTTCCATTAATGTTAAACGGGTCTCCTTGGAATCGCCATCATCAATGTTGTCTTCATGATCTTTGTTATCCATCATATCGGGATTATCTTCAGGTGTATTAGCATTTCCTGATGCGCTGCCACCACCTTCGCCATTTTCCCTAAAACGTACGGCACGTCTAACTAAGCCATCAGAACGATTCATTGTTTAACTCTTTTTATAAAATTACAAAGATTTCTTATTGAAATTTTTTTATTAGAATTTTCCACAAATGGGTGTTTTTTACGAAATTCTTTTCCACACAATACTTTTTAATATTTTTTTCTACTGGTATTGGTTTTCAACGATGGTATTGCAATATTTTTTTTTAAGTTGTTTTCGTCGTTTACATTTATTTCACACTTACACAATCTTACATACAATATTTCTTAAGTATAACTATTTTTTTTTATTTAAATAAAACCGTTTAGTCTTTTTACAATTTGCAATATATTTTTTTGATAAAACACATATTTTTGGGAATTTTTAGTAGATTATCCACAAAATTTTTTCTTAATTTTTTACAACTATTCGTGTTTTTCTTTCAATGATTTTTGACATTCCACGACGAAGAAAAATGTCTCTGACAGTAGTGCTTAAATTCGTATTAGAATAAGAGAATACAGTGATGCCAGAAAAAAGTTCTTAAGTAGAAAATAAATAAAATTAGCGGGAATTAAAAACTCTTCAAAACTTTAAGTCCCAATTTACACTAGGGACATTTCTTGCCGAACATTTTTTGAATTCTCTTTTAATCATGCCTGAAGCGTTTACATATGAAGTCAGACAGAAAAATAATATAAAGCAACAAGATGTAAACTACGAAAAGTAAGAAAGAGAAATTAAAAAATGTCAAGTACAGATAGTCATGTACTACACACTCTACCTTTTCGACCCCTCGCCATCAAACTTCGTCTGTCCGGCAAGAAATGTCCCTAGTGTAAATTAGGACTAAGTCGCCATTTGTACACCTGCAAAACGTTATTTTATAAAAAAAATTAAATAAGAAACTTGATTGGGTGCTCCAATAATATGATTGTGAATGCAATAAAATTTACTCAAAAGTCGGAAACACGTGATCGCAAGAAAGTTTTTGCACCATAAATGGTTAAGCTTTTGGTCAGTCAAGCTACAGAGCAAAGCAAGGAGTTAAGTGTTACCGCAAGTGTTGAAACTATTCGTCAGAGGTTGCGAGACAACAACGTGAGTGCCTGTTGCCCCCGAAAAGTGCAACTGCTCTCACGTTAGCATGTTGCAAAACGTTTGGAGTTTGCTTAAACTCATTTGGAATGACCAACTGAAAAGTGGATCAATGTTATTTGGACAGCTAATCCAAGGTTTTTTTATTTGGAGGCAAAGATCGCGTTCTTACGTCAGAAGACCCTCTAACGCTGAATTCAATTCAAAATTCACAACGAAAACCGTTAAACATGATGGTTCAAGTATTATGGTATGGGGGTGCTTTTCCTACTATGGAGTAGGACCCATATATTGAATCAGAACAATCATGGATAAGAAACTATACGTTAATATCCTCCAGGAAGTATTGCTACCATATGTTTCTAAGGAAATTCCGCTTCGTTGGGTGTTTCAGCAAGCATACCAGCAAACTTGCTAAAAAGTGCTTTCAGGACAATAAAATAAACGTTATTAAATGGCCAGCTCAGTCCCCAGATCTAAATCCAATCGAGAACTTATGGACAGATATAAAGAAGGGAGTATCCCAAATACAACCAACAAGTTACGAAGCCCTTTGGGTGGCATTTCAGCAAATCTGGAACATAATTTCGAAGGAGGATGCCAAAATCTAGTGAAATCGATGCAAAAACGGTCCTGTAAGTATCTTATGACAAGTTTTCAACAAAATCAGTTTGGCCTATTTACAAATATCTAACGAAGAACTTTTTCTATATCCTGGTGATATTTTTCGACCGCACCTGTATATATATAATTGTTTTTTATTTATTTTTTTTTTTTTAAATTCAAAAAGAAGGGGGTTATTCTTTCTTTTTTTAAAAAGCTTCGGTGAACTATATTTGTTTCAAAATGATTATATGTCTGCAATTTAATTTTTTTAAATTATTTACTTTTGATCGCATAAATTATATAGCCTTGATAATTTAGGTATGAAAATTCATGTTAAAATAACTGAAAAATAGAAAAAAATCAAAAACAGTTGATTTAAGTGGAAAGCAGAAATATTTGCAATTACATACATTTAAAAAATTAAGATCGCCACTTTTGCCTCAACTGCGATTCCCATCGAAAAAAATTAACGGAAATATTTATCTTAAAATATATGTAGGTAACTCTACAATTTTTCATATCTTTTTTTGCTAATCAGAAATGTTTTCTACTACAGTTCTTATCAACCTTGTGTTTTTATTATTTCCACTTTGTCACAGAGCACAACTTTGTTTTGCTTTCCTGAACTATTTTTTTTTGTCAAAATTATCACAAGGGATAAGTTACGTGTTGAAATACTTGTGAGCGAAATTTTCAATACTTTCGAAACAAATTAAATCTTAAGAAATTAAAATTAAATTAAAACAAATATGGCAAGTCTAGTTAGACAAATTTTGAAACCAAATCTTTACCGCTCAACTGGTTTGTTGACCACATATTCTACCAGAATTTTTTCCTCAGACGGAGGTGCACCACGAACATATAGCAAGGAAATTTTAAAGCAGCTAGTTAATACCAATAAAGTTGTGGTATTTATGAAGGGAAATCCTGAAGCTCCTCGTTGTGGTTTCAGTAATGCGGTTGTGCAAATCTTACGTATGCATGGTGTGCAATATGATGCCCATGATGTTTTGCAGAGTGATGAATTGAGACAAAGTGAGTTTTAATAGTATAATTAATATTCGATGTTTGTTAAAAGAAGTTGTTTATTTTTAGATATAAAAGATTTCTCCGAGTGGCCAACCATACCACAAGTATTCATTAATGGCGAGTTTGTGGGCGGTTGTGACATTTTGATGCAAATGCACCAAAGTGGCGATTTAATTGAAGAACTTAAAAAGGTTGGCATAGAATCTTCGTTGCTTAAAGAAGCTGAAGCTAAAGAAAGCAAAGATCCTACAAAGGATTAAATGACTGTTTTTCTTAGAAAATTATTATGTAAAATATCTACCTTTTGCAAAACTGTTATTCATTTTAGTTTGTAATTTTTGAACAGAAATATAAATACATTAATTGAAAACTTCATCAACAAGGTTATGTAAAGGGTGCAATGTGAATATTGTAAAGTTGTTTAAAATAATGACGAGCAAGTCTCATTATTGCTTTTAAACAACTTAAAAGCGAGGATTAAGAACATTCTGTGAGTTGTAATTAAATGTTAGTTATAGTTTTACTAATAAAAAATACTGTTTTTTCAGAGATTCTAATCTAAATTGTTTTGAAGTTAATCACTGTTAGTCATGGTTTACACGCTTCAACTTTTGCGTTTTTGGTAAAAGAATTTAAAGAAAAAATGTGCTTGGCAAACAATAACAATACATATCAGGGCGAATTGACTAGAAGGTGAGGTCAACTCTACAGCAACACTGCTTCTGTGGTTGGGTTGTCAAAAAAATTGGTCTGTTTACATAAAAAACTATTTTGTATACAAACTTTGACAAGTCGACCACCGAAAAAAAAACACCGTATGTTGACTTCACCCCACCTAGTCAATTCGCCTTGATACATATATTCAAAAATATATCAGAAAACATCATGAGTTCCATGGTGAAATAATACAGGTGGTAGCACTACGCCAGATGACAATTTTTTGCTCTTGCTTTGTTTGTCCAATCATATGTCAAAGTTTTGTTTATGTTTAGTCCACGTTTTGTGCTGTGATAATTGTATTTTATTAAATTTTTTGATAATTTTAAATAAAAAAAATAAGATATTGACCACAATTAAATAAAAATTGGCTAATAATTTATTTATTTCATCACGTTCAGCGGCATGCTTTGATTTTTGTTTAAAATTTTTTTTGACATAAGCTGAGCCCTAATTTTCATTTTTGTTGTAATATTGCATTGAGTTCTATGTTTTTCAAAAAAAAAAAAAAAATAAATTAAAACAAGTAAGAAAGTATAGTCGGTCAAGCCCACCATATGATACACCACAGTATTTAAAAACACATAACGCTTATGTGTCCATATATATATATATATGGAGTTATCTATGTTTATAAACTTCATTAAAATCGGTTTGAAAGTTTTTGAAAGGCAGAAATTGCCCCCTACCTCCCCTTGTGGTCCTATTTTTGAAAAACTGTATAGCTTATGTGTCCATATAGATATGGCTCTTTCTATGTTTAAAATTTAATTAAAATCGGTTTAAGAGGCAGCTATTGCCCCCTTTCTCCCCTTGTGGTCCTATTTTTTTAAAAAATGTATACCTTTTGTGTCTATATAGATATGGTTCTATTAATGTTTTAAATTTGTGGTCCTATTTTTTAAAAAAATGTATACCTTTTGTGTCTATATAGATATGGTTCTATTAATGTTTTAAATTTCATTAAAATCGGTTTGATAGTTTCCGGGAGAAAGAAATTTCCCTCTATCTTCCCTCGTGGTCCTACGATTCGGCCAATTTTCAATAGACTTGGTCCTTTGGCCAATAAGAACCCATGGCCCAAATTTTATCAAATTATATCCAAAATTGCGACCTGTACTTTGCGCACAAGGTTACATGGACAGCCAGCCAGCCGGACGGACTGATTCTGAGTCGATCGGTATACTTTAAGGTGGGTCTAGGACCAATATTTTAATGCGTTAAGGCCCAAAAACACTTGTCAAATGCTTGTCCAGCCGGCGAATTCAACGTTTACGTGTGCTACGCTTCAGGTAAGATTTAAAGAGAATTCAAAAAATGTCCGGCAAGAAATTTCCTTAGTGTAAATTGGGACTTAACCAGTACTATTATACTATTAAATACAACCATGTTTAGTAATTTGTCCAATTGGAAAATTTAAACAACTGTCAAATTTTTTCAATTAAAGAAGCGCCTTTTTTCATTTTTACGAATTTTATTCAAGTTTTAAGAAATTTTATCTAAAAAATCTTGTTAAAGCCGAAGAAATGTATTTAATATCAACAGCCAAGACTACTGTTTTAACAGATTTCGTTGATTTGGGAACAAAATCCATTTATCAACATTACAATGGTGAAAATACAGATTTTCAATTTTATGCCCAACAACGCATATTTGTGGAAGTTAATAAAAAATCAGGTTTAGAGATTATGCGTATCAAGGAAAAAGCCCAAAGTAAGAAAAACTAGATGTAAAACAAATAAGTTTTAATTAACTTCTTTTCCAAAATAGAAGCCGAAATTCAACGCGTGCGTAAACTAACTATTGACAATGTATATTGTGTTGCCTGTGCCAAACAATCTCTGGAAGAAATGGCGGTTGGTTTGGCCAATGGCCAGGTTAAATTGTATAATTATAAAAAATCAGAATTTATACATAAATTCAATTCAGGTAAGTTAAATTAAGCTAAATAAAAACAAATTTGCAATTTGTATTGCTTTATTTTAGATTTAACATTTTTTTTTATTTTTCGAATTTATTCTATGAGTTACATTTCAGTTATGTATTTTATAAAGCTTTTTTGTAATAGTTCTATTCCTTAAATTTTTAGGAATGACTTTTATACACTACCAGACTATTATATTGTATTTTCTTGTTACATTTTACCTTAGCTATCCATTGGATAGCAATGAAGTATATTGTATGTACAGAAAAAATTTACAAATATTAGACACCAGCAGAATGTAATGCATTTTCTGGCCCGCTACGGCCTTCGTCAGCATTCTTTGTGTCACACTGGATAGTGATACTTTATAAATTGAATGTATCACTATCCAGTGTGACACAAAGAATGCTGACGAAGGCCGTAGCGGGCCAGAAAATGCATTACATTCTGCTGGTGTCTAATATTTGTAAATTTTTTCTGTACATACAATATACTTCATTGCTATCCAATGGATAGCTAAGGTAAAATGTAACAAGAAAATACAATATAATAGTCTGGTAGTGTATAAAAGTCATTCCTAAAAATTTAAGGAATAGAACTATTACAAAAAAGCTTTATAAAATAGATAACTGAAATGTAACTCATAGAATAAATTCGAAAAATAAAAAATTTTGAATATAATATAAAGTAACCTACGAAAGGAGATAATTCCCAGTTTCTATTTATTTTAGATTCTAATCGCAATTCTGTTTTGTATTTGGATTATAATGCCTCTGATGAATACATAGCTTCGGTATTAGAAAATGGTTCTATAAATATTTACGGCCATAGAACAAAGACAAAAATCGATTCGCTCAACATAGATGCCAAGTAAGTCTAAAAATTTGTTTTAATTTTATTTTGGAGTATCATTGGAAGGAACGACGTAAATAAGCTTTTTTTTATTTTTTGGCACGTAAAGATAGGGTTAATTAGCAGTCTGTTGTAATTATTGATTTAAAATTGGTTATAGTATTTTTAATATGTAATCCTTTAAATCATTAAAAGTTCAAAATTACAGTAAACGATGTCAGTCTGCTTAAAATTGCTGTCATTTTTTTATTGCAAATATTATTCTTTTAATCAATGTGTTCCTAAAGCAATAAACGACTCACACAACTGAACGAAGACCAATTTTGTATAGGGGGATCAGAGTTGTCAACTTTTTATAACCAAAACGCGCTATTCCCCTTCTCAAAACGCGCTTAATTCTAGCGTAAAAAAATATTTACAACCAAAACGTCCTATTTTGCGCGCCAAATTAAATTTGAATAAAAACTGATGTATAGCTTAGAAAAATTCCATTATTTATCGAAACTAAATAAATAACTATCTACATACATATGTATTTGTTTTTAAATATCATTCAGTTTCAAAAAGTAGATGCTGACAACTATTAACAAAATATAAGAAGCTTAAAACGATAACAAAAAATAATACTTATATTCCTTTGGTATATCATTTAAAAATGGATGTTTTACACATTGCATAAAATTGCAGGTGGTAACGTATTCAAAATTAAATTAATAGCTTATTTTTTTATTACCCTTTAAACTTCCAATCAGTATTACATTTTAACCAATTATATTATAAATATCAATAAGGACATTTTTAATTTAATGAGTTTAGATTGATCGTCGTCAATAAAAATTATGTACTGTTTTGTATGTAATAGTTCGAATTGTTAAAGGTGACTTCCGAATTAATTTTCGCACACACATCTAATATATAATTTTCATAACAAGATTTTTGATCGTAGGTCATATTTATTGCTTATTGAAGAATTGACTGTGTTGAGTGACATTTTATTTCTTATGTTTGTCTTAAAATAAATTATCTCAATAAAAGATGTCTAAACTTTTGCATTTACAAATGTTCTGCTTAATAAGTTTATAACAAATGAAGACAGCTTAAGAAAAGGATTCTCAGTAACAGAATTTTCAAAACTGTGGACCTCAATCCAACTTAAGGAGTGAGTCTGAAAAAAACTTATGCAAACAATTCCAGCCAAAACGTATCCTTGGTCCAACCAATTATTTTTTTAATCACGTTAGATTTTAAAAATATGTCAGATATTATCTTTTCTAAATCATACATTTTAAACTGTTATTTCGGTCAAAATGAACAGCGAAAAAAAATATATACGTGAAAAAAAATTTTAAACTTTTCATAAAAATCCAAGTAAAAAAATAGCAAAAGATCTGAAGGTTCATCGTCACACTGTTTCAAAAGCCTTTAAACAGTATAAGGAAGACTTGAACATTGAAAGAAAATCTGAATCAGGAAGGAAAAAAGGTCTAACAGATATTGGTACGGCAAGAGAAGTCGAATAACTCTTTCGAAGAGCACCGAACACTTCTATCAGAAAATCAGCTGGTAAAGTTAAATGCTCTCAATTCTTGTGCGCGGAACGAAAGCTTATGCTGGGTTGAAGTAGTATAAAGTTCTAGATCGCAAGGCAGTAAAAAACTTAAAGCAAAAAAACGTGCAAAAAAAATTGAAGTTAAATTTTATAAAAAAAATACACCTGTTGTGTGATGGATGATGAAACACTTGTACTGGCAGACTTTTCACAACTTCCGAGTCAAGATTTGTATGTGGTTGATGGACGAGCTAATGTTAAAGAACAATAACGGACAAAAAAAAAAAAAAAAAAAACAAAATTCTTCAAGAAGTTTCTTGTATGGCAAGACATTTGCAGTTGTGGCAAAAGAAGCCAATCATTTGTGACATATAGCACGATAAACACAAATATATATTACGGAGTGTCTTCAAAAACGTCTATTTCCATTTAAAGGCTTATACAGAACTTTTTTAATTTTTGTTAAAGTTTACAAATGTTATACATCATTTGATCGTCACAAAATTATCTTTAAAAAACATCACAAAAAAATATACTCTGAGCTTTTAAGTCCTGTAACAGCACAATTGTTTTATTGTCTGAAAGAAAAGAGAGATATCTATTTAATAATGTAAAGACTTTTTAATTCAGATGAACTGTTCTCGAAATTTTCGCCAATAAACAAAAGCACAAAAAAAACTTATTTTTCGCAAATATCGCCAAAACGAGCATAAAGAAAAGTAAATTAATTAATTTAATATTCGTGTTCAGCGTCCTCATATTAGCTAAGCCAATGTTTTTTTTTTTAATTAAAATATGACAATATCTTAGGAATTTTTTAGTTTGTCTGAAATTTAACCTTTTATGTATAAAAACTGTGGATATTTTGAGTATATTGAGTTACAACAACTTTAACAAATGGTAAATGTTATATCATATGATGCAACCAACTAGCAGCTATTTCACATGGAAATCTGGAAGCTGTAAAATTAGCTTTTCATTGGATACATTGTTGAAATTATTTGTCTTTTCAGCGTGTAATCGTTTGTATGGCGACCATCTGCTGGATGGAAATCGCAAACGCAAAACGCAAGAATTTAAAAAGTCGTTTTTTAGTAAGATTTCTGTAATAAAAGAATTTTATGACAAATATTATACAAACATTTCTCTATTAAACAGAATTTTATAACAAAAATTTTAAAAAATAGATTAAAAGTGTATTAAAAACAGCCTCCAAATTCTTGCGTTTTGCGTTTGCGATCTCCAGCACACCCCCCTTTATCAGAACAGCCCGGCATATCAGGTGTTGGGAAAAGAGCTATACATCAAGTTGGTTATGTTCGGTTCGATGGTGTCGATCATTTTCTTGTTTGGGTACACAGAAAATCCAAAATAGGTGCAAATTTTGCAAGATGACACCCAAGTAGTTTAGTCAGATCGATACAAATTGTTTCTTGGATTTGAACTTTTGTTGCTCTTTTCTTTAATTAAAATTTTTTATAAATAAAATTTACCTGTGATGTTTTATTACATGCAAGCACCGGCAAGACCGTCTTTGGACGGTATCCATATTTATAACCTGGAATTCGTCCAGAATGTTTTTTTTCACCTGTAAATAAAAACTAACTGCTGTTTGGAATACATTTACTTAAAATGGGCTTCATCCGATCATTTTTAATATTTTGCTGGGTTAAGTTTAATATTGTTGAACCCATATGATACGATACACAAGTTTATACAGTTGCTTTAGCCAAATTAGGCATTATTTAGTTGAGTCTTAATTTTTTATAGTTTTTTTTTTAAACGTGTTTGTAGTAGTAGTAGTAGCTAAACTGGAGTATTCCTATTAGGCTGCCGGATCACTGCAGTGTCATTTAGGCCGAAATAATGGCTATCTACACAGCCGCGAGACCCATTCGGTATGGTGAAGTATCTTGCAGGGATATTTACTTTATTACCGATAACAAGGCGGCCAGCAGATCCCTGGAAAATGTGTTCATCACATCGAAAATTGTCCAAGAATGCTGGATTTCTCTGGAGGAGATAGCGAGACATTCAGTGGTTAGGTTACCCTTAAGTGGGTCCCCGGACACAGGGATATACATGTAAACTGTATGGCGGACTCGTTGGTGCATGCAGGCACCACTTTGAATCAAAACGATTCAACGATTCAAGCAACTTCTTGCACAAAAGTTTCATATTGTTGCCGGTCAGAGATGGCTTGATGAAACCCCCTGTGGGGAAACCAGGAAAATCTGGCCCATCATAGACAAAAAAAAAAAGGACTAGCCGGGCATAACAGCTGTCCAGACATCACCTAAAAAACCTTATTGCGGTTATAACTGGCCACTGGCCTATTGGGAGGCATGCCCAAAGGCTAGGGCTTCCTTACTAGGTAGAAGTTCGGCGACGAGGAGGAGGAAGAGTTCACGAAATTTTATTTTTAAATTGCATTTTAAAACAAGTCTAAAGTCTAAATATGCATAAGCTGGCTTAAGCTACTGTCAAAAACTAACAAAAAGCCTCTTAAAAGCATTTAAAAAAAAAACAAAAATAAAATCAAAAAATATCAGTCTATATTTGACTATAGTTTCCATAAAAATACCATCCCCGAAACAACACAGTTGTTAATTATATTCGGAAAATTTTCGAACCGATATCTGTTTCGAGTCTAAAACTTTTTAATGTATTATTTTCTTGTTATTTTCGATTTTTTTTTTTACTATTTTTCTTAAATCTCATTTTTTTCTTAAAATTTTTTTGTAGGACGGTTTTTGAGAAAATTCGTTTCAAAAAATTATAAGTACAATATGCAAACCAACATCACACAGTGGGAGATTTTTTATAAAAAGGTAATAATTCTAGATTTCCTAAACATTTATGTTTTTATAGAACCACATTCGAAATTTTGTTTTAAATGTAAGTTGAACGGACAAGTAAGGCGCTTGTGTTCTATAAACTACACATAAGTCCGGTTAGAATAAAATTTTAGATGCTAATTAAGGACTTGTATTCTAGCTTAAGTTTTCTATTTGGGGTCTATAGACATTTTTGAAGCGCCGTCATAGGTTCTTAAAGTAGGTTACCTCGGGTATTAAAAAATTAAAAACGATTCGGAATTCTTAACCTTAGCCCGATTTGAAAAATTTTTCTATCTCTTTTAGTTTATCTCCTACAGTTTAGAAAATTTTGGACTTTGGACTTTGAAAATTGAAATTTGATATTTTTGACCTAACTTGGTCTAGTATTTTGCATATACATAACTTTTTAACTACAAAAGATTTTTTTCACATTTTTTCGTAGAAAATAACAAATAACTAGAAGTTTAATACCGAATTTGGTAAAAATTCCGATTGTTTGTTTTTCATTTTGTGTATTCATGGAAGTAAAATTTGATTGAGGAGAATAAAATTTTACTAGCCCTGGGGGCGAGTATAAATTTTGACATTAGCATAGAAATTTATCACAATTTCAATTCACCATAGAAATTTGCTACCGTTTCACACATACCCATTTTATCAATTTATTCGAGTGTTTTCCATATAAATTTTACTACACGTTCAGTCACTTGTGTGGTGTAAACAGCACGTTAATTTAGCAATTTTAAAATTTTGATAAAGGAAAATTCATATAAAAAAAACATGATATCTCCAAAATACTTTATATATTTAAGTGTCTAGTAAAATTCAACATTTTTGATGTAAATCCCTCACAATAAAATTTGTATTTCCTCTTTAAAAAACCATCAACTTTTCAGTTCAACATTGGCCCGTTTTCATCCTACCAAACGATTTCAGTTAGCGATAGCATCCTATAAAGGAGCTGTTACTATTTATGACGTTCAGTCGAAACGTAAATTATTTCATGCCACCGATGCTCATGGAGCACAATGTCGAGATCTATGTATGTCTCCTGCGAATCCTGATACCTTAATAAGTGTTGGTTACGACTGCATGATTAATATTTTTGATACCAGGCGTAAAGTTAAACCAGTCCAGTTAATATACTGTCATCCACTATCAACAGCAGCGGCTAGTGAATGTGGTACATTCTTTTGTGTGGGTAATCTAAAAGGGGAACTAACCACTTATGATATGCGTAATACAAAAATATTTTTGGCTTCCAAAAAAATTCATGATGGTGGTGTAACACGGGTGGCTTTTGCTCCGTTGGCCGCTGATACTAGCTCAAGTTTTTCTAGTTCAGGTGTTGGGGCCGAACATTCAGTATTGGCCCAGCCAACAGGTAGTGGTAAATCAGATTTGCGCAAATCTATAGCCTCCAGTCAATTGGTAACGACAGAAAATACGCGACCACATCGTGATTCATTTTGTGACTTTTTAGATTTCCAAGCAAATCGAGGCCAAGAGAAGATATCACCAAGGTTTGCACCTCGAAGAGACAGTTTTGATTGGGATGTACTTTCACGAAAACCACCATTAGATGAAAATCACATGTCATATGGAGGAGTTGGTTCTCTGGGTACAGAAATTTCAGCTACACAAAATGATTCTTTTGATATCAAAATGAACTCATCGGATGTTCTGAAAGGTCCTCTAAGAGATCGTAGCAATACACCCCTACATACCCCTTTGCCAGGCAAGTTAACACAAATTAAGGAAGAGGAAAAGGGCACACAGGAGACCACAGAAACTCCTACCCAAAATATAACTTCTGACAGTGATAAAGAAAATCCCAAATTAGATTTAGATTTTCTACCAACACGTTTAAAGTCTTTGCCCACTGATTTCAACAGTACTCCTCATTGTGAAAGAACTTCTATGGAAGGTATATTGGCTGCGTCAAAACAAGCAGCTGCCCCTCAAGCCACATCTACCGCCACTATGAAACCTGTTACCCAAGTTAGGGTAACTGCCGACTCTTCTAATTTTCAACAAGCTATTTCCGAATTACGTAACGAAATGTTACAACGTTTCGAACATTTGGAATTTGAAATGAAATTTTTAGCGGAAAATAATAAATGGCAAATATTTACACACAACTTTAATTTGTGGAATGAACGTTCGGAAAAAACAGAAGAGATTCGAGACTGTTTGGGCATTCTGTTGCAGACAGATCCATTTGTGAATGAGTTTTTAAGACTGAAGGAAGAAAATGAATTGCTAAAAAAACAATTAAAGCAGTTTATGAAGGAGTAAGATTTATTTTGTTTTATTATTTTTGTTTACTATTTAATTTTTCTTTTTTTTATAAATTTTTTTGAGAAGAGTTTAAAATTTTTTCTAGCTTGTATTTCTCATTTAGTTTAAAATTCACTTCTTTTTTCAATAAAATTTTAATAAAAAAAAAAAAAACGTTTGAGTTTAATTAATTTTTATATTAAATGTAGGGTTTTTTCCCGGGATTTCCCGTCCCGGGAATTCCCGGGAATTTCAATTATTTTATTTCCCGTTTTCCCGGGATTTTTCTTGCGGGATCCCGGGAAATAAAAAATTCCTCATAATTTCAGAAAATAGCTATTTATACTTTGAAATTTAGTTTTCTATTCTTTAAAAATTAGCATCTGTGGATGGGTTGTGGATTAGATAAATTGCAAGAAGTGAGAACATGTATTTAAATCAATGTCTACTGATGCAATAAATCTACTCAAAGCAGAATGGGCAGTGCAACAGTTGATAATTATTACATTTAGTGAAGTGAAGAGTAAATAAAGTACATTAATTCAAAATAAGATGCAGTCAGTAAAGTTTCATTGTCCATGAACAAGTCTTAAAAATAGGAGATACCTAAACATATCGCTCCTTTATTGCAACATAGTCATATCTACAAAAACAAACGATCTTGGCAAAATGCGATTAAAGTTTTAAAAATGTACCGATTTAAAGATATTTTTTGCTATAACTTCGGTCCAGTTTGAGATATAATACGAGAAGGTATGAAGGAAAACTTTGCTAAAGTTACTTAAAATTTTGAGATATGACTATGATGCAATGAAGGAGCGATATGTTTATTAGGTGATAAACACAAATTTTCAATTTCAATTTGTGTTGGTTTATATACCCGTGAAGTGCGGGGAAACCGAAATAAAATGGAAACTCGTGTAAGATACTACAACCAGTGTTGGGCAAAATACATGGTTTGCGGTATTTAAAATACAAAATACAAAATACTTGCTGGTCATGTATTTAAAATACAAAATACAAAATACTTTCAGGCTATGTATTTAAAATACGAAATACAAAATACTTACACATCCTGTATGTATTTAAAATACAAAATACAAAATACTTACACATCCTGTATGTATTTAAAATACAAAATACAAAATACTTCCATTTATTGTACGTATTTCAAATACAAAATACAAAATACTTCCACGTCATGTACATTAAGGTTATAACTTTTTTTTGAGTGCAAAATACCACTCCAGCGCCATGTGGGGAATTTTGTTCTGATAAAGTTTCTGAAAAGTTTCCGCACCGTAAGCGATTCCTAAAACTCCATATTATGTGTAAATTTTATTTTTGGAAATTGAAACCCTTTTGATTTTGCATTAGACTTATGAAAAATGGTTTAATGTTGAAGATTATGTATGAATTTAAACAAAAACGAACTTATTTAAGACAAGAGCCACTGATTTAATGATGAAAATAAAAAATAAAAACAAAACTTCAACGCTTTCGGTGCGGAAACTTTTTTCACGAAAGATGAAAAGTGACACCATATTTTTTTATATTTTGGTAGATTAAAATGCAATCAACCATCAATAAACTGACAGAATATATTTTGTAAACTATGTTTTTAAAATACAAAATACTCCCATTTTTTTATGTATTTAAAATACAAAATACAAAATACTTGCTGGATATGTATTTAAAATACAAAATACAAAATACTTGCACGTCATGTATTTAAAATACAAATACAAAATACGTATTTGTATTTTAAATACGTATTTCAAATACATGTATTTCAAATACTGCCCAGCCCTGACTACAACATACAACTTGAAAAAGACATTGTGCTAAAGATTAGAAATGGATCTATTGAAATGAAAAGGTTTGTAAGAAGCAGTCCGGTTGATGGTATTTTTTCATCAACCTTGACATACATTTGACTGACATAGACGTTGTTTATAAAAAAGAAAAAATTGCTTCTGATTGTGAATCCAAAGCATGCTACAACGGTGCACTTTTAACTAGTTATTTGTCCAACCTCGGTAAAATATGAACGAAATTTTTCGGAAACATGATAATTAGTAAATAAAATCAGGAATATACTTTTTGACTACTTACTAAGCGCTTTAAGTGTGTCAGAAAGTTATTTCCTAAGACGTTTAAAAATGTTATATATATCTTTAAAATATTTTATCTATTTTATTAATTACTTTTTGATCTCATATCTTGAGTACCTTAATTTTAATTTTGTTTTTATTATTGTTTTATGAATTAAATTGTTATGTTTATGTTATCTTTTTATCTTGTATCCGGAGCATAATAATACTGAATAAAAGCATAATAATAGGGAATAAAGGCGTGAGGTAATAATAATTCAAGTTCTTACTTCAATCTTCAATTAATTTTTTAGTATCGAACCAATTCTTTAACTTTCTTTTTAAACAAGTTCCCTTACTTTTTTTATAAAAGTTTTTTTCATTAATTAATAACAAAGTTTACTTTGTATTATTTATATGGAGCGGGATCCCGGGATCCCGGGAAATTTAAAAAAATTTCCCGCTTTCCCGGGAATCGAAAAAGTCCGGGAAAAAAAAAACTCTAATTAAATGGCATTTCAAAGACCATTATAAAGTTTTGACATTAGATAAAGCCAAGTTGTAATAATGGCTCTTGAAAATTGTTTGCATTCTAGTCCGTTAGGTTAGGTTAGAAGGAAAGGCTGGAGCTAAGTTTATCTTCACAGCCTCTCCCAGAGACCAATATGGTCCACTGTAAAGCCGCCTTAGGTGAAAAAGAAGACTTAGAAGAAAATAAAGTAAGAAAGCATAAGAAATAGTGATATATAATGTCGGACCAAAGGAAAACAACTCTACTAAACACAATTGTCTTACATATACCCATTCCCCAGTCGCCTATGAACCTTCTACCCAGCCATCTCTGCCTGCTGTGACACAGAGTGAATGAGTTTGCTTCTGAGCATAAGAGTTCTCCATTCTTCCAGGAATAACGGTACCCCTTATTCACACAGTGCCTGCCTGATTGTCCATCCTCAATTTGTTTAAGGCGCCCTGTTCAATATTCAATAGTGTCGCCCTTTACATCATAAAGCGCACTATCAACAGTTTTACCCTTGAGATAAATAAGCATTGGCTTAAAACTCTTGGGCTTCGAGTGACCTGTTTTACCCGCCGCACAGTGGGAAATTTTACGAGAAGGCGGTCAAAATTCCATAACTTTTGACTGGATCGGTATTTTTTTTGCTCGACAGGTGCGATGTTAGGCTTTAATTTGCGCTATAAAACGTAAAATTCGACTGATAGGAGCAAAAGTTATGGGGAGTTCAAAATGCATTTTAATTTTTTTGTTGAGTTTCGGTGTAAAAGTTGAATATTTCAAATATGATTTTTTTATAATTTATCATTATTTCTCTTGAAGTTTACAACTGATACTTATATTTTATTGTCGAACTTAGATCCTGTCAGAAAATGCCAATATTTGACCCCTGTAAATTTTTTAGTCCCAATATTCACTGGGGCCAAAGGTTGGCTTTTTTGGGACGAGACGAGTTATTATAAGGATAAAACTGAAAAGGAATATTTTTAAAAATGCCCAAATAGCATTCTTGGCTATCGATAACATTTTAGGTAATTCAACTTTTATTTTTGGTTTGAGATGTATGTGTGTTTTATTTTTATATATTAATACAAATATATTATAATCTATAAACAATTTTAAATTAAACAATATTAGTAAAAATTTCTTCTAAATAGCTTTGGGTTTCATTTTCCAGAAGTTGTTTAGCTTCTGCCTCTAATTCGATTGAGGTTGATTTCCATTTTTGTCGAATACTGGACATATATGGACACAACAAAATAGTAATAAGATCTTCATTAGTACAACATCTGGACGTTTTTTTTTGTGTTATGCTGGCGGAAGAATCTGTAGTCTTTGTTCCTTTTTTCTTGCGCCTCTTCAGATAGATCTCCAATTGGTAGCATATTGTGTTGAACTATTTGTTCCCCATGGTATAAAATTTTATGAACTGTGGTTGGCATATGTCTCCAAAAGTATTTTTTGTTATAAAGAATTGCTGTTTCATTTGCATACTGGCCAAATTTGTTTGCATTTATCTTTCTGCTACATGATATAACTTGTAAAATGATCTGGAATCGTCTTATTAATTCAAAATGTACTCCTGTGATAGATGCTGCAGTTTCTGGATCGGAAAAGAATTTCCTTGCATCATTTGAATTTCCTTCTCCTTGTTTTAGCTGATCAATTATAAGGCCTAGGTGAAGATATTTTTCTTGAATTTGTTTTTTTGTTTGCTTCCTTTTTTCCACATTTTCTTTGTTTTTTTTCACTGTTTCGCCTAACGGGCCAAATTCCAAATCATAACCCAATTTAAGAATATGCTCCATAAAACGAATTCTGGTATGAAGAGGGGACATTCCAAATTCGTATGCTTCATTGAAACTATTGTCTTGTGATGGGGGTTGGCTTAATTAACTTGATGTCTTTTGGCATATGGTACAGCTTGACGAAGACTTTGTTTCGGTTAATGCTTGTGCAACTTTTCCATCGATCATTGTAAGGAACATTTGAAAATTAACTTCAATGCATTGGTCATCAAATTTAAATATTGCCGGCAATAAATTAACAAGTAACATGTAGGTAATTTTCACGTAAAATATAACTGCGTGCTAGTTTTTCTACCATTTACCTGCTTCTTCCATTTTTTTAAATTAAGTTGCAATTTTTAGGTAATTAAACTATGTAGTTTATGTTGCGGTTATTTACTAATGTTTAACCTTTTAACTTACTCAGAAATCTAACGTGTTAGTCTATTTATGTCGCCTATTCGTTTTGCAGCATCCGTTCACCCACAATAAGTTCATAACAATGGCAATACCTTTACCTTCTCCAAATTAATTGATAACCTGACGTGCTAGATAATTTATGTGGCCTGAACTGCTTTATTTGTCGAAAATTCTCTAAGATTCACCTTCTTTAATTTCAGTAATGTTTCCTTGCAGGACTTATTTTTTGAACCGAATATCTTACCTTGGGTCACAGAAATTGCTGTAGTTCGCAAGACCGTATCCAGATGTGTGTACAATGGGGTATAGAAATGTAGGTTAGATTCTGCACTACAAGAGAGTATAGATTTTTTTTGACGCGTTTTGACGGGCAGGACTTATGCTCTATAAAGTAGGAAATTTCCGGGAAATTTTGACATTAAAAAAATTAAATAGTTGTAGAGGTCGCAGAGTTTAATGCTTTAACCCACGTTTAGCTAATAAAATAAGCTAATACACAAAACTTATTCTGTCAAAAAATCTTAAAAAACGAAAAAGTTATGAGCATTTCAACTTCAAAAAATGACTCAGAAATTCAAAACTATAACCAAATATTGAGAAAGTCCATTTCGGACCACCCTGTTCTCAATGAAATAGTTGAAACAGGGTTGAAATTTTTTGGCTCCCGAGGTTCACTAGTATTTACTTTCACATGAATAAAAAAATTTTTAAATCGGAGAACATAAAAAAAATAATTTTGGCCGCCTTCTCAAAATATGAACCAGTGTGCGCCGTAGGTTTAAAAATAATTCTAACCTCTGCGCCCTCTAGGAATGTATTAATTTAGCATACAGATGCTAAACAGTTCAACTAGCAACAGGACTGATGATCTCGGGATATTCTGTAACATGGGTTCTTCGATAAAATTCTTCTGAACTACATAGTTGTCACCTTCATGTCGTCATTTCACATAACGAGTTGCCCTAAATTAAAGAAGTTATTGGACAACGATAAAATTTTGAACACTTATTTATGTTAGCTTAAAAATCTACTAAAAGAATGAACAAACAACTTAGAAAGTAGGTTAGGTAAGGTTCAATGGGCAGACGTCACGCCGACGGCTCACTTGGGTCCTTATAGCGGTCCCTTTGTGATACCCCTAGAAAGTGACAAGAGTCAGCCAAGCCAGTATTCACCAAACTTTTCCCAGAGGTCACTGCAGCCTCGAACCACCCTGACTCCCTGCAGAACAGAAAGATCGATTTTTTTAGTTACATTGAACATATCGTCCCGACATGACAATTCTGGTCTCCCAAAATGCCTAAGCCTAATGCCCTCGGACCGGGGCAATGGCAGAGAAAGTTAAACACCGTCTCCTCCTCCTCCTCATCATAACAACTCCTACAGTAGTGATTATAATCAAGACCCGTCCTAGTAGCATGAGTCCCTATCACCCAGTGACCCGTAATGACCGATATCACTGTCCTTATCCGGTCCCTGCCGAGACCAAGTAGCATGCGCGTTCTCGCCGCGTCATAGCCAGGCCATAAAGTCCTGGCCATCAAGCAGGTATGGTCCCCCTGCCATCTCCCCTGAGCCCTTCTGTACGACTCTCGTCTGATGAAGGTCTTGCAGTGGGCCATCGAAATGCCGATCAGGCCATCGACGAACACGTCGCCCAAGAGACAGCCCTGTTTGTCCAGACTGTCCACAGTTTGGTTACCCAGGCATCCACTGTGCCGTGGTACCCATGTCAGCGTTACCCTGGAATGTTCCGCGATCTTATTTAGAGACATCCGGCATTCCACTGTTAACATAGATGTTGTGAAGACACTAGCCAGAGTTGCAATGGCAGCCTTGCTGTCCGTAAATATACATATATCTCTCGATATACGATAGTACCTCAGCCAGTTTGCCGCCCACCGTATGGCAGAGATTTTCGTCTGCAGTACACTACTGTCATCTGGCAATGATAGTATGTACTTTAGAAAAAAAAAAAAATTTATTGAAGCCCACCAATGTGCAGTGATTTTTCTAATTTAAATTAAGTTTTTATGATTTGATATTTAAAAAAGGTTTTAAGAAAAAATTTACTATGAAAAATATCCTTAATAATATATATATATGTTCCTTTAACTCCCATTGGGCATAGGGGTTAATGGAAAAGTGACGCCAATACAAATGAGTTATCATATTGTACACACAGCCAATCCTTTTCAAATGACAACCTCACCCTCTGTCCAGAAAGGACTTGGTGACCCCTGTTTTTGACAAACGAGGCCCTGTCGACCGATCTTAGGCGGTATAACCTTAACAACCGCACAGAGGAAATTCTGTTGCCAACCTGGAGTGTCAGCCAAAGCGCGTCTCAGGAAGTAGGAGATCGCAAATACTGGATCCTCTGAAACACTGGCTCCAAACACAGCACGTTTGGGTGCTTAGATAGCAGCCCTATCACCAAACTAGGGAACGAAGGCTAGCAACCTACGTTTCTGAACTTAATTGCTAACGAATCATTATCCTTAATAAACGCTTGTTAAATTTAATAATCGTTTATCTCTATAAATAGTTTATAAAAATAACTAAATAGAATTTTTTTATATTATAGCATAGGTATACAAATTTTTTTTTTTTTAATTCTCTAAGCTAATCCCGCGAAGCTCTATGCTTGTCTGCAGGAAATACAATTTTTTATTTTTTTAATTCCCTAAGATAATCCCGCGAAGCCCTATGCTTGTCTGCAGGAAAGAAACCAGAGTCTCTGGCGGGAATCGAACCCGCAACCCGGCGCTAATAGACTAGCTCACTACAAGCTAGCCTACCGGGGCAATATCTTATATATAAATACGGGAATAATTTTTTTGTGGTTGATTTTTAAGCATCTTATTGTTTTAATGAAACATATACGTATAGTTTTTAAGGTATTTTTGTATAGATATGCACAATATATTTTTTTTCTAAATTTTTTGAATTAAAGTGTTTGAAAAGCGTTTTAATTTATCTCACAGATATACGTAAAAAGACGGGTGGGTGAATAGTGCATTTTCTCTTAAAATGTGTACGTTTTTGTTGTATAACGCACAGGTTTTCGCGAAAGTAAATGTCAAGTGGTCGAATTTCGGCCACCGGGCGATCTTAGTAAATATAAATAAATAAGATTAATAATACCATTTTGTGTTGTCTTTAACCCTCCGTTACTATCGTATATCTCACTTACTTCGGTACTATCATTGGGTGTAATCCACCCATGCCTTTTAAGTGTCTGCGTTTCTTAACTGTCAAATTTAAATATACAAATAATGTAATTTTTTTAAATAATGAGCACTTAAATACCGAACAAATTTAGTTTAATTCGTATATCTATTATGTAATTTCAAATTATAAGTATGTTGTTTATTTACATTTCATTAAAAAAAATAAAAAATAATATTAAATGGATTTTGTAAAACTAGTAATAATTAAGAAAATTTGTAAGCCAATCCTATGCGGGTTACTGATTTGGAAAGTTGAAAGGATATAGAAAAAAAAGTTATTTAATAACATTTTTCTAAACAGAGTAAAAATTCTTTTTTTTTCAACAAAGAAAAATTGGGCGTAAAAATTGAGCTAAGTACTAACAAAATTTAGTTACTCATTAAATCCATCAAACATATCATCATGGTTTTCGTAATTTTTTGCCAATGCTGAGATTGTAGATTGATAGCAACTAGTATACAGTAGGTGGCTGTGACTTTTGAAAAAAAATTTCGCATTTGCACAAAATGTAATCGCTACAAAGATGTATATGGTTACTGTCGATGGGTATAAAACACCCATTCACTCATTTTAAAACAAATTTTATGTAAATTTAATCTCAAATTAATGTAGTAGAATGTACTTCTTAACATAAAAACTTTTTAAAAGTTGTTGTTACAATTTTAAAATTCTCAATGCCATCCCTGGTTCCTAACAAGGCGAATTGACTAGAAGGTGGGATCAAGTCAACATATGGTGTTTTTTTTCTGTGGTCGACTCCCTGCAGATAACGAGACTAGCCCATACATGTATGTAAAGAGTAGTCCATTAAGGAGTAGGAGTACTCCAAAACTACTCCAAATATATGGGTAAAAGGTGGTCCATTTAACATTACGATGTCCTAGGAGGGGACCATATAACCCACCGAAGTAGTCCCTAAACTACTCCATGGAGTACTAAAGTGGATTAGTTTTAAAAGTACTCCATGTCACTACAGTATGGAGTACACTAAAGCGGTAGTTTAAGCCTTTTTTTTTTTTTTATTATGTTCTTTATTTAATCGAGCCCATAGGGCCATATATGATTAATGTATTAATATTTAACAATAATGAGTAATAAAATTTAATAACTATTTAATAACTGTTTAACAATTAATAATCCTTCGAAGAAAACATAGGTACTAATGATACAATTTGAAGAGTTCCCGTTTAAAGCTTGTCAGAGACAATTCAAAGGTTCTGAGGCTGATAGGAAGATTATTATAAAGCCTACATGATCTTACCATGAATGATTTTTCATAATAAGAATTATTAATTCTAGGCAAAATTAAGTTAGGATTTCTGGTTGATCTAGAAAAGTGGTAAAAAGGATCTACGTAAAATGCGGAACGAGATTTAATAATCTTGTAGAAAGAATACAAGGCACGTATTTTAACATAATTCTGAAATGAACAATCCAAAAATTTATGGCGTGCCCTGTAGTCTATTATTGCTATTATTAAATATATTTACTTGGTATTTTTAATTTGTTTACCTTTGTTTCACAAATTTCACAAACTTTCACTTTTAAATAAACAATTAATAATTAATAATTGTGCATAAAATTGAGAGATTTGTTTATGGGCTTAGATTGAGAGCTCATGTCTCCGTACGTGTGAAAAATTATTTGAATCTAAATTTTGATGATTACCTTAAATTTCGGTTGCTAATTTATCTTTATAGAATTATTAAATTTCAGAAACCAGTTCATATTTTTCAAAATATATCATTTACAAGATCTCTTAGAAACCCTCAAATCATTATATCTTGTATACATAGTTCATTATATGAATAATCGTTTGCTGTACATTCTGCGCGCTTGTGGAATTTATTGCCTAGAAATTTGCGTTCTTTTACAATGTATGTAGTAACTTTTAAGAGAAAACTTCTTGATTTTCTTTCGTAATTTGGTAATGTTTGACTTTATGCTGATAATAAGGGTTATCAAAATCTTATATTATTATAATTCTTTTTTATTGAACGTATGTATACATTTATTTTGATATATTTTTTTTATTGCCTTGAAACATTTTTTTTTTGATTTTACAAACAAAGATCATTAAAACAATTGTTTAATTTGCTAAATTTATTTGTTTAAAATTAAATTAAAATATTTAATAATTTTTTGTTTAATATGATATTTTTTTTATTGAAAATATTTTATTTTTTTTTCAATTAAATTATTACAAATTTTTTGTTTGAAATTACAAATCTTTTTATAGGCCGAGTTTTAAACAAATTTTTGTTTCAATTGCTAAAATTTGTTACTGAAACTCAAAATTATTTTTTTCTGTGTAGGGATGTTAGGATATAAAGATGATCTCATAGATAATAAAATACTTGCAATATAATTGTTATTGGCCAAATGGCTACATGTATTACAAATGGATAAATAAATAAATAAATAATAATGGACACCATCAGGGCTACCAATGCTTAATACTGCAAACTATAGAAAAGTATACATCATGCAGTTGTTGGCAGCACTGCATGTTAATTTCTTATAATATGGTCCATATTACAGTAGATTGGACCATGTTGTAAGTAGTCCATTTAAGCCAGAATGGACCAAGTAGTCCAATATTATCTGTAGGGCTTGTCAAAGTTTGTATACAAACTAGTTTTTTATGTAAACAAACCAATTTTTTTTTACTAGCAATATTTTTGACAACCCGACCACAGAAGCAGTGTTGTTGCAGAGTTGACCTCACCTTCTAGTCAATTCGCCTTGGTTCCTAAGGTTAATTGGGGTCAGTCCACAATTGATCAAAGTTTTAATGGTGCCCACAGACGAGGCAACATTAGCTAAAACTTGGGCATGATTCACTTTATTTTAATACATGTGTGGTAATGTTTCTGGTTATAATTCGTGTTACCTTTTTGGTTTCTCAAATATCAAAATTTTTTGATATTTTATGCTTAAAAACAATGTTTCATCGTGTGTAGCGATGTTGGCTGGATTTTTTTCTCATTTTGTTGAGAGCAGTTGTTGAGTGCGGCACTTTTGCAACTCTCTGAGAAAAAAATATGAAGAAATGCAAACTGGAAAAAAATTATAATTGAATAATTTGTTAACTGATCGTCAATCTGGTTTTCGAACATAACTCAGATGCATAACTTTCCTGGTAGATGTTGCCGTGGAAAGAAGGAAAGAGGTTGATAAGGGTAATGTTTAAAAAATGTTTAATTTTTCATCACCCGCAATTTGCCTTTTGTCAAAATATCTCGGGAATAGATATCAGTATGTTCAACGATATCCCTAATGTGCTCACTCACTGTGGGATAAGCATGTATGCAGATGCCGTTCAACTCTACATCAGTTGTAATGAAGCCTCGCTGGATCAGTGTGTCAGTACTTTGAATAAAGAACTACATAGAATTTATTTGTGAACAAAGGCAAACGGCCTAGGAATTAACCCCCAAAAAATCCAAATGTATTGTTATACGTAAACGTCTGGCAAAAATTAACTTTATGTCCATTAATAACACTGTGCTAGTTGCAAAATTATACAAGCTGGGCACATGGCGTTTCAACATAACTCGGGTACGCTGAATCCAATGGTGCTAACCGTTTTTTTAGGTTAGCTCTTGTTTTCGAGATATACCATTATTTCGAAAAATGGAGGAGGTTGCACAACGTATATTCGCGTAACTCAAAAACAGTTTTTTGAGCACTTTTCATATACAGTATAACCCGGTTAATTACCCCACGCTTAAATGCCTTTCACTTACTTACTTACCTTGAGTTTTAAGCTCAAATTAGACGTGACATAACCATAGCAAAACTGTATTACCATCGCCACTGTATTACCAAAACGACATAAATATACCATACAAACCAATTCAATTTTGGTTTTTAAATTCGCCGTTACGGCTGTGGCATTATGGTTATGTCACGTCTTATTTGAGCTTTAAATTCCCGTTTTTTTCGGGTATTTGCCTTAAAAATTAAATTCCCAAAATAAAATTACACCTTAATTTCATTCGTTTAATTGCCTCAGCACTATTTGACAACAACACAGCAAGTAATGCAACCAAGTTTATATGTTAATAATTTGAAAAGATGCATTAAAAATTTAAAAAAAAAAATATACCCGTAAAACAAAATATGGCTTATTTAAATGCAAAATATTCCACAATTTAATTTATGCACTAAAATAAACTTTATTCTGGTGAGCCCATAAGAGTTATTTGTGCTGAATATTATCTAGATATACCAAATATATAAGATATTTTGTCTTAAAGGGATTAAAGGGAAGTTCGCTAACTTTATATTTATATTAACATTTAAAAGGATAAATAGCTTGAATATTTTAGCGATTAATATTTTAATGAAAGCTGTATGTTTAAATCTGAACCAAGTCAACCATGTTTAATTTGCAGTAAGATATTTTGGGGCAAATTCAATCTTAATACGAAGATGATTAAATGGTATATGGACATAAAGAAAGAAGTTTACATGGGGACTATGTGATATTATTGACCGATTCTCATAATTTACAAAGGTTTCGTTCTTAATACAATTAAAACGTATTTACCAAACTATTATCCTCAAACTTCTACTTTCACCTTCCGCACAAGTTTTACATGGACAGTCAACCAGCCAGATGGACGAAAAGATCACTTTAAAAAGTGATTCTGATTCGATCGGCTTTCTAAACGATGCGTCCAGATTTCTATGTATCAGCACAAATTTATATATTTTTTATTTTTTTTATTTTTTTTGCATATATGTATTAAAACTTTCCAGTTCGAAATAACATTTATCTTAAACGAAAACTTGCTTTGGCTTTTGTAGAGTAAAAATTAATGTAGATGTAGAAATTAAAGCAACAGTAAATTCATCTGCTAACCAGAATTTTAAGCAGTTTTTTTTATTTGCTGAACATGTATTAAAATATGTTTCAAAAACGTTAAAAATGTGTGCAATAAAAATGCAACAATATTTAAAATATGCAAATTATTCACAACCAAATCGATACCAAAATTCATAAAGAGCTCCCAAACGGATATTGCTTCTGCCTTCATTGGTCACACAAGAAAAACCATGCAATTGCATATTTACGGTTTGCCTGATCATAAGTTTGTATGTATGAGTACGCTTTTGTTAGTAGGATATGACAGGACATCTCAAAATCATTACAGATGAAATTCAAGACAGCAAATCCCATTGATTTGTATTACTATCTCTTTAGATTTAGCTGAAACATGTACAAATTCATATGTCTTAACTTTTTTTCATACATCAAAGTTACGGTATCTTGTAAATAAATACATATTAATAAATATTTTAATTTTTTTGTAACTATTTTCCTATTTCCGATGTGCTAAAGAATTCTTTTCTGCGTAGCAGACCTTCGGCCGGGCGCAAGGATTTTCTCCTCTTAGTATAACAAAAACCGGCTTCGCTAGCTAAAGCTTCTCTGTATAGCCGGCCTTCGCCTGGGCGCAAGGATTTTCTCCTCTATGGTATAAAAATACCGGCTTCGCTAACAAAAGCTTCTCTGTAATGTATTAGTTATACAAAAAAATTAAAAAATGTATTAATACTTTTTATTAGTTTTGCATATAGTAAAGGGTGTTTTTTTAAGCCCAATAGAACTTGAAATTGTAAAAAATAACACAAAAAATTAAATTGTAATCAAAATTTTTTTTTTATTCGAAAGATCAATACGTGACATTAACATTTGAAAATGATTTCGGGCATATGGGCACCGAGGCTGTTCTTGACGAAGCGCATTCTGGACGTCCAATTTTGGCCATTTTTTCGAGCACTGCTGGCCGTATGTCACGAATAACACGAACAATGCTGGCCTCCAAGGCGTCAATTGTTGCTGGTTTATCAGCATAAACCAGTGACTTCACGTAGCCCCACAGGAAATAATCGAGAGGTGTCAAATCGCACGACCTTGGAGGCCAATTGACAGGTCCATTGCTCGAAATCAACTTATCGCCAAATTTTGATTTCAATAAGTCGATGGTTGCGTTCGCCGTATGGCACGTAGCGCCATCCTGTTGAAACCACATCTCCTCCGGATCAATGTCATCCATATTTTCAAACAAAAAATCATTGATCATGGTGCGGTAACGATCTCCATTGACCGTAACGCGAGCTCCGGCCTCATTTTTTGAGAAATAAGGTCCGATGATGCCACCAGCGTGAAAACCGCACCAAACGGTGCATTTTTCTGGATGTAATGGAGTCTGTAGGGTCTCTTGTGGATTGGTCTCGCTCCATATGCGGCAATTTTGCTTATTAACAAACCCGTTAAGCCAAAAATGCGCCTCATCGCTGAACACAATTTTGCGTCTATAAGTTGCGCGAATCGACGACTGATGTTCAAAGTAAATTTGGATAATTTCGTAGCGTTGTTCAAGCGTGAGTCTATTCATGATGATTTGTCAGAGTATACTGAAACGATAAAAAAAAATATTTCATCAAAATTAAATTTTTTGTGTTACTTTTTACAATTTAAAGTTCTATCTAGCTTAAAAAAACACCCTTTACATAGGTACTAATTTTTATTTAAATATTTCCATAAAAATAAAAATCATAAAACATCAAAAATAAAATAAATAAAAAATTTTAATTTATACACTTAGTACACAAAAACTGTAATGTGAGCTTAAGAGTTAAAAATTTTTAAATAAATTCTATATATCCAGAAAGACCTAGTCAAAACCTTCAAAATGATACCAATATTGGCCATATACCATTAGAAATGTAGTGGAAAAATTACATATTTCTATGAAAACTAAAAACGTCCATAACTCGAAAACTAAACGTTTGTCCCAATTTTTTATATAATTTTTTCTTCTTATTTTTTTAAATTTTCTATCACCCTAGGTACTTTTTTTATTTGGGTGTGCGTCGCTAAACTAGATTTGTTCCAAAAAAAAAAACAAAATATAAAAAAATTTTTTTAATTAAGTGTGGCCATATCCAAAAATATTTGACAGCTAAATCGGCTTTAAAATAATGCTAAAAAAAATCCTAAACTGCCAAAAAATAATGCTAAAATTTAAATTGTATTATTTTTTTGTTATTTTAGTTTATATACCTTTATATCTTATTTATTTTACATAATTCTTCCCTATAAACTCACATCATATCAATATAACAAACTGATTAAAAAATAATAAAATATTAAGTAAACATAAAAAGTCTTAAAACTAGAAAAGAAATATATTTCAGTCTTTATAAACGTACATAAAAAGTTTTAAAACAAAAGGTACCATACCATAACAAAAAATCAAAGGAACTTGACCTATAAATGGCTATTATTTAGTACTTCAATAAAATTTTTAACCTGTTTAAGAAAAAATTTCATTTTATAAATTTATTACGTCTTCAAATTAATATTCTTCTTCAACTTCTGAAGAATCGATTAAGATATCATTATAATATAAGTATGTTCTTATCGCATTTTTAAATGACATCGTACATTTTTTAAAAACTATCGCAACATTTTAAACTACATCTAATAATAATATACCGAATTCATAGTCTTAAACGTCATTCTATTTCGAGTTTTCGATTTTAAGAGATTTATACCACTAAAAACCTATTTTAACTTCCGCGTTGCTAAATGGCAAAACCAAGAACTGCATTGCAAATGAATCTAATTTACTGAATTGATTTTCGTTTAATGCATTTTTATATCCATATAAATTTATCCTGAAATCAACTGTTGAGTTCTTATTTAACAATTCATATGAATTTAGTTTCTGCCATTAATGTTCCAAAGTTGTAATTTCTTCTACAGTGAAATCAATCATTTCTTCTTTAAAATGTTTGCTTAATTTGCATTTATTAGTCTTTAAACTGTTTTCTACACAAAAAAGTTAGTACATATTTGTTAAATTATGAAAATTTGTTGGCAATCGTTGTCAAAGTTGACATATTAATTGAGCTACAAAATCTCGGCATGTAATTTATATTTGTTTTTCTATTTCAAAAGTTATGGTATCTCTTATCGTAATTGAGGGAAAAAATCATCTTAACATGAATTTAATCATTAAATTTTAATGGATCAAACTGATGAAATTTAAAAACAATTTGATATAAAAGATCTTGTAAAAGTTTTTTATAGCAAAAGAGTTGGGATTTGTATGTGCATTCAACAACAAAGTGATTACTTTAATATTCTTTAATTTAATAATGCTAAAAAATGCTAAATATGTAGTTGAAAAATGCTAAACAAAATGCTAACTGCTAAATGAAAAATGTGCAGCTAAATCAGACAAAAAAAATGCTAAATCTAGCTGCAAAATGCCAAAATGGCCATGCTGGTTTCGACTAATGTTGCCGCGTCTATGGCTACCAGTGTTGAAAAATTCAGTACTTTTCCATAATTATTATCGGGCGTGTTCTGAAAATCACATGTTTTTGAAACGAGCGTGAATTTGTGGTGTTTTGAAATCACGTGATTTGAGTAAAAGTGATTTGCAGAACAGGCCTGTATACCGCAGTATCCCCGCGTAGTTTTAGTAATGTTTTATTCTTCGCGCTTTTTTACTTTTAATATGTAAGACCCAATTTACAATTTGGACATTTCTTGCCAGATAGGCAAAGTTTGTAGGCGAGAGAGAGGAAAGAAATAAAGTGTGTCACGGATACCACGTCGCCCACTTATCAACAAACTTCGTCTGTCTGGCCACATTGTAAACACAAACTCAGCACAAAACTAAAACTGTGTGATGTGATCATTTCGATAGCAGACTTTGGTAATCATGTGTTTGTTGCAAAATTTATGTTGTTGTATATTAAAAATAATTAACGATACAAAGCGAGGACGACAGTATTCATATTTTGCTATCCAGAATGGAATATTTATTTGTTCTTAGAAGTGGCAAGAAATTTTATAAAAATGCACTGGATAATTTAGGTATTATTTATTTATTTAATATTCAATTTAATGAAAACCAAAGTTATTTTCGAAAGTACAAAATGTTCTATTCATCAAAAACCACTTACCTTTAAACGCATTGTTTTTGTGAAACTCGATTTGACATATTTATAGAAACATGCAAAGTTAACAAGGAAATTGTTTATAAATTAAAAAAAAAAAAACAGCAAAATCATTTTATTTGATATTGTGCGAATCATTAAGAACTCAATTTTGTTTTGAAAATAATACCTTTAAATTATAAGCAGCTTTACTTCAGAAAATATTGTTTCCGGGAAAACCAATAGCATAATACCATTGTTATTTGCAAACGAGAAAGAAAGCTATGAAAATATCAATTCTCAATTCTGTGCACTAGTGGAAGTCCAGAAATAAACCATTACAAAACTGAAAAACATTTAAATTTTTTGAAAAATATAGCCAAAATTAAAAAACGAATTGGATAAACTAATGTTTCCTATAAAATCACTTATTGCATTTGGAAGTTTTTCGATACCAAAATCCTCAGTATCAGTTGAACGAACATTTCCAATGCAAAATGCTGTAAAAAGTAAGGGATGAAATCGTTTACACGTAGAAATATGTTCTTAAATACATAGATAAATAAATTCCAATAAAATATTTTTTGTTCCTCTTACTTTTATAATTGATTGTTTTCTTTTTAACAAAAAGTACCATTTGGTGAAAAAAGTACTCTTTTATTTGAAGTTCAGTACCATTTCAAAAATTCAATCTTGCATCACTGGAGGGTAGCATAATATATGTTCATATCAGGGATGATAAAATTGTACTTTTTTCAGTACTATTAAAATTGCAAAAGTACTGTAGTACTCCAATGACATGTATAGTACAATTTAAAAACTTTAAGTATTTAACATTGAAGTTTATTGGTCTAGGGCTGGAGAACTGAAAAATAAAATTAATGAACTTATGTTTCTAGATACCAGTAGAATTGCCAATGGTATATTGTCTATACCACATTTGTCGGCGAATGAACATATTTTTCATACAGAAGTTTAATAAAAATAAAGCAAAGAAATTTCCTTAATGTTAATACAGTATTGAATTTAATTCAGACAAAATAATAAGTACAATCTAGTGAATCTTGTTGCTATAGTTTTAAATTAAGAAAAAATTGTACCGCTACTTTAATTCAGAAAAGGCGTATCAAACATATACAATTTTTTAAGTTTGAGACATAAAACTTGATACCTTCTTTATCTTAATAAATAATTTATATACAAAACTAAATAGTTGTTTTTGTTCTGTTTAAGCATATACAAATAGAATTTTTTGTTGTTTTAAATAAATATAAATACAAAAAATTTTAACATAAAAAAATCTTTTAGTACAATTAAAGTCAAAAAGTACAATTTTTAAAGGTTTTTAGTACAATTTTAAAATTCTTAATGCCATCCCTGGTTCTTACAATTGATCAACGCTTTAATATACGTACTTTAGGGTGGTAACCAAATATTTTTGCATAGTACCACGAGTTGGGCAATGTTGTTTTTTTAACAAAACACATCGGCTGACTTCATAAACGCAGTACATACCAGGGTTGTAAGATTTTTGTGAGCTCCATCGCCAACCTGGATGTCAGAAATCGCCAAAAATTGCCAAACGTCAATTTTGTTTAGTTTTCGTAACATTTGAAAAAAAGTTGCCAGTTTTTTTAAATTAGTAATGATAACAAAAAATGACAAACGGTTAAAAAAAATCGCTGAAAAAGTCGTCAGTCGCCTAATGGAAATTTCCACCGCCAAACATGTTTCAAAATCGCCAAATTGTCTACTTTTCTGTAGACAATGCTTTGAGTTCATTATAGCATGATAACTGTATTCAATGCACAACGGTTGCGAAAATTCCGCATTGTTTTTTTTAATAATGCCTTTTTAACGCATTTGTTTTTAGCTATGCTTTGCAATATTGCGTTTATGAAATTAGCCAATATCTTAGGTTTTTTTGCAAAACAAACTTCACGCACCAAATTTATTTTCGAAATTAATTAAAAAAATTTTTTTTGACAAACAAAAACAAATTTTTACAGTTTTGCAGATTTGTTTTTGTTTTCCAAACAACTTTCACAATTCGACTCGTATTTGAGAATAATCACCAACGCCATCTTAATGCATACAAATACAAATTAAAAACTTCATCGCTGTTGGTGCGTGAACTTTTTTAACGCCAGCGAAAAAGTAGTGGGATAATGTAACTTTTAACAATAACAACAGCTGTTACAATTGTCAACCTGCTTTGTTGTTTGCACTAACGAATATGCGATTCTGTAAATTATTGTTAACAACATAGATAAAAATTAAGTCAAGTGGCATCACTGTAAAAAAATGGCAAAATAACGAAAAACACAAAGAGGAATAAAAAAAGTTATTAAAACTAAACAGAAATTTTTTAGTTTTTTTAAGAAGATTAGCAAAACATTTTGACTATTAAATTATATGCAAATTATTTAATGTCCATTTTCAAGTTATATTTTTTTTTTAAACTAATAAACAACACCAGAAAAGTTGTCGTTTACTAAACACAAACAGCTAACTTTACTATAACAAGTGTTGTTTTAAATGTTACAGAATGGCAAAAACGTTAATTTGCTTGTTAAAGTTTTTAACAAAGACAACTATTCTTGAAATTAATTGCAGAATCGCATTACAGATATCATATTTGCAAAAGATGTTAAAAAGTTACCGCCCTATTGTACATATGTATGTATGTATGCATATAGAACTCTATAGCAGAGTTGCCAGTTTAAAGTTTTCCCTTCAGATTTAGGGGGTTTTATTTCATTTAGGGGCAAATTTAGGGGTACAAATTCTTAGGGAGAAATTAAGTTGGTTTTAAGGGGGTTTTACTATATGCTCTTCTGAACAATAACTAAGTATGTGATATATTCTAAAGCTTGTTTTTGGTTGAACAAAAATTGCTAGATTCCCGCTATACATGGTCTGAAAATCGCTAATTGCCGGAAAATACATAAATTACCATCTCTGAATCTAATAACTAAAGACCGAATCATAATGTGCATAAGCTAGCTTAAGCAATCATATGTGTCAACCATTTTGTGCCCATTTGGACAAGAAAAAATTTTGTTTGGTAACAAATTACGGGTGGGGAAGAGAAAATGGTTTTTGTGTTCGGTACTCGGCGACACGCTTTGTTCTCATTTTCTTTGTTGACATTAACTTTGCTTTTTGAGAAAAAAAAAACAATAGTAACAAAAATTTTCCGGTAACATGTTCGTCTGTGTGACCGCGAACAAAAAACAAAAGAAAATTCCAGATGTGTTCCTTCCAAATGTTCGCTCGTCTAAACTCGTACTTCTAAATTAAGGAAACTTTTTGTTAAGTTTTATGAAACAGTTTTTTTATTTTGTGCTTTTTAATTAAGCTAGCTCATGCATATTATAGTTTGGCCCTAACTACACAAGTTTGTCTTCGTTGTAGATAATTTAGTATCAACATCTTTAAATTGCTTCCTGCTTTTCTTTGTTTCGTGGAGTTTACAAAAGTAAAATTTACAAAATAAAGTTTTTTTGAAAAGATATAAAAAAGATAGCTTAAAGGGTATATCCAGGGCTGGGCAGTATTTGAAATACATGTATTTGAAATACGTATTTAAAATACAAATACGTATTTTGTATTTGTATTTTAAATACATGACGTGCAAGTATTTTGTATTTTGTATTTTAAATACATATCCAGCAAGTATTTTGTATTTTGTATTTTAAATACATACAATAAATATAAGTAGTTTGTATTTTGTATTTTAAATACAAACAAAAATGGGAGTATTTTGTATTTTAAAAACATAGTTTACAAAATATATTCTGTCAGTTTATTGATGGTTGATCGCATTTTAATCTACCAAAATATAAAAAAATATGGTGTCACTTTTCATCTTTCGTGAAAAAAGTTTCCGCACCGAAAGCGTTGAAGTTTTGTTTTTATTTTTTATTTTCATTATTAAATCAGTGGCTCTTGTCTTAAATAAGTTCGTTTTCGTTTAAATTCATATATAATCTTCAACATTAAACCATTTTTCATAAGTCTAATGCAAAATCAAAAGGGTTTCAATTTCCAAAAATAAAATTTACACATAATATGGAGTTTTCGGAATCGCTTACGGTGCGGAAACTTTTTTCACCGAATCAGCTTAAAAAACAGTTTTTTATTATCAGAACAAAATCCCCCACATGGCGCTGGAGTGGTATTTTGCACTCAAAAAAAAGTTATAAACTTAATGTACATGACGTGGAAGTATTTTGTATTTGAAATACCTACGTACAATAAATGGAAGTATTTTGTATTTTGTATTTTAAATACATACAGGATGTGTAAGTATTTTGTATTTTGTATTTTAAATACATACAGGATGTGTAAGTATTTTGTATTTTGTATTTTAAATACATAACCTGAAAGTATTTTGTATTTTGTATTTTAAATACATGACCAGCAAGTATTTTGTATTTTGTATTTTAAATACCGCAAACCATGTATTTTGCCCAACACTGGGTATATCATTTATTAAATTATACGTGCCACAGCTTTAATACAACACCAGAAATGCTTAAACTTTTTAATTTCGCTACCTAAATGATTTGCAATACTTGATATTTTTGAAGAAACTTGATTCCAATTTATAAAAATTTCTACTTACTCTGCTTTGATCAGATATATACATACATAATACATGTACATATGTCTTTTTTAAACTCTTAATAAATTGTGTTTTAAATATTCAAAACACCATAAACAAAATATTTTTAGGGGAATGTCAGTAAAATGTTAAAATTTTGGCGATTTTTGCTTTATTAAATTGAAATTGATTGAAGTAAAAGAACTTTAATACAAGGATTATCAAAATTTTTGAATTTTGGGTATTTTTTTCAAAATAAGTCAAATTTGGGGAGGTATTTAAATTTTTTTTGGCGGGAAGAAAAAATATTACCTGGCAACACTGCTCTATACTGAAGTTCTTTTTTTTATTGTTTTTTTGGTTAATTCTTATTTGGTTTATAATTTTGTATACTCTTACGGTAAGATTTTGCTTTGTACAATTTGTCATTAGTTGTGGTAAGAACTGACGTTCTACCCATACTATTGCGGTCGTATGATGATTCAGGATTATGATCTCTCGTGATTATGATTGTTTCCACGATTCCGATGGGGTTGCTCCTGTCTGGGATTTGTGGCTGATCTGACGGCCCAGACCAAAAAATGATCTATAAAAAAATAAATATCAGGTAAGAGACAGCGTCCGTTCAAAATGTTTAAAAAGGGGCACAAAAAGCAGGGTTGTCAATGTGGCGGTTTCTCGCCAAACGTGGCGATTTTCAAACTTGTTTGGCGACAGCGTTGCCATTTTGGTGCCTTTCGGGTATTTTTTGGTGCTTTTTTGCTTATGCAATACCCGAAATTTTGTTAAACACCCGTTTTTGAAAAGAGGGTATTTATAGTGCTTTTAACAATTTCTCACAGTGCTTTTAAGTAATCTACATATATTTTTGGCACTGAACCATTTTGCTACAATTCTGTAAACACAGCGAATACTTTTTTTAACCAACTGCGTATTATTTTCATTTATGTTTTTTTATTTTTTTTACCATTTTTTAAAACTTCAGTTATATAGAGGATGATTTAGATGAGATTAGCTAATTGGAGTACAATTTTAAGAAAGCCTGTAAAGATTTCAAGATTTCAAATGATAAAAAAAGTGATAAAAGAAAGTTGCATTCGTTTTACCAAAAACTTGATTTACGAGGTTGGAGCTAGGCTTCCTAGCAATTTGGAAATTTTACAAAACGTTGCACTTTTAAGCGTTGACAACATACTTAGTAATCGTGATAAAAACGATGGCGCATATTCAGAAATCATAACTAAAGTTGTAACTAACAAAACAGAAACTAAAAAATAGTTCATAGATAGTTATAGATCTTATTCACAATTCATAACTAACGTAGTAACAGCTCTCAGCTGATAGAAGAAATGCAACCATGCATATTGGCATTTAGAGAAAATTAAAAGTCGATAATATTTTGAACGATATATTCTGTATTTAATTAAAAAGCTTATAAAACTATTAAAATCTCATTTTTTGTTCTTTAAAAAATTAACGCAAATTCTAAAAAAGTTGTTTTTTGGTTATAATAGTATATAAATCAATTAAAATAATAATAAAAATATTCAAAAGAATTTTATCGACTAAGACCACATCTCTAGTTTATTTTTTTATGGATTTTTTTTTTTTTTTGGTGCAGCAGAAATTCATTTCAAACACAAATTATAATTTCAGCGTGTTTTATAAGTCTTAACTGTTTTTTGTCATGTTTTTATCTGTTATTATTTGAATATCTCTTATAATTCTTTCCATTTATTTTTTATAACCACTTCAAAAATGTTGTACTTTTGAAATAAATTATAAAATGATATCAATCAGCTGTTCTTTGAATGTATTAGTTAGTTGGCATTTAGTTACAGCTTTACCTATAATTAAGTGTGAACTTTTTATGCTGCAAGTAATCATCTGTGAATAGCTTAAATAGGTACTTAAAAAAGTTTACACTTGGTAATGATTTATGAATATGCGCCGATGTATTTGTTTTCGGTAAACATTTTTTTAAAGATGTAGACACTGTTTCAAAAATAGAAAATGGTTTAAAAAATATAAAGAATTGCAAATGGAAAAACGATTTTGAGTCATGTAGAAAAAACGTATTAAAAAGCAGTCGGAAACCGTATTTTTCGAGCTACGAAAATCGAGCTCGCACTGTATTACGAGTAAACTGTTTTATGGCCAATTCAAACTCCAAATGATTTGGATAATATTATTTTTATTGAAGATAATAACAATACATTTAAACATTTTTAAATACAAATGTAAATATATTTATTATTTAATTTGAGATGAAAATGGTCCCCCATCTACGCCGTCGCCTTTTTTAAAATTTTGGAGGTATTTAATATTCGGCACAGCCGAAGGCAACTTGTTTTGTGTTTAATTAAATTGTAAAAACGGATTAGTGCTTTTTTACGCTTTTTTTGTTCAAAATTGAGTTTTTTAGTGCTTTTTTTAAATTTTAAAGTGCTTTTTGCTCTCAAAAAGTTGGCATCACTGTTTGGCGACCTAGTTTTTGATTTGGAAACATGGCGATTCAAAAAAATAGTTGGGGGTTTTGTTGGCTATTTTTGATGAGCTATGGATTTGTTTTAAAATTCGTTACATTCAATAAGAAGAAAAAATATTACTTTTATTCTAGTATTTTTATGTATGAAATTTGAGGCATTCATATGTATGGTCAGTATTTGAAAGTATGTATCAAGAAGGTATATTTATAGCAGGTAGCCGCGAGATTACAACAATTGTACAATAAAACAAACAACAGGGCTTTTTATTGTTGTTATGTGATACGAACTGTCAAACAGCAAAGGGGTGGACAAGAGAAAAAAGATAGAGACAAAAAACTTGTTTACATGTTTACTATACAACATTTGACAGTTCGTATCGCAAAACAAGCAAATAAATAATAAACAGCTGACTCCGAGACTACCTGCTATAAATACACCTTGGTATGTATGTATGTTCAAATCACAGCCATACAGAGATGAAAAAAGTGACGAATGAAAAATGCCCAAATCCAGGGCTGCCAGAAATTTTCAGCAAAAAAAATCTTAATTTCACCAAAAAAAATTTTATTTTGGAAAAAAATCTTATATTTTGAAAAAAAACTGGTTTTTTTTTATTAAAATTAACTTTAAACATATCAATATGTATTTCCACCGTTGCCAACTTTTTTTGAAGATTTCCCGCCAAATCGGACTTTAAAACCGCTAAATATTCAATTTAGCGGGATTTTTCTTAAAAATACCTCTAAAATCTAAACATTTTAAAAAGTTTATTTATATAAATCTAGATATACAGGGGTGTCATGGAAATCGAAAACGTAAAACGAAAGAATTTTAAGAGTAATTTATTCAATAAAATTTCTGTAATAAATAAATTATATGACAATTATTATATTTAACATATTTTATTTTTCGAATTTATTCTATGAGTTACATTTCAGCTATGTATTTTATAAAGCTTTTTTGTGAAAGTTCTATTCCTTAAATTTTTAGGAATGACTTTTATACACTACCAGACTATTATATATATTTTCTTGTTACATTTTACCTTAGCTATCCAGTGTGACACAAAGAATGCTTACGAAGGCCGTAGCGGGCCAGAAAATGCATTACATTCTGCTGGTGTCTAAAGCTAAGATCCCACTATCGGCGCAATGTACCAATTTTTGTCGCATTTCATGTGCCGATAGTGTGAACGGTCAAAATTTTTTAATATGCGACAATCTGTGTCGAAATTGTGCTGACTGTGGACAATCAAAATTAACCTTGATGCGCCGATAATGTGAACACTCTTTTGCACAATGTGCAGCAACCAAATTGTTTAATATTTACCGATTTTTATCGGCCACTTGTGCGCCGATCAAAGTCGCCAATCAGCGCCGATACAAGGGATGGCAAAACGAAATTTTTAAATTGCACCAACTGGCTACTGAAATTTTACTTTTTTGAGCTCAATTGTACCCAAATTACATTTGTTTTATCTATAATTTATGTATTAAAACGTTAAATAGTACATTTGTACTGTTAAATGATAGAAAAAAGTTCGCTATTACCAAAACCTTGCAGTTGTATCGATGTTGCCATCCCTGGTTTATAAGCATTTGTTTACAAAACAATAATTACAAAAAAAAAAAGAACAAGGGCAGTAAGTTTGAACAAAATTGAATACATTTTCTATTATATATTAAAATATTGTTTAAAATTGTTAGGAAACATAATGCGAATTTCTGAAGTAAAATTATGTCTGCCAACAAGCAAATAAACAAAAACATATGATTTAATTTGCCCAAATAGCACGATAGTGTGACCGCATTGTACCGATTATTGTCGCAATTGAGTTTTGGCCGATATGAACCGAAAAAAATTGTCACAATGTGCGACGATAATGGGACCACCCAAGAAAAAATTTTGCAATCTTTTTAAATGTGCGCCGATATAGCACGATAAAAATCTTCACAGATTGTGCTATTTGAGCCGATAGTGGGATCTTAGCTTAATAATTGTAAATTTTTCTGTACATACAATATACTTCATTGCTATCCAAAGGATAGCTAAGGTGAAATGTAACAAGAAAATACAATATAACAGTCTGGTAGTGTATAAAAGTCATTCCTAAAAATTTAAGGAATAGAACTATCACAAAAAAGCTTTATAAAATACATAACTGAAATGTAAATCATAGAATAAATTCGAAAAATAAAAAATGTTGAATAAAATATAAAGTAACCTACGAAAGGAGATAATTCCCAGTTTTTTTTTGACAATTATTATACAAATAATGCTCTATTAAACAGAATTTTTTAACAAAAATTGTAAAAATTAGATTAAAAGTTTAATAAAAAGAACTGCCAAGTTCTTTCGTTTTACGTTTTCGATTTCCATTACACCCCTGATAAGATACTTTTTCAAAGGTATTTCGATGCACTTAAAATTACCTTTTCGGATTAAATATTTTTCCATTAAATGTTCTTGCTATTATTTAATTTTTTCGAACCTTAGTCTGACTTGCAATATTTTCTGTTTTTGCAAAATAAAAAGCGCGCAAAACTTACACCTTATTAATCACCCTTGAACGCCAAACAGAGATTGCTTTTCAAAGGCCCAACCAAAATATGCATAGCCTTGCTTAACAAAATTAGCAAAAAGCCTTTCAAATATATTAAAAAAAAAAACAAAAATAAAATCAACAAACATTTGATGCCGTACGGAATGTGCGATCAGTTTCGCACCTTGCTTAAGCAAATGACAGTTTAATAAAATTTAACAAAAAGTTTCCTTAAGTTCAATATGGCTAGCCTCATATGATTAACATGTATTCGTATATTTGCTTAAGCCAACTTAAGAGCATTATGGTTGGGCCTAAAGTATTTTTTTGTCCAGTAAACCGCAAGGTTGTATTATTAAGTTTAAAAATTTTCAAATGGGAACCTTTTTTTTTGATTGAACCTAACCTTCGTCTAGACAAAACAAAAAAACCTTGTTTTTGGGGAAAAAATCTTAAAATCTTTTTTCGGTTAAAAAATCTTAAAAAATAAGGTAAAATCTTACTTCTGGCAGCGCTGCCCAAATCATTTTCGAGGGCAGTTTTCGAAGAAAGAGAAAGAAAAGGTTTTTTGGTAGTGAAGTGGCAATGTGTAAATACAGGCCACTACTAACAACACGAATTGTGTAATCAAAACAAAAAAGGCAGCTTTTAAAGAAAAAGACAAAAAATACAATATTTTCTGTCTTGTGACGCCTATTTTTAATATTTTTAATTAGGCTTATTAAGTTTATCAAATTTAATTTTCATTAAATTATTTTTATGAAGAAAGGAATTTTACAACATGAAAATAAATTAAAATTGTTATTGATAATCTTTCATTCTTGACCGCGGCCGGGCTCGAACCCTGGCCGGCAGATTACCATGACATGTTTCGATCGCAACCACTCGATCTCCTCAGATGGATTTGCTGTCTTACACCCGCAGCAACCGACGACTGCTGACGTCAATAGTCAAACATCAATCCTTAAACCAAATTGTATTTTAACCTTTGGTAGATCGAAATTTGCTTTTTTGAATGATTATCCATTTTAATTGATTTTAGTGTGTTGAAATTATGAACTCCACAAAAACTCGCCTTCGAAGTAGAATGCATTACGAACTTCTAGACTCGTTATTACGAGGTTTAAATTATATGAATGTGAATAGTACATGTTGCACTTCTTTTGTACCTTCATTGACTAAATGTAATTCTCTCACAATGTATTCCAAAAAAGAAGACAAATAGGGAGTCTTGCCAGTGAATCGTTTTAGATAACTTCAACTTATATATAAATGTATATCCAATATTTGTTTAGTACTAACTGCACAAATTCTTTTTTTGTTGCTTTAAGTAGACTACTATAAACTATTTTATAGTAAAGATTGTACCTCTTTTGTCTTCACTAACTATTTTCACTGTGTTCTACATACATATTAAACAAAACATATATTACTGCGACTTTTTTTAAATTTTTGGCGTATTTTAGCGGTACTGAACAAATTTATTTTTTAGAATTTATAAAAAATATTCTTAATAATAATTAGTATTGTGGTTATTTTGTTGAACTATCTATGGTTTTTAATCCAAATTTTTAATATTCTTAATTAGGCATAAGTTCATTAAATTTAATTTTCATTAAATTATTTCTATGAAGAAAGGAATTTTACAACATGAAAATTAATTAAAATTGTTATTGATAATCTTCCATTTTTGACCGTGGCCGGGATTCGAACCGCGGCCGGCAGGTTACCATGACATGTTTCGATCGCAACCACTCGATCTCCTCAGATGGATTTGCCGTTTTACACTCGCAGCCATCGACGACTGCTGACGTCAATAGTCAAACATCAATCCTTTGCCAATTTTGACAGACATGTGCAATTAAATATGGATTTTACATCTGACAAAGCCTCTGCTAAATATATATAGTCTTAAAGTAGCTTTAACAATCTTCTCTCTTCTCTGTTTTACTTTTTTTTTTAAATTGTGCAGTTTGGAAAAGAATGAGCTAATAAAGGAAACCCAAGTTTTAGTTTTTTACATTTATTAAATAAAATACTTTCAGTATTGAATAAAAGGATTTAAAATACTATACAATTCTTCTTTAAACTTTAATTCGATCGCCCATTTTGAGACATCGAATTCTAGTAAAACTTCTGATTTAAGGATGTTTTCTATTAAAGAAACATTATCACAGAAACCATTTTTTTTTTATCAAGTTTAGAAGCAGAAAAAAATTTAAATTACTAAAATACACAAAATGTACAAAAACACATTTTTCAATTGTCTTTTTTACCATATTCAATTGCTTCCATCTCATTCACATCCTGATTCATATCCACCTTCAAATAAAACTTATTTTAGTAATTTTAATTCTCAACTAGTCTTCATTTAACTTACCGATATTGTGGTATTAAAATTACCATAATCGATAACATAACGTTCATTTAAGCCATCATATTTAATGACATTTATAAAACGTTGTCCCCAAAAGATCTCTCTAGGCACATAAGATGTTCTAGCCTCGGTAACTTGAGCTGTAGCAGGAGAAACACCAACTATGCTGACATACAATTCAAATTGAGCATTAGTAACATCTTTGGCGCACTTAAAAAGTGATAGAGGTGAGGTTTCATCGATAACATGGCATACAATTTCCGGCCATATAATAATCTGTTGGCCTTTGTTCTCTAACTTCAATTCGGTATGAGTTTTTATCAGTTCACCTTCTTTGGTGCTAGATTAATAAAAGTTGGGATAATTTAATTTGCACACTTCAATTCAATAACAACTTACGGCTTATCAATAATCATGTACACCCGAATTTTGGACTCGATAGTTTGTTGCTCTCTAGGATCACAAACTCGAAATAGCAAACACAATTTACCATCGCGATGACAAATCTGTTCGGAAAAATAAATTAATTATTGTGTTTTAAAACTTCTTTTTTACCAATTACATACCACAGCTTTATCACTGAACTTTAATTTGGTTAATTGCTTAGCCGGCCTAGCAGTTTTGGCATAAATTATACTTATCATACCACCTTCAATTGCAATGGAAACTATAATTTGCAATATAAACAAAAACATAGTTTCCGGACATTCGTCACTGGGATATTTTTCGCCAAAACCAATTGTGGTCTGAGTTTCAATCGAGTAAATTAACATCGAGGTAAAATCGTAAACACCAACTATACAGGGATCCTTGCCTTCGCCCAAGCGTTCGCCTGTTACTTCGTCGAACATTAGATCTCCATGGGAGAAGGCCACCATATAGCACAGTATGGCAAAAAAGGTCCAGCTTAGAAAATAACTAGCAACAAACATTGTCAACATGTATTTCCAATCTAATTCAATCTATTTGAAAAGAAAAACATATTCAAAAAGAAAACTCAAAATAACAATCGATAAAATTGCAATTGGCACTTGTTTCTGGACACATGAAAATGATTTTAAATTAGTGGATTACTTATATGACAAATAAATTTTTATTGTTTTACTTAAAATACAAAACTTAATATAAGAGTAGAACAAAACATAGAAAATGCATAGGTTTATAGTTATTGAAGACAAATGGTGGTTTGTTAATAAATAATTTATTAATAAATTGTTAATATCTGTTAATATCGATTTCTCAATCATATAAACTAAATGTTACACGTTTATTATTACTAATCTCTAAATCATCATTGTCGCTAATTGCATTCCCGTAACTAGCTTTATTGTCATCACTAATTTTATTCTCATCATTGACAGTATCCGGTAAAATTTTGCTATTACTTGCTAATATCTCATCATCACAGTTTAATGGTTTTTGTGTATTATTTACAGTGGTTGATGTTGCAAATGTTAGAAATCTTTTAGGTAAGATCCATCTTACCAATGTTGTTACAAAATCTCTTATATAACGCCATGACTTTTCGGGAATTTTCTTAAATGTTACGTTTTCCCTACCGTTCTTTTCAATTACACGATACAGCTTGCGGCGATAGTAGACAGTATCGTCTTCTGTAAAAATGTGTAGTTGTGGTGGTATTTAAATTATTAAGGGTATATTTGTGTATGGGGCATTCCACGCCAAATTGGATGGGTTAATAACAAAAATTATTTTGATTTCCCTAATTTTCGTGTTATTTTTATTACGCTTCAAAAAGGCCTTCCCGGTAACTTTTGACCTATTTTTAGATTTATGTTCATAACTTTCTTAATAATAGTCCAAATTGAAATTGGTTTTTTGTAAAATATTCGTTTTTAGACAAAAAGAAAAAAAAAATTAAATAGAAAACAAATATTCCACGTGTTTTTAAAAAAGATTTTTGGATTTAAATATTTTAAATCGTGTTTTTGAAAATGAGTGTATCCTTTGATGTTTTTAAATCGTGCAATTTTAAACTTCTATCCACCCAACAACTTTTAAACCTGGTTCGGTAGTCGGCCTGCCATAACTACTATTTTTTCGATTTAAAAAAATTTAAAAAACATTTTGTTGTTTCATTTTAGATACCGATTTTTTATTTTTAATATTGTCAAAAATCGAGCAAGAACCGAGTGCGTGTTTTCAACAGACTACTTAAAATTTTACTCAAGGGCAAGCATATACACCCTGTTGGCCAAACTGCCGTCGACGACATTGTCGTCAACGATTTATGCACGAAATGTCCTCTATCACTTAGGATTTCTGGAAGACAATTTTGAGGAAAATGTCGTGGACGACAAAATACTCGACATTGTCTAGTGCACTGTCTTTTAAAGAAGTTAATAAACGACGACATGACCGACATTGTCTTACAAGTTGTCTTTTGTCAAAGCTTATCCACGACAACATGACAGACATTTTCTTGTAAGGTATCCTCTATCAACAACTATACACGACAGTATGAGCGACAGTGTCTTGTAAGCTGTCCTGTATTAAAGTGTATGCACGACAACATGACCGACAGTGTCTTGTTAGGTGTCCTCTATCAGCTTCTAAGCACGACAATATGAGCGACATTGTCTTGTAAGCTGTCTTCTAAACAAACAAAAATAATTTGTTCCCAATAAATAATAAAAATAACTGTAAAATAACGATAATAATAAAAAACTTCCAAAGCAAAGTGAAGAAAATCAGTCAGTCAAGTCTGAGAACTCAAAGACTAAGGTCTTATTCTAAAAATATGTATGTGCTATTGTATATTTTTATTTTTTCGTTTAGGTTTATAGGCGACATTGTCGTGTAAGCTGTAACTCCTATAACTTCACCGACATTGTCTTATACGCAGTCGTTGACGATAAAGTAGAATCCTTTGTCGTCCATATAGTCGTCAAAGACATGTGAACGACAATGTCGTTCATGTGGTCATCAAAGACAATATGAACGACAATGTCGTTCATGTGGTCATCAACGACTATATGGACGACAATGTCGTGCATGTAGTCATCAACGACAGGCTGAGCGACATTGTCTCTCTTTGTGTCGTGCACGATTTACGCGACACTTGTTTGAAAATGTCGTCGACGATTTGCATTAGTTGTCCCTTACGTGTCGTGCAGGAATTAACATTGTCGTGCACGAATCATCAATGATTCGTGCACGACATGGCCAACTGGGCATATAAACTTTATGGGGTCTTAGCTAAATATTAAAAAGTTACACACGGAATGACAAACTTAGTATCCCCTATAGAAGCTATGGAAGGCGCACTACCGGATCGGGCTTAAAAGTTGTTGGGTGGAGCATTGTTAAGAAAGTTATGAACAAAAACCTACAAAAAGTGTTTTAAACGAGTAACCAAAAAAAAATTTATCAGGAAGGTCCTTTTGAAGAATACTAAAATATATCACAAAATTAGGGAAATAAAAAAAATTGTTTTTAAACTAACAGATATGGCGTAGAATGCCCCGTCTATTAATTACCATTTTTTTGGAGATTCGAATTTAGTTCTATGGTACTGCCAGCCCATTCGGTGGTTATGAAACTGAAATAAAATTATGGATTTAATTAATAATTCAATACCTGTCAACGCTAAAACGTCAGTCAATATTATTATGTTTTTCTAATTAAGGCCAGGTTTTTTAGATGTAGAGAAAGTTTAAACTTAGTTTAAAGTCGTCTTAAACTCGGACGTTTCCGGCGAAATGTGATTTTTTTATTTGGGGGGATTCACAATGTGTGCTATTAAGTCATAAAAATGTTAATGCTGTGTTCATTGATTCGTTATAGCTGTAAAGTAAAAATCTGAATTATAAGCGGTTGCCCACAGCAGTCATATATATTTCTTGTAATTATTTTCAGACATATGACTTTACGACTTACAACTACCTTATGAATCCCCAATTATTTCATTAAAGACCAAAATTTTAAGCAAAACTAAGCTGTTTCGTCAAAATTTTTTATACAAACTTTTAACTTTACTTTTAACTAAACCTAGTTTAACTGCGATCTCAAAACCCCAACCAAAGAATTATTAGTCGAAATATTAATCAGAGTTTTAGTTAAAGCTTGATTCCCCCGATTCCTTGAAAGATCAAGATTCATTAATATATAAAATAAGTGTGTGTAAGCGAAATAAGAAAAAATAGGCTTAAGAAGACTATCATTTTGCGTTAAAGATAACGGTTGTTTTAAATTCAAATGACTAAAAGTTAAGGCAATTTGTTTCATTTTATGTTTTTTTTTAACTTTTTTAATTTTTGGAACGTATTCGCAAAATACTCGCTTGAATTTGGCGAATGCAAATACGAAGGTCATGAAACAGACGAATAATAGGAATTACGAAAACGAATATTTGTAACGTCACTTGTACGTTCGACGTTTATCGCCTCTGTCCATGCACCGTTAAAAAAAAATAATAAAATTTCCCGTTGTGTTATTCTCTGCGATTTTGTTAGATATTCTGCACAGAAAAAACTCTTGCCAACTTTTTTTTAATTAAACCATTAATCCAAAATAAAATCGGTTTTAATAAAAAATGTAATCAAGTAATTTAAACGTTATATCAGAAGCATTACTGCAAAAAAATTCAAAAAAATTTAATTGATACAATTAATTTGTTTACTACACAGTAACAATTTAATAAATAAATTTTTTAATTAATATCATAAAGGAGGTTGCACATCATATATTCGCAGTACTCAAAATCGGTTTGGTTTATTGAATAAACTAAAAAAAAACCGAAATCCCGCAATAAAATTACCTGTAGGAAAGGTTACATTTTTTTCTAATATGCGCAGTTTTTTTTAACTTATTCAATAAACTAAACCGTTCTTGAGTTACGCGAATATTAGGGAATGGTAAATCGATTTCGATTCCAATCGAAAATAGATTTTGTGGTAAAAAAAATCGATTTTTTGCAATCGAATTTACGTATGCGATTTTATACTGAAATCGATTATTGTGCTTTTAAAATCGATTTTATCAAAATTTTGGCAATTTTTAATTGTAATCTTAATTAAATCGATAAATTATGGGCATGCACAATAAAACTTATTTTTTTTGTGCGTACATACATACGTCTGTAGGTATGCTTATGCAGTTTTCCAAGTTTAAAGTTGTAGTTTTACGTATTTATCTATTAGTACCCTTGGTATACTTCCAACTTTAATATAAGGTCTCTTGTTCTTCAGAAATTTAAGTCATCAATGGACAGTGAACAAAACAGTACTTAACATATCGTATCGAACCAAACACTGAAAGTCAGCCATGGCCTTCCTGTGGAAATATGCTAATATGCAAACAGACCAGTGTGTGAGCGATATTCAAATCTTGTTATAAACAGAGTGAAAAAACAAAAAGTGTGTAATTTATCCTATGAAATACGAAATTACAGGAAAGTATCTCTGCATCTTTCTGACATCAATGATATGCAAACGTTTGTTTTCTAAAACTAACTTAATAGTAAGTTAGCAAAAAAACAGTCGCCACCGAGCTGGAACTATTGTCATAATCCTTTGAAATACTAAACATACATTCAGGTTTGTCACATATGTATATCAATTCCCATCAAAAGTGATTTCGTTTTATGTAAAGCAAGATACAAAACCACTTCCACTTTCGATCGGAATCAATTTATGTGACAGGCCTGATTGACTACACAAGAATACAATTTGAATATATATGTGCAATGTACATGCACTTGTTCTTCTAAAGGACATCTCAAAATTTACACATTTTCACTTTTTACAGGAAAATTGTAAAAAGTAGTCATATCTACCCACTGTAAAAATCTCAGTTCAATTTCTCTAGTAGTTTGCCAAAAAAATGCTGGTGTATCCCCCTTTGTGATATAATGTATAAGATTGCAAATTAGTCTTAAACGATTTTGAAATCGATTTTAAAATCGATTTTGAGGTTCGATTAATCGATTTCAAAAACCGTAATAAAAAAAGTCGATCGAAAAATCGAAAATCGATTTTGGAATCCTTTTACCATTCCCTAGCGAATATATGTTGGGCAACCTCCTTTATTTTCGAAATAACGGTATATCTCGCAAGACAGAAGCTAACCTAAAAAACTTTGGTTAAAACGCCAGGTGCCGCGCTTGTCACAAAAAAAAGTGTCAAATTCTAGCACTGTGAAATTAAAGCATAAGAATCCGTCTCCTAATTTTTACAAAAAAATATACACATTCTAGAGTATGTATTCTAATTAGTTTTATTTACTTGATTGAGAATTGTTTCTTTTAATTTTAATAACGATTACTTGAGCAATTTATCAGTTAATCAGAAGGTAAACTTCCTGATATCGAGGTTTTGAAATTTGCAAATTCTGTTGGCAACAGCAGTTGGTATGAAAAGTTTAACAACAGGCATATCACAGCGTCCAATTCCGTTCGAAAGTAAAATGTTAAGAGCGTTTAGAAAGTTAAATTGTTCCATTCGAAAGTCTATAAAAGATATAATGTAAAAAGATGAGTGAGTATACATAACTATTAAATTTCGCTATGAAACAAAAAAATGGTTAATATTTTAGAAGAATTTTCAGTATAAAATTTGCTATTACAGGAAAACCGTAATCAAGCAATTGCATATTTTTCCTTGTGCTACCAATGACGGCAGGAACAATATATTTATCCGTTTTATAGCTTTTAACGAATTTTGGTATTTGCAGCATTTTTTGTGCATATTTAGTTGAAATAGCTTTTTTAGTTTTTAGCACATATTTCGCAATTTTAAAGAATATTTTGATACTTGTTGAATTTTTTTGAATGCTTATAAATGCTTCAGCAGTGGAACAAAAAAAAATTTTTTTTGTAATTCTTGTCAGCAGAAGGTTTTTCTATTATAAATACCCATCTTATGTGTCAAACCTGTTGCTTCAATTGCTTCATCTACATTTTATTTTTAACCTACATGTCGTTAAACGCAAAAGGCCCTAACTAACAAAAATAAAAAATCGATTTTTTTTTTATAGATTCTCATGTATTGAATCAACACAAATGTCCACAAATTTTGTTTGACCAAAATTGACTTTTTTGTTAAAAAAAAAACGGCCCTTTTTACGAAAGATTGTATGATAACGCCAAAAGACCCAACTAACACTTTGCATAATGTGCAACATTGTCAACTGTCAAAACAACTGATAGGTTAAACAAAAAAAAAATAAATTATAAATAAAATGCAGTTTAACAAGTTATCATTTTAAATAGTTTTTGCTTATCTTGTAAAATTTTTAAAATTTTAGATAGCGCCTTTTGCGTTTGAGGTAAGAACCTAGAATTAGAAACGTAACTCGAATAAGATTTTTAATCATTCATAAAAAAGTAAGAAAATCGGCTGCAACATGCACTGAAAGATATCAAACACCGATTTTACTCATCAGAAGTTCTGTTTCAGTGCTTAAAAAATGGCTGAAAAATTGATCTATTACCAGGGGGCTACTCGCTATTGCGATGCGAATACCAATTCATTGCGAAAGCAAAATGCCAACCTGTGCCCATACTCTGTAACTCTCGCGTCGAGATACTTTTGAAACAAAATTTTCACTAAACTGTTTCTGTAACTTTTTTTGGCGAGTACTGGCTCTCACGTAAGGAAATTACTCGCGAATTTACAGAAAAAGTTTGTATGTAATATTTTTGTGAAAAAAGTTCCCGCTTTGAACTGTCAAATAAACTCACGAATAAAAATGGGGCGAGAAAAAAATTTTAACACTAAAAAACAATTAAAAATGCAAAATACATAGAATAGTAATAATAATATTTTGTTCTTGGCACATTTTTTTAATGTTTAATTATTTTGCTTTTAACATTTTTATAAAATATACGAATTTTTTCAAAGCTCGTTTGCAAAAAACAAGCATTTAAGTCGCACTTTACATTATTTGGTATAGCCGACGGTTGTATTTTCGCCGCCGTCGTTGAAAAGTTTTCAATTTTAGTAAATTTTGGTCGCCGTCAACGATATGTCTGCAATGTCGCATCGGCTTCGAGTGCAATGTTATGACATTTTTAACGTAACGACGTAATTTCTTTTGATAGTTTTCGACATGAGTTACAGACACACTTTTTTCTCACTCTTCGAGAAACGATGGAATATTTTGTTTCACATCTTTTCGATGCGAGAAGTTCTCACTATAGCTACAGAACATGGGTACACTATCACTTTCGCAAAATTTTTTGAAAATAAAGCAATACTGGCAACAAAAGTTAAAGAATTTGCGAAAATAAAAAATAACAAGATACACAAAAAATTGCGCAAACGCATTAAAGAGTACCAATTACTAGATTTGCTTCCATTTTCTTTCGCATCGCAATAGAGAATAGCCCCCCAGAATTCCAAGCGTAAACTATTGTTTTTATATTTGTATTATGAACTGCTTACACGGTACCATGGTCCAATTATTAGGTCAACGCAAAGCGTGTGCTGGTTTTTTGCGGAGTTGTTATTTTTGCAATTGTTGTTGGAGCCATTGTAAAAAACATTATCAAGATATGCAAAAACAAATGCGGTTGTTTTTGACACCTTTATCATGTCTTACACAAACAAAGTACGTGTTTTTTTTCTATCGTTGCAAAGACCTTATGATTGGGAATTGGGATTGGGAAAATTACTGTCAACCAAATAAACGAAAGTATCCAAGAAGTTATTCAAAAATACGAAATAATACTAATAACTTTTGTAAAATTTTACAAAATTAGTCACTAAAAAAATCGTCAAATTAAAGCTGAGATCACACGATTGGTCAAATGTACAGATTTTTGTAAATTTTTATGTACAGATCGTGTGAATGACAGAAAATATTTGGCAAAAGGCAGATAGGACAATTTTTTTGGCCGATAGACAGATAAAAAACAACTCTGTTGTACCGATCTTGTGAACGCTTCATAGACAGAAAAAATTCTGAAACGTACCGATAATTTGTTCTGCCACTTAGTGCCCGATCATAGTGGCCAATCAACCGATATTTAAATAAAATTTATTGGGGAAATACAATTGGGGAAATTCCATCTATCATTGAATTTTTGGGCAATGTCAATCCACAACTGTTCGTTGTGATATTAATTTATATACATACATATGTATTTTAAATGTGATTATGTGTACCTTTAAATATCCAGTTTTCAATGCTTTGTAAATTGCATCGCAAACCTCAGGCACAAATATAGATATGGTGTTCGGCGCAATACGGAAAACAACAGACAAACTTTTGAAACTGTCTCCAGAGGCAAGGAAGCAAAGTGTAACCGCCAAACGTTCATTAGCTGGTATTGCTTTCCGCATGTTGGTGTCACTTTTTCTTATGTTTGGAGAAACTAATTGAAGGAGCTCATTAAAAGTGGCTTCATTCATGCGCAAATAGTTTTTAAACAAACATTTTTGATTGTCCATTTCCCGAAACTGGCACAGAGTTTTTACATACGCGCCGTCCGTACTTCTTTTCTGAAGCCAATCCCGTACCCAAACACTTCGCTTTTTATACTTTTTTTTAGCTTCAATTTTGTTTTTCTTAATTAAATGTGCACAAATGCATATTATTGCAGCTATTTTCTTTTTTCTTCGTATGGACATCATTTTTTTCCCCCGAAAATTACAAAATGTTTTTAAAATTTTTGCACAACTGATCAGCTGTTTCTTTATTGTGTGAAATAAAGGCAAATCGTATGACAGGGTTGTACCGATATCCGTGACTTGCTTGTAGTGGCCATATCAGCGCAGAAAATATTTGGCTAAAATGGTACAATCGTCTAAACACTGAAAAAGTTATCGGTACACACACACAAAAGTGTACAGATAAAATTTGGCTGAGATCTGTACATTTGACCAATCGTGTGATCTCAGCTTTAGGGTATAAATCGTCAAATCGTCAATGGGCCATTTTTGGATCACAAAATCGTAAAAATGTCGATAAATCGTCAAATCTGGCAGCCGTGCTTTGAACTCTTAACGCCCAACTATAATATGCATAAGCTGACTGAAGCTACTGTCAAAAATTAACAAAAAGCCTCTTAAAAGCAATTAAAAAAACAAAAATAAAATCAAAAAATATTTTTTTCCGTACGGAATGAGCGATCAGTTTCGCCTTTTGCTTAAGCAAATGCCAGTATCATAAAATTAACCAAAAAGTTTTCTTAAGTTCAATATGGTTCGACACATATGCCAACTTAAGCATATTATAGTTGGGCCTTTAGACTTAATTTCCTATAGTTAAGTAATTTGATTTTTATAAGTGATCCAATATTTTTTATAACAAATGTCTAAAATACATATCCTAATACAAAACTATCTTAAATTGCTTATCTTAATATTAGACAAGTTTATATATTATATGCTGTTATCGTGTTTTCCTCTAGAAATGACTCTGAATAAATAAGCATTTATATCTTATCACTTAAAAACACAATAAATAGTCATCATCATTCGCGTAATTTGCATTTTGTCATCCTTAATTAATCTTTTTAGACAATTACTTAAAAGACTACTTAAGTTGTATTAAAACTCGGTATAATTCGTAACTTACTCGTTGGCACTTTGTGAACAGGGACCCAAACGTTCACGATTATCGGGCAACGATTTTTTGCGTCTTTCGCAATGGGGACTTTCGGGATAATAATCCTTTTCCAGTAGTGTTTCCTTTTCCTGTGAACGTTTCATGGGTTTCGTTTGTAGTGGCTGAGGTTGAGCTGGCATCGAAATGGAACGATGCATTGTAGGACTATCTGATAAAGACATTTTAGTTGCCGTTATTTTCGTTTCTTAAACCACAATAAGTTTCATTTGATGTGCTTTTATACACCAAACTTAATTACAATTAAAAGTAATTAAAAGCAATTAGTCGAATTTCTTTCCTTTATTTATTCTTTTTAGTTTTATGTGTTGTTTTCTTATACACTTTATAAATTTGAACGAGAAACTGGTAAAGAATGTCTAGAAGAATTCTTTGTAGTACGCGTTTGTTTAAAACAGAAGGCGGATTGTTTTTTTTTTTTTGTAAAATATTTTTTGCTTTCAAAATTTATTTCAAATTTATTATTTTATGCGAGTTCCGTTTTGTAGGAGCTATAATCGTCAACTAAAATGCTGGTTATTAAGATTACTACGCTATTGTGTGTTAGTTTAGTATCAGTTTTGTTTTTTTTTTTTTTTGTTTATTTTAATTTTTTTTAAAAGATTTTTTCATTTTGATACTTCAGATGACGCTGAGATATTTATTATCTATTTAGTACGCGCTTTTAAATTTATCACAGTGGGTTGTCATCATTGCTATTGTACTTAGAGATGTAATTTTTTTTAAACTACTTCAGATAATTGTACTCTAGAAGATAAATCATTGTAAACAATTAAGAAAGAATAGTCAGTCAAGCCCGACCATATTAAAACCCTACACACCGTAATGTATCGAGCCATAACCGCGAAAAAAAGCTAAAGCTACAAAAACAAAATTTTACAGGAAAATGTTTTTCTTATTTCATTTCATAAAAATTTTGAATGAAGGTTGTCGCTTGAGATAAAACTTATTTTGCTATAAAAACGTAACGGTACCTTATCCGACAATGATATTTTAGGAGATGATGCAAGTGTTGCCAGTAAAGTTTGAATTTGAATGATGGTTGGCGCTTAGGCTAAAATAATTTTTGCTAAAAAATCAGTACCTTTTGTGACCATGGAATTTTAGATGATGCAAGTGTTGCCAATAAATTCATTTATTAAAAAAAAGACAAAAATTGGAAATGATGTCGCCTAAGCGTTTTTTACATTAAGAAAAAATTTGAGATTTTTACTGATGGATTGATTGATTGAATTTGACTTAAAACTGTGATAAAACCAAACAAAATTTTTTGGTAACATTTAAGAAATATATCTTTTAATATTTTATTAGCGGACGTGGTTTTTGGGAGAGGGCAGTAGGTCTTGGGGACACCAAAGTTTTGTGATAAGATTTTGGCTTGTATAAAAAAACATAATTTTGTCTAAATTTTATTGTGATACAAACACTTTTGGGAAAGTTTTTTCAGTGAATGTGATTTTTGGAAAGAAGCTGTAAGCCGTACCTAATAGTAAAGGCCTGCATAAATGTATTTGAATATCAAATGACAAATGCTATGCTGTACTGTTCGTCGCACAATTTAAATAGACCAAGACTGTTCTTTTTTATTTCAAAAGCTTTTAATACAGTCGATCGATTACTTTGTAAAGAATTTTTATTCTCTTATTTGACTATCATTAAAAAGTGCAACTCTTATAATATCTGCCTCCCAATACTGTCAGTTCTTGTTTATAAAGCACCAAGACTTCATTAAAATCTTTTAAATAACGACATAAACGAAAATGAGTTAAGAGTAGTGAATTAGAGTACGAAAAATGGCTTAAATTGTTTGTGTTACAAATGTAGACTTAATTTTAATAAATTCTATCGGCTCACAGCCGGCTCCGAGCCGCCGCCAAGTATTTTTTTGCGTCAGTCGCTTCTGCCGATAAAATCCCACGGCGCAGGTCTCTGAAAATTTCCTTGTGCAGTCTGCGAGAATTTGTGATGTTTACTTGTGTGTCGTATGTGGTGTACGCTTACAAAAAAAAAAAAAAAAAAAAAAATATAAACATAGAAAATATTTCGTACAATCATATATCAAACTCACATTAAAAAAGAAAGAATGTGTGTATGAAGGAATTCATACAAGGTGGTCTTATTTTTAAAACGGATACAACACTGTAAAATACTTTAACTGTGTGTCAAAATAATACAACACTGTAGTAAACAAATAAGCGGTGTCTCAAATATATATTCTGTAACATTTCATTTCGTTTTAAATTTTAAATTGTGTATTTTGAAATGTTATAAATTAAAAAAGTCTTAAATTTCATAATTCTAAGTGAAAATTGTAGAATTTTTGAATCATCAGCTGTTGCATACATATCAAGCTAAAGTCACCCGGTGTGAATTCGCCTGGCTGTGCATTTTTTATTCCTATTCTTATTACTGTGTTTATTTTTCACTCCCTTGTTATTTTTGAGAGTATTTGTTATACCCACTTCTTATGTGACTTTTTTTTCCTTCTACGCCTTTACACAGCAATTTCTTGTGACAGCGACACTTCAGTATAGAGTTTTAAAAATTTTTAATGATTTCAAAGTGTGTTTAAATGGATTTGTACAGGTCTTTAGATAAAAGATCGCAGTACAAACATTTGTTAAGATGCTTTGACTCATATGAAGGTTGCTTGTGCCAAACTTTATTGTGATACAAACATTTTTTTGAGAATGTTGGGAATAAAGTGATTTTGAAAGCTTATATGGTAGTTATATTTCACTATCCAACAATTTTGTTGTAGGGTTTGGAGATACATTTACAATATAATAATTACTTTTATGGTGACTTTTATCGATACAAACATTTTGAGATATGTTGGTCAGTAAAAGTGATTTTTGGGAAAAGGGCCTGTGCAGATAAAAGCAGTGGTGCACTCTGAGCCTACCTTTCCGAAATGTCTTAAATGCCGTTTAAAAGCTAAAAAGCTGTTTGTGCCGAATTTAATCCTACTGCGACGATATTTGTGCGCTTCATATGAGAGCTACTATCCTTTATGAACCTAAAGCCCAAAACTTGTATGACGATATTTCAGATAGCACAAAATCAATTCGTGCCGAATTCTATTTTAACTAAAATATTTTTACAGATGCATGAAAAATCGTTTTCTGTAAGTGTGGCTTTTTGGGAGCAATTGTATATTATGGGTCTGGCACCACAAAATTTTGTAAGATGCTTAATGATATAATTTACTTATTTGAGTTAATTTTATTGGAAATATCTGCTTGCTAAAATGATTGACGAGCAATAGAGTCCTATTCCAAGGGCCATTTGTATAAGGACAAGGTGAAATATTAGGCCGATTTAAAATAGACATCGTCCTTGGGCCAAAAAAGACATGTGTCAAGTTCCACTAAATTGGCTTTAAATTTGCGACCTTTTTTACTAGTCTTATTCCTTAGCGTTACAAACATCAGCACAAATGCATAATAACCTTTCTGGCTATAGTAATGTAGAGTATAAAAAGAGATACGCTTTAACAACAATATGAATTCATTTAGTTGTATTTATTATTAAAAAATTTATATGATAAGCTTTTAAACTCACAATACGAGGGTAATATAAAAAGTTTTTCTTTTGTAAATGTTTTCAGTTACAAAAAAAAAACAAAATTATTAACGCCATGACAAATAAGTATCTGTAAGACCTGACTATGACGGACCTAAGTACCGGAATTTTGATGCTGCTGCACATTCACTCTAACCTCCACAAGAAGACTTAATTACCCAAACTAGACGGAGCTTGGGATATTTGGAAAGGCTTTTTATATATTTATCTAAACCTTATATCGGGCACTAGATACGTCTGGAATCCCCATCGATTCTGAGGGCATAGGCGAAGAAACCTGCTAATTACAAATTTTTCTCGCATGACCCTCGTATATGTTTTTTATGTACACATGTCTAAACGATTGACAAGACTATTTATAGGTCAGTTATACTATATGCGTTTTATGTTTATATTTATTTCGTTATTAATTTCTCTATTGTTAAAAGAGATAATATTCAACTAGTCTAAACATTTTGGATATTCTTTCATTCTGAGCAAAATAATACGCTAATTTAAATTAAAATTATAAAAAATAGTTGGAGGCTTGTTAAAGTGACCAACAGATATTGTTCAATTAAAGAATAAAATGTAAGAGAAAATTGTTGTTTTTTGTCAAATTAACTTCAAAAAATTTTTAATCCAAATTTTTAATATTTTTAATTAGGCTTAAGTTCATCAAATTTAATTTTTATTAAATTATTTTTATGAAGAAAGGAATTTTACAACATGAAAATTAATTAAAATTGTTATTGATAATCTTTCATTCTTGACCGTGGCCAGGGATCGAACCTTAGCCGGCAGGTTATCATGACATGTTTTAATCGCAACCACTCGATCTCCTCAGATGGATTTGCCGTCTTACACTCGCAGCCATCGATGACTGCTGACGTCAATAGTCAAACATCAATCCTTAAACCAAATTGTATTTTAACCTTTGGTAGATCGAAGTTTGCTTTTTTGAATGATTATTCATTTTAATTGATTTTACATGTTTTTCCTTACTTCTGTTTTTTCGTACTTTTTTCATTTTTGTCTTTCTTTTTCTTGTTGACCTTTTTTAGCACAACTTGAAGGACAAATGTACATATAGAGCTCGTGCCTTAGCTTAAACAAAAATTTTGCTGAGACACTATGTCTAGTTATGAAAATGAACTTTTTAAAACGCCGCACAGTGGGATGGCCTTGTACATTTTTGTCCAAAAAATATAATAAGTTGTAATACATCATTGAAAGTTGGCACCCAGCAATATTTTGATTAAATAAAAAAAAACGGAATTCCATTAAAATTGGCCATGCCCACCGCCCATACAATTATAAGGTTTTTTCGCATACAATTTTTACTATCAATTAAAGGTCTTCCAAATTGTTACATACACTTTCTAAAATAAACAAAAGATATATTTTTTTCGGTGGCATGACACTCTAAAAAGTGCCACAGTGTCCATGGACTTTATGACAGTTTTAAAAGAGTCACAATGTCTATAAGAGCAGTGCCATAATGTCCACAACATGTTTTCAAACTCAAAAGCATAGCCGGCCTATGGCCGCGCGAACGGATTTTCGCCAGCTTTCCTACCAAATACCGGCTTCGCTAACTAAAGCGGCTTGGCGTAGCCGGCCTTCGGCCGTGCGTGCCTTAAGGCATGCTTTATAAAATTTGTACTGACGTCCAATATATAATTAATTGCCTTAAGTGCCTAAAGGTACTCCTTGGTGTTTTCTCATCTGGAACGTAACCGATTTAATGTACAGGTTTAAAAATATTTTTTTGAGCTCAGAACCCCAAAAATACCCTAAAAAAATTTATTTCATAATAGATATACAGTAGAATCTCACAAATTAGAACCGTCACATATTCGAACCGTCCAGAAATTAGAACCGGCGATTTCAATGTATTGGACGCTCTGAAATTAGACCCACAGGTTTTAATTTCTGGAAGTGTTTTTTTTATGTTTTAATTTCTATGTTTTCCAATTAATTCTGAAACTTGGCATTAGAGGGTTAACATAAATTAGCAAAACTAAAGCTTCGTACAGACAGTTGTCAGATCTTACAATGTTGTCATTAAAATTGTCTGAAAATGTCTGGCAACTGTATGAACATTGTAAGCTCATTTTCATTTGGCAGAGATGTTAAATTAATGCATCTGACAATGGCACCATTGTCAGAAAAATGACAACATTGTAAGATCTGACCACCGTCTGTGCGGAGCTTAACATTTAAAACTTAAAATAAATGAATGAAAAATAAAATAAATAACTTCCACATTTGGTTGCATATTTTTGGGGAAGCTTTAAAATTTACATTGCCGTTTTATGTACATATGTCTTATTTATTAAATTTTATTCCTGCAGTGGTTTCAGACGACAGTCTGTTTCTCAAATCAGTGGTACATATATATATATATATATATATATATATATATATGCACAGAGCATATTTCGAGTACATGATTTTTTTTCACTTTTTTTAACGGAATCTACAAAAATTTTGAAAATCGGTGATATAGATTGAAATATATTGTTCTAATTCTTAGAAAAATCGGAGGAAATTCGTTTTTAGCTTAAAGCGTATTTTTTGAGTACATTGCTCTACCTTGTGCACTTTTAGAGGACGTGTGCCGAATTAGTACACTATGCATATGAAAATTTTTGTTGCCACATATTTCATAAAAAGCTGCGTTTTTAATTCCGCCATGATGTTTTTCATTATTGAAAAACAGTGTTACCCCTGTGATTATTAGAAAACAGTGTTACCGTTGTAATACTAAAGTATCAATTTTGTTTTTTGTTAATTTGTTAAAATGTTTATTTGTTGATTTGTTTATTTGTTAATTTGTTAGTTTTTTAATTTGTTAATTTGTAAATATGTTAATATGTTAATTTGTTGTTTGTTTATTAGTTTATTTGTTTATATGTTTATTTTTAATTTGTTTATTTGTTGATTTGTTTATTTGCTGATTTGTTTACATGTTTATTTTTAATTTGTTTATCTGTTTATTTGTTAATTTGTTTATATGTTATTTTGTTTATTTGTTTAATTGTTTATTGGTTTATTGGTTTATTTGTTTATTGGTTTATTTGTTTATTGGTTTATTTGTTTATTGGTGTATTTGTTTATTTGTTCATTGGTTAATTTGTTTATTTGTTTAATTGTTTATTGGTTTATTTGTTTAATGGAGCCTAAGGCCTTGAAGCCATGGCCATGTACCTACGTTAGTCTATAATTTATAATTATTTTCTAATGCTACAAATAAATAAAAATAAATATTTGTTTAATGGTTTATTGGTTTATTTGTTGATTTGTTTATTGGTTTATTTGTTGATTTGTTAATTGGTTTATTTGTTTACTTATTTATTTGTTTATTTGTTTATTTATTTACTTGTTTATTGGTTTATTTGTTCATTTGTTGATTTGTTTATTGGCTTATTTGTTTATTTGTTTATTGGTTCATTTGTTAATTTGTTCATTTGTTAATTTGTTTATTGGTTTATTTGTTTATTGGTTTATTTGTTTATTTGTTTATTGGTTTATTTGTTTATTGGTGTAATTGTTTATTTGTTAATTTGTTTATTATTAGAGAGTATATTTAGTTATAAATAACTAAAAACCACCCTTTTTGCAAAAAATTATTGTAATACATATTATAAAACAAACACAATAAAAAAAATAGCTCAATATTTTAAATAGAAACTATATTTAGTCATAAATCACTAAAAACCACCCTTTTTGCAAACAAATTATTGTAATATTATAAGACAAACACAATAAAAAATAGCTTAATATTTTAAATAGAAAGAATATTTAGTCATAAATCGATAAAAACCACCCTTTTGAAATAAAATTATTAAAATATTATTAAACAAACACAATATAAAATGGCTCAATATTTTAAATAGAAAGTATATTTAGTCATAAATGGCTAAAAACCACCCTTTTTGCAAAAAATTATTGTAATATTATAAAAAAGTACAATAAAAATTAGCTCAATATTTTTAATAGAAAGTATATTTAGTCATAAATCGCTAAAAACCACTCAATATTTTAAATAGAAAGTATATTTAGTCATAAATCGATAAAAACCACCCTTTTGAAATAAAATTATTGAAATATTATTAAACAAACACAATAAAAAATGGCTCAATATTTTAAATAGAAAGTATATTTAGTCATAAATGGCTAAAAACCACCCTTTTTGCAAAAAATTATTGTAATAATATAAAAAAGTACAATAAAAATTAGCTCAATATTTTAAATAGAAAGTATATTTAGTCATAAATCGCTAAAAACCACCCTTTTTGCAAAAAATTATTGTAAAATTATAAAACAAATACAATACAAAATAGCTCAATATTTTAAATAGAAAATATATTTAGTCATAAATCGCTAAAAGCCACCATTTTGCAAAATATTATTGTAATATTATAAAACAAACACAATAAAAAATAGCACAATATTTTAAATAGAAAGAATATGTAGTCATAAATCACTAAAAACCACCCTTTTTGCAAAAAATTAATGTAATATTATAAAACACACACAATGAAAAATAGCTCAATATTTAAAATCGAAAGTATATTTAGTCATAAATCGCTAAAAACCACCCTTTTTGCAAAAAAAATATTGTAATATTATAAGACAAACACAATAAAAAATAGCACAATATTTTAAATAGAAAGAATATTTAGTCATAAATCGATAAAAACCACCCTTTTGAAATAAAATTATTGAAATATTATTAAACAAACACAATATAAAATGGCTCAATATTTTAAATAGAAAGTATATTTAGTCATAAATGGCTAAAAACCACCCTTTTTGCAAAAAATTATTGTAATATTATAAAAAAGTACAATAAAAATTAGTTCAATATTTTTAATAGAAAGTATATTTAGTCATAAATCGCTAAAAACCACCCTTTTTGCAAAAAATTATTGTAAAATTATAAAACAAATACAATACAAAATAGCTCAATATTTTAAATAGAAAATATATTTAGTCATAAATTGCTAAAAGCCACCATTTTGCAAAATATTATTGTAATATTATAAAACAAACACAGTAAAAAATAGCACAATATTTTAAATAGAAAGAATATGTAGTCATAAATCGCTAAAAACCACCCTTTTTGCAAAAAATTAATGTAATATTATAAAACACACACAATAAAAAATAGCTCAATATTTTAAATAGAAAGTATATTTAGTCATAAATCGCTAAAAACCACCCTTTTTGCAAAAAAATTATTGTAATATTATAAGACAAACACAATAAAAAATAGCACAATATTTTAAATAGAAAGAATATGTAGTCATAAATCGCTAAAAACCACCCTTTTTGCAAAAAATTAATGTAATATTATAAAACACACACAATAAAAAATAGCTCAATATTTTAAATAGAAAGTATATTTAGTCATAAATCGCTAAAAACCACCCTTTTTGCAAAAAATTATTGTAAAATTATAAAACAAATACAATACAAAATAGCTCAATATTTTAAATAGAAAATATATTTAGTCATAAATCGCTAAAAGCCACCATTTTGCAAAATATTATTGTAATATTATAAAACAAACACAGTAAAAAATAGCACAATATTTTAAATAGAAAGAATATGTAGTCATAAATCGCTAAAAACCACCCTTTTTGCAAAAAATTAATGTAATATTATAAAACACACACAATAAAAAATAGCTCAATATATTAAATAGAAAGTATATTTAGTCATAAATCGCTAAAAACCACCCTTTTTGCAAAAAAATTATTGTAATATTATAAGACAAACACAATAAAAAATAGCACAATATTTTAAATAGAAAGAATATTTAGTCATAAATCGATAAAAACCACCCTTTTGAAATAAAATTATTGAAATATTATTAAACAAACACAATATAAAATGGCTCAATATTTTAAATAGAAAGTATATTTAGTCATAAATGGCTAAAAACCACCCTTTTTGCAAAAAATTATTGTAATATTATAAAAAAGTACAATAAAAATTAGTTCAATATTTTTAATAGAAAGTATATTTAGTCATAAATCGCTAAAAACCACTCAATATTTTAAATAGAAAGTATATTTAGTCATAAATCGATAAAAACCACCCTTTTGAAATAAAATTATTGAAATATTATTAAACAAAAACAATAAAAAATGGCTCAATATTTTAAATAGAAAGTATATTTAGTCATAAATCGCTAAAAACCACCCTTTTTGCAAAAAATTATTGTAAAATTATAAAACAAATACAATACAAAATAGCTCAATATTTTAAATAGAAAATATATTTAGTCATAAATCGCTAAAAGCCACCATTTTGCAAAATATTATTGTAATATTATAAAACAAACACAATAAAAAATAGCACAATATTTTAAATAGAAAGAATATGTAGTCATAAATCGCTAAAAACCACCCTTTTTGCAAAAAATTAATGTAATATTATAAAACACACACAATAAAAAATAGCTCAATATTTTAAATAGAAAGTATATTTAGTCATAAATCGCTAAAAACCACCCTTTTTGCAAAAAAATTATTGTAATATTATAAAACAAACACATTAAAAAAAAAAATATTTTAAATAGAAAGAATATTTAGTCATAAATCGCTAAAAACCACCCTTTTTGCAAAAAATTAATGTAATATTATAAAACACACACAATAAAAAATAGCTCAATATTTTAAATAGAAAGTATATTTAGTCCTAAATCGCTAAAAACCACCCTTTTTGCAAAAAAATTATTGTAATATTATAAAACAAACACAATAAAAAATAGCACAATATTTTAAATAGAAAGAATATTTAGTCATAAATCGCTAAAAACCACCCTTTTTGCAAAAAATTATTGTAAAATTATAAAACAAACACAATAAAAAATAGCACAATATTTTAAATAGAAAGAATATTTAGTCATAAATCGCTAAAAACCACCCTTTTTGTCAAAAAATTAATGTAATATTATAAAACACACACAATAAAAAATAGCTCAACATTTTAAATAGAAAGTATATTTAGTCATAAATCGTTCAAAACCACCCTTTTTGCAAAAAAATTATTGTAATATTATAAAACAAACACAATTAAAAATAGCACAATATTTTAAATAGAAAGAATATTTAGTCATAAATCGCTAAAAACCACCCTTTTTGCAAAAAATTATTGTAAAATTATAAAACAAACACAATAAAAAATAGCACAATATTTTAAATAGAAAGAATATTTAGTCATAAATCGCTAAAAACCACCCTTTTTGCAAAAAATTAATGTAATATTATAAAACACACACAATAAAAAATAGCTCAATATATTAAATAGAAAGTATATATAGTCATAAATCGCTAAAAACCACCCTTTTTGCAAAAAATTATTGTAAAATTATAAAACATATACAAAATAAGGAAAAACATGACAAATGGTAACGCTGGTCAAGTGCAACTCTGTGTGTTTCTTTCTACACTGCTGCTAGTGTAGCTATTTTCTTGTCAAAACCAGCGATTTTAAATAAAATGTATTAGAAAACCTTTTAGCGTTTTATCGCCAAATTATATAAAATTTATTTCAAAAAGGGTGGTTTTTAACGATTCTTACTTATATTAACTTATTATTTAAAAAATAGTGCTATTTTTCTTTTAATATTTCAATAACTTTTTGCAAAAAGGGTGGTTTTTAGCGATTTATGACTAAATATACTTTCTATTTAAAATATTGAGCTATTTTTTATTGTGTTTGTTTAAAAATATTTCAATAATTTTTTTTCAAAAAGGGTGGGTTTTATTGGTTTATAACTAAATATACTGCTTGTTTTTAGAAAACGTAAACAAGTGAGTGAGTGAGAAATGATATTGAAAACAAAAACAAATTTTCGTTTTTTATTGTTGTTTTCAATATAATTTCTCACTCACTCACTTGTTTACGTTTTCTAAAAACAGTCAGATAATTTCTATTTAATATATTGAGCTATTTTTTATTGTGTTTGTTTTATAATATTACAATATTTTTCTGCAAAAAGGGTGGTTTTTAGCGATTTATGACTAAATATACTTTCTATTTAATATATTGACCTATTTTGTATTGTGTTTGTTTCATAATTTTACAATAATTTTTTGCAAAAAGGTTGATTTTTAGCGATTTATGACTAAATATACTTTCTATTTAAAATATTGAGCTATTTTATATTGTGTTTGTTTTATAATTTTACAATAATTTTTTGCAAAAAGCTTGATTTTTTGCGATTTATGACTAAATATACTTTCTATTTAAAATATTGAGCTATTTTTTATAGTGTTTGTTTAATAATATTTCAATAATTTTATTTCAAAAGGGTGGTTTTTAGCGATTTATAACCAAATATACTTTCTATATAAAATATTGAGCTATTTTATATTGTGTTTGTTTTATAATTTTACAATAATTTTTTGCAAAAAGCTTGATTTTTTGCGATTTATGACTAAATATACTTTCTATTTAAAATATTGAGCTATTTTTTATAGTGTTTGTTTAATAATATTTCAATAATTTTATTGCAAAAGGGTGGTTTTTAGCGATTTATAACCAAATATACTTTCTATATAAAATATTGAGCTATTTTATATTGTGTTTGTTTTATAATTTTACAATAATTTTTTGCAAAAAGCTTGATTTTTATCGATTTATGACTAAATATACTTTCTATTTAAAATATTGAGCTATTTTTTATAGTGTTTGTTTAATAATATTTCAATAATTTTATTGCAAAAGGGTGGTTTTTAGCGATTTATAACCAAATATACTTTCTATATAAAATATTGAGCTATTTTATATTGTGTTTGTTTTATAATTTTACAATAATTTTTTGCAAAAAGGTTGATTTTTAGCGATCTATGACTAAATATACTTTCTATTTAAAATATTGAGCTATTTTTTATAGTGTTTGTTTAATAATATTTCAATAATTTTATTGCAAAAGGGTGGTTTTTAGCGATTTATAACCAAATATACTTTCTATATAAAATATTGAGCTATTTTATATTGTGTTTGTTTTATAATTTTACAATAATTTTTTGCAAAAAGGTTGATTTTTAGCGATCTATGACTAAATATACTTTCTATTTAAAATATTGAGCTATTTTTTATAGTGTTTGTTTAATAATATTTCAATAATTTTATTGCAAAAGGGTGGTTTTTAGCGATTTATAACCAAATATACTTTCTATATAAAATATTGAGCTATTTTATATTGTGTTTGTTTTATAATTTTACAATAATTTTTTGCAAAAAGGTTGATTTTTAGCGATCTATGACTAAATATACTTTCTATTTAAAATATTGAGCTATTTTTTATAGTGTTTGTTTAATAATATTTCAATAATTTTATTGCAAAAGGGTGGTTTTTAGCGATTTATAACCAAATATACTTTCTATATAAAATATTGAGCTATTTTATATTGTGTTTGTTTTATAATTTTACAATAATTTTTTGCAAAAAGGTTGATTTTTAGCGATCTATGACTAAATATACTTTCTATTTAAAATATTGAGCTATTTTTTATAGTGTTTGTTTAATAATATTTCAATAATTTTATTGCAAAAGGGTGGTTTTTAGCGATTTATAACCAAATATACTTTCTATATAAAATATTGAGCTATTTTATATTGTGTTTGTTTTATAATTTTACAATAATTTTTTGCAAAAAGGTTGATTTTTAGCGATCTATGACTAAATATACTTTCTATTTAAAATATTGAGCTATTTTTTATAGTGTTTGTTTAATAATATTTCAATAATTTTATTGCAAAAGGGTGGTTTTTAGCGATTTATAACCAAATATACTTTCTATATAAAATATTGAGCTATTTTATATTGTGTTTGTTTTATAATTTTACAATAATTTTTTGCAAAAAGGTTGATTTTTAGCGATCTATGACTAAATATACTTTCTATTTAAAATATTGAGCTATTTTTTATAGTGTTTGTTTAATAATATTTCAATAATTTTATTGCAAAAGGGTGGTTTTTAGCGATTTATAACCAAATATACTTTCTATATAAAATATTGAGCTATTTTATATTGTGTTTGTTTTATAATTTTACAATAATTTTTTGCAAAAAGGTTGATTTTTAGCGATCTATGACTAAATATACTTTCTATTTAAAATATTGAGCTATTTTTTATAGTGTTTGTTTAATAATATTTCAATAATTTTATTGCAAAAGGGTGGTTTTTAGCGATTTATAACCAAATATACTTTCTATATAAAATATTGAGCTATTTTATATTGTGTTTGTTTTATAATTTTACAATAATTTTTTGCAAAAAGGTTGATTTTTAGCGATCTATGACTAAATATACTTTCTATTTAAAATATTGAGCTATTTTTTATAGTGTTTGTTTAATAATATTTCAATAATTTTATTGCAAAAGGGTGGTTTTTAGCGATTTATAACCAAATATACTTTCTATATAAAATATTGAGCTATTTTATATTGTGTTTGTTTTATAATTTTACAATAATTTTTTGCAAAAAGGTTGATTTTTAGCGATCTATGACTAAATATACTTTCTATTTAAAATATTGAGCTATTTTTTATAGTGTTTGTTTAATAATATTTCAATAATTTTATTGCAAAAGGGTGGTTTTTAGCGATTTATAACCAAATATACTTTCTATATAAAATATTGAGCTATTTTATATTGTGTTTGTTTTATAATTTTACAATAATTTTTTGCTAAAAGGTTGATTTTTAGCGATCTATGACTAAATATACTTTCTATTTAAAATATTGAGCTATTTTTTATAGTGTTTGTTTAATAATATTTCAATAATTTTATTGCAAAAGGGTGGTTTTAGCGATTTATAACCAAATATACTTTCTATATAAAATATTGAGCTATTTTATATTGTGTTTGTTTTATAATTCTACAATAATTTTTTGCAAAAAGGTTGATTTTTAGCGATCTATGACTAAATATACTTTCTATTTAAAATATTGAGCTATTTTTTATAGTGTTTGTTTAATAATATTTCAATAATTTTATGGCAAAAGGGTGGTTCTTAGCGATTTATAACCAAATATACTTTCTATATAAAATATTGAGCTATTTTATATTGTGTTTGTTTTATAATTTTACAATAATTTTTTGCAAAAAGGTTGATTTTTAGCGATCTATGACTAAATATACTTTCTATTTAAAATATTGAGCTATTTTTTATAGTGTTTGTTTAATAATATTTCAATAATTTTATTGCAAAAGTGTGGTTTTTAGCGATTTATAACCAAATATACTTTCTATATAAAATATTGAGCTATTTTATATTGTGTTTGTTTTATAATTTTACAATAATTTTTTGCAAAAAGGTTGATTTTTAGCGATTTATGACTAAATATAGTTTCTATTTAAAATATTGAGCTATTTTTTATAGTGTTTGTTTAATAATATTTTAATAATTTTATTTCTATTTATAAATATAGAAAGTATATTTAGTCATAAATCGCTAAAAACCACCCTTTTGAAATAAAATTATTGAAATATTATTAAACAAACACAATATAAAATGGCTCAATATTTTAAATAGAAAGAATATTTAGTCATAAATCGCTAAAAACCACCCTTTTTGCAAAAAATTAATGTAATATTATAAAACAAACATAATAAAAAATAGCTCAATATTTTAAATAGAAAGTATATATAGTCATAAATCACTAACACCACCCTTTTTTAAATAAAATTATTGAAATATTATTAAACAAACACGGTAAAAAATAGCTCAATATTTTAAATAGAAAATATATTTAGTCATAAATTGCTAAAAGCCACCATTTTGCAAAATATTATTGTAATATTATAAAACAAACACAGTAAAAAATAGCACAATATTTTAAATAGAAAGAATATTTAGTCATAAATCGCTAAAAACCACCCTTTTGAAATAAAATTATTGAAATATTATTAAACAAACACAGCATAAAATAGCTCAATATTTTAAATAGAAATTATATTTAGCTATAAACCAATAAAAACCACCCTTTTTGAAAAGAACTTATTGAAATATTATTTAACAAACACAATAAAAAATAGCTCAATGTTTTAAATAGAAAGTATATTTAGTCATGCATCGCTAAATACAACCCTTTTTGAAAAAATTATTGAATTATTATAACAGAAACGCAATAAAAAATAGCTCAATGTTTTAAATAGAAATTATATTTAGTTATAAACCCATAAAAACCACCCTTTTTGAAATAAAATTATTAAAATATTATTAAACAAACACAGTATAAAATAGCTCAATATTTTAAATAGAAAGTATATTTGGTTATAAATCGCCAAAAACACACTTCTTGAAATAAAATTATTAAAATATTATAAAAGAAACAAAATGAAATAAAATTATTGAAATATTATTAAACAAACACAATATAAAATAGCTCAATATTTTAAAAAGAAAGTATATTTAGTCATAAATCGCTTAAAACCACCCTTTTTGAAAAGAAATTATTAAAATATTATAAAACAAACACTATAAAAAATTGCTTAATTTTTTAAATAATAAGTAAATTTAAGTAAAAATCGATAAAAACCACCCTTTTTAAAATAAAATTATTGAAATTTTAAATAATGTAGCGATAAAACGCCAAAAAGTTTTTCTTATTAATTTTATTAAAAATCGCTGGTTTTGACAAGAAAATGGCTACATTAGCAGCAGTGTAGAAATAAACACACAGAGTTGCACGTGACCAGCGTTGCCATTTGTCGTGTTTTCCCTGTTTTTAAGTATTTTTAGACGTACACAAGTTTAAAATTTGTGTAAAGATTTTTATAAATATATAATCTAATATTTGCAGTATATTAGATGAAAACGCTAAGTGAAGTTAAGTGCAACATAGCAATCTTAGATTCTATCTGCTTTATTACTGTAACGTTGCTTAATTTTGTTTACTCCTTCAATAATTCATACCTTAACGATCACAAATTTTTTTTCTTTTAGTTGCTGAAGTATCTAAAGATGATGAAATCGACTTAAGAGTTCACTGTTCAAAGTCTTTTATTGAATTATGCACTGTTCTGTTCAAAAGTTCAATTTGAATAGCGACCGTCTGAAACAAGTTGTAGTTTTGCTTTTTATTACTTTAAGCACTTTTTATTCTATAATGAATTGGCTCTAAAAAATTTTTATTGTATTTTATTATTAATAAAAATGTACCAAGGGCTTTTTTATGCACCTGTTACATGCCCTTCGCCATAATCTTAGCTATAAACTGGGAGAAGGAAAGCTTAAAACACAATAAGCATAAAAACAGTATTTAGTAAATTAAAATTGCTAAAATATTAAATTTTTATAAATTTTTCACTATTTTTGGCCCATAGCCCAATTCTTCAAACTCTTTCTCGTGTGAAATTTCTCGAAGTACTTATCGTAGCCAACGAAACTTTTGCGTTTTGCTAGTTTTTATGTTATTTTTCTCATGTCTAAATCTCGGAAAGCAGTTATTTTCGCCACAATTGTAGCTATAGACTCTTAGAAAATAAGTAGAACAAAATAATCCGAAAAAATTCATCTAAAGCCTCAAAAACATATTTGGTCCTTAGCTGCCAAACGGTAATCTTCAGAAAAGATATTCCTTTTACTCTAATTCATAATTCCTCATATATAATTACTGAAAAATGCATTTTTTCACATTTTTCAGTTGTATTTTTTTATCGGAAATTCGTGAAATTTATGAAATACATTGCAAAAGGTAAAAACATAAATTATTCAATTTTAATTTTTTACACATATTTTGAATTTTCGATGTAAATACAGCTGAAAAAGGTACAAAAAGAATTATGATGTTCTAAAGAATTTTGAATTATATGCGGCGGGCCATAAATGTTGAAAAAATAAATTAAAATAAATGAAAATTTTTCGACATTTTAGCAATTCTATGGCATTAGCTGCAGTTTTTTTGCGTTAGTTAGTTACACAATTTTTGTCTCCTAGTCTAAAGCTGCAATTATTAAAACAAAATCGTAATTGGTTTCTGAAAAATATGCATATTAAAAAAAAAAAAAATCAAGTTTTAGCCAAAATTTTCAAAAAGTACAAATTTGTAACAGCTTTTCGAGGCGCTTCTGCAATTAAAAAAGACGTAACTTAAAATCATCGTATAAACACAAAGGATTTTTGGAAGTTGCTGCAAAAGGGAAATAAAAATTGAAAATTTAAATTTAATTTTAATTTTTTTTGTGTTCTCAAATTGATTATTTATAAAACAACATAAACGAAGGAAAAAATTAACAAAAATTTTAATAAATTTAGATTTTTTAAGATTATTTTCAAAAGAAAACTCGATTTGTGTACGACGGAATTGTAAGTAAATAGATCGTGTTTTAAAAAATGTACGGTTATTAAGCCTACGTTCTTAAGTGGCCATACACTTGCAATAAAATTGTTAAATATTAAGTATTGTACAATTATATCGCCAATCTGTATGTGATATTCGAAGGTAACACATTATATTGGCAACAATCAAAAGACATTTGATTTGTATTGCACAACGATAAGAAAGTGAAATTTGTTGCCAACATTGTACAATGCTGTTGATGTTATTCATATAGGTTATGGACACCTTTTTTTTGAATAAAAGTTGAGCAAAATAAAAACCAATGTGCGACTTATTGCATAATATACGACAAAATGGAAATAATATGGCGAATATCATATACAATAATATTGCAAGTGTATGGGCCGCTTTGCAACGTTCTTATTTGTTTCTGTTGCCTTTATCGTAAAGAACATTTTAAGCAAAATTGTTAAAAAAAACAAGTGTTTACAAAAAGTACCCAAAAGTAGGAATTTTTACACCTGTTTTATCTTCTTTTCTTTTTTCTAAACCTTTGCGTAGCAATTACAAATAAACACACAGAGGGAAGTATCCAATTTAGCCTAGCCGTTTTTCAGTTTAAAGCAGTCAAACAAACCACATTAAAAGATATAAGAAAATTAAATAAAAAAAATATATTTTCCTTTTAAAAAAATAGATAACAAGAAACTTTTTATTTCAAAAATAAAAACATTGAAATAAAAATCATATAAGCAGATCTTTAAAATGACACATATCGCTTTTGTTCAACAATAGTGTATTATCCAAAATTTCAGTATAAATTTATATTTGGTAACGACAAACTTCAGACTCATCGCAATATCTTACTTTGAAAACGCAAAAGTTTCTAATATTTTGCTCTTTCCATTAATTATGTTCCTAAAAGTTTAAGCGTAGTAGGTCAATCCACTCAAGAGAGAATTTTATAATCAAATTCGGTCAAAAACGTTGCAATAATAAAGGACAGATAAAATATAAGACCGGTCAATAGCAAAAAATCATCATATAATATTTTCATCCAATATGCAGCAAATTAAATTATATCAGCCGTTTAAAAAAAAAATTTAATTAGTTTAAGATGTGTTTTAAGGTAGAATGCTCATGCACTGTAATTCACAGTAATTTTTTATGAATACGGCAGGATATTTTAAAAAACCTTCTTTAACTTTAAAACTTCGTAAATAAACCTGCCAAAAAAGGGACAATTTTTCACAATGGCAACGCTGATGAAATGCAACTCTGTGTGCAATTTTGTACACTAACACATTCATACATTAATACTTATATATTACAGTGTTACCAGTGATACATTTTAGTTTCCAAAATGATACTCTTTTTCCCAAATAGATACATTTTGAAAAAAATTTGAAAATCCATTTTTAACGTTTAACTTTTATTAATATAACATTTTTATTTTATATTTAATGACTATTGTTAAGATAATGATATCATAAAAATTCATTTTTATATATATTTAAGTCATAAATATAAGGTACCTATGTAATTTTTAGAAATACAGTGGGCAAACATTAAAAAAATTTAAATGTAACAATCTTTGGATGTTATTAAAACAAATTCATTTTTATAAAATTTAACATATACACAAGAATAAGCAGACGACAGAAGAACTTAGTAAGCTTAACAGCAAAATATAACAATTTAGTAGTCACTGTTTTTTTAGTATTCATAACGAAATAACTTTGAAAAACTTTGTCAGAGACAGAAAGTTAAATTTTTTATTTCTGTACATTTTGCGTACAGATTATAAAAAAAAAAAATTTGGGATTATACATGGTACCTGAAGTCATCAAAAGATACGAAAAATGTATCTTTCGTATCCTAATGTTATCACTGACGATGCCATTATCCCTAAAGGGTTAAAATGTATGAGCGACCTCTATTAGTTTTTTGACCCAATATTCTCTATAAATATACTTGCACCTTATCTGCACCCCGTAGGAAGTCCCCATAGCTGCCCAGGATTCGCCCTTGGGTGATAAAATGTATGGCAAACAAACAAATGTATGACAAACAAACAAATTTATTAAAAACAAAGAAATAGATTAATTATTAGTTGTTTTTGTTTGGCTGCAGGTCTAAGTAAACAAATAAAAATTAAAAACTCGTGATTTTTGTTTTTATATTTTTATTTTTAATTCCCAATATTTCGGTTAGCGTCGCTAACCATCTTCAGAGGTATGTGAACAATTAAAAAATAATTACAAAACTTCACAAAAGCACTTTTTTATCTTGCTATAAGATTTTCTTAACTGAATGAAACAATCAAGCAAACAAACAAATAAACAAATAAACAAATAAACAATTAAACAAATAAACAAATAAGCAAATAAACAAATAAACATATAAGCAAATAAACAATTAAACAAGAAACCAAAATTGATACCTTAGTACCACAACGGTAGCACTGTTTTTCAATAATCACAGCGGTAACACTGTTTTTCAATAAAGAAAAACATGATGGCGGAAATAAACACGTGGTCGCCTAAGTATTACAACCTATACAACAACAAGCATAGACAAATTGGATTAAAAAGTAATCAGCTGTTTCTTACTACCACCTTGGCTATAATGCTTCATCTTTAAAAACAATGAAAAAACGCAAAAGCACAGAATTAATGGCGTCAAATATATTAATTTAAAATTGAAAATATGGCAACAAACGAATGGAAAATTTTAAATAAAAATTAAAAATGTAGACATTTATTTAGAGTCTATAAATTAATGGATACGTTATTTTTAAAAAGAATTAATAGTAAATTTACAATCAATCAAAAAAATTTTTTTTAAAAAAAGGTACTCAAAGTATTATGTGCTCAAAAAATACGGGTGGTATGTGATTTTTTTAGGCACCGTCCTCAAAGAATGCAAATGTTCCCAAAAAGTACGGTAGCTCGAAAAAAAGTGCCGAAAAAATACGCTGTGCATATATATATATATATATATATATATATATATATATATTGGTTCCTTTTACTTCTGTGAGAAGCATAAAGCCTTATAATTATTTTTGTTACGATTTCGGTAAACGGATTGTTTTAAAACGAATGACTGATTAGAGCATTCGATCCTGGTGTTCGACACCCCAACTTTGCCTGCAGGAGTGCTGATGTGCTGCAGGTATTTAATCCGTCTTGCTTATAGAAATATAACACCCCGTCAGAACTTCGTTACGGAGACAGAGGGCACCAAGTCGCGAATGGACAGTTGGAAACGATTGGCTATATATACAAATGTAACATTTGTGTTCGCTTCGATTTCCCATTAGTCCTCCTTTACAAATGTTAAGGGTGATAAATATTTTCGCATCTCAAGCATTTGAAAATGGCAAAATAAAAATTCATTACTTTTTGTAATATTAGAAACATATCATGTTCCAGTTGGAATAAAAATCGTTTTCTAAATATTAATCGTAGGCGTTGGAGTATGCGATCGTTGAGTAAGTTTCGCGCCAGAAGGTTCGGTTGAGAATCCAACTTTTTTAAATATTTTGCACTTTGTCTGCTAATTTCCCCTTGCGATAGGGGCACATTTAAATCGCTGTGCAGCTGTTGGTTTCTCATATAATCCGATTTCGGTCCACTTTGTCTTAACATTTTTGTTATCAAATGAACTATATAATAATATAATAAAACTATGGATTTTGTTATTAATTGTGGTACCAAACATCTTCCGAAATTACAATACATAATTGATAAAAAACGACAAAATGTGGTTCAAATCCAAATCCGATCCGATCAAATCCAATTGGCCACTATTCGACGCGTAGCTTAGTAGGCTTTCAAACAAGAAATAGTTCATTTTAATTAAACAAAGGTTGGTCTGGATGGCGGTAATAACCACAAATAATAATAGTTATAGAAAAAAAACTTGATCTAAAAAAATAATTTTGCCGACCTGTGTTATAGTTCGTACATTTTTCTGGAAACAGTGTTGATTTAAAACGTTGCCCCATTATGTATTTATTTAACAAAATTAAGATAACAATTTTTTATTAACAACAATATACTCTCAACGTTTTTTCTAAATAATTAATACGAATATTAAATCATTTTAATAAAACTAAAACTTTTTTTAAATAATAATTCAATAATTTTTTAATCATTCTTTTAAAATGAAATTGGGTTTTTTCTTTAAACATACTGTTGGCTAGAAAAGGCATCTATTTAATTTTTGCATCAGTGATTTCAAATGTTTTCATTTCTGATGCAGAGCATCATATGCCCTTAATTACAAATTATTTTTTTCTATAAAGTTAAAAGTGTATTATATCAATTAACATATAATTTAAGCGAATTTTAAGTTTTTGTTACACTTCTCAGAAGTTGCTTTAAATAAATATAGCTGTTTATTTGTGAACTGGACCGTTTAAAAATTTTACATTTTTTAGTATTTAATAAATGACCTGGATTATCCAGTTTCTTTAGGTTTTGTCCAGGTACCAGCTAAAATACAATTTATCTAGTTAAAAAACTTTATTTAATATTGAAAATTTTTTTATATATATTTATTATAATTTTTAATCTTTAAATTAATATTTTGAACGAAACAAACTCGTATACTGAGAAAAAAATTGCGAAGAAAACATTTTTAATTTGCCAAAAGACATTCTAAATAACAAGATTCGGTCCATTTTTTTTAAAAAATGCAAAAAAAAACTATGTACAAAATCCAGTTCTTTGACCGAATAAAGGCTACAATTTTAATAAGACAAAGTTTTGAAGAAAGTTGGGAAATGTTTCAAAAATTTTTGCTTACAAGGTAATAGAGCAAATAGCAATAAAAAATATGTGTAGTTTATTTATGTGGGTATACAAATAGTTATCAGTCATGTTCCGAAAATCAAATTCGAGTGAATTTTATATCGAACAAACTTTAAAAACGATCCAGTGTTTAAAGTTCATTAAATTATTTAGTTTTATATACTTCAGGAAAAACTACTGTAATTTTGAAAAAAAAAATTATCTAGAATTTCCATCGATTTTGCTTTCAATTTCACCCGATTTCGACTTCTATAACTTGGATGTACAATTTTTATTTTTAATGTGATTTTAAATAATATATACCAATGCGAATTTATAAATACAGTGCCAAAAATACTACAACAATAAAAAAACAGAAGCATCAGATGTTTTTTACATTGCATTGTTAGTGTCGGCAGGCTTTTAGCTGCCACCTGTAGTGAATTTGCCCTGATATATACATTAGACTGAATTTAAAATTTTACGTTTTCTTGCTTTTTATGGTTTTTTTTATTGTAAAAAAAAATTTCAAGTAAAACGTTATTTTTTCTTATAATTAAGTGCATTTTAAAATTGTCCAGGATTTTTTCCAAAATTCAGATGATATTTTTCTATTTTCCAGTTGTTTGACTTTTCGTATCTGGCAACCCTACATATGATAGATATTATTTAGTTTTTTTTTTTTTTTTATTTAATTCCCTATGCTAAACCCCTCGAAGCTCTGCGCTTGTCTGCAGGAAAGAAACCGGAGTCTTTGGCGGGAATCGAACCCGCAACCCCGTCGCTGATAGACTAGCTCACTACCGGCTAGCCTACCGGGGCACTCAAGCCTTTTAAAATGGAAAAAAATAAAAAAATGGAAAATTTTTAAAAACGATATGGTAAACGAACGGAACAAACCCTGGGGGGCTGTCGTTATCGAATACTTGATCAATTCGTTCAGTATCGACTGAAAGAAATAAAAATTAAATTGCTTTCGATTGTATTCGATCACGACTGCCTTAGTTAGCCCCCAGGTATGTTGTAAGAAGTTTAAATTTAAACTTTGCTTACATATTAATGTTTAAAATAATTATTTTAAAAGTGCTGCATTAAACTTGTTGTAGAAGAAAAATATTACTTATTAGCAGGGCAAGTTTAAATATGCAGAAAAATGTTTAAAATATGCAGCAAATACATATACCGAAAAAAACTAAAAAATATGCAAAAAAAAAAGCACGCAAAAAAACCAAGCTAATAATTTTTAAATAGTTTTATTTAAGCAAAGGTTTATTACAAAGTAAAATCATGTCTTTTTTTCAAGATTTCAAGTTGAAATGATCTTCGGACCATAGAATATGTTACTGGCGCATACACGGAAAGAAGTTTATTTTCTAATTCTTAAAACAAGAAAATCCAAATATAATTTTTTGATTTTTTATTATTGCGTTCGTATTTAGTAAATGAGGCGAGAATCGATCAAAATTTTCTTGGTGACTTAGTAAATTATATTTTTTTTCGTGTACTTAAATAATATTACGAGAAGTTCATATGGAGATAGTGTGTCAGTATATCTATCGCTCCGCTTTTATTAAAATATCAGGGGTGTGCTGGGAATCAAAAACGTAAAACGTAAGAAAGTCGGTTTTTAAAAAGATTTCTGTAATATAAGAATTTTATGACAAATATTATACAAATATTTATCTATTAAACAGAATTTTATAACAAAAATTAAAAAAATTTCATTAAAAGTGTACGACTTTCAAGTTCTTAACCCGATGTAATTTCTTTTAGTTTTTGTTAAAAAGTTCGATATAAGAAAATGCATATTATGAAAGAATTTGTAAATCGCCAGTACAGCATAAATTTATTTCAAGCCAAAATGTTCTTGTTAATTGGCCATCATATTTACCGGATCTAAACATTGTTAATAATGTTTGGTGTTGGCTCTCCGCAATGCTAATGATTTTATGATTTAATAAAAACCCGGATATTTAAAGTTATTTTTAAAAATGGAGCTGTTCCCACTATTATAAAATTATCAATAAATTTAATATGACTGATTCTTATTTTTAAATTATATAATAATGCATTTTGTGTCTTCTTGTGAAAAATTACCTCTTCCCCTTTAAAACAAAATTTATCTTTTATCTATAAAAGCTGAATCGCTTGTACTGTTTAAAATATACGAGTATTTTTAGACGTTGGAGTTCAAAAGAAGTTTTTTAGCTTGCTTTTTGTTCCAAAATAATTGTTATAGTTTTCCAATTTCTTAATTGCACCACAAAAGATTTTTTGAAACAGGGGGATTAAAGCGTATTTCGATTCGAAAGAAATAATTTACGAGTTCGAACAATTTGAACTGTGTATTACGATTTTCGTACTATTTGTTTCGAATAAACGGAAGTTGTTTATACCTTTTCGAAAACATAAAGTCTCTTTCGAAACGCCTACTCTCTATTACGAAAAAAACCATTCCCTTTCGAAACTTTAACTCTGTATTACGAAAACAAGCGTTAGAAAAGCTATATATTTTGTTAGTGATAAAGTGCAAGCGGCAAAGTTTAAGATAAATAAAAGTTTAAAACAAACAAATTAAACCCAATAATGTAAGATTTGATATAAAATAAATGTTTACTAATGTTATTATTGAAAATGTTTAAATTTTTGTGGTCTTTAAATTAAAAAAAAATTTTTTAAAAAAGCAGTATAAAGTAATAGTTGGCTTTTTCTTTGGACTCTTCAAACCACAGGAAAATACAATCAGTTTTTATTAAAAATACACAATTAAAATATTTTTCACACATTGAAAAGGATTAAATATTGGTTTTGATTTTCATCCATTTTTGGTATTTTAATAGCAGTGCTACCAACTTTAAATCAAATTTCCCATTTGTTTATAAATACAACTCTTCGAACGAGTTACCCAGTACGGGTTTACTTTCGAATCGGAAATTGCTTTCGGAAAATTTTACTTTTCGAATCGAAATACGTGGTAGCCCCCCCCCCCCCCCAGCAGATCTTGACAAAATTTACAAGAATTTATTTTGAAAAATATTTTCATCCATTTTGGTATTTTAATAGCAGTGCTACCAACTTTAAATCAAATTTCCCATTTGTTTATAAATACAACTCTTCGAACAAGTTATCCAGTGCGGGTTTACTTTCGAATCGGAAATTGCTTTCGAAAAATTTTACTTTTCGAATCGAAATCAGATCGTGATAAAATTTACAAGAATTTATTTTGAAAAATATTTGAGCTGTTACCCACCATATTTGACATTCCGGTTTTATGTTTTTATAAAGAGTCAAACATTATGTCCATGTTCTAAAGTCATTTAAATATTTTTTGGTTTTTTTTTAACAAACATTTTTCTTTCTTCACCTTTATGTTGCTGATAAACTGCTTAAACTTTGAGAATTTTTTAAATGATGTTGATTGAAAACTAGATCCTGTCTGCACAAATAAACACAAAGTTCACATCTTCAAATTATAAAGGCCAAACGTGTTTTAAAAATTTATTGATATTGATAAACTGGCAGTTAGTGTTTTTTAAACTCACAGAAACTTATGGTGTTTTCTTTTCTACAAAAAAATGCGACATTTTATTTAAAAAAAAATGCAATTTGGTATCTGTTTCTTAAAAATTTTGCTCCCGAAAAGGGTGGCTTGTTTTATTCTAAAAAACTCATCCTTTTCTGGAGAAAAATTTTTAAGAAACATACAGCAAAATGCATTTTTTTAAATAAAATGTCACACTTTTTTTTAGAAAAGAAAACACCATTAGCCGAAACTTTAGAAGTAAATTTTCGTCAAAAAATTTCCGAGAATTGTAAAAATATTTTTTTTTTTTATATATTTTTTTTTAATAGAAAAACCCTTGTTGGGAACTTTAAGTGCGATAAATACAGTAAAACGTTTTTATAAAAACCTGTTGTTTAGCAATTTGTCCATAAAGAATTGGAAATGCTTGGTCGTCACGAGTTGGCAACAGTGATATTAAGCCCCGTTGTCGGCAAATCTACATTTATTTAAAGGGTGGACCAACCATAATGCACGATATTTATTGTGAGTCGCACTTTCTTTGTTTCAGTGTTTGACAAATTCAAACATGGAAAGTTACACAATTGAGCAGCACGTTAAGATTGTTAAAGCCTTTTACGATAATGGGCGTTCAAATCAAAATGCATTTCGTGCACTTCGTGATTTTTGGTCAGCATAAGCGACCAAATGTGTCTCAATTTTTACCAATCCGTGTCTGAAGAAAAATTGAAAGCACCTGTGCTGCCTGTTTGGCGCAGTTTATGGTCTGACGGCGTCATCGGGCCGTACTTCTTCGAAAATGAGGTCAAACAAGCAGTTACCGTGAATAGTGTTTGCAATCGCGAGATAACTTGCCACACAGCCAACAAAACAAAACTTTTGCGCGAGAAATTCAATGGCCGTGCTACCTCAAGTCGTGGCGATGTTAATTGGCCGCCACGATCATGTGATTTGACACCGTTTGACTTTTTTGGGGATATTTAAAGGAAAACGCGTTCGTCAATAAGCCAAGAACAATTCAAGAGCTAAATAATGAGATGTTCTTATATTTATTTAATAAACTTGAGTTTTTTATATTTTATAAAAATAACAATTGTGATTTTTCATTGAACTGTTGGTTTTAAATTGAAGTTTTTGATATTTTAATTAGGCTTAAGTTCATTTAATTTAATTTTCATTAAATTATTTTTAGTGAAGGAAGGAATTTACAACATGAAATGAATTAAAAATTTTTGATAATTTTATTATTGACTGCACACGGGATAGCGGGTCGAGTTAACATTTGTTCTTCAATTTGTACAAACAAAGGTCAACGAAAAAAGACAAAAAGAAAAAAAAAACATAAAAACAAATGTACTTAAGTCTTCAAGATAAAGTCTTGACAAAAAGTACGAAAAACAGAAGTAAAGTAAATAAAATTGAAAATGGATAATCAATTGCAGCAAATTTCGATCCACCATTACCATGCTTCGAAAATTGATGTTTGACTTTAGACTGGCAGACGTCGCAGTGGTCCAAACAGTAGAACGGCAAAGAATTCTGATGATGAGAATGTGGTTGTTATCGAAACTAGTAAATTTGACCCGAGTTCAATCCCGTATCCAGTCTATAATAAAATTATCCAAAATTTGTAATCCATTTCATGTTGTAAATTCCTTCCTTCACTAAAAATAATTTAATAAAAATTAAATTAAATGAACTTAAGCCTAATTTAAATACCAAAAACTTAAATTTTATAAAAATATTTATTTCATCCGATATTTCGTCACGCCGTTGCGTGACTTCTTTAACCCTGCGTTACTATCGTCTAGGTGGATTCCACCCAAAAGGGTTAAGTTTAAAGAAAACTATATTATTTTTCAAGAAAATCGTTCTTTTAGTATAATGTAATCTATCTTTGAATAGTTTTTTTTGTTAAGAAATACATTCTACTACATTAATTTGAGATTAAATTTTCATAAAATTTGTTTTAAAAAGAGCTTGGGTGGTTTACACCCGCGATAGTAATAGCGTTTAATTTTTTTGGGTGTTTTATACCCATCGATAGTAACCATGTACATCTTTGTAGCGATTATATTTTGTGCAAATGCGATTTTTTTTTCAAAAGTCACAGACACCTACTGTGTACTAGTTGCTATCAATCTACAATCTCAGCATTGGCAAAAAATTACGAAAACCATGATGATATGTTTAAAGGTTTTAATTAGTAACTAAATTTTGTTTTTACTTAGCCCAATTTTTACGCAAAATTTTACTTGGTTGAAAAACAAAATTTTTACTTTGTTTAGAAAAATGTTATTAAATAACTTTTTTTTCTATATCCTTTCAACTTTCCAAATCAGTAACCCGCATAGGATTGGCTTACAAATTTTCTTAATTATCACTAGTTTTACATAATCCATTTAATATTATTTTTTATTTTTTTTTAATGAAATGTAAATAGACTACATACATATAATTTGAAATAAAATAATAGATACACGAATAAAACTAAATTTGTTCGGTATTTTAGTGCTCATTATATTAAAAAACTACATTATTTGTAGATTTGAATTTGACAGTTAAGAAACGCAGACACTTAAAAGGCATGGGTGGATTACACCCAATGATAGTACCGAAGTAAGTGAAATAAACGATAGTAACGGAGGGTTAAGGAAAATTAACAAATTGATAAAACAAATATTTTTATTAAAAATAAAAGACGTCAAGCGTAATAACAACAATAGACTATTTATATTTAATACTATTAGAAAATAATTTGACAGGTAAGAAACGCAGACACTTAAAAGGCATGGGTGGATTACACCCAATGATAGTACCGAAGTAAGTGAAATAAACGATAGTAACGGAGGGTTAAGGAAAATTAACAAATTGATAAAACAAATATTTTTATTAAAAATAAAAGACGATAAGCGTAATAACAACAATAGACTATTTATATTTAATACTATTAGAAAATAAAATTTCTTTAAAAAACTTTTTAACAAGTTCAAATAATTCAACAAAAATCAACCGTAATTGTGAACAATTCACCATTATACAACACAGTGTTGTATTTAGTAGATTTTTGTTTGTGGCAAACACACCACTACTACATTTTAATGCAACATTGTATGAGGATTTCACTAAAATCTTCAAGATATTTTAATACGGTCATTTAGTTAAGATGGCGACTCGGAAATGTTCACACGCAAACTAAATGTGGAATAGTAATAAATTACGGTTAAACTAGAAAATTTACATAAAGTAAATTGTGAAATAAATTTAGCAAATTTAATACTAATTTTTATGCAACAGTGATTGTAAAACATAAAGAAATAAATTGTATTAAGTAATAAAATGTCTTAAGTTATTGAAATGTATGAGTGCTAAAAGTTCAGTGTTTTAGTTAAATTTAAATAGCAGAAATTTTGCATAAAAGTAGAAAAAAATTTAAGGAAAATTTACAAGGTGTGTTTATAATTTCCATGTAAATGGCAAATGATTAACAAGAAATAGTTAAGTAAAACGAAAAAACAAAAAAGAACCACAACATACTACAAAAGAACCACAACATACTACAATAAAATAAAAAAAAAATATTGAGAGATATAACAAAATTTTGTTGTATAAAAAAGTTTAAGATATAAAGTTGTTTACGTGATAAAGTATGGTGTATTGGAACGGTCGGTAAGAGGAGTGGAAGTTAAACTTAAGAAAGCTGCTTATACTAGTATATTGTATAGGTATAGTAGATGTTCAATTTATAAGTAACAACAGCAACAAACAACGGATACAACGCTTTCAGCAATAGCAACAACATCAATAAAAAAAAGGTAAATAATGGAATACAACACACAAAAAAAGCTCATTGAGAAAAAATCATCATTATTATCAATATCATCATTATTACTGTTGACATTATTAACTACAGCAACAACATTTATTTACTCACACACAAACATAAATACTAAACGTGTTGGATGTATTTTGTTGTTTTTTTTTTCATGCCTTGTTCTGACGAGTTGCTGTGTTGTGTTGGAAGAGATATTGTATTCCTGGAATTTTGTTTTGATTAAGATATTTCTTAAGAATTTTAAATAAAAAGCGAAACGTAAAAGAGGAATAACAGTTGAAAACATAATGAGAATGGGAACAAACTCAGCAGCTACAGAGATCTGGTAGGAAAATTTTAAAAGAAAACTAATTTTAATTGAAGATTCTACGTAAAAATAAATTTATTAAGAAGAAGAAAAAGCAAAAACGACAACAAAAAAGTTATGAATAGGTATGATGTGCGTGTGTGAGAATGTTGGTATGTAAGGGGTGTTTTTTTAGAGGCATATGCCAAAATGAGCTAACTTGTGGTTATCTGAAAGTTATTCAGTGCGAGTGAGTACTGACTCGTAGTGAGGACATTGCGTGTTAAAACTGAATAGTTTTAACAATGCAAATTAGTTAGCTTTTGAGTCACATGTGACTTACTTCTAATTAACCTTGAGCTACCTTTAAGCTAACTTATTTTCCGACAGGTAAAACACAATAAATTCAATGGAATAACCAAAATTTTGGCTTTATTAGCTCTAAGGCGAATTCACTAGAAGGTGAGGTCAACTCTACAACAACACAGATTCTGTAGTCGGATTGTCAAAAAATTTGCTAGTAAAAAAGGTTTGTTTACATAAAAAATAGTTTGTAGGTATACAAACTTCGACAACTCGACCACCGAAAAAACACCATATGTTGACTTGACCCCACCTTCTAGTGAATGTCATATGGCTTCCTCGGCCTTATCAACGCCATCCTGTAGGTCCAATTTTGCACCACTTTTTAGAGCATACTGAGTCTTATTTTGTCAAAAGTACGTTGAATGTTGGCCTCTAACATTTTAATCGTTTCTGGCTTATCAGCAGAGATTTGACCTACCCCCAAAGAAAGTAGTCTTAAGGTTTAAAATCACACGAACGAGGTGGCCAATTGGCTCAAGAAAATTACGGGTTCACGTGCTGTATGGCATGTTGCGATGTCTTGTTTAAACTATTTCTTTAAATGATTTGCCTGTAGTTTTCGCCAATCACGGTCATATTGACGCATTCGGCATGTAAACCGCAACAAACAATGAATTTTTTTTTGGATGTAATGGAATCTCAAGAATCTCATGAGAATTGTACTCTCTCCAAAAATGACAATTCTGCTTGTCATCACTTAAGATGACTTGAAGATAAAAATGTGGTTCAACTTCCAGGTGATTCTCAGCCCATTCACTAAACACACGAAGCAATTGGTGGTCTGCTGGCTCTTATTCTTGCACCACTTGGTTCCTATATGGATCTTTCCTCAAATGTTTCCAGAAAAGGGACGGCCAAAGACCGAGTTGCTGAGAACTGCGTCGGATCGAGAAATTCGAGACCTTTGTCCCACTTACGTCTGAGCAGCGATGGCTTCTTCTGAACGAACGGTACGGGCCCGACTTGGATGAATATAAATTATTTTAAAGAGTTAATGTGGTCATGCATCGATCCATAGTATTGCGTATTCTATTGTGAACCGATAGGCTATCTGATAGTGAGCTAGTCTATAAGTGCGGGGGTTGCGGGTTAGATTCCTGCCAGAGACTCTGGTCTCCCGTAGAAAAGAGTAGAGCTTCGCGGGATAAGCTTAGGGGGAAAAAAAGTTAACTGCTCAGATGGTGTAAGTCCATGCATGGTAATTTGCTAAAGTATACTGAAAAAAAGTCAACCACACTTCTTGCGTATGACAGCTCGTTATCCCTATTGGCAGTTCTACACGTCTAAAAACACCCGTTATACAAAGTTGATTGCTGTTTGTTTTGGTGCGTAATGAAAGTAATTGTTAAAAAACATTTTCCTCTTACAATATTTTTCCAATAACGTTTGGCAACATTTTTACCTTAAAACAAAAGTAGACTTTTTACATATTTATTAAAATAAATTCTTTGTAAAGTTCGAATAGGTATCTTATACGACTGTGCTTTTTAAAGAAAAACCAAAAAGTTATTAAATGTATAAGGCCTTACATTCCCTCATCTTTTTAAAATCGAAATCAAGTAAAATTAAAATCGATGGAAACTATCGGTTAATTCTTTTTAAAAAATGACCTAGTTTTTCCTGATTTTACCAGTAGTGTTGCTCAAAGTATTTACCCAATAAAAAATGGAGCTTCCAACGAAGCAGGTTTGTAAGGGGAGTATCACTTATGGAAGGCAAGAATTTTATATGGCGAGTTCCCACTTTAAAGCAATACATTTTTGACACATAAAGCGCTTTATTCAGCGCATATAAAAATTGTTGAATGTAACGATCAAGCTTACACACGGAATGTTTTTTTTACAGTTATTTTTTTAATATTGTCCCTTACAAACCTGCTTCGTAGTAAGGGAATGCCGTGGCACTTGAAATTTTATTTTTTTATAAAAGTTGTATAGAATTCTTTCACTGTACTGAATCTCTGTATGTCTTATTGCGTAGCGCATAATGTTGCGCTTACTTTTTTAAAGTACCATTAGTGCTTCGCAAAATGATAAAATTTTTTATTGGGTAGTAAGTAAAAGTAAAACAAAGTAGGTATTTTATAAACTTTTAAAACATGATCGTTTTCAAAATTTGTTTGATTTAAATTTCACACGATTTGGGTTTCCAGAACATGGCTGAATATTTTAATGATTATTTAATATTGAAACTATAAGTTAACATGTGCACTTAAGCGGGGATTACTGTACGTAGGTACATAACTACACAGAAAGAAAAAAACTCGTACTAAATTTAAGTTTTTTCTATTTATGTGAGTACGAGTCGTACTCAAAAATTCAAGTACGAATTACACTTAAAAACGTACTTAAAAGTGGGATAGCTTTCGAAAACCAATGTGCGTGCATACGCGTGCGCTTGTAAAATTTGTTGTGGAAGCAAAAACAACACTATAATAAAAAAAAATATAGATTATTTTCATGTTTAAAAAGAAAAAAAAAACAATAATTCCCATATTCTATTTGTTAAAATTAATTAGTTAAATACATCAAATTTTCAAAGAAGAATGATTACGAAAAACTTATTGGGTATGCTGCTGGTGTTTTATAATTGTAAACAAAGGGCGGAATAAAAAAAAAAAATTGAAATAAACATTTTAACTGGTAAGTAAAATGATAATATTTCCTCTGGTTCTGTGGGGCATGTGTTTAAATTAGAATCAATTCAATCTCACTTTCGGATTATTTCAAGTACGAATCGAGATTAAACTCTTAGAAATTCTTGAATCAAGCACAGTTTGAGATTAATTTTATCTCACTTTTAATTAAGTCAATCCTGTTTTCGGATTATTTTAAGTTCGAGGCACTTGAATCAAGCATTCTGTACTTGATTTAAGGAAATCCGTACTATTGACACCGGTTCGGCTTGATTTAAGAACGTATGAATTGTTTTTTTTTCAGTGATTGTACTTTTCTAGCGTTCTACAATGCATATTACAATGTAAAGAGCTTTTATTGTTATTGGAAAAATATTTATGTTAAAACATTTTTCAGTTGTTGAAAATCGTAACATACTATCGGTATTATTGGTTTATATTTAAAGAGCTGTGCGCGTGAGTGGCTTTTGACTCAATGTAATCACGCACGAGGAATTTATAATTTTCACAGTCACACATGTACAAATTTTTTTTTTTTAATAATAAAATTTCTTCAGATTTAGAAAACTAAATACATATTTATGTACAAAAATATTTTTTAAATTGATTAGTCACGCACGCAAATTCTATATTCAAATCACGCTGATTCTCACGAGTGGTAAATATTTAAAGTAGTAACACAAGTGATTCGCGTGTGACACAAAACAATCAACTTCACGAGCACACTCCTTGAGTTATTAATAAGTTTTGCATGATTGTCAAAACAGTAAACTAAATTCAATTATATTTTTCTTAACAATTTGTTTCCTTTTTGAATCTTAAATTTAATGTTTGGCCAAACGTCAGCTATTGACATCTGGCAGTTTAACACATGCCAAATAAAATGCCCATAATTGAAGCAGCTGTTAAAAGGTAGAGTACACAAAACTTTTTAGTTTATCACTAAATTCAACCAGCAGTTGCAAAATTTGAAAATGAGTTTAAGAAAATTTTTATTTAAATAAAATTTGTTACAATTTTGTTACACCATTATTATTGTTACAATGTCTTGAATGATCCCCTAAGTAAATTAACTTATATTTCTTAAACTTTGTTTTTTCTAATTAATTTGAAAACTTTACATTTTCTTGTAAAATGCATTTTGGTTTGATTTAATTAAGAATTTAAAACAATATTCTGCACAATCTTATCAAAGAAACTAATATTCACAACAATTGTGCATTCTCTGCGAAAACATTTTCTGCAAAAATCATTTTTGTTTGATTAAAATTTTCTACAAAAAACTTTTATCTATTGTTAATGAATTCTGTCAATATTTCTCTGGAAGTTTTTAAATTTCTTAATAATTTGTTAATATATTTCTACTTTGAATTGCAAATACAGTATTGCAATTATTGAGAATTATGTATTTTGTTGTTCAAATTATATTTTCTTCTTAAAAATATCTTTTCGTATAAAAATTAAAAAAAAAAGTTTGTATTATTTTTCATTTGAAACATATCACATAAAGCTTTCACGGACACTTTTGAATGGTTGATATGGAAAAAGAAAGCAAAAAATGAGCCTGTAAGAGTGTTGCCAGAATTTAAAAAAATACAATGTTAAAATGTTACAAGTGCCGAGCAAACACAAAAGTTTATTTAAAATTTAAAAAAAAAATTTCAAAGGTTTTTATAATCATTTGGATATACATAGTTAAAATTTTAAGAGGGAAAACGCTTTATACAATTTTTCATTAATATTTCAATCAAATATTTGATGTCAAATGAAAAGAAGACATTTTCAATACTTTTTATGAAGTTTGCTGGTTACTGATATATTAGATCAGATCGATGAAGTAAAGAATTGAAAAATAAAGATGGTTAACACTAGAAACGCCAAAAGTTACGAACATCGTGAAAGGCCCCCTTTAACAAATAGGTATTTGAAGGAAATAGATTTTGAAAACAAAACGATTTAATACCGATAACATCGTTTTCTTTCTATCTATCTATCTTTCTATTCTATTTTTCTCATATTTTCAGTATATATTCTAATAAAATAACCAAATTCAAATTGGTTTTCTAGATAAAGACATGAGAAAAATCACATGTTCTTCGGAGAAATCAAGTTTGAGACAAAATGTTCATGAGGCAATAAAATCCGAACGACAGCTAAACTAGCAAAACGCAAATACGGTTTTGATGAGTATACTTATAAGTAAGTACTTCGAGAAATTCTATACGAGAAAGAGTTTGCACTCGATGACTTGAAAAATGTTGCACAGTGTAATCGCTTAGAAACCTGCTAATGGGATACATGATTTTTGTATGCGGAGTTTACGGTTTGAAGGAATACTTTCTGGTCAAAATAATTTCATAATTAGAGTTCTTGACTTTCGTTGTCATACGTTTGTATGTGTGTACAATATTTTTTTAAGTGCTTTCACTTAAAGAACTTAAAAACCGCTTTATTCCCTCCACCACAAGTAGTTGTTCTTAGGGTAAACTAAGTTTGTCATTCCGTGCGAAACTTTTTTAATATTGATCTAATGGCGTTTTCTTTTCTGAGTTAAATTCTGCATTTATTCTGCCTTTTATATTTTTTATGTCCTTTTCTGAAAAACATGTGTTATTTTTAAAGTGTATAAAGCGTTCTTATCTGACTGATGATGTTCAATTTCAAATTAAAAAAAATGCTATATGTTCAACACTCATTTTAATTAAAGGGGCATGAGTGCAGCACTAAATCAAGGCGAATTCAGTACAAGGTGGTGGCAAGTTTCGAGCCGTAAACACTAACAATGCAATACAAAAAACATCTGTTGTTTCTGTTGGCTTTGGATTGTTTTAGTCTTGCCACCACCTGTAATTGAATTTACCTTGCGCTAATTGTACTTTATTGTTTAATGCCGAAATTTGTGTTATTTTGTAAACGTAAAATATGAAACACTTCTTGAAAATTAGGGGTGCATTTAAAAATGTTGCCAAGTCACATGTAACACTTATGCAACACTTTTTTTCAGAAAAGAAAACCCCATAAGATAAAGTATATATGAGGAGGTCCAAACCAAAACGCAATAATTAAATTTTTGAAGTTTTTTGATTGAATCCTACCTATTCTACACATTGAAATCTATATTACCTTTATTATAAAGCATTCCAAAACTCAATAACTACACTGCAATTCAATATCAAATATAATGGTTCAGAGCAAAATGCAATAATTACACGTAAAAAAGTGTTTTAATTTTTCTACAAGTGGTTGCAATTAAAATCAAAATGATATATGTATGTAATACAAATTTATTAAAAGCAAAAAGCAGAAATTCCAGATCAAAACGCAATATTTTCATACAGTTCAAAGCAAAATGAAATAAATACTATGATTCGGACCAGAACGCAATAATTCCAAATTTGCTAAATAAATAACTTTAAAAGAAACTGACAAATACAATAATTAATGTGTGATAAATACCACTTTTTCTAGACAATAATACCTCAATAATTGTTTTAAAAAAAAAATATGTGCTACTTACTTAAATTACATTTTGTCGTTTATCCGAAAAAATGTTATGGTGTAATTATTGCGTTTTGTTATGGACCTCCTCATATATTCTGGGTCCTGGCTGGTGTCAAATTGTTTGTAGTTCTCCTAAGCAGTTTGGTATTGAAATCCAGCAAAATCGGGTCATTAGAAAAAGAGTTATGAATCTAAATGTAGAACAACCAACTAAAAAATGGATAATTTTGCTTCAAAAACTGGCATAAATAGTGGCGAAATGCACATATTGATATATGATTTTGCACAAACTCATAATTAATTCGTGAAGATCGGTCCATAATTTACCATATGCCCCATATAAAGTCCACTCTACATACGTTAATACGCCTTAAACCGTAACGAAAAATACGATTGTAATAAATTTTAGTCTGTTGCAGTTTTATATGACAAGAAATCACATTGTCAACTTTCGTGCAGATCGGTCATTAGTCTACCTTAGACCCCATATAAAGCCTACTCTCGTAAAAAACTTTAGTATGCGTAAAACCGTAACGAATAACCCTATTATAATAAAATTTGGTCAGTCACAGTTTAATAAAACTATAAATCACTTTGTTAAATTTCGTGAATATCGACCATAATTTACCAAATGTCCCATTAGGGATTCCAATACCGGTATTATCGGTATTTTCGGTATTATTTATGGAATAATAATATCTAAATACAAATCACCAACAATTAAACAATTTTCCAATTATAAAGGGTGATAAAAACTAAAAACTAAAAAATTCCGATATTCTCAACGCCGTATTTCGGTATTCGATTTCAGCCGGTAATACCAGTATTTCGGTATCGGCAACACCGGTATTGGAATCCCTAGGTCCCATAAAAAGTCCACTCCTGAAATATTCTAACTGTAAGTGGAGGGTATAAAAGATTCGGCATAGCCAAATATAACACTAACTTGTTTTGTATAATTTTGTTCAGAAGTATTCACTTTTTTATTGTGTAGTAGCTCTTTTATTGGAGCACACGTTCTGCGCTTTTTCCCTGAAGCGATTAAAAAACCCGATTTTGTTTTTACTGTGATGTTTTAAATACTTTACTTAAATATTAAAGTTAATAATATTTCATATTACCAAAATTTAGATCTGTTCTGTAGAATCTATATTCCAAATATCATCTTTAGCTCCGAGTGGCAATAACTATTTTTTCCCCCTTAAGATTACCATGATTAATAGTCATAACTGTTCAGATGACATTATAATTCTTTGGTGATACGATTTCATGCAGATACAAATATGTATATGCCTCTTTTAGATTGCTGTCAGTAGCTTTTTTTGATATTAAAGAAAAAAAATTATTTGCCTTTAAAACATTTGTGATTTTAAAAGTCTTTAGAAGTAATTGAGAGGACTCTAGTTAAAAGGGGCCATACAAATCTTTTCGTTTCTGCTCCATTCTAGGAAAAGAAATTACGTAACATAATCTATTTCACTACCCTGCGGGAAATTTGTGTCAATTGGTCTAACAGACTGGTCCTGGGATTTGTGAAAATAGAACAAGTACAAAAAGAAAGAACTCACACACAGAAAAAAATCAAGTTAAAAACGTGGAAAACAAGGTTGATTTAAAATTTTTCGGTGGTGATTTTGCTTTATACGTTTTTCATGTTAATTCAACCTGGTTTTACAATAACTGCGAACAACATTTTTTTCTTTTAAAATAACTTTAATTCATGTAAATTTAACATTGCAGTAAAGTTAGAGCAAAATGTAATTTATATTGAAATAACAATCCGAATCACGTTGAATGAAAGTTATTTCAAGTTGAAACAACGTGAATTTCATGTAGAATCAAATTGGTTTGAGTGTGTTATAACAGTGTGAAGAAGCTTCAGAGACAATATATGCATTTATTTAAGAATAATTCAAAACACTTACCCCTTGTAACACATGTTGTTTCACTTATTTTGTATTCTCCTTTGATAACAGAAGCATCAGCAGAATCGCCCAATATGGTTTTCGTCATCATTCTACTTTGAAAACTTGATGTACTATTTAACTAAATAATTTTAATTAAAAGAATACGGGAATTGTCTTCTTTTTATAACATATTTTAAAAATGAAAATAAAACATGTACATACTTAAGTATGTATGCATGTTAATTTAACAAGATAAACTTTTGATTTTAATATAAAACAGCTTTTTATGGATTCAATATTGAATCCATATTTATTTATATTTTAATATATTTTTTTTTTTTTATTTTAACAGTGAATAATATTAAATAAACGTGATCTAAGGTTATTTTATTTAAAATTAATATGAAATAATGATAAATTTAAATAAAGTGCATACTTTTGCAGAAAATTACTATGATTCTCAATCAACATTTTTCCATGTTAATTTTACATTGGTATTTTTTTCTGTGTGCATGACCAGTGAAAGGAGAACCAATCATTTAACTGGTTTATGAAGAACAAAAAGGTCGAAAAAGTAATGAATTACAGTACAGTCTTTACTGGTGGTGTGACACATTTTTTGGGACTTTCTAAAATTTGGTTCTTGAATTTAATTCTAGGACTTGTTTTATTGAAATAATACTACATTGTATTGAAATAAAACTACATTGTAGTAACTGACACTAAACACTTTCATTGAGAATAGATGTGTGACTGGTCAAATGGTGTCAATTGACCCCCTCCAATGACAACCCCATGTAAAAGTGATAGGTCTTATTCATATAAAGTGTTAGAACTAGAACCGGTCTCTACCACCAGACCCCTACGTGACTACACAGAAAAAAATAAAAATTGATTTCAATTAAAAAATTTGTGATATTAATTAAAAAATTAATTAAATTTGCACCAGTAAACAAATTAATAGTATCAATTAAACCAATTAATAGTATTAATTAAACGTTTAATTCACTTGATTAAACGTTTAATTCACTTGATTAAATTTTTAACTAAAACTGATTATATTTTTGATCAATGCTTTAATTGGTGAAAAATTTTGGAGTATTTTTTCTGTGTACTTTGGTGTCAGTTCGCTTCCCTCTAAGGTACTTATTTTCGCATAATTCCATGATTAACTGATTCGTTTTTCTTTTAACTATTAAGATTTGCTATAATTTTTAGTGAATCCCTCGTTTTTAACATTTTTGTCAACTTTGTTGAGTAGTAATTAAATTTGAAATCATAATAAAAAATTATTTTTGCTTATATTTATGCAAAATAGACAATAATTAAGTTAAATTTAAAATTTTTTAAAAAAGACGCAATAAAATTTCAAATATGCAAAGTGGGCTTGTTTTTTTAAAACATTGGTTAAGTAAATTAAACCAGATTTTATTTGCGAGTTTTTTTATTTCAATAAATTTCAGGTAGGTACCTAACTACTATTTTGAAATTCCAATGAATTCTTGTTTTTAAAGTTATCATCTTTGCCATTTTAAATTCAGTTTAAAGTTCTTGTTTTAGCACCTTCTTATTGGAAAAAATGTGATGTAATATTAGATACACAACAGCTACGAAAAATGTGTTCCAAAAAAAAAAAAATAAAATACCAAGAAGTTATTTTTTTTTAATAATGTGGCTTCAAAGAAATTGCTTACAATATTTGTATAGTTGCAAAAAAAGGAAGAGTAGATGAATAATTTTAAGAAAAACAATTTTATTGATGTACGAAAAATAATACAAAACATCATCAAACAACTAGCCAATTCATTCAACCAACAAAACCAATTGAACCATCCATCTTTTCATCAAACCTACCATCCATTCACACACATCCATCTATTCATACATATTTTATCCAAATAACCAAGCAAACAGCGAACCAATACTAAGTTACTAACCTTCCAACCAACCAAGCAACGAACGAACCAAGCAGCCAACCAACTACTCAACAACAACACCAATAAACGAATATTATAACCAAAAGTTCCAAGAAACGCATTTCTAATTTAGACCGAATTCTCAGAAGTGACAAGACAAGAGACGGTGGTAGTAACAGCACTTACAAAAAATAACAACAATAATAATCGTACTTACTTATAATATACATGGATATATACATGCATACATTTGAAATTTAAACATACATACATTCGACTGAGCATAACAAGAAAACATCATCAACAGCTTGCCTTAGTACAAAGGCAATAATCACAACAACTTGTATATTAAAATACACACTCTCTTCATCACCACTCTCCGCATACCTATGAATATACAGTGACTTGCAAAAATGTTCCGTCTTTCTAATTTTGTTTTAATATTAATTGGAATTTATAGCCTATTTTCGATGTGCGAAAGAATTCTTTCTTTCGAAAAACTACATTAAAAACAAAAACAAAAACAGAGTTTTTAGAATTGGTTTTTGTTTTAAATGTAGTTGTACGAAAGAAAGAATTCTTTAGCACATTGGAAATAGGCAGTTAGTTTTTAGTTTTTCTAAATAAACATTTTATCGGAGGCTTGAGCCCATTTAATAAGTCAGATTAGCTACTAGGTTTAAGGCATACAGATGAATTTGTTAGGTTAGACAGTGCGTATGGTCTAAGTGTAAGTGCATCCTGAGTATATTTGTCCCATTGTGATTTCCTTGCTCTCTCGTCCAAATTGTCACCATTCGCACTAACCAATACCTTTAACGAATTATATCGAATCCTAACTATCAGAGGTCTAGACTCTTATATATATAATATTTCAAATATATCATACCTATATATATAATATTTGATAGACTTGTAAAAGGTATATTTATTGGGGCATTCGATTACGTTTAGCCTTACCATTTCATATCTAACATATTCCTTTTTTTGAACATTATTATTACAATGTTTTGTTAGCTTAGCTGAGCTAGAGAGGGCAAACCAAATGTATTATGTTGTTCAGATATACATTTTTGGTAGAGTTAATATTCGGTTTATTGACAAAATTATCTTTCTGTTCACACATACACAACTTAGATAACTCAATTAGCAATTAACTCAAGCTAAATGTAAACAACTTTGGACATCTTTAAAGAATAAACATCTGGCTTTTGCACAGACCTAATGGATGGACCTTTGTTTTGTTGACATTTCAGTTGTCAAATCTCAAAGGTTGAACAAAATTAATTATAGTAAGAATAAAATCCTTTTGTTAACACAAGATTGGAGGCTCTAAATCCCTTAAAATAGTAAGTCTTTTCGTGGAGCGGACTTAACGCCAATTTATTTCATAAGAATATTAAGTGGAACAATTTTAGATTGCCTTTAGGAGTTCAACTAATCGCACCGGGCAATCAAGCTAGTATCTTTACCTTACCTAAAGCCTTTTTGTACTAAAAAAATATCTTAGGTTTTAATGGGCCTAATAACCGCCGTATACAATAAAATCCCTCCGGGCGTTTGTAGGGATCATCTTAAGGATATTTCACGTTTTGGTGTTATATCCTCCGGGAAAACCAAGTGAAGCCAATATACATGGGAATCGGCAAAAATTCAAAATTTACAGATATTAAGAGAACTGTTAACGATCTCTTGCGAAAGCGTCTGACCAGAGATCCTATATGTTATCACGCGAGTCAGTAGCCCCCTGTGGCACAGCGTTGGACTGACTATTGGTTGAGGCCCTGTTAATATGCTTCTTTCTGTCTTTCAGGAAGATTGCTTTTGCGGAAGTTTCACATTTCGTCAATGAGATACTTTCGCGGATCACGTGGTGATTGTGGTTTACTCCTACCAAAGGGCTAATATTTCACCACTTGTGGGAGAGTTCGGCCTAAGGGAAGATTATTCCTAGGTGCTGTCGCTACTCAACAGACACAGCTAGCAATTTTCCAAAGGCAGCGGAGCTTAGATTTCTTCAGCTCCTAAGTAAGAAGTGAGTGTATAAAATCGTTGGATTATGCACCTGGGTGTGTTGGTTGGCTCACACTAGGGGTGGTTAGAAAAGACATTGTTTGCCTTCTAGTGGTTAAGATCCACCATGGCTTGGGCCATAAGGCAAGTATCCACGACATAACAAAGTAATATCAGTCCTGCTTGTAATTTAAATAATTAAGCGCATAACGATCTCTCTCTCGATAACTAGGACATATACTCGTACGTAAGTAACAAAGGTGCATGCACGATTACATGTGACTTGAAAAGTTGACAAGTCAGATGTAAAAAACATGCCGTCAACATGCTGCTTTAGTAATTAAAAAAAGATGAAATAGTTGTGATAGTATTCATAAAAGTATTTGAAAAATAATAAAGATTTATAAAATAAATTTTCTAAGATAATTAACCAAGTCCTCGTCTATATTGCTCCAGAAACTTTCTTTAATTCTCTATTGAAACTGCATTCGTGTCCAAAGAATAAAAATTTTGTTTGCAGCATTTAAAGTGGGGAACAGAATAGTCGCATGCAACTTGTCAAAAGTAAAAAAAAACAGCAGTTTCAAAGTAGTGTCAACAGAAAACGTAGTTGTTGTAGTCGTTGCAGTTACAGTTGAAGCGCAAAATTCGAAATTTTGAACTTTGTTGCGCTACAGAGCATTCGTCAGTTTCAGCTTCTACTACAACTACTTTATTCTGTTCCAGGCCTTCTTCTTCCTCTCAGTTAAAAAAAAAACTCGCAAAAACTGCTTGTAAAAGAAACAAAATATGCTTTTGCATTCCTCTTTCCTCTTTCACCATAAAACTCAAATGTTTCGCAGCAAAAGTTTCATAATATGGACGGGGACTTGATAAACGTACTTTAATAAATTTAGCAATCGTTTTTGAATACGCGGGTTAGAGTATCGCGCTATTTATAGAAGTTACTGTATCCAAGGAAAAAATGCTAAAAAAAAAGAGCAAAGCATATTTGTCCATTCGTATTTAATTCATCCGTTTGTTTCTTCATCTTACTACTAAGTCTCTACTAAGTCTGTTTAAGTTTTCACTTTTAAACACTTATTCATCCATCCACAACATCTTTCAAGCAACTATGTACATATGTATGTATGTATGTAAGTATATATTTGCCATTAATAGGGTTTATTTTTTTCTTCTTTGGCATATGCGACCTTTTAGGAGTCTTTATACTCCATATCACATTTATTGTATTCGTATGTAGGTTGAGTGCCAGCTGTTGGTTGCGTTTGGTTATAACATCTAGTTTTTGTTATTTATATTTTTCATGTTTTCAATTTTAATTTATAAGTTCATTGGAATATGTTGTTCACAAAACAAGCAAGTTACCAGAAAAAAACGATAACATAACAAGGGATGCATAGGGGAGTAGCCTTACGACATAAGTCTTATTATAAATTGGGTTTATTTTGACTTCTGGGAATTAGAGTTTCTTAAAATTTTTACTAATGTATTCTGTATGTACGTATTTTGTTTTATGTACGTGGATGCAGGATTTTATATAAATTTTAATAATAAAATTTTTTCAGAATCCTTAAAAGTTTTTCTATCATTTACTACGCATTAAAATGCTTTTAGTCGGAAAATGCTTTTTGTCACAACTATGGATGGATAGATGGATAGGTTTTTTCATTTTAAAAAGTTGGGGTTTTGGAAAATCTGTATCTGATTAATAGGTTTCTAAATATGTTTTGAATATAACAAATAAAAAAAAGGCACAATTCCTTTTAAGAGAGAATATTCAACAAACCATATGTTGACCTTTTTAGATTTAACCAATTTTAGATAGGCATTTGAGTCGTTATCTGAAGCATTTGGATTTATATATTGAAAGCTCAAGTTAGGGGCAAATTTCAAATCTCTAACACGTATTAGTCAAATTTAAACAATCTAAAATTATCATCAAGAAGCCAAACCATATTATGATTGCCTACAAACCTGTTATGGTTAAATATGAAAATTATTTGTTTACCACTTATAATTGTTTGGTTTCAAATCAACAATAGTATATTCCTCTTTTCCAAGAACAACATGCTATGATTGAAAAACAACCGTGTTTAATATATTTTGGGTATTATAAACCATAACAAGAGCGGAGGCAACTAAAATATGGTTGTGGCTTCTTGATGGAAAACTAATTTATTATGGCTGCCGGTGACAATAATATGGTTAAATTAACCACATGTTTTAAAATTTTCTTTAAAACTTCTTTTGTTGGAGCTGGCCATATTGAAAAAGGGGTTTCTCTGAGAGTGGATAAGTGCAAATAAATGTTTTTTTTTAAGCATTGTACTCAGGGAATGTAACTTGCTCATTCAAAGCATTGTGTTGGAAGAAGCAAAAAAGGATTTGATTTTTCCCGTATCGAAAACGGCAAAAAAGATATTTGCTGGTACATAGTTTATTTCCACCGAGTATTGGTAAGAAAAAGGAGATAAGGTCGAGTAAAATGCATATCTCTTTCGTTTTAAATATCAAAACTGTCTTATTCGATACTTGTGAATTATGTTGAGTCAATAAACTTTTCATTAAATTGTATGCTCGGAGCTTCAAAAGTCTTTACACCACACAAAAGTTTAAATGAATCTACAAGAATAGTATCGTTTCAATTTAATTTCTTACGGAAGACACATCTTCGACGTTCCAGGGAATACAAAAAGTGGGAAATATTAGAAACCCTACTCGTAAGACCATTAAAAATTGTTCTTATTAACCGTGGATGGTTACTGTTCGTCGAATCGACGAAGCTCATTTACTTTTTATCATATAACTTTTTTACGAGTGTTCAAATAACGCCCTTTTTGTCAACGACGTTAGCTGATGCCAAAAGCTTGTTTTGAGTGGACGTACGCTGGATGCTAATTTTTTTAAAGTTGAAATTCAGAGGTGTGTACCCGTCGCAACGACGAAGAGTAACCTAAGTGTAAGTTTTTGTGTATATTTTTTAGGAATTTTAAATATTACTTTTGTCAACAGCTACTTAATCAGGTGTGTACTGGAAATCGAAAACGCAAGAATTTGAGAGTTGTTTTGATTACACTTTTAATCCAATTTGTATAAATTTTGTTATAAAATTCCGTTTAATAATCAAATATTTGAATAATATTCGTCACAAAATTCTTTTATTAAAGAAATTTTATTAAAAAACGACGTTTAAAAGTCTTGCGTTTTGCGTTTTCGATTTCCAGAACACCCCTGAATATATTCTTACAATATGTTCCATAAAGATCGAAAACCCAAAAACCAACTACAGTACCTGAAAAATCTTCATTAATCTCTCATGGCTCCCTGTTTAAGAGGCAGATTCGAGACACCTACCTTGCAGACCTTAATTAAGGAAAAAATTCAAAATTAAATACCTAGTCGACAAGAAACCGTCGAAAATGTTGTCAAAGGACTAAAAGATCGTAAATTTCGACGAAGAGTAACCTTAATGTACTAAAATGAAGAGTAACCTTCCAGGGTTAAGAGCAATACAGTCAATGATTGCTATACGACCCTTTATTTGTAATCCATTTACGTTTTGCTCAATATTTTTCGAACAAATCGCAATGTTTATTACCGTCATGTGCAAAATTTAAGAAGGAAATATTAATGGAAAAAGAAGGGTGAAGCGTAATATTCGAGTCGTCGTTAACTTTACCAAACTTAAGAAAAAATAGCCTGAAGGTTTTTATTTGAGTTTTTAGTTTATGGTAGTAGAGAGCAACGAAAGAGAGAAATCAAGTTAACACACACAAAGTAACAATAACCACAGTGAAACCATTGTATTACCTCAATTTTCTCATAATATTGTGGTTTGATTATACACCGAGGCAACGATTATACTTTGAACGGGTCCGCTTTTTGTAGTTGCTGTGCTGACTTATTTTTTTTTTTTTTTTGTTTCTTTTGATATTTTTTGTTTTGTACTTTTGGTATTAAATTGTATTAAAATTCATTGGTATTTCGAATTCGTGGAATAAATATGTACATATGTATGTATGTATTTATATAAAATATTTTTTTTTTAATTGTTCACATGAACTTTTTTCAATTGAAAGCGGAATTAAAAAAAAAAAAAAACAAATTAAATAAGTAAAATGTGTGAATGCCAAATTTTCAATAAATACACACACTCAAACGAGCGGCGTCAGTTTAGCATTTTGTGTGGATGAATTTTTATTGGAAAAAATGTATAAAATAAACAAAATCCATATTTACTATTCCATACAACTTCGTTTATAGTGAAATAAATTTTAATTGAAAATTGGAAAAATACACAAACACATAAACGTTGCTGTTGTTGTTGTTACTGCTGCAACTACCCAGTTGGCTATGTCGTGCACGAATCATCAATGAATCGTGCACGACAATGTTAATTCCTGCACGACACTTAAGGGACAACTAATGCAAATCGTCAACGACATTTTCAAACAAGTGTCGCGCAAATCGTGCACGACACAAAGAGAGAAAATGTCGCTCAGCCTGTCGTTGATGACCACATGCACGACATTGTCGTCCATATAGTCGTTGATGACCATATGAACGACATTGTCGTTCAGATTGTCTTTGATGACTATATAGACGACAATGGATTCTACTTTATCGTCAACGACTGCGTATAAGACAATGTCGATGAAGTTACAGGAGTAACAGCTTACACGACAATGTCGCCTATAAACCTTAACGAAAAAATAAAAATATACAATAGGACATAAATATTTTTAAAATCAGACCTTAGTCTTTGAGTTCTCAGACTTTACTGACTGATTTGCTTCACTTTGCTTTGGTTGTTTTTTTATTATTATCGTTATTTTACAGTTATTTTTATTTTTTATTGGGAACAAATTATGTTTGTTTGTTTAGAAGACAGCTTAGAAGACAATGCCGCTCATATTGTCGTGCTTAGAAGTTGATAAAGGACACCTTACAAGACACTGTCGGTCATGTTGTCGTGCATACACTTTAATACAGGACAGCTTACAAGACACTATCGCTCATAGTGTCGTGTATGGTTGTTGATAGAGGATACCTTACAAGAAAATGTCTCTCATGTTGTCGTGGATAAGCTTTGACAAAAGACAACTTGAAAGACAATGTCTGTCATGTCATCGTTTATTAACTTCTTTAAAAGACAGTGCACTCGACAATGTCGAGTATTTTGTCGTCCACGACATTTTCCTCAAAATTGTCTTGCAGAAATCCTAAGTGATAGAGGACATGTCGTGCATAAATCGTTGACGACAATGTCGTCGACGGCAGTTTGGCCAACAGGGTAGATTGCTGTGCGCCATGTACAACTACAACTGTCGACAATGATGGCTGCTGATACAATTGAAGTGTATTTTTCATTTGAAAAGCAATTTATTCATGAAAAAAAACTTTTTTTCTCTCAAATACAGCAAAAAAAACAAAGCATTAAATTTTTTATTTAAAAGGAAAGGAGAAAAACAAAATTATTGGATTTTTTTTTAATATTCTAGGAAATATTTTTTAATTGAATGTCAATTTTTTAAAAAAAAAAGGTTTGTACATAAATATGTACCTAGTTAAAGATAGTGCGAAAAAATATGACCTATGGCCTTTATAATCGCAAATTACATTAGGAATCACTAGAAACAGCAAAGTCGAGTAGTTTGGGACTACTTCGGTGGGTTATATGGTCCCCTCCTAGGACATCGTAATGTTAAATGGACCACCTTTTACTCATATATTTGGAGTAGTTTTGGAGTACTCCTACTCCTTTATGGACTACTCTTTACATGCATGTATGGACTAGTCTCGTTATCTGCAGGGTTACACGGTAATACATTGTATTACGACATGATTTACCTATAATGAGAAAAATCATATCATGTAAAAGCAAAATGTATTGCGTAAGAAAGTGTAAACTAGCCTTAAGATGTCTGAGATCTCTGCAGTATTGCCATATAAGTTAATGCCATCTTGATCGTAACATAGCGTCTTTACCTGACAATTTTTTGTCATACCAAACGTCAAACTTCATATTAAAAAAACGCTGACAAAAATTTTCGAGTTTTTTTTATATAGACTTTGACGTTTGGTATGACAAAAAATTGTCAGTTGAAGACGCTATGTTATGGTTGTTTTTATCTGTGTTGTCGTGCCATATGTATTCCAAACATCAAAGAACATGAGCAATTGCATGTCGGTAATTCTTGTGCATGAAAAACAATGGATCAATGGAAAAAAAACAATGGATCGTCAAGATGGTGTTACAATTTTAAAATAAAAAATTGCACAATTTACTTGATTAGTGTAGGTCACAAGTTTCGTTTACGCGATGCCAGACTTGATCACTTAACTTGTGTAATATATGGCCGCCATAAGCCGTTTTTCGATCAAATGAATCATGCGGCTGACTTCCTTTTTGTCTTTTATTATTTACTGCATTTTAAAAGGATAACAACTTTTTAAAATACAGAGTACTTACTGAATTTTGAATGGCAATTACTTTTCAGCTTGCCTTCGAACTTAGTTGGCATAATTTTTAATATTCATTATGGCGTTGCTAAAAATTTCCTAGAACAAGTGTGTTAAAAAAATTGTCTTTTATATACACCAGTTTTATTTTAATAAAATTTCATTTGAATTATAGATTTAATAAAAAAAAGTAATCAAGTAAAAAAAAAATTGAATCCTTATAAAAACTATTAACATTTTTCTTTGTACATACATACATCTCTTTTGTAATACGAGTAATAACACCTTTTTTGTAGCAATTTCGTTTATTGTACACCTTTAAAATTCTAAAAAATACCTTTTTGGTTTTTTTGTACCTACTCGTATTTTAATAGTTGCCTTTAAAAGGAATTCATTTTTTGTTAACGTAGTAGTATGTTTGAGTTCAATACTCGTATAATACAAATTTTTAAATACTATACATACACACAAAGGAATCACATTTTATTTCATTCTTCTTTTATTCCAGTTTTTTTTAACCATCCTTTTAGTTGTTTTGCTTGTTCTACTTGCCATTTATATTTTTATGTCATCTGGTTTCCTTTGAACCCGTGTAACCCTTGTTGTTGTTCTTTAAAATCAAATACAAGCATACATACATTTATGTAGGGACCAACGCACAGGATACTTAATGTCAACAGCTGTTGCACAGTCGTTCCTAAAGATATTTTAATTTATATTTTTTTTAATTAAAAACCTAATAAACTGTTGAGGTTGTAAAAGGAAATCTTATAACCAGTTAATATCGTTATGGATTAGGAGTTGTGAAGTCCCTTTTAACCTCCCAGCTTTAAAATTTTATCGTTCTGTAGAACAATAGTCAAATTTTTCCATTATTTGCTGAGTGGTGTTCTTTGTTTATAACACGGTTTCATATCAAGTCTCCCAGATTAAGATTTTCATCATGAATGAAAAAAAGGTCCAAATTTCTCTAAATCTAAAAGTTCCTAATTAAAAATCCTCCATTTCGGCTCAAAAGTGTTGTTAAAAGATCAGGAATTTTTTTCCTTAAGCTAATCCCGCGAAGCTGTACGCTAGTCTGCGAGAGACCAGAGTCTCTGGCGGGAATCGAACTCGCGACACCCGCACCGAGAGACTAAAGCTACGGTCACACTTATTAAATATTTGATCAAATAAGCGTAACCCCTACTTTTGTTAATAGTTAGTGAGATTTAAAATGGTCTTAATATTACAAAATAAACTAATTATACTACTAGACATAGCAAAAAACAGTTTTTGTAAGATGTGGTATTTTAATCAAAATAAATATTGATATTAAGCGAAATGATTTTTTAGTTTGGTTGTTGGTCCCGTTTTTTTCGTCAAATATTTGATAAGTCTGACCGTAGCTTAACTCATTACCAGCTATCCTACCAGGTCACCCCTGAAAAATAAGCAAAATAAGCTAACAATTTTAAAATATACATAGCTCAAATATTTTTCAAATTCAAAGTTTGTGTCTAACTGAACTAGGGCCACAATTCCTTCTAGCTCCTATTGCTCCTGCCGGACTAAAGGTTTTGGTAAAATATAAGATACACTAAACAACTTCGGATAATGAAATATGGTTTAAATATTTTCCGAAACCAAAATTGAAATCAAACAGAAACAAATTGGGCCACCATTTCTTTAAACCCCATACAACTGCCGTAGGTTCAAGAGCTTGGCGACGATATCCAGCTTACGGCATGAACTAGTATAATGAAAAAGCATTCAAATAATTCTTTAGTCCAATTTTTGTTTTACCCTTCATAACTGATTGTAAAGAGATTATTCTAAATTTGTCTTACCGTCTGCAACTTTTTTAATATTCATCTCAGACTCCATCAAGTAAATAAATTCTGGGTCCTTGAGGAATCTCAAGTCGATTGAGCCATAACTGTCGGTACGTCTATTGAAAACATGCCCACTTTCGAAAAACTAAACAGGATTTTGGTTACTTAACAGAATTATTATGGTTAATTTAACCATATTATAGTCACCGGCAACCATGTTATGGTTAAATATGACAATAACTTGTTTACCACTAATAATTGTTTGGTTTCAAATCAACAATAGTATTTTCCTCTTTTCCAAGAGCAACATGCTTTAATTGAAAAACAACCATGCTAATGTAAGTGTTAAACATATTTTTGTTATTATAAACCTTAACAACTTCGGATGCAACCATTATGTTGTTGTGGCTTCTTGATGGATGACTAATTTAACCATAATATGGTTGTATGCTTAAACTTTTTCTTTAAAAGTAGTTTTGTATGGTTGCTGGTGATATTAATATATAGGTGATGCTATCTTAAGCAGTTTAAGCAGATTGAATGAAATTTACATGACTAGAAATCATACCACTAATTTTTATGAAGTTCCACCCATAGGCTCCATAATAAGCCCTCTCTCGGAAAACACTTTTGTACTCCTTAAACTCTAACAAATCATGCTTTTGTATTAAAATTTGGTCTTTCATAGTTTAATAAGACTAGAAATCATCTCACAAATCTTCTTGAAGATCGGTCGATATTCACAGCCAAGCCACCATCTACCCAATTGCGTCCACATAAAAAAGCGCTTTTACTGCCAATATACATACATACATATAAAAGTAGTTTCTTAACCACAGTGCGTTGTTTTTCTCTCTTAAAACATCATTTTGTCAAAGTTAATGTAGTGTGTTGTTTTTTTCTGTTTTCCTATCCTTATCCTTATTTTCGCACTTTTTCAATGTTGCCTTCTGTGTTTTCGGTAGATAAAATACATGTTAATTTTTTTCCTCAGTCAAACACAATAATTTTGTTAAATATCATGTCAATAGGGGTCCTTTTTTTTATAAAATTTCTTTGTTGTAAAAATAATGTTGATTTTTATCTGCTTGTGTGTATGAAAACCTAACCCTACTTTAAAAACATTGAGTAAATATAACCTCAATATTGTCTATTGAAGTGTCTCGTTAGTTTCGGTTGTATTTTTTTTTTTTTTTTTTGTTTTTGAGTATTTGTAGTATTTCAGTATTAAATTCTTTTTTCTTTTATAAAACAATCAGCCTATAGAATTTTGCTAATAAAACTTTGTAACATTGGCTTAGTTTAAGAAGGCAATACGAACAATAAAAATATTATTTAGACAATTTCTAAAAGTGCTGCTTTATAATATTACTTTATAATGGATTTAATTTTTTTCTTTGTCTTTTTTTTTAGAAATTTTTTCATTTATTTTTTTCTAACAAAAGGTTTTTTATTGTATTATTTACGTTTTATGATTTCATGTTAGTTTTTGTATTGTTAGTAAGTTTAAACAAATTCATAGAATATTTATATAGTCTTTAGTATTTCTTATTTTATTTTAACAGCTGAAAACTAGTTTTTTTCTATAAGTTTCAATGCCATTGTTAAATAATGGCTTAAGAAACAAACAATTTTATTTTGTTAAAAACTAGGTCCAATTTAAAAAAAAAAAATAAATAATGTATTTTTAAAGCTTAACTACGCAATTTTTATGTGAATAGAGGTTTTTAAAAGATTTGTTTTTTACAAAACACGTAAAAGTTTGTTTGGGTATTTCATATGATTTCCCAGCAAACACTACTTCGAATCGAATTTTATATAAAAAATTACTTAATTTAATATCAATTCCCAAACTAATTGTTTGATTTTAACATTTCAATCCAAATTGATAATAATTTGAATATAAACATTTGACAAACTATGTTTTATCGATTTGTAATCAAGTGTTATTCTCAAATTAAAAATAAACTTGGCAACACTAGAGAAAAAAAATGAAGATTTACAACAACACAACTCTAGAGAGAACTCTTTTTTCACTTTCAGCATAAGATAATGTCGGATGCTACGCTGACTGTTTATTTTAGTAAATATTTAATAAATTTAAATTAAAAAATTTAATGAAATGTAAAATAAAAATTATTTTTAACTTATGTTTCACAATGTCCACATTTTAAAAATATTTGAGAATAACGTTTGAAAGCATATTGAAAACAAATTAATTTCTTAACTTAAAATCAAAATTTCCCCTTGTTGTTAAGGATCTGTCTTTCAATGTTGTTTAAATCATTTTGAAATCAAACCTCCGTGTTTGTTGGGTTTAAACAATTTTGAACGAACTGTCGTGTAACTTTTTTATTTAGTGGTGGTATAACTGCAACAAAACGAAAACCTTAATATGAAGTTTTAAAAATTTAAATTTCAAAATCAACTTATTTTTAATTTTTTTTTGTTTTTGATTTTTAGTTTTATAACGCTTACCAATATTATAGAAAAAATTTTGTTTTGCTGTATGAGAACTTGAAATGGTAATACAATACAAGATTGAAAAATTGCTGGAATGAAATTTTTTGTTATTATCTGGTTGATAATTTAATGGCATTTATTTTTTTCATATGATTTCCAGCATATATATATGTATCCGCTACGAGTAACATTGTCTACTCGATTAGTCCAATTTTCGACTACCTTTTCCAAAAAATCTGGCCGCATGGCGTCAATGGTGGTTTGAATATTGACTTCCAATGCTTCGAGCGTTGCTCGTTTGTCTGCATTAACTAAAGTATAGATGTCAAAACATTTTATTAACTGGAAGTTAAAGTAATAGTTACTTTTAACTGGCCGTTAAAGTATTTATTTTACGGTTTTAAAGATTGTACTTTCGATTTAAAAGCAAATTCATTTCTTTAAAAAGTTGGCAACACCTAAATAAAAACAGTTTTTTGTTTTGCTAGACTGACTGCCTATTTATTCATTTATGTTAGAAATTTGTCAAAATCATTAAAAAATAAATACACACGCTTACTTAAATTTTGTATATAATTTTATTTCTAAAAAGATTTTTCCAAAGAATTTTCCTCTCTTTTTCAATAAAAGCAGTTTTGTTATTTTGTTCTTAATTTATTAATGTTTGTATGTAACCAAAACTATTTATAATAAAACTTTTATTGAAGCACGTTTATCATGTGATTAAATTGATGAGACTACAACAAATTTCGTCAATTTTATCTATAATATAAATAATTTTTATTGCGTCTTTTTGTCTTGAAATATTAAAAAAGTGTTTTGAATGAATATCAATTGTACCTATTTTTAATTTGATTTTCCTAGAAAATATACATTATTAGATCATATTTTTTTGGCCCACCTAAATTTGTTTGTTAACGCTTAGTAGAACAATAGGGTTTCGAATGTATTGGAAAATAATAATAAAAATATGTGAAACACATTATTAATTTTTTAAGAATGTTTCAAGATAAGTGTCAGCTATTTGAGGCACGAATAAACTTGTAATCAATTTTTTTTTCGTTGACGTAAAATTCTGCTTATCATCGTTTTTGAAGACATACATATCGACTAATGACTTAGCTGGCCGATAAAGCCCACCACAATGTGATGGTGTTTTGACAAAAGCTTGAATATTATTATCTTGCTCAAAATGTGCCATTTCTGTTTATTAACACTGACATTTAACCAAAAGTGTGCCTCGTTAATGAACAAAATTGTTCAATAAAAACGAATTTAATTTTCCTTATGCTAATCCCGCAAAGCTATACGCTTGTCTGCGGGATACCAGAGTCTCTGGCGGGAATCGAACCCGCAACCCCCGCAATGATAGACTTACTCACTACCAGCTAGCCTACTGGGGCACCATGATTTTCAAAATACATTTTAATAATTTTTAACGTTGCTCTAGCGTTAGTCTAGCTATATTTTAAGAGTATAAAGTTGACTAATAGAATTTGCTTAAATTGTAAAGTTATTTTGCGATTTAAGCTATGGTCACATTTACTAAACATTTGACGTTCCACACGTAACCACTATTTTTATTAAACATTTCTTTGATTTTGCATAGCGTTTGCTAGATTAAACAGCATTTAACATTTTATAAATTAAATTATTCTGTAATTTTTTTAAGTAATAAAGTTTGATATTTACACAAAAATTATTAAAACGAAAGTTAAAAGTAGACCAATGCGTGACCACTAATTTTTTTTGGGTTTTTTCTTAAATATTTGTTAAATGTGAAAATACCTTAATTGTGTCCATGTTTTGGTGGTACAAGTGTTACCAAACTTGAAATTATCTAAAAAAAAATATAACCAGAAACTATAAAAATCAAAAATATTGAACCCAATTGTGAATAAAAAAATTTTCCGGAAGTTTTTTTCCTTCCCCATTTTTCCGACCATGTCCGACCATGCGATACCCTTCACCACAGTGTTATTCTTTTTTTTTTATTCCCTAAGCTAATATCGCGAAGCTCTACGCTTGCCTGCAGGAACGAAACCAGAATCTGTGGCGGGAATCGAACCCGCAACCCCAGCGCTGATAGACTAGCTCACTACCAGCTAGCCTACCGGGGCACTAAGAGTAATTAAGAGTAAAATTTTCGAGAGTGTACCCTATTTATATAATCATGGACCCGCCAAAACAAAATTATGTTATGTAAAAGTTCATAGTGCCGAATACTATTTAGATATCTTCATCTATATGAGATTTGTTTGTCTTTAAGTGATTTAAGAAAAGAGGCTTATATAGGACCTTTATTCAATTCTGGTGCTCCCAACTAAATGGTGGGGAAAATATGTGTACAACCACAATGACAAGTGGTATGCGCTAATTTTCGTGTCACAATTTAAATAGTGTTGAGAATTGTTTCGAATCCTTTAAATACAACAAAAATTGTCTGAATATACTCGTGGTATTTGAAAATTACCTCGTGCAGAATGCGAGAATTTGTGCATCGTACGCAAACAAAGAAATCATTTTTTAAAAAAATTTTGTTTCAATACTCGTATATCAATGAAACTAACATACAAAATATTTCGTACATATGTATGTATATATCCTAAACTCACCATGAATCAACAAAAACAAGATTGCGCACTCAGCCGTACAAAAAAAGTTTATACTGCGCATCTACGTCATCATAGACTAAATACGATGTGTTTGTTGTAAAAAATTCAAGACACACAAAAATGCACATACACAAATTCTATTTCTTCGTCACACACAAAAATAACGGACCTGCGCAATGCGCAATCTTGTTTATTTGATTCATGTAAACTCACATTAAAAAAATAAAGAATTTGTGTGTAATTTTTGTTCCCATTCTCATTGCTAAGTGTATTTTTCATTCCCTTGTTAATTTTTGGGTGAATTGTTTATACCCGCACTTTTACTATATTTCTATATTTAAACATTAAAGCATTTTTTGCATCAACACGTTCGCACACTTACGTAAATTGGTCGTCTAAACTTCTGTTTGGTATTTGTTTGTAACAGCGACACTACACTATAGTTTGAAAAACTTTAAATGACTTGAATATGTGTTTGAGTAGAATAGTCAAAGTTAGTGTCGCGAAAATCTTTGTCAATACCAGCATTTATAAGGAAGTTGTGACATTACAATCTATTTTCGGTAGCAGTATTTGTATGGGAGCTATGGTCAAATATGGTAGGCTCTCCATTACTGTGGTGTAGATATAAAAATGGGAAAAGGAGAAACCTAATGGGGACTTTTCATTCATAATTGGGTTGATAAATTCAACTTTTATTTATGTTATTAATGTTTCACTGTATTTGTTTGTTTACAGATGGTTCACAAAAATTTTCTACATTAAAATATTTTTAAAATTCCTAAGAAATTTTCTACATTAAATTATTTTTAAAATTCCTATTAATTGAAAAAAAAAATGTTTAATTTTATTTTTGCTAAAAATAACATTATAATTTTCGTTGAAAATATAATAATAAACAATAATTAAGGCTAATGATTTTTGTTTAAGAAAATAGCTAAAATTTAATTAGCATGTTTTATTATGCAGGTATTTAATTGGCAAAATTAAAAATTGAGATAAATCGCTTTCATCATGAAACAAAAAATAACACCTAAAGGCTTTTTATTTTTTAAAAAATAAAAAAGTAAATGAGCAAAACAAAAAATAATGATGAAATTTTTTAAAATTTACACACAAACAAAATATGCGGGATTTTTTTCTCAGGCTTATTGTGTGTGAAGTAGACAAAGTTTAATAATAATAAAAAACAAATATAATTATAATGAAAAAATGTGCATAAGATGTACCCACCAACAAAGTTTTACTCTCGTCATTCAATCAATTAGCGCCGCCGTTAATCATCTTTAAAATAAGAAACCCAAGAAGAAGAAAAAACATTGTGTGTGATGTAGAATGGAGCGGTCTAGGGGTGCTAAACAACAGCAGCGTGCTAACTAAATATAAACACTTTTTACCACATGCGGGTTAAAGTTGTTAAATGTCGGTTCTTGAACCTTAAGTGCAAAACATGAGTTTAAAATGTCTTTTCTTCTTAAGTATACTTGAAGTGTGTTTGTGAATACACATTTAAGTTTTTAGTTTAATTTAGAACTTGTTTTAATACCTTTAACATGTTTTAGTTAATTATACCATCATATATGTTTAGAAATATCTTGAAATTTTCTGGCGCCATTTAGGCAAATTGAAAAAAAAAATGGTAAAGTAGTTTATGAGCCATCTAGTCACGGAGACATTTCAAGTGTTGACTTGTGGCGACTATCTTCTTTCATATTTTGATTGATTAAGAGTCATAGTTAACTAATACATAGTGCAATAATTGCAAACTAATATCGTATTGATCGCTTGTATGCACATCGGCTATAAGCAGTGCACTACCCCAACTTGTTTAATATTAATTTTGGAGTAAAAATAGTCGAAATTTGTTTGTGTATTCGCATTCGGCACTTTACGTCAGCAAGCAATAAAGCTTGTATTTTAGACCGATTCTGATAAAATGTGATCCAATGTTCGGATAAGGGCACGCTTTAGAGATTCCAAATTTGGATTGAAAACCCAAACAATTAAAATTAAAAAAAATTAAATTTTATGTCAACTGATGGTTGGTCTTCTGGAAGCCCCGATCTGAATCCCTTGAACTATAAATTGTTGACGGTGTTAGAGAGCATGGTCTTCACTAAACAGCATCCAATTTCCATCCTCTTATATTTCCTTTTATAAACCTTAAGTATAAGGTAAGGAACTACTTTTGAAATCAGGCAAATCAGACATGGCTGAATTTATTGAGTATTAATTATAAAAAAAGTTAAGCTTTTAGCGAATGTTTTGAAAATTCTAGCATAATTTCGATAATTACATGTTTACACAAAAATATAGCTTTTTTAATTGTTTATTAAAAAAATTTATAAATTTTTATTAATTACTTGATATTTTCAAATTTTAACTGCCTGTTCATGTATTTTCGAACGAAGACTTCGTTCGCTTAACTTACATTTAAAACAAAAACAAATTATTAAATACGGTTTTTGTTTTACATGTAAGTTAAGCGAACGAAGTCTTCTTTCGAAATTAATGAACAGGCCATACATTTTTAGAAGTAACTACTTAAGAAAATTTTTAGTAATAAAAAAAAGCGTTTTGCAAAACGGGTTAATAATTAAAAATATTGACAATTTAAAACAGAAGTAATTTAAACAATTTTCCCGCATACTCCCATTCTGTGATTGTCGTTCTACTCTGTACCTATGAACCTATAATTAATGTATCATCTTTTAGGAAAAACAGTAATATGTCCTATTTTCATCTTAAGGTTTTATTTTTAGCTTTAATTCCCATCAATTCAAACTCACAAGAAAGCTTCCTCACTAAAAAAAGATGATTTCACTAACATTTTCAAAGAATTTATATTAAAAATGTTCCATGATTACGTTGCTAAACTAAAGCTAATTAGTTTTCCAGCAAACTCATGCAATGTAATTTCGTTTAAACAATAAACCTCTCGCCGGCTATCTGTACGTAATAGAACATACGTTAAAATATTGTATTAGTTCAAAAAAAAATTTCTCTGGAATTATGTCGATTTCCCTGAAAAACAAAATTAAATAAACTTTGAAGTCATAATTTCAATGAAATTAAATATCAGGTGTTTTTTTTAGGCGCGAAAAAGTTTAAATTGGCAGGCAACACTTACACATGTGACAGATAATTTGACAGTTTTTGGTTATTTTGAGGTAAGTTTGGTTTTCGCAATTCATCATGAAGAGACTCAAGTTATAAATTTATTTTAAAAATCATGGTTAAATTTAATTTAATAATCTTGTTCTTGATAAAGCATACTTTTGGTTAAATGGCTGTGTCAATAAACAGATTTGCAGCATTTGGAGCGATAACAACTCTCTCAAGCCATTGTCAAGACACGGAAACATCCTTGAAAACTTAATGTTAGGTGAGCTTAATGGGTCGGTAGAATCATTGGTACATATGTCTTTAGAAATAACTCTGGTCAAAAGGTTACAGTCAACGCTGAGCGGTTTAAAGCAGGGTTTAAAAAACTGCAGTCGAAACTAAAAACTGTCGAACAAAAAAACAAAAATTTGTTTACAACTTTTCGCTGTTTGAGTTAGTTTGACAGCGACTGTTTACATTTAATGAGTCAGAAGTAAAAGCAACAGTTTTCTTTGGCCAATGACAAATGAAGAAGTGGAAGAAATGGCAGTTTATCTACTTTGATTGTGGCTTAGAGGCAATTTTACTAACTTTTTCGTACATCAATTAAGGCCTTTTTCACTATATTACTGAGTTTTACATGTCAAAAAACTCACACAAATTTAAAGTGTATAATAGTGCGAAAACAATTTTTTATGGAATGAAAAAAAAATACATAAAGAAATTTGGCAGTCGTACATACGGCTCTCACCAATTTTAGAAATTATTTTAAACGATACGATTTTTCATTTTATTAAAAAAAAAAAAAGCAATTTTTTTCCATTTTGCACTCTTTTATATAAAAGTATAAAATTTCAACTAATTAAATACTGTAAAACAGTGGAGTCGGAGTTCAGGTTTTTGTACCGGAGTCAACGTACCCACAACGTACCCACAAAAACTCGCGACTCCGACTCCACACAAAAATTTAAAAAAATGTTCTGATATTTTCCAAAATAAAAAAAATTTAAGAGAGTCTGCTTAAAAAATTTTTAAGTCAGTAAATATAAAGGGTGGTTAAATTGTAAGGGCCGATGTTGAATGTGAACCACACCTAAACGCCAAGTTTTTTTCCGAATTTTATTTGACATTTCTCTATTTCAGACTTACTCAATTTGAACCATGGAGAGATACACAATCCAACAACGTGTTAAAGTTATCCAGACTTATTATGAAAATGGATGATAAATTTCGAAGAAAATCATCTTCAGTGATGAGGCACATTTTCACCTCAGTGGATTTGTCGATAAGCAAAATTTCCGCATTTGGGCGAATAATAATCCAAGAGTGATGTCGAAAAACCAATGCACCCACAAAGAGTGACTGTTTGGTGCGGTTTATGGGCTGGCGGCATCATCGGGCCGTATTTTTTCCAAAATGAGGCCGGTCAGGTAGTTACTGTGAATGGTGTTCGCTATCGTGAGATGATAACGAACTTTTTATGGCCCGAATTGGAAGATATGGATGTGGACGATATGTGGTTTCAGCAGGACGGTGCCACTTGCCACACAGCTAACGAAACAATGGCTCTTTTGCGCAACAAATTCAATGGCCGTGTTATCTCACGTAATGGCGATGTCAATTGGCCGCCAAGATCATGTGATTTGACACCGTTGGACTTTTTTCTTTGGGGTTATTTGAAAGAAAAGGTGTACGTCGATAAGCCAGCAACAATTCAAGAGCTAAAGGATGAGATAATTCGGCACATTAACGGCATAGAACCTCCATTATGCCTCAGGGTCATCGAAAATTTGGACCATCGGATGGAGGTGTGCCGCCGTGGTCGCGGCGCCCATTTGGCCGATATTTTGTTCCATACATAATTGAGTAATACCAATATATCATAATAAAATAAAATTACAATAATTTCCTAAATAGTTTGTGTTTTATTCAAAATCAACATCGGCCCTTGAAATTTAACCACCCTTTATAAGGACCAGTCATCTACTTTACATACGTAAATAACTATATTAAAGCTTAATACGGCACGTGTTAGAATTAAAATATCGATTTGAAATTTTTACAGAATAACTTTCTTGCTATATTTAACCATATACATTTATCAAAGCATCTCACTTTCATTTATTATTTAATATATGTATGTGAAAATCACGCCAAAAATTTAACAGCTGTTTTTACTTTACAAAGAGTTTTCATTTAAATTCAAGGGTGATAGTGTGACACAAAATGTAATGAACATGATTTTCTATTTGCTTTTCCAAATATCAAATATTATCGGATTTTGTGATAGCAAAAATAAGAGTTGTAGAATAGTGACAAAGCGGCTCTGGCCAGCATTAATCTTGCTGAAATGTAGTTTGAACACGACGGAGCCGCACGCGTACGCTTCCACAAATAACATTTAAGCAACGAATAATTGAACGTTATCGTTTTGATAATTGGCCATCAATATTTAATATCCCATTAAATTAAATAACCAGAAAATAATAAGTTACTGGCGAAAACTGGCCGCAAATGCTGCAAAAAATTTGTAAAAATTGGAGTCCCAGATGCGACCACATGACCCCCCATCCTATTTAAACATTAATGGCATCAAATCTGTCTATTATCCACTAATGCCAGTTAAATTTAATATTAAAAATATTTGTCTTTGCTTTATTTTTATTTAAAGTTCTGTAACTTAAAAAACACCCTGTACAAGATAGTACTCGTACTAGCAAAATATATACCTATATATATATATATATATATATATATACATATTTAAGTGTATGTGTATACTTTGTGTGCTACCATTTGATATCAGTTGTGTTTTACTACAACTTTTATATTTAATACATACATATATTTTAAAATCTTATCTTCATTTTTTTGTGAGTATTTTAGTACATTCCTATCTAATACGAAAAGTACTTCTACTACTCGTAATTTAGGATTTCTAAATTATTTATCAAATACTAGGAAAAAAGTTCAATTACATTTCGTACGAATTTTGTGACACTTTACTAAAACAAAGAGAAAAAAATAAACTTTAAGGTACAACGGTTTAACCTAATTGTATACAATAACCCAGCAAAATAATGAATTAAAATCTCAAATAAAAAAGATTTTCTATATTAAATACCAAGTCATTTGTTTGTACTCGTGACTGTTAAAAAAATTTCATTGGGTTACCTCAATATTAGCAGGAAACTACACCCAAATTTAAAGTTTGTGGGAAATAGACGGACATTAAAACAAAACCTAGTAGAACATAAAATGTGTCATATTTACATTAAATATAATTGTACTGAAAAAATATTATATACGTACTAGGGCTTACAAACGGGAAATCCCGATCCCGGGATTTTCGGGATTAGGCGAATCTCGAATCGCGGGATTTCTGATTTCTAATTACGGGATTTTCGGGATCCCGATTTTTTTATATTCTTTATTATTTTTACATTTTTTTTAATAACTAGTATAAATTTAAGTGTATTTGTTTACAAAAAAAGTTTAAATTACATTTGGATAGATTTAAAATACATATGGACAATTTTAAAATATTTAGGCTGGGTTTTTGAGATGTCAATTAAACTAGGTTTATTTAATCTGAAAACATATTTGTGAAGCCATTACAAAGTTTGTATACATAATTTTGACGGAACAGCTTAGTTTTGCTTAAATTGTTGGTCTTTAATACAACTCAACTCTAGTTCAGTTGAAATTTTGCAGTTTTTGTATTATGGTTTACAACTCTGTGTTATGGCGGTTAACAAAACCATCAAAAATTTACAACTCATCACTAGCAGTTGTTCAATTTCAACTCAACTGAATTGAGTTTTAAACTATAATAGGGGCAAAAATAATAAAAAAATTACACTTTGCAGGAAAAGTCTGCGTTTTATACAACGTTAAACTAAGTTTAAATTTAATCCACATCTTAAAAACCCGGCCTGAGAAAACTTAAAAATATATTTGGACAATTTTAAAATTCATTTGGAAAATTAAAAAAAAAAAAATTGGAAATGGTGTAATTTTTTTTTCAATAATTAAATATGGATAATGGATAAAAATAAGATTTTTATGTTGTTTTGTTACGTTTTTTATTACATGGTCTTTAGGAATTTTGATCAATTAATAACTTAAGTTTGTTTTTATTTTATTTTTACAAATAAATAACATACGCTCATGAAATGTGTATTTTAACTCGAAAATTAAGTGGTATTTTGTATAGTTTGAAAAGTTTTTTTTTTGGTATAAAAAAAAATTTTAAAAAACCATAAATATCCGAAAAATTTTTTAAAATCCCGTGAATTCCGGGATTCAGAATATCCCGAAAATCCCGGGATCCCGAAATCGGAATCTCGCAATATTTTCTTCAATTCCGAATCCAGGGATTCAGAAAAACCAATCCCGATTGGAGGCCCTAATACGTATTTACCCAATAAAAAATAGAGTTTCAAACGAAGCAGGTTTGTAGGGGAGAAATGTAAGAGTTTCGCTTACCATCTCGCTTACGGAAGGCATGAATTTTAAATGGTGGGTTCCCACTTTGAAGCAATACATTTTTGAAACAGAAATCGCTTTATTCATTGCATATATATAGATACAACATGTAAGCAATTTACAAAGTGTTCTATTGCTTCATATTGGTTGTTTTTGCTTTAATTTTATGAATGTGACATACATAAAGTAATAGCAAATACAACCAATATGACAAAATAGAACACTTTGTGAATTGCTTAATTTTTTTGTTTTTTTTTACTTGTGCTAATCCCGCAAAGCTCTACGCTTGTCTGCAGGCGAACAGACTCTCTGGCGGGAATCGAACACGCAACCCCCGCACTGATCGACTGGCTAACTACAAAATTAAAGTATTAAAAAGCCACTGTTCCCTAGCCCATATGGCATGGACGCTATTGCCCTAAAATTCTAATTTCGCAAGCATATTTGTGTGGGCGCTAGATGAAATTAAAGGTCGATTTCGCTGCTTTTTCAGACTAAATCAATCAAATATATTGGGTCCATACAAAACAAGCCATCAACCCAGCTTTTTTTGTATGGACCCTATTGTGAAAAAACTTGTTTGGAGGCGAGGTGAAAAATGGACCAATTTGGCTTATTTTATAATATATAATAAAGAAAAACTTTTCGAATTAAGTCCTCCTATTTTGCCAAACCAACCATTTTTTTGGTTTATTTTTAAACCGATTTTTTTTATTTTCACTTTCAAAAAGCAAAATCATCCCCGCTCATCAATTTGGGTTCCGAAAGGACCACAGTACGGTAGAACAAATTCATCGAATAGTGACTCTTATCAGAAGAACATTTGAGGAAAAGCTATATTGCACTTCATTATTTATTGATATTTCTCAAGCCTTTGACAAAGTCTGGCACAAAGGGTTAATATTTAAAATAGTTTCGCTGTTACCCCAAAATACACACAAACTTCTAAAAAGTTACTTAACCGACAGAACATTCGTGGTCAAGGTCAAAGACATAATCTCAAGCCCCAGACAAATTTCGGCTGGTGTTCCCCAAGGCAGTATTCTTGGTCCCCTTATGTACATTCTATACACTGCAGATATGCCCACAAGTGCCCTTACACATACTGCAACCTTCGCAGACGACACCGCATTTCTTTGCATAGATAAAAATCCTAATATTGCTTCTCACAACTTGCAAACTCACATTTATGAAGTTGAAAAATGGCTTACTAAATGGAAAATAATGGTAAATCCTTCGAAATGTGCCCAGGTTACATTTACCTTAAGAAGGGAAAACTGCCCTAATATAACAATAAACAATATCAATGTCCCTGAGAAGTCGCATATAAAATATCTGGGAATTCACCTCGACCGACGTCTCACTTGGTCTCAACATATTGACTCAAAATGTACACAACTAAAACTTAAAACTTCTCAGTTGCTCTGGCTCCTAAACTCTCACTCCACCCTCAATCTTGAATTTAAGGTCCTATTATACAAAGCCATCCTCAAGCCAATCTGGACTTATGGAATACAACTATGGGGAACTGCATCAGTATCCAAGTTGAAAAATTGCAAAGAAGGCAATCCAAAATACTACGCCTTATAACTGGCAGCCCGTGGTTTATCCGCAACGAAAACATACACAAAGATCTTAGCATACCATACATCCGTGAAGAAATACAGAAATATTGTTCCAAATATGTGCGTAAATTGTCAACACACCCAAATCCCTTAGCACATACCCTACTCCTATTTAGAGGACATAGTCGCTTAAATAGAGTAGATGCATTGGCTATAGCTCACCAGTAACGAAACGCAAAACCTGTTAACACTCATTGGTCACTTATGCGCTGGCATCAGGGCCACAATATACGTTTAGTTTAAGATATTAATACTTATTGTTATTTTTCTCAAAGAAAAGATCCAATAAACCAAATAAGAAAGCCAAAAAAAAAAAAAAAAAAAGCAAAATTTTATTGGTATTTAAAGATTTATGGGTAAAAATAAGAGACAGTTGTGGTTTTTTCAGGTCTCAACCATGTTTACTGTTTTGTCGGAATTTCAATCTATTCTGGACTATATATAAGTATACTTATGTGAAAAAAACCGAAACAACTTAGTCCACATCTTAAGCCTTATTGTGGTTGTTGTTGTTGTATACGACTGTGTCGTTTTTTGTAATACATAGATTAAAGTAACACACAACCTGTATTTCTAATCAACTACAAAAACGACAGAGTCGTTTACGATAACCACAACAAGGCTGATAATCTAGGCTCTTCGGAAAACCCATTTCAACATACACATTGTCATCGTTAAATCAACTCCACTATTTAAAAGAACGCTACTTTAATTTCTAACTTCGGTGAAGGGTTTAAAAATTCAGTTAACGTCAAATCAGCTATTATTCAATAACCTTTAACTGCTTTTCAAGCACTTGACATTGAGAAAGCTTAAATTGGTTTGAATTGAAAAGTAAACCTTGTGTGTTTTTTGAGTAATTTGAATTGTATCTATTTGTTATGGATTTAGAATTTTTCCAATTTATTATTATCTTATCTGCTTGTTAAATTTTTGTTTGTAGATTAATTTTTTTCTTTTAAAAATATTTCCAACAAATGTTTTTCCATATAGCATTCTAAAGTTTATTTATTTTAAAAACCTAATTATTGGCTTAAAAATTATTTTCTATACACATTAGGGCGCCAATTAACTATATGGGAAAATTTTTTTGAAGAAATTTGTTTCACGCCAAGCATAAGATTGGATCGAATTGCTAAAAAATAGTCCCTTGAAAATTTGAGCTCAATCGGATGAGGGGATAAGGTGCCCCTGGCCCCCCAAAATTTGCAAAATACCTGATTTTTGACTTTAATTGTCAATAACTTCGTTACAAAAAAAAATTGTTAGTAAAAGTTATAGATCAAACTCAGACGAAAAATTTTTGCTCACAAATTTTTTTTGTATCTCTAATATCTTCTGAATTTCTCTTAGTATAGACGACGTTACATGAGAAAAAAAAAATTGATACGTTGCACAGAAAAAATTCTCTAACATTTTAAACCAATTAAAGCATTAATCAAAAATAAAATCAGTTTGAATCAAAAATTTAATCAGGTGAATTAAACGTTTAATCAAGTGAATTAAATGTTTAATCAAGTGAATTAAACGTTTAATTGATACTATTAATTTGTTAACTAGTGCAAATTTAATTAATATTACAAACTTTTTAATTAAAAACAATTTTTATTTTTTTCTGTGTGATATTTTAATTTTATTTGTGGCAAGTAGGTATTTTTTTTTTTTTTTTTTTGGTTATGGCTTTGGTTTTTGTCTTAATTTGTATAGTTAGAAAATAGTTTCTTTATTGCAATTTGGAAAACACAAACGGTAATCCTTTAATGAAATCACCCATATATATTAATTCAGAAGATGTTAGAGATACAACAAAAAATTTGTGAGTAAAAGAGTTGTTCGTCTGAGTTTGGTCTATAACTTTTACTAACAATTGTTTTTTGTAAAATAAATATTAGCCAAGTTATTGACAATCAAAGTCAAAAATCAGGTATTTTGCAAATTTTGGGGGGTCAGGGACACCCTACCCCCTCATCTGATTGAGATAAAACTTTCAAGGGACTATTTTTTTAAAAATTCGAGCCAATCTGGGGCTTGGCGTGAAACAAATTCCAATTTTTAACAATAACTGGTAGCCTAATACATATACATATATTTATACAGTTGTGATTAAAAAAAAATAGCAAGTTAAAATTCATTCATATACGCAATCACATCCCTGAAGATAGGCTGGGTGCAAGTGTTTCCAAGTCACCAGTTTAGTCAACTACTTTGGCGACATTGTCAGCGAAGTGCCTACACTTTTATATTTGTCTTTTATACGAAAAAAAATATTTTGTGAACAACTGAGAAGTAAAATTCCTTTAAAAGTTGAATTCATTAAAAGTTGTTAAGTGACACTCAGTCGGCTCGTTATCTTAGAAAACCCTATAATTAAAGAGTCAACCTGCAAAAAGCCAACTCAAGGAAAGGCTCAAACGTTCATTGTAATGTTCTAAGAATGAAATACAACTAAACTTAAGAGGTTTTAGAATTTACGCCTCCCTACGAACCAACCGAATATTTTCACGGAGCCCATCAATCAGCGATGCATCTCTGCCTGGAAAATTTTACAGGTATTTTGGTAATGTGTGGGAAACCCAAAGGCCACAAACCTCTGAAAATAACGACTTCTTGATGATCTGTTATAATGCGAAAATAGGGTAATCACTATCCATTGCCCTCTGAGAAGTGGTTTCTGGAAATCTAACAGGGGTGTGCTTTTTTTAAAATCCTGTTTAATAGAAAACTAATAATATTTGTATAATTGTATTACAGAAATCTTATTAAAAAACGACATTCAAAATTCTTGCGTTTTAAGTTTTCGATTTCCAGCACACCCCTGTAAATGTGACCATAACCTTTTTTGGTTTTTAGAACGACTAGATTGCATTAACGAACAACGCAACCATTTCTTTATTCTCTGTGACTATTGACCTACTAAAAGCGGTATCTACAAAAAGGGTAACCGTAACGTTTCGTTTTTGGAACTGTAAAACATAATGTATCGCATTACGTAATTAGTTCTTGATTCTTCTATGTGCGGTATTCTAAAACCGAAGAGTTAATATAAAAGACAAATTCAAGGTTTGTTCGTCTACATCTTTTAGGTCATACTTTGGTTGACCTGATTCTCGGACTCAATGAGAGTCATGACTAGTATCCGTTTAAAAAACTTTGAATAAAAATAACAATAAACAATCTCCTAGCATTCTCATTACCACATATTCCAAGTTATAAATATGCTTTTCTGGACGACCGTGATTAGATGGTAAATATTTTCCTAGCTAATAATATGGCAACTTCTAACCAAAAAAAAAGAAGAGTGTCCTTATGCTTATGTTTATTTTTATTATTAACTTCTAATGCTTTTAGCTGTCTTTTTTGATGGTTTGGAAATAAATTGCTTGGCGCCAAATCTTTCACTTAATTTATCTACTTGAATTTTATCAAAAACAAAATATTAACTGCCGTATTCATAAAAAATAAAATGAGTTTGAAATGTGTTTTAAGGCAAAATTTTCAAACAAATTTTTCTTAAAATGCATTTCAAATCCATTTTAATTTTTTATGAATACGGCAGTAAAGTTTTAAAATATGTATGAATGCATGTAGTTTTATTTATGCAAACATTTTGCTTTTCTATTAATCTTTTCGTTAAGCAACTTTATTTGTTTACAAAATTGTTTATTTTTTTAACATTTCTTTATGCTAAATTAACGGCAAAAGTATTTCTTGGAATTTCTTAAATTTATTTATTTTTTTCTTAAATGTAGTACATATTAGAGTTGTTTTTAGAAAGGCTTTAGCGATAAATTCGTAGTAGAAATAGCGGAGATAGATACAAGACCAAAACAAAAATGTGTTAAAATAAAATTAAATAATTAAATAATAAATGCTTGTTCATAATTTGTTTATTTTGATTGCCTTGCTTTGGTTTTTGTATAAGTATAAACAATATGCAGAATACTTATACACCGTTTCCAAAAACGCAAACGGCCCTAACTCACCAAAAACTAGATTTTCAGATTTCATTAACAAAAAACAAACGTCGCTATCTACAAAACCAATTTATTATAAACGCCACAAAAAAAAACCTAACTAACCGTTTGCATAATGTGCCACATTGCCAATTATGAAAACAACTGGTAGGTTTTACTGTTAAACAATTTATTTGTTGAAGAAAAATAAATTATAAACAGTTTAAGGCAGTTTATCATTTTAAAAAGATTTTCTAATTCTCCTGTAACATTTTCAAAATGTTAGATAGGGCCGTTTGAGTTCCAGGTAACGATATGTACTCGGTGGTGCAAAAATCAATCAATGTTTTAAACAAAGTATAAACGCAATTACTTTATACTATTGTTACATTATTTTTAAACTTCTTGCTAAATTAAAAATACATCTATAGAAAGTATAAAACCATAAAAAGAAAATTTATTTATAACTTAAGTTTATAAATAATTAGTATTGTGATTATTTTGTTGAACTATTTATGGTTTTTAATCCAAATTTTTAATATCTTTAATTAGGCTTAAGTTCATTAAATTTAATTTTCATTAAATTATTTCTATGAAGAAAGGAATTTTACAACATGAAAATTAATTAAAATTGTTATTGATAATCTTTAATTTTTTGACCGTGGCCGGGATTCGAACCGCGGCCGGCAGGTTACCATGACATGTTTCGATCGCAACCACTCGATCTCCTCAGATGGATTTGCCGTTTTACACTCGCAGCCATCGACGACTGCTGACGTCAATAGTCAAACATCAATCCTTAAACCAAATTGTATTTTAACCTTTGGTAGATCGAAGTTTGCTTTTTTTGAATGATTATCCATTTTAATTGATTTTATATGTCTTTCCTTACTTCTGTTTTTTCGTACTTTTGTCAAGAATTTTTCTTGAAGTCCAAAGCAAATTTTTTTTTGTTTTTTCATTTTTGTCTTTCTTTTTTCTTGTTGACCTTTCTCAGCACAACTTTAAGGACAAATGAACACATAGAGCTCGCCTTAGCTTTAACAATAATTAGTATTGTGGTTATTTTGTTGAACTATTTATGGTTTTTAATCCAAATTTTTAATATCTTTAATTAGGCTTAAGTTCATTGAATTTAATTTTCATTAAATTATTTCTATGAAGAAAGGAATTTTACAACATGAAAATAAATTAAAATTGTTATTGATAATCTTTCATTTTTTGACCGTGGCCGGGATTCGAATTGCGGCCGGCAGGTTACCATGACATGTTATGATCGCAACCACTCGATCTCCTCAGATGGATTTGCCGTTTTAAAAAAGTTTATAAAATTAAAACGTTTTCTAATTCAGACCAAGCGCACGTTTGCTCCAAGGTTTAACTCATCTTAAATTTATTAATTATTCCAGTACCATTTTGCGCACTCTTCAACTGGTCCATCCTTTTTTGGCATAAAGTTTAGCCATATAATCTACATAAATTTTGGTTTTATTCAGTCTGAATACTATTACCGAGCTTAATAATACTTCTTGGGGCTTCTTTTATTTTGCCAGCCGGCGCTTTAAATTAGCCCACAGCTTTTCGATCGGGTTCAGATCTGAACTCTGCGGTGGCCACTCCATGACCCCAAATGCAGAATGTTTCGAGTCGTTTTGATGTGGGAAGATTACATTCTCTGGTCTATCTGCCATTTTGACCAGGGCTCAAATTATATTGTGAAATGCGAAGATAAGCTTTCTTTCGAATTAAAAAGAAAAGTTAAAACAAGTTAAACACAGTGAGTACTGTGTGCAATTCTGGTACTGTAAACGTTGTTTGGAGATAATTTAGTCTTTTTCTTCTTTATAGTAGCTTTGTATCCATCACTGTTAAGAGCCCTCTGGGCAGTCCATCTGCTTACACGGACAGAACAGGCAGAAACTGCCTCCTCCATGCTATTTTTTGTGCCTGAAATGAATGAACATCCAAGAGCTCTGGCTTCAGATTCAGTAATTTTTTCGGCCTTCAACTTTTTCATTGAAAACTTTTATAGGAATTATAGTTTTTGTAATAAGCAATTATTCTAGACACTGGCCGCTGTCTTATTTTATAAAAATTTGCGAGTGTAGATAATATTAAGGGTTTAGGTATGATGCAAACCTTTTTTTTTAATGATAATGTCATGATTGCTGTTTAAAATTGTTGAAATATCATTTACCAAAGCTGTCATCTCAATTCAAATTTTACCGTTATTCTCTAGTAACTTTGTAAACATACTTGTTAAAAAATTGGTCAACAAATATGGCAACATTTATGTTAGTTGTTGTCATGGTCATTTACATTTGCAGTTATAGTCAAGGGCTGTCATTGTTTACATACTTTTATACAACATTGCCAATTTAAGGGCTAATTTAAGCCAGTTTTCATCTTGTTTATACTATGCTCACACGGACAACAATGTACGTGTTTCTCTCGTCCGTTCATGGTTCACGCCCCAATCATAATTAAAATAACAGGTTTCGCCGTACAAAGTTTTAAGAGCGAACCCATCTTATTTAATTTTTAATCTTGCTGCAAACCATGAAAAATTTACTATCATCTCCAGTTTTGATAACAAATTATCGCTAGTTTATCTGAACTATCTCTTAAAAAAATCTAAACAAAGAAAAACGAAAAAAAATACTGTTTAATAAAATAAAGTTATAATAATGAAATAAAAATAAGAGTAAATAAATATTATATTTTAAATTTTTACTTACTTTTTTATCCATTATAAACAAAATAACACTTACAACATAAAACAGACACAAAGAAGCCAAATATAAAACGTCAAAGTAAACCCAGAACGTATCATGTGAACAGCATGGTTGGCAATCTAAATTCAGAGAGCGAACCGAGTAGTTTTTTTTATTTTTTTTTTTTTATTAATTCCCTAAACTAATCCCGCGAAGCTCTACGCTTGTCTGCAGGAAAGAAACCAGAGTCTCTGGCGGGAATCGAACCCGTAACCACGGCGCTGATAGACAAGCTCACAACCAGCTAGCATACCGTGGCACTCATATCGTCGTGTAAACATAGCATTAGCCATGAAAAAATTACTGTTGCCATTTTTTTGCATTTATATTTAGCAAAATTTTCTTTTATATTTCGAAAACTCTGAACCAAAAAAATGTGATAAATGCTGCTATGATGAAGTTAGAGTATAAGTTCTTCTAAATTTATATATATAAACACCAATTTCTATCGATAATTTGAATTTTTTTTTATTCAAAAGTAAGTTAATTCGTTAGAATTATACACTCGCCCCTTGTTTAGTAGGAGCTGCAGCTTTCTAACTTAAATCCGCTAGTGACCGCACAATCCTTTCAAGGTAAAAATCAGACTGTAAAGCCGACTTTTTACGATTTCCTTTCCTACGACTTTGGATTCAAATCACAACAATCAAGTGATGCCCGAAGAGGCCTGGAACAGAGATTCCAGGGGCTTCTGACTGCCGTGTTTCCAGATAGGAGCTCTGTGGAAAAAAAATTTGTAAACATAAACACTCGTGTACGCAAGCAATTTTACAACCATATCGTATTGTGTGTGGTTGCGTTTGCTGTGCTACTTCCTCCACACTATAATCTACAACAATACTTAATAATGATGATGATGGTGACAATGGCAAGATGTTAAAAATAATAGGAACAACGAATATTGGAGAACAAAGCTAAAAAAAAACTTTTCAATTTCAATACGCCAACAATATAATATGAAATTGGAAAAATGAAATTATAGTTCATTGAAATTTATGGGAAAAATTTTGAAGAAGTACATAATTTTATAAAACTCAAGCACCAATGACTGTAAGCGTGCGCGTGTGTGTGAATGTACTAGTGTGTAAAATATAATGTTGAATGGCTTTGAGGTAGATCAGAGATGGATAACTTTATAATTCATTATTCTTTTTTTTTTTTTTTAATTTTACATAAAAATAGAGGTGTTAATTAATTTTCTCGCAAAATACGCTTAATTTTGGCGTGATTTGTAACAGATATTACAAAATAAATAAAAATGATAACAAAAATAAGTAAAAATGATATTTAATCATTTTTATTCCGATGCTGGCGGCAAGATATTCAACAACGATTTTTTTTTCCTTAAGAGCAGAAAAGTTGATACGTTCGTACTTTTTTCGTCGGTGTACCATATTTCATTAGTTCTTACAACAATTGTGTGATTTATTTACATTTTAAAAGAAAACACTTGACATTTTTTATTTATTTTTATCATTTAGCATTTTTTTTATCAAACAATAATGGTAAAAATTTGTAAAAAGTAATTTTAATATTTCATCCCTGATTTTCTTCTTTTGCATTTGTTAAAATACAACTCTGCTAAAATGAAAAATCTTATTAACAAGGTTTCGTTTAAATGTGCTAAATTCCCATTTCATACTATTGATAAACTGAAATTTATTGTTGATGGGATAAGCTATTCCTATGCGCATTTCACTGGTTGCTTAGGCTAGATCGTCAGGAAACGTCGTCCAAAAATTTTAGAAACACTAAAGATATTATACAAATAAAACTGGCAAGCGAAAAAAAATTATAAGCCACAAGTTTAATTGTAACAATATCAAATCTTAAACAAAAACAACAACAATAAACAGTGAGTTTATCTTTTCTTACAGTCCCGACTACAATTGGTTGATTTTTTGTCAACTCTAAATTACAACTACAATGTGGGTAAAGATAAAACAAAAATTAAAACAAATTATTTTATTTTGCCAGTTCAGTTTTATTTACACTGCCACATGCATATTAGTTATCAAAGCTTTCCTTGGGAATCAAAAATTTAATTAACAAGGTTTCGTTAAAAAAAAAAAAAAATCATATTGTTTAGAAAAATTAAAAAATAAAAGGAGAAATCGATACGACTGTCAAATTTCTTAAGGTATTTTAAGACATTTTATAACAAATTGTTTTCACTCTACAAAAAAATTTCAGTTTATCAACAGTATGAAATGGGAATTTAGCACATTTAAAAGAAACCTTGTTAATTAATTTTTTGAATTCCAAGAAAAACTTTGACTCTATTATACATTTTGAATTAATTTAAGTTTTAAAAACGTCGTAATACTCAGTGTTTTATTGTATAAAAGGGCCTGAAGTTATATTTTATTTCTCGACGTTATTCTATAGAAAACCGAAACTACCAGAAATCCGCTGCGCAAAATTAATTAATTAAACAAAATTGAGTTAAAATAAAACGTAATGGTAAAAAAACTCGAAACCCCCCAACACGATATAGTTCGTAAGGCCTCAGTATTAAAACCATGCAAAAGTGAGGTGTAAAACACATAAATTAAGGTCTGATAATAGTCCTTAAGCGGTAATGACTGATTCTAATATAAAATCGCTAGTTACCAGAATGGTGTTTGCTATCGCGAGATGATAACGAACTTCTTGTGGCCAAAAATTGTAAATATGGACCTGGACGATATGTAGTATCAACAGGATAATGCCACTTGCCACACAGCCAATGAAACAATGGCTCGAGATTGCGCGAGAAATTCAATTGCAGTTTTATCTCATGTCATGGCGATGTTCATTTGCCGCCACGATCATGTGATTTGACACCGTTGGACTTCTTTCTTTGGGGATATTTAAGAGAAAAAGTGTACGTCAGTAAGCCAAGAACAATTCAAGAGCTAAAGGATGAAATGATTCGGCTTATTAAGGACATTGAACCTCAATTAGGTCTCAGAGTAATGGAAAATATAGACCATCGGATGGAGGTATCCTTTAGCTCTTTAATTGTTGCTGGCTTATCGACGTACACCTTTTCTTTCAAATAACCCCAAAGAAAGAAGTCCAATGCTGTCAAATCACATGATCTTGGCAGCCAAATGACATCGCCACCACGTGCGGTAACACGGCCATTGAATTTTTCGTAGAGCCATTGTTTCGTTAGCTGTGTGGCAAATGGCACCGTCCTGTTGAAACCACATATCGTCCACATCCATATCTACCAATTCGGGCCATAAAAAGTTCGTTTTCATCTCACGATAGCGAACACCATTCACAGTAACTGCCTGACCGGCCTCATTTTGGAAAAAATACGGCCCGATGATGCCGCCAGCCCATAAACCGCACCAAACAGTCACTCTTTGTGGGTACATTTGGTTTTCGACAATGAATCTTGGATTATCATTCGCCTAAATGCGGCAATTCTGCTTATTGACCGAAAAAATCACGAAGTGCACGATATGCATTTTGATTTGAACGCCCATTTTCATAATGAGCCTGAATAACTTAAATGCGTGGCTCGATTGTGTATCTTTCCATGGTTCAAATTGAGTTAGAGAAATGTCAAATAAAATGCAGAAAAAACTTGACGATTAGGTGTGGTTCACATTCGACATCGGCCCTTAAAATTTAACCACCCGTTACAATAATAAAAAATATTAAGATACTAATTCTCTGAAATCTTTTTGTTTTATTAACCTTTACATCGTGCGTTTTGGTTAGACCACTCTTTAGTACCTACATGCAAAATTTTATTAAAATTTTTTTTATTTTTCTTTTTCTAAATTACAAGCTAATAGTTTTTTTTTAGTTTTCTGGGGCTTTAAAAAAGTTCGTTTCAAAAAATTAAATAAAAACTGCGAATTTGAAATTAAATCTACACTTTTTCATTCCTGCTGTGTTTTCATCAGGCTAAAACTGCACTTTAGCAATTCTTTAGGCCATAATTGCTTAATTTCATGAGAATTTTGTAATACAATGATTTTACTTTATTTCTCAGTTAAACAATAAAAAATTAAATAAAAAAAAAAAAAATAATAAAATACTAAACAACACAACACTCAATGAAATTGTATGTTTGCAAAAACTCTTAACTCTCGTAATTCACAATAAAAAAAAGCAACAAACGATTATTGTACCGCAAAAAATTCACATGAAAACATTTTTGAGTATCTGCTAGATACATGTGTTTTTATGTATGTATCTGTTTACATACTTCATGTAGTTATATTGTTTTTAATGCATCATGTATTTTGATATGATCAAAAATGAATCTTTTTTTATATTGTTGGTTGGATTGTAAAGGGTGTCAAAATTTGAGGTATCATCGGTCATTGGAAATCGCTACAGGGAGATGATCCGTAGCTTTTTGTGGCGGAAAATCAACGATTTAGACGTAGAGAATATGTGGTTTTAACAGGATATGGTGCCAATTGCCATAAAGCATGAGAAACAATTGATTTTTTGAAAGAAGAGTTCGAGGAGGAGGGAATTGGCCACCAAGTTCGTGCGATTTGAGACACTTAGACAATTTTTTGTGTCAGCAATCATCCCACAACAGCTCAAGATCTTAAAATAAAATCATCGAGCAGATATCAACCATTGACAACTGCTTATTGAAAAACGTGATTGAAAATTTTGGTAAAAGATTGGGAGCCTGCCGAGCCAGTAAGGGGGTCACTTGACCGAAAATTTTTTTATTCTTAACCGGAACCTATTTGTAATAAACTCTCAAAAAAACTCTTTTTTTATTAAAATTATACCCCAATTTTGGACACCCTTTATTATTATTTTTTTCTGTGTAGAAGGCTATTTTGAGGTTTATTTTTGTTGCATTTTAAAAAAATTTTTTTTTTAGATTTAGTATGAATGATGCAGTTTATTTTCCAATGAAATTGTTAAAATTAATTTTCAATTGAATTGTTTTATATGGTAGTTTTAGCAAAAAATTTTATTGTTAAAAATTAAATTAAATTAAAAAAAATATGCGCATAAATGCTAATTTTAGCAACAAATGATTTAAATATGAAAAAAACTTTTAAGCTTTCCAATCTTTTGTTTGAATTTTCCTAAGATTTTAAGTTTGAAAGGTTTCTCACATCCAAAAACTTTCTAAAAATTGTAAATCACATTTTTGAATTCTTTATTTATGTTTTTATATCAACACCACAATAGTGGAGAGGGTATTATGCTTTTATGTTGATATTTGAACCACCTTAGAAAACCGATCGACTTAGAATCATTTTTTAATCTATTTAACGATGATTGGCCATGGGTTCCAAATAGGGAACACTCTCGAAAATTTGTTTTAAATACTGTGGTATAGGGCATCATAAGGTCGGGCTTGACCTTACTTGGTGTTTTTTTTTTTTAGTTGTCATGAAAATTTTGCATTTAAATAACGAACTAAAACAAATTTTTAAATAATTGTTTTAATTTTTTTCTAATTCCAGGTACATAAATTTATCACAATTTAAAAAAAAAAGTAACTGAATATGAGGTAATTAAAATATCGATGACAAAACATTTTTAAAACGAAATATATTTTTAGCTTTTTTTAAGATAGTAAATTCTATTACAATTTAATTATAAGAATCCAAATGATAACGATTAGTAATACTTGGGAAAAATTGCAATTAAGGAAACCTAAACGATTATTAAATAGCCGAAATAATGTGTTAATGTATTCGATAAAGTGACTAAACTTTCAGAAATTTCATGCGTTAAGAAATTCGTAGAATTAACAGGTTATGATTATTTGTAAACCAGCCTTATGAAAAGTAACAAGTAATTTCGTTTAAAAATAATTTAGAAAGCAACAGCTTTCAAGGGCAAAAATTAAATAATACAATTCACTCCCAAAAGAAATAAACCGTTTCATGCAGGGGATTCTCGACTGAGGGAGACAATCATCTGATGCCCTTCAATTTTACCTACTTAAGTCAGGCCATTGCTCAAGCATTTCATACCCTACATTATGCTAAGTTCACACTTAGGTTTTTAAACGCGTTTAAGCAAAATGTTGATTTAGCTAATCAAAGCCGTTCACATTACATTTGAGATGATTAAGATGACAGATGCTTATGAAAAAAAAACACACAACAAACACACAAAAAAACAACAAACAAATTTATATTTCTTTAAAGTATTAAAAATGGATAAAAACACTTTTATAAAGTTATTAGAAGATTATTTTAATCATTTTAATGATGAAATTGTGAAAATTTATGAATTATTTAATGAAAAAAATAAAAACATTAAGCAGAAATCTTGGCCGGTTGTACACGATCATGTTGGCGATTCTACATTTGAGGTATGTTCAGTGGATTCTATGTGATTTATGAAGTGATTTAGTTGTAATCATGTCAATTTGAAGTGATTAACAAATCACTTCAATGTATGGGTAATCATCTCGGTTTTGAAGTGATTAGAGCTTAATCACGTTTGAACTGCTTAAACGTGTTTAAGAAGCCAAATGTGAACATACTATTAAGGCATATGATAACGTATTTCTTATACAAGCTGATTCAACCAAAACGCACGATGTTAATTGTAAATAAACCAAAAAGTTTTCAGAGCGTTATCTTAATATTTTTTTATTATTATAGAAGGATCTATGACGGTTATGTGTGAAACAAAATATCGGCTAAATGGCCGAAATTTCTCATCCTTTACCTCTTGAATTTATCTTGGCTCATTGACGTACACTTTTTCCTTTAAATATCTCTAAAGAAAGAAGTCCAACTGTGTCAAATCACATGATCGTGACGGCCAATTAACATCGCCACGACTTTAGATAACACGGCCATTGAATTTTTCGCGCAATGTTTCGTTGGCTGTGTGGTAAGTGGCACCATCCTGTTAGAACCACATACCGTCCAGGTCCGTATCCTCAATTTCTAGCCACGAGAAGACCGTTAACAGCTCGCGATAGCGGACACTATTTACGGTAATTGCTTGGCCGAACTCATTTTCGAAGATGACGCCACTCCGCCAGCCCATAAACCGCACCAAACAGTCACTTGGATGCATCGGCTTTTCAACATATATGTTGATTTATTAAACGAATTTATGAAGCAAAAAACTCGGTGCTTACGATTAATGAAATCGAAATAGTGCGAAATGCAATTCAGAAGCGATTTCCTAGTAAATCGTATTTCTTTTAGAAAAAAAATATGCTTGGCTGATGTTTGACAACCGTTTATTAGTAGTATAAAGGTACGTTCAGACTGATGAAATATTTGAAAGCAAACATCAAATATTTCATTAACGTAGTCTCAACACAAAATATTTTTGGGTGTCAAATAAAATAAAAGCTGATTTTGAGCAAATAAAAGTATTTGCCGGCAAACAAATATTTGTGTGTGAACACAAAATATCAAATATTTTAGTTATTTTTGAGCAAACATTTATTTGATATTACAAAAAAATTGTAAGAGCAAACAACGACAAATAATTTTAGTCATGTTCCCGATGGAAGCAATTTTTCTGTAAGTTTTCGGATTCTTTACAGTTTTAAAGATTTTTATTAATTAGTAGACTTTGCTATCATGCCGCTATTAGCAAGTTTTTTGCGATTTTCCGGTAATTTAGCAATTTTTGTCGAATTTATGCCGTTCCTTACAGTTTTAGGCGCTTTTAATAAATTTTATGGCTTGTTTAAAATATCTAAATTTTTCGCGAATTTTCGCTTTTTTCTTTTTTCCCGACATTTTGTTTTTTAACCGATTTAGCGAATTCAAATATATTTTAGGCTTTGTTTCCAAGTTTGCAATTTTTCGCAAATTTTAGCCATGTTCCCGTTACCCATTGTCTTCCAGTTTTTTTTTTTCCTTAAACATTCTTCTGTTCTAACACTATAAGAGATGCTGCTCCACAGAATAAAACAAATAAAATAGCTTCTGCGCTCATTTTTACTATTTGGGAAATATATTTTTATTTTTAGAAACTTTCATTAAATAATTATTTAATGCAAACATTTGTTTTAGTCTGAACGCATTGCAAACATGAATTAATTTATTTTATTTGACACTGTTTGCCAACTGTTTTAACAAACAAAAATTGTCAAATATTTGAGCTTAGTTTGAACATTTAACAAAATATTTTTTTGTTTCACATAGTTTGAAGCAAATATCAGAACAAATATTTCATTAGTCTGAACGTACCTTAAGACGTCAACCTCATAAACATAATTAAGAACTAGATTATGTAGTTAAAGAAATGATAGTTGAAAAATAAAATGTTTGCCTTTCTTTTGAACTCATTTTGTTTTACCTGTATATGGGTGGTGGGCGGTGGTTGGTGGACGATGAAACTTGGCATGCATATTTTTTTTTTTTTTAGAAAGTGCATGTACCAAATTAGAAGGCTTTTGCTTGAGTAGGAAAAGTTTTATGCAAAAAATTTATTTCGATTGGGAGGTGGGCGGTTGGCGTGGCCGATGAAATTTATCATCTCTTAATTTATAGCCCATTTACATTAGACCGAAATTTTGTAAATTTCATGATAAATCTACTTCAAAATCTAGTGCGTTTACATTGCAATTTTTTGACATTAGCTAGATTTTGTTTTCATAAAGGCCAGTTTACACGGTAATATTTTGTATTACGACTTGTCGAATAATTATGTAGAATGAGAAAAATCTTATCATGTAAAAGCAAAATGTACTGAGTAAGAGAGAATACGGATACAAAATCTGACAAGCGGTCGGTAAATGCTTTTTTTCTAAACCATTTTAGAAACTTATGTATTCTCATCACACCAGAGGTGTATTTTAACGGAGTATATTGAAGGTTGTAGCATTTTTATACAATTACAAGAACAACTAAAATCAACTCAGGAAATTTTCATGTTGTTTTTGTAAAAATTGAAAACTGCAACCATCTGTTTTTTTGTTATTATATTTGATTTTACTTATACCATCCGTGTAAACATGAATTATACTTACAAAAGATTTTTATTTTTTTCTTTTAAACACGGAGAGAATTTCATAATATTTTGATTCTACAAAGTCGTAATACATTGTATTACCGTGTAAACTGGCCTTAAGCAACACTGACTGAAGGTTTTTTTGTAATACATACAGACATATAAAAAAATAGGCATTTTAAATTTCGCATCATCTTTTATTTATAATTAACTGTATGTTTTTATTTTATAAATTGTATTTATCTTTTTCATTTTACTACTATTTCGTTAAAATATTTGAACTTTTTTTAACTGTTGTAACAAGCCGCCAAATTTATTTAATTATTTTTTTTTATTTTTTTTTTTTTTTTGTTAAAATGTCATTTTTTTGTTTAGGAAGGATTTTATAGTACTATTTGGAGAAAACAATAGCTGTATAACTGAGTACAACTAGATTTTGAATAGATTTCGTCAAAATCTAGATATGTACTAGGTGCCAAATTTCAATGATGTAGGACAGCTCCTTATATTTTTTGCACCAAAATGTATACAGCATCCCTCTATGCACTGTTTGTCAAAAGATGCTCAAACCAGTAAATCATGTTTGAAATTTTTGGATTTTACATGGCAAACTAAATGTTGACCATCTCGCAAGTCCCATACACGTAGCCGTTTAAAACATGGTAGGCCAGGCCTACTACTAAAAAATGGTTAAATATTTCAAATCTAACGCTTTTTAATCCGCAATTTTTAAATAAATTAATCATCCGAGATTTTGTGAATTTTCAAAAACTTAATTCATAATTTTTTTTTTTTTTCTTTTGAAACATACTTCATTGGTGAATAAGCCATAAAACATTTTGCTAACTATACAGAGGTAGACGTCATAATCATTTTTAGAGCTGTGATGAAATTCTAGTGGATTTTGCACCGTTCACCTACAAACAAGCAAAAAACTTATAAAACAAAAAAATAAAAATAAAACAATCTTCGTTGGTAACAACTAACCGCCAACATTTACAAACTATGGCAAATAAAAAAAAAACAGATTAAGATGGTTACCAAACAGGTAAAAAAATATTCTTATTGTGTGTTCAAAATACATATTCATAGTCTTTTTATGAAGCTTAAGACAATAGCATGCCAGACAGACCTTAAGTGAGTCACAAACTAACTTCAATATTTCTTTAGAATACAATAAAATGGTGTCATTTCAAAAGTATTTATAAATGTTTGTTAAGCGTACAATACCTTTTTATTAAATCGCAGTTTTCAAAATCATATTTGATTATATTTTTTAGATAATGATACAATAAATATTAAAAATGTCCCTTTTATTTGAAAGGTGGACGATGTAAGTAATTGGTTGCCAACATTTATTGAATTTTTAAAAGAATTTTGGGCTGTAAGAACTAAGTCTCCTATGAACTCAGTCCCCAAAATTTAATATACAAAAATTCCAATACGATTTTTGGGGGTTAATTAATTTTTTGGAATAAATAAGAACTCTAAAATATATTTGATATACATAAGTATGTAAATTTTTAATGGTTGGGGTCATATGCCCGAAACTTAAAATCCCGAATCGCTAACTAAAGCTTCTCTGCATAGCAGGCCTTCGGCCCCGCGCAAGATTAAAAATCAGTGAAATATTTGTTCAAAAATATACATTGTATATATTTTAAAGAAAAATTAAAATAAAAACTCAAAATATTTAGTATTGAAGGAATAGTTTGATACAACGTTAGTTTTTTGCACTTTTTAAATTTTATGTAGTAAAATATTTTCCAAAATTCTGCCTTTTCTTTTTGGCTTTCGAAATCTTCACAAATCCGCAGGCAATCGACCTGTTGTTTTGCGTTTTTTTGAGCAATATATCAGTTTGTGCCTTATTAACGGAGCTTGCCCTAAATATTTAAGTTATAAGAAGAAGTATGTACTTACATATCTATATTATGTTCACCAGAAAAAGAAATCAAAGGGAAAAGTGAACAAATAACGAAGGAAAAAACTATTTACGATAAGGGGAATTTTTTTCCCGTGAACATTTACGTTATTATTCACCTTTAATTTCTTCAAACAATGTTTAAATGGGGGTTTTTTATGATCGCAAATATGTGAGAAGGGAAAAAATTACGAGGGAAAAATTTTTCATGATAGGGGTGAATGAACTGTCAAAACCATCTTAAGTAAAATTAAAAAAGTAGAAACAAAAAATTGTTAATCATCTTCATTTAAAAAATATTTTTGTTTACGTTTTAAATATGTTGAATTATAAACGAAAATTTTTTTTAATTTTGGTTTATTTTATTATTTGATAAAACTGAATTTTTTTCACCGAGTTTTTTTGAAAAACTTTTTTGCTATCTTATTTCGACTTAAGATGTTTGTCAAAATGCCACAGATATCTATTTTGGGTACTTACGAGTAGCGAAGTTAATTTAACGCTGTTTGTCTGTCTGTTGAAATGGGTTTACCAAAGACCCTAGATATGATGGGGACTAGGTTGATATATATTTCTGTCACATATACTCCGTTAAAGTTTGCTATTGCTTAGAGTTTTTTTTCTGTATATCTGGCGAACGGCAAGAGCCAAAGTTTTTGAATTAGGTACAAGCATCTTCGTCATCAATACACAACATCCGACAAAATATGGACGGGATTGGGAAGTGGTTGTGGCACAAAATAGATTTTTTTATATCTAAAGACTCATATAACTTTCTGTTCTTATCGCACCGCGGTGAAGGGTATATACGATTCGTCATAGCCGAATATACCACTCTCGCTTGTTTTTTTATTTCTTATTAGGCGTCAGAAAAATTTGCGGCTTATCCGCTTTCATTTAGTATTTCGTTTTAAAAACATAACCTTAAAATCGCTGTTAATAGTTTTACTAAAATTTTCTGAAATTCGCTTAAGATTAGAATCCTCAAGTATTTTGATAATAAAAATAGATTAATTTAAATTTTCATACTAGTATATTTTGCCCTTAATGTGTGCTGGATCTTTTATAGTCATCACTAGGGATGAGATTTTCATGCACTAAAAAATCGAAAATATGTGCTTAAAATATGCACTAAAAAATCCAAAATATGCACTTAAAAAAATAAAAAATACTATGCACTAAAAACTTAAAAGTTTCCATAAAAAATCATTTTTTAATTATACCAAAAACAAAAATGTAAAAAATTCAGTCTATTTTTATTCAAATATGTTAAAAAAAAAAACTTAAATAACTACATAATTAAAATTTTTGTTTGTTTAAATAAATATGTTCAGTTTTATTAAAACTAAAACTTTGTCTTGTACTAAAAGAATGTCAATGCATTTTGGAAAAATTTATTTTTAGATCCCACTTTGATGCCAGATCAGATCAAAAATATTTTATTTTTTTTTTGTGTATTTAAAAAAATTTTTTAAGAACTTTTTTTATAATATGGAAACTAAAAAAAAATCACTCAAAAATGTCAAAATATGCAAAAACATGCATTTAAAACCTAAATAAGCAAAAATGTGCATTTTCACCAAAATATGCAAAAATAAATCGATGCAATTTTGACGCAAGTTTAATGGTTCGGAAAGATAACTGATCGACATCGTTCTTAGACTATCGACAAAAAACATGCATTTGCATGGAAATCGCATCCCTAGTCATCACCATAGTATTGAAAAGCAAATTGTTCCCCAGCTCATATCCTTATTCCGGCAGCAATTTGTATGGGAGCAATGGTTGTTATTTGCTACAGCTAGGTCATTTATGAACCGATTTTTTTAATTTTCACTACAAGTATTCTACTAAGTTTATTTCCCACTGTCCATTACTAAACATTTTTTTTTATAATTTGTTACAAAATCGGTAACCTCAGAATTCCTCAATGAGTAATTGCCGGAATATATATTATGAGGTATACCCTGGTTTTACATAAACCACTCACATGAATAGATATTTTAAGAAACGAATTTGTATTTGATTAGTTATTGATATGTACATACCTATTAGTCATTTGTTTTAGCGAATTCTATAAACTTTATCAGTTTTTGTAACACGTTTTTTTTATTCCTGTATTTCCCAGCGGCAAGTTGAAATTTCTTTTTGTTCTTGTCAAATAACTTTAATTCTCATGTGCTTTTATGGTGTTTTTTTTTTCTTCTTCTTTAATTTTTTTGTTGTGATTTTGTTTGCTTCAGTTATGAATGAATTTTCCTTATGTGTGAATGTGTGTATTTTATTGTATTTTTTTTTTTTGTATAAGTATCTACGTATTTGTTTTATTTTTCTAAAATCGTAACAACAACTAGGTATAACTACAATAACAAGAAGATCAAAAATTTAAAGCGTTAAATACATCTTTCTATACATCAATAAAATAAAACCAGGAAGAGGTGTGTTTTTTACTTATACTTGTTGTTGTTGTTATTTTTTTATAGTAACTGATTGCTTTTTCATCATTATTATAATTTCTTTACTCGTACTATTGTTTTATGTGTATTAAGTTTTGATTTTGCTATTCAGGCACAACTTTGCAAAACATTTTGTATCGGAAATAATAAGTACTTTGGACATAATTTGGTACCATTTAAAGTAACTGTATTGTTAAAAAATTTTTTGAAGCAATATTGTTTATAAAACCTAACTAGGGTTTTTAATTTCCTTATCTTTTTTATAAATGTGACAGCGCATAGAGAAAGGGACCTAAGGATAAAAAAAAATCAATTTTCACTTTTTTTTATGTGGACAGCATCTGAGCATCGAATGAGACCGATCCCATGCCCCAAAAGTGTTATTATGTGATGGTACACCAAAGATACACGTATTTAAATCTTTAAAATGGCTCTCCTGAACAAAACCGGTTTTTACCCTTAGGTCCCTTTCTATTTTGCGCGTCACATATGTAAGTAATTATAAGATTTTTAAATAAAAGTATGTACATAAAATGTAAAAAAGTATATAAGATACTTAAAATAATAAAAAAAGACAGAATTATTTTTTTTTTTCATAAAAGAGAGCGGGGAAATTTCTCCTCAATAGAGAGATGGTACTGCGACCAAGCTTGGTCTATTGTACCCACAGACAGAAATATTGCTGGAATGAAATTTTTTTATTATAATCTAATTTTGGCAGTCGTAATCGAATACCTTTTCGATTCAAAAGCAATATTATTTTATTCTTTCAGTCAATACTGAACTAATTGAAATGGTTTTTTCAGTGTTGTGAAAACGAATGATAACAGTACTCGAAAAATAATTTCGGTTCGTTCAGTCTCGACTAAAAGAATTAGAAACAAAATTGCTTTCGAATCGTAAAAGCATTCGACCACGATTTCCAGAATTAGCCCCCTGGTAAATGACTTCATGACATTTATTTTTTAACACGATTTCCGACACATGTCTGTCGTGGCTCCGACCAGTCCATTTTTGGATTCCTTTTTCCAAATAAATCTGGCCGTATGGCGCCAATGGTGGCTTGCATATTGACTTCCAATGCTTCGAGAGTTGCTGGTTTGTCGGCATAAAAAAAAGAAATTCAGAGGCGTCAAATCACACGAACGAGATGGCCAGTGAACAGGACCATTTCTGGAAATGACCACCAAATTCATTTTGCAATAAATCGATTGTTAAGCGCACTGTATATCAATATCGTTTGTGTTTAGCTGATTAATTTTTGGAAACAAAAATTCGGCCATAATGGCTCGATAGCGGTCGGCATTCACCTTAACGGCAGCTCCTTGCTCATTTCAAAAGAGCGTGTTAACCACAACAAACAGTAAATATTAATGGATGTTATTAATGGTGATTCGTTAACGGCTTCAGGACTCTTTTCGCTCCAAATACGCCGATTTAGCTTATTGACGTAGCCGTTTAACCAGAAATTAGCTTGGTTAAAGTGCTCTATCAACTTTGCGAACAGATTTTTTTTTAAGTAAATTTCCACACTTTGGAAGAGTTGTTATAGCGCTAAACGATTTCTGATGACTTGACAAACCTAACTGAACAAAAATGTCAACAATGTTTGTCATTCTTAGCTGTCAAACCATAGTTATCGATATTAAAATCTCTCATACAGCTCTAAAATAAACATCCGATATATCGTTGCAATAAGGAACAAGTGCTTAAGTCTAATTTTTTAGTTTTGTAGAAGAGCACTTTTGAACTTTAATGTGCTGTTTTCACAACATAAGTGATTAAACGTGTAGTAAAAGTTATATAAAAAGAACTCAGTTTTTTGAGTGTCAACTTAAGCACTTTTTACTTTTTGCAAAGTTGCTGTTTTGAAGGGTTTTTTTTTTGTGTTTTCGGTGAAGTATAAAAAACTTCCTTTAATTCGAAACAAATAACACGAAAATTGTAATACACATTACAAATTGTTCGAACTCGAAATTTATTATTATCAAATCGAAATACGCGGTAACCCCCAGATTTTTTTCAAACTTGTCTACAACTTTACTTTAGACTTGTGCAATTTTCCTATTTCTTTCAAATTGCTTTGAGTTTAGAAATTTATGATGCAATTATATGGCGGAAGCATTTAGTCAGATGTTGTAATATTTTTCGTCCAGTTCGTAAATTCAAATGTAAAATTTGGTTTGTTTAATTTTTCATACAAGTATTGACTTATCAAAAATTAAACTTGCTTGTTTCTTTTTCCCACACACGCTGTAAAACTGATATCACTTTATAAGTACCTTTTGGGTACTATTTATCAAATTTTTTGCAACACTGATTCGCGTTGTCATCGTCGTCATAATCTTCGTCATCATTATTATCGTGGCCGTGGTTGCTTTTGTTGTTTCGATAATACATATTTTCAAAATTATTATCGTGTTGCCGAAGCTGATGTTGACTAAAAAGTTGCAAATAAATTTTCATTCAGTTCAGTTTCAGTTGTTCAACTATAATCACATAATAACGCATAACGGTGTTTATTATTTAAAAAATCTTTTTTTTTTTTTTGTTAAAAAACTAATAATACATACATAGTTTATAAACAAATCTAATAAGTAGTATAAAATTTTTATTGAAAAGGTGTGTTTTTTATATAAAAAAAAAACTAAAAAGAATCGTGTCAAAGAAATTTCATTCAAAAACGTTTTATTCACATTTTCTATTTGTGGACGTGCCTGAAATGTTTTTTTTATTTTGCAAATCCTAAAACAACTCAATGAAAATGTATACATAAATATTGTAGAATATAAAAAATTAATTAAAAACCAAATTACTTATTTGGTTTCAACTTCCGTTGTCAATAAAAAAAATACGTATAATTTATTATAAATTGCACGTTTAAAGAGCTTTTGCTAATCATTTAATAAGAAATCTTTCAAAGCTTTACACTTCTCAGCCATAAACAGTGGATTAAATTATCAATAAGAATTAATTTAAAAAAAAAAAAAAAAATTATTTCCCCAAAAAAAGAAAATAAATTTAATAACTTCATTAAGAAAAAGTTGACAAATAAGGTGTGTTTGTTTGTATCAGTGTGTGAGAGAGAGTGTGAGTGCGTGCTTCCGTACATGTGTGTTTATATTTTTTGCTTCGTGTCAAAAGGAAGACAACCCTACCTAATCCGGTTTGTTTAATACAACAACAACGAAAATAAAAAACACTTATGTACATGTGAGATTTTTATAGTAAACAGTAGTAGATTGGGAACAAAATTAATTCAGTACCAATAAGAATTTTAATTAAAAGGTATTTTTACAAAAGTATTAATTGTTTTAAAAATGTTAGGTATGTGCTATAGCAGTATCTCTTGAAATTTTTTGTTTGTTTAATCATTTTTATTTTACAATATGGTGGTTACACTAAAAGCATAACAAATGTTGTCAACTGCAATAAATAACATCTTCATAATAAGATGTAAAGTTGCAAGAATTACAGAAAAAAATTATCAAAGTTGTATAAGAATGTTCTGAAATATTTATGTGTACATATGTAGTTGTCAATCAAAAAAAGAATTATAATTCATATATGAATAAAAAAAATTAAAATAAAAAAAGTATGTATGTAGTATATGTAAAAATGTAATTAAATCTATAAAATATTTTTCAAATGATATTGTAATTGCAGGAAAAGTATTACATATGTATTAAAAAAAACTCTATTAAAAATCGTTAAAAAAATGCCTTGATATTCTTTAAAAAATAAATTCGTAATTTAGCCGGGGATTCACTATCCTATTCACTCGTACGATTTGTCAAAAAAATCGTGAGTGCTCATAAAGTATGATAGTGTGACCTTAAAATTAAATAAAGTGACAGATTTGTCTGACAAGTCTGTCCGAATGGCTAATGTTTATGAAATTTTCATAATAAAATAATAGATTCTATGCGATCAAAGTTGAATTTTCTTGTAAAGTACCTGAGTCTTATGATTTTGCATCTTTTTTTGTGTGATAGTATGGCATTGATAACAGATCTTGCAGACATTTTTTTTTTGTGGGATAGAATTATGTCAGATTTTTGTGTAAATTAATCGGACGACTGTGTAGGATAGTGAATTCTGGGGGGCAACTCTCTATTGCGATGCGAAAACCATTTCGATGCGAAAGCTAAATGCCAACTTGGTACCCTCTATCACTTTCGCAAAATTTTTTGAAAATGAAGCAATACTGTTTAAATTTTCTTTTGTCACGCAGTGTAATTGTTGTTTTCAACTATAACATAAACCTGAATTTCACACAGCAAGTTTACTTGCGCAACTCTTAAGTATACGGAAGCATGCAGTGTGTAAACTTAAGATTTACTTTAAATTCTTTTTGCTTCTTCTCCTTCTTTACTCTGTATAATTCATACTTGGCTACACAAGCGGCTTGTTTGTTAAGCCGCTTATGTAGTTTTTTTTTTTTTGGCTCTTTAGTCAGTCATCTTTTCTTGAAATTTTAAAGAGCTATACTTTTTAATGATACACTCTTTAGAAAACAATTAAATGGTTTCTAAGAACCGTCAGAATTAACTTGAGCTCATTTAAAATCTTTAAAAAAGTTTATTTTTTATAATTAATTTTTTTTTTTTTTTTTGGGAATTACACTCCATAATAGTTCTGCATTTTGCAAATTTCTTTAGAAAAGTAAATAAATTTGTTCAATATGTCACCTAATATTTGCGTAATTAAATCGATTTAAATATATCTATAGGTATGGCACATGTTTGCTGAAGCATTTTTTAAATAAGATTTTTTTTATTAAAAACGTTTCATAACACAACAATTTTTAAATGTTATGAAAGCTTTCTACAAGAAATTTTCAATGTAAAACAGCAATACATTTTTGTAAAAAAAGTTATATTGATTTCAAACTTAGATTTAGTTGAAGTTAAACTAAAGAAAGTTTAACCAATAACGTTTTATTTAACTGTAAGATTAAAAAAACGCTAAACTCATTTGCTTTTTTTTATTTGTTTTAAATAAAAAGTGAATGTCTTTTATGAATAATTTTTATTTTAAATAATTTTTTTTTTTAATTAAGTGTGTGTTTTTTTCTCAATTATTTCGCAAATATTTGTGTTATTTTATCCTCAATAAAAATACATTAAATTATTTACTGTTTTTTTTTTTACCATAAAAATTTCCCAGAATTGTTTAATGTTAAAATAAAATAAGAATTTTATTTGTTTGTATACATCAAGTAAAAGCAAAATTTGATTGGATTTTCCCAGAATTTGTAATGGCTTATTTACAGTTGTTGTTTTTGTTTTAAGAGCTTTTTTTTAAATTAAACCAATAAACAATTTAGGTTTAAGGTAAAATGAAAACACAAAAAAAGTAAAATTTAACACATGTTCATACTAAACGCCATTATAAATGTATTTGAAAATCAAACAAACAACAAAAATCAAATGTGTGTACAAAATGTTAAAAAAGTACGAATTCAAAAATACTCTGCAGACAGTACTTGTTTCTTTCAAAACCTTTCAATACAGTAAGCATTATTAACTATACTGCTAGTATTTGAAACTTACGTCGTGCATTCTGTGAAAATTTGTAATGCTAACTTGTCTGTCGTATCCCAGTTGGCCACGTCTGTAAGACATCCTCGAAGATGGATGCACGAGAATGTTAATTCCTGCACGACAGCCAGCAGAAATTCTCAACGACATTTTCGAACACGTGTCGTAAAAATCGGGCACATCGGAGACAATGTTCTTTGTCGTTTATTCCACACAAACGATTCAAAGACAATGGCGCTATCTGTGTCGTCAACGACTCCATGCCTGACACTGTCGTCTATTTTGTCGTCCACATTCCATGTGATTTTTTAGTAAAGTTACAATTTCAATTCGCTTTTTCAAATTCTATTTAATGTTATATATATTAGACTTATAAGCAATGATTAAATTGTCAGTGAAGTATAAACTAAATATTCCAGCCCGCGACTACCGTCATCAGCATTTTTTTGGTTTTACAGATTTGTGCTGCTTCGTAAATTTTATGCAGGTTTTTAAATCAACAACTAAAAAAAGAATGTGGGAATTTTAAGCAACCAAGCAAGTGTTTAAAAAGCATTCAACTACGGCAGACAGCATTCAACTACGGCAAGAGAAGACTTACTTTCATATTGTCGTCAATAGCATGCTACACAAGACAACTTTTCAGACAATGTCGCTTATACTGTCCCGCATAGAGTTTGATAGAAGACAACTCCTAAGACAATGTCGTTTATACTGTCCTGCATAGATTTTGATAGAAGACCACTTATAAGACAATGTCCCACATAGATACAACTTTTAAGACAATTTCGCTTATACTGTCCTACATAGGTGCATAGGTTTTGATAGAGACAGCTTAGAAAATAATGTCGATTGTCCTGTCCTTCATAAAGTTTGGTAGGGGACATCAAACAAGATGCTGTCGCTCATACCGTCGTACACGACAATTTCCTCTAAGTTATCTGCTAGAAAACCTAAACGTTAGCGGACAACTCGAGCATAAATCATCGACGACGATGTCATCAACGGCAATCTGGCCAACTAGGATCTGGCGTAGGCATTCAAAGAGTTATTGTTGCAATATTATCAAATAAATAAATATTGTCAAAGAAATAAACAAACTTATAGCAAGCCTAAAGGGTGTCAATAAAAACGTTAGTACAGATTTCCTAAAATCAAGTACCGACTGCTTGATTCAAAAGCCCGTTCTTAAAATAATCCGAAAATGGGATTGATTAACTTAAGTAAAAGGGAGATAAAAACTTATTGATCTCAAACTGTGCTTTTGATTCAAGAATTTTTAATTTGGTTAAACCAAAATTCGTACTTGAAACATTCTGATTGATTCCAACCTAAACACTTACCACAGAGAACCACAGAGAGAGAGAGAGAGAGAGATTATTTATTTATTTTACTTATGCACGCATTCGTTACACATGTTTGTTTTACCTTTGTTGTATTCCCTCCTTTTGTTTACAGAAGAACTCACAACTATAAGATACCAGCAGCATGCTCGATATGGTTGTCGTAATCATCTACGTTGAAAATAGAATTCGGGAATTTTTGCTTCTTATTTTACTCTTTAAACGTGAAAATTTCTTCTTTTAGTGTTGTTGTTTCTACACAAAAAAAAAATCAAATCGTTTTTAAACTACTTATGTAGTTTTGGTGTTGTTGTTTCTACAACAAACTTTAACAAACACACGCGTGTATGCATTCGTATAGAATATAGAGTCGCGCGACCAACGAAAAGTTCAAGCTGTAATTGACTTGATTAAAGAATTTTATACTTTTTTTTAGGAAATTCCGGGATTGTTTTTTTGAAAGTTATCGCATTTTGGATAGTTTTAAGTACTTTCGTGCTCAAATTTTTAACTACCACTCGTATTGAAAATAAGTGGAAATACTTAAATTTAGTAAGAGTTTTTTCATTCTGTGTTTGTACATATCCCAAACTCAAATTAAAAAAAAAAAAATAACGTTAGTATTTTTTATTCCCACACTCATTGCTGGGTGTATTTTTCATACCCTTGTTAATTTTTGAGTCTTTTTTTAGTATTTGTTTTTTGCTTCTACACGTTCACACACTTAATTTATGTTAATTCATCATCTACACTTCTCTTCAGTACATAGTTGTTTGTGACAGCGACACTACCAAACCAACCAAAACGATTTAGAAAGAACTTGTAGCAAGCTTACTAACATAAGCCTTAAGCTTAGAAAAGTGTTGTGATTTCTATTATAAAAGGTTTATTAACAATTGTTAATTAATAAAATCTGAACCCTTGGGATAATATTACTTGTCTATAAAATAATGTAAGCTAAGATGTCTAATTATAGAAAAAGCTTATAGAAAAATACTTTTCTAATCATGTTAATAATTATTAAAAATATAACCAAATAATATTTGCACACTGAACTACGGTCGGTAGTGATTTTTTTTATTAGAATTTTATTTATTTTATTTTTTCACAAAATATATTTATAAATAATTTTTTTTTTTAGTTACACCACATATTTCTTGCTGGGCTCGTTGTCTATTTTTGGCGAACTGAAAGAAAGATTTTTTTGCTTTTCACAAATTCGTTCTCTCCCACTCCAATATAAATTGCATAATCTGTAAAAATTTAAAAGTATATGAGTATGTTAAAGCATACAATATATGAAATACTTTACTTCCTAAAGCTCTTCCAGCTCATCTGTTTTTGGTATAGGTAATTTGGGATTTTTGCTACCGTAAGCAGCTTTTTCGATTCTTTACGAGCACTCTGTTTAAATTTATATGGCATATCAAAAGAAATGGCATATTTACAAAAAGTTCTTTAAATTATAAAGATTTAATTACTTTTTTTTTAATTGTGCACTGTTTAAAACACTTCACTCATCAAATAAAACACAAAGACTGAAAACTTTAACTAATAATACAAAATTTATGCACGCATCAAATAACGGGACATCATTCTCAAAAACACTTACTGAACTATAGCGAGAATAAGTCATTTCCAATCATATTAGTTGTTATGTTGTAGAAAACCTCTTATGATAAGCTTATTCTATAACTCATTTAAATGTTGCTCTGTTTTGGTCTGTTGGGTATAGTATAGATGTAAATGTGTGTTTTAATTGAAAAGTGAGGCCTCTAGTTCATACCTATGAGCCCTAAAATGTTTTCTTTATTTTTTAAAATAGGTTTTTTAAATTTCATACCTAGTATGTATGTATTTGTCTTCATAAAAAGGAAACAATTGTTCATTGGGTTATTGCCATAAGTTACAATATCGATGAAATTTAAAATAAAATTAAAATACTTGTTTTTTTTAATTAAAATAAATATTCTGCAAAAAATGTGGCTATAATAAATTCAAAGAATAAATTTGAAATCTACATGTGTAAAGTATTTTATTAAAAATCTTGTATGCATTTTGTTTCGCAGAAAACTAATTTAACAAATTTTAAATTTCTGAAATTAAAATGGATTTGGTTTAACCATAAAATAAAGCCAAAATTTCTAGCTAAAAAGTGACTAACATTGAATTCTTTAAGCATTACTAAATGTGTACATACTGTGATGATGCCAAAGAAATACACATGTATGTCTGATTCTTCAATTGTTTTTGTAACACTAAACCAAAAACGAGTTAAAATAATTTCACCACCAAGATTTAAACTCGATCAGACACAAAGAGGGCAGGCATAAATACTGGAATTAATTCATATTATTATCAGTATATTGATTCCTCTTTTTCTCTCTTGACTAACAATCGTTTTCTAATACATATGTATTTGATCCTTTTGTAAGAGAATTGATTATTTCATTCTTCTGTTTTATTTGTTTGTTTGGATGTTTTGTTCAATAAGTTTTCTAAGAATTCATGAAATACCTTCCATTCTCACAAATTTAGTTTTTTTATTTCCTTGAATTTGCCTGCTTGTGCATGTTTCGGCCTTTGTGTGGATTTTAGTTGTGTGTATGTATGTATGTATGTATGTAGTTGTTTGATTTGAATTTAACAAAAGGATTCAATTTTTAAATAAATTGTTTTTTGTAATGTATCTATATTTTGCAGTCTGTTTTGTAAAGAGGTAGCGAAAGCAGGGGGAGCGAATGTAGAGTAAATGTCTTCAAAGCGATATTTTTGAATGGCATAGGCATTTAGCAAAAACAAAATGTGTGAGTACCAAAACGAAATGTGCAATATAAGAGCCCAAACAAGGCGGACGGATATTGAGTTTAAAAAGAAAATTGAGCAAATTAAGTGATTATAAATAAAAACATACAGCCGAATTTCTCTATAGTGATCTTCTATACAATGAACTTCTACCTATTAAGAATAGATTTTTAAAACACTGCTTTTTCGTTTAAATTTTAGTGTAGTTAATTTTTCAAATATAAGTTTGACTCTCATGCATTTTCTGTCTCCAGGCAAAACTAAAAAAACCTTGGGGTTACAACGAACAGTGTCAGCTCGCTAATCCGAATTAATGATTGCAGACCCTGATTCGGATTAACGAGATATTCGAATTTCTGGGTGTGCTGTTATTATGTATTATAATTCACTATATCCGAAAATAAAACACACGCCAGGATTTCAAAAAAATTTATTTTATTTTTATTGATCAAGAATGAAAAAATTAAGTTTCGTATTCCAAAAAAAAAAATTTAGATTTCAAACAAAATTTCTATACAAATTTTTCTGAAAATACATTTCAAGCCCAATTTAGGCCTCCACAGCTTTACGACTTTTAACGTGTTTCATAATTATAATTATAGGCTTCCACATTTTCTGTGTCTGACTCTGAGCTACACGAAGTATTGTCAGATTTAATAATCCAGCTAAGAATTTCATCTTCAGAAATTCACACTTCATTATTGCGGTAAAATTAGTAGCAAATTTTCAAAGTTTGCACGGAAAATCGCTTCTTAAAATTATAAAAAAGCTGAAAAATAAAATAAATAAAAATTCGGTTTAGCGAACTTGCAATCGATGCGGACTATAGAGTATGTAATACGTCATAAATTCAATTCGGATTACTGGATAATTTGGATTACACATCTTCGGATAAGAGAGCTGGCACTGTATTTCAATTCGAAAGAAATAATGTACGAGTTTGAACAATTTGTACTGTGTATTGCGAGAGATTTTTTAAACTCTATCAAAAACAAAAAATCCCTTTCAAAACAGCAACTCTCTATTACGAATAATAACTTTTTATCAAATCGTTTCGATCGTTTTGCTGTTTGTGTTAAGTTTTAGGCTTTGGTGTGTAGGTAAAATTTCATGGCCAACACTTTTGTGTAACATTTCATCTCTGCCCGGATGCTGTAATATTTGCTACAAAGTTGCTTAACAAACCTTACACCTCAGATGTAAAGAACACATAGTTTCGTATACATTCAAACATTCAAAGCTTGTTATATTTCGATTTCACTCGAATTAGAAATTATTACTCTGACATTAATTTAAAGTTTTATAAGTACATATTTCCAAAAAAAGAACACTTAGTTTCGTATACCGATATGCTGCACGAACAGGCTAACTAATAGGTGGAAACTTTAACCATTCTTAAAAATACCGATATGATCTTTCAGAATACCGACACTCGTATTACTTTTTTTTTTTGTCTCTTCTAGCAGAATCCATTGCCAGAGCACCGTAGTTTTTTTCTGTCTTGCACAGTGTAATTGTATGGATTTAAATTAACTAGCATGTATTGGCCTAATTTTCGAAATTCGACCATAAATTTTTATGTAATTATGAAGAAAACATAGTATGTATGTACATCTAAGTATACATATATGAATAAACATGTTTCGAGCATTTATTTTTGCCGTCTTAGTGAATTGATTTGGCGAGGGACCAACCTCTGGTTCATATGTTATCTTCCACGTGAGTTAACTTAATTTTGTTAGTTCATTATAAAAAATATCAGAAAATATAAATTTATTTATTTGATTGAATGTAAAATAATTGAAAAACAAAACTAAAAAACAAAAAAGTATCAAAAAGTCTCCTCTTATAGAACGAAAAAGTTCCAAGAAGTTTCCCTTTACATATTCGTATTCACTCAGGACCATGTACATATATTTAATTGTATCTTTATAGGTAGGCCGAATATTAACAAAAGTTCAAAAAGTACCAAGATGAAAAACAAAAAAGTACCAACGTTTTCATCTAATAGGTATTCATTCACTCAGCACTCTGCATCTATAATATTATGTGTCTAAGTTCAATATTATAGAAAATTCAAAAATTTTCACATGCAGCAGGGAAAAGTAAAAGAGAGAAATTTAATTTCCCGTATTTCCCCTTTTTGATACTTTTTTCTCCCCATTGAGGTTCGGTTGACAAACAAAGGAACAAAGCGTTAATAACAGGTTTTCCTGTGCCGATTTATATAACTCCGAAAACATATTTAAAGTAAATACCTTTCAAATGGTGTATTTTTTGTTTAAATCTGTTGACGTACAGAAGAGGAAAGTGTTCTTCACGGTTTTGCCTTTGCCGATTTATAGGTAATAAAATGTTCCTCTATTCAAAAAGCAAAATTTTGTGGTTGAAAAACAACTGTATTATTATTATGTAGGTAACCATAATATAGTTGTAGTTTCTTGATGAAAGAATATTTTAGCCATGGTTTTCGGTGACAATAATATATTTAAAGTAACCGCTAAAAATAGTTTAATTGGCGGCATACACCTCTAAAATACAAGTTTTCTTAACGTGTACATATTAAGAAGTAAGTGTTTTTGGTTTTTTTGCTTAATAAAGTCGTTTAAAAAAAAACATTTTTATGTACATATACATTCAGAACAGGCAATACTGATCTCAATGTACTCAGAAAATTCAATACATTTATGTATTTAAATTTTTCTGGAATTGGTTTTATGAACCGTATACATAACAGAATACATATGTATTTCCAACTAAAATTCATTAAATTTAGTTTTTGCGTAGATGCTCTACGTTCTCTCTATTTAGAATTCGAATATTTTTTCCGTTACTTCTAGGAATTATTTGCCTCAGTTTGCAACTAACTATGTTCAGATGCTTTATTGTTAAAACTGTAGGAAAATATTAAATTTTATGTGTGTATGTGAAAGAGAAAAACGCGTGCATGTGAACTTCATCATCATCTTCAGCCTCACTGTTAATCGTCATAATCATTATCCTCCTACTTCTCTACTACATACATACATACATAATAACAAAATTACAATTTTAATTTTTTTTTTTGTCATTCAATTTATTAGAAAAATCTTTATTTTTATTATACATATGTAGTAGTTGTCGTTTTCTACCCTGAAGGAAACCTGGGGACAAGTGTCTCCAAGTCACCAGTTTTGTCGACTATTTTAGTGACTTCTTGGCGACATGTCAACAAAGTGTCTACAGTTTTTTTATTTGCTTTGATGAGAATGAAGTTCTTATTTGCCGCCAAAGCACTATTATTCGTCAACGGCATAATTGTTTTTATTAATATAGCATTTTTTCATTTGTGCTATAATAAATATGCAGTACATTAATCGTTATAAATTTAAATAGTAGATAAGAAACTCCATTTGTTATATTTTGTGTTTCATTAACGACGTCTTTTTTAGAAAAGTATCAAAAGTGTAGACTAGAATTACTAAAATGCACTAGTGAGTCTCTGGTGACAATGTCTACATATGGTCCCAAAAGAACCACCTACTCAGTAGTGACAACGTCAGTAGTAGATTTCCAATGACACGCACATGGTAAATGTCTATAGTAAAAAAGCATTGTCGGGGGTATAATAAGTCACTAGTACTGGTGACAGTGTCAGTAGTGAATCAATACTGATTCACTAGTGACATTTCCTGCAGGGTAGACACATACATGTATTGCTTCAGGTTATATGAAGAAAGATTTTGAAAATATTTTAATTCTATCGGGTGTTTTTTGACAGTTATTTGTTGTTTTAAGGTTAGTTTGGTTTGGCAATTCATCATCAAGAAAATCACGCCAGAGCAAAGTTTACCAATTCTTTAAATATCTTAGTTTAATTGGTTAAATGGCTGTGTTCAGTGTTTAAAAAACTGCAGTCTTAAACAAAAACTATTGATCAAAAAACCAAAATTTGTGTACAACTTTTCACTTTTTGAGTTGGTTTGACAGCGACTGTTATATTAAATGAATCAGAAGTAAAAGCAACAATTTTTTTTTTTGCCAATGACAAATGAAGAAGTGAAGAAATTGAAATTTTTTACTTTGACTGCAGTTTTTTTTAACCCTGGCAGTGTCAGTACACAGAATTGCATTTGAAGAAATATAAACTCTCAAGCCGTTGTTAAAATACCATTACATCCCTAAGAAGGCCGTAGCGGGCCAGAAAATACATTACATTCTGCTTGTATAAATTTTCTGTACAATTTACTTCATTGCCAGCCAAAGGACAGCTAAAGTGTGCCTCGTAACCAGTGTTGCCAATTTAGCCATTTAGTGGCTAGATTTAGCCATTTTTCACCCTGTTTAGCCATTAAAAAATGAGTTTAGCCATTAGCCATTTTTTTAGCCATTTTTTAACTTGTTTAGCCATAAAATTATTTTTTGCCGTTTTTCTTTTAAAAGAATAATTTTTATTTTATTATAAAAATTTATAAAAGTAAAATAAACATTTTTAACAATTAAAACGGCTTTAAATTAAATCACAACTTTTACAATGTTGAAAATCGCTATTAACTATAATTATGAAAAATCTTTCAAAAAAAAGGAAAACAATTCCAATATTAAATTTATAAAATGGATCAACACAAACGTCGGTGTTTCTTTCTGGCTGCAAGAATTTCAATAAAGAGATGCAGGCGGCAACAAAAATTTTTTAGAAATTTCAGAATTGACTATAAAGTTGCTCTCATTTCCATGGTCTAATGCTTAAGTAGAGAGGGTATTTAGCCAAGTAAATATTGTTAAAAGTAATTTGAGAAATAGGTTACATTTAGGAACCGTTAATTTGATTTTATCAATTAGGTAAATATTTTTACCATAACAATACAATATTTATAGCAACACCACAATAGTAGATATGGTACTATGCGCTTGTGTTGATGTTTGCAACACCTTAAAATATTGGTCCTAAGCCCAACTTTTCGTATACCGATTGACTCAGAATCACTTTCTGAGTCGAATTAACGATGTTTGTCCGGCTGGCTGGCTGTCCATGTAAACCTTGTGCAAAAAGTACAGGTCGCAATTTTGGAGATTATTTGATAAAATTTGGTACAAAGGTTCTAATTTGAAAATGATACCCTACTTATAGTTGGGGTTGACCGACTATACTTTCTTACTTGTATTTTATTGTAGATCTGAACTCAAAAGGTAGGGTAAATATTGTCGTGATTATGATTTACGTTTAAATTATTTAATTCCTATGAGATGAACAATAACGAATTTATCGATGATTTAATTTTTTAAATATCTATCAAAATATTAATTTACGTTTATTCTTATTTATCAAGTTGATCTTAACTTACAATTTCATCGTAAACAACTTTAAATGAATTATTTCTGTTTTGTTATTGAATTTTAATGTGTTTTATTTAAAAAAGTTTTTAGCCATTTTTTAGCCCATTTTTAGCCATTTTTTAGCCATTTTTTTCCGTAAATTTAGCCATTTTTAGTCAACAAGTTTTGGCAACACTGCTCGTAACAGAAATATACAAACGAAAATTCTAATAGTGCATAGAAAATATTCCTAGAAAATATTGAAGGAATAAGACTATTTAAGTATAAAAGCTTTAAAAAAATTGTAATTTGACTAAGAATACACATTCGAATAATATGAACATTTAAATAATAAATGTTTCTTACTCACCATGAGAAATAAATTCCCAGATTCTATTTTTCTTTACTTTATTTTAATATAAAAGTCTGTAAATCTCAAAAAATCACCCTGTTCCTAATACAATTAGTTCAAATCAATTCTGCGAAAAAAGATAATAAAAAGACGAAAACAAAATGCATTTGTTAAAAAAATATTTAAAATAAATTAAGTTTTTAAGAAATTATTGATTTCTGTTTGTTCCATAAAACCTGAAACTTAAATTAAAAGAAATTTTAATTAGATTCTGTGGTTTTAACTGGGGATTTATTTCAATGTTTAATGGGTGTTTGATAATAATTTTCTCCGAAAATTGTAAATATAAGTTAGACATTTCTGTTGGGTCGTAAAATTCTGTGATTTTCTTGAACAACCGCCGATGCTTTAATTAAGACATACATAATTGGTTATTCATCACAATTTAAAACAGCCAATTCATATTAGGAGTTTTTCGACATCTCTTTTTGTTTTTGTCGGAACCTTTGTTACAAATTATAAAGTTTCCGACAATTTCGAGAATTAATTTTAAGTCAGACACTGAAAAAGTAGCACAAAATCATACACACTTCATTTATTAAAATAGAAACGGAAGTTAAAAATTAATTTATATTGTAATAGATCAAGTTTGATTTGAAAAATATTTTTTTGTTTTTGAATTAAAATTTTTTAATTTGTCACTTACTTGGTGGCCACACGATCAAGTTTTGCCTTTCAATTCCATTCAATTTGAAATACACTCTCACTTTTTTACTAACGCACTCACACTTTTTAAATTGACCACGAGATGGCTTTCAATTTCACCTTTCCATTTGTTTGGCAATTTTAATTTCAATTTAACAGCTGATTACATGTTTTGTCTTTAAAAATTGTGTTCTTGATGAAATCTTGAAAGTAAATTGCTTACAAATTGAATGCAGCCTACGTCACAGCTTTCAATTTATGTAAATTTTGACAAGCAGTATATGTCAAAGACTATCAAGAACAACTTGATCGTGTGGCCGCAGGGTTAGGGTGTGTGTGAAACGGTGGCAAAGTACTCATGTAAGAACAATTTTCACACTGTCGAGGTGAATAAAATTTCACTAGCCCTAGGGCAAGGCGAATTAACTACAGGTGGTGTCGAAACGGCATCTGAATTTGACAGTTCGAGCTTATTTGTTGTGATTTGTTAAGGCCAAAATACATTGATCAAAATACTCATCAAGCATTGTGGTAGTATTAGTGAAAATGTGTTTGTATGTGTGGCACCGACACCCTGCAGTTTCACAAGTAGTGGCTGGCAACATTTCCCCGACTACATCGCCATTGATTTTTCATTGACTACATCGCCGATTACATTGGTACTCAGTGGTAATCTGTAAGGTAGTGTCTCCAGAGATTTTCTATTGTTTTTCTTAACCTTAAGAATTTAATATTGTTAGTTTCATCTAATGCCTTAAGTTGTTAACCTTATAGTTGAATTCAAAGAAAAAATTTGAGTTCAAAATAAAGCGAATAATTGATGAAGTAATCGATGAAGTAATCGACGAACAGTAAGGCATTACCAATGCGGACATCGCCTTGTTAAATTCGCCGCTCAAAAGCATTTCTGGTAGTTTAGCGAGTCGTCGACGAAAGGTTTGTGGTAGTCGTTGAACTCATCGGCGTAGAGTCGATTACCAATACTGCAGGGCAACGCTTGATGGAAAATCAAAAAATTTAGATATGACGGCGAATATAACGTCCAGCACACGTACACGTTGAATTCGCCGGCTGGACAAGCATTTGACAAGTGTATTTGGGCCTTTAGTGTTTTGCTAATAATGGTTGACATTTCGAGCTAATGGCACTAACAATGCAATGCAAAAAACCCTATGTTGTTTCTGTTGGTTTTGGATTGTTGTAGTTCCGACACCACCTGTACTTGAATTCACCTGGCCCTAGGGGCTAGTATAAATTTTGACATTAGCGTAGAAATTCTTGACAAATTAATTTCACCATAGAACTTTGCTAACGTTTCACACACACCCTTATTTTAAATTTGTTATAATTTGTTAAAAAATTTATAAATTAAGAAAGAAAAAAACCCTGAAGAAGGCACTTAAGGAAGTGCCGAAATATTGGTTTTAAATAAACGTTAAAAGTTTTTTATAAAAAAAGACCTTAAGCTCGAAAATTTATTAATATTGATTTTTTTATCTATTTAAACTAGTACAACTATTATTTTAAACAATATTTTTTTTATTATTTAACTGCATTCTTTATTACCGCAAAGAACTTAAAAAAATATTAATTTTTCCCATTTTATATTTAATGCAAATTTATCTAGAACTTAAGATTAATTATAAATTTTTTTACCACGAGTAAAAAAGGCTATTATATGTATATAAGTTTGACGCCCCGTTTTTAATTTCTGCAATATTGATCATAGACCCTGTAAAGTATATGAGTAGGTGAGTTGCAAAACTCGTTCGTTACAAAATTAAAAATACGAGATGGCAATTAATTTTCACAATTCTTTTGTGTGTTATTAATTTTATTGTGGATTTCTTTTACTATTTTCAGCTTCAATTAAGGAACCTTAAATTAGAGATCAGAGGCAACTAGAAGAATTACAAGTCAATGGAAAATCCCAATAACTTTGTTTAAAAACGGTTTAACTATAAATTCAGATGGGTCACCGTTTTAGTAAAACTGCTGCAAATAATATTGCTGCTAAAACCTTGACAACTAATGAAAAAGCATTTAATACAACAACTAATACAAGAACAAAAACAAATATAATACCAATACCTAACGGTAATCAACAGCAACAATTTTTAGGACACACTTTAAATTTACAAATACAAGAAAGTCCTAATACTACCTGTAATAATACAAGTAGTACAGATAATATAACAACAACAACAGCTGGTATCCTACAGCAGCAACAACAACAACCATATAATACAAATAATAGTATTAGCAGTAGTTTAACATCAGTTAATAATTTATCGTGTGGTCGTCAGATAATCATTAAAATTCAATTGGCTAAAATGGAAAACGGAAATGAAATACCAACTTCTTCAACATCATTATTATCTCAACATCAGCAGCAACAACAACAGCCACAAACACGTTTTCAACAGGATACTTCCTTAGAAAGTTTAACAGCTGATTGCAATCTCAATTCAACAGAATTATCTACAACTGTAACTGCAGCGAGTACACAATTTTTTAATCTTACGTTGAATAGCGGTGGTAGTAGTAGTGGTAATTGTAATCCTACTACTGCAGCAACAACAACCTCAAGCTCGACATGTCCATTAACAGCATCTGCTTCATTATTTAGAACTGCTGGCAGTTCTTTAAATAAAAATAACAACTACTTGAATGCAAATAGTGGAACAAGCGTTCACGTAAACAACAGCAGCATTATGTTCTCGTCAAGAAATGAACGGCCGGAACGTTTTAATTCCTTACAATTTAATGATGAAATTGTTGATCAAAATATTGGCGAAATTGTTGAATATTGTGAAGTTTTAGAACAGCAACAACAACCCCAAACAAGTGGTAGCAGCTGTAATAGCATACAAATGCTATCAATTAATGAAGGTAAGAAATTTGTGCAGTAAAATAAAATCCTTTAAATTAGGTCAATGAAAGTAGTATTTTTAAAATTCAGGATTTAAATAAACAAAATTCTGCAAACTCGTCTTTAATATCGAAATTTTTACTTTTTGTATAAAAATTTTTATATAACATATTCTCATATGTACATAATCTGCAATTATTTAAAGTAATGGTAGTGCTAGATATCTGCACTTACTTATTTTACCCATGAAAATATTTGACCAAAATTAAAAGATGGGCTATTTTTTCAAACAACTGTCAATAACATTAAATAATATAACATGACAGAAAGTATAGTCGTTCAAGTCCGACCCTAAAATACCCTTCACAATAGAATTAACAGACACATTTTCAAGAGTGAACACTATTTAAAAGCCATTGGAAATTATGAACCTCCAGAACAAAATTATGTTATAAGATAAAAATTCATGTAAGAGTTATTCTGCAGAAAGTTATCTAGATATCAACATCCGAATACATTTTTTATCTTAATGTTATTTTTCAGTCGGGGTTTATAAAATTACAAAATATTGTCATTTTCGTTAAATTTTATATCAAAACTTGACTGGTTTATGGGCACAAAGACCATTTGTCGAAGAAGTTTATACTTCTATCATAAGTTTGTACTTTCGCATAAGACATGCACAGGCAACCAGCGGCCAGGCCAGACGGATATCGTTGTATCAATTAAGAAAATAGTTCTCAGTCGATCGGTATACTAAGGGCCATTATTACAACTTGACATTAGTTAAAGGTAGGATTTTGTCGGATGTATAATTTATTTTTTAAACCTATCCGGTAGGATGAACTAGCCTTTAACATATTGCTCACTTTAGTTTAAAGCAAACTTGTAATAGTGAAAAACTTTTTACACGTGGGACAAAATGTTACCTTTAACTATCGGCAAGTTGTAATAATAATACGCACTTACCAATTAAATTCCGACTTCCATTTTCCATTTTCTGACTTGCAATTTTAGATCTGAAAAGAAAGACATGTGGTTTGCAATAAAAAATAAATTGTAATAAAATTGTAAAATACATTATAATTTAATAAACTGAAAGATGTTGTGGTCTATATAAATATAACGCAAATTCAAAACAAGTATTCATTAAAATTTATTTGTTTTATCTAATTTGTTTATTTAATTTTTTAATTTCAGAACCAGATAACGAAGCAAATGTGTGCTGTCGACGTAAATCAAAATCTTTAGCAGCTAATGGTGGAAGTTCAATGTCCAGCAATAATACGGGTGCAAAAACAAAAAGTAGATGTCGTAAATGTAGCTGTCGGGATGCTTTCAGACGCTTTTTAGATCCCTCACTATCAAGATCATCCAATAAGACTAGCAAACAGCAAAAAGAACAAAAACGCAACAAATCACAAGATAGACATTCCATTAATAATCCCATTATAAATAATTCAAATAAGCAGCAGCTACAACAACCACATCGTAATTCTATGCATTCCAGCACTGCAAACACAAACATTACAACACAACATCCCACAACAGCGACATCAGCAGCTATTGTGGTACCCCCTACAATAAGCAATCAAGTAGCGTTGTGGACACCCGCCGCTACAACAAACAGAAGTGATGTTATTATACCTCTAACAACACCAGCACCCTCACAATTTGTTGTTGTACAATGTGCTATAGTAAATCCCTCGAATGCAGCTCTTCAACCCGTAACCACAAACAATACAACCACCTCTAACTCCAGCTTAACCTCCAATAGTTTGTTGTCAATAAACCCTGAGTTAACACCCTCAGGATCTCCAACAACATCCTCCCCCTCCTCGTTTAATGATTTAATGGTTAATGTTCCTACAAATATCGCAAATCGTCCCACTACAGCTACTGAGCCATCGGGTCCTATTGTACACTCTCAAGTGGATTTTGTACATTATTTAGTGCCCGACTTGGAACGTATAACCAATTCAAGTTTCTACTGGGGTAAAATGGATCGCTATGAAGCCGAGCGTTTATTGGAAGGTAAACCCGAGGGTACGTTTTTATTGCGTGATTCGGCACAAGAAGAATTTCTTTTCTCAGTAACATTTCGTAAATATGGACGCTCTTTACATGCACGTATCGAACAAAGTGATCATCGTTTTAGGTAAGTTAACTATTTAACTAGTTAGAAAATAGAAACAATGTTATATTATTTATTTTTTCTCCGCTCACAACAGTTTTGACTGTCATGATCCCTGTGTTTTTACCGCACCCACTGTTACCGGCCTACTGGAACACTACAAAGATCCCGCTTGTGTAATGTTCTTTGAACCCATGCTTACCATACCGCTGCATCGTAAGAATTGCTTTTCCTTGCAAAAGCTATGTCGTGCCACAATTGTCTCGAATACCACATACGATGGTATCAATGAATTAGAATTACCGGCACGTCTAAAATCTTATCTAAAGGAATATCACTACAAACAAAAATTACGCGTCAAATCCAATGAACCCACCTATAATCTACACTGCAAATAGTGTAAAGATATAACGGCTAATATGAGCCGTCAACAGCAAGAATTTTTACCCATAACAACGTATCACAAGGCCTATCATGTGGCAAGATATCAATATGAACGTGATACATATCATCAACGCTTAATTAACTGGTACGATGACAAGTTGCGTTCATTGGAGGAACACAAAAAAATGCACACCAATAAATGTGTAATTTTCTAAAAGAAAATTACAATATACATAAATTAAAAAATACAATTTTCGTCATCATGTTGAACAACAAAGATTTTAATAGAGATTTTTTATTTTTGTTGTTAAAAATGTGTGCAGTAGTTTTAGATTGTTATAACATATTTATATATTTAGTGTATTATTATTGTATTGTATATTAAATAAATTATTTATTATTATTATTATTGTATTATGTATCAAATATAGACAGACAATCCCCAGTGAATTATTATATATAAGGCAAAACAAATAAATGCTAAACAAAAACTAAACTTACATACAAAACAAAAATTTATTTAATAAAACAGAAAATCTTGAAAAATATTATAATATAATAAAATCAATAATCAAAATTATTTAAGTATATAATATACATATTTAAAAGTTCCCTACCAACAAATGTATTTGTATTAATATCTTAAACGCAACTTAAGTAAATTATATAGAAAAAAGAAAACATTTATAGTAATAAGGTAGAAAAGACTTGTATTTTTTCTTTGTCGTGGCTGTCAATGCTCTACAAAAAAAAGCTACAGCAACTATAAAAAAATTCTCATAATGTTAAAAAAAGAATTATTTATTTTGAAAAAATAAAACAAAACAAAATTTGTTTTTTAGTGTACACTAAAAAATACACTGATTACCGTAATACAATGTGTTATTTATTTTATTATTTTGAGTTTGTTTGTGGGTTTTCACTGAAAAGTTCATGAATTAATTAAAATACGGAAGGAAAGCTGTACGTATGAGTTGTTTTGAATTCACTATCATGTTCAAACATAAGAGAATGAGATGTAGTTAATTTTGAATTGAACAGGAATTTTAAAATTCTCACGAACATGTACGCGTACTAACATTTTTTTTTTATCACAACGCACTTTCCCCACGAATCAATTCCAATGTCTCACAATCAGTCACACTCACGAAAAATTTTATTAAAGAAAGTATGTACTCCTATAAGCTAGTTCTATTTACTTTTTATAACTGCCTGTTTTTAAAAGTAAAATAAAAATTTCATCCCAAATCAACCCATTAGACAATTAATAGCTTTAACCCGTGACTTCGTTTAAGTGAAAGTATCGCCCATGTTCTGAAAAGCGCAAAACGCTTCAAATTTGCGTTTTCAATTTGAAAACGCCAAACAGGTGTTCTGAAAAACGAAAACGCTAGAAATTTGGCGTTTTCAAACCGCTAGTGTATACCTAAGCGATCTGGGGCCTAATTCTGGCATTCGTGATCGAGTACTTTCTCGATTCGAAAGCAATTTTATTTCAGTCAATACTGAACGAATCGAAATTATTTTTTCAGTATTATGAAACTCAGATAAATGGTTTACAATAACTAAAAAATAATTTCAATTCGTTCAGTATTGACTAAAATAATTAGATATTAAATTGCTTTCGAATCGAGAAATTACTCGATCACGACTGCCAGAATCTGGCCCCTGGTCTATTTTATTAAAACTGCACTTTAAAGAGAAAAGGAAATGGCCCACAATTTCAATTTAATATATTTTCTTTTTATTTAAGGAAAAACTTGTAACATTTTTTCACGATTTTAATTAAAAAAATGCAATTTAAAAATTTGCTTTGAGTTTGTCGATTGTTTGTCGCAGTAGTTTACTTATGAACATGTAAGAACGCTGTAGGCACTTTAATTTTAAATTTATTTCACAGAACTAATTTGTAAATTATTTGTTTGTTTACGTTTTTTTATGATAAAACATATGTTTTCTTTGCAAAAACACAACTTCGAAAAAAGCAAAACGCTAGCAAATCGCCTGGTTTTCAGAACATGCTGAAATGCGTTTTGCGTTTTTGAAATCGTAAGCGATTTGAAAACGCTGCGTTTTCCAGAACATGGACGTATAAAAAATGTACAGAAATTTAATGTACAGTGGTGTTCTGGAAATCGAAAACGCAAGAATTTGGAAATTGTTTTTAATACACTTTTAATCTAATTTTTGTTATAAAATTCTGTTTAGTAGAGAAATATTTGTATAATATTAGTCATAAAATTCTTTTATTACAAAATCTTATTAAAAAACTTCGTTAACAATTCTTGCGTTTTACGTTTTCGATTTCCAGAAAACGTCACGCAAAAAACAAAAAAATATAAATGTACTTCCTATTCAATGTGTAAAAATATTATATTTGTGTTTTTTTATACCCTCCACCACAATTAGTTGTGAAGAGGGTATACTAAGTTTGTCATTCCGTGTGAAACTTTTTTATTATTCATCTCAGACCCCATAAAGTATATATATTCTGGCTGCTTGAGTAATTCTAAGTCGATTTAGCCATGTCCGTCTGTATGTCCGTCTGTTGAAAACACGCTCACTTTCGAAAAACTCAAAAGAAATAAACAAACTAGGTGTCAAATTGCTTGTAGTTGTCCTAAGCAGTTTGGGATTGAATTTCAGCAAAATCGGTTCAGTAGGACCAGAGCTATGAATCAAAATGTGGAACCACCACCTTCAAAAACTTGATAATTTTGTTACAAAAACTAACATAAATGATGCAAAAATGCACGGAATGACATAAGATTTTGCACAAGTCTGTTTTATTCGACTAGAAATAACACTGTAAAATTTCGCGAAGGTCGGTCCATAATTTACCCTAAGCCCCATATAAACACTACTCCCGGAAAACAGTTTAGTACGCCTAAAACCGTAAAAAATAATGCAATCATAACAAATTTTGGCTCGTCACAATTTTATAGGACTATAAATGATACTGTGAAATTTCGTGAAGATCGGTACATAATTTACCCTAGGCCCCAAATATGCCCTACTCCCGGAAAACAGTTTAGTCTCCTAAAACCATAATTAATAACAAATCGTCACAGTTTAAGATAATAATAATAAAAAGACATCATACAGATATTACTCCTTAAACATTCGAACTGTCGGTGGAGGGTATCAAAGATTCGGCACAGCCGAATATAGCACTCTAACTTGTTTTTTAATAAAAACGGATTGTATTTCCCTGTGTTTGAAGAGTCCAAAGAAAAAGTCAAACATTACTTTAAATGTGCTTCTTTTTATGTGTAAATGTTACTTTTTATTTAATATTTTTTTTTTAAATTTCAAGACCACAAATATTAAAACATTTTCAATAATAACATTAGTAAACATTTATTTTATATACAACTTTTGTCGTTTCAATTCTTACCTTATTGGCGAGAAGGGAGAGATAAACAGGCAAATGTTTACTTACTTCTAACGTCGTACTTTAGATTCTGAGCACTATAAAGCTCGTATTATTCGAAATCTAATATTCTATCTGGCGCCATTTATTATCAAGCTTTTCCTTGATTAACGATGTGAACTTGAGAATACTGTGAATTTATTGGATCAACAATATCTGCAAGAGTATAAATTTTATCACTGCAACCAAATTCTTCCCTACCCACGACTGTAAAAATTACACCTTAAGTGGCAACACTGCATTTTGCGTACATCACTTTTTCCACCTCGGTTTGCTTTGTGCAAGGCGGATTCAGCTTTAGATGGTGTCGAAGCGCCATCTGTTTTTGATTGTTTGAACCAATATGTTTTTATTTGTTATTATTTTGTTGGGAATGGTTGACATTTCGAACCGTAAACACTAACAATGCATTGCAAAAAACCCTATGGTATTTTTGTTGTTTTTGAATTGTTGTATTATCGACACCTCCTGTAGTTGAATTCGCCTTGACTTTGTTTTTTAAAGTGCTTTTAATAAAAAATAAACTGTAGTGCGATTCTGTACCAAGGCGAATTTACACAAGGTAAACTCATCTCGTCAGCCGTTCATCAGCTGTATCCACGGCGAATTAAAAAAACGCTGAAACGTCAAAATATTGTTTTGTTTCTGTACTGAAATTTGACAACAAGAGGTAAAATTTCATAAACAAAATACATGGGGCTTTTTGTAGTTGTAGAGTTGCACTTACCTTGTGTAAATTCGCCTTGTTCTGTACCCTACAAGAAATGCATAACCAAAACCAAGGCGAATTTACACAAGGTAAGTGCAACTCTACAACTACAAAAAGCCCCATGTATTTTGTTTATGAAATTTTCCCTCTTGTTGTCAAATTTCAGTATAGAAACAAAACAATATTTTGACGTTTCAGCGTTTTTTAATTCGCCGTGGATACAGCTGATGAACGGCTGACGAGATGAGTTTACCTTGTGTAAATTCGCCTTGACCAAAACTAAAAAAATTACTAACACACTTGCAACAAATTTACATTAGTTGTTCCATTCTAACATTTTCCAAATAGTGCCAATATTTTAATATACATATTTTTGTCATACGCGTGTAAAAATTTGTGAATTTCTTAAATCAATTAAATTTATTATATAATTTGTAACTTAAGTTGTGGGATAAAAAATTTCTATAAAAAAAGCTGTAATCAGAATGCTAGTGGTAAAGGAAGGTGTACTGATGGAGGCTTCAGAGGACGTGGTGGTGATTTGTCTGGAAACAACAGAGGTCATGTACAAAGCGGTAGTTTTGAAACGAGAGGTCGTTTAACTGGTAGCGGCCATGCGGGCGGTGGATTTGACCAGGATAATCGTTTAAGATTTGCCAGTGGTAATAAAGGAACAAATAGTGTTATTAAAAATCCCGATAACATTTCAAGTATGTATTTGATTTCTTGGTCACAATTAATTGGTCACACGTTCGTTTACCTCCATTTCCAGACCCATGCACGAAGTGGAATGCCATAAAGCAGCCACAGAAATAACGATACGTGGTACTTACTTTTCTAAAGCCTAATTTCCTGACTATTAATTGGATTATTATTTTTTCAATAAAAAAATTTTGTTTAAAATGAAAATTAAAAAAAAATTTTTTTTATAAAGGTTAGTACTAAGCAATTTTTATGTTATGAATAACTAGTTTGTGCTAACCAACCCTACAAGAAGAGAATGAGCGAGTTGTCACTTTTTTCACGTTGGTGTTAAGAAAATGATAGAATGAAATGACCGAAATCAAGTTTTCTGTAATTTCTTTCTATCATTTTCTTAACACCAACGTGAAAAAAGTGACTACTCGCTCATTCACTTCTTGTAGGGAATATTTACGTTTTGACTAACTACCATTATTTAGGTTATCATTGATTTTAAAAAAGCAGTAGAGTAAGCAGTACAGATATATATTCCGTAAACGAGAGGAATTAATTAGTTAAAGAGAGAGGCATAATCACGTGTACACAAAAGTTTCGGTTAGTTCTTTCATTTTGCTCTTAATAAACTAATATAAACTTTACCCAATATATCGGTCAACACTACCGGTCAAATAACTAGTAAAATGCCCGGTAGTCTTCTTGTAGGGTAATAAATTTTAACAATAGTTGTCATTGTTATTTAACAAGCAAGTTCACGATATTAGCTGCGTTTGTTTACCTTAAAATTTGTACAAATTTGTACTGGATTTTACTGAAATGCGTTCGCGTACACGTAGGCCCCTATTACGGTTTACAACTCAACTCAGTTGAGTTGTAATTTCTTAATTTTTGTATTATGGTTTACAACTTTGCTATTTTGCGGTGGACAAAAACATAACAAAAATTACAACTGATCACAACCAGTTGTCTTAATAACAAGGCGAATTCAACTACAGGTGGTGTCGCAACTACAATAATCCAAAAACAACAGAAACAACATAGGGCTTTTAACTTTGCATTGTTAGTGCCATTAGCTCGAAATGTCAACCATTTTTAGCAAAACACTAACAAATCAAAACAAATAAGCTCGAACTGTCAAAATCAGATGCCTTTTCGACACCACCTGTAGTTGAATTCGCCTTGTCTTAATAACAACTCAACTGAGTTGAGTTGTAAACCATAATAGGGGCCATAAATTTGTAAGGTTTTCATATTACTCACCTACTGGATTTTACTGGAAAAGTAAACGAACGCATATATTGCTATTCTGTAACATTTTAAGCAACAGTTGTTGTTGTAAAGCCAGCTGTTTGTGTTTAGTAAACGACAACTTTTTTATATTGTTAAATATCGAAACTATAAACAAATTCAGTTTAAGAAAAAAATATAACTTGAAAATGGCAATTAAATAATTTGCATTTTATTAATTGGTTAAAATGTTTTGCTTATCTTCTTAAAAAAAATAGACTAAATCAAGGCGAATTCATGTGCACGGTGGTGTCGATACTACACCAAGTAACAACACCAAAAACACGACAATGTATTACGCCACCTGAAAAATGAATTCGCCCTGGTTTTAATCATTTTATTTGTTTTTTTTATTCCTCTTTTTGCTTTTCGTTATTTTGCCATTTTTTGACAGTGATGCCACTTGAAGTTAATTTTTATCTATGTTGTTAAGAACAATTTGCAGAATCGTTAGTGTAAACAATGGTTGTTGTTAAAAGTTACAGAATCCTACTACAGTAGTACTCATTGGAAAGATTAACCCAAGGTCTATAATATAAGCCTTGGATTAACGTTAGTTCTGTTGATTAACTGTGAAGTAAAAAAGTTAGTATTAATATCCAAGCGGTTTTTAAAATATACTTTGAAAGATATTTTAAAGAAATCTAGATTTTAAATTAACCCTGTGATTTGGACATTTTAAACACAAAACACCTAAAATGGCTCCGTGGCACTTAATGGTTGGCGTTGGAATAGGATTAATTGCTACTTTAATAGCTATAATAGCTCAGAGAACTCAACGAGCTAAATGTTCACCAGACACTTCGTTCTTTTCGTAAGTTTACATAAATTATATTTGTCAAAATAATGGAGGACTTGTTTAATTTTAGACCACCAGATGTAATTTGTCCTGTTTGTCTTCATAATATGTCCAATGATGAAATGAGTTATCTAAACTGCGGTCACGCTATTCATTATCAATGTCTTTTAAACCTAAGAAAATTTTTGGATAAATGCCCGATATGCCGTCAAAGTATATAATAAGCGTCCTATGCATAAAAACTTAACAAAGATTAGTAAGCCATTGCTGAGCAAAATTCCTTAAAGTTATAACGGTACATTTGTATTGCTTGCTGTATACTTATTTTTCAGCCGTCATCCAGAGTCGAATTCTGGTTCAATTAAAATTAATGCTAATTAATCGGGTCCTTTATCTTTTTTTATTATAGGATTTTTGGTTTTTACCCGATTTCGTTCCATTTTTTTATTATAAAAATGGACTACAATAAAATTATGAAACTAAATCTTCCGCAATGACAATAATTTGTGAAAAACGTTAACATTTTCATAATATCTTAGCTTTTCACTATAATCCAGTCATATTTTAACCGGTCAAAGCCAATTAGCCACTTCTTGGCGCTTAATTTAGTATCATTTTAAACACGATATAATATTTGACTCTGGATGGTGGCTGAAAGAGAAATAGAGAACACGAAAATTTACTATTATCTGATACGTATATGTGACGTGATAGGAGAAAACTTAATTCGTATTCCGCTTTAGCATGCCAAAAAACAAATGGTATCAGGTAAAATGGTGAAAAAAGATTTTAAAATTACTAATGTAATCAAAACAAATCGATCAAGCTCGTTATTCGAATATCTAAAACATTTCTGTCCTTAATTTCTTTCATTTCTTTATTTTCTTTTTTATGTTGGAATAAGAAGAATCGCTTTATAAATTAGTAATGTAATGTTCAATACTAGCTTTTACCGCTGACCTCGTTCACGTAAAAATTAGAACAAGATTTAAGAAAAAGCATTCACCCAATATTAAATTTAAACAAATTGTACTCATTAATGCACAACGCCAAAAGCATTAATGAGTACTGTTTGTTGTACTTTTATTTTCATAACAATAATTTGTTTCAGTATGCGAAAACTAAGATTTCAGAAAGCTCTGCTAGAATAACACACATTACTCGTTTAAAATACAGAAAACGAATAGAATTGAAACTCAATTTTATTACTGCATAAATTTAACACACCTAAAAAGACAAACCATTTTTTTATTTTTTTAATACAAAAACATTTAACTTTAATATTTTCAGATTTTGTCAAAAAAAAAAAAAAAAAAAAAAACAGGTTTATGAAACGAATTTTGTTTAATTTTTTACATAGCTGTAAGATGTAAATTAAAATACTTACTTTCATTATAATTTCTAAATGAAAATAAAATAAAAAGCAATTTAAATTAAATATTTGTTATTCAAATGTTTGTTTTATTAAGTTTTATAAAATTCTGGGGCCTAATTCTGGCATTCGTGATCGAGTACTTTCTCGATTCTAAAGCAATTTTATATCTAATTTTTTCAGTCAATACTGAACGAATCGGAATTATTTTTTCAGTGTTTTAAAACATTAATTTGAGTTTCACAATACTGAAAAAATAATTTCGATTCGTTCAGTATCGACTGAAATAAAATGGCTATCGAATCGAGAAAGAATTAGGCCCCTGATATACAGTCTCTCAAGAACGAGTTTTCGCAATAAAAAAAGTTAACATTTTTACTTTTTTTAAAATAAAGAAAAGTAATTTTTATTCGAAAACAATTTTTTTATTCATTGTTATTATGTATTTACAATGATATAAAACAAAAAAAAAATCCACTTTGATTAAAAAAAGCAAAATATTTATTAAAAAGTTACTACTCTATTTTTTTTGGTGTCAAGAAACTCTTTTCACAAACATTGCGATTTATATTAAGCAAAAAAATATTTAAAAAAATGGATTTTGTGTTTTTTAATACTTGGTGTGACCACCCTTAGCATCTCCCACGCATTGGACTCTCTTGTTCATCGAGTGAATTAACTTCCTTAAGTCATAGTTGGCTGGTATATTTTGCCATAAGAGCTGTCATGTAAGTCGGTTGTCGTTTAGCTTTTTTTTTCAAATAAACCCACACATTTTGAATAGGATTTAAGTCCGGACTTTGGGCAGGTGTTTTTATAACTTTACCGCAATTATATAGTTGCCACATTCTCACTACATAGGACTTGTGTTGGGGTCGTTATCTTGATAAAATTTGAAGTGCGTCTTAATATCTCGTATAAACTCAAATTTTTTTGTACTGCATATCAATTTATTCTGCAGAATGCTTAAATATTGTTGCCCATCTATTGTTGTCTCTAAAAGGCTAAATCTCCTACTCCTTTGCTCGAAATGCAGCGCCAAATCATCGTCGACATTTTTCCAAATTTTATTGTTGGAATAATCTTGCGATTTTCCATCGTCCATCGTTGCAGTACAACTTTTTTTTGGTCTCGTCGCAAAATATCACATCGTCCCAATAGTCCACAGGTTGCGAAATGTTTCTTATGGCGAAGTAGTGTTTTTTACGGGCTGCTCTTAAAGAGTGTGCGTTTTTAATAGGACCTGTCAAACAGTTTTATGAGAAAGAACAACATCACACTCTTCTGGGTCACTTTTCTCAGAATTAAGCGCTCTGTGCGATTATTTATTTTTGTATGAGAGCCTCCTACATGCTTTAAATCTAGCCTTCCCTCTTTTTCAGCACGGTAAAGCACATAATAAATGGTTCTTCTTGATACCAAAAACCTTTATTATAGCTGCTGAGTACTTGCCCCCAATAAGCGGTTGTAATAAATCAGTTGAATCACTTCGTAAGATAATCGTTTTCCTGACTTATTTTAACACTTTAACTTACTATGTAAATTACGTATGCTAAGGTGACCATACGTACTCTTTTTTAGAAGACAATCATCTATTTTAACTGGCTGTCATCTATAAAATTTGTGTCCTCTTTTATCATCTTTTTTCATAATCTCTCATCTTTGTCCTCTTTATTTTGAAAAGCATGACCAATATTTATTTTTATAAATTAAAATAAATTTTATTTCACGGTGATCACAGGTTTTTCTGTCAAATCGTATGGAAAATTTCGTACCATGCAAGGTATATTTACACAAATATACCTTGGTACCATGCTTGTTCTGTTCATACACTTGCAGTATAAAATTTTTAATAAGTTAGTGGAATGAATTTTTAAGTTTCGTTATTTTTTTTAAACTAATATGTCGTCGGCTAAATATGCAAACCTGCTAACTCCCTTTCAACAAATTTTACAGGAAAAACCTTTTACTTTTCCTATTTGCTGCTTAAGAGGAAAACCAAAAATATTATTAATTTGACACACTTCAAGACTCAAATTGAAGAAAAAATTTGAATTTAAAATCTCAATTTACTTAAAAAGTGGATTTAGCAGATTTGCATATTAAGCCGACGATAAATATGTGAATGTAAATTTGTCTGTAAAATATGTAGTATGTAAAAAATCTTGAAGTCAAATAAATTTTTTACTTTTTTTCTTTATGTCCTCTATTTTTATATTCAAAATCTCGTCGCCTTACGTATGCACTACAAAAATTCTATGCCAAATGATTTGTTAAATTTGTAACGTGGTCCACACATTACATAGTATGTAGGTCGTTCTGAGCTACTTCTTAACTTCAGTCGCAGAGACATATCGAGACTGGTACACGTACTTACTTGTCACTGCACGATCGGTAAGCACGCTTTTGGGACTCGGTCTCCCTTTTAATAAATGCTGCCGCAGCTGCAGTGTAGCAGTAGTAGCTGGTGTTTTAAAGCAAAAAACAAACCATAAGGTCAGGTGTGGCTAGATTGTTGGCGGCGCTGGCATGCTGGCGTGAGTCCGGAAAGGGCTCGCCGTTTTGGGGTGGTTCTGGCCAACCAATGGATGCTAATTGCTACTACACAGAAAACCATGCCAGCCAATTAAACGGAAGAAAGAAATATTATTACATAATAAAAAAGAAGCCCGAAATGAACATGCAACAAAACTATTGTACTAAAACATTTTGCACCAAGTACTCACCATTTTCTGCACCCTTTACCTCTAGGAGGGGAATTGGCAGGTGTTATTCCAATTTTGGCCCTGCCACATCAAATCCATTCGGACTTCACCGATCTGGATAAAAATGTGATCATTCCAAAATCTCCCTCGTTACCTTTAGCCCCTCACCCTTCTATTGTAAGTCCGCTATGAGTTTATCTACTAATTACTTTAAATAAAAAAAGATTCATAATTTTAGTTAGGAATTCATTATAGCAGGGAAACTGGAACTGAGGAGACAGTTTTTCATCTCATATGTGATTGCCCAGCGTTTAATTCAACACGACATGGATTATTTTGGAATTACCTTCTACAAGGACTCTCTAAGATATCGCGGCGGAAACTCAACAACTTGCTGAAATATCTCAACGCAACGGGGTGACTCTAGCCACCTCAGTATTGCCCTAGGTCAAGCTTGATCGGGGGTTCCTATTCTTGACGAGTTGTGTGTTGTCAAAACAGAGTCACTGTCGACAATGTAATTAAATACTGATTTTTAATAAAGTGTAATAAGTGAGGTTGTTTTGAGGTTGAATCGTTCGGAACAACCGTATGTAAGACCATGGTCTGAGTTCTAAACATTTTTTTAATTTAATTTATTTATTAAATTTCAGTAGCCTAGCCTATTGGCCATGATCGGCTTACAAATTTCTACTTAATAATAGTAAAAAAAAACTTTTAAAGATATAAAAAAATTTTAAAAATAAATAAGTACATAGTACATAACAACAAAAAATAATTTATAGAAAAAATTTTAAATAATATAAGTAACATTTTAATAATAAGTTTTAATTAAGAGGTCAATCAAATTGCACAAAAATTAAAAGCAAAACCCAACAATTCCAAAAAATTTAAAAAACATAAGGTTATTAATAAAAATGTCAGACAAAAGTCCTACTATATATCCATTAATCTGATAGGAACAGCATTTACTTTAACCCGACAATGCAGAAAACTCACGATAGAGCTTAATCACATCAGGGGAAACATCAAATACCCTCAAAAATCCTGGCAACTTATTATATAACCGAGCCACTCTTACAGAAAATGAACGCTCCAAAACTGATGTTAATCTTGGTATTATCAACTGCTTATTTCTGTTTGATCTACCAAATTCAAACAAATCAACCCAATATTTAGGCTTTAGCAACCTATAAGACTTGTAAAAATGCAATAACGTCCTAAATTTAACTAAATCCTCAAATGAAAAACCAAGAAATCGTACAACATACGAAGAAACATGCCGACATAAACTGAGAGAAAACAAATATCTCATTACCCTATTGAACACCAGCCTTATTCTTTTCAAAACATATCCCCAAGTTCCCGAGTAAACTTCCAAGGAATAAAGAAACAATGGCATAATAAGGCCATGAACAACCCGCCTTTTAATAAAAAAAGGCAACATTAAATCCAAACTATACAAATATACAAAAATAAAGTTAACCCTAGAAACTATAGTATTAACGTGGCTTTCAAAACTCAATTTTTTATCAACAATAACCCCTAGGCACTCCATTTTCTCAACAAACTCAATCGAATGACCATCTAATGTAATAGAAAAATCAACCCTATTACTTTTACCAAACATCATTGCCTTAGTCTTTTTCGCATTAATAGACAGGTCATTATTACCTATCCAATCAACCAATAACCCAACAGTATATTCAATCATGTTTTGCAAAACATCAGAAAACTCCGCAGTACCACTGAACAACAGCTGCACATCGTCAGCAAATGCAAATGGAGTACACATTCCATTAGCTATGTTCCCAAATAGATCATTAACAAACATGATAAACAGGCATTTTGTAATAAAACTTCCTTATAAATAAGGGGGTGTAATTCATTAAATAATAAATTAAAAATTTTTTGAAATTAGAAAAATTTATTTAAGAAAAAAATTTTTCAAATTCTTTTCGATTTATACAACTATGTGTGGTAAAAATCGTTTTAAATATCGATATGTTTAAAGAAAATCCTACTAACACAATCGTAGATTTGCAAAAACTTTAAAACAAGCTCAAAGTATCATATGAACTCAAGTATTTGAACTTTTTAAAGATATGTACATTGGAAAGTTTAACTATGACCAAATACTTAATTTGTGGTGTTTGCTTTTAAAAGCAAATGGTGTCATTTCGTAAATGAAATGCCATATAATGTAAACCTTTTCTTTCAGTGTATTTTTTCTAATTAATTTAATTATGTATTATTTTATTTGCTTTATTTTGCTTGTATTCCTTTTTTTTTGTTAAATTCAACTAAAACCTATATATATGAAGAAGTGAAAAAAATATTCACGAAACGTCGGGAAAAAACGAAATAAAAATTTTCATTTCTATTTACATAAGCGGAGTTAGGCCTGACCAGCTAAATAAATATACGGGCCTGTTCTGAAAATCACGTGATTTCAAATCCCGAGCATGATTCTGTGGTGTTCTGAAAGTCTTACCGTTTTTGTGTTTCTCGGTGTGCTTTCGGCAATTGAAGATTACGCCGAAACACACAAAAACGGGACACTAAAATATCACACGTGTGATTTTAGTAGGCACATGTGATTTGAAATTACGTGATTTAGTAAAAGTGATTTGCAGAACAGGCCTGATAAATATATACATACTTATACATATATATTCGACTTGAATTCCTGTATAATAAAATATAAATAATTCTTAACATTTTTCTTTTAAATGGTTAATCTATTACAGCCTTATTTATAAAAAATAAAACATGTTAATAAAGGGTTTATTAAATGGATTTTGTATGAAAATCCATTTTATTAACCCTTTATTAAGCGGTTTTATTTTTTATAAATTAGGCCGTTAAAGGTTAATTGATTTAATTATACCACCACTATCCACCGCTAGATACCTCTATAAAACAAAATATTTTTAAACAGTATGGCAATACTACAGCGTCAAATTTTCACATTTTTTATACCATGTTTTTTTTACCAAAATGTCAAATGAAAAAAAATTAAGAAAACAACACAAAAGGCAGGAAAAAATCAAAAAGTGTTAATAATATAAAAACGCGCGGATTTTTATAAGTTTTTATAAATTTAACTACATTCAAAGTGCTTAAATTTTATTTTAACTTATCATATAAATGTTTTAGAAGTGAATTTAATAGAAAATATTACTTAAAGTTTAGTGATTTCATGTCAGTGAGACCATTTTTTTGCCAAAGTAATTTTTTCTTAATCTTTTTACCTTACGGGAGGTTGTTGTACACGAGCGATTATTTTTGCTGATATATATTTTTGTTTAATGCCGCAAATTTTAATTTTGTTGTTTTAACAAAACACAAATGTAGAATATAAATATTTTATTTTATAGAGATATACACGAAAACAAAATACGCTGACGTGAGAAAAATAATTTAATAAAAAATGGCTTCTGTTAAAGCAACAGAAGAGTTTGATGTCGATTTGTTTGAGACCCGCTTAGAATCACTAAAAGACACCCAAGAAGGAATACAGCAAATGTCAACATGGTGTTTGTCACAACGTGCTCATCATAAGAAAATTGTGTCTTCTTGGTTGAATGTATTTAAAAGAGGTGAGTGTGGAATACATGTTAACTTTTTTATCTGTAGATCTGCTATAAGGCTTTGAGATGTCTCATTTGTTTATTATCATCAGCATCTATGTGCAAGTTTTAAAGTTTAATATAAAACTTAAAGAAACAATTTCTTGAATAGTATGTCATTCCCAAGAATACAAAATAAATTACATATTTGGTTTTTTAATTAGCTTCTAAAGATACATTTCTAAAATTAGCAAAAAATAGTGCTAAATAAGAAATTAATGTACATTGTTATATGTATGTATTATGTTGTTAGACTTGCTGGGATATATTTTCGGAAAGGTATACACGTTTTAAAATCATCTGTATAAATTTTTGACATCTATTTGTTCATATTTGTCAATTATATGCATAAATAAAAAAAAAGAACAATGTTTTAAACAAATGTCCGCGTTCAAATATTTATACGTTTTGACATCATTGAAATAGAAATAAAATAACTTTTATACTAAAACATCAACTGCCAATTTCACCAAGTTCAGTTAAAACTATGTTTCATGGACAGCCTTCGAGATACAGCTCACTTGGTTACTTCAGTGGTCCCTTTGTGATACCCAGCGCTAATATCCATCCTATTGTGCAATTCCTCAGATGGTGTCACTGCAAAGTTTAACAAATTCGTCTTCTTAATGAAGAGAAGAAGCGATCTAAGTTCTTTCCTAGATAGATCCTCCAAGCAGGCAAATACCGGTTCCCCCAGATATTTCTCCCTGACGCCCCGTATCCCAGGGCGTTGACAAAGAAAGTGAAGCGCAATTTCCTCTTCTTCCTTATCATGACAACTTCTACAGTAGTTATTGAATTCTAGACCCATTTTTCTATCATGAGTCCCCACCGGCCAGTGCCCAGTTATAACTGATATCACTGTTCTAATTCGGACCCAATTAATCATATCCAGGCAATAGTGTCCTGGGTATGGAGCGGGTGAACTTACAGGTCCACCCCATCTGCGCAATTCTATAAGACTCGCGCTTGATAAGTGACTTACAGTGAGCCATTGGAAGGCCAACGAATTGATTAATGAATGTGTCATCCATGCGACCACCTTGTTTGGCCAGCTCATCTGCTTTTTGGTTGCGCGGCCCTTCCGAGTGCTCTGGTATTCCTAGGAGCGTTATCCTTGAATGCTTCGCAATCTCATTGAAAGACATCCGACATTCTACAGTTGACCTAGATGTGTAGACACCCGCTAGAAAAGCAATGGTAGCCTTCCTATCAGTAAATATACGTATATCTCCCGATATGCGATAATACCTTAGCCAGTTAGCCGCCCGCCTTATAGCCGAGATTTCCGCCTGCGGGACACTATATCCATCTGGCAGACGAAAGGCATCTTTTAAATTAAGTTTCTCTCCGCCTACCCTTTCCTCGAACCATCAGTATATACCCCTACGGCCGGTCCATGAAAAGTGCTTACGACCGACAGCTCATTGCTATGCGCCATATGTGTCGCTCAGTTAAAATTAACAATGTGTTACATTAACTTTCAGTTAACAATATGTTTTTTAAAGTTATAACTGCTAGTTCTTTATAACAGAACTTGGTGAAATCGGGGTTAATTTTTATTTGTTTATATGTGGTTTACCATAGCAAAATGTAATTATTACGCTCTATAATAATTAGTTCTACATATTAAAATCTATGTAGTTACTAGGCGAGTTCCTAAACAGCCATGGAGCATTATGGCCAGAACTTATTCCGCAACTGCTAAAATATTTTGAGGCTTGAGTAATAAGAGGTTTAGAATTAAGGTTGATATGTTAAAACGACACTGTTCAGTAATGTGTACGGTTATTGCACTATGATATTCTTGACTTGGTTTGATGGGTAAAATTTTTTGCACTGCCATTTTTTTACATATTTATGTGAGTGAAATTGATTTTGAGAATAAGTCATATATTCTGTATTAGAATTAATTAATTACTATGGAGGCCAGCGTTACCGCTGTGATACCAAAGTATCAATTTGAACCCATTTTTTTAATTAACCTTTTATATAATATTAACTATTTTGTGTCACTTTTTGACTCTTTTTGGAAACAGCACACACATTTTGTTTTTTGTGAACAATGCTGAACAGTAGTGCTTCAGCTAAACAAGTGTTTTCGAAATAAGCATTGATTAAAAATAAACTTTGGAACAGACTCAAAGTAAAAACTTACAATTCTATGAGTTCTTCTCTTAATTTGTTCGAAGCGGAGATGGAGGAATGTACTTCAAGTGAAGATTTAATAACAAAATATAGAACGCACAATTCTAAAAAGTTGTTAGTATTCGTAAAAAGTTTGTGATTCAAAATTTTTTGCGACTAGATTTTCGACTGTTAAGTGCAAATTAAAGTACAATTTCCCTTATAGCAAACATAACTCATATACATAACTATTTGTAATTTTGGCTTGAATCTAGTTTACCAACGCAGCTCCAAGTTTTCGAGTTATAGACTTCTGAAGTTTTTATACATACATATATGCGATTTTCCACTACAATTCTTAACGCATATAATATCATTTAAAAGCTTTTGAATAGGTTTTTTTGGATATACAAAAATTACCAAAATGATGAAGAACAAACTTTTTGTCAGGTGTTAAAAGCAGGGCATTCCATTCCATTTTTGAGCACTTCGTACCTGAAAAAAATATTTTTTGTTTGTATTCAACATATTTTATTTTTCGAATTTATTCTATGAGCTAAATTTCAGTTATGTATTTTATAAAGCTTTTTTGTAATAGTTCTATTCCTAAAAATTTAAGGAATATAACTATTACAAAAAAGCTTTATAAAATACATAACTGAAATTTAGCTCATAGAATAAATTCGAAAAATAAAATATGTTGAATATAATATAAAAAAGTAACCTACGAAAGGAAATAATTCCCAGTTTCTATTTTTTGTTTGTTTATAAAAAACTTGGTTTTATTTTTACCTAAAAATGCCCTTTTTACGACCCTTTTATTGGGAAATATTGCTTGACTTGACCATATTTTTTTAATTGAAGTACCCTTTTTGACCTTTTTTTTTTACAAAATGGCCTTTTTGTGACGCTTTTTGAACATTTTCAACGGCAACGCATATGGAGGCTTATTTAAATATTTTTTTTTTCACTATTTTTCTTGCTATTTATTTTATGGACTTTGTAGTATGGACATTACTATGGCAACCAAAAAAAGCCCTAAAAACAGTTTTAAGCTCTTAAAAAAACGTTTAAAAACATAAAAACGCTGTTAAAATTAAAAAAAGCTATTTAAATTTATGGTTTATTTTTTTCGTTTAATACGTTCCCTAGAGGGAAGCGAACTGTCACCAAAGTAGTCACGTGATAGGTCTTTGGTGGTAGAGACCGGTTCTAGTTCTAACACTTTATATGAATAAGACCTATCACTTTTACATGGGGTTTTCATTGGAGGGAGTCAATTGACACCATTTGACCAGTCACACATCTATTCTCAATGAACGTGCTTAGTGTCAATTACTAAAATGTAGTATTATTTCAATACAATGTAGTATTATTTCAATAAAACAAGTCCTAGAATTAAATTCAAGAACCAAATTTAAGAAAGTACCAAAAAATGTGTCACAGCACCGGTGAAGACTGTAGTGTAATTTATTACTTTTTCTACCTTTTTGCTCTTCATAAACCAGTTAAGGGATTGGTTCTTCTTTCACTGGACTTGAGTCCTTTCTTTTTGTACTTGTTCTATTTTCACAAATCCCAGGACCATACGATTGGACTCACAATTCCGCTTGTCTCCCAAAATATCCCCAAAATCTTTTAGTACCGAAAATCCTTAATTTTTTAATAAAACTGATATAAATTTTTTATTAACTTTGTCTCCTTTGTCCCCTGGAACACCGGCCATTTTTCCTATGGTGTCGATAACTATATTTACTTGCAAAACCAATGAAAGATTTTTTGTTTCCAATTTTGATACAACTTCGTGTAAAAAACCAAAATTTGAAGAAATGAAAAATATTTGGTTCCGAAAATCACTTTCATTCCAATATATACAGAGAAATTCTTAATAGCTAAAACTATAATAAAAAAGAAAAAAACTTTACTATACCTAAAACAGAGAAATGGGGAACTAATACTTTTTACAAAACTATATTAAAAAAGAAATAAGACGTTACAAACTATGATGGTAAAAAGACGTTACAGAAAGAGTATTATTGTATGAAGTGACTATGTGACTGAGGAATTTGATCGTTAGGATACAGCTATGGAATTTTCGAGAGAAAAGAACTTAAGCAAGCAAATAATAAAATACGTCGATGAAAAGGCTTTATACTAAAACGTTACAGTACCGCTAAGATAGAGTAACATAAAAATCAAGTAAGAAAGTATAGTCGGCCAAATTTTTTAGATTGTATGGCTATATGAATAGGGACCTATCTATGTTTTAAATTTCATTCAAATCGGTTTGATAGTTTCTGATAGGCAGAAATTTCCCCCTATCTCCCCTCGTGGTCCCATTTTTTAAAAAAAATGAATACCTTAAGTGTTCAAATAAATATGAATATATCTACAATGTTTTAAATTTCATAAAAATTGGTTTGATAGTGGGCACAAAGACCCTATTCCGGAAAGCAGCTTGTATGGGAGCTATATGAAATTAAGGTCTGATTCGCCCTTGTGCCAATTAGTACCTATGTACCAAATTTAATTAAATTATCTTCAAAAATGCGCTCAAGGTTTCATGGACAGCCAGCCAGCCAATTTGCAAGAATAACTAAAAAAAGACGATATTGCCAAAGTAAGCAAAAAAAAGTCCTAACAAATATAGCTCATTTGTTTTTTTTTTTTTTTATTATCGGAATTATTTTTCAATCAAAAATCTTCTATCTTGTAAACCAAAAAAAATGTTCCAAAAATATTAATGAATTGGATTTGATATTGAGCAAATTTTAAAAACGACCCTGTACTAAAAGTTCATTAAAAAATTCCGTTTAATCAATTTAAATTTTTTGAGTACCAATAAGCTTAACAGGAACAACTCTTAAATCCAAGAAAAATAACGGTCATATTGTAAAAAATTTAACTTAAAATCTCGTTCGTTTTCCGTTTCACTTCATTTCGATTTCTAGAACATGCACGATAATATACATAATTAATTATAATTAATTACATATCAAGATATAAAATAGATTAGGGTTACCAGATCCCAAGACGACTTACAACGGAAAAAAATCACCAGGATTTTAAAAACCTATATTTTTTAGCCCAATTAAATAATAAAAAAATATATCGTTAGCTAAAATGCAAAAAGGTGTAACTAACAAATATATAATTTTACAGGAGAAGTAAAAACTTTATAAAATTAAAACTATAAACATGTTAGAAAACAAACATTGATATGTCCTCCATGAAATTCTTTAAACAATTTTAAAATGAAACCATTTCACGCGTGCCGTTTTTTTAGGTACGGCTGTAATATGCAAGTCTTAAGAAAATCTTGGATTATTTTCAGAGTACAAAAACAACAATGTTACACTTTGTTTATCTGTCGTCAAACCATCATCGAATTAAACTTTTTTGACTCCCTGTATAAATCATATTTTCAACAATTATATGGCGAGCATTTCACGAGTTGTAAGAGAATATCTACATGAGTCTCATACGATTCTTGACATGAAAGTCTCGTTAGATTATCTTTACCCACGTCTCAAACGATTCCTACAACGATTGAAGAAGCGTCTTTCGCTGTGCAATGGAAGAATCTCACTCGTGTTACAATTTTGCCTGTGTGAGGAATCTTCTACGATTAAAAAATGCGGTCATTGACGATCAAAGACGCTCTTCATGAGACTCCCAGTAGCTCTTACACGATCGAAAATGCTAGCTGGGTATAAAGTAATTATGTTTTTTTTTAATGTTTTTTTTTTGTAAAAATCAAACAAAAATTGTTTAAAAATAACTAAATTTTAAATTGTCCGATTTTTTTTACGATTTTTCGAAACGAAAAAAAGGATTTATTTTCTCAGGAAACTGACGATTTCCTCACAAATTTGTCTGGCAGCCCTGGGCACTGGCTTTTTCTAACTTTTGCTTTTTTAACAATAGCAAAAATTTCTTATTTGATGGAACCCAAAAAGCAACGGCAATCACTTTTATGTTGTAGGAAAAAACATGTAGGAAAAATAATGAAACAAATAGCCGCCAAATCAAAAACCAATGTATGCTAATAGTCGCAAAACAGGAGATAATAGGTGCGTTTGAGTACTTTTACAGTAAAATGCAGTAAATGAGAAAATTGTAAAATTTGCTCTCACAAAAAGCTGTTGTCCAAAAAAGTACGCGAACGCAAATTTTGTAAAAATTCGTAAAATAAAGGCAACAGCTGTTGCCAAATAATTGAAGTGTTGAAAAATGTTAACACTTTTGACTACTTAACTCGTTTTCTTATCGGTACTCGATTAAATACTTTTTATAACACAAACATTTTTGGAAAATACAAACAAATTGTTTTATATAATCTTTCATATTTGTTTGTTTTTTATTTTATTTGATGTTACTAATTTGTGGCGGGTTAATTTATTAAAAGAACATGAATAATTTTTTGCTATTGATTACTTAAGTACCCAAGTACTTAGCACTTTTACAACTCTAAAAAATTAACATAACAAAATAAGTTTCAAATGTTTTTATTTAGCCAAGTAAATGATTCACAAACAAGTTAAATTAATTAATATTTATTCACATTTTGTTTTTGTTTAATTTTTATATCAACTTTTCGTTTATTTAACAATTTTTTCACAATTTGTAAGCATATTGTTTGTTACTTTTGTTTGTTTACCTTTTGAAACATATGTTTTTTTGTTTTACAACATTTTACTGCAAAAATTTTTGCAGTAAAAATTTGTAAATACTCAGACAAGAACTGTCACTTTTCGCTCTCAATTTGTGTTCTCATTTACTGCATTTTGTGTACTCGAACGCAATTTCGTAAAATGCAGTAAAGTTCAGTAAAAAATAGTAAAAACTTTTGTGTTCTCGAACGCAGCTAATAGCAGCACAATAGGTTGCTAAAAGGCAGATGATTTCGAAGTGACACTCGAAGACGACAAGTGATATTTTTCATGCAAAACAATCTCAACAAGAATTCGTTTTTGTTTTCTATACAATTAAATAATAAAACCACTTCAAAAATGTTGTTGTTAAATTTTATATGAAAACCAAATTATGCACGACATTTCCCTTACCTTAGGATTTCTGGAAGAAAATTTTGAGAAACATTGTCTTGTAAGCTGTCTTCCAAACAAAAATAATTTGTTCCCAATAAAAAATAAAAATAACTCTAAAATAACGATAGTAATAAAAAACAACCAAAGCAAAGTGAAGAAAATCAGCCAGTCAAGTCCGAGAACTCAAAGACTAAGTTATGATTTTAAAAATATGTATGTGCTATTGTACATTTTTATTAATTCATTAAGGTTTATAGGCGACATTGTCGTGTAAGCTGTAACTTCATCGACATTGTCTTATACGCAGTTCTTGACGACAAAGTAGAATCCATTGTCGTCTTTATAGTCATCAAAGACAATATGAACGACTATGTTGTTCATGTGGTCATAAAAGACTATATGAACGACAATGTCGTGCATGTGGTCATCAACGACAGGCTGAGCGACATTGTCTCTATTTGTGTCGTGCACGATTTGAGTGCCCCGGTAGGCTAGCTGGAAGTGAGCTAGTCTATCAGCGCCGGGGTTGCGGGTTCGATTCCCGCCAGAGACTCTGGTTCCTGCAGACAAGCGTAGAGCTTCGCGGGATTAGATTAGGGAATTAAAAAAAAAAATCCGCGACACTTGTTTGAAAATTTCCTCGACGATTTGCATTAGTTGTCCCTTACGTGCCGTGCAGGAATTAACATTGTCGTGCACGAATCATCAATGATTCCTATAACCTATAAGAGACTTGATGTGACGCATTCTATGTAAACAGAATAATCAGCCTTATTCCGGTTGTCGTTGTCGATCAAATAATTTTTTGTAGGAGATTAAAGAACACTGGTTGTGTGTAACTTTAATCTCTAACAAAAAACGACTTGATCGATTACGAAAATGACAACCGGAATAAGGCTGCATGTTAACCACTTAACAGAAGTTATGTTAACGATTTTATGAGGGATGAGTCCAGATTTCTGGAATCCGATCCGATCGGGTTTTGGGCATATCGAAAATAAATAGAAGAGTTAATACTGTGTTTAATAGACAAGGGGACATATTTTATTAACTGGCTTTTGAGGACTGAAAAACAGGAGGTTTTATCTATGCTCAAAGCAACTGATTGGCTTCATTTTTAGTTTGCCCTAAGGAAAAAGCAAAAAACAAAAAGTTAATTTTCGTTCAGTAGTGGTCAGAAGTAACTTGCACAGCTCCTTAGAGCAATTAACAAGAGGAAGACACAAGCAATGATTAAGCCACAACGATAACCTTATACTGTTAACTTTGAAAAAGTTTGCCAACGTCAAGCAAACTTTTTCAAGTGCATTTTGGTGTAGACTGAAGAAGCATTTAAAGTTAAAAGCTTAACGGTGATATTTCGGATAGCATCGGTGATGCTTTAGAAGAAGAAAACAATAACGACTAAGAAAATTACAGTTTTGAAGAAAATTAAGATTTAAAAACTTGAACTTTTTCATTTAATGCTGAATCCAATTTTTAATTAAATTTTACTTTTTAGTTTTTTTACACATTATTCAACATTATCGCGTCTGTTCTGAAAATCACGTGCTTTAAAAATCACACGTGCGATTTCGTGGCGTTCTGAAAATCATACCGTTTTTGTGTTTCTCGGTGTGCTTTCGGCAATTGAAAATCACACCGAAACACACTAAAATGGAACACTAAAATATCACACGTGTGATTCTAAAAGGCACATGTAATTTGAAATCACGTGATTTGAGTTAAAGTAATTTAACAAAAAACAAAACTTGTAGAAAAGTGAATTGCAAAACTCTTTTCTTGCACAAGATTCTGTTGCTGTTCATCGATTTCGAACGTTGTAGTTCGAAATCGTTAAAACTTTAATCTTTAGACCTGCCCCCAGACTTCAGTACTTACAATACACTTACTTATCTAGTTGTTATTTAACTACGAGTAAGTTGAATTGTAAGTACTTACAAAATACACAATAGAAGCCAAAAAATCACTAGTTCCTTTTAAGCTGCCAGTAATTACATTTTAACTTATTATTTATCTACTATAAGGGAATTAAAAAATACGTAATTATTCCTAACTTACGGGAGGCGAAAAATATCTTTTTTTTATCTAAAAAAAATAGTTAAAAACAAATCTTTGAACCATTTAGTAGAAAATCCATACAGGTGATGATCTAAAAACTTTTTTTTAATATTTATACACTAGATAATAAACAATTTTTAGTGTGCGATTTTTGATGATGTATTATTTGCAAAAGTTACCGATTTATTATTTTAAGTTATGCGATTTTAGCTGAATTATTTTCAAGTTTTGACACTTTTGCCAAACTCTAAACTGACATAATTATAATTAATATAAACTCCAACAAAGATTTATTTTATCAAAAGTATCACAATAAGAATTAAGACTATTTAGCACTTAGCAGTAGGGATCAACTACCATTATATTCTCTGATACAACTTAAAATATGCCACTTTAATGAATTGCAACATTATACATTAAGAAAGACAACAGTTTTTTATCAAAAATTAACAAAAAGTTAGCCACAGTTTGTACACTACGTACAAAGAGCTGCTAACTAGAATGTCGATTAAGCTTAGCAGCTTATTAGCAAAGAGTTTATTTATAACAAACTTTTGTCCATCTGCTAACTTTTAATAAATCAACTCTGAATTTTAATGATGCCACATTATATTACTCAAATATGCAGCACGTTTTGCATTAATCATCGCTGGTTTTTTAATTTTATTTTTTTTTACGCTTCACATAAAAACATTTTAAGAAGTTTTAAAATCAAAAAGCAAACTGTAGACAGTAAATTAAAAAAAAACCAACAAAATAGTTTGACATTAAACGGCTGTTTTTCAAAGGTTGGCAAACGCTTGTCAGCTCATTAACAAGAGACTAGCAAATCGTTAGCCAGAGTTTGGTAATGTATTATGAATAAACTTTGTGCGAACTTCTTTCCAAATTTTCATTATGAATACGGCTGCTAGTATTCAAACTCTTTACCCGTTTATTTACAAAAAAATCATTTATGAGGTTTTTTGTGGAAAATTAAATTTCCTTCAAGAATATGTCCACCCAATTTGTAAAAAAATTTTCAATTTTCAAAATACAAAAAAAAAAAAATAACATGAAACTTATATGCAAAAACCGAAAAACCTTAAGCATTAGTAGTAGCAAAATATGGAGGTACTCTTGTGGGAGATCTTTTTTATACATACTAGAAACAAAAAAAAAAAAAAAAAAAAAAAAAAAAAATGTGTTTTTGAACCATTCGAATATGAATTGATTTTTCTAATGAAAATTAATGTGTGGTTTATGAAACACGAGCGCCTTACTCGTCCATTCAAACAAAAACAAAATTTCGAAATTTGTTTTTGTTTTAAATGTAAGTTGAACGGACGAGTAAGGCGCTCGTGTTCTATAAACTACACATAAGTCTTATAAATATTTTAAATGTATCAAGTAAATCATATTTAAATCATTTTTATAGCCCTATGCTCCAATTTGGAACGACGGGAATAAATATAAAAAAATATATAAGTAAATCATAGAATACAACTGAGAAGTCTGCACCTAATGATACTATTTTAACAAAAAAAAAATTAATTTTAGATAAAAATATAGTACCAAACGAAAATTTGCAAGTTACGAAGTGGTATTTATTAGGGTGTTCAATTAATCGGTTTTTATTTTTGTTCGACTAAACGATTAATCGATATTTGGCATTTTTAATTTATTCGATTAAACGAATTAAATCTTTAAATTAATCGATTAATCGAATAATTCTAAATCCAGAAATTTTATAAATTAAGAGTTTTTTTTTCGATAATCTTAGAAAAAATTAGTACTTCAATAATTAAACATTCTTTTTTAAATAAAACTTGTCAATGTAGCTCCAAATTGTTGCTTCCCATTCGGGTATTTAGATTTTAAAAAGTCAATATAAATTTTGATTTTTTGAAACTTTTCATGGGCATTCCATCCTCTGCTATGCTTCTGCAAATAATTTCCTCTAGATTCCAATAATTCCAACGGACACATACATTTGGTTTGTTTATTCGACTTAAAACTTTAAACAAATTATACATTATTATATTATTATTCGATTAATCGGTATTAATTTTTCGATTAATCCTTTACTCGAAATTAGCAATTTTAAATTATTCGAACAATTAATCGTCTAACATTGTTCGACAAATCGAACAAGAATTAATCGGCGGAACACCCTAGCATTTATGAACTATTTAGATTAATATGTTCTCAAGAGTTGTTCAGCTTTACCGTAACTGTATTATTGCCATATCGTCAGGTCATTATTGGTTGGTGAAAGAGAAAGTGGAGAAAATTTTGAAGATTTCTCAACATGTATACGATATAGTTTTTTTTATACTTTTTCCGCTACTTCCGGCATATGTTTTGAAAAAATATTTAAATTTTTGTCAACTTTCATGAATCAAGTTAGTAGTTAAAAATATTTTTTTGAAAGCGAAAAATATTATTTTGTACCGCATAAGCCACAATTCTAAATATATTTTTAAAAAGTAGCTTTTTGTGCTGCATACATATATTTATTGCTATGCATTGAACAACTTGCTAAAATTATAGTTTCTATATTAACAATCTAATAGAAAGTTATTGATGATTTTTTTCTTTTATTCGGTTTTATTTTACAAAAACAGTTCCATTTTTATATTTTTAATAAATTTCAGAAATTGTTACTATTTATCGTACCGCAAAGAAGGAAAGCAAGAGTGAAATTTATTTTGTAGGGATTTATATGAAGAATTTGGTGCAATCGCCAAATAGTGGCCTGTAGAGCAAAACAATACTAAACAGAAACCACAAAAAATTTCAAGAAAAAGGTTTTAGATTTAGAAAAAGGGCATTAAAAAAATATATTCCTCATACCTAACTCAGTTTTTTTAAAATGGCGTGTAGGTCAAACAAATAATGAGTTGACGATATATAGTTGAGCGGTATCACGAAGTCGGAGTTAGCTGTTGGTCAAAAACTGACGAAATCGAAATCGAATAAAATCGAATCTATACGATCCAATTAGTGTGTTTTTCCAAAAGTCGTCATTTGTCGCAAAGTGTTATTGATAAAGGCTTAAATTAAAAAAAAAAATTGTTTTTTGAAAGAATCAGAAAACAAATTTCGATTATACAACAATAAATATATACAAGTCTATAATAAAGCGATATTTCGAATACGGATCAACCAATTTATTCACATGCTGCATAACACATCATTCGTGTTATGCTAAAATTCATTTAATACCTCAACTTCCAACTACCAAATTTCATCCAAATCTATTAAGCGGTTTTCCCGTGATTGCGTCACAAACTAACAAACATACAAACTTTCACATATATAATATTAGTAGAATCTATTAAAAAAAAAAAAAAAACTAACTTATTCCCGAATGTCACTCAGGGTCACTCACGGATCCTGAGTGAGATTGAGGCGTGTGGCTATTGCCTGGGACCTCCCGGATCCACAGATTATGTGGGCACTAGGGTGGATTTTGGGCGGCTGCCGGAGGTAATAGTTCCTTCTAGGGAGAGCTGGTCAGGTAGGGGCAGATTATTTAGTGGATTTGCTATTTTCACTGATGGCTCGAAGATGAGGGGCACGGGTGCGGGGGTCTACATTGAGGATCTGAACATCAGAAGGTCATATAGGCTTCCTGACGACTGCAGTGTTTTTCAGGCGGAGGTTCTGGGGGTCATGAGGGCCGTGGAACTGATAAGGGACAACATTGATAGGGGCTCGGAGGTCACTATATATGTGGACAGCCAGGCGGCTCTTATGGCCGTAAGGGGCTGTTATGTGAAATCCAAGCTGGTTGATGATTGTAGGAAGGCTCTTGGGGCAGTCTTAGGGGAGTATTTGCTAAGCTGCGACATAGTCGGCAATGAGGTTGCTGATGGGTTGGCGAGGCAGGGCTCGGAGATGGAGGATCCTAACTGTTTAGAGGCGGTTAGGCCTCCAATGGCATTCTATTTTGGAAGAATCAGGGAATGGATTGTGGGCGCGACCAACCGGGCCTGGGGGAATCGAACGGACTGTCGGGTATCACGGACGCTGTGGCCGGTGCTCAATAGGTCCGATTCGGTTTTGCTGATGGGCAGGAGTAGGGTCTGCGTTAGAACCATGATAGGAATGATCACGGGCCACTGTATGATAGGCAGGATGGCGGTGAGAATGGGATCCGGATTGTCGGATATGTGCAGGTTGTGTGAGGACCCTGAGGAGTTGGAGACGGTGGAGCACATTCTGTGCCACTGTCCCAGGTTGCAGGGCAGCAGGCAGAGGTGGCTGGGCAGTAGATTCCTGGGCGAATTAGGGGATGTCTCGGGTTGCGGACTCGAGAATCTGATAGGATTCGTAATGGGGATGGCCTGGCTGCGCGAGAATAGGCTGGGTGTTGGACGCACGTAGGGCGCATTTGGTTGAGTAGGATTTCGCTCGGGTTTGGTCAGGAACCTTCTTTCTTTCTTTCTTTCTTATTTATCTTATGCTTTCTCTGTTTATTTCACTAACTTTCTCTCTAGGGCTATCCCTGAATAAGGCATCACAATGGACCATATTGGTCTCTGGGTGAGGGTGTGAAGGAGACTTCACACCGGCCTTTCTACCTACCTACCTACCTATTCCCGATTTTGTTTTACCTCTTTAAAATTGCCCTACATTTTAGTCTGTGTCATATGCTTTCCGTCTACCGAATCCATTAAGCGGGTTTCGCGTGATTGCGCCACAAACTCACAAACATACAACCTTTATTTATAATATTATGTAGTAAGATTTTTTAAAAGAGAAAAAGTTCCAAAAGCACCAATTTTCCCCCGTTTTTACCTCTTAAAAAACCCCATATTTTAATCTGGGCCATATGCCCCACAAACTTTCACATTTATATGTGTAAAAGTATATATATTAGTATATTAGTAGGCTATGACAAAATATGTTAAGTTAAAGTATTTAGAGAAACATATATTTAGATTGTTCACGTCACAAGTTGCACCCTTGCAAAGCAGCAGAACTTCAAAAACATAGCAACAACCACATGGACAATTATTTCACACAAATAATTGTCAACAACCACATAGACAGTTATTTGGGCGAAATAATTGTATAATTGAATAACTTGAAACCGGTTCACCATATTCAGTAAAAAAAAATTAAAAAGTTTGGCAAGGATATTATTTTCTTTAAAAATACATAAAAAAATTAAAATGCGACAAAATATCACAGTTTTGGTAAAAAGATTTAGTTAAATATATTTAGAATCAAATAAGCTTTATTTCATTGTAATCGGTGCAAAACTTTGAATTTTGTTCACAATTTACAGAGAAAACTCAATTGATAAAAATCGCGATTTCCATACAAAAATTAAATTTGTTTATGTGTGTGTTTGCTGCTGTTCTACTAAAAATAAAAACGAAACGCGTTCATCAACAGCAGCGCCTACAATTTGCCAAAGAGCATATGCGATGCACAAAGACAACTAAATGAAAAGAATTGGCGGAATGTAATTTTTTCGGATAAAAAAAGTTTAATTTGGATAGCCCCGATGGCTACATCCGAAAAAATTACTTTCCGCTTGAAGCTAACAATAACATCTTAAAAAAAGGAAAAATGTTGAATATCGCGTAATGAAGTTACTCTTGTTATGATTTTTTGAATTTTTGGAAAAAAGTCAACAATACGATTAAAGCCTGTAACTTAAAAATGCGAGCTGATGGAAAAAACGAAGATTAGATTTGAAATCAGCGACTTCAAATTAGTAAAAAAAATTGCATCAATCTTCCAATTAACACAAAAAAAATTTAATTTTGTTCCCTTGTGTAATTAATAGGGTATTCATTCGGTTAACCGTTAATCGGTTAACCGATTAATTACTACCCGATTAACTGATCGGTTAATTTAAAATTGTCTTTTTTCGATTAACGATTAAACCGGTTAATTTCAGTCGATTAACCGATGTAACAAAATTTTTGATTTTTTGTAGTATTAAACCATATTTTTGTGTTTTTAATCATGGGTGAGTTTCAAAACGGCAGTTGCAAACCAACTCGCTTCTTTAAATGCATTCTACAATGCAATCATGTCGAATTTTACAATGTTATCTGTACCAAAGTTCACCAAAAAAGTTATGTTTTTTCATATTTCCTTCAAGAAATTCATTCTTAAAAAACAGTTCAAAATAAGAAATTAAGGAACTCGGAAATGAACTTTTTAGCAAAATGCTCGGTGCTGAGCTTTGCCAGGATAAGTTAAATAATGACCTGCCAACAGAAGAAACTCTCGATAGTAACACAACAACAGAATTAACCGAAACAATTAAAATTATTAAAAATTTTAAAAATTTAAGACAGGACTCTGATGGCATAATGGAAGATTTCATATGTTTAGAGAAATCCAGTAAAAGGACTGAGAAATTAGAAATTTTGTATTATGGGTTGCCTTCGATTTCTCTACGATAATTGAAAGAATTTTTTCCATGTCAAGACTAAAGAAAAGTGCCAAATTAACCAATTCTTTTTCTAAAAGATTATTTTGTAAGATCTGCTTAAACTATTGAAATAAAATTAATTTAAAAATATTAGTAACATAGTTATAAATTATTTTTTTGTTTGCTCGTTTTAGTTCAAGAATTGTTATGTTATTATTTTACTAATAAGCTCCAAATAATAAATAATTTTTCATTTATATTTATTGAAATTACTTAATTTATAAAAAAAATTTATTAATCGGTTAACCGATCAATAACAAAATTAACCGATTATTAACCGATTAAACCAAAACCTCGATTAATTAATCGAGCGATTAACCGATTAAAGCAAAAGCCCGATTAAATGAATACCCTAGTAATTAATCAATTCTTATTCCTAAATTAACCGGCCAATGCAGGACGAAAATTCTCCTAAACATGTAGGTGAAGTTACAAGCAACTTGTGTTAACATTTGTTAACTATATAGTTCATACTCAAAGACTGTTTTTTTTTCGCCAAAAATAAATAATTCGAGACCAAAATAAAATTAAAAATTGTAATTCAGAATAATAATTAAAACATATATTTTTTAATTAAACAATTTGGCCCGGAAATGAATTACAATTAAAAAAGTCCTACTTTTAGAACCCGAAAATGGGTCAAAATCGAAATGTTGCTCTAATATGGGCTAATAGGGTTGATAGCTTAGGTATTCTAGATTTCAGAACTATATAGTTTGCATTCAGATTTTGTATAGATTTTTTGTAATAGAGCATAGCTGAATGTGAATTTATGAGATTTCTAACATAAAAAAGAGTCCTACTTTAAGAACCCGAAAATGGGTCAAAATCAAAATGGTGCTCTAATGTGGGCTAATACGGTTGATGCCTTAGGTATTCTAGATTTCAGAACTATATGGTTTATATTCAGAATTTGTATATATTTTTGTAATAGAGCGTAGCTAAAAGTGAGTTTATAAGATTTCAAAAAAAGGCCTACTTTCAGAACCCGAAAATGGGTTAAAATCGAAATGGTGCTCTAATATGGGCTATTAGGCTTGATAGCTTAGGTATTCTAGAATTCAGAACTATATAGCTTGCATTCGGAATTTGTATATATTTTTTGTAATACAGCATAGCTGAAAGTGAATTTATGAGATTTCAAATAAAAAAAAGTCCTACTTTAAGAACCCGAAAATGGGTCAACATCGAAATGGTGCGGTAATATGGGCTAATAGGGTTAATAGCTTAGGTATTCAAAGTTTCAGTGCTATATAGTTTATATTCAGAATTTGTATAGATTTTTTGTAATAGAGCATATCTGAAAGTGAATTTATGAGATTTCTTCTAAAAAAATTTCCTACTTCCAGAACTCAAAAATGGGTCAAAATCGAATTGGTGCTCTAATATGGACTAATAAGGTTGATAGAGCTTAGGTATTCTAGATTTCAGAACTATATAGTTTATATTCAGAATTTTTAAAAATTTATCAGATTTGTTTCAAAATCGTTACTCAACGGTCTTTGCGGTCGGTGATTATGAATTTAAAGTCGGTTATTTTAAATTCATAAGGCGGATTAAATTTGGCGGACTAGTTTTTAAAAAAATTTATTGGGATAGCCTTTAAAAATTTAAGATGAATGATTATAATATTTTAATATCCGATATTTTAAGATCCGATCCGAAAAAAGCTGATTTTTTAACTTCGCCTCTCATTTTAAAAATCGAAAAAACACAATAACTTAAAAAACTTAAAGTAAACACAATTACTTAAAAAACTTAACTTAAACTAATTCTGCTTCTTACATATTGTTTTCTTCGATTTCACTCTTGATTTTGAGTTACCATTTCTTCTTTTCAATGCTACATCTGCCAATTTCTTATCTTTACTGCTAATCAGTAACACCAGAGTAATTAGCTTTAAGCAAATCCGCGCAAAAAAATTTCGACATTTTGAATTTTGAAAGTCTGACTAGTTAGTAATCTGTGCCCAGGGGGTTTCTGGGTCACTGACTATGAATCTGGTATTAGATTATGAATCTAAAGTCAAACTTTCAAAATTCAAAATGTCGAAATTTTTATTATGAATTGAGCGGATTACTAACATAGTCTGTGCCCCTGGGTGACAAGTTTCAAGCAAATCCAATAATATAACAAAAAATAGTTCCATATTTTCTGACTTCAAAATTTAAAAAAAAAACTTTTTTAATAATACATTTTCAGCCAATCAAAAAGCTCTCCAACAGGTTGTGAGAATTTATAAGTGAGTTTAGCTTCGGTTTATGTAACCTTTTAAAAGCTTTAGAAACATCAATGAAGAGCCGGAACAATATTTTTTTTTCTTTATTAGACTAGTGTTTGTTCGATTGTACTATGTTTTTTTTTCGGAATCCAAATTGATGATTTGAAATCCACCTTTTTTCTTTCAGTATTTGGAAATGAATATTTTCTGAAACAGCTTTAAAAAGTTTGATTATTAGCTAATAAGCCTATATGACTTAACTTTTGTGTGATGGTAACTAGAGAGGCTTTCTATCCTGAAGGATAGCACTAAATTCGTAAAACAGCATTAAAAATTAGAATGATAATTTTTATTCCTATGCGAGGTGATTTTTTGGTGTTTTAATTTTCAATATCCCTTGTCTTAAATCTTAGTGGTATAGCTCTTAAACGGATTTATTGATATATTGATTCCTATGGTTACAAGTTGGAACAAAGGGCCACTTAGTATATTAGGGAAAAACACAATTTTTATATTGTCACCGAACATGTTTCCTTTTTCAACATTATTTTTTGAACAACTTTCATTCGAGTTTCTTTAGGGGATTTAGAAATTTACGGTCTTTTAAGATTTTTAGTTGCACGCCATAATGAGTAGTACGATTGTGGAGTTGCTTTAATATACAGTAATCTACTGGAACTTTTCTAAAATTGAAAAAAAATTCTAAACTTATTAATGTATGACAAAATATATACAAATTAACAAATTAATATTCCACCCTTCTCTTATAGTACGTGTTGAACATCGTCTGGTGTTATTTTACTTAGCAAATGATGTTATTCAATATAGTAAAAGAAAACGTTATGAATACGTTGAAAGTTGGGCTACAGCTTTGCAAAAAGCCACAACAATGGTCAGGTAAGTTCAAATATGAATAAAGCAAAACTATCACATCTAATTTTCTTTCCTATTAGAGATGAAAAAGTCAAAAATAAAATTCTACGCATATTTAGTATTTGGGAACAACGTGAGGTATACAATGAGGAATTTCTAACAGATCTATGTGGTCTATTGAATATAGCACCACCAAAAAAATCTCACACACCAACTATTGATTCGGACGATTTTCAAAATGCCAATTTGATCAGTAGTGTAAAAGAATGTGTTGAACTATCGGAAGCCACTGATAAAAGTTTTAAAAAATTGCCAAAAACACCAAATTGTGATATAGAAAGTATTAAGCAACAATTAAAAGATAAAACACATTCGGATGATGTTGAAAAAGAAATAGAACGTTATGTTACGTACATTGGGGCATTTACAAAGAATTTACAGGCGGAGATAAAATGTCGCAAAGCTGTGATCAACAATGTTGATACGGCTATTAAGTTTTATGCTAATCAAAGGGGTGAAGTAAAAGTTGTAGTTAGTGTAAGTAGATATTGAAATTGCTTTTTAAGTAAAAAATGTGTTAATTTATTTTTCGATTAAATTTTTAAGGCTTATAAAAATTTTGGCAGCCGTATAAAATTGGTTAAAAAGAAATTAGATGAAATTTCTCCCAATTTACCTAGTCCCATACCATCGCCGGATATTAATGCACCATCACCCGAACCAGATAATGATTTGCAATTACCTGATGATCAATCGCCGTTAACAATGGTATGTTTTTCTAGCAAATATAAAGTTAGGCTTACAAATTTTTAAAAAACTTCTTTAGAAGTCTTTAAAAAAATTTTCTCATAGAAAATTTCTGTATAAGACACACAGTTTTAAAATTTAAATATTTAAAATTTAGTCGGTCCAGCCCGACCATAAGAAACTCAGCACCACAGCAAAAATCGATATTGTACCCTATTTGAAACCCATGAACAATCATGGAAACACCAGAACAAAATTATGTTATGATGTTAAAATTCATGGAAAAGTTCTTCGTGCCGAATATTAATTAGATGCCTTCTTCTATGAGATTTGATTGCCTTTAAGAGATTTTAGGATGGGGGCTATCGTCAAAGTTACTGTCCCCAATTTGTATGTCAATACAAACATTTATAAGGAAGTTATGGCATTAAAACTATAACGGGAGTACAATTTGTATGGGAGCTATGGTCAAATATTGGACCGATTCCAATAACGTTTAGTTGTATGATTTAGATGGCAGGCTAGCTGGTAGTGAGCTAGGCTATCAGTGCGGTGGTTGTGGGTTCAATTCCTGCCAGAGACTCTGGTCTCATGCAGGCAAGCGTAGAGCTTCGCGGGATTAGCTTAGGGAGAGAAAATAAGCTTTAACGAAATTTAATCTAAATACCAACATAATAAAGACGTAGCATGTATGGGGACTGTGAAATTAGGAACCGGTTCTCACCTTTTTCAATAGGCTTGGGCCTTGTTACAGTTAGAAACTATGTACCAAATTCATCACAAGGCTTACATGGACAGAAAGACGAACGAAGGACGACCTAGAACGACTCATAAATTGATTATGAGTCGATCACTTAAAGACAAAAAATCTAATTTGGATGTATTTATTTAGATTTTATTAAACATAAGCTCATAACAAAATTTTTTTCTGGCGGGTCCATGATTGCCCATGGGTCCCAAATAGGCCACTCTTGAAATTTTGTCTCTAAGTACTGTGTTGTATTACTGCCTCTCCCATGATTTCGAACGAAAACTTCATTCGTCTAACTTACATTAAAAACAAAATTTTAAATATTGTTTTTGTTTTAAATTTAAGTTAAGCGAACGAACGGCAGTAATTTTTTTTTTTTTTTTTTTTTGAAAAAAATATTTGAATTCGAGCTTTTTTTGTAGATATGAGCCTACTGGCAATTATTAAATATTTGTTTTAATTATGTATTTTTATGGTTTTAATTTTACCAGAACTTCTTGAAAAACAATTTCAATGGCTATTCTAGTTACATGGATGGTAATTTACCATTCGATATCAATGATTTCAAAAGAGATGAAAGTGCAAAATCATCAAGTATGTTAAAACTACTTACATATCTGTGGCATTTTGACAAAACATCTTAAGTCAAATTTAAAAAGTGCAAAAAATGTGTTAATCATACGAATTTTCATTCAAAAACATTTTGTTTAATTTTGGTTTATTTCATTGTTTGATAAAAATGATTTTTTTACCGTGTTTATTTTAAAAAACTTTTTTGCTTTCTTATATCGACTTAAGATGTTTTGCCAAAATTAAAACAGATAAATTTTTAATAATGTGTATTTAATTTTGATTTAACCGGATTGTAAACAATTTTTCAAGGTCAACCTATTGAAGTCATTGGATCTAGATCAGATGATGAAAGTTATAATCCAAGTGCAGACTATTATAAACCTGAATCGATAAGTGCCTATCCAGGTTCTAATAGTATGGCTATACCGGGATTAGCACCAATGCCGGTACCGTCAGTACCTGCAGGTGGCTATACCTCTCTGGCAAGATCTTCACACCAATATGGAGATATTTTACCGCCACCTCCCAATCCACCATTGTTTGGTGGTCCATCTAACTCTCATGCAAATAGCTTACATCACAATTTGAACTCTGGATACAGCGCCCACAATCCAAGAACATACAATACAGATAATTCTTACAATACAAATGTATACAATCGCCGGCCGGTAGGAGCGCCTTCTGTTCAACCTTTAATGCCTCCACCACCTATGCCACCCACTGTCGGATCAATTGATTCGTCCGAAGGAAGCGGTTTTAATTCAACCTGGGATATGAATATGTCTTGGACTAATCCCATGGATAGTTCTAGTGTTTCGAACTCATCCTATAGTCATACACCAATTGATACACCTCATTCACCGCCTAATTTTGACTCAGATGCACTTAATTCAGACACAACCACACTAGAATATTCGGACCATGATGGAACCATGTCAACAGCCCAAGATGTTGATCATCGTCAGCTGATATTACCAGCTTTTGGGATTGGTGCTAAATTGGGCTTAAGCAAAGGTAAAAATAATTTCTGTTTTCGTTTTCGTGGTGATACAAATTATAAAAATATTTTTTTTTAGATAAAACCCGTCAATTGGATATAGATCATAGAAATCTAATATCGCTTACTGGTTCGCCGGGAGCTAGTGATAATGACAAGAAACTTTGGTATCAGGAAACAAATGAGGTTTGTATTTGTGTTTATTAAATTTTTTCATTAATTAAATTATAATTTTTCTAAAGTTATCTGGTGATGTTGACTACCGTACTTTTGCGCAAAATATTAAAACCATAGAAACTACAGCAACCTTGCCGTTTTTAAATGATAATTCATCAGTATCTTCTAATGACACTACGGGAAATGTGAGCTTTTTTTCATTAAAGTTAAAAATAATTAAAAACAAACCTTTTTCAATCAAATTACAGATAACTTCAACTGTAACCTCACCTCAGAAAAATAACAGTAAGTTTATTTGAGACTATTTCTTTAATTTTTAAGTTATTCTATATACTTATAAATTATGTTTTATAATTGAAGGTCCTTCAAAAGAATCTCATAAAGATGATTCTTATTTAGAGAATAAAGATGGAGGTATGGCTGGTTATGATCCAACCGATATGGTTGTTGATATGGACATGTCTGATGATGATCTTGATGATATCTTTAGAGGTTTGCTTATTTATTTTTATTATTTTTCTTTAGTTCATTACATTACAGCTGCCCAACTTTTTACTATGTGGTTTATTTTTTATAATTGTTTATAATTTTTTATTTGTTTTTTATTACATATTATTGTCCGTTTTCCTTTTTATTTAAACTATTGGTAAATTTCAAGATCAAAACTAAAAGACGTTAAACAATATTTTAAACATGGGTTGTTTGGATAATAGTTTTTTTATGCAAATATTATGCGGACAGCATTTAAAATGATATCAAATATTGTAGTAAATTATTTATTTGTTTCATTTATTCAAAATGATGTTAACCGTAAACATATAAATACAAGACTAATATGTATACTATGTATAGCACTAGCTACTTGGGCTATCGGCTAAGTAAAATTACTTTGTTTGCCCAACTTTCAAAAAACAAAGAACAAATTCTTATGATTTAACATTTTATTTTATACATACAGACAATTTTTCGAGTCAAATTCTCTACATAGACTAATTTTTTAATAAAAGTGTTTTTTAAATAGAAACCCGGTCAAAATTAAGTTTCTTTATAAGAAACTTTTCAAAATTCAAAAACTTTTGAAATCAATTTTTTGTGTACATATTAAACTTTTCAAAAACCCTTAACAAAAAATCCTCTTCATTCAATAATATAAAGAAATATAAACAAAACTTAAGTTAACGTATACCAGTAAAAGAGTCATTATGTCAATACATCAAACAACCCATGAAATACATTACAATATGTAATTTAGATTACATAAATCTTTCGTCAGGAAATTAATGTAAAACTTTTTATTAAAAATTCTTCTATCCCTTTGCACACTGAAAACAAACATTGAAATCAAACAATACCAAAAAAAAAAAATCAGAGGTTAATGAGCAAATTGAAGAAAACGGTGCCGATATCCAGACCGAAAATGTTGAAGATAACACAACACAACAACAAATAGAAAAAACGGATATTCAACCACCCGGGCAGAGGCCACCTCTACTGGAGACGCCTACAGAATATGAACACACAAATAGTTGGGATACAGAAACTACAATAGAACAAATAGCAGAACAAGATTGGAATCAAATGCCACCAATGCCTTGGCAAAATAATCGTATGGGTAGAGGAGGTGTACCGCCTCCACCTCCTAGACCCCCATACCCCATGCAATTTGCCTATGGCGCAGGGCCAACTAATGATAATGGTGCCTTTAGGCCACCGAACGGTAGTTTGATGGGAGAACGAGGGGGATTTATGGGACGCGGTGGAGGACGTGGTTGGTTCAATTCACCCCAGAATCAATTTCGCAATTTTCCCAGACCACCCAGAGGAGGTGGGTCGCCCTATTTTAATCGGGGTGGAGGTCGAGGAAGCCCTGGTGGCATGCGTGGTGGTCCAGGTTTTCGTGGAAAATTTCGTGGAAAAAATAATTGGATTTAAAAACTTAATCATTTTTAAAATGAAGTCTTAGTTTTAAATGTTCTTTAAATATTAAAAAAAAAAAAACATTAACAAATGAGTTGTTAAAATAAAAACCAAACACAAGAAAAAATAACTGAATTCAACTGTAAATATTAATCTAAACTGCAAATTATTAATTGGAAACAGAAAAGCTTAATACTTTTAAATATGGAAAAAATAACAAAAATATTCAAGAAGTTTTAAAAAAAAGTAAAACTATTAAATGGTTTTTTTATAAATGGCTTGAATGAAGCATTTAAAGATTGATTAAAATTAAAAAGATGTACTTTTTTGTATTAGATTACAATTAAAATGTTTTGTCTTAATTCTCACGATGCAAGTCTTATTGATAAACTTATCACATTTTCTATTTTTAACTATCTTTGGCGTTCACACAGTTTTATTGCTGAAATATTACTTTTTTATGTATAAACATATGTGTGCATTTTTTACAATAGGAATGAGAAATTAAAGCGTAATTAAAGTGTGCAAAGTCTCTCGCTTAAAAACATAATTTAAATTTAAAACTCTTTTCTCACATGCAAAGTAAGTACACCTTACAAAGTCTTGAGCTTGTAGGATATAAAATAAAGTACTCGTAAAGTTGTTTCTTCTTCGTTCGTCGCTAATACATAGTTGTACCTACAGTTGAACCTCAATTATTCGTTATAATCGTTACCGGGAGTATTCTGGATAATCAATTTTCCCGGTTAATTGAGTACCAGCTTTTTTTTTAATTGTTAAGACGTTTCTTTGTCTTTCCCCGCTGATACGGATACCAATTTAAAAATAAACACAACAGTCCACACTTCTCAAATTTCAAAACTAATAATCTGTACGTTTCATTTTATTCACACTGTGTTTGATAATAAAAAATAAAAAAATATGTTTTTAATCCTGGATAATAAAGTAAGTCACGGTTAATCGATGCACAAAAATGTTAATAGATGCAAAAAATGTTCTTTTTCTGCCGGTTAATTGCATCACGGATAGTCCAGGTTCAAGTGTATGTTAAATTTGACAAACAACAACAAAAAACACAATATGTATTTGTTAAGGTTAACTTTGCGTTTGTTGCAGTTGAAGAAAGCTTAAAAGAAAAATTAAAAGGCATGTGAGAAAAGATCTAATTATAAAAAATATGTACATTTGAAAAGAAAATACATACATACTAACATTCTTTATATGTTCTGTGGCAAAAATGAAAAAGCGCTTAATTTAACTTAAGCTAAATTTGTGTGATCTTCACGTTCAAAAGTACACATGGGCAAAGTTTCAATTATTTTGTACTATTTTTTTTTTTTAGGAAGTTATAGATAAATGACTGCTTTTTTTCAATGTGCAATAAAATTTGAAATAATAGTTTATTTTGTTTATTTCCAAGCTATCCCATTAGAAATATAAAAATCAGTAAATTTAAAAAAATCACCTCCCAATAAGCAATTTTGCTGGAAATCAAGTGCATAATAATTGGTATTCAAGTTCGAATTTCAAGTTAAAAGGGTTGATATATACTTTTGTTACACTTTATTTCAATAACATTCTCCAGTAAAATGGAAATTTGAAATCAAGTGAATATAAGTAAAACTCAAGTTATCTTCAGTTAAATTTTAAGCACTTAAAATTTTATTTTTGAGTTCTTATTGGGCTTTAAAGTTTTAAAATGCTTTCCTACAAAATTAAAAAAATAGACTTAAGCAGTTTTGTTATTGCCACAGATTTGTTAAACATTTTTCAAGCATTAATTTGAAATTGTATTACTGTTAAAAATTTCTCCATTAAATATTTTTAACACTTCTTAAATATTTTACCTCGGAATTTGATTTGAATATAAATTTTAATAATATTAAAAACGTTTTTAAAACTTAAATACATAAGACAAATCTGAAAGAAATTGTTTAAATAGAAAACACAAATCTTTAAAATAACCCCCTTATTTTCTAAAACACTTCACCAAACTTCAAAAATCATTTCATTAAAATTTGTTTAAATTAAAAAAAATCATATGAAAAGGTGAAGGGATTTAGGAATTAGGATCCTAAATTTTTCCCATTTACTTTTCTGATCCTGAAAAAAGAAATACATAGTTTTAAATATTATAAGTATTTTTAACAATCAACAAAACTAATACATATAGTTATAAAAATTTAAATTAATTTCACACAACTATTTCGATATTATGTAATCAAAGAATTTTTTTCCTACAATTATTATTTTTTTTTTTTTTTTTAATTTTAGTTGTCTATCACATTTTATTTTCTGCAAAACTAATTTTGATTTTACCTTAAATATAACTTTCAACTTTGTTATTTGTATGTAAAAGAAATAATCAAATGTGAATTGAGAATATTTTATTATTAAATATTTTTATTTATATACATGCATACTTATATTGACCACAAATATCTAAAAAATAATTCAATGTTACACTGCTTTATAAAATTTAAAAATATTGCTAAACACTAATTAAGTTTAGTACATACATACGTTCACACATTATTCTTCTCAAAAAATATTAATATTTAAATAAAAAAGTTAAGTGTATTAATTAAAAAAAATCAATAAAAGAAACAATATTTACCACGGTTTGTTTGCGGAGTTTAAGTGTATATTCTTATATAACATCGTCAAAACTCTCTTTAGATTAACTAGCAATGCCATACATAAAATTTCAACGGACTAATTTAAAATTTAGCTTAACCAAAACCAAACCTTTAAAAGATTGAAATATACAAACCATGTTTCTTTTTTCTGATTATATATTTTCCTACAATAAGTTATGACATTAACTTAGAAACTGAGGGCTGGATTAGAATTTATACTTTTACGACATTTGTAAAAAGTAATCTTAATTATCCAAAATATAATTTAAAATGTCTTTAGGATAAAATAAACTTTTAGGGATTTTAAAACTTGTCAATTTACATAGAATAAAGATGAAGAAAGACGATATGTGTTTCACCTTCTCTGCCAATGTCTTGTTCTTAGGATATTAGGATAAGGCAGTTGGGGAGACCAGAATTGCCCTGTTTGTATGATTTTTCTTAGGTAGGACAAAGGTCAAACTTTCTTTTCAGTAGGGAATTAAATGGTTAGAAGCTGCAGTGATGTTAATGGAGCAAACTAGCCTTACCACTGGTCACTGGCTCAGGATATCACAAAGGGACTGCTGTAAGGACCAAAGGGAGCCATCCTCGTTAACCTAAACTTATATACATATGTAATACAATAGATCGGAATGCTATCGAAAATGGTTTTAATAAAAATCACCACACACAATATAAAGATGATTAATAAGAAATCCCATGGAAAGAATACCATCCAAAAGATACATATTATACAACTGGACATGAGAAAAGAAAAAATAGTTTGCTGTAAGCGATTTAAAATCAGGGATCAAATTTTGGCATTCAATATCGATCGATATTACAATACAATTTAAATGGAAATTTCAATCGATAATGAGAGCCGTAATTTGTCCCCAGGACATCAGGATGTTATTTTAGATCTTTAATAAACAAATTTGTTGTTTTTTTTAAGGTTCCACAGACAATTATGCACTTGAGGATATTTTTGCACATTTATAATTTTTCAAACTGGGTTTCGAAACTTTAAAGCTTTTACAGTTTTATTCGAAGTAAATGGTGTTTTTGATATACAACCGATAGAACTTAAAGTAGCAAAAAATAACAAAAAAAAAAAAATAAAATTTTAATATGCGCACTGCGGCTGTTGACGTCCAATTTTAGGTCAGTTTTTCGTGCGAGCAATTCGAAAACGAACAATGTTATCCTTCAGACGCCTAAACTTATTGCCAAATTTTTAATTCAAAGAGATCGATGGTTGCGGTCGACGTACGGAACGAAGTGCCATCCTCTAGAAACAACATCTCGTCTGGTTAACTGTCCTCCATATTTTTATACATAAAATAATTGGTCATGGCGCGTAAACGATGTTTTTGACCGTAACGCGAGCTGCGGATTCTTTTCTCAAAAAATAAAGTCTGATTATGCCACCAGCGTGCACCTTGTGGGGTCAGTTGTGGATTTGAATCACTCCATATGTGGTAACTTTGTTTATTAACAAACCCGTTAAGCAACAAAATGAGTCACATCTCTAAACATCGTTGCACGAATCGATGACAGATTTTTAAAGTAAATTTTCAAGCGTAAATATATTCATAATGGTTAGCTGAAGTATACTGATCATAAATGTCAAAAAGTGAGCGGAGTGTGACAATTCCTTAGTTTTATCGGGCTTAAAAAACTTTAGAAATTAAAAAATTAATAGAGTTTATATTTAATTAATTATTTTTTTTAATTATATTACACTGTTTTCGATTATGCTTATATGTGTCAAATTGCAATTTATAAAAAAATCCTACCTTTAGCTAACGGTTAGTTATGAAAACGAGCCTAAGTCTTGATAGAATAATTTTTGTACAGTTTTTTTAGTTGACACAAGTTTGAAACGATGTTTATATGAGAATTTTTTTAAGCAATTTATTAAAATTGTATTATCTTGTGATGCATAAATGCGGGATATCTTTAAAAGCAAATGTTAATACACACAAAATAATTTCGGCTTCTTATATCCCCACCACAATAGTGGAGAGGGCCCTAGACCAACCTTTAAGTATGCCCATCCACTCAGAATCACTTTCAAAGTCGATCTAACGACAACCGTCCGCCCAGCTGGCAGGCTGGCTCACTGGACTGTCCATTTCCTTGCACGCAAAGTACAGGTCGCAATTTTTGGCGATAATTAAATACAATTTGGTACATGTATTCTAATTGTCACAAGGGCCAAGCCTTTTGAAAATTGTTGGTATTTAGATGAAATTTGGTCAAAACTTATTTGATCGCAATCTAAATCATCTTTCCAAATTTTATTGGAAACGTTCCATATTTTACCACAGCTCCTATACAAGTACTACTTCCGGAAAAAGCTTTAATTGCCATAATTATAAGGATATAAATGTTGGTATTGACATAAAATTTGACAAAATGTTGCGCTGGTAAGTCCAAAATTAACCATAGGCCCCATATTAAACTCCCCTCCTAAAATCACTTAAGGGCAAACAAATCTCACATAGATGTAGATATCAAAATAATATTCGGCACAAAGAACTTTAAATGAAACTTAACCTCATAGCATAATTTTGTTCTGGCGTATTCGTGGTTGCCAATAGGTCCCTTAGAGGGTAAACTATTGAAAATTTGTTTTTTAATACTGTGGTGTGGGTATCATATGGTCGGGCTTGACGGACTATATTTTCTGACTTGTTTATAAATACACAAGTTGGGATGCATAAAAGTGTATAACCGGTGTGTACATAAGTGATGAATATTTAATTATTAGAAAAGTAATTCAGAAAATAGTGGAATCAATTCAAATTTTTATTTAAATACGAACATTTATAGAAGTTTCATACAATAAAGGAAGAACCAGCGATTTTTGGGGGTAATAAAACAGATTATTTAATATGAAATATAAATATGCTCGTCTTAATTAAAACATTGAAAACGACATTAGTGTGACATTTTTGAAAGTTATAATCATGGATCGTAACAGTTATTCCTTTTTTTTTATAAAAGTCAGATGAAAGCAGTTATTTTTTATTATCATTTTTTTCGATCAAAAATAGCAGTTATTTTTTGATACTAATTAAAATAATTGTTTTAAATTTTGAACTTACATAGAATGCAAAATGAATCGAATTTGATTCGAAAAAAAATCAATTTTTATAAAAGTGTTTTTCATTGTTAACGTAGCATGTCGAAATGTTCAAGCCTGTTCTAGAATCAAAGTGATTTTAAACGATGAACGATTTCAAAAATCACTCAGGTAATTTTATGTAGTTCTGCAATTCTATTGATTTCAAATTTTTCGGCGTGCTTTACTTTCTTCGAATTCACAAGTAAAAAACAGCATTAAAACAAGAATTGTCTTTGGAAATTGATTAATATTTATGTTTTTATTTGTAAAACAAATAAGAGTACTATATTCGTCTGTGCTGAATCTTGGATACAGTCCACCGAGAGCTAGGATATTAAGGAAGTGGACTTTTTATGGGGCCTTTGATCAATTATAGATAAGAAAATAGAATAATGCGGACCAAGTTTTACTACAGGAGCGTTATTTGTTACCGTTTTAGTCGTACTAAAATGTTTGCTGAGAGTGGGCTCCATATGGGGCCTATAGTAAATTATGAACAGATTTTTACGAAATTTGACAGTGTGATTTCTTGTCTTATAGAACTATGACCGACCAAATTTTACTACAGGAGCGTTATTTGTTACAGTTTTAGTCGTACTAAAATGTTTTCCAAAAGTCGGCTTTATATAAAGCCTATGGTAAATTATGGACGGAACATCACGAAATTTGACAGTGTTATTTCCAATCTTATAAAACTGTGACAGACCAAATTTTTTTTACAATAGCGGTAAACTTAATTGTATGATTTCTAGTTATATAAAATGAAAATCTTATGCAAAAAAATCCGTGCATTCTACCACCATTTATGTTCGTTGTTGTAAAAAACCAATGACAGTTTAAACACAAAAAATAGTGTGACAATGGATTACAACGGTATTTTTTTTCTTTTTTTGTAGTCAAGTATAAAATATCTAATTTATTTTTTGGTACAATAGAATAGAACCACTCGCATTTTTAACTTAAATCAGTAGGCGGTTGTGATAAGGCTTTACAAAAACCAAATAAGATTGAAATTTCAGCTTATGACTGCAGTTTGCTAAATCGATATGGGAAGAAAAAGTTCATTAAAATCGTCGGAAATGGTGAATATTGATGTTTTACCATTCAGAAAGGTTTTCTTATCGCGATATCGCTAGAAAAATCGAACGAAGTCATACCACAATATGAATGAATTATATAAAAAATCGCGAAACATATAATAAAAATTACAAAGGAGGTACTTGCGCAGCTCTAACACAACAGGACATGCGAAAAATTCTTCGAATTGCCTCAAATTCAGCCCATTCTACCTCTAATGTTAACCATTTAAGAGGTGCTAGTGAAAGTAAATCAACAGTTCATCGCGCTATTTTAAGCAGTGAACATTTACAGCTCCGAAAACTGAAGAAAAAACCTCCATTAAGTGCAATCCGTCAACAGCAGCGCCTTCAATTTGCCAAAGATCATATGAATGTACAAAGGCAAATAAGAGATAAGGATTGGTCGAAAGTAATTTTTTCGGACGAACAAATCGGGGCCATCCAAATTAAAGTTTTTTTCATCCGTAAAAATTACTTTCCTCCAAACCTTTCAGAATGGTTATCAAAAATTTTCACCATTTTCGACGAATTTAAAGAACTCTTCCCATATTGATTATTGAATACCTTTTGCGTGATTTAAAATAAATTGAACACAAATGGGTTTTTGAGAACAGGCCAGTTTTAAAAATAAAAATTTAATTACTTAAATATTACACTTCTGAGAAATTAAATCTCACTTGTTCAACAATGGTGTATTAACTCAAAATTTGTATTAATTCAGTTTAAAAAAAAAAAACCGAAGCGTAATATTGATATCTTTCCGCTTTAAATATCGTGCTATTATGACTACTTTTTGGTAATGGAACGGGTTGGTTAAAAGGTTCTTTTTCATATGTCTTTAATGTAAAATTAAAAATTGTTTTGCTTCTACTGAAAATTTTTAAATTTTGAGTTAATACAATATTGTTGAACAAGTGCGATATATGTACTTATCTTTCATTTACTTCAACAGTGTCATAAATAAAAAATACATTCTTTTTTTCATTAAATATCAAAAATATCGTTCTAACAAAAAACTATCATTGTTCAGAAAAACTAACGGCCCTAGGCAAACTGAGATGTGTCATTGTTATGATTAAAAAGTAGCGTATAGAATCTTAGCACAATTCTATCACGAGCGGTAATTTTGCAACCATTTGGAATATTGTGCACATTTCTTGATACTTAGCTAATGAGTGCCATGTTCACTACTTTTCTTCTACTAAATAAGTCGCAGCATCTTTGAAAATACATACATATATATAAATATGATCAAAAGCAAGAAAATTTGCTTATAAGTCCAGAAGGTGATTCTAGCGGATGAGAATTGCCTCTCAAGTGTCGCCCAACAGATGCCACGTTGACTCTTTCTTTATAAAATTAACTTATTTTAATTTGCTTCCATTAATTGTTTTCATTTTTTGTTCGGTTGCCGAACTGTCAAAGTACAACTGACAAAATTTGCCCTGCCTAAATAAAGAAATTGAAGTTCTAGAAAAATAAGAAATAAAATTGCTTTTGAATCGACTGCCAGAATAAGCACCCTGATAACTTTGGTAGTAACAATCGATTACAAATTTAACTTAACCTCTGTTCTTTAACTGTAGTTAATCATGTTATTAAAAACAAAAGACTTAGGAAAGAAACACGTTTCAATACAAAGTTAAAACAAAAGACTTAGGAAAGAAACACTTTTGTGGTATTTCCATATAAAGTTTGGTTCTTAATTCTTTAATTTAACATAATATTTTTAAAAGACTTAAGAAAAAAACATTTTAAAGATTTTTTTGCTTAAAAAGAAGGTCGCATTAAGTTTAAATTTTTGATTTTCGAATGGATATACACTAGAGGACAAAAATTTGTCGATATTGTACCATCGATTTTTCGATAGCTTTTGGCATAAGGATTCCACTACGACATATCAACAAAATCATTTTCGAGGCGCATAAATTTCTTTTTTATATAATAAAGTTGTTGTATTTTTGGAGTATTTAATTTCTCTATAGTGAAGGGTATAAAAAGCGTAATTTTTGGGAATTTTAGTGTTTTGGTCATAAATCGGCCATTTTTTAATATGGGCAGCGAAAAGTCTACTTTTTGTAACGTAATGCCAGAAGTAATTTTTATTATTTCTCAAAAAAATTGTATATGTATAATTTACTTTTTTATATTTTGGTGTAAAGCGCAACTAGCTCTACATTTAGTAAAAAAGGGATAAAATTTGAACTACATGGCTCTTAAATACAAGCTTATTTGCTTTCTGGCGTTATATTTCAAAAAGTAGACTTTTCGCTGGAAATACCCATATGTACCTTTCAACGAGCAAAGATTTTAAAATTTGATAACTTGGAAAATAAATCTATATAAGTCTAAAGCTTACTAAAAAAGGTTTTATACAAAAAGTCTTGCTCAATTCACAGATTTATGCAATTTTGTAATGCGTATCAAAATCCACTTTTGCTTTTATCTTAAAATCCTTAGGGCCATTACTTTGCAAATAAAAAAAAACCTTTTGCAAATTTGACTTCCTGCATTTTTTTTAAATTTGTTTGTTAAAATATCACGTCACAATGGAAATGCCAATATACTGACGTCTTTAGGAAGAAATTTACCATTTATTTTTGTAATAAAAGTTGGACTCGGTTCCCGAAAATATTCATCGAAATACTCGACAAAAACTCGTCTCAAAACCCAAAAAAAAAACATTTTTTTTTCTAAAAAATGATAACGCCATCGTTTTAAGCGAACAATTTTACTTTGGATAGGATATATTAAAAAATTTGAAATCGGCAAATTTTTTGCTTACATACCTACGAAAAAAACCTTGAAAATTAAAATAAAAAATTAACACGTAAAAAAATTTTTTTTCGAAAACCTCATGAAAAACAATTTTTTGGAAAAACTGCTGTCAGCCATTTTTTTACCTACTAAAAAACCCATAAAAAATATAAAAGTTGAGAACAAGTTTAGAACCCTAATATACACCCTTGGCCCTTGAATAGAACCGAAAAGCATATTCTGCCAATCGAATTCTAGTAAAATAAAAATTCTAAGGCCAAATGCAAAGCGAATTAATTTTTCAGGTGGCGTTGAAAGCACAGCTATGCTCCTTTTTTTCTAATTAAGAGAGAGGAATGTCTTAAGTTGCTTGTGTTTTTGACTTTTCGACCAACGACAGCAACAAATAAAATACCATGTTGTATTTTTGCTGTTGTACTTGTTGCAGTATCGCCACCACCGTTTACATGAATTCACCTTGGAAAAATGCTTTTAAAATTTTCTTTGATATAAAATTAAAATTTATTTTCAAAAGATTTTGTTATTCGTGCTTAATTCCCAGTTTTTATTGTTGATAAAAACACTTGAAATTTATTGTTGATGCACTCACAATATTCTGTACGTAAAATTAACTGAAATTGTAATATAAAATAAATGAAAGTTCAATTAAAAACCGGTCTACCTATTTTTCATTTATTTTTAACAAAAAGTTCATTTAATTTTTACTGTCAAAAATTCAACACCATATTCCGTAAAATCAAATAAATGTTCAGTTATTTTGTAAAATTTTACTGTCAAAAATTCAACACCATGTTCAGTAAAAACGATTAAATATTCAGTTATTTATTAAAATTTTACTGTCAAAAAATTGACCCCATATTTAGTAAAAACAATTAAATATTCAGTTATTTTATTAAATTTTCGTTTACTCCACAAAAGAGCCGAATTTCTAAAAAATACCAGACAGACACCTGTCCGCTTGTGTTTCTTATAAGCGAGAGAGGGAGAATATTTTTATTTACTTACCCAGTTACACACGTTTGTTTTAATTTGTTGTACTGACCACGTTGTTTACAGAAGAACTCTCAATTTTAAGACACCAGCAGCATGACCGATATGGCCTCGCAATTATTTTACTTCTAAAATTTGATGTATTTAACTAAATTATTTTAACAAATAGAAAATGGGAATTGCTTACACAAAACAAGCATTTTATTTTTTATAGATAAGTAAAAATTAATTTTTGGTAGTAAAATTATATAAAATAACTGAATATTTAATTGTTTTTACTGAATATGGTGTTGAATTTTTGACAGTAAAATTTTATAAAATAACTGCATATTTATTTGTTTTTACGGAATATGTAGTTAATTTTTTGACAATTTATTTATATAAGATAACTGAATATTGATTTGTTTTTACGGAATTCGCGGTTGAATTTTTGACAGTAAAAATTAAATGAACTTTTCGTTGCTATAAATTACATTTTTATTTACTTTAACATAAAGAAGAATTTATCTCAATCAACAGACAATATTAACTGCAACTGAAAATCCATATTAATATGCACTTAGTTTTTTGAATAACTGTTAGAATCAGTTAAAAATAAATTTGCTTGGAATTTTAAATGTTTATTTATTTAAAAATGACTGAACGGAATATTTCTTAAATAAACTACAGTCCGTTACTGTAATAATATTGTGAGTGTGGGATAAGCTATTCCTATGCGCATTTCACTGGTTGCTTAGGCCAGATCATCAGGAAACTTCATCCATAAAGATTTTAGAAAAACTAAAGATATTAAACCAAATAAAACTGTTAAGCGTATAAGACTTATAGCAACAGTTCTACTTGTAATAATATCAAAGTTTAAACAAAACACATCAACAATAAACAGTGGGTTTATCTCATCTTACATTCCCCACTACAATTAGTTGAAATTCTCTCAACATTAATTGTAGTTGTAAGTAGGTTAAGAAAAACAAAATAAAAACAACAACAACTTACAAAAGATGTTGTCAAATAAGTCTTATACCCATGTTCTGTAACTTTAGTGAGAACTTTTCGTATCGTTTCTTGAAAAGTGAGAAAAAACTGTGACTGTAACTCATGTCGAAAACTATCAAAAGATATTACGTTGTTACGTTATAAATATCATAACATTGCACCCGAAGCCGATTTAACATTGCAGACGTTGAGAACGTCAGTAACACATCGTTGACGGCGGCGAAAATACGACCGTCAGCTAACCAAATAATGTAAAGTGCGACTTTAAAGTTTGTTGTTTGCAAACGAGCTTTGAAAAAATTCGTATATTTTATAAAAATGTTAAAAGCAAAATAATTTAACGATGAAAAAATGTGCCAAGAACAAAATGTTATTATTATTATTCTTTGCATTTTTAATTGTTTTTAGTGTTAAAATTTTTTCTCGCCCCATTTTTATTCGTGAGTTTTTTTGACAGTTCAAAGCGAGAACTTTTCTCAAAAAAATGTTACAGCCACACTTTATCTGTAAATTGGCGAGTAATTTCATTACGTGACATCTAGTACTCGCCCAAAAAGATAGAGACACAATTTAGTGAGAAAAACAGCTGTTTGTTTCAATATATGTCGTTTTTGTTTCACACATTTCAATTGAAAATGTCTTCAAGACGCAGAGGCACTACATATTGTAAGCAATTTATGAATAAAGAATTAATATATATAAAGAAAAAAAAAAAAAAAAAAAAAAAAAAGTTTCTCGACGCGAGAGTTACAGAACATGTGCACAGGTTACAAAAATAAAACTTTAAAAAAATTAAAATTTTTAAGATTTTATCCAAAAACTAAAATTAAAATGTTACATTTTCGTTATTGTTGCCATGTTTATAAAAATTACTCTTTACTATAAGAAAAAAGTTTAAAGCGCAATGAAAAATAGTTCTGTGGTTTTCATGGGTAAGCGCATATGTCCATATATGCCATATTGCTTAATTTTAAACGCTTTTTACATAGTTCTAAAAATTTCCGAAAAAGGTTGTCCAATTCCGATTTTTTAATATAATAGCAAAGCTTAAAACGTGCAATACCTTGCCCATAGTTTGATCTAGAATGGTTTTTTGGCTCTCCTGAAAACCTTAATTTTAAGACATACGCGGTTGCCAATGAAAACCACAGAATCAAGATTCTTTTAAAAAACGGTTTCCTGTGTTTCGCAAAAAAATTTTTAAGGGTGTCCGTGAAGTAAATTGCGATGGAAGCTTCTGCTTTACAATAATACTAACGAAAAATAATTTATAGATCTTTTCAAATAATTTCGACAAAATTTACTTACAATAATAAAAAATGAATTTATAAAAGTTCTGTAAAACTTTAATAAACCGATTTAAATGCCCTTTAATACATTGCTAAAGCATATGTCGCACAAACAAGTGGCAAATACATAGAAGAAAAATGGATTCTGGTATAGAAGAAGATCCACTTGCATTGGCAGTGTGAAGCAATGTTTTCTCGTTTGATGCACAGCAGTGATGCATTTACGAATAGGACCAAGCATCATGTATGACAGTAAAATAATGGACCATGTGGTTGATGTAGCAAACATTTTAATAATCCAGAAGAGCGAACGTTGTTAGATTAATCACAAAGAGAGAGATGCTTCAACGTAGCTGTGGCAAAAAGAAAGAAGTGCTTAAGCTGGCTTAAGCTTAATTTGAGTTAAATGCACTTTTGAGATCTTCACATTCAAAAATACACATGGTCAAAAATTCAATTAAGGTACTTATAGAAAAATAATGTGAAATAAAAACTTAAGTTGTCTTCCCATGTGTGACATTAGGAATAAAAACTTAACAAAACTTTAATCACAGAGAAGTGATTATTATATTAGAACAGCATTACATTTTCAAAAATTACCTTTAAAGCTTAAAATTGGTCTCCTCGAAACTAAAAAATAAACTTAAGCTATGTTCACTAGCGTGGCCGTTAGTTGTATGGAGATTCTTTTTTTTTAGATTTCTAATACTCTCCCCCTCCAAAGCGGTTCAGTTTTATGTAAAAAAAAATACAAACAAATTTCGTAACGATAAGTTGTGTTTTAGGGAGGGCGTCCGCCCCTCAAAGTTTGCCATCAAGCCACTAATTCAAATGTAATTTGTTTGCGTAAGACTATCTTCTAAAAACAACACTTTACAAGAATATGATATATGGCAATATTTTAGCTCTTCTAGTCAACAACATAAGCCTCCAAGAAAGTTTTTTACTAAGACTAATATCTTAGAAAATAATTAAGAAAATAACAACAAAATATCAAACATTTTATATACGTTTTATATATATAAAAAGTCGATTTAATGTCAAGTGACACAATTTTGAAATCGATGTCTTCCGATTTGAATGAAATTTACACCAAGGTTAGTCCTATTAGATAGTAGTTTACACACAAATTTTCAACAAGATCGGTCAAAATGTTTCAGAGGTAGAGAGGGTCAAAGTTTGCCATACAGGTGTTCTTTCTCATCCATGTAATTTATTACCTATTGGTGTTAGCAAAATTTGTCCCAAGTAGCTTAGATAGCTATTTAATCAATCTTTTTTAAAAATATTTTTTTGTTTTTTTTTAAAAAAATTTTAATTTTTTTTTTTAAATTTAAAACTTTTTTTTTATTTTTTTTAGCCAAGTGTTAAATTTAAAAAAAAAAAAATTTTTTAAATTTTTTAAAAAAACAAAAACAATTTTTTTAAAAAGTTTGATCAAAAAGCTATCTAAGCTACTTGGGACAAATTTTGCTTACGCCAATAGGTAATAAGTTACATGGATGAGAAAGAACACCTGTATGGCCAAAATGTCAAACTTTAACCCCCTCTAACTCAGAAACTTTTTGACCGATCTTGTTGAATTTGTGTCTAAGCTACTATCTAACAGTACTAAAATTGGTGTAAATTTCATTTAAATCGAAAGACATCTATTTCAAAATTGGGTCACTTGACATTAAATCCCCCTTTTATATATATAAAATGTTTGGTACTTTGTTTTTATTTTCTTAATTATTTTCTAAAATATTGATTTTAGCAAAAAACTTTCTTAGAGGCTTATGTTGTTGACTAGAAGAGCCAAAATATTGCCATATATCATATTCTTGTAAAATGTTGTTTTTAGAAGATAGTCATATGCAAACAAATTACATTTGAATAAATGGCTTGATGGCAAACACAACTTATCGCTACGAAATTTTTTTGTATTTTTTTTACATTAAACTGAACCGATTTAGGGGGGGAGAATATAAGAAATCAAAATAAAAAATAACGGCCACCCTAATGTTCACACCTATTAAATACTTGATGTCCCACACGTAACCATTAGTTTTATTAAAAAATTGCTTGCTTTTGCAAAACGACTGGCTAGATCAAACATCATTTAATAGTTTCTTAATTACATTATACAATTATCTTCTTACAAATAAAGTTTAGTAAATTAATAGAAATTGTTAAAAATTAAGCTACAGTTTGATCATTTACTGGTCATGCTTTTTTGGATTTTTTCGTCAAATACGTCTGAACATTCCTTTAAGCCCTTTTTCTTTATCGCCCCATTTATGTGCTTTGTTTAAGTGTTGAACAAACAAAGTCCGAAACTCTATCACCAGAAATCACTCTGAAATATTAACAATGTATTTATGTGTGTGTGTGTGTGTATGTTTACTACAAAGCCCTTAAATTTCATATTTTATGTGTTTTCAATATCTTTATATTAAAGATTATGTTCATAACATTTTTTGTTATTTTAATTTAATATCGAAATAGTTGAACTTGCAAAAAATCTCATTATTTAAGATCTTAATATTTAAGTACTTGTTAATTTTTATATAAATATGTATAACATTTAGTAAGTTTGTAAATAGAGTGTAAAATGTTAAATAAATTTCGAAAGATTTACTCAAAATAAATAAAAAAAAGAAGTAAATAAAATAATGAAACATATTTTAAATCATGTAAACCAAAATTCTATACTATTTTTAAAATTTAGGCAGTTATTTTTTAATTTTTACCTGGTCGTTATTAATTGTGTGTGTTTTTTTAACTATCATTGGCATAATCATCATGCTTTTTTTAATATTTCCCAGGCTAATGCCTTGTAATGCGGAAATGTATTTAGGAAGTCATCATCAAACTCCTTGTGCCTTGTTCGGCACGCATCAAATTATACTGCGGCATTTTTTGTTTTGTGTGTTTTAAACATTGTTTTGATAGTTTTAAAGAACGCCTACCACTTAATATCCCTCAAGGTTATAACAAGAAACGGTTGTCCAATTAACTAGCCCTTCAGAAAACAAACAAAAACCGCCAATGCTTTTACTCAACTTGTAAAGTACACTGATTGAGTGCACTTTCACAGTCAAACATTTTTTTTTTGTAAATTGTAGTTGATCTTTGTTTAATCCTTGAAATCGTACCTATTTATGAAATTTGATGTATTCAATAAGCGATCAAATTATTAACAATAACTACAAATAAAGTAATGTTGAGGGCTAATAACCCAAGGTATATAAATGATATACTATTCCTGATATTTTAACTTGAACTATTGGCACAACTATTAATTAATGTGTTGTTTCCAGGTGACAAGCAATTGATTGTGTAGTAAAATTTATATGCAAAGCTGAGTGATTTTTATATAAATTTTTCTACATAATCAATTGCTTGTCACCTGGAAACAGCACATAAGTCATGACTTTATTATTTACTGAGATATGAGCAAAAAAAAACTCCACTACCTCTAAATAAATACCCTCCACCGAAGGTAAAAGGGTATACATACATACATATATACATTTTTCATTTCGATTGTAATTTCTACAATATTGATCTTAGACCCTATAATGTCTATATATTCTGGGTCCTAATGAGGAGCGAAGTTGATTTAGCAATGTCCGTGTGTCCGTTTAAATGGGGTTTCCGAAGACCCCTGCTATAGTGAGGACTTAGCAGTTACATATTTATGCCACACATTGTCCGGAACTGAAATTCAGTTTGATCGATCCACAAATGGCTGAGATATCAGCAAAAACCACGACTGCCTTTAATTTTTTAAACAAAATCCCTTGTTATCAAAGTTATTTACGGGGATACCAAATTTATCATTAATACGATTTTTGTACGACGTGCTTAATTCCCAATTTTTCATATTTGATAAATAAACTGAAATTTATTGTTGAGGGAAAGCTAGCTTCTATGCGCATTTCACTGGTTGCTTAGACCAGCTCATCAGGAAACCTTTTCCCAAGATTTTAGAAAAGCTAAAAATATTATACTCAAAGTCTTACTTGTAAGTAACAATATCAAAGCTTAAACAAAACACCAACAATAAACAGTGAGTTTATCTTTTCTTACATCCCCCTACAATTGGTTGGGTTCTTTCCGACTCGAATTGTAGTTGTAAGTGGGTACCCACAAGAAAAGATAAACTCCCTGTTTATTGTTGGTGTTTTGTTTAAGCTTTGATATTGTTACAAGTAAGACTTTGAGTGTTTAAAATTCTTATTCGCTTTAGGGTTTTATTCGTATGTTTTTAGCTTTTCTAAAATCTTTGGAAAATGTTTCCTGATGTGCTGGCCCAAGCAACCAGTGAAATCCGCATAGAAGCTAGCTTTCCCTCAACAATAAATTTCAGTGTATTTATCAAATATGAAAAATTAGGAATTTAGCACGTCGTACAGAAATCGTATTAATGATAAAAATCCCTTGTTTTTTTATACCCATCACCGAAAATAACAAGGCTTATTTATATCCAGGCATTACCGCAAAAAAAGCTTAAGCGACATTATTTTCAATTTTTATTTTTTTTTTTTTATAAATAACTTTATTGCCAGCACTTGCATCATCTCGTAAAATGTCATGGTCACATAAGGTACTGTTACGATTTTGTAGCAAAAACCGACAACCTTCAAACAAAGTCAATGTAGAGTACTGGTATTTACACGCCACCCTAATACTACACATACATATGTATGAAGAGTAACTTCATATAAGGAAGTAATGCTACAAAACTAATAACGTTATATATGTATATAGTTGTTGTAATTCTTTAACTTCAATTATTATACCTTGAGAAATTATAAATAAAGTTTTCTTTAGTCAGTTAGTTAGCATCTGCAGCTGCTCGTGTTTTATTGGTTCTTGTCCTACGACACTACATATTGGCGACGAGGAACAAAAATATAAAATTATTTAAATTGAAAGATATTCAAGAAAAAAATTTTTTTTTTTTTGTGAAGAAATTTGTATATACAAATAGAAAAAGAATGCCTCCAAAAATGGAGACAGATCAAAGTGTTGCTCCAGTGACCGTGCTTCAAACGTCTAATGTACAGGAATTCAATGCAAGTGTGGAATCGTGGAATGTATGGAGAGAAAGATTGGACATTCATTTTTGTGAGATCAACTGTACTGATGAAAAAGTAAAAAAATCTAATTTGTTGAAATCAATTGGGGCTGTTCCCTACAAGGTGTTACATAGTTTGTGCAGTCCATCCTCTCCTGTGTCAAAATCATTTGAAGAATTGTGCGAAATTTTAGACTCCCATTTCACTCCACCAACAATTATTTTCAGTGAAAGGAAGAAATTTCATGGATCAACAAAGCTAGAAAGTGAATCTGTTGCTGAGTGGTATGCCAGGGTAAAGACACTGGCACTCAATTGTAAATTTGGTGATAGCTTGGAAGCATTTGTTTTAAATCAATTTGTGGTGGGTTTGCCAAATTTCATTTTTGAAAGAATTTGTGAAGAAGATGAAAAACTCACACTTCAAAATGCATTGAGAAAGGCGATGATATTGGAGACGAAGAGTATGGCCAAAGAGGTGAAAGGGGGAAACAACAGTTAATTTTGTCAAAAAGCAAAAAACTTTTCAAAAAAACAAAGAAGCAAAAAGAAGTAATGGTGATAACGTTGACAGAGCTGGTAGCAGAGGCAGCGGTGTTGGCAGAAACAGCGGGAGAGTTGACAGAGGTATTGGCAGTGGCGAAAAAAGTTCTTCATGCTCTCATTGTGGTTGGAGAAATCATAACTCTCAATCTTGTAAATACAAGAACAGCAAGTGCCATTCGTGTGGTAGAATCGGTCATCTAGCCTCAGTGTGTGCTGATAAGAAGAGAAGTGTAAATTATGTGTCTGATGATAATTATGTATCTAATGATATTCATGACAAAGATCATAATGAAGATTTGTTTCACTATTCTATTTTCAGTGTGTCTGAGGGAAATTCTAGTGACGTGTACTCTCTGCCAGTCATCATTGATGGTATCAAACTTAATGCAGTTTGTGATACAGGTGCCCCGTGTACATTGTTGCCAATTTCGTTTTATGAAGAAAATAATATTAAAAAGGAACTTCGTTCTTGTACTGTTCCATACGTTGATTACAGTGGTGATAAATTGAAGCTGGTGGGTGAATATGATGCGGCTGTAACTTTTGAAGGTAGTACAAAATCTGTTGTTGTTGTTGTTGCTGACACTACAAATCCACCGTTACTTGGTCGATCGTTTTTACGTTCGTTTAACTTTGAACTGATGCAAGTAAATCAGATTAATCCAACTAATTCGTATGCTGCAATAGTGGATCAATTAAAAAGTGAATTTTGCGAAGTTTTTGAGGATAAAGTGGGGGAGTTTAAAATTAGTAAAGTTTCGTTGAAAGTCAGTGAAGGCGTAACACCCATATTTTGCAAACCAAGGCCCTTACCACTTGCATGGAAGTACAGAATTGAAAAACAATTACGCGACTTAATTGAAACAGGGGTGTTGGAACCTGTTGATAATTCGGATTGGGGAACTCCGCTAGTGCCAATTTTAAAACACAATGGTGACATACGAATTTGTGGTGATTTTAAGGTAACCATAAATAAATTTTTGATAGATTTTAAATACCCTTTACCAAGAATCGACGAGATATTTGCGTCATTAGGAGGTGGAGAAGTTTTTACCAAACTTGACTTAACCAATGCATACAATCAACTTGTTCTTGATGAAGAATCGCAGCTACTTTGTGCCTTAAGTACCCACATAGGGACATTAAAAGTAAAACGCTTGCCGTTTGGAGTTAAAACTGCTGCAGCTATATTTCAGAAAATCATGGAGAACGTCTTAAGGGGAATTCCGAATGTTGTCGTCTATCAGGATGACATCACTGTCACAGGTAAGAGCATGCAGGAACATATTAAAACGTTGAGACTGGTGCTTAATAAATTGCAATCCTCCGGATTAAAATTAAACATAAAGAAATCGGTTTTCTTTCAACCGAAAATTTCGTATCTTGGTTTTGACATCGATAAAAATGGTTTAAGCAAGAATAACGATAGAATTTCTAGTATAATCTCTGCACCAATTCCAAGTGATATATCGGAATTAAGAGCGTTTGTTGGCATGGCGAATTATTATTCAAAATTTATAAATAACTTTTCAAACATTATGTCCCCACTTTACCGTTTATTACGCAAAGATGTACCATTTGTTTGGTCGAAATCTTGCCAGGAGTCCTACGATACTATAAAAGAAGCGGTGACATCCGACCAAGTTTTGGTCCACTTTAATCCTAAATTACCAGTGGTGTTAACCACAGATGCTTCTAACAGCGCTGTGGGGGGAATTTTATCACATAAATTTCCTGACGGCGAAAGGCCAATAGCTTTCGTATCTAGGGCGTTATCCACATCCGAGAAAAATTACAGTACGCTTGAAAAAGAAGCGTTAGCGATTGTATTTTGCGTTACCAAACTAAAACAGTATTTACTTGGAAATACTTTTATTTTGAAAACCGATCATCGCCCGTTGCTCACTATATTCGGTAGCAACAAAGGTTTGCCAAGCATGGCTTCAGCTCGTATGCAGCGTTGGGCAGTCATATTATCCGGATTTGAATATTCCATTGAATTCATAAAGGGAACCCTAAATGAAGCTGATAGCATTTCCAGAATGCCTCAACGTAAATTTAATAATGAAAGTACAGAAAATTCTTACATAAATTTCATTGAAAAGGAAAATCTATTCAATTTTGACTTCAAAGATATCGCATGTGAAACTAGGCGAGATCCAATTTTATCGAAAGTCGCAGAATGTATTTTAAATGGGACTTTATACAATTTGAAAGATGAACGTTTTACGCCATTTCGAGAAAAGTATACTCAACTCACTGTTGAATGTGGGTGCATATTGTGGGGTTTTAGAACGGTTATACCCGAAAAGTTCAAAACAAAAATATTGAATGAATTGCATTCTTCGCATTTGGGCATTGTAAAAACTAAGGCACTTGCCAGGTCTTACATATGGTGGCATGGACTGGACAAAGATATAGAGAATTTAATTAAGAACTGTATGCCATGTCAAAACTTGCAATCTAATCCTGAAAGAAGCAGTTTAATACCATGGACACCAAGTGGATCGGTTTGGAGCAGAATCCATATTGACTTTGCTGGTCCAATTAAAAACTTGTATTTTCTTATTGTCATCGATTCATTTTCAAAGTTCGTTGAAATTTTCAAAACTAAAGAGATGACAACAGCCTTCGTAATTGGAAGGTTAAGGGAAATGTTTTCGCGTTATGGTTTGGTGGATACACTGGTAAGCGACAACGGTCGTCAATTCACTTCAAGTGAATTCCAAACGTTTTTGTCCATAAATGGAATCAATCACATATTAACGGCGCCTGGCCATCCTTCCACCAATGGTCAAGCTGAAAATTTTGTCAAGACATTCAAGAAGTCTATCTTAGCAAACTTAGATCAAAACAAGGATGCCAGTTTAGATCAAATTTTATGCAGATTTTTGATGGATTATCGCAATATGGCCCACTGTAGTACAAGTGAATCTCCAGCAAAAATATTCTTCGGAAGACAACTTAAAACTCGTTTCAGTAACCTCAAACGACCAACAACACAAGAAAGAATTGTCCGTTCTCAACATAACAACGTAGTGAACCACAAGGGAAATCGGAATGAAACTTTCAAGTTAGGTCAAAATGTCATGGTGCGTGACTATCGTAACCCAAACAAGCCTGGTTGGACTCATGCAATTATAAAGGAAAAACTTGGTCCTCAGTCGTACTCCTGTGTTTTATCACATAACAATCACGTTATCAAACGTCATCTTGATCAGATCAGGAATCAGTCGATTTCACAACAACAACAACCTGTCGGAGCAGACATACAAACGTTACCAGACAGCAACACGACCTCAACATTAGAGCCAGACAGGCAGCCTCAGGTAGATGTTTCACGCACTAGAAGAGAACTCAGGCCACGAGAAGGAGGTAGAGTAGTAAAAAAATCAAACTTAAATTTATCAGATTTAGAAATTGATTAATTGTTTTTTTTCTTTGTAACTTAAGCTTAAACTACAAACAACTATTGTACGTATTTAAATATTTTAGTTCATATTGTAGCAACAGCTTTAGGAGGAGCATGTAGAGTACTGGTATTTACACGCCACCCTAATACTACACATATGTATGAAGAGTAACTTCATATAAGGAAGTAATGCTACAAAACTAATAACGTTATATATGTATATAGTTGTTGTAATTCTTTAACTTCAATTATTATACCTTGAGAAATTATAAATAAAGTTTTCTTTAGTCAGTTAGTTAGCATCTGCAGCTGCTCGTGTTTTATTGGTTCTTGTCCTACGACACTACAGTCAATATGAAATTAAATAAAAAAACCTTCTGTAAAATCTTGTTTTTGTCGCTTAAGCTTTTTTGCGGCTATGACTCGATATGTATATATGTACCTTGTATGAGTTAGTTTTTGGAAATACACAATTTTAATTCAAATGATTTTGTTATACTTAATTCCCAATTCCAAAAAATAAAAATTCTGTAAAAGCCGCCATTTTATTTGTTTTTTAAAAGGCCTCCCGAAGCCACTATCAATCTCGTATAATTTCTGGTTAATTGTTCAATACTCCAGCAAAACTCTCTTTATGGCTTGGCATTATTTCAATTAAAAAAAAAAAACTGTTTAAATCGATTTTCCTAGAATTTTGATTTTTTAACTTAGCGGTGTTTGCAAGTGGACTACTCATATTTAAATGAAATGTTGAAAGAGTGTTTTCCATTTATTGAACTGTTTTATGCATTTTGACAATTTGAAGAAACATGCTTTTGTACTTTGCAATTAAAACTTTATAAAATAAATGTTTCAAGGCATAAAGTAAGATTTTTTAAACTCATTTTAAAGAAAATATTTGTTTGAATTTGTCCAAAAAAATAAACGAAAAATGATGCATGTTTTCAGTAATGAGAGAAGTCAGACACATTGGGAATGAAACCGGAAGTGACGATTTTAATAAAAATTTTCTAACTTAGAATTAATATTTTCCGTTTTTTTTTTAAGGGAATTATATTGTAATAGATCTAGATCGCCGCTGACATTTTTCATACCACGGCAACTAGTAGCCACTAGAAATTAAAATAGATCCTAGACTGGTTGCTGTTAGAATTTTTTTTGCAACTTAGGGCGCAGTTCATGCGGAAATCTCTGGTGCTGTTACAAGGAGATCCGCCTTCAAATCAGGAGAAAATGTAAAGTCCATACAAACGTGTCCTAAAATTTACACCGTTTAGTTTTTTTATGTGGGGCGTTGGTAGACGCATTGTTCTTAGTTAGTGTTAAGGACACCGTGGGGTTATGCCGTTAGTGCAGGTCCCATGATTTCCCCGTTCTATACTGAAATGTTCTTTACGGATTTTGATGCTTAAAAATAATTTATGAACGAGAATAAATTGTGAACACCGACAACAGAAAGAAACCGTTGTACTTATGGCAACTGATGTTGTGTCATAAGAAATGAATTTAGATTAAAGTCCTTATATATTGATCTGATCTGTAAAAATTATTTATGACTTAATTAAAAAGTTCATAGAGAAAGAAATTATCGAATTGTATAATTTGGATAAAAACTTAAACAGATGTTCATTTTACATTTTTTTATCAGATTTGCTTGTAAAACGAATGTACTTAATGACGACCTAATTTTATACCTTACGGCGCCAATTCTAGTCGATATAATGAAAAAGCTTCAAATTATAAGTTTTCAATCCAAATTTTTATATATTAATCAGGGTAAAGTTCATCAAATTTAATATTCATTAAATTATGTTTATGAAGAATGGAATTTTACAACATGAAATGGGTTAAAATTTATTGATAATTTTTCATTATTGGCTGACCGGTGGACCAAACCCACGTTCGCGGACATGTCCATTTCGTTACGATAGTAACCACACTATCTCCTCAGAAATCTTTGCCATTGACGACGACTGGCAGTCATTAATCTTTAAACCAAATGGTATTTTTACTAAAAACTTTTTCGTTTTTTTCACTTACAATTAAAAAAAATTTTACGGTAAATAAAAACAAAATGGTTGCAATGTTGGAACACCGGGAAAAATGGGTTAAACAATACAATATTTGAAGAGGATGAGCCACTATTGTGTTTACAAAAAAAAAGGTAATTTAAAATTAATTTTTAATAATTCATATTGCATTTTATTTGATTAATTATTTTATATCAACAATAATTCTTATGTACAATCTTAACTTAAATAACACTTAAAATTTAAAAATAAGTTATATTTACAAACTATTTTTTTTTATTAAAACTATATATATTAATAATCTATTGTTAACAGCTTCACCAAATCACCAATATACGCCTGGGCCATTTGCAAAGTCTCGTATTTCGATAGACGACGATCGTTACCCAGCGATGGCACTACATCACGCAGTTTATCAAAAGCATCGTTCAGACTGTTCATACGTCTACGTTCTCGTGCATTGGCGGCTAGACGCCGTTTGCGTAAAACTTCTTGAGAGCAGGGGATATTAGAGGCAGATAATTTGGAAGCAACTAAAACCGTTTTTAATGCTGTTTGATTCCTTTTCGAAGAGAACCTTGAAGAACTTGCTGGCAGCAGGGATGTTTTATATGGTGTTTTACTACAACCACTAATCCCGGTAGCTGACATCATCGTGGGATAACAATATTTGGGATTGTGCTGGTAAGTATTATAAAACTGTTCCAATTCATAAGTTGATGTTGTAATGCTTGTCTCTGTAGATTCAATGCCAAATTCATTGCTATGATTTGATTCCGACATAGAGTCGTTGGCTGGAAAATCCATATTATAAAAACTAAAATCCAAATTTTCATTTAAGGGACAATATGGTTCCCCTAAACTACTGTTGTCCGAAATATTTGTACTAAGCATACTGTGGTTTAGCTGGTTGGTTGGGATTTCCTCGTTTTGTTGTTTATGGAAGTGTGTAAAATGAAACTGTTCATTTAAATCACTGGCTAACATATTTCACTTTGGTTTGATTTAGATGTTTTACTTTGAAACGATCTTACGAAACTGTTTGTTTAACAGCATCCTTAAGTTCTTTTTATACCATTCCTTACTATGCCCAAACGTCCATGTCTTTTTACGATTGGTCTACAACAATGTAGGCCACTTGTTTTTACCTGTTTCAAAATCTTCTGATTCGTTCTTTTAACTTTGACACCCATACAGATGTGAACGAAAATATATAATCTCACTCCTTTTCAGTAGAATTTGTGTACGAGTTTCGTGCAACGTTGTAGGATCCTTTTGTCTTGAGTATTTGTTGCATGTCTCTTTCTCAGTAATGTTATTGTTTGTTTTGTTATAGTATTGTTATTAAATTGGCTTGCGGTCAAAACGTTTAATTTTCTTTTATTATTCTCATTGTATTGAAAATAGTTGCTTATTTTATAAAATATTTAATTTGAAAATTTTGTTGGTGAAAAAATTATATTATTCTTAAAAATATAATTATTGTGGCTTTTTTATAAAAAAAATTTATAGATACACACAAATACATACATATAAGTATGTATATAAATTTCACTTTCCGTTTCTTTTATTTAATAATTTTTTTTTTAAACTGAACTTTGTTGGCTTGAAAATGTTGCTGCTGTCTCTTAATACCATCCAACATTTGTCAGATGAATTACTGTTTTTTTTTTGTTATTGGCAAGGTCAATAGGTTGACTATTGTCATAATCAAAGAGTAAACTAAATTTTAAATGATAATTCAAGGTCTATGTCAAACAAAAACGTCAACCTTATTTTAAATATTCGCAAGCGGACTCAAATCATTTTGAAAATAATGTTAACTTTCAGTGGAAAATTGTTATAAAATTTAAATACATATATCTATAAGTTTTTCAAATATCTTTTGCAAAGTTTTTTACTTTCAGCGAAATGTTACCGCGTTTCTCGGTCATATTGTTGATAGTTTGCATAAAATAGATTCGATTTTAGAGCCTATCTATAAGTTTTTCAAATATCTATTGCAAAGTTTTTTACTTTCGGCGAAATGTTACCGCGCTTCACGGTCATATTATTGATAGTTTGCATAAAATAGATTCGATTTTAGAGCCTAAAATTATGCCTATTCGTTCTCATACGCTCGCGCTTAAATTTTGTTGGTTAAATAACCTTCTTCGGGCTGGTAATTAATACCATTTGATGACACAAAATATTTTATTTAAGACAGAAACCTACCGAAGAAATTCCTAAATTTTCCCTAAAAGGATTTTCCCTGGGTAAGGATGTCTGTATTGCACCCCGCTTTAAAAATGGAAATCTATTTTGTCTGATTCAGAGCAAGATCTGCCAAAATGTAATTAAAATATCTCGTCAGTTGGTGTAAGTCGGAAGGACTTTTATACATTTGGTAGCAGAATAAAGACAGTATTTATACTAATATAAAATAATTTAATAAGCTGAATACTTTAAACTTGAAGATAATATTTCATAGACAAATTCTGAACCTCTACTCTCTTAGCAATTGTGGATCAAGCCTTCAGTTCAGGGGGGGTTCACATAATAGAAATTTATTCGAACCAGCCTCCAAACCAATACACATATGATTTAAGAATAAAAATATTCGACTAGGCTAGGGGTTGTCGTTATCCCCATGACCCCTTCTTTAAATCTTTGCTTGCCTCTTAGTTATGAAAAAACTTATTTTAGGAGAACTATGTGCACCCAGAGAAAAAACATGTTTAAATATGGTCACCTCCAGCAAAACGATCTTTAAAGAAAATTTTAAAAATATTATGTTTAATTTAACCATATTGTTGTCCTCCAATAAGAAAACACAACTATATTATGGTTGCCTCCGAACATGTTATGGTTAATAATAACTAAAATATGTTTAGCACTTATAATAGCATGGTTGGTTTTCAGCCATAGGATATTGCTCTTGAAAAAGAGGAAAATACTCTTGTTAATTTAAAAACAAATTATTTTCATATTTAACTATAAAATGTTTAGAGGCAACCATAATATAGTTATGGCTTCTTGATGGAGGAATAATTTAACCATAATATGGTTGACGGTGACAATAATATGGTTAAATTTAACATAATATGTTTAAAAATGTCTTTAAAAATAGTTTTGATGGAGGTGACAATATTTAAACATGTTTTTTTTCTGCGTGTGGTGGCTATATCTTTGAATGGATTAATATGTGTTTTGTGGAATTAAAGATATTCGTATGAAAAAAAATTAACATGTACAATGTTTCGGCGGCATGAAATAGCCCCCCACGAAATAAGTCCCCAAAGCGAAAATGAAATAACTCCCCAATTTGTGGGGTCTTATTTCATATGAAATAAACCCCCAATTTTAAAATGAAATAAAACCCCAACGAAATGAAGTAACTCTCTAAATCAAAATGAAAGAAATCCCCAAAAATCGGGGAGTTATTTCATTTGAAATAAGTCCCCAATTCTTGAAATGAAATAAATCCCCAAAAACTGATTTTTTAATATAGATCATTTTTTGATCTACAACGTATAACAATTTGCTATGTTTTCTGTAACCACTTATTATATCAAAATTTATTTTTAATATTTTTTTTTCTTATTAATGCACCTTACACCGCGAAATTATTTCAAAACTTAATGCCTAGTAACTATTATTTTTAATGAATGGTCTTGACCATTCATCAAAACAAGTTTTGTTTACATTTTACAACTGGACGTAATTTGCATTTTCCAAAATTCATTTTTAATATTTTTTTTTCTTATTAATGCACCTTATACAGCAAAATTATTTCTAAAACTAACTGCCTAGTAACAATTATTTTTAATGACCATTCATTAAAACAAGTTTTGTTTATATATTATAACGGGACATTATTTGCATTTTTGACGACTTTGGAATAAATTATAAAATGAAATAAGTCCCCAAAATATTTTTAGGGACTTATTTCATTTCAGATTTTTGATTTTTGATTTCATATGAAATAACTCCCCAATATAAAAATGAAATAAGTCCACAAAAAAATGAAATAAATTCCCAAAAAACGTTGTTGTTGCCTTTCCTATACTTTTTTGGGGAGTTATTTCATTTTCGTTTTGGGGACTTATTTCGTGGGGGGCTATTTCATGCCGCCCAATGTTTCATCACCCATATGTCTTTCAGGCAAAGCTGATATATGTATAGGATGTATTTGAAATTAATATCCTAATGAATTTAGTTTCTGGTTTTTTTTACTTACTTAAGCTTACACCCAAAGAAAAAACATGGTTGTGGTAAACATATTCTAAGAGCAACATATTATGATAAGATTTATGATTGTAGTCACCATATTACGATAATTATTGAATCATATTATGACCGATTTTTTAATTTGGAGCACTTTACAATTTTTTTTTTAATGTTACAAATGGCGATAAAAATATAATAAGAGTAAAAATATTTTGATTGCATCTTAAACATATTATGAGTACACGTTTAGAAAGCTATCATGTTATGGCTATTAAATATCTGTGGCATTTTGACAAAACATCTTAAGTCGAGATAAGATAGCAAAAAACTTTTAAAAAAAACTCGGTGAAAAAATCATTTTTATCAAATAATAAATAAACCGAAATTAAAGAAAAACTTCGTTTATAATACAAAATTTTAAAATCGTAAACAAAAATGTTTTTAATTAATAGCATTTTTTTAACTTTTTAAATTTGACTTAAGATGTTTTGTCAAAAGGCCACAGATATCATGAAATGGTTGTGAGTAATATAATATATTTTCAAAGTTATCATTATTTAGTTGTTAGAAAAATTTTTATTTTTCGGTCAAAAATACTTAAATGTATGTAACTATAATATTGTTCATAATAAATAAAAAAAAAACAATTTTTTGTGTACGACAACAATATATTGTTATAGTAAACATAATGTAGTTGCCGTAACCATGACCAACCATATTTTTTCTCTGCGTGTAAACACATTTATTTACACAACATATTCCTATCGGGTGACACTCAAGGATTTGTTTCGCTTTTGTTTCTCAGATAATTCAATTTTAAAACAAAATGTCCTTTTACTCATTGAGATCGATCGTATAATTAGGAAAACAATGACACAATACGATACGACCTCATTAAGGTAACAGCAACTGTTTTTTTTTTTTTTTTTTTTTTTTTTTTTTTTTTTTTTTTGTTAACACATTTTCTGAAGAAGTCATAAATGTCACATCATAGTTTGGTCTTTCAATATTTATGTGATGACTATTTGTGATACACATTCATTTTGTCTAAGTTAATTCTCATATCTATTAATGCATATGTATTTACGAATGCACTGTTAAGAGTATTTTGTCATATCTTTCATACTTGCACTTACCTGCTAAACAGTTCACACTTTGTTTTAACCAGAAGTCGTTATAGTGAAAAACCGTAGGATAACAGCACGTACGAAAAGGACATTAGTGTCACCGTTGCTTGTTGATCCTTTTTTAATTGAAATTTATGCCAGCACCGATTGCTAAGAGACAATATTACTCAATTGAATGTTGCAATTAGAACAATTTTTGATAAGTAACTGATGTCGGTAAACATTGAAGTCACAAAAATCAAAATATTCAACGACGATTTAATCTTAAATATAAACGCTCGCGCTAAGATTTTTTAATGATATTTCGGTCACATACTTTTTTTTATCAGTTTTTGGTTGCATGCTGGTCACACGTATGTATTGTTAACTTAATGAGTTATTTTAAAATATCCATTTTTTTACGATTTAATAACAAAATAATGACGTGAAGAAAACCAACATAAAAAAATAATTGTATGCTGCTTTTAAGTGAGATTTTATTGTTTTGTTGTAAAAAATTAAATAAATGTGGGTCAATATTACAAATTTGGGTGAAATTTGGCAAAAACCACATAAGTGATATAACATTTAAAAGAGAAAAAAAGTTTGTCTGGTACATACATGACCACAATCATGCAATTTTTACACACACGTTAATTGTATTATATTTTGACTTTTTTTAAATTAAAGGAAATACTTTCTATTGCAAAACTTAAAAAAAGTCAGAAAACATTTTTTATACCCACACCACCATAGTGAAGGGGGTATTATGCGTTTATGCTAATGTTTGTAGCACCTTAAAATATTAGTTCTAGCTAGACCCACCTTGTTTACCGATCGATCTAACGATGTCCGTCCGTCCGGCTAGCAGGCAGATGGCAAGGTACAAGTCGCAATTTTGATCAATATTCTAATGAAATATAAATAAATAAATAAATAAAATTTGTATATACATAGGTTGGATACCGAAACGAATTTCGGTATCGTTATTTTAATTATATCGGTATCGGTATACCGGTATAGCAACTTTTATAACGGTATATATCGATATTACAATTAAATGAACCAAACAAAAAAAAAATGTTAAATAAAAAGAAAAATAAAGTTATACATATATATATATATATATATATATATATGTGTGTATGTATTTTATTATTCATATATACATGTGTTTATGTATTATATTTTATTTATTGATTTCAACAAAAAATGTTATCATCACAATAACAATACAAACTTAAATCAGTAAAGCGCAAAATACACTTGTCAAATGCTTGTCATGCTGGCAAATTCACTCGTGTATGTGTGCCGGATGTATGTTTACCATCATATCTAAATTTTTTGATTTTCCATCCAGCATCGTTTGTGTCACACATAGAAACACATTTTCACTTGTACTACCACAATGCTTGATGAGTATTTTGATAAGTGTATTTGGCCTTTCAGAAGGCTGACCGAATGTTTTTATTCTAGAACTTTTGTATTTCAAACTGTCATACACCACACCTAAAAATTTCCTATTAATGTTATTGTAGAGCTTATGTTACATTCTATGATTTTATCATAAGCGGAGTGAGTTCAATATTAGGCTGGCAAAAGTGCAAATGCAAAACATCGTAGCATTTTAATATCGGAGTTCAGTATTAGTCTTGAAAAAGTGAAAATGCAAAATATCGTAGCTTTTTTGTTAAATCTAACAACAAAATACTCAGAGTTTCCGTTGACTATTTCGTGGCAAAATGTTATGCTAGTGGTCAAAAATTGACAAAAATTGAAGCGGGGATGGCTTCTTCTGAACGCATGGTACGAGCTCGATTTGAATGAATTTTATCCAAAAGAGTAAATGTGTTAATGAATCGATCCATAGTATTGCGTATTAGCTGCTCGGATAGCCGATTATGCACACCGTTAACTTGCAAAGTGCTCTATAAGTCTAGCGCGAATTTTGGAAATAAATTTCGACGATTTGTAAACGTTGTTCTGGTGTAAGTCTTTGCAAGGTAATTTGCCAAAGTATACTGAAAATAAAGTCAAACAGGCTTTATTAGTATGACAGCTAGTTTTACAGTTATCCCTCTCGGAAGTTCTAAACGTCTATAAAAAATACCCTTTAGAACTCTTAAATAAATCTTTAAGCCTATTACATAATTTTGTTTTGATGTGTCCATGATTACCCATGGATAAACTCTTTAAAAGTTTTCTGAAAAAACTGTGTTGTAGGGTATCAACTAGTAGAGTTTGACCGACTATACTTTCTTCCTTGTTTTATATGACACAAAGTAAACAATAAAATATGGCCCATATTAAAATATAAGTTATTTGTTATGTACTTTTGTTACTTTTTCTCTTTTTGATAAATGTGGTATACAGATAACATATAATCCCAGTGACCGTTATATACATATTTAGAGACCCCTTGCTTTTTATAATATCAGATGATCAAGAGCAAGGCGAATTGACTAGAAGGTGGGGTCAAGTCAACATATGGTGTTTTTTTGGTGGTCGACTTGTCAAAGTTTGTATACAAACTAGTTTTTTATGTAAACAAACCAGTTTTTTTTTACTAGCAATATTTTTGACAATCCGACCACAAAAGCATTGTAGTTGTAGAGTTGACCTCACCTTCTAGTCAATTCGCCATAATCAAGAGTCTCCAGTGCTCAAAACTTATATGTATGTGTTGGCGAAAAATAATAACTCCTATAATGTTGTTTATTTAAATATTTTAACACAAAATAAGTATAGGTGTAGAAAACAATATAAAATTTCTGTGCATTTTTTATAGGATAAACCCTTTTCTTAAAATCTGGCTCTAATTTTCCCGTGAATGGAGCTACGGGTAAAAGCTAGTTTAAAATAACCTAAAAATATTTTAATTTTGAAAATCAATATAAAAAAACTTATTAAAAAAAATATTTCCAGGGTACAAAATTTGCACATCTGTTTGAGAACAATACAAACTTTGCATTCCTATATTTATTGTTCTCATTTCTAGGAACTTCCCAGTGAAATGTTATTAACATCGACATTTTTTATTTAATATTATAAAATTCATGGAAATAGACAATGCAAATTTTTTTTAATGCCATTAAATGTGTTAAACGTATGTTATATTAAATCCAAAAAAGAAAAATCAATAATTTTTACATAAACAAACACTTAGTGCTAATATAATTTAATACTATTGCCAAAATCTGGATTAATATAGATTAAAAAGAGAGAAAACACATTTGTTTGGTTAAAACAATGAGAACAAAGCGTGGGAAAATTAAAAAAAAAAAAGATTTCGTAACAAAAGAGTAAAAACTTGTTGCTAAATTCTATTGTCAAGAAGAAAATTTTGCAACAAGTGCATGTCAATTTGGAAATAAAAAAGGGCAGATAGGGTGTTGCAAGAAGTGATACTTTTATTTCTTTGTTAGAATCTTTAAACAACAGTTAGATTTGAATTTAAAACTAATAACCTTAAGAAAAATTATTCAATTAAATAAAAGCCGTTGTTATAGCTTAACAAGTATAACTGCTATATTCGGATGTGCCCTTCACAATAATATTGGAAAGCCAATTTTTCTTTAGCTTATGTTGAATGGGCGCTATCGCATCAAAATCTTTATTTCAGGAACATATTTGAGCTTGATTTTATTTTATTTTTGCTAAGAAACTGAACTGAACTGTAAATGATGCATATACAGCTACTCACACTGTAAGTGGGACACCTTATAAGCAGGGCTGTGGAGTCGGAGTTGAGGTTTTTGTGCCGGAGTCGGAGTCGTAGTACCCACAAAAACTCGCGACTCCGTCTCCAAAGTTTTTCGGCATAAAAAATTTAAGAAAAAATTTCCAAAATAAAAATTATTCGAAATGGACGATGCAATATTTCAAATATCGATTTGAAATTTTTAAGAATAATTTTTATGCTATATTAAACCATTTAAAAGCTAATGCATTAAAAAAGTTAGAGTGCTATATTCGGATGTTCCGAATCTTTGACACCCTCCACCGAAAGTTAGAATATATGAGAGCTATTAATTATTAAATAATCTTTATAAAACGAACGTCAGTATAAAAATTGGTTCCAGTTCAAACCAATTATACGATAATCAGAAAGTTTTTTCTTAGCAATTTGAACTAACTTGAACAATATATCATGATTCGTAACAGTTTATGCCGAACTAAAATGATTTTCATGGCAGCCATGTCATTTATCAAGTTTTCCCTTTTTTTTGCAAGTTTTTTGAGATGCAAAAAAGTGGCAAATCTTGTCTATTTGAGTGATATTGAAGAAGTTAATAATGAATAGCTTGAGCTTTAATTTAAGTAACATAATTAATAGAAAGAGCAAAATATTGAAAATTTTCGCGAGGGCGTATTCAAAATAAAAACATTTTTAGATTCAATTTTTATATATTTTTAAATAAAATGAATTCTATATACTTTTTTTCATTTAATTATTTAACAGTAATAAAAAAAGCCTTACAACATGTTTTTGTTTTTTCTTTTAAAAATGTTGGCACTTTTGTAAAAAAAAAGTTTTTTCAGAAATAAGAGGTTTTTTTAAAAAAATAAATTATGGACGGATTATCACGAAAGCCTGTGTAGTGATTTCCGTTATTAAATATCTAAATAGAACAAATTTCAATACAGTAGTGAAATTTGTTTTAGCGCTTAAAGTGCTTTTCAGTAAGCTGCTTAATATGGGATCTAAGGTAAATATGGACCGATAATCAGAAAATTGCATGGTATTATTTCTAGCCATATGAACCAAAATTGGACCAAATTTTACGAAATCTATAGCTGCTACGGTTTTAGGTGTATTTAAATAATTTCCTAGAGTGAGCATTATATGGGGTATTATATAGCAAATTATGGACCGATCTTCACGAAATTTTACAGTGTCTTATAAAACTGTGACGTACCAAATTTTATTATGATAGCGATATTTATTACGTTTTTATGCGTACTAAACTGTTTTCCAGGAGTAGGCTTTATATAGGGAAAGCACATTTAAATATGATAGCAATATTTATTACGGTTTTAGAAGTACATTATGGCACCTTTTACTTAATTTTTTGTAACAAAATTGTTAATTTTTAAGGGTGGTGTTTCTACATTTTGATTGACAGACAGGCGGACATGGCTAAATCGACTTAGAATTACTCAAGAAACCAGGTTTATTAGATGAATAATAAAAAAGTTTCACATGGAATGACAAACTTAGTATACCCTCATTCCGTACGGTAATTACCCTTTTTCCGGGTTATTTTGGGCCGCAAAAGGTAGCAAGGTAATTTTATTTAAAAAACGGTAATTTAAAGAAATTTGGATTTTTAGTATACATATACATACGTGCTTACATATGTATGAATGTTCAATAATTTTAACGTTTTAAAGGTGATTTTAAATTTAAAAATAGATCAATTTTAGAACAAAAAAAAAATTAAGAACGTAATGTTTTTGCAAATGTTTTCGTAACAGCTGAAAAACTGAAATTATGCTTGTATAGTTATTATTAATTTTATATTAAACTTTTTGTTTGTTTAAAAATCAACAATATTTAAACATACTTACTTACATATGAAATAGCCGTGAGCTAATAAATTTTAGTTATAGTTTTCGGATTACTTTAAGTACGGATCAAGGATTAAATGGGGCTAGAGTAAAGTGTTTGGCACTTGAATAATCCGTATTTTAATCAAGCATTCTGTACTTGATTTAAAAAAATCTGTACTTACCGTACTATTGACACAACTTTGCCTTGGTTAAGTACGGATGGATTAATTTTTCTTGTGACTGTAACAATTCAAAAATTATTAAAGTACATAACTTTCTTTAAGTATATAATTAAATGAATTAAAGAAAATATTATTTTTTTTTAAAGTTTATCACATACATATGCACGCTAAGAGTATTAAAAAAAAATATTTTGAGTTGAATGAATATATGTATATGTATGTATCTATCTATTTTATTTAAAACTAGCTGGCCGTCCTGGCTTCGCTCGGTAGCTTATTACTAATGATCGATGGAGCCGTTTTCTGATTTTAGGTAAATCGAAAAAAGTGGGCTTAAAAGTGGGCGGGGAAATATTTTCTTTCCTTAAAACCCTAAGTTGAACCATGGCGAACATTTTAAAGGAAATATCTTCCAAATCGGTCAAATAAATAGAAAAAGTGGGCGTAAAAGTAGGCGTGGTAAATTTTTCTTTCGATGAAAACTTAAAATGGATTAACACGAACATTTGAAAAATGATTTTAGGTAAATCGAAAAAAGTGGGCGTAAAAGTGGGCGGGGCACAAATCGGTCAAGCCGTTCTCAGGTTGTGCGATCAGCAACAGACAACATTTCATTTTTATTATATAGATATTTTACTGCCATATTCATAAAAATACAATAATTTTGCTTAAAATGTTTTTTAAACAAAAATTTCTAATCAAATTTTTTCTTAAAACACATTTAAAATTTTAATAAATGGTTTATGAATACTGCTCGTATGTGCTATTACCAAATGACAGGCGATGGGCTGAGCGCTTTTCATATAATTTTTACTACATAATCAATCGCCTGTCATTTGGAAACAGCGCATTAATGTTTGCATACGCTAATTTCTTCTCAAAAACGGTAATTTTTAGAAGGCCGTACGATAATGAAAAAAATAAAAATTAACATCACTGAGTCTCATATACATTTAGCATCAAGATTATAGTAGGAGTCGGAGTCGGAGTCGCACTTAAAAAATTTCAGTGTTTGGAGTCGGAGTTAGTCTGGGTTCACACTATGAAAGTTTTCTTTCAGAAAGTCTGAGTTAATGGGTGAGAGAGGAGAGATGAAAAGCATGTTCTCTTCCCCTCTCACCAATAAACTCAGACTTTCTGAAAGAAAACTTTCATAGTGTGATCCCAGACTTAGTACATTTTTCGGACGACTCCACAGCCCTGCTCATAAGAATACTTAGCTTAACTACTTAATGTTAATAGTTTTTTGTAGGTCTGAATTAAATGAATATCCCGAACTTTTTAGCTTCTCACGTTGGTAGTAAAAATAAGCAACGCTACCGTCAAGGCGCCTCACAAATTCTTAGCAAGATCAAAGATCAGATATCTCATGGACAAATTTTGATGCAAAATAAAGCCGATACTTTCCTTCGAAAGCTTTAAGGTATCCTGAAACTGAAAATTATTGTTTTTCAAATTGCAAAAGTAGCGTCACTAAAACTGCTGTAACTTATTCACTTATGAACGAACTGTCATTAAATTTTGACAAATATCATCTAGAGTTGGAGTTCCAAAAAATCATATGGATTTTTCATTAGTGGCGCTAACTTTGTGTCATCGTACGGATTTTTAAGCCATTGTGTTAAAAATTAAATTACTGAAGGTTGGGTTTACCTGCACGCGTATGGCACGAACTACTTACCTGATCCTCTTACTTCACAAATTTAACATTCGACCATTCGAGACCATTTTATATTTGTTAACCTAAGAAATGCCTGCAGAAGATTTGGCACAAATTTTTAATATACATATTTTGAATAATAAGGGAATATTATAAAGAAAAAATTGAAACCTGTACCCATGTTCTGTAACTTTAGTGAGAACTTCTCGCATCGAAAAGATGTGAAACAAAATATTCCATCGTTTCTCGAAAAGTGTCTGTAACTCATGTCTAAAACTATCAAAAGAGATTACGTCGTTACGATATAAATGTCATAACATTGCACTCGAAGCCGATGTGACATTGCAGACGTTGAGAAAGCTAGTAACCCTGCGGCCACACGATCAAGTTGTTCTTGATAGTCTTTTACATATACTGCTTGTCAAAATTTTCAAAAATTGAGAGCTGTGACGTAGGCTGCACTCAATTTGTAAGCAATTTACTTTCAAGATGTCGTAAAAAAAACCATTTATAAAGACTAACATGTAATCAGCTGTTAAATTGATAGTAAAATTGCCAAACAAATGGAGAGGTGAAATTGAAAGCAATCTCGTGGTCAATTTAAAAAGTGTGAGTGTGTTAGTAAAAAAGTGAAAGTGTATTGCAAATTGAAAGGACCCAGCGGGAAAAAGAAGGAGTAGGAAGGTCTCTAGAAGGCCTCTGTACCCCTTCTTTTGGATGTACAAGGCCTTCTTGCTCCATTCCATACTCATATCTTTTTTACACACGTTGTCATTACGTAGAAGGCCTTCCGGTCTCGCTTCTTCAGCAGGTACATAAGAAGGGTAACGGGACCAAAAAAAATTGATGTTGTTTTTGCTTGTGCAAAAAAACAATACAAAAAATGTTACTCCCTTCTCATAGAAGCGAGTGTGGAAGGTGATTCTTATCTTTTATACGAAAGAGCCGAGGCCTTCTATGAGGCCTTCTTTAGCAGTTAGATAAGAATAGTAATTGAATCAAAAAATCTTTTAAGCAGGCCTTTAAAAAGGCCTGAAGTTAGAAGGTCTTCTGAGTTTTCCCGCTGGGGAATTGAAAGGCAAAACTTGATCGTGTGGCCACCAAGTTACACATATCGTTTACGGCGATCAAAATTTACTAAAATTTAAAATTGCGTCGAAAATACAACCGTCGGCTATACCAAATAATGTAAAGTGCGACTTTTATGTTTGTTGCTTACAAAATAGCTTTGAAAACATTCGTATACATATTTTATAAAAATCTTAAAAGCAAAATAATTAAACAATAAAAAATTGTGCTCACAAAAATGTTACAGACACAATTCTCTGTAAATTGGCGAGTAATTTCCTTACGTGACAACAAGTAGTCGCCAAAAAAAAGTTACAAACACAGTTAAGTGAGAAAAACGTCTGTTTGTTTGTATACATACTTATATGGCATTTTTGTTTCATTTCACACATTTCAAACAAAAAGTTTCTCGACGCGAGAGTAACAGAACATGGCCACTGTTTTTTCTCCTCAAAGCTTTTGTCACTAACATTTTAATGGAAGAGAAACCCATTTCCAACAGTTGGTCCTGTGAAGGAAATATTGAAATATTTAAACCGTTTGCCACATAATTTTATATGAAAATTTGAGTAATTTAAGTAATAAAAATCTAACACCCCATTTTAGAACACCTAGTTTGTATTTTCGAAATAACAATTTAAACAATTTAGCGCCATCGTATAATCTGCACAACAAAACGATAATACAAAAGAATTTTTTCTCATTTTTTTACAAGGACCAAGAAATAAGAATATCCTCACAGGATTACCATTAGTTCGTCTATTGTTGAGCAACAAAATAGAGCAATACAAACAATAGTTCGAAAACAATCGTTCAAAAAAAAAAAAAAAAAAACAAATAAGAATAATAATGAAGAATAGTAAAATCCAATGTTTAAGTTTAAAACAAAACATACAACTGAAATGTGGAAAATCAAAAAGTCAAAATTTAAATCAAACACGCCTCAATTGATTTCTACTCTATTGTCACTATTTTGACATGGACGATTTTTTATATAAATACACACAAACGCAACCTTTGCACAGGTAAACTGTATTTACTCTTTAACCTCTCAACAATTAAACTCTCCCTTATTTGATATCTGTCTTTTGCCGCTAATTAGAATTCTCTTAGAATGTTTTATTCTAATGCAAACCATGTAAAGGCGTTGCACAATGTTTGGGTAACCTATAATTATCGCTTAAACCTTCTTTTGTATCTGAGAAATTATTCTATTTAATTTGCACAATTGTTTTTTTTTTCGTTTGTAAAATTTCGGTAGTAAACTAAATGCTTAAATCGAAATAGTTTTTGCGGTCGCGTGGCATTTTTGACATCATCAATCGATCAATTTGAGATCACTCAGATCAATGCCGAAATCATCTGTGTTATCTATTGTTTCCCAAATGCTGCTCTAGTTTCTAGTTTATTGTTTTGTCTCATCGAAATTGTGTGTGAAATAATTCAAAGTCATTTGTATATTTTAGTTATGCTTGGCGTTAAGATGTCTGCTGAAGAGAATAATACAAAGGAATTCCTAAGAATTTCTTTAAGTGGGAAAGTAGCGAATTTATAATTGAGCAGCATTGTGTCTTAAAGTGAACAATAAGGTAGAGTGATTTAATCTGAAAAGAAGAAAAATACTGAACACGCAAAAATTTATTCACTATAAAACGAACTTACAAAAAATAAAGGTTTTACAAATATACATATAAAAGTATACATATTTCCAATTTTACTGCATTTTTCATACAAAAGATAATTTTTATTTATCAAAAAAACCCCAGTATTTACAAATAAAAAAGGTTTTTTAGTTTTTATAAAATATACTTTTAAAGGACCACATATGCGTTTAAAAGGCTTAATATGAGATCCAGTGTTGCCAAAACTTGATGACCAAAAATGGCTAAATTTACGGAAAAAATGGCTAAAAAGGTGCTAAAAAATGGCTAAAAGCTTTTTTAAATAAAAACACATTAAAATTCAATAACAAAACAGAAATAATTCATTTAAAGTTGTTTACGATGAAATTGTAAGTTAAGATCAATTTCTTAAATAAGAATAAACGTAAATTAATATTTTGATAAATATTTAAAAAATTAAATCATCGATAAAATCGATGTCGTTATTGTTCATCTCATAGGAATCACTCGTGCCTATTAGTTTTAAATAACTTGAAGGAAAATCATAATCACGACAACATTAACCCAACCTTTTGAGTCCAGATCTACAATAAAAAACAAGTAAAAAAGTATAGTCGGTCAACCCCGACTAGAAGATACCCTACACCACATTATAACCTATGTACCAAATTTTATTAAATTATCAGCAAATTTGCGACCTGCACTTTGCGCACAAGGTGTACATGGACAGCCAGCCAGCCAGCCGGACAAACATCGTTAATTCGACTCAGAAAGTGATTCTGAGCCAATCCGTATACGTAAAGGTTGGCTAAGTATCAATATTTTAAGGTGTTACAAACATCATAAACGCATAGTACGCTCTCCACTATTGTGGTGTTGGTAAAAACATTTTATTGTTACGGAAAAAATATGTACCTAATTAAAAAAATCGAATTAACGGTTGCTAAATGTAACCTATTTCTTAAATTACTTTTAACCAAGGCGAATTCAGTTTTCAGGTGGCGTTGAAAGCACAGCTGTGCTACTTTTTTTTCTTAATTAGAGAGAGAAATGTCAAAAGTTCCTTGTGATTTTGACATATGGATCAACGAAGGCAACAAAAAAATACATTGTTGTGTTTTTGGTGTTGTTACTTGTTGTAGTATCGACACCACCGTTTACATGAATTCGCCTTGCTTTTAACGATGTTTACTTGGCAAAATACCCTCTCTACTTCAGCATTAGACCATGGAAGTGAGAGTGCATCTCTTTATTGAAATACTTGCAACCAGAAAAAAACAGCGTTATTTGTGTTGATCCATTTATAAATTTAACATTGAAATACTGTCCCTTTATTTTGAAAGATGTTTCATGATTTTAGTTTATAGCGATTTTCCATATTTGTATAAGTTGTGATTTAAATTAAGCGCGTTTAAATTGTTAAAAATTTTTGTTTTACTTTTATAAATTTTTATAATAAAATCAAAATTATTCTTTTAAAAGAAAAACGACAAATAAAATTTTATGGCTAAACAATTTGAAAAATGGCTAAAAAAAATGGCTAATGGCTAAACTCATTTTTTAATGGCTAAACAGGGTGAAAAGTGGCTAAATCTAGCCACTAAATGGCTAAATTGGCATCACTGATGAGATCACTCACATTTTTGACCAAAAATCAATTTTTCATGTGAAAAATCCAAAATTTTAATTGCCTATAACTTCGTAAATACAAGAGTGTGATCACTTGCTTTTCATTCCTAAATTCGATTTTTAGTATGCATATTTTAAAAAACTGTAAATCGCTTATAACTTTGTTATACCCTCCACCACAATTAGTTGTGAAGAGGGTATATAAGTTTGTCATTCCGTGTGAAACTTTTTTATTATTCATCTCAGACCCCATAAAGTATATATATTCTGGCTGCTTCAGTAATTCTAAGTCGATTTAGCCATGTCCGTCTGTCCGTCTGTTGAAAACACGCTCACTTTCGAAAAACTCAAAAGAAATAAACAAACTAGGTGTCAAAATGCTTGTAGTTATCCTAAGCAGTTTGGGATTGCATTTCAGCAAAATCGGTTCAGTAGGACCAGAGCTATGAATCAAAATGTGGAACCACCACCTTCAAAAACTTGATAATTTTGTTACAAAAACTAACATAAATGATGCAAAAATGCACGGAATGACATACGATTTTGCACAAGTCCGTTTTATTCGACTAGAAATGACACTGTAAATTTTCGCGAAGGTCGGTCCATAATTTACCCTAAACACTACTCCCGGAAAACAGTTTAGTACGCCTAAAACCGTAAAAAATAATGCAATCATAACAAATTTTGGGTCGTCACAATTTTATAGGACTATAAATGATACTGTGAAATTTCGTGAAGATCGGTACATAATTTACTTTAGGCCCCATATATGCCCTACTCCCGGAAAACAGTTTAGTCTCCTAAAACCATAATTAATAACAAATCGTCACAGTTTAAGATAATAATAATAAAAAGACATCATACAGATATTACTCCTTAAACATTCGAACTGTCGGTGGAGGGTATCAAAGATTCGGCACAGCCGAATATAGCACTCTAACTTGTTAATATTGAGTTTTTCGAGAAAAGCAGCTTAATCATATAAAAAATCGATTTTGCAAAAATTTTTAAACGCTCATACCCTCGTTAATATTGAGTTTTTCGAGAAAATAAGCCCAATCTTAAAAATTTTAAATCGATTATAATTTCGTTAATATTGATATTGAGTTTTTCAAAAAAAAAACGGGCACAACTCAAAATTTATCAAACATGTCGTTTTCATCCCCGTCTTGTTAAAACATTTGTTGAACTCAATTTGCTTAAAAATTGCAACCATTTTTTTGAAGCCACTTTTCTGCCTCTCCTGAAAATATTTTTTAATTATGAGTTGTGCCTGTTTATAATTTATTGTGCGATATGTACTAGCAAACATAAAAAGTGTATAATCATTTTTGTTTTGTTATACTCAAAAGAAAAATCAAAATCAATTCGTACTTAAATCATGCCAAAGCGGTGTCAATAGTACGGTAACTACGGATATTCTTAAGTCAAGTACAGAATGTTTGATACAAGAACTGATTATTCAAGTGCCAAATACTTACCTTTAGCCATATTTAATTTCTGATCCGTAATTAAAATAATCCGAAAACTATAGTAAACTATAGTAAAGTTTATCACATTACGGCTATTTCTAGTATATTTAAAACATTGTTGATTTTAAACAAACCAAAAGTTTTAAATAAAATTAATAATATACAATGAGTAATTTCATATTTTGCACTTATCAGTGTAATCAAAACATTTGCAAAAACATCAAATTCTTAATTTTTTGGTATGACGTTTACCTATTTTTAAACCTACCGTTGAAATCACCTCTCAAAAGGTTTAATCATAGAACCATAAAGTATTAGGGTGGGTCCAATTTTTTGCGTCAAAGGCACATCGCGATTCTTGTTCTATGGGTTATTTCAAGAAACTTTGCCAAAAAAAAACATAGGTCAAAAATTAATTTTGAGTCCCCGGATTTTTTAAAATAGGCACAAAAATTGTATTTGCTCTAGCCAATCGTGTATGTTGCGGTTTTTGGGTCGAGATATCCATTTATTTTTATTTTTTATTGACGCCAGAGGGAGCTTTCGCTTTGTGGAATGAAAGTCAGTATTGCCATAACTTTTTGATGAAAATATGCCAAAACTCCAACAAAATCCGCCAAATCGTGTAAAGTTTTTTAAAAATCTGCTTAATTTTTATAAAAAATATTATGCCAAAAATCTGCTAAATAAAAAGGAATTTTATAATACATATTTGGTTGAAAATTGTATTTAAAAAAAAAAGTATTACATATATTAATAATGCAAAAAATGAAGAAGTTGTAATAATTTGGATATGAAATTGTTTGAAAATGTGTATACATATGTAGTAAGTCTGTTTTAAACAAAATTTTCTAAAGAATAAACATAAGCTAAAAAAAATCTGCTTTTGGACAAGTAAATATGCTTAAAAACAGTTAGTATTATATCCCAACTTGCGTCAAAAAATACTTTTAACAAAAATCAGAGCGTGCCGCTGAACGTGATGAAATACATTTTTAGCGAATTTTTTTTTAATTATGGTAAATATATTATTTATTTTAATTTAAAATTATCAAAAACTTTAATAAAATACAAAAATCACAGCACAAAACGTGGACTTTTTGTAAACATAAACAAAACTTTGACATAAAATTAGACAAACAATGCAAGAGAAAAAAAATCGTCATCTGGCGTAGTGCTGGTACCCATACTTTATTCATTCTTTGTCTTAAATTGAATGAAATCGATATAGGTCGTGATCACTAAATATTTTGGGCTATTCAATTTAAGAAAGTCAATAATTCGTCAGTTTTCACAAGAATTTCGTCAATTTTCCACAAAAATGGCGATGAAATCCAAAAAATGTAATTTTTTTGCCTCTATTCATAAATATTTTGGAAAAATACCTATTTTGAAAAATCCGGAGGCTCGAAATTCATTTTTAACATATGGTTTCTTTGGCAAAATTTCTTGGAATGTCCCATAGAACAAGAATCGCGATGTGCCTTTTATTTTTTCTTGTATTTACGTTAATTTTACATGTTAAACCCAGTTTAAAATCAAAAGTTCCAAATTTTTATGTTTGTGATACTTAAATTTTATTTTTACATCATGATAAAAAATCACATTTTTTTTAATAAAGTTTGGCGGCATTTATTCGATGATTTTTAAAATATATCTTTTTTTAATTTTCTTTCAAAGCTCCTGTTGTTTAAAAAAACCGAAAAAATGATTGAAAATAAAACAGATAGCAAAATTTAAAATGACAGTAAACGAATAAAACACGAAGAACAAATATGTCTTATTTTAATCCATCTTTCTTTCTTCCCTACCGAATTCGCCTACAAATGAAAAAATATGTCTTAAAAATCATCTTATAAATAGCGCCTTTTACAATTTGAGAGCATTTTTTCTGACAAATTAATTAAAACTATTTTATGTTAATAAATAAAAGTTTAAAAAACTGTAAAACTAATTACTTTAAAGAGACCATCTCATGATAAAACAATAATCATTTAGTTTCTGAAAGTTGCAATTATATTATGTGATCATGATCATAATCATATGATCATATGATCATAAAATATGTATCATCATATCGATCCCTTTGCGCGAAATTATCGTATATGCCAATTTTTTTGAAATTGAGTTTTTGATGCAATCTTGTTCTGCATTCAAAGAGACGTCACCTGACAAAATATTGTAGGCGAATTCCACTTCGTTGCTCCAAAAATTGATTGTATATTTTCATTTTGATATTGCAAGCGAATGCAGAAAAAAGTAGAAAAATGGCTGTCCTGTAAAATTTGGTTTTTGTAACATACGATAATTTCGCGCAAAGGGGTCGATATATTGTATGTATATTCAATTTTGAATTATTTTAAAATGTTTAACATTTATTTTTATTTTATTTCAAAAATGTTTATTTAAGTCATCCCTTTTTTGAAATTGTTATTAACAATTGTGATATGGTCAAAAAAAGTTACTAAAAATATGCATTTAAACTGAGTTTTGTTATAAGCAAGGCGAATTCATGTAAACGGTGGTGTCGATACTACAACAAGTAACAACACCAAAAACACAACAATGTCAACAACACAAGCAACTTTTGACATTTCTCTCTCTAATTAAGAAAAAAAAGTAGCACAGCTGTGCTTTCAACGCCACCTGAAAAATGAATTCGCCTTGGTTATAAGTACATATACAAAAAATATCAATTATGAAATAAAATACACAAATACATTTTCAAAAAACTGTATTCTAAAATTTAAAAAATAAAAATTTGAATGTAGATAGTATGTGTTTAAATACAGCAAGATATTGTTAGATATTATTCCTGGAATCACATTTAAAATCTTTGATATTGCAAAACAATGATTTTAATTTATTTGCAACAAATAAGTTGTTCTTGTATATCTTAATTTAAAAACGTATCGTATTTAAACAATTTAAGAAATCTACTTAATATGTATAATTAAATAATAAAATTTTCTATTTGATTTTTTTAGTTTGTTATTTAAAACACAAAATGCTGATTTAAAATAAATACTTTATATATAAAACACAGCCATTTGAAAAGGAGATTTCAAGAAAATGTAATATTAAATACTAATCTCTTATCAAGAATTTAAGTTTTTTGGTTTTTATACATTTCTTTAAATTTCCTTTACAAAATTTGTTATGTTTTATATATGTATGTAGTGTATAGTTAAATAATAAAATTTTCTATTTGATTTTTTTAGTTTGTTATTTAAAACACAAAATGCTGATTTAAAATAAATACTTTATATATAAAACACAGCCATTTGAAAAGGAGATTTCAAGAAAATGTAATATTAAATACTAATCTCTTATCAAGAATTTAAGTTTTTTGGTTTTTATACATTTCTTTAAATTTCCTTTACAAAATTTGTTATGTTTTATATATGTATGTAGTGTATAGTTAATCTCTTAAAGAGTAGTGGAAGTTACGGTGCTCACACCATGTACTAAAATTGTGGGAGGTAATTCAGCCGTAAGCTCAGTTAGAAGTTCCATATAACGTGCGCTACGTTCACTAAAATCGGGTGTATTCATTTTCGGCGGTGCTGCTAAATATATAAAAGATAAGGCGGTTTGATCCGAACGATCCCGTATGATTTGATTGGCCCTGAAAAAAATAAATAAAAAAGAACATTAAGTATGTAAAATGACAAGGAACAATCATTTTCTCATATCATTTGCTCGATATTAAAAAAGTGTACACTACAATTAATAAAGGGTGGTCCAACCAAAACGTTAGTTGTAAAAAAAAATAATAAATAGTTTTTCAGAGAATTATCTTATTATTTTTTATTATTATAGAAGGATCTATGACAATTATGTGTGAAGCAAAATATCGGCCAAATGCTCGCCAGGGTTTCGGTGGCATATTTCTATCCGATGGTCCATATTTTCAATGACTCTAAGACATATTTGAGATTTAATGTAGTTAATGTGCCGAATTATCTCATCCTTTAGTTCTTGAATTGCTCTTGGCTTATTGACGTAAACTTTTTCTTTTAAATATCCCCAAAGAAAGAAAGGAGTTGTGGTCCTTGTTCCATTTAGGAACCACAGGACATGATATACATATGAGGGATTTCATGTGAAGTGACCCAATTTTTAAATCGATGTCTTCCGATGCACCAAGGTTAGTCCTATTGGATAGTAGTTTAGACACAAATTTTCAACAAGATCGGTCAAAAAGTTTCTGAGTTAGAGGGGGTCAAAGTTTGACATTTTGGCCATTTCTTATCCATGTAACTAATTACCTATTGGTGTTAGCAAAATTTTTCCCAAGTAGCTTCGATAGATATTTATTTGATGAATCTTTTGAAAAAAAATTTTTGTTTTTTTTTAAATTTAAACCTTTTTTTTCGGAGTTTTTTTTTTTTTTTTTTTTTTTTTGCTCAAAAGAAAGCTTATGTCTTTTCTAAAAGGTAGTTTTGGTCGCTTTTTGGGATGCGAGTGGCTTATGTATAAAAAAAAAATAGTTCCTAACTCAAGACGAGGGTTTTTAAATTTTTACCATATGCAGCACTATTTTTTCCTAAAAGACCAGGGGGCAAATTACGGCATTCGATATTGATCGAATTTTCCATTTGAACTGTATTGTATTTTCGATCGATATCGAATGCCGTAATTTGCCCCCTGAACTAACTTAAAGGAACAGACATAAGCTTTCTTTTGAGCAAAAAAAAAAAAAAAAAAAAAATCTCGCTAAAAAAAAAGTTTTAATTTAAAAGATTTTGTTATTCGTGCTTAATTCCCATAAATAAAACTATGCGCATTTCACTGGTTGCTTAGGCCAGATCATCAGGAAACTTCATCCATAAAGATTTTAGAAAAACTAAAGATATTAAACCAAATAAAACTGTTTAGCGTATAAGATCCATAAGCAACAGCTCTACTTGTAACAATATCAAAGTTTAAACAAAAACATCCACAATAAACAGTGAGTTTATCTCTTCTTACATTCCCCACTACAATTGATTGGAATTCTTCCAACATTAATTGTAGTTGTAAGTAGGTTAAGAAAAAACAAAATGCAAAAAACAACAATAAAATTTCAAGTGTTTTTATCAAGAATAAAAACTGGGAATTAAGCACGAATACTTTGAAAATAATATTTTGAAAAAAGAAAGAATTGCGAACTGGGCGGCTATACAAAATTTGTCTTGTACGCCATCGCTAGTGTGAAATTTAAAAGTATTAAAAAAAATATTTTCTTCAACATTTTTTATTTTTCGAATTTATTCTATGAGCTAAATTTCAGTTATGTATTTTATAAAGCTTTTTTGTAATAGTTCTATTCCTGGTAGTGTATAAAAGTCATTCCTAAAAATTACAGGAATAGATCTATTACAAAAAAGCTTTATAAAATACATATCTGAAATTTAGCTCATAGAATAAATTCGAAAAATAAAAAATGTTGAATATAATATTGTTACGAAAGTAACTTTAGTTAAGAATTAGTTGTAATTATTAGTTAAGAATTAGTTGAATTTATTAGTTATCTTGTATTTATTAGTTAACTTGTATTCATAAGTAATTTTATTAGTTTACATCGTTTTTGTTATAATTTAGTACACTTCAATCCCAATGTGCAGAAAGCCCTAGAAATGACCGTTAAAAAAGCTTCTTCAGTATAAGAGGTAAAATTATGTAAACATAAGTGCTACCATAAATCAAAGTGTGGTGAATAAAAAAAGCCTCGAATCTTCGAAAAACATTTCGAATATTCTAGACAACCAAATTGCAGTATAAATACTAGCGGCGAGTAGCAGAACAAGATCATTCTAAGTTCAGACTTTGTCAATAACGTATAACGCTGAGAAAATTATAGTTGGTTGTGAATAAAAGCTATAAATTACGGTTGTTAAAAAGACTTTGTACTAAATAAAGTTGTGTTAATTGTAAACAGTGTTAAAAGTGTTTGTGTTTTATTTATTTTATTAAAGTTGCAATAAAGAACTCGAAACGGTTTATTATAAAGGAAATAAACCAAAACGTTATTGAAAGGCAGTAACGTAACAATTGGTGTCAGAAGTGGGATTGCATAAATAAAATAAATAAATTAATAAAAGTGAAAAAAAAAAAATAATAAAATAAAAAAAATTAATAACAAGAAGACAGCAATGAAATTTGAAGAGCTTAAAGTAGAACAGCTCAAGAAAGAATTGGGCAAGTTGGATCTGCCAACTGCATGTAATAAAGCAGAGCTGCAAAAGAGACTAATAGATGAATTCGAGCGACGCAATATGGACATTGTGAGTTACGAATTCGAGGATAAAGACGAAATTGAGGTATGTACTCGTGCAGTTGCTAGCAGCGTGGATTTCAACACAATGTTTGCTGCTATGATGGCCAAAATTGACGAAAATTCTAGAGCGATGTTAGCTGAAACTTCTAGAAAAATTGATGAAAATTCTAGAAAAATGGACGATAATTCCAGAAGCATGGTATTGATGATAAAAGAAAATTCGAGCGATATCTTGGCTGAAACTTCTAGAAAGATTGATGAAACTTCTAGAATAATGAATGAAAATGTGGAAAAAATGGTAAAGGAGAATTCAGTTACCATATTAGCCGAAATTCAAGAGAATTCTAGAATAACAAACGAGAAACTTCAAGAGATTTCCAGTGAAATGAACGAAAGAGTAAATGAAATGGAAATAGAATTTAACCAGAAGCTGACTGAAGTAACAACAAAGGTAACAGATATGGATGAAAAGTTTCATCATCTTGAAGCAAAAGTAAATAGCCTACAATGCCAAGAGGGACCAGTGCGTGTTATTCCAGAAGTTTCTAGTAGAATAAAGGCCCCTTGCTTTGACGGTAGTGTGCCATTAAATGTTTTTAAGTTCCAGTTCGATACAGTTGCCAGCAGAAATGCATGGAACAGTGAGGAAAAAGCCATCGAGCTAATTCTTTCTTTAAAGGGGACTGCGGCTGAAGTGCTTGAAAGTGTACCAGTAAGTAGCAGAAACAACTATGATGAAATTATGGTAGCACTGCAACGTAAGTATGGAGGTGAACACAAAAAGGAAATCTACAAAATGGAGTTGCGCGGCAGAGTGCAAAAGGCAAACGAAACCTTACAAGATTTTGCTCTCGAGATAGAGCGCTTGATGCAGCTTACATACCCTGGTGAGAATCATCCATTTTTGGATCATTTTAAAACTGAGGCATTTGTAAACGGTATTCGTGATGCAGATATAAAACTTGCGGTATGTGCATCACAAAAACCAACATTTGCAGAGACGGTTTCATTCGCACTGGCCCAGGAAACCGCAAGAATTATTTCAAGACCTCAAGTGGGCAAGGTGCGAAAGCTCGATGTGACCAGCGATGCAGAAAGAGATATTGTGCAGTATTTAAAAGAGGCATTTATAGAAGCTTTAAGTGAGAAGCAACCTAAATCTAAAGTAAAATGCTATAACTGCGGAAAGATTGGTCACATACAGCGTAACTGCAAAGCACCAAGAAAACGTTCAAGATCTGCTTCACCGCCAAGAAACAACCAGCGGGGTAATCACCAGTCTTCACAAGAATCCCCGTTAAACTAAAAAGAGCTAGCACTGCGGGGCATGAGCTAGCTCCCACATCTAAGGGCCCCACAATCTCCATCTCAGTAATGCAACAGAGTAATAGAAACCTTACTGCTTGTGGTTATATTAACGGTCAAAAACGGGTCTTGACTGTGGACACTGGGGCATCACATTCGATAATTAGGCCTGATTTAATACAACAGCCCATTGCACCACTAAGGGGTGTGAGTCTGCGAACAGCTACGGGTGAGCCTGCCACCGTCTATGGGAAAGTAAAAGTAAAATTAAGTATAGGCAATACAAGCGCTCACCATGTATTTATTGTGGCTGATATTTTAGACGAAGTAATTATTGGCTCAGATTTTATGATTGGCCAAGGTGTTCATCTGGATATGGGACAACAAATTATGACTTGGCGAAATGTTGAAATTCCCCTTGATATTGGATACGAAAACAAGGCTCATGTAAGACAGTTACACGCCTTTACACGTGAAAAATTGCCACCAAAGTCAGAAACAATAGTGTGGGCGCGAATGGAGGGAGATTGTGAGGACAACAATAGTTTATGGGTGGTAGAGCCAGCAGCAGTAACAGGTGATATAGTAACAGCGAATGCCCTCGTTAAAACCAGCAACAGCCTAGTTCCTGTAAGAGTTTTAAATTTATCCAACAGCGAAAAGGTCCTTACGCAGAACTTTAAAATTGGACAATGTGCTTCAACAGAGGCAATAATAAGTTGCGAGGAACATCCAGACGCAGCTAAAAAGGGTACCAAGGACCAGGAATTACTAGAGGAACATGTGCGGAAATGGACCGAAAAACTGAGGCCGCCCGAGAGAAATAAGGCTAAGCAATTACTAAAGAAATATGCCTTTATTTTTGCTTCGAAAGGTAAAAACCAGGGCAGGACGTCAATAGTGAAACACGAAATTAACACCGGCGACGCTAAGCCAATAAAACAGGCCCCAAGAAGCATTCCTCTAGCAAAACGTAATGAAGTTAGAGACCTGGTTAATGAAATGGAACAGGACGGCATAATAAAACCATCATCAAGTCCCTGGAGCTCACCTGTGGTTTTGGTAAAGAAGAAAGATGGAAGTACTAGGTTCTGCGTAGACTACAGGAAACTAAATGACGTCACTAAAAAGGACAGTTATCCATTGCCTAGGATTGATGACACCCTGGACACGTTAGCCGGAACTGAATGGTTTTCTACGTTAGATCTGCAGAGCGGCTATTGGCAAGTAGAAATTGCAGACAAGGATAAAGAGAAAACTGCTTTTAGTGCAAGTGATGGCTTATGGCAGTTTAATGTAATGCCATTTGGACTCTGTAATGCTCCGGCTACTTTCGAGCGTTTGATGGAACAGGTGTTGAAAGGTCTCCACCGAAAGACATGTTTGGTGTACCTTGATGACATAATTGTCATGGGAAAAACATTTGATGAACACCTGAAAAACCTCGAAGAGGTGTTAAAACGTATATCTACAGCCGGACTCAAGTTAAGTGTCAAGAAATGTTCACTGTTCCAGAAAGAAGTAAAATACCTAGGGCATCGTGTAACATCTGATGGCATTTCAACAGACGAAGAAAAAATACGAGCAGTTATGGATTGGCCTCGCCCTAAAAATCTACATGAGCTACGCAGTTTTCTAGGTTTATGTACATACTACAGGCGTTTTGTACCGAATTTTGCAAATATTGCTGCAAGTCTGCATGAATTGACCAAAAAGGCGCAGGCGTATGACTGGGGTGAAGCACAGGAACGGGCATTCCAGAAGTTGAAAGAATTATTGTGCTCAGCACCAATTTTGGCTTATCCAATCGCGGGTGAAAAATTTGTGCTAGATACGGATGCGAGCGGATTTGGAATTGGAGGTGTGCTGTCCCAAGTGGTCAACGGTGTAGAGAAAGTCGTAGGCTATTACAGTCGAATACTTTCGAAGCCTGAGAGAAATTACTGCGTAACTCGGCGAGAGCTTCTGGCTGTACTAGAGTGCATAAAACATTTTCACAAATATTTGTATGGTCAACATTTTCATTTAAGAACAGACCATTCTGCACTCAGGTGGTTGCTGCAATTTAAAAATCCAGAAGGCCAGATAGCTCGTTGGATAGAGCGCCTTCAGAGCTACGATTTTAGCATTGAACACAGAAAAGGTGGAAAACATGGTAATGCGGATGCTCTGTCAAGACGACCCTGTAAGCTGGAATGCAAGCACTGCGTAAGGGCTGAAGGAAAAGAAAACATCTGTTACGTTCGTCTATTGCAGATAGAGTCCAACGAAGATTGGTCAATTGCGCAGAGAAATGACCCCATTTTAGCAAAAATTTTACAAGCCAAGGAAGATGGCAAAAGACCCACCCGAAACGAAATCTCTCCTGAAAGCCCCCTGATGAAAGCATACTGGGCCCTGTGGAACAGCCTTCAAGTAGTAAATGGCTGCTTATACCGGACGTGGGAAAGTACTGACGGAAAATCTGTTAAAAACCTTATGGTAGTGCCGTCGGCGAAAGTAAAAGAAGTTCTGAGTGAATTTCATAACGGTCCTAGCGGTGGTCATCTGGGTGTGACAAAAACCCTAGAAAAATTAAAACAACGCTTCTACTGGGTTGGCTGCCAACAAGCTGTAGCTGATTGGATAGCAAATTGCGCACAATGCATTGCCGCTAAAGGTCCAGTAAGGAGAAGTCGTGGGCCGCTACAGCAGTATAATTCTGGTGCCCCATTTGAGCGAATTGCAATGGATATAGCTGGGCCATTTCCTGTAAGTAATGCCGGTAACAAATATGTGCTAGTAGTCATCGATTACTTTAGTAAATGGCCGGAGGTATATGCCATCCCAAATCAGGAGGCTAGGACAGTTGTAGACGTCTTCGTGAACAATTGGGTGTGCCGCTATGGTGTTCCATTAGAAGTACATTCTGACCAGGGCAGAAATTTTGAATCTGCTATATTTAAGGAAATGTGTGAATTGTACGGAATAAAGAAAACAAGAACAACCCCATTGCATCCGCAATCTGACGGCATGGTTGAAAGATTTAACCGTACATTAGAGGAACATTTACGAAAAGTAGTCAGCACACAACAAAAAGACTGGGATGAGCACATTTCAAAATTCCTGTTGGCGTATAGGTCAGCTGTTCACGACTCCACCTCTCGTACACCCGCTAAAATTGTGTTTGGAACAGAACTCAGACTACCAGGAGATCTAGAGTTTGGTGTTAAGCCCATACTAACGGGAGAAAACAATGAAGCCTCCACCTCACAAGAACAAGAAACTCTTCATGAACTTCATGAATTTGTACGAAACCGTATTAAGTTGTCTAGTGACAAGATGAAAGCCAGATACGATCGAGCGGCAAATTCTGAAGGATTTAAGGAGGGCCAGTTAGTTTTGCTTTTTAATCCCCAACGAAAGAAAGGGTTATCTCCCAAATTACAGACCCATTGGGATGGGCCATATAAGGTGATAAAGAAATTAAATGATGTGGTATACCGAATACAGAAATACAAAAGTCCAAGAGCCAAAATGAAAGTTGTTCATTTAGAACGATTAGCCCCTTATGGAAGAGGTGATTCTGAGCCTATTCGGGACGAACAGGCTTAAGTGGGGGGCAGTGTTACGAAAGTAACTTTAGTTAAGAATTAGTTGTAATTATTAGTTAAGAATTAGTTGAATTTATTAGTTATCTTGTATTTATTAGTTAACTTGTATTCATAAGTAATTTTATTAGTTTACATCGTTTTTGTTATAATTTAGTACACTTCAATCCCAATGTGCAGAAAGCCCTAGAAATGACCGTTAAAAAAGCTTCTTCAGTATAAGAGGTAAAATTATGTAAACATAAGTGCTACCATAAATCAAAGTGTGGTGAATAAAAAAAGCCTCGAATCTTCGAAAAACATTTCGAATATTCTAGACAACCAAATTGCAGTATAAATACTAGCGGCGAGTAGCAGAACAAGATCATTCTAAGTTCAGACTTTGTCAATAACGTATAACGCTGAGAAAATTATAGTTGGTTGTGAATAAAAGCTATAAATTACGGTTGTTAAAAAGACTTTGTACTAAATAAAGTTGTGTTAATTGTAAACAGTGTTAAAAGTGTTTGTGTTTTATTTATTTTATTAAAGTTGCAATAAAGAACTCGAAACGGTTTATTATAAAGGAAATAAACCAAAACGTTATTGAAAGGCAGTAACGTAACAATATAAAGTAACCTACGAAAGGAAATAATTTCCAGTTTCTATTTGTTAACAATTGTTGAGTTAAATACATTCAATTTATAAAATATCACTATCCAGTGTGACACAAAGAATGCTGACGAAGGCCGTAGCGGGCCAGAAAATGCATTACATTCTGCTGGTTTCTAATAATTGTAAATTTTTCTGTACATACAATATACTTCATTGCTATCCAAAGGATAGCTAAGGTAAAATGTAACAAGAAAATACAATATTGTTACGAAAGTAGCTTTAGTAAAGAATTAGTTGTAATTATTAGTTAAGAATTAGTTGTATTTATAAGTTATCTGGCTCAGGAAACCGCGAGAATAGTTGCAAAGCAGAGGTCGTATAAGGTGCAAAGGCTCAATGTAACTGCTGATGATGATAGAGATATCATTAAGGAAATAAAGAGCCTTAAAGAAGCAGTTTTGCGGGTTTTAAGTGAGAAGCTGGGCAAAAACAAATTGAAATGCAATAACTGTGGTAAGATTGGGCACATACAGCGTAACTGCAAAGCACCGGAAAAAGGTTCAAGATCTGCATTGCCGCCGAGAAACAACCAACGGGCTAGTCATCACTGGAGTCGCCGTTAAGTATGGAGGGAGTGCTACCTTTCGCATCTGAGGACTCGATAATAAATTTAGTAGTGCCAAAGAGCAACAAAAGTATTACGACATTTGGCTACATCGATGGTAAAAAGCGCATTTTGACTATCGACACTGGTGCAGGATTCTCGATAATAAGGCCTGACTTAGTTAAAGGAGCTGTCGAACCACTAAGCGGAGTGAGCTTGCGAACAGCTACAGGTGAGCCTGCTACTGTCTATGGGAAAACACGTGTGGTGTTAAGAATTGCCGATATTGTCACTTTTCATGAGTTTATCGTGGCCGACATTGTAGACGAAGTACTGATTGGCGCAGATTTTATGATAAGTCATCATATAAGTCTAAATATGGGAAGGCAAATTATGTATTTGTGTGATTATGAAATACCCCTGGATGTTGGGTATGAAAGTGAGGCTCGTGAGGGACTGCCTCTCGCATGTACTCGTCAGGAATCGTCAGCTCACAGAAAAGTTGAACAACGAGAAAAAGTGGTTGTTCATGTAAGACAGCTTAGCAGATTGGAAGCCAGGCACTGTACGGAGGCAGATAGAAGGGAATGCGTCAGTGAGGGTCGCTCGTTGCAGGTAAAGCCCAGTAAAGACTGGTTTACGGCGAAAAGATTTGAACCCGTATTGGCCAAGGTTATGAGGGCCAAGAGTATAGGAGGCAGTCAAGTTTTTAAATGAAACTGGCCAAAGCGTATGGCAGCTTTGGGCACAATAAACAGAGGTTGTGTGCCGCTTCCGCAGAGCAATTGTAATGCGCTACCTATACCCGAAGATAAGCAGGTATCTTCGCTTGTGTGTAGAAATACTTACGACCATAGAAAGTCCGTGCGTGGCCGTAGTAAGTTGTGCAGATATGATCGGCCGGTGAATTCTGAAGGATCTAAGGAGGGCCAGTTAGTTTTTCCAATGAATCAACAACCAAAGGAAGGATTAGTTGCCAAGCCACAAATACATTGGAATGGGCCATATAAGGTGATAAGGAAATTTAATGATGTTGTAAACCAAATACGGAAATATAAAAGGCCAAGGGCCTAAATGAAAGTTTTCCATTTGGAATGATTAACCCCTTATGGAAGAGGTGATTCTGAGCCTATTCGGGACGAACAGGCTTAAGTGGGGGGCAGTGTTACGAAAGTAGCTTTAGTAAAGAATTAGTTGTAATTATTAGTTAAGAATTAGTTGTATTTATAAGTTATCTTGTATTTATTAGTTGTCTTGTATTTATTAGTTGTCTTGTATTCATAAGTAATTTTACTAGTTTACATTGTTATTAAAAATCGTTATAATTTAGTACACTTCAATCCCAATGAGCAGAAAGACCTAGAAATGACCGTTAAAAAAGCTTCAGTATAAGAGGTAAAATTATGTAAACATTAGCGCTGCCATAAATCAAATTAAAGTGTGGTGAATAGTAAAGCCTCGAACCTTCGAAAAACATTTCGAATGTTCTTGACAACCAAATTGCAGTATAAATACTAGCGGCGAGTAGCAGAACAAAATGATTCTAAGTTCAGACTTTGTCAATAACGTATAACGCTTAGAAAATTATAGTTGGTTGTGAATAAAAGCTATAAATTACGGTTGTTAAAAAGACTTAGTACTAAATAGAGTTGAGTAAATTGTAAATAGTGTTTAAAGTGTTTGTGTTTTATTTATTTTATTAAAGTTGCAATAAAGAACTCGAAATGGTTTATTATAAAGGAAATAAACTAAAACGTTATTGAAAGGCAGTAACGTAACAATATAATAGTCTGGTAGTGTACAAAAATTTCAGGAATAGAACTATTACAAAAAAGCTTTATAAAATACATAACTGAAATTTAGCTCATAGAATAAATTCGAAAAATAAAAAATGTTGAATATAATATAAAGTAACCTACGAAAGGAAATAATTCCCAGTTTCTGTTTGTAAAAAATATTTTCTTTAATAACTAATTATTTTTGGAAGAGCATTCTATAATTCAATTATTTAAATCAAGATGAATTAAAATAGCGAGTATTGCAAACGGTTCAGAGAAAAATTAAAATTAAATTGCAAAACTATAAATTAAAAAGCCGAGAAAGATCGCGTAACGCTAGGAAAAAGCCAAAACCTTAAGCTGAAGCAAGTAAAAAGTTTTTGAAGAGAAAAAGCGGTTTGAACGTATACGTAAAAGGCTCTCGATCTTGCCTTAAAGCTTAAAGAAATTCAAAATAGAAATTGAATAGAAATAGAGCAGGATAAGCCATACAAATGCAAGCAAAAATTTGCAAAAGCTTTAAAAAAAAGTTGAGAAAGCGTTGCCGAAAGAATACCATAAAAAATTGAAAGTGCTCCAAACATTGATTAAAAAATACGAACAGCAGTTCGCTGCCAGAGAGTGTGGTAAGTTTCATCACTGAATCTTATAAAAGTGATAACATTAGTGTGCAAGCTTTGGGGAAGAAGGACATAATTTTGTATGAAGGGGAAATAATTGCTAAGCGCTTATGATGATGACAGTATCTGAAGCGTTTGCGCTGTTTAAAAAAGAAACCCCAAATGCAATTATCGGAAAATCTACTTTTTTTAGGATGCGGTCAAGACATGTGCAACCGATAAGCAAAACGCCCCACAATGTGTGCGTTTTCATGAGTCATGCGAATTTCGGCTATTTGGAAAGCTCTGCAAAAATTATTCCTTCCTTTTCTAAAAATTTTGAAAGCTTTCTTAAATCAGTTTGCTGCAATATATTTAAGGAAAATTGCATGACATGACACAATTGCAATAGGTGCTCTACTGACTTAAAATATCAATTTATTCCCTTACAATATTTAGCCAATATGGAAGACGAAGTAATGGGGCAGCAATGGCGGAAAATAGAGGGTCATACAGCACTAACCGTTACAACTTTATCTGAGTTGAAATGGAAAGAAAATTACCCTCGTTTAAAAATAGTTTTTTTGTAAAAAGGTCCAAGCAAAAGTGTTCTGAAGATATCAAACGAAATTTAAAGTGTACTGAGGTAGCCATACAAATAGATTTTGCCGAAAATTACAGGCTTACAACCCAAAATGAAATCAAAACTGCTCATTTTAACTATCGCCAGGTAACCATTTTTACTTGTGTGGCTTGGTTGGCAGGAGTTACAAAGTCTTTTGCAGTCATAAGTGATAATTTAGCGCATAACAAACATGATGTTTTTATTTTTTTAATGATTCTCTTAACTGATATTAAGAAATCTTACGGATGTTTTTCAAAAATATCTATTGTTTCTGATGGGAGCCGCTCTCAGTTTAAAAATAAATTTATTTTGTCAAGACTAAATGACTTTAAAATAGAATTTGAATGTTCCTCGGTAGAATGGAATTTTTTCGCTAGCTCACATGGAAAGGGGGCCGTTGATGGAGTTGGAGCAGTTATCAAACGGAAAGTCTGGCAAATGACAAAATAAAAAAATCTTATTTTACCTGATGCATTTCCTTTTTATCAATGTGCACAGCTAAACAAAAAATAGATTAAAAAGTATTTTATACCATCCGATGATATTAAGAAGTATTCTTCGTTGTATAATTTGGACGAAAAGTGGAAAAACGTAAAAATTATACCACACATATGTCAATTGAACTTCTTCTGTTGCAAAGGCCAGGAAGTAAAAGCAGCTAAAACTGCATATTCTGAAAAAACTGTGCTAGTTGCAAAATTAGACAAGCCGGGCAGGGCACATGGCCTTTTAGCATAATTCGGTTACGCTGAATCCAATGGTGCCCACCGTTTTTTAGGTTAGCTCTTGTTTTCGAGATATACCGTTATTTCGAAAATAAGGGAGGTTGCACAACATATATTCGCGTAACTCAAAAACGGGTTAGTTTATTGAAATTACTAAAAAAAATCGAAATAATCATTTATGGCTTGTTTTGTTTGCAGCTTTTTTTTATCAGGGGTGTGCTGGAAATCGAAAACGTAAAACGCAAGAATTTGGGAGTTCTTTTTAACACACTTTAAATCCAATTTGTTTGTTATAAAATTCTGTTTAATAGACAAATATTTGTATAATATTTGTCATACAATTTTTTTATTACAGAAATCTAAGTAAAAAACGACTGTTAAAATTCTTGCGTTTTACGTTTTCGATTTCCAGCACACCCCTGTATATGTCTGCAAAAAATTAGAAGCCTAGCTGCATTTTCCCAATTTTTTATGCATTTTTAAAAAACAAAAATGTCGAAATTTTGATAAAAAAAAAATTATATTTTTTCCAAAAAAAAAATTATGTTTTTTAAACGACTGCTCGTATTAAATTGTGGAATTTCGGTTTTTTTAGTAGTTTCAATTAACTAAACCGTTTTTGAGTTACGCGACAAAAACAAAATAATTTTTACATATACAGACATATTTACAATACTAAAAACTTCATTAAATTTTAATTTAAAAAGCGAAAACTTTTAAATATTTTTTTAAAATCGTTTTTGAACATAAAAATTAAAATATTTTATTTTGATTATAACTCAGCCATTTTTTTTTTACCGATTTGACAGATTTATATACCGACGTGTTTAAGAAGAAATTTGCAAGTCAGTTGGGTTATAAATTTTGGACTCGGAAAGATCTATGGTTCCCGAAAGTGGGTATTTAAAAAAAAAATTATTATTTTGGTCATTACTTTTTCGTATCTGAACCGATTTTTCTAAATTTGTTTACTAAAGATTTCCGATCTATTGATATACAAGGTATAACCATAGGTCATATAACAGTCCAAAATATCAGGTTTTTATACAATTTTTGATACTCCAATTTGTGGGATGCTGTGTACTGATAACCTTAATGTGTGTACCTAATTTGGAAAGTATGGCTCTTGCCGTTCTCCCGATATACAGAAAAAAAGTATTAAAAAATACAACAACAACAAGGGATTTTTGGAAAAAATTAGAAGTAGTCGTGGTTTTCGCTCATATCTCAGCCATTTTTGCAAATAAAATGCAAATTTATCTCTATCGGTTCAAAATTTACAGCTTTTTGTCCGATGAAAAACGATTTTTAGCCACTGTGTGGCTGCGGTTTTAATGTCAAAAATTTGGTATAATAAATTGTGTTTTAAAGAAGTGGCTGCCCGGTAGTTTGTGGCCAACAGATGAGCAGATACCAATGAAATTTTACCTAAAAAATTTTTATATTTTACGCAGTCAGTCATCTTCGGGAAATCTAGGTCGTGTGAATTCCAAAGCGAGCAAATTTTTAAAATGTTGTTATGTTAAACGTTTATGGAAAAATACTCCATTTTATATACGAGGAGCAGTGGAACAAAACGAACTTTTTTGCTCATTTAAATTTGAAGAAGAGACGACAACCGGATTTGAACTTCACTTTTCATAATAACCCAGAATATATATATTTTATAGGGTGTAGGACCTTCGGTGAAGGGTATAAAAAACAAACTTAATTATAAAAAAGAGTAATTTTTGGGATTTCAGTATTTTGGTCATAACTCTGCTATTTCTTAACCGATTTGACAGATTTATATACCGACCTGTTAAAGAAGAAATTTAGATGGGTTATAAATCTTGGACTCGGGAAGATCTATGGTTCCCGAAAATGGGTATTTTTAAAAAAAAATTAATATTTTGGTCATAACTTTTTCGTATCTGAACCGATTTCCCGAGTTTTTCAGAAAATATTTTCTTTTAAAAATTCTTTTAATATATAAGGCGTAACCATAGGCCATATTACAGTCAAAAAATTCAGGTTTTTATAAAATTTTTGATATTTTTTGTACGGGAGGTACTACACCCACTTCTCCAATCCCGCCCACATTTTGTGGGATGCTGTGTACTGATAACCTTAATGTGTGTACCTAATTTGGAAATTTGGCTCTTGCCGTTCTCCCGATATACAGAAAAAAGTATTAAAAAATACAACAACAACAACAACGGGATTTTTGGAAAAAATTAGAAGTAGTCGTGGTTTTTTGCTCATATCTCAGCCATTTTTGGACCGATCTGGCTGAATTTCAATAGCAAGAAATAGTGGACTATATGTGACATAAATGTAAAACAACCTAGCCGCTATCATGTGTGGAGTATCCGGAAAACACATATCAAACGTAAGACGGACAAACGGAAATCGTTAAATCAACTTCTCTCCTCATAAGGACCCAGAATATATATACTTTATAGGCTGTAAGATCAATATTATAGAAATTACAAACGGAATGACAAACTTGTATATACCCTTTTCCACCTGTGGTGAAGGGTATAAAAACGGTGGGCACCATTGGATTCAGCGTACCCGAATTATGCTAAAACGCCATGTGCCCGGCTTGTCTAAAAAAAGTGTCAATTTCGAGCACAGTGAAATTAATGTACCCAATGCTATTTTATTTAATTTTGCACATTTTGTGAAATATATTTCCTTTTTTATCTCACTTTGTATTTTCTTTAAGTTCGTCGTTATGTTAAAATAAACACATTGAATACTTCTATTTTATTTGATTTTTGTTAATTTTTTATTCATAATTTCGCAAAAAAGCATCAGAAAAAATTTGAACATCATGATGGAAAAAAATGTTCCATACGCCATGTGCCGTACGACTATAATTAAAGTTAAATAAAAAAAAAATCTATTCATAATTTTTTTTGTAAAATCTAGCCCATTTTATTAAACATTGACTCACATCATTCTAAAATTAGTCACATTAATTTATTATTTTAGGTTTCACTGAAATAAGCATTTTAATTGTTTTCTATAAAACCTACTTCCATTTTTTGGCTCGTACGACAGTCTTAGGTTTTTGCAATTATCTTTAAAACTAAAAATTGGTTATAATTGGATTAAGCACCATCAATAGAGCTAATCAGGGGCCATAACTAAGGCTAATAATCAAAACAAAAATCTATTTTATTTTGATCTCTTTTCCACTTTAAATATGTACGACTGTCCCGTACGACAGTTTGGAATTTCCCATATGTACATATTTTAAATGCAATAAAACATATTTTTAATAACAAAACAGAACAATTCTAATAAAACTAATGTTAATGCTGTATCAGAAAAAATAAACGTTTTACAAATAAATTGTAGTTAAATAAAAAAAATATATTTTTCTAGAAGGTATATTGTTTTGATATTAAAAAAAGTTTTTTTTAACTTTTTATTATAAAATGGAAGTTCTCACGTTTTAAATTCTTCATAATTAAATACTTTTGCATGTAATTGGGCTATACCAAAAACTTGTGCTTATGGAATACACGTTTTGATGGCGACGTGAGGAAAGCAGATTGCATAGAAATACGATAACTAAATTTCCACTTGTGCTGATGGAAAAGATTTTTCTTCCTCCTCTCCACATCCAACACGGTATCGTAACGAATTGTATAAAAGCATTGAACCCAGATCGGATTGCGTTTGCCTAATTGCGCCGAATCTTTCCAGGATTAAGCCGCATGGAAGTTGAAGAAGTTATGAACTCTAACTACTTTATTAAACAAAATTTATATTTCATATAATGTTTTTATTTTACAGGAGTTCTGAATGAACCGGACAGTAGAAAATGTTCTAGGAAATCATAGGTTTGAAAATTAAATATATATTTCATATCAGAGGAGCGATTAAGGAAGGGTACTATGCTTGCAGATCGTCGATAGATAGGAGCTGGGGACTCTGGACGGCCGAGCACTTTTCGTGATTTTCACACACACAATACGAATGTTACCGAAACTCACTTCAACGACTGTAAAAAACTATAATTTCATCTCAAATGAGTAGTTTTATTTCTCTCTCTTTTCCAGAATTTCAAATATTTTTTAGTACAGTTTGAATATTTTTCTATTCTTGTATGAGTTTATTAAAATGTGGAAAATAGAGTCGGGAAAAATTTTTTATTTTCATCTAATATGTATACACAAAATAGCTGAATGCCTTGTATGCAATCAGAAATTAAAAATTTAAGTGCTTCTTGGATTTATATAATAAAAAGTTTGTTTTAATACAAAAAAATATTTCTTTTTACATACATATGTATGTATGTAGCTAGAAATTGGTGATGAGAATGGCAGCCAGGAGCATTCTTTGACTGAGGGAGTTAGGATTGATAGGAAATTTCACGTAGGGTCACTCGAGGATCTTAAGTGAAATTAGCGCTGGAGGTTATAACCTGGGTTCGCCCGGCTCCATGGATAATGTGGGCACTAGGGTTGATTTTGGGCATTTGCCAAAGGTAATATCGCCGTCTAGGGAAAGCTGCTTAGTTCAGAGCAGATTTGCTATTTTCACTGCAGCCTCGAAGATGAAAGCCACGGGTGTGGGGGCCTACATTGAGGATATGGATTTTAGAAGGTCAAATAGACTTCATGGCGACTTTAGTGTATTTCAGGCGGAGGTTCTGCGGGTTCTGAGAGCCGTAGAATTAATAGGGAGCAATATTGCCAGGGTTTCGGAGGTCACTATATATGTGGACAGCCAGGCGGCTCTTAAAGCCTTGATGGGCTGTTATGTGAACTCCAGGGTAATGGATGATTGCAGGAGGGCTCTAGGAGAAATCTTAGGGTTATTATGTGGTAAGGCTTTGCTGGGTACCGAGTTACTGTAACATCATTGACAAAAAGATAGCTACTGAGTTTGCGAGACTGGGCTCCGAAGTGGAAAATCCTGGAAGTATGCAAGCGATCTATTGTTTTTTGCTTGCGCTGTTCGATTTTTTATCTTCCACTATTTTCTCTTTTTTTCCTGTGCTTTTACTCTTTATTTCTCCTATTCTTTTTTATTCTTTCACTAACTAAGGCGGCACAATGGACCATATTGGTGTCTGGGTGAGGGTGTAAAGTTTACTTCGCACCAGCCTTTTTAACTAATCTAACCTTTCATATCATAATGTTTTTATTTTACAGCAATCCTGAATGAACCGGACAATTGAGAATGTTCTAGGAAATCTTCGGTTTGAAATTGGCGAATTCTATTTGAAAATATGCTAATCGCATTCAAAAACTAAAACGTCAGAATGTAACTTAAAATACATTTTTTTCATTGATATGCAGAAAAATTAAATGAACAATCACCAGCTGAGTCTGATGAACCTGGTGAGAGATTTCACCAAGTACCAGTCTGGAGCTGTGTAGAAACGTATAGAAAAAATTGACATTTTGAAAATTTTTATGCCGTCTGAAAAAAATTCAAATTTTGCAGTTTAGCCTTATTAAACATGATTATCAGGTATGTGATGGAAATCGATTTTAAAAACGAAACGTTTTGAAACCGAAAATATCGTTTTCAATATCTTTTAAAATGGATTTTAAATAGATGTTCCTTTTATTGTCAGTCTTTATTCTTTTAAATTTTATATGATATTCGTTAAGTGAAGTGTATTCTGAACGAAAATTTAAGACTATAATTCAGAAATGGATTTTAAAATCCCTCGAAATTCATCACACCTTTTGAAAACGTTCGTTTTGAAATCGATCAATTTTCATCTCATACCTGTATAGTGTAATTTCGTTTTTTTAGTTGTTAATTAATAAACTAAACCATTTTTGAGTTACCCGAATATATGTTTTGTGCAAACTCCTCCATTTTCAAAATAACGGTATATCTCAAAAACAAGAGCTAACATAAAAAAACGGTTAGCACCACAGCATTCAGCTTGTCAGTTTGTTTATCTAGCACAGTGTAATATATATGTTACTGAAAAAAAAAAGTTGTTTTTCTAGATCTTACAACCGTAATTTTTTACTATCTCATAAAAGAATTTGTCAAAATAAGAAAACTAAAAATTGCACAAAAATGTTTCTCAACTATGCCAAAAGTGAATTATTAGCCAAAAATTACGCAAAATCGCCTAAAAAGGGTTACCAAATTTGAAAAATTGTTGGGCGATTTTTCAAACATTGCGTCGGGCGATTTTGCTTTGCGTCATTTGGCTAGCAGACTTTGGTCTTCACTTATTTAAGTACAACTAAAAATTTTGCACTTACATAATTTAAAAACAAACAAGTTGAGTGCTTATTCGGCTATGCCGAATCTTATACCATTCACCATGGTGCGATAAGAACAGAAAGTTATAAAAATATGGTTCTTAAGACTAAATTAATCAATTTTGTGCCACGCCCACTTCCCTAATCCCGTCCACAATTTTTCGTTTGATGTTGCGTATTGATAAATAATAGTAAACGAGAAATGTTTGATCAAATGGTGTTATAAAATTTCCTTATAGCTCACGTTTCGTAAACAGCTTAAAAAAATTGCTTGTGGTTATTTCTGCTAATTTGTCGGGACCAAAACGGTTGTACCTAATTTGGAAACTTTGGCTTTTGACGTTCTTCGGATATAAAGAAATTGTTAATGTCTTTGTACGAAGGTGCCACGCCCACATCTTAAATACCGCCAAATTTTTTTTGCGAGGTTGTATATTGATAGCCCAGCACCAAATTAGACAATTTTTATATTGCCGTTTTTTAGATATAAATAAACAACTACAATTAATGTTGAGAGAATTTCAACTAATTGTAGTGTGGAATGTAAGATGAGATAAACCCACTGTTTATTGTTGATGTGTTTTGTTTAAACTTTGATATTGTTACAAGTAGAACTGTTGCTATAAGTCTTATACGCTTAACAGTTTTATTTGGTTTAATATCTTTAGTTTTTCCAAAATCTTTATGGATGAAGTTTCCTGATGATCTGGCCTAAGCAACCAGTGAAATGCGCATAGGAATAGCTTATCCCATCAACAATAAATTTCAAGTGTTTTTATCAATAATAAAAACTGGGAATTAAGCACGAATAACAAAATCTTTTGAAAATAAATAAATATATTTTATGCCACGCCCACTTTTCCTCTTCCGCCCACATTCTGTCGGATTTTGTCTATTTGTAACCAAGATGCTTGTACTTAATGTATAAACGTTTGCTCTAGCAGTTCTGCACATATATAGAAATCAATAATGTCATCTTAGCCATTTGTGGACCGATCAGGCTGAATTTCCATAGCAAAGCAATTCCAGACTTAATTTGACATAAATATAAAACTACATATACCCCACCATATCATTTCAACGGACACACGGACATCGTTAAATCAACTTCGCTCTTCATATGGACCCAGAATGAAAAACTAACATATCGTCGGCAAACCTACTAACTCCCTTTTTTTACAGGAGAGACAAAAAAACATCTTATATTTCATATTTACAGCTTGAGAGGAAAACCAAAAATATATTTGGTTTTACACACTTCACGACTCAAATCGAAGAAAAACTACATGCGTTTGCGATTTCCAGCACACCCCTGTATGCATTTTTTAAAAAAATAGGACCATGAAGAGATCTAAGGGCAATTTTTGCCTCTACGAAACAATTTTAATGAAATTTAAAAGATAGATATAGATACCTATTTAAGTAAACACATAAGCTTAGAATGAGACTACGAGGAGAGTGTGGTAGCACATGCCAGGTATCCGCTAGTTACAGATAAATTAAAACTTTGATGAATGCTATATAGGTACATATTTGGCTAAATAGCTTGAATTGAAACCTTAAAAAAAGTTTCTGATCAATTTATATTCAGCTACGCTTGATCTACAACCTGTCTCTCAAAATCACTTACCTCTGCATATATAGTAAAGAACGATTTAAATTATCTTCCGTAACCACTTCAGTGGCAGATTCAGCATGTTGTGTGAATTGTTTCAGGATACGAGAATGGCGAGTAAATTCGGTATCCCGAGCCCATTCTTCAATCTTAAAAAAATTAGTAAAAGTAAAATTCTTAATAAAAAAGTTTTCTATAATACATTGTATTTAAAATACATATGTATGTATTAAATTACCTCAACAATATCAGCATTTATACGTAATGACTTTAAACTTTGTTCCAATTTCATTTTCGAGAATATTTCAATTTGTGGCATATTTGGATCTTGCGTTTCAAATGTAGTATTGTTGCTTGTATTATTAGTTTTACACAAGAAAACACGAAGACGTAAATGACTCCATTTAGCCAACATAATAACAGACAATTGCATCATAAACAATGAAACAACATCAAAAGGATCTTCAGTTTTAGGATTAAAAACATTTATAGGCCAGACGTCAATGTATTTAACATGTTTGCTTCTACAATATAATTCAATAGATAACATATAACATTTTCATAACTGTTTAGAAAAAATCCATTTACTTGGCTATAAAGTTTTTATCCAAACGATGAAAATGTCTGCACAAACACAAATTTTTTTTCATACGCAAAATATCACTAATAATGGAAACATATTCGGTAACATCAATATTCTTCTCTTCGCCATCATGGCGTATTGGAAAATTTTGCATTTCGCCTGAAGTAAAACCATCCGTTTTGTAAGGTGATGTAGCCCTAAAGATATGTTTTAAACTTTTTCTTATATATACACAAAAACACAAATGTTTTTTAGTACTTACGTCTCAAAGAAGTCTTTTGGCGCTTCGTTGTCATAAAAGCCCAGTACTATGGTATTAGGTTTCATTGCGCCAATGCCAGATAAACGTATCAAATGCTGAACACCCTCACGAACGGAATTAGCGATAGTTGTTTCGGCAAATGCTTTAACATGCATATGATCAACAAATGATAACCACTGTTTGTTTTCTTCCAAAGTAGGATCTTCTAAATCAGTAGGATTTCCAATTTGAACATGGCCAATTATATATAACCCACTCTTTTTCATATCATTAACAAAATCTACTAAGGGGCAGCAAGAACGAGGCGAGGATACCAATAAAAGCATTTGAGGTCGCCAAAACTTAACATGGTCTTTACGAGGATCCAACATAAGCAAATATTTGCGCACCTTAAAAAAATTAATGATTTGTTAGTTTAAAAAAAGTATTTAAATCTTCTCCTCTTACCTGATGGAACATTAAAGCTTGCGATATTGAGCCCCATTGGGCGGATTGTGTTGCTGGAGAGAACAGATGCAAAGCAATGACCAGCAATAAACATAATATAATACTTGATGAAGCATAAATGGGATTAATAACAAACATCATAACCAATGTACCGATTAAACCAAAAAGACATGTATGCCATGTAAAATACTTGAAAAGTGGTCGGAAATTGGGTGCACCCGTCAATTCAATACCCAAACAGGCCAAATTTGTGGCCAAATACGAAAGCATAAATAAAACTGAATTAATTTGGGCAATTGTGTTCAATGAACCAATTAACAAAATACACTCCACCAGTACCCAACTAGTGACGACAGCTGCTATAGGATTGCCTTTCCAAGTGCCTTTAATAACAAAGTTTGTTAATGGACCAAAAACTTGATCTTTTGATAAAGCCTCCAATATACGACTCGAACCAATTAGATTACTTAATCCCGTCGAAAAGGTGGCTGTCAAAATTCCAATAGCTGTAAATGGTGGCCAAAAATTAACATAAAGTAAAAATAGATAATTATTTCTCATGGTTTCATGTGGAGTAGTAAATGCCATAAGAAAGGACAATATGACATACGAAACGAAAGTAAATGCCACTGCTGATAATGTACCCAACGGTATGCTTTTCGAAGGACTCTTTAATTCGCCAGACATATTTGCTCCGGCCATAATACCCGTAACACCAGCAAACAAAACACCAAAAGTGGTAGCAAAATCTACCATTTTTCCTTTTGACGTATAATCAGGGCCATAACTTTCGTACAAGTTACTCTTTAATGTGTCTGCATTTAAACCAGTATATTCCAAATATTCAGTGACGGTTCTGTTTATCAGGGTGTTCTCGTCTGGAATAGGTACCTAAAAATAATATATATGTACATAATTATGAGTTTTCGAAGGTTTAAAAAAAGTAAAATTAAGTTTCGGTATTTTTTATAGAAAATATTTCGAAAAATAGCACTTTTGGTGTTTTCTATTAGAAACGTTTTTCTATAGATATCTTTATAAACTTTATCGGTTAAGGTTTTTTATTGAAACCTTTCGATAAGATTTTTGCACAGAAAACCTTTCAATCAGGGTTTTAATGATGTTTTTATTTATTCTTAAAAAGTTGAACATTTACTAGAACTTAATTGTGTTTGAATTAATAAAACGCCGTTATTTTTGTATATTAATTTTAAAAAAATCTATAAAATCGAATAGCAAAACAAAATTAATTTTAAGTTATTAAAACGAAATCATGTCAAATATTATATTGAGCAATCAGTTCGGAATATGAGTAATAATGCATTTTTTTTATCAACTACTAGGCTTTATATTAAGATATGAATTTTACTACTGTTATAAATCTATGGCATTTAATTAAAAATCCCTCTTTAAAAGAATAATGACATCAGACGCAAAAAAGTGTTACAAATGAAAATTGTGACGAAAAAAAATTACAATTAATAACTAATATTTAAAGCCTTTAATGTCTTCTAAAATCAAACTACGAACAATTAGCATTTGAATGCACATAAACACATATCGCACTTGATTAAAAAGAGGGTATTAACTGAACATTTTTATTTTTTCACTTTTTGGAAAAAATCAATACGGAATATTTATGTCTACCGGCTGTAAAAACATCGTGCTATTTTGTCTACTTTTTGGTAATGAAACGGTTAATTTAAAAATTATTTTTCATATTTAATGTTTTGCTTCTATTAAAATTTTTTTTATTTGAAATTAATACCCTCTTTATGAGCAAGAGCGATATTGAAAAAATTAAACAATTTCCCCTTAGTTATAAAAATAAATAAGATTTATATTGTTACGAAAGTAGCTTTAGTTAAGAATTAGTTGTAATTATGAGTTAAGAATTAGTTATAATTTTTAGTTATCTTGTATTTATTACAATGCACTCGCGATAATATGAACTAATTAAAACAAAGCCAGTTCACTTTTGCAAGATTGTTCATATTTGCGGATGGCATCTAATTTCCCTTCAAAAACGTTTTTCCCATAAAAATAAAAGTTTCTTTTGTTAACGTTTTTTTTATTTATTATTCATTGGATTTAAAAATCTATTGTTTTTTAAAAAAGAAAAACAAACTAAAGGTCAGATCTTACAATGTTGTCGTTAAAATTGACTAAAAATGTATTGTAACTGTGTGAACACTGTACGCTGTTTTCATTTGGCAGATGTGTTAAATTAATGCATCTGACAATGACACTATTGTCAGAAAAATGGCAACATTGTAAGATCTGACTATCGACTGTACGAAGCTTAAGAGTTATTATGATAAAAAGTTTGTGATTTTCCGTTCAATCACCTTAAAAATGACCCGCTCTCTTAACAATCTCCAGATATTTGCCGTATCCGTGCGGTATTGAAAAAATTAAACAATTTCCCCTTAGTTATAAAAAATAAATAAGATTTATATTCTTACGAAAGTAGCTTTAGTTAAGAATTAGTTGCAATTATGAGTTAAGAATTAGTTATAATTTTTAGTTATCTTGTATTTATTACAATGCACTCGCGATAATATGAACTAATTAAAACAAAGCCAGTTCACTTTTGCAAGATTGTTCATATTTGCAGATGGCATCTAATTTCCCTTCAAAAACGTTTTTCCCATAAAAATAAAATGGCAACATTGTAAGATCTGACTATCGACTGTACGAAGCTTAAGAGTTATTATGCGAAAAAGTCTGTGATTTTCCGTTCAATCACCTTAAAAATTACCCGCTCTCTTTACAATCTTCAGATATTTGCCGTATCCGCTAACAGTGACCTTTTTGTCTCTTTTTCAAAAACCATCGGTGCATGCATTTTCCTTTTTTTGGGTACTCGGAAGACCGCACATTTTTCTTTTCCTAGGTCAAATAAACTTATTGTGAGCACACTTCATAAAAAAAACAAATTTATTTGCTAAGTTAGTAACACTTGCACCTTTTCTTAAATGTTCTAAATTTTCTGATTTTTCTTTTTTAAGTTCAAAACTTATGCTTTTTTTAATTCATATTTAAGAACTTTTTACGCTAAAATTTTAATTCAAGATGTATATAAAATTCCAAATTAATGTGAGCACTAACTAAAACGTATATGTAAAACACTTTGATTAACAGTTGAAGACAATTTTAAAGCAGATAGCTAGGGAAATCCCCAAGTTATTATGCAGTTTACACTGTGTAGGTTGATAAAAACCGGTTAAAAAAAAAAACAATTATAAGTTGTTCATATTTTAAAGCTTTTGAACAAGTTCATATTTTAGAGTAGTCAATGGAAGAAAAAAAGTGTTCATATTTTGGGGTGTTCATATGCTAGCGTGTTTGTAATATCGCGAGTGCACTGTAATTTTATTACTTTACTCTGTTATTAAAAATTGTTATAATTTAGTACACTTCAATCTCAATGTGCAGAAAGCCCTCGAAATGACCGTTAAAAAAAGCTTCAGTATTCGTGGTGAAATGATGTAAACATAAGTGCCGCCATAAATCAAATAGACGTAAAGAGTGGTGAAAGCAAAACTTCGAACCTTCGAAAAACATTTCGAATGTTCTAGATGGCCGAATGGCAGTATAAATACTTGCGGCGGCTAGCATAGTAAGATCATTCTAAGTTCAGACTTGTCAATAACGTATTACGCGCACAAAATTATAGTTGATTGTGAATAAATGCTATAAATTACGGTTGTTAAAAAGACTTAGTACTAAATAGAGTTGTGTAAATTGTAAACAGTGTTTTATTTATTTTATTAAAGTTGCAATAAAGAACTCCAAACGGTTTATTATAATGAAAATAAACCAAAACGTTATTGAAAGGCAGTAACGTAACAATATAGATTTATTAAACAAATTTTTATAGAAAATCGGTTTCATAAACGGTTTTTTTTATATTTTTTATAACTTTGGCCGTCTCGAAAAAAGTTATGTCATTAAAACTTTTTTTTATATATCCATTACTATTTGAATGATAAGCTTGCTACTGGACATTTTTATTTATTTATAGCAAATAAATGATAGCAAAACAATAAAATAAATACGTTAAATACTTATAATTTGTAAATTATTTGTGGTATTGTTGTTTTTTTTTTTTTTTTGATCTAATTACAAAAATAATTGGTAAATAAATTAGCACTTACCTTAGTTGAGCCCTCAGCCAAAAAACTTATATATGTCGCTAATAAGCAGACTGTAACTATGCCCAAAATAATTACAGAGGTTTTAGCAAATAATGAAGCTCCAATTAGGCACACCAACAGCATTGAAGTATTAATTAACGTACAAAATAGGAAACGCCACCAAGTACCATCTGGCAAAAATCCTTCTTGGTGTGAAAAATAACCTCCAGGACCAAAATTATTCATAATACCCTCAACACAACCGGAAATGGCCATAGCACAACCTACAACATTGGCCAAGAAGAATAGTGTACCAATGGAACCGCCAAATTCAAGACCCAGTGTTCGACTAATCATAACTACAAAAAACGCAATTAGTTTAATGATATATATATTTATGCATATATATGTATATACAATCGACCCCTTTTCACGAAATTATCGTAAGTGACTTTGGTTCTACCTTGGTCTAGTATTCAAACTTGTCTCGATTTTATTTTCAAATATTTTTGTATGAATTACCAGAAAATCTTTTGTAATTAAAAATTTATATGCATTGGATGTTAAAATTTGAATACTCGAATACAAGCCCTTAACTTTCACCTGGAAATAATCGCTCAAAGTTACCACCATGAGTACATTACTATAGGAAGTGACAATCAAATCCAGGACACACTGGCAGAAAACAATGAGGAGTATGTACTCTGGTAGCTGCAAAGTCAATTGAGATATTAGAAATACATGTACTTGAAGTTTTTACGTGTTACTAAAACTCAAGAACCGCTAAACCGATTGACACCAAACTTGGACAGTAAATTAGTTTGATCTGGAACCAGGTTTCTCTTAAGTTTATTCCCGAAATTAAACGCCATGTTTTTTCTTCAAAAAATAACTTAATGAAAAACTTTTGATCGTAAGCGGCATAGCTACTATTTTAATTGTACGTATCATACAAAGATCTTAAATTAAGCTATTTCGAATCTTATATATGGTGCGATAAGAACAGAAAGTTATATAAACACTGTTCTTTAAATAAAATAAATCAATTTTTTGCCACGCCAAGATGAAAAAAACTGTCACACTTCTAAGAGTATTTAACAATTTTAGGACATTCCCATGAATAAATTTAAAATTATCAACTTCGCACCTGAATGCCACTACTGAACATTTTGAAATTTGAACACTTACAGTGTAATTGTTGTGTAAAGCCAAAAAGAATAAAAAAATAATATTCACAGGGCCACCGCATTCCTTTACTACGAAGCAGGTGTGTAGGGGATAATATTACAGAATAACTGGAGAAACAAAAAACTGAGCTGGTCGTTAAACTTAACACTTTTAACATGCGTTGAAAAAACGCTTTTTGTGCCAAAAAGGTATTGCTTAAAAGTGCGAACTCGCCATATAAAATGCATGCCTTCCTTAAGCGAGATATTAAGTGCAATTTTTACCTTTCTCCTCTTAGATACCTCCTACGTTTGAAGCTCAATTTTTTTATTGGGCCTGGGTAACTATCTTGTCGAGATGCGAGGGCTTAAGTGCACTCTACGGTTCTGATCTCTTGGAATGATGTATGTGATGAATACGTCCTTGCGAGAGGTCGAGAACACTGAAGGGGTGTGCAACTAAAGGTTACTCATTTTGTCAAGATAATGAGGCGGCAGTGGAATGCACACTTCCGGTCCATTATCAGCACATATATCACGGCGTGTCAGCCCGCGGGTTCGCCCCTTGTAAGGTGGGGGCTTTACCAGTGGCTGGGGCGCGAAATATGCACTTTTAAGGACAACGTGGTTGGTAGCAGTGCCGAGGTCCTGGGTGGCTAGTTAGTGCGTAAAGAAACTAGTCGTTTACAGCTCCCCTCAGCGTCAGGGCAAAGCGCTGTTGTAAGTTAGTTGCCTAGTCCACGCACGCCGTCACTGCGTGGTTCGGTCCGTCTTTTTACGAGCAAACTCGTGGGAACCAAAATGAATACACCCTTTTTAAAAACAAAAAACAACACTAAAACAAACGACAAGGACACGACGGAAGGGATTGACCAGGGTCAGTCGGACGTCACGGTCTGTGAGGTGGAGAATACCCTCTCGACTGTTCATGAGAGTATAATCGAACAGGAGAGACAGGTACTTAACGACCTTCACGTGGATAGTCTTCTGGGACTATCGAGTGACTCCTGTGGTGAAACCGGGGCTACTCAAGGGTTAGAGGGGCTGACTCTGCTCTCTGACACGGAGCTCGATATTGTCATATCAGCTCACAGTCAGACTGCAGAGCCTGCCACTCTTATCTGTGAGGCCAGGGGACATCAGAGGGGACACTCGGGAGAAGATTGTCCACAACTTGTTCGGCAGGACGCCGTGGAGGTTGGGCCAAGCGCCCCTCCACGAGACATTAAAAATTCCAGCCGAACGAAGGAGGAGAAGGCGCAGAACGGAACAAGGAGCTCTCTGGCATATCTGGATAAGATGGCGAAGAGGGATCCTTCAACGTTCTCCGCGAGGGATAGGCACCTTCTGAGAAGGCACCGACAAAGCGTCGCCAAATTCGAAAGAATTTACGGCCCTGTCGGTACCGTGCTGGGTTGGCCCTATCCTTGGAGAAAGCAGGTGGATGAGGTCGCCGACCCGGTCACTACTCAAAAGAGTACAGGGCCGGTGGCGTCGTCAACCTGTGGAGAGATGGAGGAAGGTGGGGTTGCCCCGATGACCAAAGCGCTCATGTCTTCGGAACGAGCTGCGGAGGATAAGGGGGCGATACCCAAGAAGGCGAGCAAAGTGGCTAAGGCAGCGGACACAGTGAAGAAGGCTGGCAATACTCCGTCCGATTCAACTAGTGGCTCTCGTAAGGAGGCCAATAGGGGAAAAGGTGCGGGCAGGAACAAGCCTTCTAAACTAGTCGTGCCTAAGTCATCGTGCTCAGTGAAGAGGGTTGGTGCATCCCCGGCTGAAGCTCCTAATGGCTCTAATAAGGAGACCATTAAGAGGATCAGATCTGGGGATGATCAGCCTTCTTCATCGAATAAAAGATTGAAGAAGTCGACGAGCCTGGAAGGTCAACTGCAAGTGGCTGTCATTGATCGGAATGATCCGGATGGGAGGATCAGTGCCGAGCTATGGCAGTTAGTGGAGGCTAGGCTTATCGACGAGCTGGCAACATTCAAGGGCAAAGAGGAGGACGTATCCTTCAATGGTGCGGACTGGGTTAAGGGAGTGAAGGTTGTCAATTGTGGTAACAAGAATTCTTTGGAATTCTTAAGGACTACAATTGACAAATGCAGCGACATTAACCCGGGGGCAAGGTTTGAAGTCATACAAGCCTCCGATTTGCCAATTAGGTCCATAGTGACAGTATGGATTCCACCACCCGTACGCCCGGTGGAAACTATACTGGCAGTATTGGGCAATCAGAACAATAGGCTTCTTACCGACCAATGGAGGCTGGTGACCTCACTGGTGTGTAAGGAGAATACCGGCAGGGACTTCCGCTTCGCAGTGGATCGGAAGTCCATGGAATTCTTGGTGGAGGTGGGGGGGGTAGTTAAGTTTGGTTTAGGTAACGTCAGGTTCCGGTATCCGAAGCATGACAGGACCAAAGAGGCTGTTAGTGGTGCAAATAAACCTGCACCATTGTGAAGCAGCCTCAGCCGAACTGGCAACCTTCCTCACTAGCACCCGGACGGACGTGGCCCTAATCCAAGAACCTTGGATTAATAAAAATTAGGTTTGTGGTTTAGGAGTTGCGGGATACACTCTGTTTGTCCCGTCCACAGAGGACAAGGTAAGAACGTGTATATTAGCAAGGAATGAATTGAATTTTCTCATCTCTCATTCTTTCAGGTGCGGTGACTTAACCGTGGTAAATGGAGAAGCCAAAGGTAAGCGCACTCTTACACTGGCTTCGGTGTATATGCCATACGAGGCGATAGACCCACCTGGTACTGAGGTGCGGGAACTGACGGCATATGCAAGGAGGAGGGGTGCAATCCTTGTATTGGGCTGCGATGCCAATGCTCATCATAGCCAATGGGGGAGTGCAGATATAAACAAAAGGGGTGAGTTAATGTTTGATTTTATAACTACTAACAATCTTATTATCTGTAATATGGGTAACACGCCGACGTTCAGAAATAAAGATAGGCAGGCAGTGATAGATCTGACATTAGTGAACCGTGACGAGCAACTTGTTGCTGATTGGAGGGTGGCAACGGACTGTACATTTTCAGACCATGGTCGTATTACCTTCACATTGAATTTTGACCCACCTGGGGCTGCTCCATTTAGGAACCCGAGGGGAACAAAATGGGACTCCTTTAGGGAAAGAGTCCAAATTGGGTTGGCGCAAATGGCCTTGGGCGACTTGCTGCCGACTGATCTGGAGGGGGTGGTGAACAAGTTCACTCATCTTCTAAGGGAAAGCTATGAGCAGTCCTGCCCGGTTACATTTCCGGGTAGGCGTAAACAGCCCAAAAGGTCTACGGTTAGGAGACTGTTTAATAGGGCCAAGCTTACCAGAGCACCAGAGGATTGGAACAATCATAGGGTGCAGTTCAATAGATATAAGGCGGATCTGAAAAGAGCAAAGCGACTATCATGGAGGCAATTTTGTGCATCCATCGATAATGTCAACGAGTTGTCAAGATTCCGACGGATTTTATCCAAGGACCCTAAGGCCCTTGGTTATATCCAAAGGAATGACGGCTCATGGACTGAGTCTGGCTCTGAGACCCTAACCTTACTTATGGAGACGCACTTTCCCGGGTGCAGGGAAACCGGAAGTATGGACGACGGTCAATGGGACGTGATGTCCATGACATCGGATTATGCTTCCGCTTGCGTCGAGGAAATGTTCACAGGGGAAAAGCTGGTGTGGGCGGTAAATACTTTCGACCCATATAAATCACCGGGTCCGGATGGCATTTTTCCGGCCATGCTTTGTAACATTCCGGACGACGCATCATTTCTGCTGGTGAATATATTCAAGAAGTGCCTCAGTAGGAGGTATCTGCCTAGAGGGTGGAGAGAGGTTAGGGTGATTTTTATACCCAAGGCTGGAAAGGCAGGCCACTCGAAACCGGGGGATTTTAGACCTATTAGTTTGTCTTCTTTCTTGTTGAAGACTCTTGAGAGGCTAATAGATTACTATCTCAGGAGTAATATTGAGACACGCCTTATAAGCAACGCTCAACATGCTTACCTGAAGGGTAAATCTGTTGAGAGCGCGTTACATGAGGTGGTGGGCTATATTGAGCACGGTCTGGGGCATAGGGAATATACTCTGGCCGCGTTTCTGGATATAGAAGGAGCCTTTAATAACATTAGGATTGAGGCGATTAGGGATTCGTTGTTGGAGTTGGGAGTTGAGGATTTTCTGGTGGAGTGGATAGTCTGCATGCTTGGCAGTAGGATTATAAACTCGAGCCTGGGGGATCATGTGATAAGGAGGAGGGTTACCAGGGGGACACCACAAGGGGGGGTTCTATCACCCCTACTGTGGTTGCTTGCGGTCAACGGGATTCTTAGATCATTTGATTCCATGGGCAGGAAGATTGTTGCCTATGCCGATGACATAGTTCTTCTGGTCAGGGGAAAGTTTCTGTCCACGATCGGGGAAATTATGCAGGTGATGCTGGGCGAACTCTCGGCTTGGGCAAAGGATAGGGGACTGGGTGTTAACCCTGTGAAAACTGAGCTGGTGTTATTTATGGCGTCGAGTTACCGCTATCGGGCGGAGCAAAGTATTTGGGTAACTTTCTGGACTGCAAACTGTCTTGGAAGAGAAATACTCAGGAGAGGATGAGAAGGGGACTCAATGCATACTACACATGCAGGAACTCCATTGGTAAGACCTGGGGTCTGAGGCCAGATATGGTAAACTGGATTTACACATCGGTTGTTAGGCCTATACTTACCTATGGATGCACTGTCTGGTGGGGTGCGTTGGGAGTGGATAGCTATAGGAAGATGCTCAGCAAGGTTCAAAGAAGTGCATCTCTTGGCATTACAGGCGCTAGGAGAAGTACTCCGCAGGCAGCGCTGGACATCCTACTATATCTGTCCCCTATTGAACATTATGTGAGGAGTGTGGCCGCTAGGAACTTACTTAGACTTTACGAGTCTTCTTTAGTTAGGCCTAGGCGGGATGATCACACGAGAATTTTGTACGAGATGGGTCTGCTTGGTCAGGGTAATACTCTTGGGGGTATTTCGGATCATAGGATTATGACCCTGGACTTTGGTGCAACACCACCGGTAGACTTCCCGGATAGGGAAAATTGGAGTGGGTCCAACGGACTGTTTGAGGGGTGGGCAGTGTTTACGGATGGATCCAAGATGGAAACCGGCACTGGTGCCGGTGTATATATTGCGGACACCGATGTGAAAAGGTCTTTCAGACTCCCCGATGAGTGCAGTGTCTTCCAGGCTGAGATCCTAGCGATCTGGAGGGCGACGGAGGCGATACTGGAACACATCGTGGGTGGATCTGTGGTGACAATTTACGTCGATAGTCAGGCTGCGCTTAGGGCATTGACAAATTATACGGTGCGATCGCGCCTGGTCGCTAGGTGTAGAAATGCTCTTAGGGAACTCATGGAGGCATTCAATGTAAGGCTGTGTTGGGTACCCGGACACTGCATGGTTGATGGAAATGAGGTGGCGGACGAACTGGCAAGGGCGGGTTCGAATATGGACTTAGTGGTAAGGGACATGGGGGTAAAGCCTATGTTACTACTTTGGTGTGATAGGGGAAAAGTTCCGTGATGACGTTAACCGATCCTGGGGGGACAGAGTGGATTGCAGGGTGTCTAGGGCACTATGGCCCAGATTGGACGCGGGGGCAACCAGGGTTCTACTGGGATTGGATAGGGGTGGTCTTAGAACGCTTATAGGGTTCTTGACGGGTCATTGTCCTGTTAGGGCCTTTACGGGAAAATGGGACAGCACCATACCGGACTTCTGCAGATTATGCGATGAATCAGAGGAGCTGGAGACAGTCGAGCATGTACTATGCCACTGTCCTAGGATGCAGGGTCTCAGACAGAAGTGGCTGGGAGAAAGGTTTCACGACGAACTGGGGTGCATCGCTGGATGTAATCCGGCTGATCTACTAGGGTTTGTCAGGGAAATAGTGCGGTTGTTTCTGTTGAGGGGACTGTAGAGAGGGAATTTGTTTTGCACAGCACCTACTAATTTTCTAACTTTCTGGTTTTCTATCATCCTATACTTCTTTTCTTTACTTCTCTCTTTTCTACATTCTTTCTCTTTATCGAAGGGATTCACAATGGACCGTACCGGTCTCCGGGTGGAAGTGTGCCCTTGGGCACATAACCCTTCTTAACCTAACCTAACCATAACACACTGTAAAAGATTGAATACTTCATCTGAAGTCATTAAGATAACTCCAAAGAACTTCATTCTGATTGCTTACTAATACTAAGGTACTTTCAGATTTCGTTTTTCTCACTCTTTTAGCGCTTTTTTTTAGTTATTCAGTGTTGTTTGGTAGAAAATATTTTCGCAAATGCTGCAGCCACTTATGTCGGTGCTTTTTCACATATTTAATTTAGGGTTTTTTTTTAATTTTATTTTACTAAACTTTGTTTTTCAACGTATTTAAAAATAGATATCAAATTGTTTAGCTTCCCACCCTTTATTATTGTATAATAACATTGCGCAACATTTTTAAAGTCATCGAGGGCAAAGTCCCTCTCGCGTGGAATTTTGTATTCATTTCTCGAATTTTCGATGTAAAATACAGCTAAAAACTGTTAAAAAAGAATTTTCGAGTATTGTTATGTTCTGAAGTGTTATGAACTATATTTTAAGAATATTTTTTTTGAAGATAACTTTACTGAATTTTCCACAGTTTGGCAGCTATGAGCCAAGAATAATGAAAAACGATATAAAATATTAAAATTTTTCGACATTTGAGGGTCTAGGTGCAGTTTTTTCGGGTTAGTTTGTTTTACAATATTTTTCTCCTAGTTGCAATTGCGCCGAAACAGGAAAACAAACTTTCAATTGGTTTTCGTGATATAACCGTGAGGAAAATTGCGTGTTCTTCGGGAAAATCAAGTTGTATTCAAAAAATACTTGTGACCATAAAATCCGAATAGCTCGATAAGTACTTTGAGACACTTCACACGAGAAGATGTTTGCATTTTATGTGTTGCCCTTCTGTGTAAGCAGAACGAAAAAGTCTCGCGTTTCTTCAAATGCCGTATGTATTTCAGTTATATTTTCCAATTTATTGCTGATAGATGATATAATTTGTTCAATCCATCGCAGCGAACCCATTTCCAATTTATGTAATGGGATTGGAATTATCTTGATATTTAATTGACCCAGACCAGTTGTCCATAACACTCCACAATACATGATTTTGGGACTCAATTCTGAGAATTGCGCGTGAGAATTAGAACTTCTGCATCATTAGTTTTGTCAAGTTGGCTGCATTAATAATTTAATGGCCATACGAATTTTTTTGCTCCAGGTGGATTTTTATCACTTTTTCTATATTTTACCACGGTTATACCTCGGTATACCGTACGGAATATTTCGCTTCTTTATTGCAACATAGTCATATCTCAAAATAAATCAAACTTGGCAAAATGCGATTAAAGTTTTCAAAATGTATCTTTATATACAGATTTAATAAAATATATTTTGCTATTACTTCGGTTCAGTTTGAGATATAATGCTAATTTTTGTTTTACATATAAAGAAGGTACAAAGGAACACTTTTGCTTAAGTAACTTAAAATTTTTGATTTTTTGAGATATGACTATGTTGCAATAAAGGAGCGATTTCTTTTGTGTCTAAAGCAAAGTTGTAGATATTAAATAGGAGAAATAGCTAACCGAAAAAAGTGCATGCAGTGCCTCAAAATTCACAAAAATGCCCATTTTTACAATTTTTCCCTTTTGCTCAATAACTGGATTACAAATCCACAAATGTGCTGTTTTTTATCAGTCAATTGGTTTGGCTATTTTTGTTTTGTTTTACTCCTTTACTTAAAATGGTGGTTGGAAATTTATATCAGCGTTGCATTTAGGTAGGTCTTTAATACATAACTAAACTAATGATGCAGATTTTTTTTTTTTTGGGGCGGGGCTACTTCTACGTGAAATCAATGAGCTGAAAAATGTTGTACAGTAGAATCTCACAAATTAGAACCACTTTGTGCACCGGGCAGTTCGAATTTCTGAAAAGTTCGAATTTCTGAACATTTTTTTTACAGAAAATGATAAAATTTTAATGAAATAGTGATAGATAATGAATAGTTGTGTAGGCTTTATTTAAACTCAAAATAGTTTTTATTTAATAATATTTACTTAATTGAACATATTAGTATCTAAAGATAAGGAATTTTTTTACGTTTGTTTATCATTTTTTATCTTTCACACGTATGAACTCTTCACTTTGACCGTTATCAACTGACCCAAATTTTTACAAGCATATCAAATTTCGTACGCATATGGCCGAATTGTACACACCACCAATTACTCGGTGATTCCCCGTTTTATTTTTACTTTAATGAGGCAAAAAATAATAATTTGTAGTGAAAATACATAAAAAAAAAAATTCCGTTTGATTTCGTTTTTCGCGTATTTAGTTCAAAATCATAAAAAAAATTTTCAAAAAAAAAAAAAATTCTTCGAGAAATTAGAACCACAGGTTCTAATTTCAGAGCGTCCAATACATTGGAATGGCCGGTTCTAATTTCTGGACGGTTCGAATTTGTGAGATTCTACTGTACTGTGTAATTTTCTTATGATAATTAGGCAAATACTTCAAATGACAGTATTTTTAGGAATGCTTAAAATCTATTTGAGTAATTTTCATAATAACGATCATTTCACAAAAAGGAGTCGATATGTTCATATATTTTTTTAACTCACAATAAACACCTCCTCCTTCAACAGCGCCATTTGTAGAAATTGCACATACTGACGCGACAGTAAATAATAAAATTACGTATGCAATAACAAATTGTAATAGGGTTACATATAGACCAGCATTTCCAACAATAAAGCCTGAAAATATTTAGGAAAAAAATGTTTTATTTTTGACTAAGTGATATACCGTAGGAACACAATTGCACCCTATGAACGTAGTAGCGTACGACGAAGATACAGTATCAAACTAAAACGTAAAAGCGTAGATATCTACATCGTACGTATACGAAACCGTTTCTGAGTAACGCGAATATATGTTTTGCAACCTCCTCCATCCTTCGAAAACAAGAGCAGAAAAAGGTTAGCACCACTGTATTCAGCTTACTCAATTAGGTTAACTTGCCGGGTACCCCGCTTGACAGTTTTTTCAACTACCACAGTGTTATTGAATTGTAAAAGTATAACGGGAAAAAACTTTTGAGGGGCTTAAGTTTGTCCCACTAGTGTATACATATTAGCGGAATTCACTGTTTGCTTTTTTAGACCTTGTACATATTGTAGGTCTTGTAAACACGACAAAAACAAAATGCGAATATTTTTATGAATTTTTTGTCGTCGTGTTTTAAATCAAAATTTAAAAGACCTACAAGGTCTACAATAGTTAACCGTGAATTCCGCTATTCTTGTTTTTATCAAGTTTTATGTCTCAAACTTAAAATCATTTTAGACGTTAGACACTCCTTTTCTAAATTAAAGTAACGGTATGTAGAATGAAATTATTTTTGTGTTTTTAAATAGACGATACGAAAACAAAAAAAAAACAAGTAAGAAAGTATAGTCGATCAAGCCCGACCATATGAGACCCTACACTACAGTATTTTACAACAAATGTTCGAGAGTGTATGGATATATTAATAGGGATCTATCTATGTTTTAAATTTTATTAAAATCGGTTTGATACTTTCTGAAAGGCAAATATTGCCTCCCATCTCCCCTTGTGGTCCTATTTTCTTAAAAATGCATAGCTTATGTGTCCATATAAATATGGATCTATCTATGTTTTAAATTTCGTTAAAATCGGTTTAATAGTTTCTGAGAGGCAAACTATTAAACCTCATGGACCTGCGATTCGACCCATTTTCAATAGGCTTGATCCTTGTGCCAATAAGAACCTATGTGCCAAATTTTATTAAATTATCTCCAAAATTGCAACCTGTACTTTGCGCGCAAGGTTACATGGACAGCCAGCCAGACAGCCGGACGGACATCGTTAGATCAACTCAGAAGTGATTCTGAGTCGATCGGTATACTTTAAGGTGGGTCTAGGACCAATATTTTAAGGTGTTACACACAAATGCATAATACCCTCTCCACTATTGTGGTGTGGGTATAAAAACAATTTGAATAAATATGAAATTTTTTATTATTTAAAAAAAAAATCGGGAAAATTGAAGCGTTTTTAGAATATTACGGCGCACACTGGTTCATATTTTGAGAAGGCGGCCAAAATTATTTTTTTTTATGATCTGCGATTTTAAAATTTTTTTATTCATGTGAAAGTAAATACTAGTGAACCTCGGGAGCCAAAAAATGTCAACCCTATTTCAACTATTTCATTGAGAACAGGGTGATCCAAAATGACTTTCTCAATATTTGGTTATAGTTTTGAATTTCTGAGTCAATTTTTGAAGTTGAAATGCTCATAACTTTTTTGTTTTTTAAGATTTTTTGACAGAATATGTTTTGTGTATTAGTTTATTTTATTAGCTATACGTGGTTTAAAGCATTAAACTCTGCGACCTCTAGAACTAATTAATTTTTTTTTAATGTCAAAATTTCCCGGAAATTTCCTACTTTATAGAGCATAATTCCTGCCCGTCAAAACGCGTCAAAAAAAATCTATACTCTCTTGTAGTCCAGAATCTAACCTACATATCTATACCCCATTGTACACACATCTGGATACGGTCTTGCGAACTACAGCAATTTCTGTGACCCAAGGTAAGATATTCGGTTCAAAAAATAAAGAAGGTGAATCTTAAAGAATTTTCGACAAATAAAGCAGTTCAGGCCACATAAATTATATAGCACGTCAGGTTATCAATTAATTTGGAGAAGGTAAAGAAGGTATTGCCATTGTTATGAACTTATTGTGGGTGAACGGATGCTGCAAAACGAATAGGCGACATAAATAGACTAACACGTTAGATTTCTGAGTAAGTTAAAAGGTTAAACATTAGTAAATAGCCGCAACATAAACTACATAGTTTAATTCCCTGAAAATTGCAACTTAATTTAAAAAAATGAAAGAGCAGGTAAATGGTAAAAAACTAGCACGCAGTTATAATTTACGTGAAAATTGCCTACATGTTACCTGTTAATTTATTGCCGGTATGTTATCCTTTTAAAAAGTGTGAAAACAGGGGTTTTTTTATGTTTCAAAGAAATGCTAATAAAAGATTAAATTTGTATTTAAAAAAGGGTTTTTATGTTTCAAAGAAGTGGTAACAAAAGATCATTTAAAAAAACTTCTATCAAGAGTATAAAAATGCATGCATTCATAATTTTACCTTCATTATTGTTTAAACAATGGCTAAGTTCAGTTATAAAGTTCTCGCAGATACATATATATTTTCAACAGAAAGATGAAAAAGATTTTGTGTTACACATAATGAATAATCCATTCTTTAAATTATGCAACGAACAAGAAATCAAAATTCATAAGATAAAAATTAAAAATTTTTTATTTACATTAAGAAAACGGTACCTTAAATGTTCTAGAAACAAGAAAACGTTTTACTTACGCAACGAAAAATGGCTAACAAATGATCTGATTTTTAAGAAGCTGTCAATAACCGCTAAGGAAACTGGAAAAGTGGGTCGGCCCGCAAAACAAATTGACAATTGCAGTGAAAGATCACGAAGACGCAAGCTTGCAAATATCAATGAAGAAATTTCTCATAGTATGATAAAGGATTCATTTCTGCATCAAATTCAACCAACGCAAGATAAGAAAACAAAAATTGCCATAATTGAAAAAATAGTGGAAGCGAGCCCTAAACGCACAAAGAGGATTTTAAAAAGTATGCCTACACCAACTGAAGAAATGAAATTTACTCCAGAAGAAGCATTTGCACTATTTTTGGATTTAAAACTGACAAAAAATCAGTATACAGAACTGCGAAAGCGAACCAATGAAAAAAATTGTGGAATCTTTCCAGCATATCGAGATTTAGTTTCTGTCAACAAAGAGTGCTTACCTTCACAAACGGCTATTAGTGTAACTTCAAGTTCAGCAGAAGTAAAATTGCAGGCTCTTCTCGAACACACTGCAGAACGATTATTAAATACACTTGATGCTGACTGTTTAAAAAAACTTGAAAATTGCAGCATCACTTTATTTTCTAAATGGGGATGAGATGGAAGCTCTGGTCAGAAACAATACAAGCAATGTAATTGAGAAAACTCATCTGATGCTAACTTATTCATGGTATCTTTAGTTCCATTACGTTTAAGAAAAACTTATATTGGCTTAGAGCCGTCAACCAGTAGAGTTACAGAAATGGATGTATGGAAAAATGAAATTCCCTCTTCAACAAAGTATTGCAGACCAATAAAGTTTGTTTACAAAAAGGAAACTAAAGATGTCATAACTGAAGAAGTTCGAAAAATAAAAGATCAAATTAAAGAACTTTAACCGGCAATATTTAAATTTGATGACCAATGCATTGAAATTAATTTTCTAATGTTCCTTACAATGATCGATGGAAAAGTTGCACAAGCATTAACCGAAACAAAGTCTTCGTCAAGCTGTACCATATGCCAAAAGACATCAATTCAATTAAGACAACCCCCATCACAAGACAATAGTTTCAATGAAGCATACGAATTTGGAATGTCCCCTCTTCATACCAGAATTCGTTTTATGGAGCATATTCTTAAATTGGGTTATGATTTGGAATTTGGCCCGTTAGGCGAAACAGTGAGAAAAAACAAAGAAAATGTGGAAAAAAGGAAGCAAACAAAAAAACAAATTCAAGAAAAATACCTTCACCTAGGCCTTATAATTGAAGGAAATTCAAATGATGGAAACACTGCAAGGAGATTCTTTTCCGATCCAGAAACTGCAGCATCTATCACAGGAGTACTTTTTGAATTAATAAGACGATTCCAGATCATTTTACAAGTTATATCATGTAGCAGAAAGATAAATGCAAAAAAAATTGGCCAGTATGCAAATGAAACAGCAATTCTTTATAACAAAAAATACTCTTGGAGACATATGCCAACCACAGTTCATAAAATTTTATACCATGGGGAACAAATAGTTCAACACAATATGCTACCAATTGGAGATCTATCTGAAGAAGCGCAAGAAAAAAGGAACAAAGACTACAGATTCTTCCGCGAGCATAACACAAGAAAAATGTCCAGATGTTGTACTAATGAAGATCTTATTACTTTTTTGTTGTGCACATCAGATCCATATATGTCCAGTATTCGACAAAAATGGAAATCAACCTCAATCGAATTAGAGGAAGAAGCTAAAGATTATAATTTGTTTTTGATTTGAGTATATATTTGTATTAATATATAAAAATAAAAAAAAACATACATCTCAAACTAAAAATAAAAGTTGAATTACCTAAATTGTTATCGATAGCCAAGAATGCTATTTGGGCATTTTTCAAAATATTCCTTTTCAGTTTTATCCTTATAACAACTCGTCTCGTCCCAAAAAAGCCAACCTTTGGCCCCTGTGAATATTGGGACTAAAAAATTTACAGGGGCCAAATATTGGCATTTTCTGACAGGATCTAAGTTCGACAATAAAAAATAAGTATCAGTTGTAAAATACAAGAGAAATAATGATAAATTATAAAAAAATCATATTTGAAATATTCAACTTTTACACCGAAACTCAACAAAAAAATGAAAATGCATTTTGAACTCCCCATAACTTTTGCTCCTATCAGTCGAATTTTACGTTTTATAGCGCAAATTAAAGCCTAACATCGCACCTATCGAGCAAAAAAATCGCATAAAAAATACCGATCCAGTCAAAAGTTGTGTGCGGCGTTGCGTTATAGATTCTTATGCCGTACGACTTAACTGTATATCTAGCAATAGAAAACATTTTCTTGAAATTTTCGATACAAAAAACTCTGTTAATTTATCCTAAAAAAAACAATTTGGATATTAATTTACAGTACGTATAACTCACCAGATTTTAAATTTTTTTTAATTTGTGTTCATGTAATAATATTTATGGGCAAGAAGTAGGGATTAGGATTAGGAAAATTAAACGAAGATAAAACTAAGTTAATGGAAATTAATATGAACTCCAATAAAATATTCAAAATAAATAATGTGATAATAGAAAAAGTAAAAAGTATAAAATATCTGGGTTTATTAATTGACAAAGATTTAAACTTTAAAGAACATATCGAATATGTATGTAGAAAAATTGTCAAAAAAATAGGCTTTTTTAAACGTTTGAGAAATAAGGTAACAATAATAACCGCAATAAACATTTATAACACAATGATAAAACCACACTTTGAATATGGATCAACTATATTGTTCACATGCTGTTCAGACCAACAAATAGCCAGACTACAAAAACTACAAAATAAGTAGATGTGCACAATCTTAAAATTCAACCATTACACTTCAATCAGAAATATGTTGGACATATTAAAATGGCTAAATATACAACAAAGACTGCAGTTAAATACAATATTTTTTATCCAGAAAATGAAAATGGGTAATGCACCCGATTACCTGATCGAACAAATAAGGTTTTTGGGGAGGTTCAGCCGTATAATCTCAGGAATGCCCTGGATTTTAGACCACAGAGAGTAGATACAAGTGCAATGCAAAAATCACTATTTAGCAAAGGATTAAACCTATACAACATGATGCCGAATGATGTGAAGAATGAATCCAATATAAATCTTTTTAGAAAAAAAACTGTGGATTTTATAAAAAATTTGTAATTGTTAATCAGATACGTAATATTTTTCTTATAATATAATTAAAATGTCATTAAAAAGTATTATAAATACTACTAATAATAATAATAATAATAATAATAAAAAAAAATTTAAAAAAAATGCCAATCGGGACTGGTTTTCGCAAATCCCGCAAATCCCGGAATCCCGCGATTTACGGGATCTTGGGATTTTGCGGGATATCGGGATTCGGGATATTTAATATTAAAGAGACGTTTACAAACAAAGGTTTTATAATTAATTTATTATTTTAAAGTTAAATATTACTTAAATTTGTAAAAATTTAAAATTGTGACTTTTCTTATTTAATGACTAATTTAATTAAAAATATGATAAAAACAAACGTACGATTTTAAACAATGTGTTACTTGATTCAATAAAAAAATAATTATCATAAAAGCTATATTTGATTCAATTACCTGTTCATTCAAGCTATATAAAAAAAATAATTAATATTCTAATTGAACAACGCAACATAGTAGTTGATTTATTTGTAAGATTCTATTAAAATTTTATTAAATGAATTAAAATAAATAATTGAAATTTGAATTCGAAATCGAAATCAACTAACAAAATCAATTTATTTAGTTAACCATTCAAATCTTATTTCAACAAAAACGCATTTTTATAACCACCACCACTTGCGGAAGGAATTATGTAGTGTATAAAATACATTACTTAATATTGTGAAATCGCTCCATTAATTACCGTAGGTTCGATGTCAACTCTCGGAAAACACTTTAATATTATTAACGCTGTAAAGAGTAAAGTTAAAATTTTGTATTTGGTGCACCAGTGAAATGTTTTGTGCATTACAAAAACATTTTTTTCCTTAATAAATTTTCTTGTTTAATTATTTTCAGCACTTCTCACGTTAAAATTTCTTTATAATTATTGGACACGCTTGAAAAGAATAACAAAGTTTAATTTTCTTACGTTTTCAATGACAGTATTAACAGAATTAATCAAATAAATATTAAAGATCAATATTGTGTTCCCTATCCTCTCATGGGGAATGTCATAATAAATTTCTTTTTATAAAAAAAGGTAAAACAAAAAAATTAAGTTAACAACTTCGGGATGGACAAAATCCCGAAAATCCCGGGATTAAAAAATTTAAATCCCGGGATTCGGGATTCGCTAAATCCCGAAAATCCCTAGCAAGAAGCTTTTGCTTTGCATGCTTTACAAGTTAACGCTTGATACATACATGGGTCAATTGCAACCTTAATACAATTTTTTTGTCCCCGCTTTTTTAAATTATATAAGTTTTAAGATAAAAACACAAAAAAACAAATAAATAGGTTTGTATTCCCATACAAAATTGTTTTGATTGAAAACAATTTTTTATACTTTAAACTTAATTATAGCAACTTTTAAAAAAATTCGGCTTTTTCACTTAATGGATTATAACTTTCTTAATTTTTATCTATTTCTTAGAAAATAAAAATTATTTTCTGAGATTTATTTATTCCTCAGGAAAGAAAAATTATTTTTGTGTTTTATTTTTTGCTTAGGAAATAAAAATTAGTTTTGAGTTTTTTTGTTTAGAAAATAACAGTGGAACTTTATTTTTTTACTCACAAAAATAAAGTAATTTTCTGCGCTTAAATTAATATTAACCGGTTGAACGGCGAATTTATCGCACAGTGCAACACAAAAAAAAAAAATTTACGGAAAAATATCGTGATAAAAGACCAAAAAAAAGACCCGTGACTCCCAGTTTTGCACAAAGTCATGCACTTTTTTATGGGCCCCTAAAGATTTGGGGCCTCGGAGTCATTTTTGCAAAAAAGTGATCATTTTCTCAGGCTCATACCTTGCAAGCCGTTCGGAATTTTTATTTAACCTCTGAGAAAATTGTGAACATATAAAATCAAAAAAACTTCATCTTCAAGATCAAAATCGCAAAAAACTTTAAAAAATTCGATTTTTTCCCCCTGTTCAGGAAGTCCATAGGTAGCAAACCGTTAAAAATTCAAGAAAACAATCAACTACAAAAATATAAATAAGATCTCAGTAAACAACTTTTAGAACATATGAACTTCCTAGGAATGATTCTTAACACCGTTTATGTAGCCGCAAAAGTGAACAATTTCAAGAATATTTTTTAATTTGATTAGTCTTTTCTTTTCATATTTGCGGCTACCTAAACGGTACAAAAATGTACCTAAGATCTCAGAAAACAACTTTTTAGAACATATGAACTTCCTAGGAATGATTCTTAACACCGTTTAGGTAGCCGCAAAAGTGAACAATTTATCCGAAAATTTTTTAATTTCACTTTTGCGGCTACCTAAACGGTGCTAAGAATTATGTTTTATTAAAAAATTGCTTTTTTCTAAGCAAAAAAAAAAAATTAATTGAAACTATGTATAACTTTTATTTCCGAGGAAATAAAAAAAAATCAAGAAATAACGTTTATTTTCTGAGGTATACATAAAACTTAAAAATAATTGTTATTTTCTAAGCAAAAAATAAAACTCGAAAATAATTTTTATTACCTAAGGAATTTTCCATTATGAGCGCCATAAAAATTATAAAGTGGCCCATAAGTTTCCCGAATCGATCACTAATTTTTAAAGTTAATTTAGATTATTTGGAAGCGTTCTTAAATCATAAATCTATTCATGATGATTTTCCAGGCCATACTCATCATAAATGTCGAGAAGTGAGAGCAGTATAACAGTTCGTTTGACAGCTAATCCTTTTGTAAGTTCTATAGGGCTTAAAAATCCTTTATAAAGGAACGGAAGTGAACAGTTTGATCTATCCCTTGACATATTCAACTAATCTATTTTAAATTAAAATGCAAATCTTAGTATTTATGAAGTATGACTAATATTAAGCTCCTTTAAATATCGTCGTCTAGCCTGCAAGTAGTGCTATGTTTTATTTTAAGGATTTTTTTATTGCACCATTGTGAATCTTTATTGGTCATACATCTACTAAGCGGTTTTGCGATACCTTAATGGGGTTAGAAGTTATATACAAAATATTACTGCAACAAGTGCTTTGTGTTGAGTAATACATAGTATTTTTTTTTTTTTTTTTATTTTTATTAAAAACTTAGCAAACTTCTAGCTTTTTGAAAAAAAAGCTATTTCAAAAAGGGTTTATAGTAATTGTTCCTAAAAATCACGCACCACTCTGTAACAGATATTTAATTCGAATTTCTTTTAACGCAGTATTTTAATAAATAACACATAGCGCTTCTTGCAGGCTAGATGATGATATATTTTTTGTAAACCTTAGTTTATGAAATAAAACATTAATTTTTATCAGGTGTAATTTCATTTCAATCGGGTTACTCTGCATCATCTCAAATGTAATTTCGATTTTCGCTAAAGGTAACACTGATAGATTTGTTTTCATTTAATTCGACAGTATCTTATTGTTATTGTCAAACATGTATCAGCGGCATTACATGAATTTACAATAATATTATGCGGCCATGTTGACATGTTTTATAGTTCAACATTTGCAGGTCTTTCGTTTTAGGTCAAACATTATAGGTTTGGTCCAAACTAAAACCTTAAAAAACATTTATTTTAAACTGTTTTTTAGTTTTACCTAATACCTACAACTTAATTTGTTTGGTTGTTTTATTTTTTAAGATTTCTTAACCCTTCAGATGACATTTGAATGAATTTAGGTGATTCACGGCTACACTTTTTTTATTTTCAGCTATATAAAGCTGAAATAATATTTATTTATATGTAAAAACACAGCACTTATTAGATTTCATATTTTTTTGTAATAAGTATATTTTTAATTATTTTTTTTGGAAATTTAATCAAATCAGTAGAAAAGTTTTATAATGGCGACATTATTTACTATCTAAATACACAAACCAATATACCTATACACTGCCTAAATAATGCATAACACCGCTATAATACCACTATCAATCATTGGACATTAAGAAAACAGTGTACGCTTCGATTACAATCACCGAAATTAAAATTAAGGGTAATATTATACTTACCAACACGTATAAAAACCAAAGCACTAAACATAGATAAAGCTACGGGACTGAAAACTCCAGCAAATGTACCCAGTGTTCGACCATTACTTTCGGGATCTTGCATACCAAATTCCACATAACCATCAACACCATTTTGAGAGCTTGCACGCCTGGGTGCACCGTTATTTGCGCCAAAGAGTGATCCAAAAGAACGCATCATAGAAGATGGTCCACTAGCGCCTGCAGCAGCTATAGGTGCTGTTTCAGGATCGCCGTTAATACTGGTCTGAGAATTCATTTTTGCGTTCTTAAAACACCAACAAAACAGCTGTTAGTCAATCTTTTATTCTCCCTTTGCTTTTGTTTTATTGGAACTAGTTTAATGTAGTTAATATCCGTTCACTTTAACTTATTATTACTAAAAGAAGCGAAAGACGCCCACAAATAACAATAATAAATTGTATAATTTGGTGAATGACGACAACGTTGAATTTTTAAATACCAAATGATGTTAAAAAAAAGCAAAATAGACAGTTCGGTATAAACTGAACAAATTGTATGTTTGAATCTGTTTATAAGTATATATTTTTTTGCAGAACAATGCACTCAAAGCAAAGTATAAATTAATTAAGGCGTGTAATTTGACTTAAACAAAGAGAAAGTTTAAATAATTATATTCGGCAACATCTCGTACTGTAATCTAGGTTTTCCTTTAGTAAGTTAATGTTCTAATTTTCACACAAAAATTAATAATCTATTGTTTTGTATTATGTTTTCACAATTTACACTTTTTCTGTTCACAAATGCGTCATACGTTGAAGGGGGGTTTCTTTTGTATTGTACGCCAACGTACAGGGTATACCACAGAGTACAAATATACTCCACATTGAAGCTCCAATAATAAACTGAAGAAATTCGCAATTTGTTTGGGGAACAAAATATCTGTGATCAGTGATGGAAATTAAAAAATTGAGATGGTACTAACTACCAAGCAAAAAAGTAGCTTGTTCAACGTTTTGGTACTTTTTATAAATCTTTTATTTTTATTGAAAATTAAACTTAAAAAAAAACAAAAAATATATATAAAACCAAAAAATTAATTCATTTTATTTTAAAAAATATAAAATATTGCTTAAAAAACAAAGTTTCAAAGCATTTTTTTATTTTTGTTTTTAATTAATGAATGAAAAGTTTATTTAACATGTTCTAGTGGTGTTCTAAATATGGATATTTTTAACTAGTGTTGAGTAAAAATAGTAAATACATAGTAAGGGTAATTACGGTAAGTAGTGCAAAGTGTGCAAACGATGGAAATTTTTTGCAAAAATTTACAGATTTTTGACAACTTATGCTAGTGCTAGTTACAAACAGCAAATTAGTATTATGGTTATTTTGTTGAACTGTTTATGGTTTTTAAACCAAATTTTGATATTTTAATAAAGAACAATATATTGTAAGTGTACCCTGTATGTTATTGGAACGTAGGAATTTTTGTCAATGTTTAAAAAAATAGCAACACTGGATTTTTAAACAAGAAAGCACAACAAGAAATTGGTACTAAAACTGTTGTATTTTTAAAAAGAAAAAGTCTTGAAAATAATACAATAGTATTAAATTTCCCATCACTGTCTGTGATGGTAGTTTGGTTAATTTCCCATCAAAAGTATCGATTATAATGCTGCCCACCGACGATGCAACATTAGCTGAAACATGGGATGTTTCACATTAACGTACGTGGTAATGTTTCTGGTTAAAATTCGTGGAACCTTTTTGGGTTCTCAAATATCAAAAGTTTTGGATATTTTATGTTTCCAAACACAATGTTTCAATGTTGACTATTTTTTCTTTATCATGTTGTTGAGAGCAGTTGTTGAGTGCAGAGAAAAAAATGTGAAGAAAGAAATTGTTATTGGCTACATGTATTACAAATGGATAAATCAATCGAAAAATGTGCAATTGTTGCCATAGAAACAACTTAAATTACTTCTGGCGTTACATTAAACAAAGTAGACTTTTTGCTGAAAATTCCTATATGTACCGTAAAACGAGCAAAGATTTAAATTTGATAGCTTGAAAAATAAATCGATAAAAGTCCAAAGTTTACTTAAAAAGGTTTTATACAAAACGTCTTGCTTAATTAGCAGTCTTATTCAGTTTTGTAATGCAAGTCAAAATCCACTTCGGTTTTTAAACGTCACGCCAGCGCATATTTTTGCTTATATCTACAAATCCTTAGCGTTGATTGCTGTAATTTTTTTTTTCTGAACTTCATTACTATGTATATATAAAACCCTTTTTAAAAATTTGACCTCTTCATTTAATTGTTTACATTTTGTGGTACAAATATCACGACACGTCATAATGGAAATGCTCATATTCGGGATGAACTGGCTTAAGTGGGGCAGTGTTACGCATTAGATTTATCTTAGAGTTATTTATAGTTTTATTTATAAGTTATCTGTAAATTTTACTTTTATGCCATGTTCACACGACGATATGAACTACTTGGTAAGCTCTCTGAATCTAGATTTCCAACCATGCTGTTCTCACGATTAACTCATGGTTCATATTAACGTTTCTTTTTTGGGCATACTTTAATTTGGTATTGTTGTTAGTGTGATTTTGTTTAAAAAGGATAAAAAATAAGTAAGAATTAATAATATAATATTTATATACTTTTATTTTATTATTATTACTGTATTATTATGTATGTTTTTTCGACCTTTTTCTTTTAACTTCAATAAGTAAACGAATAATTAAGCTCAAGGTCTTATTTCTTTTTTTAATAAATTTTTATTTATTTATTTTTGTTGTCAATATTTCGTAACCCTACGGGAAACATCTTCAGGATAAAAATATATAAATTTTTTTTAATTAAAATGAGTAACAATAGACGTTCATTAAACGACTGCCCGCTAATCCGATCTTTATTGTTTCCCGTAGGGTTACGAAATATTGACAACAAAAATAAATAAATAAAAATTTATTAAAAAAAGAAATAAGACCTTGAGCTTAATTATTCGTTTACTTATATTATTACTGTATTTTATTTAACATACATTTTTATTTGGTTTTTCTTTGTTTTGATTTTCTTTCAAGAACTAGTTCAGATAAGCTAGCGATAATTTGTAATTAGTTTTTGTGGCTAGAATTGTAACCAAACATGGCTACATTTTTTAAATTATTAAAAACTGCATTATTTAACCCAGTAATTAAACATTTAATGATTTGTTCAATTTAACCCATTAATGCTCACAGCGATTTGTATATATATGAAATTTTGAACAGCAATTTACCTCAAACTAGGATCGCCCGGTGGCCAAAATTCGACCACTATAACCTGTGCGTTATACAATAAAAACGTACACATTTTAAGAGAACGACAAAATGCACTATTCACCTATCTTTGTACGTATGTCTTGTCAATGACTTTTGGAGTTAACCAGTGGATGGTTAGGATGGCAACGCTTAGGTCTTAAAATTTCGCCAGGCTAGGCCGGTAGAGGCGTGAATTCGCCACCTTGACCATCCACAACCCATTGTCAAAAAAAAAAAAAAAAGTTAAAATGGATATACATATAAAAAAATTAATTATAACAAAAAAATTGCTACCGTTTTAATAAAAAAGAAAAATGTGAATAAATAAATGAAAAAAGCAATACAACCAATGGAAATAAAAAATTAATATCATGTACCAAATATTTAAAAAAAATAAAAAATCCCAAGCCTCTAAACATTCTCCAACTCCCTGCGATAATTTGATTTCCGACTATCCCGACCTATCACTTCCCTGGCCTGCCCTCCTACTACCTTGGCAAATCCTTGGCCCATATGTGGATTTGTCCCTTACAGATTTGCTTCCCCTACAAGCTTAAAACTAGGCTCACTTACCTTTTATTTTCCTCACTCCATATCCAACAGTTTTACTCCTCAGGACATTAGGTATGTAATTTTAAAAAATACAGTAAGCGAACTTTAAAATTAATATAATGTTTGGATGTTATCAAAACAAATTAATTTTTGTAAAAATTAATATACGAGTTAAGGCGTTTATACTAAGACGATTATATCAAAAAGTTCGTATAAAGTTCCTGTAAGTAAAAAAGTTCATCAGAACATCTTCGCACTACTAGATCCTAAAACAAAACATAAAAGATAATCTAAAGAAAATGGAGTGAAGCTAACTAGTTGAAGAGGTTACGGTGTAAGTCCCCCTTCAAAATGTCTTAACCCTTCCAACCATGCTATCTATGCTTTATATTCTCAGATAGCACAAAACTGCCCTACATACTAAATGACATTAACTTTTCGTGAATTAAAAAAAACTAAAATTTAACCATGCATATTGTCCACATAATTTATTTTATTTTTGTTTGAATCTAACATTGTAAATATTGATTATGAAGTATTATGAAAACATAAAAATTTATATAAATGATAACGGAGTAAGACTAAATTGTTTCAAATGTATGATATACGAAACAAAACAAAATGTTAACAAATTTTAATAGCAAAAAAAAAAACGTTATAATCAAAAAAAAAACAAAAATTATTATTTTGCGTAACGATTCAAAAGATACGAAAAATGTCAGGAATATACATGGTCTTTTGATTATTGCAAATATATTGTGCCACCTTCGAATACCACATCCAATTAGCGATATAATTGTACAATACGTAAAATTGAACAATATTATTGCAAGTGCCGCTTTAAATATTTTTCACACACTGGTCTGCTTAAATATTAACGTTTTTCCACAGAAATGCCATGGTTTAATTGACCTGTTGTATTTCTATAATTTTATGTTGATTTTCTCAAAGCTCACTTTCAATGTTTGGTTCGGTACGATACGTGAATGACTGTTTTGTTCACTGTCCATTGATGACTTTAGTTTCTTAAGAACAAGAGGACCTTTATTTAAGTTGGAAGTACACCAAAGGTATTAATAGGTAAATATGTACATATGTAAAACTGCATCTGTTTTTTTACTTTACACTTATGTACGCACAAAAAATTTCAAGTTGTATTGTGCATGCCCATAATTGATCGATTTAATTTAGATCAAGGCGAAATCAACTACAGGTGGTGTCGGAACGCCATCTGATTTTGACAGTTCGGGCTAATTTGTTTTGATATGTTAATGTTTTGTTTTGTTAGGAATGGTTGACATTTCGAGCTGTAAACAGTCACAATGCAATGTTGTTTTTGGATTGTTATAGTTCCGACATCACCTGTAGTTGAATTCGCCTTGATTTAGATTTAAATCAAAGTTATTATTATTATTAGTTTTATTAGTAGTATGTATAATACCCTTTAATGACAATTTAATTAAATTATAAGAAAAATATTACATATCTGATTAAAAATTAAAAATTATTTATAAAATCCACAGTTTTTTTTTTCTAAAAAGACTTATATTTGATTCACTCTTCACATCATTCGGCATCATGTCTTATAGGTTCAATCCTTTGCATTGCATTTGTATTTGCTCTCTGTGGTCTAAAATTCAAGGCATTCCTGAGATTCTACGGCTGAACCTCCCCCATACCTTATTTTTTCGATCAGGTAATGGGGTGCATTTCCCATTTTCATTTTCTGAAAAGAAAAGTTTTTATTTAACTGCAGCCTTTGTTGTATATTTAGCCATTTTAATGTGTCCAACATTTGTCTAATTGAAATGTAACGATTGAATTTTAAGATTGTGGCCATATCCTTATTTTGTAGTTTTTGTAGCCTTGTTATTTGAATTTTAATTTGAACAGCATGTGAATAATATAGTTGATCCATATTCAAAGTGCGTTTTATCATTGTGTTATAAATGTTTATTGGGGTTATTATTGCTACCTTATTTCTCAAACGTTTAAAAACCCCTATTTTTTTGACAAATTGTCTACATACATATTCGAGATGTTCTTTAAAGTTTAAATCTTTGTCAATTAAGAAACCCAGATATTCTATACTGTTCATATTAATTTCCATTAAATTGGTATTGTCTTCGTTTATTTTAATTTATTCATTTTCAGCCACCCGTATTTATTCATATCCTGTTTTAAATTTTCATAACATAATTCTTCATTTGTTGCTTCGGTGAAAATCATTGCATCGTCTGCATATAGTACTATCCCGCATTTCTCTTATATATTTTTTCCATATCATTTATATATATAATAAAAAGAAGAGCTTCTAAAATTAATCCTTAAGGTACCCCAAAATCATTTGCTATTGCATTTGATATTATATTATTAACTTTTGTTTGTTAAATAAGATCGAAACCATTGTAATTATATATCTTAAATTCCATATTTAGATAGTTTTTGCAAAAGTTACCCAAAGACCATTCAACGTTTGTCGAAACATGAGCATGTTTCACTAAATGTGACTACGTGTGTGAAAATGTTTCAGGTTGAAATTCCTGTAACAGTTTTGGTTTCTTAAATATCAAAATTTTTTGATGTTTTATGTGTCCATACACAATGTTTCACCGTGTGTGGCGATGGTGACTGTTTTTTCTTCATCATTTTGTTGAGAGCAGTTGTTGAGTGAGGTTCTTCTGCAACTCGGAGAAAAAAATTATGAAAAATTAAATCGTAAAATGGCAACAATTGCAAATTATGAGAATTGGAAAAAAATTATAATTATAATTATAATCGCCAATGTGTATGTGATATTCAAAGGTGGCACAATATATTGTCAAAAATCAAAAGAAAGTGAAATGTGTTGGCAGCATTGTACAATGCTGTTTATGTTATTCCAAGGTATATTTATAGCAGGTAGCCGCGAGATTACAACAATTGTACAATAAAACAAGCAACAGGGCTTTTTATTGTTGTTATGTGATACGAACTGTCAAACAACAAAGATAAGGGACAAAAAAGACAAAAGATAAAGTCAAAAAACTTGTTTACTATACAACATTTGACCGTTCGTATCGCAAAACAAGCAAATAAAAAAAACAGCTTGCTTTCCGAGACTACCTGCTATAAATATACCTTGGTTATTCCTATAGCAAGGCGAATTGACTAGAAGGTGAGGTCAACTCTACAACACAGCTACTGTTGTCGGGTTGTCAAAAATATTGCTAGTAAAAAAATTTAAACGAAATGTTTTCGTTTTTAAACGAAGTTAAAACTAATCCTCTGGAGCCATTGAGTAGTTTCAAAACTAGTCCCCTAGAGTATGTATGAACATGGAGTTGTTTTACGACTACTCCTTTGTAATGCAAAACTGGGTTATATGGTCCACTCCTAGGACATCGTAATGTTAAATCGACCACCTTTTAACCATATATTTGGAGTAGTTTTGGAGTACTCCTACTCCTTTATGGACTACTCTTTATATGCATGTAGTGACTAGTCTCGTTATCTGCGGGGATGGGTATTAAAATAAAATAAAAAAATTTTTTTTTGTTATGTAGTAGTATATTAAAAAATTCGCAATACTGATGTTTCGTTTTTAGTGACATAAGTAGTAAAACATGTTTCGACAAATTTTGCCTGGTCTGTGGGTACCTTTAGATATGCCAAAATTTTAATAAAAATAAAAAAATCCATCTTAAAAGCCCAAAAATCAATTTCAGTATAAAATCGCATACGTAAATTCGATTGAAAAAAATGATTTTTTTTACCGCAAAATCGATTTGCGATTGGAATTGAAGTCGATTTACCATTTCATAATAATCATGAGAAGGTTGTATTTTCCTCAAAAAACTTATGTGATTGTGTAAAATAGCCGTAAATAATATTAGTTCACATGGAGATATTGTGCCAATAAATTCATCGGTTTCGTTTTGATTTAAATATATGTTTTTTTTTGGTCAACGTTTATAAGCATACATCGTGCATAAGCATATTTTTTTATGCAAAAAGAATGAAAAACTTGCCCTGATGATAAATTTTTTTGATTTGCTTCAACTTGGTATCACTGCTATAAAATTGTAAACAAGGGGCAACTCTTTATTTACTTTTATGCATTTTTGTTCTTTTTTTAGAAAAACGAGACAAGTTTGGGGCTTTTTTGTGTAAAAAGTGAAATAATTAACTTAATGACAAAAATTCGTATACATTTTAAGTAATAAATGGTTAATGATAGAAAGCGTCGGTCACGATCTCGCGAACGTGATAGAGATCGTGAGCGTGGAAGAGATTCTCGTGGAGGTGCTGATTATGACCGTCGCATTGCTAGACGCACCCGTTCGCGTTCTAAAGAACGTATTGTACGGGACCGGTCTCCAGAACGTTCACAAAATCGTCACCGTGAACGTAGCCGAGAAAGATCTCGTTCTAAGGATCGGCTTCGTGAGTCAGAATTTTCCAAATACAAAGAAAAAAGACGTGAAACTGAAGAGGTAAAGTTAAAAGATGAAAAACAATTAACAAAACTTGAACAGAAGTTTAAGATGGAAAGAGTATTAATAACTGAGGATGAAGAGAATTTAGAAGGAAAACGAAAGGACAAAAAATCTGAACCCTTGTCCTTAGAAGAACTGCTTGAAAGGAAGAAAAAAGAAGAGGAGGCAAGAGCTAAACCAGTGTTTTTAACTAAAGAACAAAGAGCTGCCGAAGCATTAAAGAGACGTCAGGAGGAAGTGGCCGCTATGAGAGCAGCTCAAAGTGGAGTACGCGTGGGTATATCTGCATCCATATCTGGCATAGCAACTGCATCGAGCAGTGGTATTGACAACAGCTTTAGTGTTTCCTCGAAAAGACCAGAACCAAAAGTGGAACGTAGGCCAGAGGGCAGAGAAAGAGATAATCGAGACAGAGAACGTGATCGTGACTTTGATCGTAGAGATAGAGGCGGAGATGACAGAAATCGCACTGGCTCAGAAAGAGATCGTGGTGGAGACAGGGAAAAAGAAAGTAAACGAGTTGATGACCTTTCGAATAAAGACAAAGAAAAGGAACTAGAAGCCATAAGAGAACGTTACTTGGGTATAGTTAAGAAAAAGCGAAGAGTACGGCGTTTAAATGATCGAAAATTTGTATTTGATTGGGATGCTGCAGAAGACACGTCAGTAGATTATAATAATCTCTACAAAGAACGCCATCATGTACAATTCTTTGGTCGCGGAAATGTTGCTGGCATTGATATTAAAGAACAAAAACGCACCCAAAGTAAATTTTATGGTGATCTGTTGGAGAAGCGACGTACTGAGGCCGAGAAAGAACAGGAAAAAGTTCGTCTTAAGAAGGTAAAACGCAAGGAAGACAAACAAAAATGGGATGATCGACATTGGTCAGAAAAAGACATGGATGAAATGACAGAACGTGACTGGCGTATATTTCGAGAGGACTATAATATCACCATCAAGGGTGGAAAAATACCCAATCCTATACGAAGTTGGAAAGAGTCCGGTTTCCCCAAAGAAATTCTCGATATTATCGATCGTGTTGGTTATAAAGAACCAACTCCGATTCAAAGACAAGCCATACCAATTGGTTTACAAAATCGTGACATTATCGGCGTAGCTGAAACGGGTTCTGGAAAGACGTTAGCCTTTCTTATACCTTTGTTGTCATGGATCCAGTCCCTGCCAAAAATTGAACGATTAGAGGATGTAGATCAAGGGCCGTATGCTATAATTATGGCACCCACTCGTGAATTGGCTCAACAAATCGAAGAAGAAACTACTAAATTTGGTCAACCATTAGGAATACGAACGGTAGTAGTTGTAGGTGGTCTTTCGCGTGAAGAGCAAGGTTTTCGTTTGCGATTGGGTTGTGAAATTGTCATTGCTACTCCGGGTCGTCTTATTGATGTTTTGGAAAATCGTTATTTGGTTTTAAATCAATGTACATATATTGTTTTGGACGAAGCAGATCGTATGATTGACATGGGTTTTGAACCAGACGTACAGAAAATTTTGGAATACATGCCTGTGACAAATTTGAAACCAGACACTGAAGAGGCAGAAGATGCCAGCAAACTAATGGAAAACTTCTATTCTAAAAAGAAATACAGGTGAAATTCTAGAAATATAAAACAAAATATAAATAAAATTTTACTTAATTGTAGGCAAACTGTGATGTTTACAGCTACTATGCCTCCTGCCGTTGAACGTCTGGCACGTTCGTATTTGCGTCGACCTGCTACGGTATATATTGGTTCAATTGGTAAACCTACAGAACGTACTGAACAAATTGTCTATATGATGGGAGAAAATGACAAACGCAAGAAACTAATGGAAATTCTTTCTCGCGGCATTGACCCTCCCGTTATTATTTTTGTCAACCAGAAAAAAGGCGCCGACGTTTTGGCAAAGGGTCTGGAGAAACTTGGCTACAATTCTTGTACTCTTCATGGTGGTAAAGGTCAAGAACAGCGTGAATATGCTTTGGCAGCTTTAAAATCTGGAGCGAAAGATATGTTGGTGGCAACTGATGTTGCTGGTAGAGGTATTGACATTAAAGATGTATCTTTGGTCATTAACTATGACATGGCTAAGACAATAGAGGACTATACCCATCGTATTGGTCGTACTGGCAGAGCTGGTAAAACTGGATGTGCCATATCATTTGTTACCAAAGATGATAGTCAATTATTCTATGATCTTAAACAGTGCGTTACGGCTAGTCCAGTATCGGTTTGTCCACCCGAACTTATGAATCATCCTGATGCCCAACATAAACCCGGGACAGTAGTAACAAAAAAACGTCGAGAAGAAAAAATTTTTGCCTAAAAATTTTCATATTGAGTTTTATTTAGTATAACGAGAATTGGTAATAAAATCAGGAACATAACAATAAAAATTTATAAGTTTGTATTTTTATTTATCTCATTAATCTTAAAAAGAAAGCATTTCTACTCTGCTTTGAATCAAATGGTAAATATTTTTCATAAAAATTCAATATAACTTCCTCTATTTTAAAACCGAATTTTTGATATAAAACAACAGCAGGATTTGTGGCAGACACATGCAAAGTTATATCTTTAGTCATACAGGTCTGAAATGTAAAAAAGTGTAAATTAAAAAAAATGTAAAACTTTCTACAAAACCATTATTAACAAACCTGTATTAAATGATACAACATAAATGTCGCTATACCACTTCTTTGCCAACCCGGCCTTACTGCCATAAACGATATATAAGCTTCATTAAAACCAACATCAGGTACGAGAAACCCGCATCCTATGACTAATTTCTTATATAAAGCTACTACACTAAAATCCGGATAACTCAAACACTCTGACACTTAAAATAAAAAAATCAAGATGAAAATGTTAATTTTTTAATGCCAAAAAAGTAAATTTCTTTAAAAAAGCGGTGTATTTGTATTCTAAAGGAAAATCATTCGAATTTAAAATTAGAATATATTTCGTTAAAAACTGAAATACAAATCGTCATATAAAATGAAAAACAGGCCTATCATCATTTTTAAAAATGTTTTAAGAGCGATAATAACTTAATAAAAAGCAACATATTGTGTTAAAAAATGTTTTTTTCAGGATATATCATTAATTCATACCTTGATACTTACCAGAAAAAAATCGTTGTTTATTTTACAATGGCTGGCTTTTTAGTTAGTTTTTATCACCTTAAGGTTTTTAAAATTATGATAGGCCTCTTTAGGTTTTAATAATGTTTAATTTAATCAATCTTTTTCTTTTGAGATTTTTAACAAATATTATTTATCAAAAAAGATAAATAATTAATATTATTTTAAAACAGATTCAATTTGAAAAGCAGAGCATTATTTCTACATACGTAGAATTTGTATGAAAACCCGAAACAAAAATATGTATTTAGTTAAATATCTCAATTAGTAGGTCGCAAGTGGTCAAGTTTTATATATCATTGGATGCTGCTTCGATGATACCAAATTTTTGTTATGTCGTCTTGGAGCAAAGTACAAAAAAAAATCGAAAAACTGAAAAAGACCTTTTTTAAAAATGGTCCAGCTCACGCGTGGTCAACGCTAGAACCAAAATATTTTGGGAATCATCATAAAACATATCAAGCTTCATTTTCAGAGGGGTAACAAAATCTTTTTTTTTTTTTGAGTCGCTCTTTTGTACATATAGAAAAAAATCGTTTAAATTCATTATTGTGACAAAATTTGGCTGCAGTACTTAAATTTTACCCACCTAGTCAAGAGAAGATTGGTTGATTGTTTGGTTGCAAAATAAACAAATACAAATTTAGCATATTTTTTAAGTAAAATGTTTGGCTTGGTCATAAAATTAAATATATATTTGTATTTTTACTTACTATCAATGCCAGTCCAAAACACGGTTTGTAGAAGGGCGTTAACTGCTGCGATATGGTTGGGTCTCACATAACAAAAATCTATAGGTGCTCGACTCGGTGGGTTGCCGTTAACTTTGAATTGAAGTTCACACATTAGCTAGAATTAAATAAAAGAAATCTACATATCCATATGTATATATGTATGTAAATATATATACATATATGTATATGTTTACACATATGTGATGAAAATTGATTTAAAAAACGAAACGAAAATGGATTTTAAATACACAATCCTTTTATTTTCAGTCTTTATTCCTTTATATTTTATATTATATACGTTAAGTGAGGTGTATTCTGAACGAAAATTTAAGACTATAATTCAGAAATGGATTTTAAAATCTATTGAAATTCATCACACCTTTAAAAACGTTTATTTTGAAATCGATCGATTTTCATCACATACCTGAAATTAGGGCAACCAAAAAAAAAGCAAATGTTTATTTTTTGGTTTACAAGATAGAAAGATTTTGATTGAACACAAATTCCGATCATAAAAAAAAACAAAGAAAATGAGCTATATTCGTAGGGGCTTTTTTTTGCTTATTTTGGCAATATAAACTTTTTTTTAGTTATTTTTGCGATATCGGCTTTTTTTTTACTTATTTATTTATTTTATTTATTTCATTTTAATAAAAACTAACCAAGCCCTCTGGGCCATATATGGTTAGCAAGCAAACAATACTTAAACAACAAGTCTAACAATTCATTATTAAATTTAATCCAAAAAGTTAATGTTAATGGCCCCCCAGCCAAAAATATGTATTTACCTATTACCATTCACAAATATGGTGAAGTCCAGTCAGCAAGAAATAAGAACAAAAAAAAAAAACAATTCCTATCCTAAATGATTTAATATTAACTTATTGTAAGCCTTGCAAGAAAGAGAAAACATTTTATACTCAAGAGACAATTTATTCCACACTCTTGATAATCTAACAATAAAGGAATGCTCATAAAAATTTGAAGAAATTTTGTTGATAATCAGTTGCTTATTGCGATCAGATCTAGAAAATATGAACTTTTTAACTAAGAATGTTGGAGTTTGTGTTACAATCGTTTTATAGAATAAAGATAATAGTTTATAAGTAACATAATTCCGAAAAGAACACCCTAAAAAATTTAATACGCTAGGAGAAATATGTTCCCTCCTTGGTTTATTATAAACATATCTAACAACTCTATTAACAGAATATTCAATTCTCTTCAAATTACCAGAATTAGTGCCAGTATAGATCTGAATACCATAATTTATAACCGACATCAATAGTGCATGTGCAATTCTATACTTGACATGTAAGGGCAAAAACAGATTAAGTGCATATAACCTTCTTAGGGTAAAACAAATTCTAGAATTGACCCCATTAATATGTGATTCTTTTTTAAGATAATTTTTAAGATCATTTTAAGATAATTTTTCATTTTTTTCATACGAAAAAAAACTTATTGAATAATATTTTGCAAAAATCGAGATTATTATTTATTATTATCTCTATATGTTATTATAGCTACACTAAAGAGGTGAGAGAGTATTATGCATTTGTGCTGAAGTGAGAAACACCTTAAAATATTGGTCCTAAAGTATACCGATCAACTCAAATCACTTTCTGAGTCGATCTAATGATGTCCGTTCGGCTGGCTGGCTGTCCATGTAACCTCGTGTGCAAAGTACTGATCGCAATTTTAAAGATAATTTAATGAAATTTGGTACGTGGGTTCTAATTGGCACAAGGGCGAATCGATCCATAATTTAATATAGCCCCATACAAGCTGCTATCCGGAAGAGGGTATTTGTGCCCACTATCAAACCAATTTTAATGCAATTTAAGACATATGTAGATAGATCCATATTTATATGGACACGTAAGGTATGCATTTTTTAAAAAATAGGACCACGAGGGGAGATAGGGTAAATTTCTGCCCATCAGTAACTATAGTAATTTAAAACATAAATAGATCCCTATTCATATAGCCAAACACTCTCGAAACTTGTTTTTAAATACTGTTGTGTTGGGTATCATACGGTCGTGCTTGACCGACTTTACTTTCTTACTTGATTTTTATGCAACTCTGTCTTAGCGGTACTGTAACGTTCTTTTTATAGTGTTGGGTATAATTTTTATGTGGTTTTGTTTTTAGTATTAAGCCTTTTTATCAACTTATTTTATTATTTGCTTGTTAAAGTTCTTTTCTCTCGAGAATTCCATAGCTGTATTCTTACGATCAAATTCCTCAGTCTGTAACGTCTTTTACCATCATACTTTGTAACGTCTTATTTCTTTTTATGTATAGTTTTTGTATAAAGTAACGTCTGTTAGCTCCCCTTTTCTCTGTTTTTGGTATAGTTACGTCTTGTTTTTTGCTTTTTTTTTGTTTTACACGAAGTTGTTACAAAATTGGAAACAAAAAAACTTTCATTGGTTTTCTAAGTGAACATAGTTATGGACCGTAAGAAAAATATCCCGTGTTCCAGGGGATATAGGAGACAAGTTTAATAGAAAATTTAAATCAGTTTCATTAAAAAATTAAGGATTTTCGGTATTATAAGATATTGGGGGTATTTTGGGAGGCAAGCAGAATTATGAGTCCAATCGTATAAAATATACTTAAGAGCAAATACTCAATTTTAAATATGCTCCCTTAACATCTGTAGACATAGGAAGAACTTTTTCTATGTACAAGAACTTGCTGACTCCAAACAGACATAGTTTTCTTTTCGAAAATTTATTGCATCAACTTATAATTTACTATAACAACATATTAAACGAATTAAGTGGAAAATAAACAATTTTAAATTGCTTTTTTTTAAATTTTAACAGCTTATTTTCATGTTTTTAAACGCTTTTTTAAGAGCTTAAAGCTGTTTTTTTAGTGCTTTTTTTGGTTGCCCTACTGATAATATATATATAATACACATAACTATATACAAATTTGTTTGCATTACCTTCAAAAAAGGAGGACAACATTTTCTATTACGATAAATAAAAGGATGTAAAACGCGTTGTGTATAGGGAGACTCAAACAGTTCATGCTGGGATGAGCCCGCAATCCGAGCATAAAATGATTTTTTAACATCAGACGATGATAGAGAAATAAGCTAAAAAAAATTTATAAAATCAATATTTTTACATTTATAAACACCAACGAGTAAAACCTACTTGATAACGTTCTATAACTTTAGTCTTTTCATTGAATATTGTTTGCAAACGACGTTTTTTATTTCCAACATAATCATCTAAATTAAGTATAGGTTTACCATGTTCTCTTTTCCATTCACGTATACACAATTTTCTATAAAATCTTCTTATGTAAGGCGGAATATTTATTTTGCATTTTTCTTCTAAATTAAAAATTTTTCGTAGTTTTTGTAATAATTCCTTTTCTTCGTATAAACTCATGTGGGTTAATCTTGAAGAGTTATAAAATAGTGTAGAGCAAAGGAAGATAACATTTATAATATAACTTACTCTGTATTATTTGAAATTTCTGTTTTATCTTCTACATCGTCGAAATCACCCGCATTGTTATCTATTAACCAGGGCCATTGACGCTTTTTTTGTTTCGTGAATAGACTTGACCTACAAGCACTTAATATTGTACCAATATCACCATCTGATAAAAATTCTTCTTCTTCGGCTGTATTGCCTTCATTATTTATACTTGTTCGTAATTCTGTGTCTGATGTCAATTCTTCCTTAACTAGCTTACTGGTTTTAGTGAGACTAGAACCACCAACAGATGAGCAACATTGATTTTCAGCTGTTATTTGTTGAAAATTTGTGACTTGAACAATACGTGGTTGAAACTCCTCAGAGTCTAAATCTTCTTCATTTTCACTTTCAGTTTCCTCTTGTTTTTTTACTGAGGGTTTTAATACGGGAGATATTGTAGTCGTTTTCTCATCAATTTCATTGGAAAATTGCGAATTGGTGTTCAAAGAATTTTCAGTTTGGCTAAACAAGTAAAAAAAATTTTTTTTTTTTGGTTAAGTTTAAACAATTTATATGTATACTAGGTTCGCCCTGTGACCGAAATTCGACCAATTGACCTTTACTTTCGAGAGAACCAGTGCGTATGTGTGTGTTTGCAAGTACCCAGCGGGAAAAAGAAGGTGCAGGTTGCCTTCTAGAAGTTCTCTGTACTCTTTCTTTTGGATGTGCAAGGCCAGCTCGCTCCATTCCATCTATACTCATATATTTTTTACACACGTTGTAAGAAGGCCTTCCGCTCTTGCTTCTTTCGCAGTTCGATTCTCATAAGGACCCAGAATATATATACCAATATTGCAGAAATTACAAACTGAATGACATGCGCGATAGGAAAATATTGACTAGTTTTTCCACAGAAAAATATTCAACTATTTTTTGGAATAAAATTGGTAACTAGTTCTACAAAATAAAATGCACTACGATCGGACTTTCGATCGAAAATTTTTATAACCACACCACAATAGTGGAGAGGGTATTATGCATTTGTGCTGATATGTGTAGCAGTTTAAAATATTGGTCCTTGACCCACCTTAAAGTATATCGATCAGAATAACTTTCTGAGTCGATCTAACGATGTCCGTCCGGCTGGCTGGCTGACCATGTAACCTTTTTAGATTATATAATGAAATTTGGTATATGGTGTTAATCACAAGGACCAAGCCTATTAAACATGGGGCGAATCGGTCCATAATTTCATATAGCCCCCATACAAGCTGCTATCCGGAATATGGTCTTTGTGCCCACCAACAAACCAATTTGAATGAAATTTAAAACATAGATAGATCCATATTTATATGGATACATAAAGTATGCATTTTAAAAAAAACAGGACAGCGAGGGGTGATAGGAGCAATTTCTGCCTCTCAGAAACTATCAAACTGATTTTAATGAAATAGAAAAGATATATAGATCCATATTTATAAGGCATGCATTTTTTTTAGACATAGGACCACGAGGAGAGATAGGGCGCAATTTCTGCCTCTCAGACACTATTAAGCCGATTTTAATGAAATTTAAAACATATATAGATCCCAATTCATATAGACATACACTCTCGAAAATTTGTTTTTGAATACTGTGGTGTTGGGTATCATCTGGCCGGGCTTGACCGACAATACTTTCTTACTTGGTTAATACTTACTATTGTTCCATACTATCTTCTATATTTTTGCCTATGCCAGCTCCTTGATGACTTAAAAGATTAGTTAAATGCTGTTGTTGATCTAAATGACATGTCGAATTTGTATAAAAACATTTCAGTTTTTCATTTACAAGTACTTGAGTATTAAAGTCACTATACAAATGACCATTTAAGTCCATTGGTTCGGGTTTTATTAACGATGAGTTATCAAAAAAGTTTGCATTGTCATTGTGAGCTTCAAGTAAGGGTAAGATATCATTTTTAACACCTCTTTCTACTAATGGCTCTGGTGCTATATTAGGCAAAGTATTAAACATATTTAAATCATCACTTGCTAAACTTTCAGCTAAGAAATCCATCAAACTAGATTGAACTGTATTTAGAGACATAACGGGATCATCGAGTGATGGTGCCAAAGTATTGTGTTTATTTAATAAATCATCATCTAGTACATTGAGTGGTTTTGCTACTTTCGGTTTACGACCCATATAAGGGCTAAAACGGGAAAAGTTATAATATAATTGTAGTTTGATTGCTAACCTTAACTTACATAGTACGACTACAAGAATCAGTTAGCACCAAGTCATCGTCGGAATCGTGAAATTTAAAACTTTTTGAATCATTATCATTTATAGAAGAATCGCTAGCATAACTATCATCCTGTTGTCGCTTATCTTGGCGTAGTTGTTGACGTTTTAAACACTCTTGTTCGTCTAAAATAATTTAATAAATAAATTAAATTAAATTAAAATAATATTTAATCATCATATTTCAATATTAAAAGAAAACTCAGTCTAAATTTGTAACCAGAAATAACAGTTTTTTTTCAATTATAGTTTTTAATAATAAACAAAGGAACCTACATAAATTAAAAATATATTTTGGTGTCCTATTGACATGAGTTAACTTCCACCATCCTGCTTCTTCGAACAATTCCTGACCAGAAGTAAAATATTTTGGACTATTGTGTGATAAAGCCCCTGAAATGGAGCCAGTCCACTTTTTGCGCCTTTTCCTATATAACATTGTTATACGTTATAACATTATATACAAAATTAAATTCGAAGTTTTGTAAAACCTACACTGTTGGATCAAAAAGATAATCCCAATTCTTATCAATAAAATGTACAATATGCGTTCTCCAATGAAAATATCCATGACGACTTAAACCTTTAGACTTTATCGATAGATTATACAAAGTCAATGCTATGACCAATAGCCATGGCATTCGTTGACGCACAATTTTTTCCTGGGCACCTTTTACATCGCTGCTACCATTAATATGCAAGGCTTTAGAAGTTGATGGTACATCAAACTGTATCTGCACACATTTGGCACATGTATAATCAAAAAATACGTCTCCTAATAAATCACCGGGTGTGCTTGCATGTCTTAAACACTTGAAATGAACGTCGCCACCACAATTCCCACAGTGTAAAAATCGTTCATCTGTTATATCCAAAGAGCAATAGGAACATTGTAATGTCATTTTTATTTTTATATTTTAATAAATTAACGAATTGTTCAACAAAATTACAACGCACAATTGTATAGAATTACACAAAAAGAAAACCAAATAATGTGGATATTTTGTAAAAACTTGGCACTACTTCTACAAAATTCAGTGTTGCTCATACAAATTATATACCGTCACTGGACATGCGAAAGGGCCTAAAGCAGGAGGTACACACCACCGTTACACGCCTTTTCGCTGCATACCCAGCTGTCAAAAAAGTAGAATCTGTGTAGTTACCAAATGAACTACAGTGAACTCGCGAAAATGTGAACACTCGAACACATGAACGACTCGAAAACGTGAACACTTTTATTTTTACATTGACTACTCTAAAACGTGAACAAAGTCTGAAAGCTCTAAAACGTGAACAATGTTTTTTGAGTTTTTTTCGTTTTATTTTTTGAATTTACTTTTAATTTCGGGAATCCCTAATTTAATTTTACTGTTTACGTTGATTGTTTTCACAAATACATGCAAATGAATATTTATGTACGTTGTATGTCCTCAGGTTTGTTTTGTAGAAAATTTTTAATTTTTCTTTAAAAATTTTAATGTGAAATTTTTGAAATTGATAACTAATCTAAATGTGAACCCATTTTCAATCACTGAAGTGATAAATCAGTTTTTAATCATCAAAATTGACCTGAAAAGAATCATTTTGGTGATTTTTACAAAAAATAATCAAGCAAATGCTAGCTGGGATATTTACATTTGTTATGTTATAAACACAACTGGGACGAACGACGAACTTCGCATAGTACGACGAATTCGTCGGCAAGAATTCGTTGCTTAAATATGTCAAATGAGACACAATAAGAGCGCGAATTTTAGGTATTAGTGTGACTTGATTTTTTTTTGTAATTTATTAAAATAAAAACCTTAGACGCTAGATTATAAAAACATTTTTATCTTCTTTAACTATCAATAAATTTTATTAAATTTAGCAAAATTAAATAAGTTTTTGGTTTTGTTTCAAATTTTGCAATTTTTCGCGAATTTAAGCCATGTTTGCGATTTGTTCCTGTAAGTTGTCTGATTCTTTACAGCTTTAACGATTTATAATAAATAGTACCCTTTGCTATAATGCCGCTGTTAGCAAATTTTTGCGAATTTCCGCTAATTTGGCAATTTTTAACGAATTTTTGCAATTCCTAATAGTCTAAGGGACTTTTAATCAATTTTATGGGTTATTTGAAATATAAAAATTTTTCGTGAATTTTCGCTATTTTTGCAAACTTATTTAGCGACTTCAAAAAAATTTTTGCGTTTTTTTAAAATTTTTGCGAATTTTAGCCACGTTTGCGAATTTTAGCCACGTTTGCGATATAACCGATTTTTATCTGTAAGGGTTGTGATTTTTTACAGCTTTAACGATTTTAAAAAAAAATTTTGGACCACTGTTAGCAAATTTTTCCGAATTTCTGCTAATTTAGCAATTTTTACCGAATTTTTGCCATTCCTTATAGTTTTAGAGACTTTTAATCAATTTTATGGCTTGTTTGAAATATTAAAAATTTTCGCTCATTTTCGCCATTTTTGCAAATTTTAGCCAAGTTCGCAATAGAAGTCATTGTTTCCTGTGATTCTTTACATCTTTCACGATTCGCGATATAAGCGATTTAGCAAATTTTTGCGAATTTCCGCTAATTTAGCAATTTTTACCGAATTTTCGCCATTTTTGCAAATTTTAGCCAAGCTATTGTTCCCTGTGATTTTTTACAGCTTTCACGATTTAGCTGCAGTAAGCAGTCCCTGTCCCAATTTATTCGTCGTTCGTTTGCGTAAGAAATAGAAATAAACCTATCGCAGTGTTCGTTACGCAGGACGAATTTCGGTTAACGCAATGATTGTGCGTATTTTCATACATACCAATGTGTTCTATTTTTGACGACGAATATATTTCGTTCGTTCCAGTTGTGTTTCTAGCATTAGTACATACATATGTATGTACATATGTATTTGAGTTTTTTGTTTTTTAGAAGTGAAAAAGTATGAATATTTTATTTTTGTAAAGTGAATAAATGAAAAATTTAAATTTTTTATCCAATCTTAATATCTGATATTTAATTGATTGTTTGAGATATTATTTCGAGCTTAACTTTTTCTAAAATTTTCACAATCGAAAACGTGAACAAATTTGAAAACGTGAACACCCTTGGTAAAAATTAGTTCACGTTTTCGCGAGTTCACTGTATATACAAAATTTATATATTCCAGATCTACAAGAAATCCTCAACTGATTATTCCTCTTGTATTATGCTCCCTTTTTGTACGCTCATTTATTGTTAGGATAGCTAGATATTGGAACACTTTACCTACACTCTACGCACTTTCTCTATATCATATGAACTATTTAACCTTTTCGGGACTACTGGGATAATACATCCCACTAATTTTCAAACTTTCGTATTTTCTTAATTTTCAATGCAATTTCTAATTTAAATAGTCCCATAACCAGGTTTAAGGTTTTCTTATTAAATGTGAATAAAAACATAACGGTACATGTTAGCATTTTCATTATATTTGATGATGAATATCACAACATCGTAGAAATTTCAACAGTCTGGATCGTTAAATTGCTGAAAGTGGCTGCACAAACAGCGTAATTTAGTAATGTTGTGTTAATTTTTATAGAAAAGTGTTTGGTTTATTGAATTAAATTAGTTTATGGTCTTTTACAATAATAAAAGGTAAGTTCTGGTAGATTTAATAAAATTGGGACATATAGTCCCAATTCGTTTTTTACGTGGGATTAATTGTCCCAATACACATTTTAGATGTCAAAAAGGAAGCTTACCCTTGAAAATCTTGAGCGTATTATATGCGAAGATTCAGACTCTGATGGCGATTTTGAGGAGTCTGGCAGTGAATATTCGACTAAGAGTTCCGACGAGACCGAATCTTGCTCGAAAGTCGGCGATAATCTTGATGTGCCCGTTAATATCGATGAAAAAAGTGATGAATCTCACCCAGTTGTCCATTGGGTAAATGTTACCCCCGATGGCTGCTACGACTTCCAGCCCAAGTACGAACTCCCGTCAGAACGAGACTGCAAAATCCTTCGAAATCTTACTGACGATTGAAACGAGTATAAAGTGAATGCACTGATCATCGTTTGATAGCTTTGAATCGTCGCGCGCTTTCAAAGCGAAACTTAACAGATCCTAATAAAATCCTTGTATTTCTAGGCGCTTCATTGATTGTGCATTATAACAAGTTGCTTTCTCTGAAGGACTACTGGAACAAAAATCGATCAATCAGTTATAAAAAACTGTATATCACGAGATCGCTTTTTATTGTTGGCCACGTTTTCGGGGCGGAAGAACTCCCAAACGCCTAAAGACTGATAGCCTGAATGGTGGAAACCACTTGCCAGTAGAGCAAGAAAGGCGTTGTCGCTGTGTACGATATACTTCATTTGGTATCACAAAGCGCACAAATATTATATGCTCAGGCTGCAACAACGCTTTGTGCTGCAAGTGTTTTGGACCTTTTCACAAATTAAACCCTGATTACATTACCACAATGTTAATAAATAATAAAAAAGACAAATAAACGTGAATATAATTAAAATAAACTAATCTTTTTTTGTTTTATATATTTTTTTTATTCGAATTACCACCAAAAACACTTGTTGGGAACCTTATTGGGATTATATGTCCCACCGAAAATGCTTATTGGGATAATATGTCCCAGGATAAAAAGACGATTTTAGGATTTCTGAGTATGCAGAACATTTTCTTTTTACCATATCTCTTAGAATATGCTAAAATTTCCACCACAAATATTTAAATTTTCGAAATAAAACTCCGTCCCGAAAGGGTTAAAAACGGTTTTTACTACACTTACAGGAGTCTGGCATTTATCATTCAGTGTAATTGTTAATTTCTTTTTTCTATTTAATATGTAATTAAGTTTCATGATGATTTGTAAGTTTTATTTTAACCTTTTTTTTTTAATGAATCAGGTGAAAATATAATTTCCTATATTTTGTACATAGTGTATACATATGTATAAGGAAAATAAGAGGGGAATGTAAACAATACCTATATCTGGATAGTTTTTTGTTTTTTAAATTGTTTTTCTTCAATTACCTGATTCTTATTTCGTTGCCTTCACTGATATGCTTTGTGGATATTAATTAAATAAACTGAAATTTTTAAGGATTGCATCGTATACCCATAAGCGTTATTTTACTATTGTATATAAATTTTATAACTAGTCTTTCTTTATAGAATGATATAACTTAGTTTATATACGAACGTGGTTATACTTTTTTTAAGACTTAATGTATGAAATATTCCAGTAATGCGCTTTGGCCTTAAAGGCTTTTTGTATTACAAGCAATAAATAAATAAAAAAAAAAAAAAAAAAAAAAAGCGAAAAGTAGTTTTACTTTCTACTTTTATAAACATCAAAAGCAGCGTTCGAACCAAGCAGCTGATGAATTTTTACTTTTGGTTTTGCCGCATAAAAAGCGTTGAATGTAACTTGAAACGTAGAATGCAAGTATAAGTGCCGGTTCACACACGTCAAGTTTGACTCGTCAAGTCTTGATCTTTAAGGAGAGAAGGGAAAAGAGAATGCCATTTCTTTTCCCCTCTTAAAAAGACGCACAAGAAAAATTATTATGCATCAACGTTTTTCATTTCAAAAACTTCTATGTCATTTTGAAAATATAAATCTGCTACCAGACACCCTGTATTTGAGAAGATGGAATAAATTTGCAAATTTTGATTTTGATTCTTTTACGAGTTGTATATTAAACATAATCGTCTAACAAACAGCCTATGCTAGCTGGGATGTTTGCTACAGTATTCCACGGATAATAACCTTGCCAAAAATTCCAGTATTTTTGGGTAATTATACGGGGAAAGCATTTAAACGAATACGCTTAACTACGTCATTGAGGTAATTAGGCGAATACGTTTAAATACCTCAGTAAGGTTATTTAACGTAATTATTTACAAGATACCATTACTTTGATGTATGAAAAAAAGTTAAGATATAGGAATTTTTACATGTATCAGCTAATCTACAGAGATAGCAATAAAAAACAATGGGATTTGCTGTTTTAAATTTTTTCTGTAATGATTTTTAAGATGTCCACATAAATACAAACCTATGATCAGGGAAGCCGTAAATATGCAATCGCAAGTTTTTTTTTGTGCGACCAATGCAGGCAGAAACAATTGTATTTATCCGTTCTAGAGCAAATATATAAATTTGTGCTGATACATAGAAATCGAGACGCATCTTTTAGTACATATACCGATTTTATAATGTCAGTCCATCAATCTGGCAGGTTGTCTGTCCATGTAAAGCTATGTTTACATTATGTGCATTTGTCATGTGGATTGTCACTTCTTCACATGTTAAATTTGTACATATCGTCTGAACCGCTTCAAACAATAGCATGTGTTATTTTTCTGTGTACAGTACATTTGACATTTTTAAATTTTAAAATCTTACTGCTAATTAAATATCGTTGAATCGGTTCAGATTTAAACATACAGCTTCCATTCTCTAAAATATTCAAGCTATTTTATCATTTTAAATGTTAATATAATTTAAAATTTAGCGACCTTTCCTCTAAGACAAAATTTTCCATATATTTAGTGTATCAAGATAATATTCAGCACAAATAATTCTTATATCAATCTTAACTTAATGCAAATAATAAATTGAGGAATATTTGCTTTTAAAAATTTTTAGTGCATATTTTCAAATTATTAACATGTAAACTTGGTTGCATTACAGTTAGTCGCAATTTACACTATGACCCAATTTTCAATGTGGATATTCTTGCCAGACAGACGCAGTATGTTGGTTAGAGGGCGACGCTGTAAGCGTGGCACACCTTACTCCTTTCCTCTTTCACCTACAAATGTTCACATTGGAATTTGGATCTATGGACATTTCTTGCCGGACAGAAAAAGAGTGATGGTAATCCTACGTTTCCACATGCAAGTAATTACTTGCAAGTAGTGTGTACGTATTATCAAAAATCGAGGAAACAGTCGATTGGCTGAAAGTACAAAAATTGTGTAAATATTAGTGAAAAAGTGTTAGTGTATTGACTTGAACTTGCTTGTGGAATCGGGGGGTAAGGGGCCGACGCTGTATGCGTGACCCATATTGCATTTTGCCTCTCTCGATAACAAACTTTTTCTGTCCGGCAAGAAATGTCCATATTGTAAATTTCGACTCACACGCCGTCCAGGGGCCAGATTCTGGCATTCGTGATCGAGAACTTTCTCGATTCGCAAGCAATTTAATATCTAATTATTTTAGTCAATACTGAACGAATTGGAATTATTTTTTCGTTGTTGTAAAGCATTCATTTGAGTTTCACAATACTGAAAAAATTATTTCGATTCGTTCAGTATTGACTGAAATAAAATTGCTTTCGAATCGAGGTAGTACTCGATCACGAATGCCAGAATTAGGCCCCAGACCTTCCATTGTTATGTTTGATCAAGAACAAAACGTTAGAAGAATTAGCGACGCACAATTGTTTATGTTATTCGATATGGGGAAAACGTATGGCAAAAAAAAACCCATATAAAAAGCAACAATAACAATCAAGATGGTTTTTTATATGGCAATACTGCAGTGAAGTTAGACATCGATGTGTAAATAATTGTTTTAACAACGCTGTTTTAACAAGAGCAAAACATCGACAAAAGCTGTCTTCACTATCCAAATTCTTGTGTTCCCAAGAAATTGTTTGTTGTTTTAACATAGCGATGGCTAGTCAAGACGGCATGTTATGTAGGGTCAAAGAATGAGAAATATTTATGCGTTTAAATTTCTTTACTGTAAAAGGGGACTTTTAAACTTTTCTATTCGTAGCATTCAGCATTAATGTATGTCAACAATGATTAAGTGTAATTATGAAAACATATGGTATATAAAAAATTCTTGGGGATGTACCGAAAAATTCATAGGATTTTGTGTATTTATATTTTATTTATTTTTTACTAATAAAATATTTTTCTAATAATGAAAATTTGTGAATTAAAACAAACAAATGATAATGCAAAAATTCTCGTTGACAGAGTAATTATCAGTCACCATACAGTGGACACGGACAAATTAGCAGTAATCCACGTTGTTTCATCAACAAAATCTGTCGCTATGGCCCCGCTTAGAAAATTAACTATTTTAAAAAATATAAAGACAGGCGATGGAATAATCACCAAAGATAAAAATGTATTGCCATCTACACCAGCAAAAGCTGAAGTTTACCACCAACGTAAACGTATGCTGCCAGAATATAAAGAATTATTTGCAGCTTTAATGAGATTACCGGATAAAGAAATGCAAAAGAAATTATTAGATGTTATTAACAGCCATCACTCTATAGAACACAGAACGGTTGAAACACAAACAGACCCTACTGATTTCAAAGATTCTGCAATTAACACTCATGATGCAAAAACATGTAATAATATTTTATCAACTCATTCAAATGTCGTAGAAAACTCAAATGCAACTCGAGATATTGTTAAAAAAAGGAAACGCAAACGTAAAGTTTCCTTACCTCAGGCCAATAAAGAATCACGCACAAAACAATTGGCCAAAATGAATAACCCAAAGGCTGCTTATAGACAAAATGTTTTAACACCTCCCTACAAAACTGAACCAGAAAATTCAAATTCACCAAAACGTCAACGCATCGATTCATTTTGTTTTTCAGAATGTGGTTCAGATTTATCAAATATAGTTGAAGATACACAAACAAATCATTTAGAGGAAATTAAACAAACTTTTAGTCCATTGGAAAATGGCTTACTGTTCGTACAAAAACAGATTTTTGTTTTTGAATAAGGTTAATAAAAATGTTCGTGTTTATTTTTAGGCCAATACAGGATGCTGTTGTTAGAAATCAAACAAATAAATTGAATATACATATTTCACTATGGGAGAAGTATAATAGTATAGATTTTAATGATATACTGACCGATGAAGATGAGGTAAATATTTATATTCTAAAAGAAGTTAATGTACACTAGTAGAAACTTATTATAAATCAACTCTAAGGTAGGTATGTGCATCTGACAATTGCACCTATACCATACCTATATGGGTTTCTGATGGGTGGTTGTTTCATTTATTATAGGATATTTTTGTATTTTTTTTTAACTTTTAACTATAAATACATACAAAATATTAATATTTATTATAGGATTTATTACAACTTGCTGTATTCAATACTTGCGATCCCTCAGTTTTTAGTCTTTTATTGAATAAAGGTCTAAGTCCTAATACTTTAGATGCCGATTCGAACACGATTGTACATTTAGCCATACTAAATGACATCACAGTACTATCATTAGATTATTTACTGAATTATATAGATTTGAAATTAATCCTCACATTAAACGACGATGGGTATACGCCATTGCATCTCGCTATTAGGCAAGATCGTTACTTATTAGCCGAATGTTTAATAAATGTTTTAGATCAACGTCTTTTGAAAAAAACACTTTTTAAACGTCCAGTAGATGCATTAGAGACAAATGAAACTCTATTAAAAAAGCATTTTAAAGATTACTATGAAAAGAAATGTTCAAAAATGGCTTCAGACGAAGAGGCAGATTCATGTATAATTGATAATCCTGATTTAAAACAAAAATTGTTGCAAGCTGGAGATCGTAGAAGTGGAAACACGGCATTATATTTTGCAATAGACAATAGATTTGGTAAGTAAGGAGAACTGGTATTGTTTATTTTTTAAATATATGTATTTTTTTAATTTCAGAACATTTAATTTATTTTCTATTGGCTCATTTAACTGATCCACGAACCGAAAATTTAAGTGGGATAGACTGTAAAACCTATTTTTGTGAATTTGGTAAATCTTTACATTTAAGTTTGAATATTGATAATACTATGGACAAGGTAATAAAGCTGTTATCGTAAAAACACTGACACACACACAATGCAAATAATACAATGATTTGCTACTACGTTTAATTACTTTATACTTATCATATCTGAAGATTGCAAAAAATCTAAAATCTAAGATCGGAACTACAAAATCCAACTTTTAATTTGCTCAGTAAAAAAGTATGCAATTTTTTCTTCATAAAAGATTATTAAACAACAACGTTACAACGTAAAAATAAAAAACAACATCTTTCAGTTTTCTTTCTTTAAACTATTTTAGAAAATTATAATGATGATGAATAATAAAGGATAAGCGTAATGATAGCTAAATGTTGTTAAAGTTGTGTATTTAAAAAATCGATAATTATTTTATTTAAAATATACCAGCCTGTCACAAATAAATTCCGATCGAAAGTGGAAGTAGTTCCGTACTTTGCTTCTCCAAAAAACGAAAATTAAATTTAAAGATGCTAATACAAATTTGATCGAAATTGCAACTGCGGAATTTAAATTTGTTCGATCGGAATGTATGACAGGTTTGATAGATAATTAACAACCCCATTTATTATTAATTACATCTAATTTTGATAATTTTGTTAAATTTAATGGTCTCAATGATGGTGGCATCTTTATTGGTAAACATCTTAAAGTTTTTTTTGGTATTGAGGTTTGCCAAGGATGTTTAAAGATTTTTTTAAATTTTAAAGTTTGTTTTGATTTTGTATTGAGATTTTCAACAATTTCTTGTAATTTTTTTAATTGTGCATTATTATAATGTGTAAACTGACAATATAAGTCGTACTTGCAATAGCCTTTAAAATATCGATAGCATGGTTGCTTGTTGATTTCTTCTTCATAGACTTTGCGTGGATCTGAAAAATATATATAAAATAGAAATATGTAATATATCGCACCCTAAATACAAAAGGGTATTAACTCAAAATTTTAAAATTTTCGGTAGTAGCAAGACAATTTTTAATTTTACATTACAGGCATATGAAAAAGAATTTTTAAACCAAACTTTTCATTACCAAAAAGTAGACAAAATAGCATGATATTTTTACAGAGGGTAGATATGAATATTATGTGTCGATTTCTTCCAAAAAGTGAAAAATAAAAATTTTGAGTTAATACCTTTTAGTATTTAGGGTGCGATATATAGTCCTTGTAGCACAACATATATTAAAATTTTCTCTGTGGGAAAAACTATTGGAAGTACAGTTTTTAAAGTCCAAAAGGAGGGTTCTGTTTTGAGGTTTTAATGAAGTTTAAACAAATCAAAGAAAATCCGATTTGAAAACGATAATGTCGTTTTCAGTATCTTCAAAAGTTGATTTCCAATAAATTTCCTCTGTTTTCTTGTATATATTCTTTTAAATTCTTTATTATATATGTTAATTGAACTGTATTTTGAACAAAAAATTAAAACTTTTCTTCAGAAATGGATTTAAAAATTGGTCGAAATTCATCACACCTGCTTAAAACGATCATTTTGAAAACGATCGTTTTTCATCACATACCTGAATATGTACATTAGGATTATTAGCAATTTTTTTCAAAGGAACTTAAATAAAAGATAAAAATCGTGTTTGCTGGTCATTTTGGCAGAAACGCCTTCCGCACCAAATGCAATTTCTAAAAATTTTAACATAATTTTTTTATTAACGGAGTTCTAAAAGGGCAAATGCATAAAATCGTAGGTCTTTTAAATCTAACAACAAAATACAAAGAGTTTCCGTTAGATTTCTTAAACAAGCTACGCTATAATTTAGCAGTTTAAAATTGTGACATTGGTGAATTCAATAGTTTATTTTTTTTTTAATATAGAACAATTCAATTTGATATTTGAAAAAAAAATTTAAAGTCATTTCCCTAATGTACATACTACATATCTTCAAACTTTTAATTGAAAACAATTTATTTAATTCAGTTAGTATACCGATCGACCCAAAATCTTTCTAAATCTACCTAACGAGTTCGCCGCTCCGGTTGGATGTTTGTTTCTATACAAAGAACAGGTTCTAACTTTATTTATTTGTTTTTATTTAACTTTGTAGAAATTAAGTTGCTTTGTAATATGTTTTACGCCTTTAAGGCTTTATATTCACCCTTATCGTGGTTGGCGAATTTAAAATACGCCTGCGACTGTTTGGTAATAGAATAAAGGAAATAAGTAAACGTTCTCTTTAATCTATTACCGCAGGCGTATTTTAAATTCGTCAACCACGATAAGGGTGATTAAGGCTTTATTTTATTTAAGATAAAAAAAAGATTTCGTACCTAGCCCACATAGGTACACACGCTCTGTCCACGAAACTTCTTATGTTGGTATCTACTTCAATTCAATTCAGGGAACAAATCTAGTTTACCAATGCAGATCCAAACAAACATTTACGTAGGGTTATTGAAAATTAAGAAATAAGAAAATGTTTCATGAAAAGTCTCGTTTTGAGTAATGAACCTATGAAGTTTTCATGTACATACATATGTATGCGATTTTCCACTACCTTTCTAAACTTATATGGCCAATATTGGTATCATTTGAAAACTTAAGTTTCTCTGCATGCCGGTCCCGAGGACTTTCTCCTCTATGGTATAACAACACCGGCTTCGCTAACTAAAACTTCTCCGCATATTAATATACATACATATGTATGAACATATATATATATATATATATATATATGCTTACTAAAACTTTCCTAATATTTTTTTGTTGTTGTTTAAAGCTGCGTTGGTATACTAGACTTTAGCCAAATTCAGTCCTAAAATCTGCTTTTATAAGGTCTAACAGTAAAAACTAACGGCCTAATTTATAAAAAATAAAACCGGTTAATAAAGGGTTAATAAAATGGATTTTCATACAAAATCCGTTTAATAAACCCTTTATTAACATGTTTTATTTTTTATAAATAAGGCTGTAAAAATGTAAGATTAGGTTCTTTTGAAATTATTTGATATGTTAAAAATCGATTTCACCGTCTTACCTTCGTGTTTTTTCATAAAAGATGTTTTTATGATTTTGTGTTGCAAACCATCATTATGTGTTTTACGAACATTTTTGTCATTTTTCATAAAACAGCGGCAATAGTCACAAAAATAACTTTTATTACCCATATTTATATTTACAATATTTTTTTTAAAAAAAACATTGTCTTCAGTGATGCTAACCCTTGGGACACTAAAAGAGTAAAGACACCTTGGTAAAGACATTTAAAAAACGGGCTAAATTGAAAAAATACGTTTTTAGTGCTTTATCATGGTTTTTTTTTTTGTTACAGAACTGAATAGAAATATAAATTTCTTATATATCATGACTTGGTTCGGTTCTGCTTTTAGCCCTCCATATTTAATATGAATTAAATGTCGTCAATGACATTTTATTTTTAGATAAATTCATGACACTAAAAGTATCAAATTCTGCGTCTTAGTGTGGATATATCTTTGTCCGTTGCAACGTATCTTTATTCGTTAATGTCTTTCTGGTTTCGGTTCGAATGGTTCTTCTCCAGTTGATTATTGGTTTTCTCTGCCTCGTGGCATATTTTGTCAAATGGCCTCCGGAGTGTGTGTTTGATCCAGTTGTATTTTCGCCATTTTGTTTGTATGTTGATATTTTCTTGTTGAGTCAATTCTAAAAGCAGTTTGCTTATTTTCCTTGGCCACCAGATTTTAAAAAAGTTTCGCTGGCATCTATTTGTGAATACTTGCAGTTTGTGCTTGATGGATTCTTTTTCCAGCCAAGTTTCGTATCCGCATAGCAAAATTGACTTGACGCAGGCATTATATATGTCGGTTTTGGATTTTGCAGAGAGTGCACCAGAGTTCAAAATCTTTTTCAGGCTGTAGAATGCTGTTCTGTCTTTTTGGAGGCGCGATTCTACGTCCTTAGTTGCTTCCTCGCTCGGGTCAATATTGCTACCTAGGTAGCAAAAGCTGCTCACATTCTCAATAGGTCTGTTGGTGAGATGTAATATGGTCGTTCGAATTGGCTTAACAGTGATAAATTTTTCTTTTGCTGCGTTTTACAGCACGATGTCGTCAGGGTATTCGAGGTTATGACCAACTCTTCATGGGATACCTATGTTTTGATTAACTGAGTATGCCAATACTTCGTCAAGTGTGGTTATGAAAAGAAGTGGGGAAAGAAAGTTAAATAAATGGATTGTTACCAATTAAATTTTTACAACTATAAACCTCTATCCAAGACTTAACCGTACTTTCAATATTTTTGAGTTTGCAATTTTTAGAACAGTTTCCACAATTCAATATTACCAGAAAAGCGACAAATATATACTCACACCGAACCAAAAGTAAAAACGGACTAAAAAGGCTAACTGCCGTATTCATAAAAAATTAAAATGGATTTGAAATGCATTTTAAGAAATATTTGTATGAAAATTTTGCCTTAAAACACATTTCAAACTTATTTTATTTATTATGAATAAGGCAGTAAGTATAAATCAAAAAGGGCTAAATTTGCTGTTTTTAATTTAGAGCTAAACATTTTTTTTTTCGCGTTTTAGGTACTTATAAAAGAGCTTAATATAGCCCGAAAAGGACTATGTTGGCATCACTGACTGCTTGTAAACTGTAATCTAAAGCGAATTCATGTATGTATAGGGTGGTGGCCAAGGCGAATTAATTTTTCAGGTGGCGTTGAAAGCACAGCTGTGCTTTTTTTTCTAAATTAGAGAGAGGAATGTCAAAAGTTACTTGTGTTTTTGACATATCGACCAAAGAAAGCAACAAATAAAATACAATCACCCTTATTGTGTTTGGCGTATTTAAAATACGCCTACGACTGTTTGGTAATAGATTAAAGAATATAAGTTCACGTTCTCTTTAATCTATTACCAAACAGTCGTAGGCGTATTTTAAATACGCCAAACACAATAAGGGTGAATATTGTGTTTCTGGTGTTGTTAGTTGTTGTAGTATCGTCACCAACGTTTACATGAATTCGGTTTGGTGGTGGCGATACATTAACACATGGTGGAATAAGCAGGTGGCATCGCTGAACGTGATGAAATAAATAAATTTTTAGCCAATTTTGATTTAATTATGGTCAATAACTTATATATTTTAATTTAAAATTATCAAAACTTACACAAATACACAAAACATGGACTTTTTGTAAACATAAACAAAACTTTGACATAAACCTAGACAAACAATGCAAGAGCAAAAAAATCATCATCTGGCGTAGTGCTGCCACCTGTTTATTTCACCATGCTAAAACAAGTTAAAACAACAAAAAGACAACATTGCATTTAATTGTTGCTTTTGTTGGTCGATATGTCAAAAACACAGGTAACTTTTGAGATTGCTTTCTCTACGCTTCGTACAGACGGTTGTCAGATCTTACAATGTTGTCATTTTTCTGACAATTGTGCCATTTTACACATCTGCAAATGAAAAAGAGCTTACAATGTTCACACAGTTGCAAGACATTTTTAGGCAATTTTAATGACAACATTGTAAGATCTGACCACCGTCTGAATTCGCCTTGCTGCCATCATTTTACATATAATTGTCATACCAAGTACTTAAATACTTAAATTTACAACTGTTGTTTTTAGTGCTATATGTTGCATCTCCGCTGGAAAAAGAAATCAATTTTTCATTAATCGTGTCAATTCTGTTAGAATTTATATAAAATTATTATACAAAGAACATTTGTCATTAAAATAAAACTCATATAATTAAAAACTATCAAATAAAAAATAACATTAAATTATACGTGTAAATATTGAAGAGAAGTTTTCTTTAAACATGGATCGCCGTAAGTCGCCATTTTTTTATTTTGATTCTAAATGTCTAGATTAAGAATTGTGATGTTTGAAAAATTTTATTTGTGAAAACAGCATCTTAAACTAAAGTTTAGGATATTTAATGATATGTATTGGAAATGAATTAAGTGAAAAAATAAATTAAAAGTTTTTTTTATAATTGTTCCATATGCATATCCACACAAACAATTTGGTAAAAGGTAAGTAATATACATAGGTACATATGTAAATACCCAGCAAGTAAAAAAGTGGGATAGAAAATTGGAAAATAACACTCAATTCACATGAGGGCTTTTACGACGTCGATTTGTCGACGTCTCTTTTGGTTTGATGGCGAGCGGTGTAGAGAAGAATGAGGGGTAAACAAAACGACTCGTTTTGTGTTGTTCATGTCGTTTTTTATATTTCTCTTTTAACTTTTTCTTTTTACGTTTTATTCTTTTTCTTACTTTAAAGTGTGTGGTTGAAAATACAGTGAGACCTCGATTATCGATAATAGACGCGACCGGCAGCATTCTTGATTATTTATTTTTTCATGTGTTTCTTATTTTATGTAAATATATAATGTATTATTATGTAAACACGAGGAAAAAAGTAATTTTGGCAGAACATGCTTTCAGTACGTTGGGAAATTCTCTTTCTTCGTTTATTTAAATTTGTTTTGATTGTTCAAAAGTAAACGAAAAAAAGATAATTTGTTTATAGTTTCGGATAACAGAGGTAATGCCGGATAATAGAGGTAATTTAAATCAATGCAAAAAATTTTTTATTTTCCAGTCAATTGAAGCTGCCGGTTAATCGAATGACGGATAATCAAGGCCATACTGTAAATAAAAAAAAAAGACATGCAACCAAAAATCATCGTATGAACGCAAAGAGATTTTGGAAGTTGCTTTAAAAGGAAATCAAGATAAAACGACGTCGTAAAAGCCCTCATGTGAATTGAGTGTAAGGCTAAAGTGCAGTTTACGGGGCGTACGAAAAAAAAAATTTGAAACTCCTCGAATGAAAAACAAAAAAACCAAAGGCAAAAGTGCACTTTACGGGGCGACGAAAAAAAAAATTGGACCCCCTCTGAAATAAAAAAAGAAAAACACCAAAATTAAAATTTAAGGGGGCTGAGGCCCCTGGGACCCCATGGATCAAAAAAAACGGCCCGCCAACTTAGTGGTATGTGTGGGTACTCAAATTAAAGGTAATTGTGTAAAAAATTCGAAATTAATAAAATTTAGGTCGAGCGGGACTTCTGGGTCCCTCTGGGGGGTAAAAAAATTGCCCCTCCCACCCTTATAACTATGTGTGGGTACTCGAATGAAAGGTATTTTGCTTACGATTGTAAATATTTTGTTTTTATTTGGCTTTTTTAATGTTGTATAAAAATTGCGGGATTTTTTTATTTTTTGTAACTAAAGCTTTTTTGTATAGCCGGCCTTCGGCCGGGCGCAAGGATTTTCTACTTTATGGTAAAACAAAGACCGGCTTCGCTAACTAAAGCTTTTCTGTATGGCCGGCCTTCGGCCGGGCGCAAGGATTTTCTCCTTTATGGTATAACAAAGACCGGCTTCGCTAACTAAAGCTTTTCTGTATAGCCGGCCTTGGGCCGGGCGCAAGGATTTTCTCCTCTATGGTATAACAAAGACCGGCTTCGCTAACTAAAGCTTCTCTGTATAGCCGGCCTTCCCCACGGGCCTCAGCCCCCTTAAATATTAATTTTTGTATTTTTTTTTTTTAATTCTGGATCGGGTGGCAATCCAAAATTAAAACTAAAGGGGGCTAAGGCCCCTCAAATTAAAGGTAATTGCACAAGAAAAACGAAAATAATCTGGGTCAAAAAATATTGTAAATATTTTGTTTAATTTTGTATTTTTTAATGTTTTATGCTCGATTTTTTTTTTTTAAATTTTTAAAATTTTTTTTTGTAACTAATAGCCTATTTCCTTCGGCCGGGCGCAAGGATTTTTTGCTCTATTGTATAACAAAGACCGGCTTCGCTAACTAAAGCTTTTCTGCATAGCCGCCCTTCGGCCGGGCGCAAGGTTTCTCTCTTCTATGTTATAACTAATATCGGCTTCGCTAACTAAAGCTTCTATGCATAGCCGGCCTTCGGCCGGGCGCAAGTATTTTCTCCTCTATGGTATAACAAACACCGGCTTCGCCGACTAAAGCTTTTCTGCATCTAAAAGATACTTAAATTAACCTAAAGAGGAAAATAATATGCGAATACAAAAACAAAATACCTATTTGCAATCGAGAGCCAATGACCTTTAATTTAAGTACATACACATATCACTAAGTGGGCGCGGCAGTTTTTTGGTTCCAGAGGGCCCACAGTCCTCAGCCCCCTTAAATTTATTTATGTATTTTAATATAAGTAATATACAAAAGCCTATCAAGGCCAATAAAAAATATGTATATTACAAAAGCAAATCCCTGAATATTATTAATGGATACAATATACATATATTTAAAAATGTATTTTTTAAATATTTACATTACATTAAAAATGTATTTATTCAAGTATATACACCTAATTATAAAAATACAAATGGCTCCCCAGCCAAGGATTAAAAGAAATTTAAAAAAATATAAATTTATCAATTAACAGGTCCCAAGGTAGTAGCCCAGATTAAAAAAAAAAATAGATAAGTCAGTAGATACCATTACAGAATATTCTGTATGAAATAAAGCCATACTAAACTGATTGAACATAAGATTAGGCAAAAGGGAGAAAAATCAAAAGAATTCTTAATCCTGAACAGAAAAGTATTCCATAATTTTCAATCGGAATGCGTTATTTGAATGAGAGAATATACGAAGGTCTACTGGTAAAAATTCCAACATCGAGCTACTCTTAACTATAAACGACCGTTCAAAACAACTACAGCGAATTCTAGGTATAATAAGTTGTGGGTTTCTAGTTAAATTTTTTTTTTTTTTATTCTGATTGGGGTGGCTTATTTTTTTATTTTTTTTTCGTACTGCACTTCAGCCGAAAATTAGAAGAAAATATCAAGTAAAAAAGTGGCGCAAATGCATAGTTTTAAAGTTATGGACCCCTTACGTTTTCATATACATTTTCCACTACATTTTTGAACGTAGGTATAGGCCAATATTGGTATTATTTTAAAGCTCTTGAATAGATCTTTCGGAATATACAAAATTTAGAAGAATATAAAAAAACAAAAAATTTATATATGTACCTAAGCCCGTTTCCTCTTTTGCCAAAGTTGATGTTTGAAATTCGTTTTATAATCTTAAAATCGTTTTTTAGAACATTAAAAAATTAAATAAAAAAAATGAAAAAAAAATCTTTTTGGGAATTGGAACTGGCAATATCATCAGTCTCAGGAGAGAACTTAACAACTAGGCTACGAATGCCTTTACCAGTGTTGCCGTTAGGATACGAAAGATACATTTTTCGTATCTTTTGACTACTTCAGGTTTCATGTATAATATATATAGATATTAATTTTATTTTAACAAAAAAAAAAAAAAAATTTAATAAAATTAATATTTTTAACAAAAAGAAACTGGGAATTATTTCCTTTCTTAGGTTACTTTATATTATATTCAACATTTTTTATTTTTCGAATTTATTCTATGAGCTAAATTACAGTTATGCATTTTATAAAGCTTTTTTGTAATAGTTCAATTCCTTAAATTTTTAGGAATGACTTTTATACACTACCAGACTATTATATTGTATTTTCTTGTTGCATTTTACCTTAGCTATCCTTTGGATAGCAATGAAGTTTATTGTATGTACAGAAAAATTTACAATTATTAGACACCAGCATTTTCTGACCCGCTACGGCCTTCGTCAGCATTCTTTGTGTCACACTGGATAGTGATACTTTATAATTTTGAACGCATTCAAAATGCATTACATTCTGCTGGTGTCTAATAATTGTAAATTCTTCTGTACATACAATATACTTCATTGCTATCCAAAGGAAAGGAGCAATAATAAATATTGTTCTGTTATTCTGCCGACGTTATTGCCAATTTGTAAGATATTTATCTTTGGTGTAGACCTGGAGTTACTAATGCTCAACAACTGCATTTACGAAAGTACCCAAACAGTTTTGCTTTTACTGAACATTTTTAAATTTTGAGTTAATACCCTCTTGTTGATTAAGCGCGATATGTGACAAATTTCGTGTTTTTCCATACATACCATATTGGTTATGTGAAAATAATAGAGTTTGGCCTTTAAAAATAAACTCTATGGACCGCGTTAACGCCTAAGCGAATTTTGGGTCATAACGGCTTTTTGTATGGGAGCCATGCTTAGATTTCGGGAAAGCGCTTCGGCGTACAGGAAAAAAGTTGTATTTAATTATAATAATGGGGTCTTGATGAATAATTGTGCTCTATAGGATATATAGTTTTTGACTTACTCGACGAAAGTGTCGTTTTTACCGAAGTTACTTCCTTTGAGGTCCAGGCGCCTCATTACAAACGCCCCGATTGACCTGACACTTTCCTTTGCAAATGTTAAGGCCGACCGAAGCTTTTGATAAAGTCTCCTATTTAGTGTAATAAACTGGGAGTCAATTTTAATTAAGAATTTTTGTTTTTTTTTGGATAATACTGCAACTAAAAAGAGGGGCGATTGTATTTTCTTTTGTTTTATTGGGGATAATTTAAAAAATAATTATTTAAAACTAAACAAATTTTAAACGCATTAATATTATTTTACATATGTATGACGGCACTAATGGTGCTAAAATTGGTGGCCTGAAAAGGAAGAAAAGACATGACGAATCCCAGGATGATATTGACGTAACATCATTTGATGTTTACAACCAAAACCGCTTTTCAATACTGGGAGATCTTGACTTTCAAAAAACAAACGGTGCGAGTAGCAGAAATACCAACAACTCCAATACGGACGCTGTTAACACAACAACTGCAAATGTCGTGGAACCGAGGAAAAAACTGTGTCGGCCAATTTTTATTTTTGATCAGGACATTAAGGTCGCTACCTTATTATCATTCAAATGACATCTGATATCATCAGTTAGGTTAAGTAAAAGAGATGTAGTATTATGACCACGACGAAAAGCATATTGCGAAGAAACAATGCTATTGCGAACAAATGACAATATCTGATCCTTCATAATATGTTCAACCGCTTTTGACAGAGCAGGAAGAATTGAAATTGGCCTCAAGTCCTCAAAATCACGAATATTTTTTGACTTAGGGATAGGTACCACACGAGCCATCTTCCACGAAGACGGAAACGCTGACGATAGGAAAATGGTGTTAACATGATGAGTTAAAATAAGGTGTTCCCCAAGGCTCAGTTTTGGGACCCATTCTCTTCACGTTATACGTTAATGACTTATCCAGTTATATTGATAACCATATATGTAAGTCATTTTTGTTCGCTGATGACGTATTACTTTTGTTTAATGGCAGAAGAGCGGAAATTAATAATTTATGTTTAAACATCAATGATATTCTTCAACGTTTTCTATATTGGTCTAATGAAAATTGCCTATCCATAAATTCGTCAAAGACTAAAGCTCTTGCTTTTGGTATAAATGAACAGCAGTTACTTGATTTAAATATATATGTTGGTGGAACACGCGTGAACTTCGTGGATCGGTTGAAATGTCTAGGCATTTATTTAGATAAATGTCTAAATTTTGAGGCTCATATTGATAACATTAGCTGGAAGGTTTCAAGTTTATTGCGTCAACTTTACTCTACAAATATTTATTTGCCACAACGTATTAAATTGCGTTTGGCCCATGCAGTTTTAATGCCACAGATCTTATATGGTCTTGAAGTTTTTTCTGGTTCAATGAATTATGTAATCTCTAAGTTAGGTCGCATCGCTAACACGATTGTACGGTACGTTTATGGTGTTCGTAGAAATGATCACATATCTGAATATGTTAAACGCTTTATGGGCTGTTCTTTCGGTAATGTAATAACTTTACGTAACTTGGTGTTTTTCTATAAAATTATAAAAAGCGGGTTTCCCACGCAACTTTATTCCAAATTTCTTTTTTCCCATTCAACAAGAAACCCTCAAATTATATTGCCTAGAATTAACAATGCTTTATTTGAAAGGTCTTTTATTGTAAGAATTGCACGTTGTTGGAACACATTACCCATTGAGCTACGTGTGTTTTCACATTCAAATAACGCCTTTCGTGTGAAAATGTTGGCTGTTCTTCCGAACTTATAGTGAACAATTTATTGTATTTCATTTAAAACGTGAGGTTGCTTACATATATTTTGGGATCAATTGTCTTTTTATATTGTCTTTTTTTATTTTTTTTTATTGAATTCTACCTTTGTATATATGTATATGTATATGTGTACAATGTACACTGTACATATATATGTACATAGATTTTTATTTTGGTTTGGGACCTAGGGATTTTAGTTATATTCTAATTTAAATATTTTAGTATTAATTCAGGTATATTTCTTTGTAATATAGTTTATTGGCCTAATGAGGCTTTTATATTACCTGCAATAAATTGAATTGAATTGAATTGAATTGAAAGCCTTAGCCTGTCAACTGGAGGGGATTACGCCAAAGATTTCATTTAAAATTAAAAACGTGAATCGCCGCAAAAAGCAAAATTTATTTTTCAGACACTGCCGCACATTCTGAAATGATGGCCATGTTGAGGGAAAAGGGTGTGAACTCATATTCTTTCACGCCGAAAAAGTAAAACAAGTGTCGTTGGTTCTACGTGGACTCGAGTACAGAACCCCATCCGAAGAAATAAAGGGAAAACTTGATCAAGAGGTTCCAGGAGTGGTGGCAAAAGTCTCAAATTTTTCTACGGCTCACTCATACAAAAATGATTATGTGACTGGTCTTTTTTTAGTGACTCTCCATCCTGGGAAGAACAAAGATGATGTGAAGCATATCAAAATCGTTGCAAGCCAGGTTGTATCGTGGGAGAAGCCTAATAACAAGAAAAAGGAAATTCAATGCCGTCGTTGCCAGCACTGGGGACACATCTCAAAAAACTGTAACGCAGAATTTAAGTGTGTGAAATGCAACCAGAAACATGAACCTGGCAAATGCCTGTTACAACATCAAGATGGCAACCAACCAACGTGCGTGAACTGCGGTGCAGTCGGCCATCAAGCAAACCGGAGGGGATGTAGCGCCTACAAAAAGTACGTTCAAACTAAATGTCAGAAAATGATAAAAGTTCAAGAGGAAAAAAAAATTGCTAGTCGCAATGTCAGGAGAGTAGCAACCTCATATATTTCTCCGGGTAAGTCGTTTGCTAACCTATTTAACCAGAATATTAACACCAACACTGAGAAAAATTCAGTTGTTGATGAGTTTCTTAAGCTGACCAGATACTTTATGCAGCCCGAGGAACTTTCTATAGAACAAGAAATTGAAAATTTTCTTAAAGAATACCGCCTTATGTCAAAGTCAGACGCAAAGGCAGAATTTGTGCGTCTGTACAATAAAGTCAGGAATACTCCCTAAACATCTAAACTTCATAACATTTAATGTGCGGTCACTGGTTGACAGAGGCCGGCAAATCGAACTCTAATACCCTACACTATAATAAAATTGACATTGCCTTTGTGCAAGAGTGCCACCTTAGAGGAAGCATGCGTATATTTATAGACGGCTACAATTTTTTTTATGATAAATCTCCCCTTGGGGGTTGTTTTTATTGACGTCTTCCAATTCAACACCACTTTTCTTCAAATTGAAATTAAAATCAACAGCAGCATTAAAAAATTCTAGTTGGATCCATCCACGTTCCTACGAATCTGCCTAGAGATGCTTTAGGTATTGGACTTAATTCAATCCTAAACGCTGCACGTAGTTATGACTCCGTAATCCTGACCATTCTGAAAATATTAATGGAAAATCATTATTTAACTGGCTTCATGACCATACCCTTAATATTAGTCGCATTTGTGACAATAAGCCAACTTACCCCAATGGCAACTCCTTCTTAGACCACTTTCTTCTCAGTTAGTAAATAGAGAAACTCCGAATTTTAAAGTGACCAGCCTGGCAACGTTCTCGGACCATTTTCCTCTAAAAATGGAACTGAGATTGGAAAACCCGGACTTTTCCCTAAGATCGCCTAGTTTTTATACATCATATAAAAACACGAACTGGAGCAATTTCAAACACCCTTACCTGAAAATATAAGACAAATGTTCCGTGTAAAGCATCAGTGGCAAAAAGAACTTAAAAAAATATACCACCGTACAGGCGATAGGTCAAGCATGGACTACAACATTATCTCGAAACAAATTGGACTATTAAAAATAATTCTAAAAGATCTAGTCAGTATCGATCAAACTTATAAATTCAACAGTAAATTGGAAAAAATAAAGCCCGGCACGTCTGCTTTTAAGGAGATTTATCTCATGTCGGGGAAAAAGAAATCTGTCTTCCCTCAACAAATCAGCGTGAATGGCATATCAGTTTCAAATGAATCTGAAATAGGTGAAGCGTTTTGTACATATTACTCATCTGTGTACAGTGAAAACTTACCCGATTGCCCAGTGGCAAATCTAAATGAAAGAGCTGCATCTTACATCTCAGAAGTTCCTCGTCATATTTATACATTTGATAACGCCTTTAACTCCATGCAAAACGTTGACAGCTATCATTTCACAAACTGTGCTGAAATAAAAGAAATCATAAATACAATCAACAACAAAAAATCTAGCGGCGTTGATAATATTTCCAACTTTTTAATTAAAAAATTACCTGACAGCTCCCTGCAACTCTTAGAGTGCCTTTTCAACAATTGCCTAAATAATTGCTACTTCCCTAAGGCTTGGAAGTCGTCTAAAATCATTCCAATAAAAAAGAAACACAACAGCAATATTGGTAAAATTTTCGAGCACATCCCAAAAAGAAAATTGGAAAATGCATTTATATTCTGTCTTCTTCCACCTTACCAATTTGGATTCAGGCAGCATCGTTCCACCCAACACGCATTACTGAAATTCCATACTGATGTCACAGATAATCTAAGGGAAAAACGTTGCACAGTAGCTGTATCCCTGGATATACAAAAAGCCTTCGATTCTGCGTGCCACAAAGGGATTTTGTACAACCTCGTAGAACTAGGTGTTGATCCCTTCTTGGTAAAAATGTTTTCCAATTATTTTACTGACCGTGAATTTTGTGTGGAAATTAATAACTTACCTTCGTCTTTTGGAAGCGTTAAAAGTGGTGTACCGCAGGGCAGCGTATTGGCACCTCTATTGTTCAATATATTTCTGTCCGACTTTCCACATTGTATCGCCGGCTCAAAAGCAATATTATATGCCGATGATTGCATGATTTATGCGCATGACGAATATCCTCTTAGGGCTCTTACTGAGGCTATTGCACATCTTAACATCATTAACAATTACTACAAAAAATGGGGTATCCAAATTAATGCAGCCAAATCCGAAGCGATTTGTATCAGGAACGCCTCTGGTAAATGTAAGCGTTGCGTTGTACCACAAAGCAAAATTCTTTCACTCTCCCAAGAAGGATCTGAGATCCCACTTAAATCATCCATAAATTATCTCGGAAGTTTAATAAATTAATGAAGTTTAACATTCACAGCAGAACTCTCTTATCTAAGGAAAAAAAAAATTGCAGGAATGTTCTCCAGAGTAATGCATAGTAAATTTTTAGCCTAAAAAACTAAATTACTCCTGTACAAGGTGGCTATATCCTCTGCGATATTAGCATTAAGAAATATATTTATAAAATATATATTTAGGCTATCATTAAAATAATTTTATCAAATACCTCTATCATATTTACATTTGACTATTAATAGCTTATTTTTTTTTTAAGTGAAAACAAAAATAATATAAATCATGCAATTTATTGTTTATTAACTTCAAATGTCAGTACCTGTCAAACTCTTGTACATGTACGTTTCGGTTTTTAGTATAACATATGTTTCTACACCTCTGTTAATTACTGTTTTCAATGTTTAAAATGTTTCTTTTTTTAACATAACATATCGTTTTTATGTAGTTTTTAAGTGTTATTTAGTTGTTGAATTTTGCAGACTTTTGCTCTGTTTGAGCAAGCACTGTGTTCATCCATATAAACACGATTTTTTAATGTGATACTCATTTTTATATTTTAGCATGTAGCGTATACAATTAGCGTGTATTAGAACAAGACGAATATAGTTCTAAGAAACATCTGTAAAATATCATATGTTTAATTCCAACCTTTCGATTGTCAAACAAAAGAAAAGGCTCAATAAAAATTTATTATTATTATTATTATTTCACTGTCAAACATCTTCAGTTTGGTCTATAATTTAACCATGAATCGTCTTACAAACGAACAACGCTTGCAAATTATTGAATTTTATTATCAAAAAATTTATCGAAAAATTGTGTTCAGCGACGAAGCTCATTTTTGGCTCAATGGGTGCGTTAATAAGCAGAATTGTCGATTTTGGAATGAAGATCAGCCAGAAGCATTGCAAGAGCTACCAATGCATCCAGAAAAAGTCCCAGTTTGGTGCTGTTTATGGGCTGGTGGCATCATTGGACCGTACTTCTTCAAAGATGATGCGAATCGTAACGTAACTGTGAATGGTGAGCGCTACCGTGAGATGATATCCAACTTTTTTTTTGCCCAAAATGCAAGAGCTTGACTTGCCATGACATGTGGTTTCAACAATACGGTGGCACATGCCACACAGCACGCTTAACAATGGACTTATTGAGAGGCGAGTTCGGTGAACATTTCATTTCACGTTCGGGGCCGGTCAATTGGCCGCCTAGATCGTGCGATTTAACGCCATTAGACTATTTTTTGTTGGGCTATGTTGAAGCTCATGTCTATACACACATGCCCGCTTCAATTGACGCATTGGAAGACAACATTGAAGCATTTATTCATGAGATACCGGCCGAAATGTGGGAAAGAGTATGCCAAAACTGGACTAAGCGGATGGACCATTTGAAGCGCAGTCACGGTCAACATTTGCATGAAATAATCTCAAAACATTAAATTATATGGACCGTACTATCGATTCAAATAAAGACTTCATGCATTTTTTTGAATTTAATGGGGTTTTTTTTTTAAAAACTTTCCTATAGCTCTTAAAAAATCACCCCATAGTTGTAAGTGGGTAAAAAGAAAAAACCAAATTAAAAAACAAATTGCTTCATTTTATTGTTTTCGTAAGAAAACAACAAAAAAAAAAAAAACAAATTTGACGTTTCGCACGGGCACATGGAAGTGACATGCAATATATCATTATTTCCTTGTTAATATCAAATTAAATTCAATCACTCACTAATAATCGAGTTTCTTCAGACTTCTCAAAAAAAATATCGGGAAGAATTTTTTTAAAAACTGGCTTAATTTTTGCTTAAATATATAAAATTTCTTTTATTTAGGTTCTCGTAGTATATCCCCAAGGCGTTATCGCAATGGTGGTAATGGAGCTGGTGGAGGAGGAGGATATCGTCGCTATAGTCGTTCTCGTTCTAGATCAAGGTAACTCTTAATATATTTTTTATTCCTGTTGTTCTTTTTTTTGCTTAACAAATAAAACAATTTCAGAGATCGCGTCCGTGAACAAAATAGTCGAAATAAACGCAATACTCGCTCACGATCTCGTGAACGCAATCATAGACGCGGTAACAGCAATGATAATGATTTGTATCGTGACATTATTAACCAAGACTACCAAGATGAAAGAAGCCATAGCGGTAATAGCGGTGGATATACTCGCGGCGGTGGTGGCGGCGGTAATAGTAATTATCGGTCTCGTAATAATGATGATGATTATATAGATGATCGTGATCGGTATTGGAATGAAAGATCACGGGATAAGGGACGTGATCAAGATCGCGAGTATGAAAATCGAGATAGAAGGTATGTCTTTTAAAATAGTTATCAAATAAAATGTTAAAATTCTGCAGCTCTTGCAGAGACAATCGACGTTATGGTGCAAATGGAAATAATAGCAATCCAAATAATAAACGTTTTAACTCGGCCGATCGTGATAGCGATGGCAGTGATGAAACTATGATTAGTCAATATTATAACAAATCCCCCTCAAATACCATTATAGTATTGGGTCTACAATCACATATCACCGAAGCAGATGTAAGTACATATTAAAATCTTAAAAAAATTTTACTCATGAAATTTTTTAATATAAAACTTTGATTTAGATTATGAGTTACTTGATACAAATGGGAATGACAGCCGCTGCAATACGTCTTATACGTACACGTTCTACAGGTAGGTTTCGCTAAAAAAGTGTTTGTTATATTTTAAATGAATGAATAAAACAATGTTTAGCATATAAAATGTAAGTATTTAAGATTTCAAAAAATAAAACTACGTTCTGCATCATTATACCAAAAAACAAAATCCCCTTTTTCAACAATTTTTTTATAAAAACCACTCAAAACAAGAAATAGTTGATTTTTACAAAAACATTTTGTATTTGCTTCTTATTCAAATTATTTAGGTTCATCACGTGGTTTTGCATTCGTCGAGTTTAATACGGTTGATGAAGCTGCATATTGGATGGAATTAACTCAGGTATCAACAAACAAAAAATCAATACAAAATGGGTTATGAAAAAAGTGAATATTACAAATATAAAACATATAATGATGATAATGATCTTTCAATTTGATCTTTATGACTTGTATACATTATTTGGACTTGTACAGTTGGCTAATTTGACGTAAATTTGGTTATAAAAAAATTTGCCAGTTGTGTATGATAAAAGGTTTTTGGTAAAAAATAGTTTTTACGAGAAGAACTATTTTTTGTTTTTTTTTTTATATTTTAGTTTGTCTTTTAAAAATTATTTTTCGTAAAAAGTTTTTTTGCATTAAAAAGCTGTTTCTTTGATGTAAGACTTACATAAGAGAACCAGGTTTTTATATGAAAGCAACAAATGTTACTTGTAAAAATGGAACAATTAAAATTTAGAGGGCCAGTTAATCCTTTATCACTTAATTGACTACATTCATGTATTTTTGGTAAATGAGGAACTAACAACTTTTTTAAACATCCGAGACAGACCCTAGACGATCACATCATCTTATAAAAAAAGTAAAAAAAAAAACCGTACAATGTTTGGATCTGCCATCTTAGCCATAGAAAGATGACTAAAAGAGATCATAACTTAATCATGAGAATCATGCCAAAACTAGAAAACAACAAATAAAAATTAAACCAAACAGTATCAATGATAAATAAAAGAACAGCAAACCGGTGACTTGTATAGTCTGTGGTATGTTTACCAGTGAATAGAATTTTACTAATCGGTTTGTTTTTCTTTCTTTTTCTTTCCACATCATAGGGTTCACTGCAACTACAGGATACATGCCGAGCAACATTGCAGTATAGTCATTCTTTGCAGTCAAACAAACAGACAAGTAAAACCAAAGTGAATCCCATAGATTGGTATTGTGGAAAGGTAAACAAATTTAAATTGAATTCAATAAAACATTTTAATCTTATATTTCTTTTCTTTTTTCCTAGTGTGGCATGTTCAACTTTAAACGACGTGACAGTTGTTTCAAATGCTATGCCTCTCGTGAAAGTGGCGGTGAAGGCAGCGATGAAATAAGCAACATTCTTACTAAAAGTATAAATATTCACAAAATTTTAGAATTTCTTACAAAAATACAATTACAAAAAATAGTTTTTTTAACAAACTTAGTTTTGAAATCTCAAATCTCAATTTTGCATATTCTTCATTATTATGTTAATAACCAAATAACGCTAATAACAAAATGAATCTCCCTAACTCTACATCTATAATGCAGAAATCATGTTACGCAATTTGGATGTGTTGACGAATGAAGAGGGGGTTTTAACAGCTATAGCAGTATATGCACCTGACTTGGCAAAAAAAATTAGTAAAGTCATGGTGAGTCGTGATTCTTTAACCCAAACCTCCAGAGGTATTTGTTATCTACACTTTGAAAGTTTAGTGGATTCTATGAATATGCACAATTTATTAAGTACCTTAGAGCCGCCGCTACAAATTGATAATAAAGAAGGTACATTTTCTTTAAAAAAACCAATAGAAATTTTAAAACAAAATTTTTTTTAATTTATTTTCAGTAATAATAACATACTGCATTGATCATGAAAATCGCCAAATAGTCCCTAAGAAACCAGAAGCTTCTTCATCACAATACACACTAGCTGATGTTCCACGTTTAGCCGAATACAGTGCTTCTTTATATGCCAGTACACCGGCAGAACATGCCCATTATTTACAATATTATACGGAATACTATATATCGGAAATTACGAAAGGCTCTTATAGCAATTTACCAACAGATACACAAATGACCGAAGCTAACTCAGGAGCTGCTGTTGCTTTATCGGCTATACAACAAAAACAAAAGAAAATGAGTAGTATTGAAACTACAGCTACGGCAGCGGCCACAGCAGCAGCAACGGCTGCCGCAGTAGCAAAAGCAACATTGTCAGCTCGAACTGTGGCCACGCCAAAAGGAAATGACGGAAAAGTTTATCGTAAGTTAAACTACATATAAAACAATTTAAAAATAGTGTTTTTTCGATAAGTAAACAAATAATTGAGTACTATTGTCATCACTGATTATACGTCTTACATTGCAAAAGAATGTAGAGTTGTAATTTTATTATAAGAAAGAAACAAATCTTGCATTTTTTAATATCATACTTTAAAGAATTATTGGAGGCTAGATGAAATAATGGACAAAAAGTAAGAGACCAAAGTAAAGTTGTGTATTAATTTGTTTCACAACGAAATTGCGTTGGTATTCGTAACGACGGATATTCGCCGATTTTTTAGAAATTCGTATTCGTTTTCGCCAAACTCAAGCGAATATTTTGCTTATACATTCCAAAAAAAAAAAATACAAAAGTGTAAAAATATACATAAAATGAAACAAAAATATTAATTTTTAATAATTTTTATTAAAAAAATCTTTGGCTTTAAGGAAAGTAAAAAATATAGCTCGTTTTGTTTAAGTTTAGATTTATAACTTTAATTTCATATGTACGCATGTCTCGTATAAATCTTATATTGAAATTAGAGTTTTTTTTTCACGGACTTTTTCGATTCCCGTGAAAGCGGGAAATTTTTTTAAATCCCGCTCCATATAAATAATACAAAGTAAATTTTGGTATTAATAAATGAAAAAAAAACTTTTATAAAAAAAAGTAAGGGAACTTGTTTACAAAGAAAGTAAATGAAATGGTTCAATACTAAAAAATTAACTAAAGATTGAAATAGGAACTTGAATTATTATTACCTCACGCCTTTATTCCCTATTATTATGCTTTTATTCAGTACATATTATTATGCTCAGGATAATTCATAAAACAATAATAAAAACAAAATAAAAATTGAGGTACTCAAGATATGAAATCAAAAAGTTAATTAATAAAATACTTTAAAGAAATATATAACATTTTTTAATGGCTTACGAAATAACTTTCTGATACACTCAAAGCGCTTTGTAAGTCGTCAAAAAGTATATTCCTGATTTTATTTACTAATTATCATGTTTCCGAAATATTTTGTTCATTTTTTACCGAGGTTGGACAAATAGTTAAAGGTGCACCGTTGTAGCGGATTCACAATCAGAAGCAATTTTTTCTTTTTTATAAACAACGTCTATATCAGTCAAATGTATGTCAAGTTTGATGCAAAAATAGCATCAACCGGACTGCTTCGTCCAAACCTTTTCATTTCAATAGGTCCATTTGTAATCTTTACGACAATGTGTTTTTCAAGTGGTATGTTGTAGTATCTTACACGAGTTTCCAAAATGTTATTTTATTTCGGTTTCCCCGCACTTCACGAGAATATAAACCAACACAAATTGAAATTGAAAATTTGTGTTTATCACCTAATAAACATATCGCTCCTTCATTGCATCATAGTCATATCTCAAAATTTAAAGGTAGTGTAGCAAAGTTGAACCGAAGTTGTAGCAAAATATGTCTTTAAGTCGGTACATTTTGAAAACTTTAATCGCATTTTGCTAAGATCGTTTGTTTTTGTAGATATGACTATGTTGCAATAAAGGAGCGATATGTTTAGGTATCTCCTATTTTTAAGACTTGTTCATGGACAATGAAACTTTACTGCCTGCATCTTATTTGGAATTATTAACTTTATTAACTCTTCACTTCACTAAATGTAATAATTATCAACTGTTGCACTGCCCATTCTGCTTTTAGTAGATTTATTGCATCAGGAGACATTGATTTAAATACATGTACTCAGTTCTTGTAATTGATCTAATCCACAACCCATCCACAGATGCTAATTTTTAGAGAATAGAAAACTAAATTTCAAAGTATAAATAGCTATTTTCTGAAATTATGAGGAATTTTTTTATTTCCCGGGATCCCGCAAGAAAAATCCCGGAGAAAACGGGAAATAAAATAATGGAATTCCCGGGACGGGAAATCCCGGGAAAAAACCCTAATTGAAATACATATGGGCATTTCCCCAGAATGGTCTACCAGGATGAAAAAATAGAATGTTGATAATCATCGTCTTTTATTGTTTATTATTATTAAAAAAGTCTATGTTGTTATAAAAGAATGGTTTCATAGCATGTCTCAGCTGTTTTACTTGAGGAATTTGCTCTGGAAACTGGAAAATTTTATATTTTCTTATATTTTCTACTTCTAAACACATTTTTATATGCTTATTTTACATGCAAAAATATGTTATGTTTACACTCTTTCTTCATAATCTTTTCATTACAATCAATTGTAAATTGAGTATTTAGTTGTTTGTTAAGGAAATTTGAAGACATTAATGGGAAACTGCAATGTGATAATAATAAAAAAACATATGGAAAAATCGTACGTTCGCGACCCGTACGTTCGCGACCGGTACTTAAGCCAATTAAACAAAAACCAAAAGAGATATTTTTTTTGTCAAATACTGCATGGAGACCTACATTAATACACTTTTAAAATAAATTAATCACTTTTGAATATTCCGTTCCATTACGCAGATTTTTACATTTAACTGCTGTCAGCCAAAGTTGACTTCTATTTTGCGTACGTTCGCGACCACATGTTAATAACTATTATTATGAAAACTTAAACTCGATGAAACTCATCTTTTGCACTAAACATACAGCTACCCAAATGCTATCGAATCGCAAAAAAAAAAGCTAGGAAAAGTTTTGTTTTCTATATTATTTGTACATCAAAAGCGTACGAACATACGTTCGGGACCCCAGGAAATGCCCATATTCCAATTGAATAATCGGATCCCAATTTGATTTTTTTTTGGCACTATGCGACCACGATTTGGCATAAAAGCAACAAATAATAATAATAATAATTTGATTTTAAATTCGCCCTCAACTAATAACACTAGGACTATTTTTTTTTTTGCTTATGTGTTTTGTTTAGATTGTGTTATAATTAAGCAAGAAACCAGCATAGTTGGTCATTATGGGGTCTCAGTTAATTTTCACAAGTTAAGAACTTTTGTTATATTTATAAATATTTTTCTTCATATCCATTTAGCTACTCCCGACGTATCTCTGTATCAATATGACGAAACTTCTGGTTATTATTATGATCCTACAACTGGGTTATATTATGATGCACATTCACAATACTATTATAACAACGAAACAGGAGCGTATCTATATTGGGATCAAAGTAAAAGTTCTTATGTTTTAGCCACACCAGCAGCAGCAGCGGCCACTGTGCAAGATGTAGTCAAAAAAGAAACTGAAACCGAAACAAAATCTACTCCAGCAACAAAAACAGAGGATGAATCGTGTAAAAAAGAAAAAAAAGAAAGTGGCAATAAACATGACAAAGTAAAAGTGGCTAAAAAGATTGTTAAAGATATGGAAAAATGGGCAAAACAATTAAATCAAAAGAAAGACTACACTGTAGTCGCCACTCCGCAGCCCATACTAACCAGCAATAGAACTGAAGATGCTATAAGGCCCTCGACGAGTGGAGGTCTATCAAGTGGTTATGCAGATGTTGGCTTTTCAATATTAGAAAAGAAAACAGCTAAATTGGGATCATCCAATGCGTTCATTTCTCCCATGAGTTTAAGTTCAGTGTCAAGTAATAAGCTTATACCATCTTATGGTTCAGACTCCGATGAAGATAATATACCACCGCCAACTAAACTGGCCACAATATCAACATCGGATTCGGGTGAAAAAGAGTATGTTGATTTTCAAAAGCTTACCTGTCTCCTGTGTAAAAGAGCTTTTCAATCTTTGGAAATTTTGCAAAAACATTTGAAAATGTCCAATCTTCACAAAGAGAATTTAGCAAAACATAATCTCGAAAAAGGTTTAACGGTGCAGCAACAACAACAACAGCAGCAGGCTGAACAGGACTCACTAACAGCTGCCCTATCGTAAGTTTTCCTTTTTTTTGCATTACTAATGTATTTAACATTACATCCATTTGTAAGATATCGGGATCGTGCCAAAGAAAGGAGACTTAAATATGGCGAAAGTGATCCTCCTCCACCAAATCGTAGTCGTGAGCGTTTTGAAAAAGAGATCAATAATCTTACCTCACGTCAACAACAACAGGAAGCCCCCGCCATGCCCATTGGTTCAAATAATGTAGGAAATCGCTTGTTGCAGAAAATGGGTTGGTCTGAGGGACAAGGTTTGGGCCGCAAAAATCAAGGACGTACAAATATTATTGAGGTTAAATTGAATTTTATTTAAACAATATGACTTCTAAAATGGCAATTTTATTTAACAGGCAAATGCTCGTAACAATACTGCTGGCTTAGGCACAAAAACTGGTATTGGTCCTAGTCTTGATTACAAGACATATATTAAGAAAATGATGAAGTCCCGTTATGAATCTGTGTGACTTTTCTCATATTTTAAATTATTCATATGTTAAATTATTAAGTAATTTTTTTATAATATTATTTTTTCTTTACTTAAACGTTTTTTTTTTTTAACCAATTCCTATAGCAATTATATATATAGAATATTTTAGAGTAGAAAATATTCAAATAAAATTTTAAATAAAGAAGTTTTAGAGGCTTTATTAATTCTTTGAAAGAAAATGCAAAATGCTACATATTTGTGAAAGAACGTGAAATTTTCGTGTTTTTGTTTCATAGCGTTTTTATACCCTCCACTACTAGTGCTGAATGGTTTGTCATTCCGTGGGTATACTCAGTTTGTCATTCCTTGTGAAATAATAATTATTTGATGTTTTTGTTAACCGTAATATAACAGAGTTGTAAACCATAACCAGTGTTGTTTTGTCGTAAGATTTATCTTATTTTGCAAGTTTTTGAGATGCAAAAAAGTTTTTAAGTTTTTTTTCTAAAAACAAAGTTTTTGAAATTTATGGTAATTACATAAGTTTAGTTTGTAAAAAATAAATCTTCACTCAGTTGCGTTCATTTAAAAATATGTATGTATGAAATTATAAATACATACATATATATGCATATTATTTATGTTATTGTTTTTCATGAAATATCCAAAACTTGCAAAAATGTATCTTTGATCTTGTCATTTGACCATTAGCGTTGTTCAATTTTGACCAAATTTTCAAAATATAGTCCTTGTAGTTCGTGTCATAGAACTTTGTATAGCATTTTTTAAAAATTAATACAAATAGATAAACATTTTTCTGTTGATCAATTTTGTGCAAAAAAAAAAAACATTTCCAAAAAATCCGTTAAAACATATCATTGCCCTGCCCAAGTGTACCAGGGAATATTCCTTTGAGATCATTTTGGACAAAAGTTTATTAATATCAAGATGCCGTATGTATTAATTTACAATTCATACTGTTTTGTAAATCAAAAATACTTTGTTGAACGGGGTTTTTCGGCAGTGAACGTAGCTAAAACGAAAATAAGAAATAAAATGCAATACGAATTGCTAGAATCATTCGGGCATGTTATAGAAATAGAAATAAAGTGGAATTGAAATCGAACCAATTTTTTTCTATTATTTACAAAATTATCGTTGCTTTTCCTGGTTTTACGAGTTTTCATTGTTAAAATAATATGAAGTATACAAAAAGGAATATTTTTGTGTGCTTTCAATACAGACCCGTCTTTAAAATTTACAATTAATACTGTTTTGTAAATCAAAAATACTTTGTTGAACAGGGTTTTTCGGCAGTGAACGTAGCTAAAACGAAAATAAGAAATAAAATGCAATACGAATTGCTAGAATCATTCGGACATGTTATAGAAATAGAAATAAAGTGGAATTGAAATCGAACCAATTGTTTTCTATTATTTACAAAATTATCGTTGCTTTTCCTGGTTTTACGAGTTTTCATTGTTAAAATAATATGAACCCAGTCTTGCACTATCGTCTGATGTGTAAAGTTGTAATTTACTGTGCCTTTTTCTACTTAAAAGTTTACGGTTATTTTCTTATTGTTGTTATTTTTTTTCTTCACAATATTAAATAAAATAAAATAAAAAAAAACTAACAATTTTAACTATACACAATTAAACGCATAAGAGAGGATGATGTTAGTGCCTCATTTGGGCAAAACATGAATAAAAGAAAAGCGACTAATAGTTCTCAGAGAGCTGAAAATCAAAATTTTTTTGCACCTCTTCAAACAATAGATGATGAAGATAACAACGAAATTGTTATCGAGCCTACTGTCAAAGTCAACATACCACCAATAACTATTCTACAGTGTAAAATAGAACAATTACACGAAGTATGCAGAATACTAAAAATTAAGGATTACTCGATACGTAAAATATCAATTGGTTTAAAGCTTTTTTGCTCCAATAAAGAAGATTTTAATAATGTTCGTGATAATCTCACTAAAAAATTCGAACTCGAATATTTTACATATGCTGCTAAAAATGAAAAGCCATATAAAGCTGTGCTGTTAGGCCTAGATAAAAAAGACCCATCTGTAATTAAAGCACACCTATTAGATATGGGCCTTAAAGTTATGGATGTTAAAATTGTCACTAGAGGTAGAGATAGCAATAACGAACAAATTATATTTATTGTTTACTTTGAAAAAAAGTCAATCACGCTAAGGGAACTTAGGCAAAAGTACTCAGTTATGAACTACATAAAAGTAAGATGGAAATACCAAAAACCAAACAAATCCAAACTGACTCAGTGCTACAATTGCCAAATGTTTGGACATGGTTCCAGTCGATGTATGGTCAAAACGTTTTGTGCCCGCTGCGCCGGGAACCATAAAACCACAGAATGTGAGGCAACTATTGTAAAATGTGCAAATTGCAATGGACCCCACAAGGCAATGTCTCCCGATTGTCCTAGCAGGGAAACTTTTAATCAAATGCGGCTACGTGCTCAACCCAAGAGTATAGTACAAAAAAGTCAACATTACAATACCAAAACTAATTACAATACAAATTTTCCAAATACTCTTAAACAGGGTGAAATACCAAATACATCAAGAAGAGACAATAATTTACCTTATTCTCAAAACTTCAACAATAATTCTAACAATAACCTGTTCTCTTTCGAAGAATTGAAAAATCTAACTTTCGAACTAATCTCAAATTTAAGAAAATGTAAGTCTCGTGAAGAGCAATTTGAGGTTGTTACAAACCTCGCATATAAATTTTTATATTAATGGCTAACAACATAAAGTTATTACAATGGAATGCCCGAAGTATCCGAACTAAAAAAGACGAATTATTTCACTTTCTGTTAAGAACTGATATCGACATATGCTTGCTTTGTGAAACCTGGCTTAACAATAATGTTTCTATAAAACATCAAAACTTCTTTTGCTACAGGCTTGATCGAAAACATGGAGGAGGGGGAGGTGTAGCCATCTTAATAAAGAAGAATATAAATCATCAACTTTTAACCCCACAGAATACAAAGATTATTGAAAATATAGGCGTAAGAGTTAAATCTGGTAATAAATTTGTAGACATTTATTCATGTTATCACCCTGGTGGATCGTCAGGAAGGGACAATACTCGAAAACAAAACTTTATATCTGATCTTCGTAAACTAACTAGTACAAATAACAACTACATTCTAGGAGGTGACTTTAACTGCAGGCACGGATATTGGGGATGCCAAAGAAACAATTGCTGGGGTAACATTTTACATGATAAACTCCAACTAAATCATACACAGATTTCATTTCCTCATGAATATACCTATATACCGGCTGATCCAAATAAACAACCCTCAACTCTAGATTTCTTTTTAACTAATGTGTCACAAAATATCTCCGCAGTTAAAGTGGTAAATGATTTGAGTTCCGATCACCTCCCAATCGTGTGTACTGTCAATTTGAGTTATGAATCGGTAGAAAATTTGCACTACAGCTATGGTAAGGCCAACTGGCATCTGTTTGCCAAGTTTATAAACAGAAATCTTCCCATGCCAGTTGATTTTACTGAAATTACTGACAATAATCAAATCGACAACATGATAATTGATTTTAATAATACAGTTAAAACTGGAATCGATGTAAGTGTGCCTAAATGTAGATCATCGCCAGTGATCAAACCACTACCAAATAACATTCTAATTCTGATACAATTTAGAAATGTATACAGAAGAAATTGGAAGCGATATAGAGATGTCAATGATCATCGAGCAATGAGTCGTCTAAACAAAAGTATTGCATACGAAATAAATCAATTTAGAAACAAATCATGGAACATCATGTTGTCCTCTTTAGAGAAATCATCTTCCCCTTTTTGGAAGGTTTCAAAAATTTTAAGGAAGAAATCTACCAACATTCCAATTCTCAAGCACAACAACGTAGTATGTTACACCAAGCTAGAAAATAGAGTTGTGTCGGTCATGAACGACCCGGTTCAATTGAACGAATCAGTCAAATGAACGTTGAACGGCCGTTCAGTCTCATCGTTCAATATGGTTCACTTGGGTCTTTTCAGGTCTTTTGAATCAGTTTGAATCAGTCATTCACTTGCTTACCGACCAACTGATTGAAAAGAAACAACAGTACTATTCTTGTGTATATGTTTGTTATGCCAGAATAATATACTTGTTTCTTTTACTCATTGTCACATTGCTTTACACATTTTCATAATACATCGTTCAATATGGTTCACTTGGGTCTTTTGAATCAGTCATTCACAAAAAACAATGCAAAACACAAAGCAAAATGTTTCTTTGAATTTGCTTTGTGTTTATTGTTTTCTATTATTGTATACATATTTCTTATATGAATATTGCTATACTCTTTAAACACATTGCTGTATTCAATCAATTGTGAATGACTGAACGAAAACCACAAAAGAGCAACTGATACAAAAGACCGACTGATCCAAACGATCAACCGACCCAAAAGACAAGTGACCTGAAATGACCGACTGAACGAAATGAACGAACTCGTTCACTGTTTCGAATTGAACGTTAATGACCGGTCACCTAAACGAACGATTAAGCCCAAGACTACTAGAAAAGGCTGAAATGCTGGCTCACTCTTTTAAAATGAACCATGATATTTCAGTTAATCTCAGCGACCCTACAACAATTTCTGAGGTAAATAGTGTTGTTAACCAAATTAATTATACAAGTCCAAATCCTCTAGTAAGTTACTACACTACTCGTGACAAAGTGTCTGTCTTTATAAAGAACTTAAAGAACAAAAAATCTCCAGGATTGGACAAAATCAATAATAAGTGTTTAAAAAATTTACCTATTAAAGGTATAAGCTATATCACGAACATCTTTAATGCTTGCCTAAAATTATGTTATTTCCCCAGTGCATGGAAAATATCAAAAACTATCCCGATACTTAAGCCAAACAAGCCAGTTGAATCCCCTCTTTCATATAGACCAATAAGCTTACTTTCTTCCATAAGTAAAATTTTGGAAAGAATTATTAAGGAAAAGCTTACACAGTTTATTGATGCAAACAATGTACTCCCATCGCAACAATTCGGGTTTAGAAGTGAGCATAACACGTCCCAACCTCTATTAAAAATTAGAAAACTAGTTAAAAATAACTTTCAGGATGGTAAATCAACGGGAATGGTTTTGCTGGACATAAAAGCTGCTTTCGACTCTGTCTGGCACTACGGACTTTTATATAAATTAAAAAGACTTGATTTTCCTATCGAACTTATAAAAATTATTCAAAATTTTCTACAAAATAGATCATTCAACGTCTACATAGGAACAACATGTTCACAACAAATAAATATTACTGCTGGCTGTCCTCAAGGCTCGTGTCTGTCACCGATACTATACAACATCTTTACTGGCCGATATTCCAGCATTCACAAACTGGGGCCTAATTCTGGCAGTCGTGATCGAGTACTTTCTTGATTCGAAAGCAATTTTATTTCAGTCGATACTGAACGAATCGAAATTATTTTTTCAGTATTGTGAAACTCAAATTAATGCTTTACAACACTGAAAAAATTATTCCGATTCGTTCAGTATTGACTGAAATAATTAGATATTAAATTGCTTTCGAATCGAGAAATTACTCGATCACGACTGCCAGAATCAGGCCCCTGCATTACGTCCATATTTGCAGATGATACGGCGATTCTTAGTTCTGATATATATTCAGCTAGCATAAGTTCAAATCTGCAGTCAGCTCTAATTGGTTTGAGCAACTATTTTCAAAAATGGAAAATTATAATAAACCCTGAGAAAACTCAGGCTATTTATTTTACGCGAAGGCGCAAAACGTGTTACACTCCTCAGAGTTCACTTCGCTTTATGAATCATGATATTCCGTGGGAAAACAACGTTAAATATTTAGGAGTAATCATGGACACAAAACTCAATTTCAACAATCATATTCCATACGTAGTTGACAAAATCAACAAGATCATCCGAATATTGTACCCACTTATCAACAGAAAGTCGGAGCTGAACATTGACAACAAAAAACTAATTATAAAATCAATATTCCATCCCATAATGTTTTACTGCTGTCCAGTCTGGTCCACGTCGGCAAAATGCCATCTAAGTAAACTTCAAGTATCACAAAATAAGCTACTTAAAATGATATTTAAGCTACCTTGGCACTACTCCACCCAACGCCTTCACACTCTTGCTGGTTTTGAACCCATTCATGACAAAATTGAAAGATCAACTCAAAATTTTAACAGAAGATGTACATCCTCCCAATACCCACACATTAATGAACTGATTTCATCGTAATTTTTATCTTTAACTTTCTTTTTTATCTTATACCTGTTTCATAAAGGTTTTTGTAAATTTTTCCCTCCCTAAATATGTTATATAAATTTTTCATATTACTCGAATGTGTATTCTATGTCAAATACATTCCTCAAAAGCTTTTATACTTTAATAGTCTCATTCCTTCATTATTTCACAGGAATATTTTCTATGCACTATCAGAATTTTTGTTTGTATATTTCTGTTACGAAGCTTACCTTAGCTATCCTTTGGTTAGCAATGAAGTAAATTGTAAAGAAAATTTATACAACTATTAGATACCAGCAGAATGTAATGCATTTTCTGGCCCGCTACGGCCTTCGTCAGCATTCTTTGTATCTTATAACTGGATAGTGCCTATTGTAAATTTTATGTATTTAACTTAATTATTTTATCAAATAGAATCTGGGAATTTATTTCTCATGGTGAGTTACATTTATTATATAAATTTTTCATATTACTCGAATGTGTATTCTATGTCAAATACATTCCTCTGATAGTGCATAGAAAATATTCCTGTGAAATAATGAAGGAATGAGACTATTAAAGTATAAAAGCTTTTGAGGAATGTATTTGACATAGAATACACATTCGAGTAATATGAAAAATTTATATAATAAATGTAACTCACCATGAGAAATAAATTCCCAGATTCTATGTTATATATTTGTACATAGATTTTAAAAATGTAAATACAATACAACTAAGTAGAAAAGGAACGTTGTTCCTAAACTCTTTCCCCCGTATTTATAAACGATTATTAAATTTAACAAACGTTTATTAAGGCAAATTTTCATACAAAATTTGTTTTGTAAACCTTTATTAAATTTAAAAATTTTTTATAAATACAGGCATTTATCACTATAAGTCAAATGTAAATAGTATTAATATTATTGGAAATAAATGAAATTGAAATTGAAATTGAAATAATATGAAGTATACAAAATGGAATATTTTTGTGTGCTTTCAATACAGACCCGTCTTTAAAATTTATTCTTTTTAAATCCACTTTATTTTGATTTATAGAACATGCCCGATTATTACATATACATAAATACTCATTTTAAAAATTGTGCCACCTTCGAATATCACATGAACATTGGCGATATAATTGTGCAATACGTAAAATTGAACAATTTTATTGCAAGTGTATAAGCCGCTTTAAATATAAAAAATTTAAATATTTTTGGTTACAATAAAAGTTGGTTTTTTTATTCGATTCGATTTCTGTTTACTTTTTTATTTTTGTTTACTTTTTTATTTTTGTTTACTTTTTTGACGTTGATCATACACATTAAACAAAAACAAATTACCTGTAGATGTTGTAATATTGTGTTTGTTGTTTCACCGAGGCCACCTTTTAGTAATTTCACCATGTAAAATATTTTATGACAAAATTTAGGCCCTAATTATGTAAAACGCATTGCAACGCCAAAGAATTACATTGGAAGCAAAAACAAAATTATAAATATTTTGCAATTTTGTTGTTGCTTTCTACAGAATTTCACATAGCCTTCGGTGTATGAATTTCTGTAGAAAGCAACAACAATTTATGATTTGGGCCTTAAAGTATTAAGTGGGAATTTTTGGAAGAAAACCTTTTTTGAGGATTTTTTTTTTTTATTAAAATTTACAATTTGTGGATATACTTTGAAAAAAGTCTGACAACCCTGACACCCACTGTTTTAAAAACGCTGTCTTGTGGACATCTGTTTTTGTTTGTGATGATAACATTGCACAGAGAATGTTATTTAATACGAAGAAGAAACTAAACGTCTTAAATTTACCGTGTGTTGTTGGCTAGTTTTGGTGCTTCAAATGCTGCTAATAATTATTTTTTAAGAAATTGTCAAGATTTTTGGGTATTAAAAACTATTTAAGAAACAAAAATCTTATATTACAAGAAATTTTTTTTAGAAACTGATGCGAAAAATGCTGAAAATTCTTCAACGTCTACACAGTACAATTAAACCACTGAAGTGACGAAAGACAGAAAAATCAAATCCCGTGTGATAGGAAAGTAGTACGTACAAGGGACAGGAATTTAAAGAAATTGGATTTATAAGATAAAAGGTTATAAAATGAAGTTGGTTTATAAAAATATGGATAAAGGAGGTCAAGGGTAAGCATAGAAAGTAGTGACTAAAAAGTTATGTTTTTTTATATAGTTCGTTCTTTTCACATTTAAAGTTCGGTGGTTTTAATACCAGAAGAATCTGAGGACATGTGGCATGCGTTTAATTTGATATCGGAGGGTGATAGTGTACGCAGTACCACCATACGTAAGGTGCAAAATGAATCAGCTACTGGTTCTAGTACCAGTAGCCGTGTGCGCACCACTTTAACGATTACTGTCGAATCTATAGATTTCGATACACAGGCGTGTGTTTTGCGTTTGAAAGGACGTAATATCGAGGAAAATCAATACGTTAAAATGGGTGCCTATCATACACTAGACTTGGAACTCAATCGTAAGTTTGAATTGCGAAAGCCAGAATGGGATTCCATTGCGTTAGAACGCATTGAAATGGCCTGCGATCCTACACAATCGGCTGACGTTGCTGCTGTGGTAATGCAAGAAGGCTTGGCCCATGTTTGTCTGATAACACCCAGCATGACTCTAGTGCGTAGTAAAATCGAAGTGAACATACCCCGCAAACGGAAAGGCAACATCCAACAACACGAAAAGGGTTTGGCAAAATTTTATGAAAGTGTTATGCAAGGTATATTGAGGCATGTTAATTTCGATTTGGTTAAATGTGTGCTCCTAGCATCGCCCGGTTTTGTCAGGGATCAATTTTTTGAGTATATGTATCAGCAGGCTGTTAAATCCGACATTAAAGTGTTGCTGGACAACAAAAGTAAATTTATGCTCGTACACTCCTCCTCCGGTTTCAAACATTCTCTCAAGGAAGTGCTTCAAGAACCAGCGGTAATGTCAAAAATATCCGATACAAAGGCAGCTGGCGAAGTTAAAGCTTTAGAACAATTTTATACAATGCTGCAATGCGAGCCGGCCAAGGCTTTTTATGGCAAAAAACATATACTTATGGCTGCTGATAGTATGGCTATAGAGACTTTACTTATCTCAGACAATCTCTTCCGCTGTCAGGATGTTCACCAACGTAAAGAATACGTACAACTAGTGGAGAATGTGCGTGATGCTGGTGGTGAAGTAAAAATATTTTCGAGCATGCATATATCTGGTGAACAATTGGCTCAGTTGACCGGTATAGCAGCAAAATTAAGATTTCCTATGCCGGAATTGGAAGAGGACTCGGATGACGATGGCGACAACGGTGCAGCTGACACAGATTCAAATTAAAAATACGTGTGCGAGATTGTTCGTTACTTCTGTAAAATAATTAAAAAAAAAAAACATTTTTGTAGGTATATTCTAAGTTTATAAACTCGCATGAACAAACATTAGTTGCAGGTTTTTTATATACATACATAACATGTTTTAGCTTTTAACGACAAATTAAAGTAATAAATTTATACCCATTAATAAACAAATAACAATGAAAGAAAAGTATATTAATCAAAATCAAAGAAGGAGAGACAGAAAGATACTGGGGGTATTCACGTCACAAGTTGCACCCTTGCGAAAAAGCAAAAGTGCAAAAATATAACAACAACCACACAGACAATTAGTTGTGCGTTAATAATTGTCTTTGTTGGGAATTGCCAATTCTTAAATTGTATCGTTTCAATGGCAAAATTGTACCGTCTCAATGGCAAAATTGTACCAATTTGACATAAATTGTACCAAAATTTACATTATAAGGATTCGTTACACTTGTACAGTATATACAGACAAATTTTCATGAGTTTACCCTTTTTGGGACCCTTTAGCAATCATGAACACGCCAGAACAAAATTATGATATGAGGTTAAGATTCATATACAGCCAATTATGAATACAAATTCCCCGGGAGTTTTTCCCTTTCCCCATTTTTACAATTGAATTTACATAGGAAAAATGGGAGAGGGGAGACAACTTCCGGGGAATTTTTATTCATAACTGTGCTGATGAAAACTTTTTTTGGCGAATGTTATTTAGATATCTTCATCCATGGCTATGTGATTTGTTTGCCCTTAAGTGATTTTAGGAGGGTGCTTATATGGGACCTATGGTTATTATTGGAACTGCTAGCACTACAGTTTATCATGACATAGCAGCTATAAAAAGTTATTGTCGCCAATTTTTATTTTATGGCATTAAAAGCTATTTTGGGGAGTAGTATTTGTATGGTAGTATAAATATGGACCGATTCCAATTAAATTTGGAAAGTTGATTTAGATTTCAATCAAATAAGTGGTCCAAATTTAATCCAAATACAAACGTAATAAGATGGAATACGAGTACATACACTTATGAATGTATGTATGTACTTAATGTGTCATATGTTATTAGAAATTGTATTATTAAAAAGAAAAATGGGGTATTTTTCGAAAAATTAGAAAGATGATAAAGATTTGACCGCACATCAGTGATGCCGTTTTATTACATTTGTTACATTTTTCGTAACTTTGAAGGCCCGTATAACATGTATAATTTTGTTATACATATTCAGCCAAATTTTGCAACTTTTGGTTCATGGCACAGAACGTAGTAAGGTTTAAAAAAAACCCCATTTTGAAAGTGAAAATCCCAATTTTAAAAATAAACAAATCCCCAAAAAATACGAAAGCCCCAAAACAAAAATTAACTAAAACCTCATAAACGAAAACTAATTTCATGAAGATATACGTTCCTATTTTAAAACTTAAACACTTTAAAAAAACTTATATGTAAAATTTTAAATATTCAAATAAATATGTATATTAAATAAGCGGCAATGCAGAGAAGCTAAAGAAGGCAATGTAGAAAAGCTTAAGTTAGCCCTTCGGGATTTTAAGTTTCGGACAATATTTGAATATACATATTTAAAATGAAATAATTCCGAAAAAGTAATAATTGGAGTTTATGTCATTTAAAAAATTTAGGGACTTATTTCATTATGAAACAATCCTCCACTACAATGTTTTTCATAAAAAGTAACAAACTCCTTTAAAGTCGTTGTTGTTCTTCTCTGTATAAAAATTGGGGAATTAGTTAATTTTTGCTTTTGGGACTTCTGGGACTCTAAAAAGAGTTTTGAATTTTTAAACTCAAATAATTTTTACCTATACATAGAAAAAAATTATCTTGGAGTCGTAGCTCAAACGTCGCTTTTATATTAAAAAAGTAAGAGTGCTATATTAGGCTGTGCCGGATCTTATATACCCTTTACAATTGTGCGAGAAGAATACAGAGCAACCAGACAAAAACTAAATAATTTTTACATATACATACATATTTACAATAGTACTAACAAGTAAGAAAGTACAGTCGGTCAAGCCCGACTATATGATACCCTACACCACAGAATTTTAAAACACATTTACGAGAGTGCACCCTATTCGGAACACATGGAGAATCATGCTTATGTGTCCATATAAATATGGATCTATTTATGTTTTAAATTTCATTAAAATCGGTTTGAAAGTTTGTGAGACCGAAATTGCCCCCTACCTATCCTTGTGGTCCTATTTTTTTTAAAAACTACATAGCTTATGTAGCCATATAACTATGGGAAAACACGTGTGGTGTTAAGAATTGCCGCTATTGTCACTTTTCATGAGTTTATTGTGGCCGACATTGTAGACGAAGTACTGATTGGCGCAGATTTTATGATAAGTCATAATATAAGTCTGAATATGGGAAAGCAAATTTTGTATTTGTGTGATTATAAAATTCCCCTGGATGTTGGGTATGAAAGTGAGGCTCGTGTGGGACAGCCTCTCGCATGTACTCGTCAGCTCACAGAAAAGTTGAAAAGCGAGAAAAAGTGGTTGCTCATGTAAGACAGCTTAGCAGATTGGAAGCCGGGCACTGTACAGATAGGAGGAAATGCATCAGCGAAGGTCGCTCGTTGAAGGTAGAGCCCAGTAAAGATTGGAAAACGGCGCAAAGAAGAGAGCCCGTATCGGCCAAGGTTATAAGGGCTAATAGTATAGGTGGAAGGCAACATTTTATGGGAAACTGCCCAAAGCGTGTGGCAGCCAGGAGCACAGCAAACAGAGGTTGTGCGTTGCTGCCACAGTGCAATTGTAATGCACTACCTATACCCGAAGATAAGCAGGTATCTTCATTGGAGTGGAGAAATCTGCACGACCATAGAAAGTCCGTGCGTGGCCATAGAAAGTTGTCCAGATATGATTGGGTGGTGTATTCTGAAGGATCTAAGAAGGGCCAGTTGGTTTTGTCAAAGAATCAACCACCAAAGGCAGCATTAGTTGCCAGGCCACGAATACATTGGAATGGGCCATATAAGGTGATAAGGAAATTAAATGATGTTGTAAACCAAATACGGAAATATAAAAGGCCAAGGGCCAAAATGAAAGTTTTTGTTATAATTTAGTACACTTCAATCCCAATGTGCAGAAAGCCCTAGAGATGACCGATAAAAAAGCTTCAGTATAAGAGGTAAAATTATGAAAACATAAGTGCTGCCATAAATCAAATTAAAGTGTGGTGAATAGTAAAGCCTCGAACCTTCGAAAAACATTTCGAATGGTCTAGACAACCAAATTGCCGTATAAATACTAGCGGCGACTAGCGTAAAGAGATCATTCTAAGTTCAGACTTTGTCAATAACGTATAACGCTGAGAAAATTATAGTTGGTTGTGAATAAAAGCTATAAATTACGGTTGTTAAAAAGACTTAGTACTAAATAGAGTTGAGTAAATTGTAAATAGTGTTGAAAGTGTTTGTGTTTTATTTATTTTATTAAAGTTGCAATAAAGAACTCGAAACGGTTTATTATAAAGGAAATAAACCAAAAACGCTATTGAAAGGCAGTAACGTAACAATATATTTATGATGAAAGATGTTACAAATGTAAACAAGTTTTTTTATTTTCATCATCTTCCACGCATTCCTTTAGGATGTGTTCAAGTGTAATACCCTTTGTAGGCTTGCAAAAAAGGAAAAACTTGAGAAATGGTAACGCTGCTTTCAAAGCAACTTCAATTTTGTCAGTGATGCCACAATAATAATAGAATTTATTGCCTCTTTTCTAGTGATAACACTAAAAGAATCGAAAAATGTAAAAGGGAACAAAATGAGATAGTAACATTCTGTTATAGGCTTTTTACACTTGCTCTCATCTTACATCTTTCATCTTATCGCAAAGATGATAACATCTTCCCATAAGAATTGTACAGGGCTGAAAATCAACATCTTTCTTCATCTTTAAAAGATGTTCTTTTTTCATGTTGTTTCATTCATCATCTTTCGATTATTTTAGTGTCATCACTAGAAAAACCCAATCATTTGTTAAAAAAATATATACCATCACTAGAAAAAAATACAAGAGAGCAGGACAGCAATATCATTTATTTAGTTTTTATTCGCTCTTACACGCGAAAATAAATATTTTTATGATGAAAGATGAAAGATGTTGCAAATGTAAACAAGTTTTTTTCATTTTTAACATCTTCCATGCATTCCCTTAAGATGTGCTCAAGTGTAAAAAGGCTATAAAGATGTTGAAAAATTTTGATTTTTAGCGCTATGTATTTCTTATGGGAAAATTCCAACATCTTCACAAATTGATGTTAAATGTTGACAAACAAGTGTGAAAAGGCTTTAAGTGGGCTATTACCTTTACTCTTTTGTAAGTTTCATTCCATTTTCCAACTCAAGTATACTTATACAGTAGAATACCGATAATTCGTTGTCGCAAGAGACCAGTCATTTCTTACGAATTGTAGGGGTTTTCGATTTAGCGGGGTTTCGATTTAACGGGATTAAAATAAAATAAATACGAATTAACGGGTGTTTTCAATTTATTTACTAAAACGATAAAAAAAACATAAAAGACAATTGTTAAAAATAAAATATATAAAAATTATATTTAAAAATAATTTATGTAACAAACTGATCTTAAAAAAATAAACACACACACAAGCAAAAACCCACGCAAAAAAAATAAATAGCGGTAAACAAAAAAAAAAAAACATTTTTCCCATATATCTGTTGTTTTTATTACAAATTATAAGTGGTAGTTAGCAAACAATTACGATTTATAAGAGGTAATGAAGACTTTAATTGAAAAAAAATACGAATTAGCGAGGGTACCAAACTGTATGGAAATTTTACGAATTAACGAGATTTTTTCAAGGGACCGACGGTTTATTACGAATTATCGGGAATTACGATTTATCGGGGTACGAATTATCGGGATTTGACTGTAGTAGTTATTTTATATTTTTCTTATATAAAAAAAATTTTAATTGAATTATTTTAGGCTTAAAATTTTTTTTCTTTTAGCTTTGGCAAAAAAAAAAAAAACGTAGAATTTTTTTTTTGAATTTAGTTCTTTTATTCTTTATACATACATAGTTGAATATTTTTCAAATTTAAACGTGTACGTTATAGCCTTATCACACTTGTCAACATTTAACATCTAATAATGATTTACGAAGATGTTGAAATTTTCCAATAAGAAATACATAAGGCTAAAAATGTAGTTTACGGCAATACAGTGTAGACAAAATGTATAACATATTGAAAATGTCATAGTTTTGGCAGCGCTGTTTTTGGCCAATTCATGTTTGCTATTGAAATTCAGCCTAATCGGTCCACAAATGGTTGATAGGAGCAAAAACCCTCGACTGCCTCTAATTTTATCCCAAAATCCCTTATTGTTTTTATACCCTTCACCGAAGGTAAAAGGGTATGTAGAACCTTGTCATTCCGTTTATAATTTCTACAATATTGATGTTAGACCCTATAAAGTATACATGTATATTCTGGGTCCTTATTAGTAGCGGAGTTGGCTTAACGATGTCCATCAGTATGCCCGTTAAAATAGGGTTTCCGAAGACCCTATTTGTGATGGGGACTTGGTAGTTATATAGATATTGTTACGAAAGTAACTTTAGTTTAATTTATTATTTAACTTGTTTTTATTAGTTACAGTGAACTCGCGAAAACGTGAACACTCGAACACATGAACGACTCGAAAACGTGAACACTTTTATTTTTACATTGACTACTCTAAAACGTGAACAAAGTCTGAAAGCTCTAAAACGTGAACAAAGTTTTCTGAGTTTTTTTATTTTTAATATTTTGAATTTAATTTTAATTTCGGAAATCCCTAAACTCATTTTACTGTTTACGTTGATTGTATTCAAAAATACATGCAAATTAATCCTTAGGTTTGTTTTATAGAAAATTTGTAATTTTTCTTTAAAAATTTAAATGTGAATTTTTGAAATTGATAATGAATCTAAAGGTGACGAAGATAGTGTTTCTATTGTAGAACAGCCAGAAATTGTAATAAAACATAAGGAAGCCGTGGAAGCATTAAATAAATCCTTTAAATGGGCTAGAAATAAAAGGGTTGGCCAAACTGAAATAAGGGTTTTGAATAATCTCAATGGTAAAACAAAACACATACTAAAAGAAGATAAGCGATTTCTTTGTGTAAAAACTAATAGGAAACAAAACCCGTCCTTTAAAGGGATATTATTGGTTTTTTTATTTACTTTAATCAATTTTTATTCAGTTGCTAAGAATTAAAGAGAATATCCCAGCTAGCATTTTAAATTATAATCTAATCATTTAGGAATCAGCTTCAAGAGCAAAATACCCGTATATGAGCTCATTTTTCAATCATAAATTATACTCTCGTTGTGAAAAAATGGTACCCTACCAATGAATCATCTGACAGAATCATTTTCGCGAATTTTCGGTATTTTTGCAAATTTTTTTTTTTTTTTTGTTATTATCGGATATTTTAATTTTTTTAACATATTTAGCGATTTCAAAAAAATGTTTGCGTTTTTTTAATTTTGCAATTTTTGCGAATTTTAGCCATGTTCGCGATATAAGCGATTTTTATCTGTAAGGGTTTTGATTCTTTACAGCTTTAACGATTTTTAAAAAATATAAGACATTGCTTTTATGCCGCTGTTATCAAAATTTTTGCGAATTTCCGCTAATTTTGCAATTTTTACCGAATTTTTGGCATTCCTTATAGTTTTATTGCTTGTTTGAAATATTAAAAATTCGTCGTACGTCCCAGTTGTGTTTCTAGCATTAGTACGTAGTATTTGAGTTTTTTGTTTTTTAGAAGTGAAAAAGTATAAATATTTTATTTTTGTAAAGTGAATAAATGAAAAATTTGAATTTTTTATCCAATCTTAATATCTGATATTAAATTGTTTGTTTGAGATATTATTTCGAGCTTAACTTTTTCTAAAATTTTCACAATCGAAAACGTGAACAAATTTGAAAACTTGAACACCCTTGGTAAAAATTAGTTCACGTTTTCGCGAGTTCACTGTATTTAGTATTTGTTAAGCTTCGTACAGACGATGGTCAGATCTTACAATATTGGTAAGCAGCGTTGCTTAGATTGCATTAAAATTGGTTAAAATGTCTTACAACTGTGTGCACATTGTAAGCTCATTTGTATTTGCAGAAGTGCAAAATTAATGCATCTGACAATCGCACCATTGTCAGAAAATATTGCTGTTGGCAACGCCTGATTGCAATATTGTAAGATCTGACCATCGTCTGTACGAAGCTTTAGTTATTTTATCAGTTTAAATTGTAATTGCATTAGTTTTGCAATTTCAAGTGTAAAAAAATTCACTGTACAGAATTTACAAATGTAATGTTAAAATTGTAATGTATAATTGAACTTTAACCCCACTGTAATTTATTGATAAGCCTTAAAGTAAACCTTAGTTTATTGATGTATATAATAATGTATAATAATAACTATAGATGCATAAGTGTAATTAACATGATTGACGTTAGGGATCATCTAAACGTTTGGGCTATATATAGTACAAATAGATTCGCAAAAGATTAATTAACCGAGATTTTGGTTTAATCGGGTTAAAATCGGCTAATTTTGTTATTGATCGGTTAACCCCGATTAATAAAGTTTTGTTATAAGTTAAGTAATTTCAATAAATAAAAATGCAAAAATTATTTATTATTTGGAATTTATTAGCGAAAAAAAAACAATAACATAACAAACAAAACAATTCTTGAATTGAAACGAGCAAACAAAAAAAGTAATTCATAAATATGGGGGATTTCATGCCAAGTGACCCAATTTTTAAATCGATGTCTTCCGATTTGGCCACTCGCATCCCAAAAAGCGACCAAAACTACCTTATAGGAAAAACCTTCCGGATAAAAAAAAAGTTTTATACCTATATTAAAAAAAAATTTTCAAAAGATTGATCAAATAGCTATCGAAGCTACTTGGGACAAATTTTGCTAACACCAATAGGTAATGAGTTACATGGATGAGAAAGAACACCTGTGTGGCCAAAATGTCAAACTTTGATCCCCTCTAACTCAGAAACTTTTTGACCGATCTTGTTGAATATTTGAGTCTAAGCTACTAACCTTGGTGAAAATTTCATCCAAATCGGAAGACATCGATTATTATTTAGGTCACTTGACATGAAATCCCCCATATGTTATACATATTTTATAATTACATATTATGTATTTAATAAGAAAAAAACTGTAAGATCATTTTATTAATAAATTTATCAATAGTTTAAGGAGATCTTATAAAATAATCTTTTAGAAAAATAATTTGGTTTAAATGTTTAGGATTTAAGCGATTTTTATACCCTCCACCACAATATGTAAGTTGTAAAGAGGGTATACTAATTTTGTCATTCCGTGTGAAACTTTTTTATTTTTCATCTCAGACCCCATAAAGTATATATATTCTGGCTCCTTGAGTAATTCTTAGTCGATTTAGTCATGTCCGTCTGTCTGTCCGTCTGTTGAAAACACGCTCACTTTCCAAAAACTCAAAAGAAATAAAAAAACTGGGGGTCAAATTGCTTGTAGTTATCCTAAGCAGTTTGGGATTGAAATCCAGCCAAATCGGTGCAGTAGGATCAGAGCTATGAATCAAAATGTGGAACCACCACTTAAAAAACTTGATAAATTTGTTACAAAAGCTAACATAAATGATTGAAAAATGCACGAAATGATATGAAATTTTGCAAATATTCGTTTTTTTTGACTGTAAATCACACTGTGAAATTTCATGAAGATCGGGTAAACTGCGATCGTTAAAGTGACAAAGTTCTAAATAAAACTTGTGAACTAAATAAAATTGTTTAAAGGGTTGTGTTTATTTTATAAAAGTTGCAATACAAAGGAAAAACTTAATAGAACTCAAAAGGTTTATTATAAAGGAAATAAACAAAAAACGTTATTGAAAAGGCAGTAACGTAACAAATGGCTGAGATATATGTAAGACTTTATAGACTTTGTATATAGATATAGATTAAAGATTTCTATATATCTGGAGAACGGCAAGAGCCAAAATTTCCAAATTAGGTTTAATCATCTTGGTTTTCAATACCCAATACCCGCCAAAATGTGGGTGGGATAAGAAAAGTGGTCGTGGCACCTCCCAAATAAAGACATTATATATATCTGTATATTAAGCGTACTAAACTTATTTCCGTGATCAGGTTTTATATAGGGCCTTGGTAAGTTTTTAACCGATCTTCACGAAATTTTACAGTGTGATTTTTATGTGACGTACCAAGTTTTATTACAATATCATCATTTGTTACGAGTTTAGGCGTACTAAACTGTTTTCCAAAAGTAAGCTTATATGGGGCCTTTGGTTAATTATGGACCGATCTTCACGAAATTGTTTACTAACTGCATATTTCCGATGTGCGAAAGAATTCTTTCTTTCGTACAAATACATTAAAAACAAGAACAACATTTTTAGAATTTGTTTTTGTTTTAAATGTAATTATTCGAAAGAAAGAATTCTTTCGCACATCGGAAATAGGCTATAAGATTTCAATCCGTGCATTATACCACCATTTATGTTAGTTTTTGTAACAAATTATCAATTTTTTTAGGGTTCCACATTTGGAAATTTAACTCTTATCCTACTGAACCGATGTTGCCTGATTTCAATCCCAAGCTGCTTAGGGTAACTAGAAGCAATTTGACACCATCATTGTTTTACTCTTTTGAGTTTTTCGAAAGCGAGAGTGTTTTTAACAGACGAACAGACCGACGGACATGTCTAAATCGACTTAGAATTACTCAAGGAGCCAGAATGTATATACTTTATGGGGTCTTAGATGTAAAATTCACCACTAGTGGTGTGGCTCCATTTTGATTTTAGAAACATGATTGCTTCGGAAAATGTTCTTTGAATTTTTTTTTGGCCCCGAACAAATTGACTTGCTCTAATGTTTTTACACACATTTTTTTATGAAGTAGCAGTTTTTAGATTTTTTTAGTTTCGACATTTTTAACTAGCTGTTTTTTTTAAGGTAACAGTAAAAAGCAAGAGCTTTTTGCTTCTTTATGTGTCTATCAATTTTTGTCGCTAGCATAAAAATGTTGCATATTCAACTCCAAAACCGCAGCCATAACACGAGTGCTGTCTGTTGTGGTATTTAAATCGAAGTCATTGCTTTGAATGTAGTACGAGTGGCCATTATCGGTTTCATGAAATGGATTTTCATTACTTTCGTTTTCACGTTGGTCCATTGGTTCAATATTTTCGGTTAAAATTTAATAATCAGTGACAGATTTTGTGATAACGCAAACGAAGTAGTAGTTTAATTCAGGATTGATTATAATACTGATCCGCCATCATGAATATTTTTGTGAAATTTGATATTAGTTTCTAAAGCTAACATCCCACTACCGGCGTAATGTACCAATTTTTGTCGTATTTCATGTGCCGATAGTGTGAACGTTCAAAATTTTTTAATATGCGGCCACTTGTGCGCCGATCACAGTCGTCATCAGCGCCGATACAAGGGATGGCAAAACGAAATTTTTTAATTGCACCAACTGGCTACTAAAAAGTTACTTTTTGGAGTTTAATTGTACCAAAATTACATTTGTTTTATATATTATTTATGTATTAAAACGTTAAATAGTACATTTGTACTGTTAAATGAAAGAAAACAATTCGTTTTAACCAAAACATTGCAGTTGTATCGATGTTGCCATCCCTGGTTTATAAACATCTGTTTAAAAACAACAATTTCACAAAAAAAGAACAAAGAATCAAAATTGTTAGGAAACATAATGGAATATTCAGACGGAGAATTTTGCGAATTTCTAAAGTAAAATTATGTCTGCCAACAAGCAAATAAACAAAAACATACGATTTAATTTGCCCAAATAGCACGATAGTGTGACCGCATTGGACCGATTATTGTAGCAATTGAGTTTTGGCCGATATGAACCGAAAAAAATTGGCACAATGTGCGACGATAATGGGACCACCCAAGAATAAATTGTGCAATGTTTTTAAATTTGCGCCGATATAGCACGATAAAAATCGCCACAGATTGTGCTATTTGAGCCGATAGTGGGATCTTAGCTTAAGACATTCTTTCTATTAAATTCTAACCCGCTTTTGGTTAAAAATGTATGCTTGTTTTGCGCCAGCTTGTTTACTTTTTACAAAAAATCACTTAAAAAAAAAAAAAATATAAGTATATGTATGTATATTATTTCGCACTGACTGTTCATAATTACCTATCTGACAAAATAACTTTTTTCCATAAGTGATGCGATAGTTTGAAATTTCAAAGCCGGGTTTGTGAGATATTGATTAAGTGGAAACTTAGTCTGAAACTCGGACTTTTTCTGGCGAAATGTGATTTTTTATTATTTCATTAAAGACCAACATTTTAAGTAAAACTAAGATTTTCCGTAAAAATTTTGTGTACAAACCTAGTTTAACTGAGATCTCAAAAACCTAACCTAAGTCCAACAAAACTACATTTTTTGAAATAGGTTCTTTTATCAAAAGCGACTTTTTCAAAAATTCTGAACTTTAAATTGATAAAAGTTTTTTTTTAAAAAAAATTTTACAATTTTATTATATATATACATACATACATTTATATATATTATAATTATATATATATGAACATATATGTATATCAAAAAAAAAAAAACTTTTTTCCAACTTAAAGATATTTATACCATATTACTTCTTTTCATTGGAAGATACAATCGGCTACCTCCAATGGATATTAGGGTGGCCCTTTTTTATCCGTTGTTTGAAATATAGAATGATATTTACGACTTCATATTCTGAGAAGGCGGCCAAAATAACTTTTTTTTAATGTTCTCCAATAATAGAATGAATGTAAATACTAGTTAGCCTCGGGAGCCAAAAATGTTAACCCTATTTCCACTATTTCATTGAAAACAGGGTGGTCAAAAATGGGCTTTCTCAGTATTTGGTTATAGTTATGGATTTCTTAGTAAATTTTTAAAGTTGAAATGCGGATAACTTTTTATTTTTTAAGATTTTTTGACAGAATAAGTTTTGTGTATTATTTTATCTTCTTAACTATTAGCGGTTAAAAGCATAAAACTCTGCGACCTGTACTATTAAATTTAATTTTTTATTTTTTTTAAATGTCAAAATTTCCCTCAAACCTTTTACTTTATAGAGCATAAGTCCTGAGCGTCAAAATGAGTCTAAAAGTCTATACTCGCTTGTAGTCCGGACTCTAACTTACATTTCTATACGAAATTGCTCTTCGACCGGCTAAAGAATTTTCGACGATTAAAACAGTTTCGACCAAAACAGTTCTAGCACGTAAGGTATTAATTAATTTGGAAAAGGTAAAAGTTGCTTTTATTGCCATTTTTATGAATTTATTGTGGGTGAACGGATTCTGCAAAACGAATAGGCGACATAAATTGACTAAGAGCTAGATTTCTAAATAATTTAAAGTTAAAAGGTAAAACATTAGTAAATAGCCGCAACAAAAACTAAATAGTTTAAATACCTAAGAAGCTCAATTTAATTTAAAAAAAATTAAAGTATAAGGTAAATGGTAAAAAACTAGTACGCAGTTATATTTTATGTGTAAAACTGTATATAGCTATATGTTACCTGTTAATTTAAAGTGTGAAAACAGGGGTTTTTTATGTTTCAAAGAAGTGGTAATAAAAGATTTTTTTAAAACTTCTGTCAAGAGTATAAAAATGCATGCATTCAGAAAGAAATTCAAATGGTGGAAATACTGCAAGGAGATTGTTAACCGATCCAGAAACTGCATCATCTATCACAGGAGTACATTATGAATAACCAAGACGATTCCAAATCATATTACAAGTTAAAGCATTTAGCAGAAAAAGATGCTAAAAAATTTTGCCAGAATGCAAATGAAACACCAATTCTATATGTATATATTGAATAGATAGTAGATAGAAAAATCTGCATTTAAAAATTATATTGAAAATTATTGTAAAATTTTCTTATGTCGAGAAAAGTGGTTTTATCAACCGTCCACAAAACGTTCTATTTCCAAAAATAAGACAAAAAAGCACGATATTTTTACAGCGGATAGATAATAATGTTACAAGTCAAATTTTTCAAAAAGTAAAAAATAAAATTTCGAGTTAATACCCTCTTTATGAGCAAGTGCGATATGTATTTTAATATCACAAACGATCGTATCCACTTTTCCATCCCTGCTTAAAGCTTTTTCCATTGTATTTAAACTTACTCTCTCCCAATGGGGAAATGGAACAGCTGTTAAAAAACTTATTTTAAAGATACAAGTTTTTGGGGGTATCTGCTCATCTAAACAAAATGATACTTAACAAATTTTGCGTCAGAACCGTGCGCGCTCTCCACACGAACGAACCTCTTACACAAAACGATCTAAACATTTTGTTATTAAAATATACAAAAAATTTATTTTTCAAATCCCTTTACCCGAAGTGTGAGTGTATAAATTTGCTTTTTTATATCTGTAAAAATATAAAAAATTCATTTAGTCCAAGTGTGTATACATAGATAAATATAAAAAAAGTATTTTTAACGTGTTTGTTTAAAAAGAAAAAAATTAAGAAAAAACCGAAAAAACGACAAAAAAAATCCAATTAATCGTGGGACGTAGAAAAGAAATAAACACAAAAACGTGTGAAAAAGTAAGAAAAATTAAGAAGAAAAACGTAATCTTTTTGATACCTAATAGATTTTCCATCCGAAAATATTAGAATTGTTAATTTTAAAAATTATTTTTAATATTTTGAATATTTTTTTTTTTTTTTAAATTTTCGTATGTTTTTCTTATAATCTATATACCAAGATAGACAAATAAAGAGAGATAGAGAGAGTATGTTTAGTGATATTTGTTATTGGTGTAAATGCATAAAGCTTTTAAACAATTCTGTTTGTTAGAGGTAATTTACTTATATCTATTTTATATAAAAGTTTTTGTACGTAACTTTTTTTGGAATTATTATTTATTAATTAATTCACCTTCAAAATATACAAAAAGTGTTGATTATTACAACAACAACGACTCACTCACAGTTATTTACAATAAGATTGAAACAAAAAATAAAAAAAATTTAAAGTTGAATAAAATTGAAATAAATAAAAATCAAGATCGATCGTCATCATGTCTGCGCTGCCATATGTGGTCAAGAAAATTAACAAATGCTATGAAAAACCCCATAAAAACAAATTAAAAAAAAACGACAAAAAAGAGTTAAAAAATACAAAAACTCTCTTTATTTTGAAAACAATAACAAAACTGAGATAACTAAACAAAAATAAGTGCTGCCAAACACAGTTGTATAAAATAAAAATATGTAAAATATTTGTAAACATTAAAAAATTTAATTATCTTGTTTGCAATCTAGTTCTTCTGTAATAAATTTTGTGTTTTATTCAATAATAAAATATATATTTATTTTTTTTTGTGTTTTTTTTTTATGCCGCTACAATGAAATTATGATATAATGCCGCATATTTTTGACACGAAATGATTTTTCTTTCGTTTTTACATAAGGTAAGAATAAATTATTTTATTAATATGTAATATTATAAATACATACATTCATTTAGTTTTTTTTATAAGTTGACTTATGTTATGATTAAAGTCGTTTTACACTATTTTAAATATTTTGTGGAACAATTTGCATATTGAAACTGGGATTCCTTTTGATCGCTCACAAAAATTATTAGAACAACTGAGTTATATTTAAAATTCGAATTAGTGGATTGATATACAATATAATGAGTACTTCTAATTTTTCAAGTACATATTTCAGAACTTTCTAATTTCATTTGACATCAAAGTATGTATTTAAACATTTGGTAAAGACTTGATTTTATTTTCAAATTGTAATTTTGGAATTTGTAAAAGTTTTATTAAAATAATGACTCTAAACACAAATCGCGTCTATTTAAAAAAATGTATAATTTTTACTGCCTGTTTTTTGATGGCAAGTGAAAAATTTACACATTTAACTTACAATTAAAACTCAAAAAAATTTTTAAATTTTGTTTTAAATTAAGTTAAACTAGTAAGTTTTGCAATCGTCATCAAAAAAAAGGCAGTTAATTGTCCCAAAGTTCGTGCATATGCTATTTACATACTGTATGTATGAAAAAAATTCATGTTATATTTTCTAAAAGAAACGTTCTTAGTTATATATGTACAGAAGTTTCGTATAAAATACGAAAAAGTTAAATCTATCATTTAAAATCCTATGAAACTAACGAATTTGCTGGTTATCTAGTTATTCGTAAATATGCATTAAGAAGTTTTGTATCTCTTACGACAACAAGTTTTTTAAAATCTTTTTTAAAATAATATATTTTCTTTTTTCAAATCCTATTTATTTATTTATTTGTCGTTCCATACACAAGACTAAAGGCTCAGTTAGCCGGGAGTAACAGTAACTTAACCTTACCGTAAAAAAGTAAGATCAATCTATTTCTTACAGATTAAGTCGCAACATCTTACTGCTAACGATAATCGTTATAATTGCTTTACATACAACAAAATGAAGCAGCTGATTTGCAACGTTACTGTTACTCCCGGCTAACTGAGCCTTAAGGGTCTCATATTGCAGTACAAAACTAAGTAACTATTAGCAAAATGTTGTAATGTTAAATCTTAATACTAGATACAATAATCAACAATTTTTATGTAATAAAGAAATAAATTAAAAAGAAATACTACATATCGTTAATTCAATTTAGAAAGTAATTTGGTTGATTAGTTGATTTGGATAAAATTTTTTACTATTTAAAACACAAATGTACACAAATGAAGAAATAATTTCGTAAAATATACGAATAAATATTTTTCTTACATTGCACTTAAAAATGTTTCGTACATTGTACAACAGTTTTCCTTTATATGGATGAATCGTCAAGCTTTTTGTCAAGTAAAAGTTTAACAGAAAAAGTATAACGGAAAACTCTAAAAAATGTTACAAAGAAACCACTGTTATAAAACCATAGTGGATCCTCCGATTTTTTATTATAATTATTTTAAGAAAAAATTTATATTAAAATAAACAATACATTAATGAACATTTTGCTTTCAAAGTGGATAAAAACAAGTAATAGTGCACTTTCGATCTGACAGAGCGATAGTAAATGAAACACACTTTCTATTCTTGGTGTTATCTCCATTTTCGAAAAAAGTGAACTTAACTAGTTTTTCATACGGCTACAAAAATTATTTAAAAAAATTGTGGATTTTTAATTTTTAATGATTTTGCAAGATTTTTTTTTCCCAATTGGTTCCAGAAAGATAAAATGCTTGACATGAAATTTCTCAAGACAAAGTTGGATTTTTGTAGCATTTTTTCTTAATAGGACGAATTCTTAACAGCAACTTTTTTTCGATTCAATTTTGTTGTTGTTAAATGTATCTTGTTGGAAAAAAAGAATTCGATGTAGCTATATAGTTTTTAAAATATAAGAACAGCCAATAACACATTTAACAAGGTATATACACTAGTGAAGCCTATGGTGGCCGTCCCTTTTTTTAGTTTTATATGTCTTCTATATGTCAAATCCTAACTACATACAAAAGAAGAGACAGCTTTATTCCTAGTGCTGGTGCGTTTTGTGTAAATGTACCTTAGATTAAGTATACTATTTGTAAATAAAAGTTACTTTAATTCTATTAATATGTATTACAAAATTAAACAGCTACAGTAAGTATACTGTAAGTTTTTCTTTATAAAGGGCGGTCCAACCAAAACGTACGATGTTAATTGTAAATAGAATGAAAAGTTTTCAGAGAATTATCTTAATATTTGTTATTATATTGTTATTAACTATGTGTGAAACAAAATATCGGCCAAATGCTCGCCACGGCTACGGTGACATACCTCTATCCGATGGTCCCTATTTTTAATGACTGAGACACAATTGAGGTTCATTGTAGGGATTGCTGTTCGGCTAAAACCGATATCGAAACCGCGGCTTAATATCTAAAAACCGCAGACGAAAACCGACCAAAATACCTCGGTTTTAGCTTTTACTTGAAATATGTATATAATTAAGCTAAAAGAAATTGCAAATTATACAAAATACTCGAACTTCATGTAAAAAAATTTATACGTAACAGCTTGCAACAATGGCAAGGTATTTCAAAATTCTTTAAACTTAAAATAAGTACTAAGAAGAACAAATGTTTCTTTTTAATAAAAGTACCTGAATTAAAACAAATAAAAAAATTGTATTACATACAAAAAAATGTATGTACATATATGTATGTAGGTTTTCTTGGATATTTTCAAAACCGAAAACCGAACCGAAACCGACCGGTTTTAATCATTTAAAACCGAAACCGCGGTTTCACATTTTCACGGTTTTTAGCAAACTCTAGTTCAATGTCGTTTATGTTCCGAATTTTCTCATCCTTTAGCTTTTAAATTGTTCTCGACTTATTGACGTACACTTTTTCTTTTAGATATTTCCAAAGAAAGAAGACCAACGGTGTCAAATCACATGATCGTGACGGCCAATTAACATAGCCACGACGTGAGATAACACGGCCCTTGAATTTCTCGCGCAAAAGAGCCATTGTTTCGTTGGCTGTGTGGCAGGTACCACCATTCCGTTGGAACCACGTATTGTCCAGGTCCATATACCCAATTTCTGGCCAAAAGAAGTCCGTTATTATTTCGCGATGGCGAACACCATTCACGAAAACTGCTTGGCTGTCCTAATTTTCGAATAAGCAAGGGCCGGTGACGCCGCCAGCATATAAACTACACCAAACGGTTACTATTTATGGATTCCATTTCCTACAGACTCGGTTTGCTAAAATTTGCTCACAATTCTCTAGATTGTGCGCAAATTTGGTCGATTTTTCGATTTTGATTTTTTGACCAAAAAAATCACGAAGTGCACGAAATGCATTTTGATTTCAATTGTGTACCTCTCCATGGTTGAATTTGTCAAACACTGAAACAAAGAAATGTCAAATTAAGTTGGGCAAAAATACTTGACTTGAAATACTTTATATTAAATGCATATTTTATTAATTTTTGAAGCATATTTTGAATTTTCTTTAAGCATTTTTTCACGTAGTTTTTTTGCCAATATCTTTCTTTCCTTTATCCTTTAACGTACATATATTTATTATGAATTTTTTTAACTTGATTTCTTTTTCAACTTTTCATGGTTTCATATCTTTAAATAAAATTTATTTTTAGCGCAACGTTTTAGTTATTTTTGTATTTAAAATTATTTGTTTCCTTTGAACATTTTCGTGTGAATTTTTCTTATATTTAAATTTATATACATATGTATTCATACATACTATATAAATTTTGTATGTGTTTTTCTTAAATTTTCTATGGAATAACAAAAAAAAAAGAGATCTTGATTGTAGTGAAGGTGTGTACATAAGTTTGTGTCTACGAGTTTAAATAAATATAAAATATAGATATGTACTTCACAAATGTTTCTTGTATATAGAATATTTCGCAAATTTTTTTATTTGTTATTTATTTTTAATAATTTGTTTTTTTTGCAAAAACAGAAGAAATGTAAAATTATTTTTTTATAATGATGCAACAATTAATAACTTGAACTAAAATGTGTAATTTTAATTCTGGAGAATATCAAAACAAAATAGTTATTTCTATTAATTTGTGATTAACATAAGGGAGATCGAACGGTTAGTATTCGACTGGTCTTAACTGGTTAACTTAACTTGCCGAAGTCGAATATTTTAAATTGTCCATTTTTCGAATATCGAATAAACCGGTTATTTTGGTAAAATAAACCGGTTATTTTAGTAATGTGTAATTTATATACGTTTTCCTTACTTTTGTTGTAAATGTACCCGTAATTTAAGTATTTTTCTAATTGAATATTGAGCAAACTTAAACTTTTTATGAAGAATGTCAAATTGAACAAGATGTGCAATGAAGCGAAACACCCATGTGTAGATAGAAAATAACACTCATTTCTTTATTTATTTCATATAATATTTATTTATATAACAGAAACATGAAACATGACTTTCTTGCCGCAAAATAATTATTTTTACGTTAATGGAGCAAAAAGACATTAAGTAGACGGAAACAATTAACCGAAACATTTGCTCTTGTTTTTCGCAATGCGGTCTTATTTTGCGAAATAATTAAGCGGGTGACGAAATTAAACGGAACTCAACTAAACGGGTATTTTAATATAGACAGTTATACTGAATGATTTCATTCCATGATGTTTAGTGCAAAAAACGGGAAACTCAAATAAGCGGGGCTCAATTAACCGAAAACAACTGCATATATATTTTATAAAGATGTCGTTATTTCTATCGGAGTTAAAAGACAATGGTTCTTAAAGGGCCCTAAAATGACAAGTTGCAGAGGTTCTTCAACGTCATAACTTATTAATCACATTTAATTAGTCCACAAGCTTGACATAAATATACGCCAAGTAAAACTTGACTCTGTTCCAAGTAGTTCTTAAAGGATTGCAAATAATACATTACTAAAATATGCTGCCAAAAATGAATGAAAAACTCTTTAGTAGTTCTAGCATATCTCCATGCTTAAAACTACAACATACCGGCGGATTCAACGATATGGGAAAATTTATCAGTTTTATTTATTAAAACACTAAGAACTTAAAAAAAATTGAAGGAAGCAAGCAATTGACAGATATTTCATAAAAAAGCATGTTCATATTACTATTCTTTTCTATAATGCTGATACAAAATAATTTGAAATATATAATCTTGGCTAAGAGGTTTTGTTTTCAACTGTTCAAAAATATGGTTGAAGTCTACTAATACATATAGACATGCTTAATTTACCACCAGCAAATTAAAACTTATTTAAAATAATTTTTTTGGAATACATTAAAATAAAAATATATATAATTTTTTAAAATTAAATTTTTCAAAAATTCTAAAACTATGTTCACACCTAATTAATATTTGACGTCCTACACGTAAACACTAGTTTTCTTAAAGAATTGTTTGCTTTTGCAAAACGTTTGGCTAGGCAAACATTATTAAACAGTTTCTAAATTACATTATACAATTATCATCTTGGGAATAAAGTTTTGTTAATAAATAGAAATTATTAAAAATAAAGCTTAAGTTTGATTTATTTACTGGTCACGCTTTTTTTTGGATTTTATCGTCAAATATTTGTTAGGTCTGAACATACCTTACGTCATATCTATGTACATTGTATTTTGTTGGTTTCTTACCTTCGTGAATTGTTTTTTTTTTTTATTAAAATAAACTTTTTTTTATAAAAACAAATTGATTTTTGTATTTTTATGTATTCGAATTAAAACCGGCTAACCGGTTATTTTTAAAATGCTTAATGGGATTTTTAAAATAGCAGCTTTTGGGAATATTCGAAAACCGGTTTTTAAAAAAAGTTGAATAATCGATCTTCCTAATCAACATGCTTATTTTTAGGAAATTTTGTGTAGTTACCATGATATGCAATATGTATTAAAAAACACTATTTTTCAAACTTTTCAAAACAATCGTCTCCGTTATAAGAACCTTAACCCTAACTTGGGCACCAATTTTTGCTACGAATTCTGGCAGTATTTACATTTGTAAATATGTATGTGTACTTTTATGTTTTTTTGGTTATTTTATATGTAAATTTTATGTATTTTTTTTTTTATTATTTTCTTTCGTCAGAAAAAACATGAAAAATTAGTCACTGAATCTGAATCTTAGCCCCATAGGACCTTAAATGTAAAAATTATAGCTATTTTAAAACTTGAATATTTACAAATGTAAATACTGCCCAAGTTAGGGTTAAATATACAAACGCCATATATCACCTATTTTACAGGGCACTTTCAACACTGTCGATTTATTCGGGGTAAAAAGTGCAATCAAGGGGAATGTTTTAAAATAAATAGAGAGCAAAACATTTTTAAGAAACGAACACCAAATTAAATTGTTATTTTTGCAGAAATAATTGAAATTATTTAATTATTAATATATCTGCCAAAAACAAATAATTTGGCAGAAAAATTGTTATTTTCTGATTTTTATTTTTTTGTTGGCAAATATACATAATTGTTATTTTGTGAATTTTTCTTTCACAGACATAATTATTACTTTCTTATCTTTATATTTTTTTTTTGCAGAAATAAAAGTTATTTTTTTAAATTTTTGTATCACTTCACCTTAATTTGTTTGAGTCAATTTCGTTCAAAGTTGTAATTAATCCTTTTTATAGCCTAATGACCGTTTTCTCAATGCATCGCTAAACTACATGTTACTAAATCTCGACATAAATTTATTATAATGATAAACTGTCCGTTAACGATTTTGGTTTTATCAATATACCGACAAAAACATTTTTTTAACTTGGCAATACCTTTAAAAAAAAGATGTAAGAGTTAGGCTGCGAAAAAAACCCCTACAACTTATAAATAATAATATATCAATACAAATAAACATTTGTATTAATGTATGTTAATTTAAAGTTTTTCACTAGCAGTTGTCAATTCTAGTAATGGAGATCTATTCTATGTAGTGATGGAGATTTTCACAAATTTACGTTTAAATCAAAGCTGAAATGACGGCAAGCGATGACTAAAATTTAAAATATTGCCACAATTTTGTTAGTATGCTATCACAAATCAAAAAAAGTTACAGAATGTATACAGTTTTCCAACGTTAGTCAAAGGTCCTTACTTTTTATTGATTTCAAAAAGTCTGTCCTTTCTTCCCTACGGTAATTTTTTTTAGAAGAAAATCCCTACGAATTGGGATTTTCCCTACGTATAACATCACTGGGTGGGAGTCAGATGATTTAATTTATTTGTGTGGCCAATAAACGCAAAACAAATAATTGGCAGATAAGGGCGAGCTAGTTTCTGGTTTGGAAAAAGATAATCGCATAATGAGAAAACTAAGAATACGAATATCGAAAGTGAATAAGAATATTAAAAGTGAATTTATACAAAAAATCGACAATGTACTCTCCTGGGGACTAGTTCTGGCAGTCGAGAGAGAATTCGAAAGCAATTTTATTTCCAATTTTTATTCAGTGTTGTAAAGTATTTATTTGAGTTTTCACAACACTGAAATAATTATTTTATTTCGTTCTGTATCGACTGAAAGAACTAGAAATAAAATTGCTTTCGAATCGAAAATTTATTCGATTCTGACTGCCAGCCCCCAGTTATTGAAAATAAAATAGAAAAGCAAATCTAGCGTCCTAATGTTATTTACTTTGAGAATAAGTGATTTTTTATTAAAGATGTTTGTTAAGTTTTTCTTTAGAATTTAGAGAATTACTGTTTTAACGAAACAATGCTAACACTATAAAATATTAGCACTTTTTTCGCTTATGCAGAATGTTTTTAAAATTTTTTGACATAATGAAATTGACTTTCTGGCAACACTGTCAATATCTGTTAAAAAAACAACTCTACTTTAAACCTCATACAAATGTTGATCTAAGGCAAAAATTCCGCAAAAATATCGCTTAAGTTAGAAATTCTGGTACAAAAACTTTGACATGTCATGCTTTAAGATCCGACAGTAAATGCCAAAAATATAAAGAAAACTTTAAAAAGGGGAAAATTTTTTCGAAACCGCCTCGCAAAAACACTTTATATTAGGGTATACGGCGCACTTTTTTTTGGCTAGTAAAGTGGTACGATCTACTGTCCATGTATGAATGGTCGCAATTTTAAAGATAATTTTATAAAATTTGGCATTTACGGCTTTATTGGTATAAGGACGTGGGAATCGCTCCATAATTTCACATGGCCCTTATACAGACTTCTTTCTGGAATAGTCTTGTGCCCATAAGTTATCTTATTATGTTGGTATTAAGATAAAATTTGTCTTTAATAAATATATATATTTGCAACATAAATCTTTTACCCAAAACTTTTTTTTTAATCGGTCCACACTTGGCTGTAGCTAACATACAAAATCCACTCCCGAAAATAGCTTTAAGTGACATTACTTCCTTATAAATGTTGATATTTGTATAAGATCTGGCGACGATATTTTTTAAAATGGCAACTATTTCATGGCAAAACTTTGCACTGGCAGCTCCAGAATTTCCCATTGGTCTCATATAAACCCACTTTACAAAATCGCTTAAAAAGAAAAAATCCCATAAAGATGTTGACATTAAGGTAATATTCGGCACAATGAACTTATATGAATTTTGACCGAATAACATAATTTGGCTCTGGGAGATCCATGATTGCCCATGGGTGCCAAAAAGTTTCTGGTATACATTGTGAACATCCAATGAAAATTTTGCTTTCATTTTGCTCTTTTTACTTTGTCTGGGTTCACACTATGAAAGTTTTCTTTCAGAAAGTCAGAGTTTATTGGGGAGATGGGAAGATAACATGCTATTCATTTCTCCCTACTCATCAACAAACTCAGACTTTCTGAAAGAAAACTTTCATAGTGTGAACTCCAACTTTTGTCCTTATAACGGTTTACGACTCAACTCAGTTGAGTAAAAGCTTAAACAACCTTACTTTACAACTGCTAGCGATATTTTTCTGTACTTTAAATCATTACTAAAACTAATTTCTTGGTGGAGGGTAGCAAATATTCGGCAGTGCATTTATAATTATTCTTGTGTTCAATTTTTTTCTCTTAATTATACATTTTCATTATTATTACTAATTTCATTCGTGTTAAAATTAATACGTAACTCGAGAGGAATTCATTGATTAGTCAGGAATCAGCTGGTAAGAAAAGGGAGGATTAATAATAAACAAGTTTCAAAAACAAATGTGTCAGAATTGCTTAGAGTTTAGCCAGTAAATAGACAAAAAACTGTTTAAAAGTTCAATTAGTGTCATAATTATTATTTATAAGTAACAAATTTTATATAAAAATATTATTTTAAGTAAAACTTAAAATTGGTTTTTTTTTGATTTAAATATAAAAAAATAAAGAAAATATATGTAGCATTTACAAAAAATAAGTAAAAATTTTAAGAAATCATACTTAAGTTTTTATAAAATAAACGTAACAAAATTTTTATATTATTTTCGTTTTTGAAAGATTGTTGGCCTCCAAAGCAAGTGACAAGAAGTGTGAGTGAATGTACGAATGAGTAAATCGTTTAAACGTATATATACAAATTATAAATAAATAAAAAAAGAACAAAATAAATATTATAGATAACACAACAATAACATCAAGTAAGAGATTTCAAAATTATATTAAATGAAGTTTTTGTCTCTCTTTCATAAAAAATTCGAATACAGTACTCTCATAAAAAACTTTTACATTGAAAAATGTGGGAAACTTTAAAATAAAAATCAAATAAAAGAAAAAATTTTTTAAAAGAAATACAGTATAAAAATATTATTGAACTCGTTTTGTGTTATTATTCTTCTAAATATTTCACATGTTTTGATAACATTTAAAATATAAAAGAATATTTTAAATATATTTGTTTACGCCGAAAAAGAAGTTACCCGGGTCGGTAATTATATTGTTTTTAAAAGGTGTTGCCAATTATTTTTAGTCAACTGGTTGTTAACCAAATAATCACTTGGTACCAATTCAAAAAAGGCCTGGGTTGAAACAAATTTTCATTTATCCCCAAAAAACTTTTTAAAATGGGATCAAGGGTTTCTCGCTGTCTGTTCATGTAAACATTATGCACAAAATACAGGTCGTATTGTCATATTAAAAATAATGAGTATCAGTTAGGGTATTCATTCGGTTAACCGTTAATCGGTTAACCGATTAATTACTACCCGATTAACTGATCGGTTAATTTAAAATTGGCTTTTTTCGATTAACGATTAAACCGGTGAATTTCAGTCGATTAGCCGATTAACCGAAGTAACAAAATTTTTAATTTTATGTAGTATTATAACATATTTTTTGTGTTTTTAAATATTTGTTTTGTCTCATATACAAAAGGTATGTGTTAAGAAACATATTTTTCCTTCTAGCAATACCCTAGAGGGAAGCGAACTGACACTAAAGTAGTCTCTTGATAGGTCTTTGGTGGTAGAGACCGGTTCTAGTTTAAACACTTTCTATGAATAAGACCTATCACTTTTACATGGGGTTGTCATTGGAGGGTGTCAATTGACACCATTTGACCAGTCACAGAACTTTTCTCAATGGACGTGTTTAGTGTCAGTTACTACAATGTAATTTTATTTCAATAAAATGTAGTATTTTTTCAATAAACAAGTCCTTGAATTAAATTCAAGAACCAAATTTTTAAAAGTCCCAAAAAATGTGTCACCACCGTTGAAAACTGTACTGTAATTCATTACTTTGTCTACCTTTTTGTTCTTCATAAACCAGTTACATGATTGGTTCTCCTTTCACTGGTCATGAGTTCTTTCTCTTTGTACCTGTTAAATTTTCACAACTCTCAGGACCAGTCTGTTGGACCAATTGACCCAAATTTCCCGCTGGGTACATTCTTCAAATATAGTACAAAATTAGGAAATACAGGAAAAGAACTGAGAAATTAGATAATCTGTATTATGGATTGCTTTCAAGATTTCCAACATCTTCGATAAGTGAAAGAATTTTTTCCAAGTCGAGTTTTATCGAAACTAAAGAAAAGAATCGCTTAAATCCTAAACATTTAAGCCAAATTATTTTTCTAAAAGATTATTTTATAAGATCTCCTTATAGTTTTGAAAAATGTATTAATAAAATGATCTCACAGTTTTTTTCTTATTAAATACATAATATGTATATATTAAAAAATATGTATTATATATTTATGAATTACTTTTTTGCTCGTTTAAGTTCAAGAATTATTTTGTTTGTTATGTTATTGTTTTTTTTACTAATAAGTTCCAAATAATAAATAATTTTTGCATTTTTATTTATTGAAATGACTTAATTTATAACAAAACTTTATTAATCGGTTAACCGATTATAAACCGATTAAACCAAAACCTCGGTTAATTAATCGAGCGATTAACCGATTAAAGCAAAAGCCCGATTAAATGAATACCCTAGTATCAGTCCATTGTTTAGAGCACAAAATGTAGATTTGAAGTATTCTACCATGTCGGTATTTGTCTTTAAATTCTGTTTAAATAAGATACATACCGCTCCTCTAATGGAATATCGACGTAATTACAATTTTTCTAAGTGTATATAGAAATAACAATAATATTATTTCTTGCTAAAATAATAGTCAGCTATTTATTTTGACTTTTGAAGTCAATTCTGTAGGCTTATTTAAGGGCGTATTTGTATTTTGAATAAGCAAGAAGGCTTTGAACTAGGGATTCCCATACCGGTGTTGCCGATACCGAAATAGCGGCTAAAATCGAATACCGAAATACTGCGTTGAGAATATCGGGATTTTTTAGTTTTTAAAATTTAACCACCCCTTTATATTGATGATGCCCTAACATCAGAATTTGGACATCAATGTTACTACAAATGGCATCAATGATGCAAAAAGTAACATCAATCCAATGACTAACGTCTTCGTACAATTTTGTCATTTTTTACGTGTCACCTATTTTATGACTATAGTGACATCAATTCGATGCCACATTTTGTATATTATTAACATTATTTTCATGATTTCAATGTATTATAAGAAGCAAAAATTCCTATATTCTATTTTTTTAAATTATTTAGTTAAATACATGAAATTTTTAAAGTAGAATGATTACGAAAACAACATGAGGCATGGTGCTGGTGTCTTATTATTGAGAGTTCTGCTGTAAACAAAGGTCATAATTCAACAAACGTGAAACAAACGGCGCCGTGCAATAAAGCCATATATATAACGCCATATGGCTTTATTACCACCACCCAAGTGCAATAACACCATAATCGTTTAGTAATCAAAGTGGAAATAACGCCATAACAGTGGCTTTAGTTAGCGAAGCCGGTGTTTGTTATACTATAGAGTAGAAAATCCTTGTGCCCGGCCGAAGGCCGCCTATGCCTAAGCCGGTCTTTGTTGTACCATAGAGTAGAAAATCCTTGCTCCCGGACGAAGGCCGGCTATGCAAAAATGTTTTCCTTATATTTTTTATATAAACACCCAGAGAAAAACCAACAAAACAATTTTTAAATAAATTGCAATTACATGAAAAGAAAAAATTTAAATGGGAAATAAGGCCATGTATGGCTTTTTTTCAGTCCTTACATGGAAATAAAGCCTATGGCTTTATTGCACGGCGTCGAAACAAACATATGCAACGGGTAAGTGTATAATAATATTCTCTCGTCATCGGACTGAGGACATGTTCGTCATTTCTTTGATGCCGATGTGTCATCCCATTGATGACATAATTTCTATGGCTTTATTGCACGGCGTCGAAACAAACATATGCAACGGGTAAGTGTATAATAATATTCTCTCGTCATCGGACTGAGGACATGTTCGTCATTTCTGTGATGCCGATGTGCCATCCCATTGATGACATAATTTCATTTCGACCCTAATCACACTTTGGCCAAATGATGTTAAGGTTGACATCACAATGATGACAAGTGTCATGGGGTCAAAAACGAAGACACTTGTCACAGTACTGATGTCAAAATACATCAGCGTTATGGCGCCTTTTCTATCAGTGTTGGTGCTTTGTATTTAGATATTTTTATTCCATAAATAATACCGAAAATACCGATTATACCGGTATTAGAATCCCTACTTTGAACGTGATTCTTCAACATTAAGGAAAATCACAATTATATCGATATTGCATTGGGGGAGCGATAAATGTAAATAGAAATCCAAATTTTTTATTAGTTTTGGTCTATATTTGGTTTCAGCTCCTATATAACCCTCACTCTGGAAAATTACATTAGGAGTGTTCATTTACTAAAAAATGGTTAAGAATTTGTAAAAATTGTTACTGAAAAGTGCTCATTAACCCAAAAAATTTGCAAGTAGAGAGCGTCAAAAGAGAATAAAAAATAAAAATTGAAAAATCTTCTAAATATTTACTAGTAAAATTTTTACTTGCAAACATTTTTGAAACAGCTGTTTCATGTTTTTGTTTACAAAAAAAAACTTTTGAAAATGTGTCTTAAATTATGAAACAATAACTAATTAATTAAAAGCAATTCAATAAATAAAGAAATAATCTCTTACAGGGTTTAAAAAACTGCAGTCGAAACCAAAAACTGTTGAACAAAAAATTAAAAATTGTGTAAAACTTTTCGCGTTTTGAATTGGTTTGACAGCGACTGTTTACATTTAATGAATCAGATGTAGAAGCAAGTTTTTTCTTGGCTATTGGCAAATGAAAAAGTGTAATAAATGGCAGTTTTTCTACTTTGACTGCAGTTTTTTAAGAGCTGATGTTTTACCTTACATCTGAATGCTCTGGATATGCCTTACATGTGCGTTTGGTTGTCTGTCGCCATTTTAAATTAAAGTTGATTTTATATGCTTTATTCGTTAAAATTTTCAAAGGAAACGAAATCAGTTGAACAATGGTAAGAATTGATCCATAATTTAACACAGCCCTTATACAAACTTCTTTCCGTAATAAAGACTTTGTGCCCATAAGCCATCTTATTATGTTGGTATTTACATTATTAGTATATTCAATAAATTTGAGTTACAAGCAGTGTTCGAAAATAAACAGAACATTATAAAGCGTTCGGCTCACACACCCAGGAACGATATCTATTTCTTTAGTGTTTGTGTAGACAAATACAACTTTTCATAACGTTCCTTAATACCTTAACTATTTTCAAGAAAGAGCCGTACATTATAAAGTATTCTGTTCTTCGTTAACAACAATTGTTGTGATACTATTGAAAAACATTATATTTTAATGTTCTATAATGTAACTTTTTTTACAATGATGAAAAAATGAACAAACAAAAAATTCTAGCAACGACTGCAGCACTTTTATGTGTGTTGTGTATATGTTTTTTTGTGTAAAATTACTTTGCTGGCTTTTTGTTTTGTTTTTTCGTATGTGTTTTTTGTTTTTGTAAAAAATGTTTGGTTTTTTTACCAGCCAAAAGGGACGAACATTAATGAGCTGAACCGAACACAATGAAGTTTGTGTTTAAAAAAAACGAGCGGAATTAAATGTTTTCATCTTTTGTTGAGTTGGATAAAAACAGTATTATTTACTACACAAGCACTAGCGTTTGTGTTTTCCACAAATCTACCGAACCGAACACTAAGGAGCGATATTTAGTGTTAATTTTCAAATACTGGTTACAAGTGCAAATACAAATTATTTTTTAACATATGTAATTAACAGACCAATAGTAACTAAGACCTTCAGCTCGTTGTAGTAAAACATACCAAACTTTCTGGTGGGAATCGAACCCTCAACCCTCGCACTGATAGACTATCAAACTATATTAAGATAACATTTTACCAATATTATTGAATTCGATTTATTTAAACACCATCACTTCCTTGCAAATGTTTTTATTGATAAAAAATTTAATGAATTAACTTCTATGATAGCTACTAATCATGTCTCTACATGTTTTGTTCTGGTATGTTCAGATTTCATATGTCCCATATTAACTGCCTCTGACGTAGAAATCTAGATAAAATTCGGCACAAAAAACTTCTTAATGAATATTAACGTCATAATATTATTTTGTTTTGGTCCCAACTGAATTACACTGTAAATACTGTAGCGAATGATATAATAAGGCCGGGTTTTGTCGTCTTTACTTAACTCAAAAATATCTCTTCTAAAAGCAGACCATTTCTTTAAAAACCCTTACCAATCAAGATTGGACCAGGTTAGTCCTTTTACAGCAAACAAATCTCAGCTGGCAGCTATTTTTTTGATATTTTTCATATATATTTTTTTGCTCTTAATTTAATACATACATACATATCGCACCCTAAATCATAAATAGGCACAACTCAATATTAAAAAATTTTTAAGAAAGGCAGAAAACAGGCTTCAAAAACATGGTTGCAATTTTTTAATCAAATTGAGTTTCAAAAATGTTAACGAAGACAGTGACGCAAACGAAATTTTTCTGGTCGCTAAAGATTTAATTTGTGAACAGGTTTATGAAAAAGAAAACGATTTTGATAAATTTTGAGTTGTGACTGTCTACGATTTAATGTGCGATATGTACGTACAATGTACAAACATAAATTTGTTTCTTTTTCTTTAAGATAGTATTTTTAAATTATGACGCATATATTTACACAGGCAAAATATAAATAAAAAAGCATACAAATTTTCAAAATAAAAGAGCACGAGTGTTTCTTATTTGGAGGTTAGTGGCAAACGAAAAAGTTTTGTGAGATACAATTTAAACAAATTCACAAAAAAAAAAGAAAAAAAAGTTAAGAAAATATTGCTAAAACAAAAAACTAATCAGTTTGTGCTTATCGAAAAGAGTATTTTGCAAATCGAATAAAACTAATGCCGTAGCACATGCTAAAAATCGAATTGTTTGATTTGATTTGATTTCTTTCTATTTCGTATCTTTAATAAATTGTTTTTTGGAAGATTTCATCCGGCTTTATACCAATACATACATATATGCAAAATGCGAAGGTGTTAAATACGGCTATTTAAAAAAAACCAAACCAAAATATTAAAATAACAACTATTGGTAAGAAGAAAATATTCATTGCGTGAGAGCAAATCAAAGATTATTAACGTAAACACTTAAAAACAAATGAAGTGTAGAGTTTTTAAACTTATATACAATATACATACATTTTAATGTCTGAAAACGTTCTAGCTATAAATTTATACTGTAATTATCTGCACTATTGTATAGGGTGGTGCATAAGTAACGTAATGATTTATTCACCTTTTATACCCATATCGCAATAGTGCAGAGGGAATTATGCATTTGTGCTGATATTTGTAACACGGTACACCTCTAAGTATACGGGTCGACACAGAATAACTTTCTAAGTCGATCTAATGTAAACCTTGTGCGCAAAGTAGAGGTCACAATTTTCGCGATAATTTGATAAAATTTGGTACAAGGACCAAGCCTACTGAAAATGTGGCAAAATGTGGTGGTTCATAATTTTACATAGCCCCCATACAAGCTACTTTTCGGAATAGGGTCTTTGTGCCCATAAACCATCTTTATATGTCGGTATTTAGATTAAATGTAGTCCAAATTTATTCTATTGCAATCAAAATCATCTTTCCAAATTTTATTGGAATCGGTCCATATTTGACCATAACTCCCATACAAATACTACTTAATCTTGGCATTGACATACAAATTGGCGGCAATAACTTTTGTGATAACTACTATGTCATGACAAAATGTTGTCCTTATAGGTCCAAATTTTGCCATATATCCCATATATATTACCAAATCTCATATAGATGAAGATATCTAAATAATATTCGGCACAAAGAACTTTCACTTGAGTCTTAACCTCATAACATAATTTTGATCAGGCGGCTCCACGATGCCCACAACTACCTACCTCGGGTCTTTAAAAATGTTCAATCATTGTCCGTTATTAAATGCCATTCACATTAACCGCAACTTGTTTGTCGTTTTCGAAAAATTGGGGTAAAAAATATGTGCATCCAACTAGGGTGCATTTAATGTTCAATAATTCTGTGCTTTTCATGGGTAAGAGAGAACCAAAAACCCTTTCTACTTTCTACATCAAACAATGGGCTAGGTATTGAACTTTTTTTTAACTTTGTTGTTACGTTAAAAAACTGGAATTGGTCCATCTTTGTTCATAAAATTAAGGAACCATGTAAAGAGCGTTTAAAATTAAGCAATATCTCAAAATCGAAAAAATGGACATAAAGTTAATTTTGAAAAAAACAAAAACAAAAATTTATTGACTTGTAAATCATATGGCTACTTATGCGCCACCCTATATAAATAAAATACAGTTTTGGCTTTAACTAATAGGTCCGTTTGAGTAGAGAACTCTCAAAAAAAGCTATTGTCCAAAAAAGTGTTCCCAAAAAGTTGTCAAAAATTTTTAAAATTAAGGGAATAGCTAAGAGCAAATAATTATAGTGTTAAACAAATGTTACACCTTTGACTACTTACATCGATTTCTTATCGGTACTCGATTTAATGCTTTTTATAACATCTGTCTGACCGTTGAAATGGGGGTTTCGATGATGAAGGCTAGGTTGTTAAACATTTATGTCACATATAGTCCGGAATTGTTTGATATTAAAATTCAGCCTGATCGGTCCATAAATGGCTAAAATATAAGCAAAAAACAACGATTGCCTCTAATTAATCCCTAAAATCCCTTGTTGTTGTTGTTGTTTTGGATATTAACATCACCGAAAATAACAGTTTTTTTATTGTTTAGACTTTTTTAAGGAATGTTTTTGTTTGCTGACAAATAATTTTGTTTGCCCAAAATCATCTGATTTTTTGTTTGCCCCTCAAAAATATTTTGTGGTCAGATTAGGGCAAACAAATATTTGACATTTATTGCGAAATGTTTGCCATATGTGACCGTACCTTAACAAATACGTATGTTCAAGTAAATCAGAGTAGATTTAACAATGTCCGTCTGGTTGTCCGTCTGGCTGTCCATCTGTTTATTTTATTTTTTACGTTTTTTTTTAAACATAAATAAGTACATGTAAAGCAAAGTTTAACGATGTACATCTGTCCATCTGTTTTTCTGTATATTCGGTTTTATTTAATAATTATTATTTTTTTAGACATTTTTCACATAACAAATAGGAACATACATGTTCAGAGAAGTTGCTTGAACGATGTCCGTCTGTAATTGTAGACTTAAGCTACAATTATTTCATCTTTGAACAAATAATTTTAGATTGTTTTATGTATTAAAAAAGATTCTACCCAAAAAGAACCTTTTCATAATATTTTCATCTAATACTAAATTTTAATTAAAGACCTTATGACACTACAATTTTTAATGCATTGTTCAAGTTTTGGTGAACAGTACAAATATAATGCAATACAAAAATCCACGCCAACTTTTCATTTCGTCATACCGAAGAATATGACAAAATCAAAAAAAGGTATATATGCACCTAAGTCCGTTTTCTCTTTTGCCAAAGTTGATGTTTGAAATTCGTTTTATAATTTTTTAATCTTAAAATCGTTTTTTAGAACATAAAAAAATTAAATAAAAATAAAAAAAACTTATTTTTCAGACTCGAACTCGCAACCTCATGAGTCTTACGCGAGAAGTTAAACAACTCGGCTACGAGCGCTTTTATTGAAGCAGCGTTAAATAAAGATATATTGAGGTTTTATTTATTTATTTATATATTAAAATTAAACTCATTAAAATAAAATCCACCACTTGTGGTGAGGGGTATAAAAACCACAAAAAACCACAACCAAGAAAAATGCAAGAAGAGATCATCGTAGCAACAGCTTCTAAAACACAACTAAAACAATTACGAAAGCAATGCCTACATACAAAAATAACTTTTGCCCATACAAACATACACATGTACATACATATGTACATGTATGTATGTATGTATGTATGTACCTATATGCTTGCCGAAATAAAATAAAACATTGCCAACAAAATGAAAATATCGATAAGCTTTATAGGTAATTTTAATATCGTTTTTTAGGACATAAACAAATAAAATAAAAATCACCTGTGGTGAAGGGTATAATACATTTTTTTTTCAAAACTGGGGCAACCAAGACTCGAACTTGGAACCTCAGAGTCTTAGGCGGCAACACAACTCGGCTACGGACGCTTTTACTGAGAAATCGTTAAATTAAAATATATTGAGTCTACGAGTTTGTTTCTTTATTTGAGCGGCATATCATGTGCATTCATAAATGTTTATGTGTTTGTGTGCATAAAATAAAATGCATTAAAATAAAACAACAATACAACAACAACAACAAGGGATTTTTTTTGGAAAAATTAGAGGCAGTCGTGGTTTTTTGGTCATATCTCAGCCATTTGTACACTTATCTTGCTGAATTTCAATAGCAAGAAACAGTGGATTATATGTGACAAAAATGTAAAACAATCTAGCCGCTATCATGTCTGGAGTCTCTGGAAAACGCCTATCAAACGTAAGACGGACATCGTTAAATCAACTTCTCTCCTCATAATGACCAAAAATATATATACTTTATATGGTCTAAGATCAATATTGTAGAAATTACAAACTAAATGACAAACTTATTTATATATACCCTTTTCCACCTATGGTGAATGGCATAAAAACAAAACAAAAACAGAAAAATGAGATTATTTAATAAAATATGGTAGCACACATTTTCATAATTGCAATAAACGTCAGAACGACAAAATGAGAGAGTGGAACTACCTTCTGTATTTGTATCATAATACCAAGTACCTAAGCACTTTGCACTTTTTCAAAGATTAGTTTATTACTTAGAGTATTCATATACAGCCAATTCTTGAAATACTTTTACTCTCGTTGGAAGTAGGAAAGATTCACCTCAACCGAATATAGAACTTTTACTTGTTTTAATTTAATTCCATTTTATGTTATAATTTTATTTACTAAAATTTTATATTCCATTGATTTATACGAATTTTATAAATAATTCATTGAACTTGATTTGTATCTTGAAACTGACATTCATTTCAAATTAAAATTTTTAATTTTACACATGCAAAATATGCCACAATGTGAGCGAGAACGTTTCTCGTCCAAATCCATCTACTATCTACTATCTACTCGTATCTGGCTGTCGGTCTATCTGTCTGTCCTTGTGGGAAATGTCATTGTACAAAATTAATTATCATACAAAACTACTTCATGGAAACATTGCAAAACTAAAAATAAATAAAAAAAACACATATAAATAAAATTTCTTTGAATATGTTTTTAAAAAATTATTTAATGTTTATTTTTTTATGAGTTTAATTGTTTAAACAAATAATGTTTAACAAATAAATACAATGTCAAATGGAGCCACACGCCCACAACAATAGCATGCACAGTTAAGAGACAAGATAAGATGATATATGTTGGATTAAATAAAAATTTAATATAAAAAAAATATTAAAGAATTGAGATATATATGTACATATGTATACATATGTACGTATGTATGTAAATACAAGTGGTTAATTACATGTCAAATCGACCAAGAGTGGGACCCGAACCCTTTCGATTTTAATGAAATTTGGTGAGAAGGTTCCTTTTATCCTATTAGGAACATATATGAAAAGTAATATCAAAAGTTATGTCATATTTAAAATGTCATAATTTCGCCGAATTAGCCGAATGTGTTTATTATTATTTATTTCTTCAATATCTCGAAAACTACTTTATATATAGGGTGTTTTTTTCAGTGGTATAGAACTTCGAATTGAAATAAAACACATGAAAATCGTTTTAATGACCATCAATTTGGCTTTATTGGAAGGATAATTTTATGCCATTAATGTTTAAATATGATTTCAGGCATGTGGCCGCCGCGGCTGGCTCGAATAAAGCCAATTCTACAGGTCCAATTTTCAACCACTTTTTCGAGCATATGGGGCCGTATGTCGGCAATAACGCCACGAATGTTGGCTTCCAATTCCCCTAACGTTTCTGGTTTGTTGGCGTAGACGAGCGACTTCACATATCCCCAAAGAAAATAATCCAATGGTGTTAAATCACACGATCTTGGTGGCCAATTGACAGGTCCATTCAGCGAAATTATGCGCTCATCGAATGTTTCCTTCAATAAATCGATTGTGGCGTGCGCTGTGTGGCATGTAGCGACGTCTTGTTAGAACCACAACTCATCCACATTCATGCCATCCAATTCGGGAACAAAATAGTCGGTTATCATGGCTCTATACCGGTCTCCATTAACGGTAACTGCCTCTCCAGCATTATTTCGGAAGAAGTATGGCCCAATGACTCCACCAGCCCATAGAGCACACCAAACAGTCAGTTTTTGTGGATGTAATGGCGTCTCAAGGGTCTCATGTGGATTCTCTTCACTCCAAATGCGGCAATTTTGCTTGTTGACGTAGCCATTCAACCAAAAATGAGCCTCATCACTGAACAAAATTTTGCGATGAAAATCAGCATCGAGATCAATCTCATTTTCGGCCCATACACCAAGCGTTGTTCTTTTGTCAACCTGTTCATGATGAAATGGCAAACCAAACTGAATATAAATGACATTAGAGTTGCCAGATTTGACCACAAAATGCCAGTTTTATCTCTATTCGAAAAACAAACCTGTAAAAAAAACACCCGATACGAAGATATGTCATTGTAAAGAGAATACTTGGGGCTACAAACCATTTATTGAAAATTTTTTTTTGAAAAATGTAATACATATCTGCAAAATATTAAATTTAAAAAAAAAAATCCTGAAACTTTGAAGGAGGTGTTTTTTTTTCTTTTTTAAGATTTGATTTTTTCTTTCGCAACCTTTAAACCTAGATAAGTCAAATGTATGACCAACCCCACTTTATGATTCATTGCGGAATTTCGGTTTTTTTTTTAGTAATTTCAATAAACTAAACCGTTTTTGAGTAACGCGAATATATGCAGTGCAACCTCCTACATTTTCGAAATAACGGTATATTTTGAAAACAAAAGCTAACCAAAAAAAAAAAAAAAATCGGTTAGCACCACAGGATTCAGCATGCCCCAATTGGGTTAAAATGTCAGGTGCCCGGCTTGTCTGTTTTTTGAAACTAGCATTGTGGACTTATCTCAAAATTACAATATTAAAAATCTATTTTATGATTATTTGTTTAAAGGTTGCGAAAGAAAAAAAATCATATCTTAAAAAAGAAAAAAAAATACGTTCTTCAAAGTTTCAGGATTTTAAAAGAACAGTTTCAGGTATTATATAAAAAAAATCAGCCAAATAAAAAAATAGGGTTTTGACTTAGTCCGTTTTTAAAATTTAATATTTTGTAGATATTACATTTTTCAAAAAAAAATTTTTTTTTTTCAATATATTGTTTGAAGCCCCAAGTATTCTCTTTAAAAATCATCTTCGTATGTAAAGTAGTTTTCGTTATATTGAAGAAATAAGCTCAACACATTCGGCTAATTCAGCAAAATTATGACATTTTGAATATGACATAACTTGAAAATAAAAAAATTTTTAAATATTTTTTCGTTCATATATGTATGTTTCTTATAGGATAAAAGGAACTTTCTCACCAAATTTAATTAAAATCAAAAGGGGTCGGGACCCACTCTTGGTCGATTTGACATGGAATTACCCAAGTATGAATAAAAAGATTGATTAATTTTAAATAGGGAAGAAGATATGGAAATATTAACTTAGGGTGTGTGTGAAACGGTAGCAAAGTACTCATGCAAAATGTATTAACAAAGTGACCTCAGTACTACAACAATGCAACAATAGAAAAACAACAGGCATTTTGTTGCTAGAATTGAGACGGCAAATGCCAAAATGCCTTATGAAAAAAGTAAATAAACAAAAAAAATGACGACAAACGTCACACAAGAAGAAAATCACTACAAACAGCTGCGCTTGTGAGGTCACTTTATTAGTACATTCTGTACTCATGGAAGTAAAATTTTGACACTATTGGGGTGAATAAAATTTCACTAGCCCTGGGGGCTAGTATACATTTTGACATAAGTGTAGAAATTTTTGACAACCACAAAATTATTTTTTTTCATCAAATTTGTTTAAACAAAATAAAAAATAATATGGAAGCAGGACCAGCGGCAAAAAAATTAAAAAGAATTATACAACATGTAAGTATTTACATATGTATAAGCTTTTTTGCCCACACTTTTTGTAAAAATTGTTAATATATCAGAACGAATTCATCAAATAGTTGGGACGATCTCATTTCCAACAGAATTAAAATGATTATTGGTAAAAACTTGATTAATTTATTCATTTTCACAAAACTACTAGTCATTGTTTTTTTCTTTATGTCAAAATTTTACGTTGTCTAAAATGTTACAATTTCACACAGCACAAATATGAAAATTTTCTACCACAAACAAATTTCATTTCACCATAGAACTTTGCTACCGTTTCACACACACCCTTATTAAGAAAATGGTAGAGACTGGTTATGAAAGGATTTATTCAAAACAATTTTAATTTAGAAAAGCTAACCGCCTTTGTAAGTTTAATGGATACAGTTTAATGAACGTAAACACATTAGGTTCTGGAACTCCACAAGGAAATGCGTAAATATCGTTACCTTAAACGGAAAAGCCTATCTAACATTTTGAAAATTTTACAGGATCACAAAAAACCATTAAAAATGAGAAATTGCCTTAAAATATTTATAATTTATATTTCTTCAATATTTCTTGTAAAACCTAAAAGTTGTTTTGATAACACACCATGGTTGTATATTATGCAAACTGTTAGCTAGGTATTGCAGCGTTTATCATATCGCTCATTATGTATGTGGGTGCCACGCCCACTTGAATTTTAAAAAATATTAATAGCCCATGCTTAGCGCCGGGTAATCAGAAAATTACTGTAAACCAGCGTTGCCATTTTGGTGCCTTTCGGGTATTTTTTGGTGCTTTTTTGCTTATGCAATACCCGAAATTTTGTTAAACACCCATTTTGAAAAGCGGGTATTTATAGTGCTTTTAACAGTTTCTCACAGTGCTTTTAAGTGCCTTTTAAGTAATCTACATATATTTTTGGCACTGAACCATTTTGCTACTATTCTGTAAACACAGCGAATACTTTTTTAACCAACTGCGTATTATTTGCATTTATGTTTTGAGTAGCATTCGCAAACTCTTCTAGGCTTTTCTCAAGCATCATCAGTGATGCCAACTTAGTGCTTTTGGCACTATTTATGGTGCTTTTTGATGCCTCAAAACGCCAAAATTGTATCCTTAGAGCCAAACTAAGAAAAAGCACTAACTTGGTGCTTTTTCAATTTTTCGTTAGTTCCTTTAATGCCTTTTTTAAAATTTTCATTTTTTTCACCATTTTTTAAAACTTCGGTTATATAGAGGATGATTTAGATGAGATTAGCTATTTGGAGTACAATTTTGAGAAAGCCTGTAAAGATTTAAAGATTTCAAATGATAAAAAAAGTGATAAAAGAAAGTTGCATTCGTTTTACCAAAAACTTTATTTACGAGGTTTGAGCTAGGCTTCCTAGCAATTTGGAAATTTTACAAAACGTTGCACTTTTAAGCGTTGACAACATATTTAGTAATCGTAATAAAAACGATGTATTTGTTTTCGGTAAACATTTTTTTAAAGATGTAGACACTGTTTCAAAAATAGAAAATGGCTTAAAAAATATTAAGAATTGTAAATGGAAAAATAAACAACGATTTTGAGTCATGTAGAAAAAACGTATTAAAAAGTTTAAAACATCCAGTCGGAAACCGTATTTTTTCAAGCTACGAAAATCGAGCTCGCACTGTATTACTTTTAAACTGTTTTATGGCCAATTCAAACTCCAAATGATTTGGATAATATTATTTTTATTGAAGATAATAATAATAATACATTTAAAATTTAAATGAAAATGGTCCCCCATCTACGCCGTCGCCTTTTTTAAAATTTTGGAGGTATTCAATATTCGGCACAGGCGAAGGCAACTTGTTTTGTGTTAAATTAAATTGTAAAAATGGATTAGTGCTTTTTTTGATCAAAATAGTGCTTTTTAGTGCTTTTTTTAAATTTTAAGGTGCTTTTAGCTCTCAAAAAGTTGGCATCACTGCTGTAAACATTTCAGGAAAATCGGTTTAGTAATTTAGGAGTCTTAAGGAAAGAAACAAACATACGCTTTTTCATTTATATATTATTTAATATAATATATATAATATATTATAATATATTGAAAGGTGTACTTTACCATAAGAGTGGGTTCTAGAAAGCTTGAAGACTTTTGTTTTCAGATATTTGGTATTTAATATTTTCGTTCTATGAGGTGTACTGCTCTGTCTCCGTCTACTACGCCCATTTTTATTTTAAAATTTATAGTTACACATAATAGTGGCTTTATCTACGTTTGAAGACTCTTGCTATAATAGTTCTTCAGTTACGCAATATTTAATATATGCATCCTATGTGGTGTATTGCTCCCCATGCGCCTACCCTATTAATATTTATTTTCAAAAGTTTACAATATGAGTGACTCCTACCAAATTTTAACATTCTCACTATAACAGTTCTTAAGATATGTGATATTTAATGTTGGCGTCCTATGGGGGGTACCACTTCCTCTGCTGATATCTTACTTTAATTTCGGGCCTTAGAAGATCCTACTGCAAAAAATTTAAGAAAATGGGTGCAGCGGCTCTTAAGATATGCGATACTTAATATTGGCATCCTATAGAGGGTTCAACTTCCCCTGCCCCTATCGAAAAAATAATAAAAATGTAACTGTAAAAATTTCAGGAAAATCGGGTCGGCTTCGTTCGGGAGCTGATTACTAATGATCGATGGAGCCGTTTTCTGATTTTAGGTAAATCGAAAAAAGTAGACGTAAAAGTGGACGGGGCAAAATTTTCTTTTCGTAAAAACCTAAATTGGACCATGACGAACATTAGAAAGAAAAAATCGTCCAAATCGGTTCAGCCGTTCTCAAGTTATGCGCTTAATAGAAACAGTGGGCGTAAAAGAAGGCGTGGAAAATTTTTCTTTCGATGAAACCTTAATATGGTAACATTTAAAAGAAAAATTAGTCCAATCGATGGAGCCGTTTTCTGATTTTAGGTAAAAAGAAAAAATCGTCCAAATCGGTCAAGTCGTTCTCAAGCTATGCGATTAGCAACACACAACATTTCATTTTTATTATATAGAACATACATAGATATAAAGAAAAACATAGCGAACAATTCTGCACCATTAAAGTGAGCGATATAATCGATTGCAGTAAAGAACGTTTGTGTTTGGTTAATAATGTCGCAAATTTTAGTCGGAAGATTCCAAATTTTTTTGTGTACATTTGTGTTGGCAATACAACATAATCGATGTTATAGTCGATTCATAAATTTTAAAAAGTAAGGGTTTTTTGCATTTTAGGTTAGGATACGTAAGTTTGCATGTAGTGCTTCAGTGTGTAATGCTTATAAAAATTTGTCTTAGATATACAATTTGTATTTAAACAAGTTAGAGTGCTTTATTCGGCTGTGCCGAATATTTGATACACTCCAACGTTAGTTCGAATTACTCAGGAGTGAGCTCTATTTTTATAAAAACGGACGTCAGCTTTAAAATTGGTTGCGGCTTTGACCTATATTAAATTATTGACCGACCATCAGAAAGTTTAATGCTTTTCTTTTTAGTCATTTGATTCGTAACAATAAAATATCATTATTCGTAGCAGCTTTAGCCGAACTTAAATGATTTTTAGAAGGGACATTTATATTGGGCCTATGGTAAATTATGAACCAATCATCCAAAAATTCTGTAGAGTGACTTCTAGTATTAAAAAACATTAATTTCAGTACAGCGCTGAAATTTGTCTTGGCGTTTAGAGTGAATCTCAGAAGGCTGCTAAATATGGGATCTAAGGTAAATTATGGACCGTATACCACAAAATTGCATGAAATTTTTTCTAGCCATATGAAACTAAGTTGGAAGAAATTTTACCACAATAAATTTATCTGCTATGGTTTTAGGCGTATTTATTTAATTTCCGAGAGTAGCGTTTATATGGGTTATAGTAAATTATGGACAGATCTTTGACAGTATGATTTCCCGTCGTATAAAACGAATTTCTTATATCTTATATCATACCGTGCACTATTCTACTATTTTTGTCATTTTTTGTAACAAAATTATCAATTTTTAGGGTGCTGGTTCCACATTTTGATTTATAGCTCTGATCCTACTGAACTGATTTTGCTGGATTTTAATCCCAATCTGCTTAGGATAACTGCAAGCCATTTGAGTACAGATTTGTTCTTTTCTGTTAAGCTTTTTGAAAGTGAGCGTGTTTTCAACAGACGGACAAACAGACGGAAATGGCTAAATCGGCTAAATCGACTTAGAATTACTCAAGAAGACAGAATATACATTTATACTTTATAGGGTCTGAGATGAATTATAAAAAAGTTATAAGAAAGTGTACCCTCATTTACAACTAGTGGTGGTGGAGGGTTTAAAAAGATTCTTCGAGAAACCTGTATTCCGGAAAATCTTGGTAAACATACAGAATGGGAAGTAATTAGTTAAAAATATTATATTTCATTTCAAAAAATCGCATCGTTTGTGAAGGGCAAAAAATTACAATAAATTCCCTAATTAAGTTTTAATTATTATCACTCTGCCTAATTTTTTCTTTTAATCTTAATCATCATATCAATTAAGAATTCTTTGTTGTTTATGCGTTTGAGTCTTTTATAATTTGAAGAAGTTGTTTACGTATCTTTTTTAAAAGAAACAATATATTAAAATTACAAAAAAAAAAAACTTATAACGAACAGTAAACGCCTTTTTGTCATTAATTTTAAGCTGATTTAGCAAAAGTCAAACAGCTGCATTTTTCTAATTTTAATATTGATTTATGGCAGCTTTACTGAGTTTCATTTTCTTAAATTTTTTTCCTTTTTTTTGGTGTGCTGCAATTTTTTTTTATTTTATTAAAAATTACTTTTGATTTAAAAAAAACTCTCATATTAATCAAACAGTTTTTATCTTAATCCTGTCAACTGTCATTGAAAATATATTTAATGCATTTTAAATGAACTTGAAAATTGTTAAAATGTAAATTATTAATTTTCAAATTCTTCCGCTTGATGATAAGTTTTTTTTAATTGGAGATGAGTAAGTTCAGTAAACATTTAGAAAAAATATGGTTAATATTAAGTTGATTTATCATGGAAACACATTACCGCATGCATTACTAAAGATTATACATACATATGTACGTACATTAAACCGACTCAAAAAAAAAGTTATTGATGTACCCCCTCAAAACTAACTTTGACATGTTTTATGAAGATTCCCAAAATATTTTGGCTCTAGCGACAATCTGTCCAAAAAATGGTTTTTTTTTCATGAATAAAAAGTTCGGTATTTTTTTATATCCAATGAATGACCAAATATAATAGATATTTAGGAATTCTTTGATTCTGTATTAAAACATTTAAAAAATCTCACCACAGACTCGAGATAGTGAGATGTTTATATCAGGGGCCTAATTCTGGCAGTCGTGATCGAGTTATTTCTCGATTCGAAAGCAATTTTATCTCAGTCGATACTGAACGAATCCAAATTATTTTTTCAGTATTGTGAAACTCAAATTAATGCTTTACAACACTGAAAAAATAATTCCAATTCGTTAAGTATTGACTGAAATAATTAGATAATTAATTGCTTTCGAATCGAGAAATTACTCGATCACGACTGCCAGAATCAGGCCCCAGATTTTTAATGCTTTTCAATTCGATTTCAATGAAAATTAAAATAACTTAACCATTTTTCGTCCGATTTTCATTTCCAATACGTCGTTGAAAAATTAACCCTTAACTGGCTATCATATTTTTTTTTATAACATTCATTAAGACATCACTAAAAACACATTTTATTACCACAGAGCGCATATATATGCCCAGGAAACACGTTTTATAAATATACAGCCATGTCACAGAGTACAATTCCGCTCGGAATGATTCCGTTCGAAATCGAAGACAACATATTTGTTTTTTAATAGAAAGTGTATTTTGATAGTTTTTTGGCCTTTCAGATACAGAAAACTCCCACTCCGTTCATGAAAACAAAAATGGTTTCAATCCGAAACATTGTTTCGTCATTTTCTGAAGCACCAAAATACGGAGTGAATTCCGTTTCCGAACGGAATTGTACTCTGTGACATGGCTGTATATAAGCTACTATTAAATTAAACCGTTCATAGCCAACATTTTTAAAAGGATATTAAAAAAAAATTTTTTAAAAATTTAAGTTAATAAGAAATTTAAGGTCAAAGTTCAACTGTGGAATTTTTTAAGCATTTAGTATGAAAATTCTTTTCATTGAGATTGACAATTATGGTATTGTTATATTCAAAGAGAGGGATGTTTTTAAGTGCACTGTTTTAAGAACTTTTTAATTTACATAACTGCAAAATTTCATAATGGAGTCTTTATTCATGTCAGATTTATAGAATGCCAAACTTTAAAATTACTATTTTTTTACTCATATTAAAAGTCCTTTCATTAATTTACACTATAGAAATAGTAATTTTAATTTATGACATTCCATGAATCTGACATTGATAGATGTATCAATATGAAATTTTAAAGTTATGTAGATCGAAATAATCTTAAAAGAGTGGACTAAACGCATCCCTATTTTTGATTTAGAACAGTACACTATAAACTTCTTCGTGTGGTCTGTGACAATGTACGTTCGGCTGTTGCTTTGTTGTCATTTCTTGTTGATGAGCGTCATTCGTTTTCTGCTGCTTCCCACACAAGCATAAATGTTATAGTATGTGTGTGCCCTTCACTGATTTAGAAACACCCCAAATTCACAAAACTAGAAAAACGCTTACAAAAAAACGTTATTTTTTACAAAAATGGCAATACTGTCACTATTTACCACTCGAAATTAATCAGAATTTTCCAGAAATCATGGACATATTGAAAAACAATTTTGTTCTGATATTATAAAAATCGGTGTGCTGAATTACTAGAATTTTTTAGTTAAATAAATTTTTTTTGTTTGAAAAATTTGATTTTTTGATAGGGCATGTGTGAGAAACGAATGTCATTTATTTCTGAAGAAAATATTGCTTTAACAGTTTGCGAGAAACCATAATTTAGTTTTGATAAAATTTACATAAATAATTTTTTTCTAAAATAAAGCCTGGTACTCTGTTCAACATTTCACGTGAAATGATGTCAAAACGCATTGAATAAAGAATTTACCAGATGAATGAGAATAATCTCCCTTTGACTTAGAAAAGGCAATCTTGAGCTAAAGGGAATGTATAAGATGATAATGAAACTTGAGAAGTTAAATTAGGAGATTGGTAGGGGACCAAGAACAAAGGGGGGTGGACTGTATTTTATACTTGCGTGTGGGATAACAAACAGGATGATAATGAGTGTTGACCAGGTTGATCTGCTCCAAGAGGTATCACTATGAAACCACGGAAGATGCAGGGACTGTAGACTAAGTAGTTCCAGAAATAAATAGATTTATCCGATTAGAATTAAATTCAAAGTTTTCAGTTTATTAAACAAATTTTGGTTAAAACTAAATTTATACGATATGATGGTAGGTGGTGGTTAAATTTAGATGTTGGCTCTTTGGCGCTTGAAAAGTAAGTAAGTATAAAATACAATAATGACCAACCACGAAGGTTGATTATAAAAAAATGGCTATCGTATTAGGCGGTAAAACTGACAATTATAGATGTTAGTTTATCCGCTCAATAACATTAGTTATTATTAAAATACAATGGCTTTAAAACTAGCTCGTTAGCAATTGGGAAATTCATTTAAATGACGGTTATAATTCAAATTCAACATTATACAATTAATAACTGGTAAGAAGTTGTAAGATTAATAAAAATGACAATAGTAATAATAATAATGTTTTACACACTTTGTGTTAGTTTATACACGCATATAAAAAAAACTTGTGCGGATCTATGAAAAAATGTTTATAGAGTTGTACCCTGTTCATTTTGTGAAAAAGTTCCGAAATGTTTCTGGCAACATTTCTTTACAACTGCGAAATAAAGTAAGCTGCACTTATTTCACGTGGAATTTTAAGCAAAAGCGAAAAAGTATGAACTGATTATTACATACGAAATAAAAAATTAAAATAACAATTAAAATTGCTCAACATTTTTCACAAATTTGAACAGAGTACTAGGCTAAACATAAAATATTTGTTTCCAGCAACATGCCACTCCCACAATTACTAATATTTTAATCTAATTTTAATTTTAATTTTTTGGATACCTTAGTTCTAATATGTTTGCTATCGAATGGCATCAAAATTTTGAAATCGGAGAGCGCATAAAATTGGACTTTTGACCGATGAAATTTGTCATTGTGGTTGTACAGAAACTTTTTAAAACACATTTGTTGTGTGTTTCACTTTTCAATACATTAATGCAGTTCTTTACTCAAAAGTCTAGATATTTCCCAGTGCGTATGAGGATAGCAAAGTTCTCCGCCTGAAGGATCGTAGGCTGTTTGCCCATATGCATATGGCCCTTTGGAAAACCGGGCTCATATTGCCCACCACAAAATAAATGCATATAGCTTTTTCAAAAAATGATTTAATAGCATCAACAATTTACCCAAAGGCTGTTTTTGTGGCACTTTTTTTTTATAAAACGAAATTTTGTGTCACTTTTTAAACAAATATTTAACGGTTACCCTGGCCTAAAAATAAGAGATGACCTATTATTTATTTCTTTAATTTGACCACTGAATATTTATTTTATGATTTAAGTGATTTTGCTTGGAGACAGACAACTTATTTAATGTTGAAAACAATTTTTTTTAATCATATTTATTTAAATATCGGCAATAAAATATTTTTAAAAACAATTCTTTTTATGTCTGCGCTAACAACTATAAAACTATCTAAAGAAAGAGTTCTTTAGTGTTTTAGACACAAGCATTAAATCATGTCAAAAAATAATAGTATGTAGGTGGATTAATAAAATCACCGATAGTTTAATAATAAACAACTTAGAATGTCATATACGGATGTGTCGAATCTTTAATACCCTCGGACAATAATGATAAAAATAATAATTAAGATTAAAATAGATAAATAGATGTCAATAACATTGTTCATTACGATTTTATGGCGGTCATGTTATTGACTGCTTTCGTAAACTCATGTTGCTTTGCAGTGTAACAACGTCACGTATTTCCAAACGCAATCGTACAAACTTTTGATTCCTAAAGTCATATGCAGGGAAACGGTATTTATGCAATTGCATGGTTTCTCTTGTGCAACCAATGAAGGTAGAAACAATATATCTATTCGTTTTAGAACTTTTTATGAATTTTAGCATAGATTTGTAAGTGCATATTTACCCTTTTCAGCATTTTTGTTTGTCATATTTTAGTAAAAAGAGCTTTTTAAACGCTTTTTTTTAGTTTATAGAGCATATTTCAACTTTTTAAGCATATTTCGGCACTTGTTAAAATTTGGCTTCAAATGCTTACAAGTGCTTTCGCAGCAAAACAAAACAAAAATGGTTTTAAATTAGGGTTAAAAGATGGATGGCTTTTCCGAAAAAGAGTCTTTGTACCCATAAACCATATAGTTATGTTCGTACATATTTATTAAGAATAAATGCGGCCTAAGGGCAAACAGTTTTTTAAAGTTAAAGTTTTTAAAACTTCAAAATCTTCTTATTTAATACGCTTAATACGCCCTAACCGCGAAAATAACGTAAGCGCCAAAGTTGAAATTTTACAGGGGAGAGTTTTTCTTATTTTATTTCATATAAATTTTGTACGAAATTTGTCGCTTACGATAAAATTGTTTTTGCTAAAACATCGTAACGGTACCTTATGTGACCATGACATTTTATGAGATGATGCAAGTGTTGCCAATAAAGTAATTTTTTAAAATAAACGAAAAATGAAAATGATGTCGCTTACGTTATATAAATATATATATATATATATATATATATATATATATATATATATATATATATAAATATTGGGTATATCTCCTAAACTAAAAGTAATAAAAAAAAAAGTTAAGTACTTATCGTTGTTCATTAAAAAAAAGCGAACAGGTGTCTGGTACTTTTTTGAAATTGAACCCTTTTGGCGACTTAACATGTGAAACCTGTATTTTTGAACTTTTTTGTTACCCCATCTAGCTTTTGAACCAATAACCATAGAAATAAAAATTATATCTTATTCGTAACTTATCTACAAATTACAAATTTACAATTGGTACTTTTTTGAAATCGTACCTTATGGTATTTTTTACAAAACAATTTTCCATGCATTGACATATACGTATTTAATTTAAGGCTTCTATACAATATTGAAACAATTAGGAGAAAAATTATAAAAAAATAAATACAGGGAACTTAAATTCCTTTCGCTTACTTTTTCATACTTTATGTGGTACTTTTTAAATTTTCTATAATATTAAACTTAGAAACCTAAAATTATAGGTGCAGGATCCTGAGAGAATGAGAACCTATAAGATGAAAAATGTTGCGACTTTTTTGTTAAAACTTAGAAACATAAACTATGACATATAAATATATTTACGAAGGAAAGGAAGACGCTAACGAAGTAGCGGGTTAAATTATAGTATTTTTTTTTAATTCTTTTCATTTCCAAATTTTCATAAAAACAGATAAATATTATTTATGAATGTAGAATACATGTTTTAATTTTTTTTTTGGTTAACAATCTTATTATAATTTCTTCGACCTTTTTAAAATATTATTCTTCTTTATTAGTTTGAGCTTAAGGTCACTTTAATTATAAATAGTTTGTTTATTTATCGATATTTCGATTTCCTTTGGAAATCTTCTTCAGGATATTATATATTTCAAAAATTTAACAAAAAATTGTGTTTGACAAATAACTAAAATTAAAATTAAAATAAAAAATTTTCAAACATTCAACAATAACATTTCATAAATTCAAAATATTAAAAAATTAAAAAGAGGAAACAAAAAACAATTTTAAAATATTTCCCTTTTTCGTCAAAAAATGTATTTCTACAAATCTAACATAAGCCATCTAAACTTTATTTTAGAAAACAACCAAAGATCTAAACCTATTTTCATTTTTTTCAACCTATTTTTTCTTATTCAATAAATATCTATAAATTTGAGCTAAACCTTCAGTATCTTTTTTAAAATTAATCCTTTCTTTAAATGGAATATTATTTATTTGTAACATTTCTAACATATATCTTCTTTTCTTAACACATTCCACGTTTAAAACAGAAGTGTTCTCAAAATCTGGATAATGATTTAAATCCCTGCAATGAGTCGATAAAGCTGTACCATGTGCTGAATTATAATTTCTATATTTTTGGTCATGTTTATGTCCTGCTATTCTAGTTTTCAGTTTCGTCCCAGTTGTTCCTACATATATTTTTGCACATTGTTCATTATTGTTGCCACCACAAGGTATTCTATAAACTAAATTTGACATATCTAACTTTTGTAATCTATCTTTCATTCTTGTGAATAATCTACCAACATTATTATTTACCTTGTGTGCCATTCTATATTTCCCTTTGTCATAAATATTTGAGTTTTCTAACCTTTCTGAAAATCCAGGTACATAAGTTAATGATTTATATATTTTAGGTGCTAAGATCTCACTAATATTTCGAGATTTTCTTATATAATATTGTCTTATTAATTTGTGAATTAGTTTATTAGGAAAACTATTATCTTGTAAAATGTTTCCAATTATTCTTTTATTTTTCCTATGAAATCTATTATCACTTATTGTCAATATTGACAATAAGTGATAATAGATTTCATAGGAAAAATAAAAGAATAATTGGAAACATTTTACAAGATAATAGTTTTCCTAATAAACTAATTCACAAATTAATAAGACAATATTATATAAGAAAATCTCGAAATATTAGTGAGATCTTAGCACCTAAAATATATAAATCATTAACTTATGTACCTGGATTTTCAGAAAGGTTAGAAAACTCAAATATTTATGACAAAGGGAAATATAGAATGGCACACAAGGTAAATAATAATGTTGGTAGATTATTCACAAGAATGAAAGATAGATTACAAAAGTTAGATATGTCAAATTTAGTTTATAGAATACCTTGTGGTGGCAACAATAATGAACAATGTGCAAAAATATATGTAGGAACAACTGGGACGAAACTGAAAACTAGAATAGCAGGACATAAACATGACCAAAAATATAGAAATTATAATTCAGCACATGGTACAGCTTTATCGACTCATTGCAGGGATTTAAATCATTATCCAGATTTTGAGAACACTTCTGTTTTAAACGTGGAATGTGTTAAGAAAAGAAGATATATGTTAGAAATGTTACAAATAAATAATATTCCATTTAAAGAAAGGATTAATTTTAAAAAAGATACTGAAGGTTTAGCTCAAATTTATAGATATTTATTGAATAAGAAAAAATAGGTTGAAAAAAATGAAAATAGGTTTAGATCTTTGGTTGTTTTCTAAAATAAAGTTTAGATGGCTTATGTTAGATTTGTAGAAATACATTTTTTGACGAAAAAGGGAAATATTTTAAAATTGTTTTTTGTTTCCTCTTTTTAATTTTTTAATATTTTGAATTTATGAAATGTTATTGTTGAATGTTTGAAAATTTTTTATTTTAATTTTAATTTTAGTTATTTGTCAAACACAATTTTTTGTTAAATTTTTGAAATATATAATATCCTGAAGAAGATTTCCAAAGGAAATCGAAATATCGATAAATAAACAAACTATTTATAATTAAAGTGACCTTAAGCTCAAACTAATAAAGAAGAATAATTGGTTAACAATCGAAATATAAAAATATATTTTTTTGACAAATAAAATGTAGACAGAAATTAAGTTAAGTGAAAAGTACACAAATTATTTAAATTCCAGTCGTTAAAATACAGAATAAAATGTTGGTGAATGCAATATTTTATTTTAGTCTATTTTAAAATTAATTTTTGCATAAATTTAATAAACAATTTAATGAAATTCCAGACAAACAAAAGTAATATTCAATGAATGAAAAAAAACAAAAGTAATATCCACTGAAAGAGAAATTTAGTATATCAACTCATTTACTACAACAAATGTTATAAGCAGTCTTTAAAAGCACCTATCAACTAGAAGCTTTTTATTTTTGCTACTGCTATTGAAATTTTTATCAATACATAGCCAAAGTTTTGCTTTTAGCTTGTGCAAAAAAGCCATTCCATTAACGAAGGCCATAAAAGGCGACAGCTCAAAAAGATTATTTTGGCTCTTGCTATTTTTATTTAACCTAAAAGAAGAGCTAGTTCTAAAAAAGTAAAACTAAAAAAATCTAAAAGTCGCTGCTTCATTAAAAAGCAAACCAAGAAATTCTTCCCTGGCTACACTAAAAGAAAAAGCTTCGTAAATGTAATGTTTTTTTACATTACAGCCACGATTTTGTCATCGATTTTGAACCAACGTAACGCTTCATTCCCGCTATGAAAATTGTTTCATTAGGTTAGAAATTTTCATTAATATAATGAAATTATGTCATTAATATTATAACACTCAAATATTGATGTAATGAAACCTTACGTAACATTTATGTAAGTTTTCATAATTGCAATGAACACATTTGGTATTTACAATGAAATTGTGTCCTTATTGGAATGTACGTATGTCGTAGATAAAATGAAAAGCTGCATTCATTTGATGATATTGTTTCATTAATGTAATGATATTTAACATTAATACAATAATTTTCTACGTTTTAGCAATGAATTATGTCATTGATGCAACTACATTGTTTTCTTAATGCAATAATTTTTTACATTAATAGTATGACACATATCATTAACATAATGATAGTTTCGTCGTAATATTAATGATATCCTACGTCATTCTAACGAAAAGAAGTAATTATATAAATGATATTTATCATAGCAAATATGAATATTTTTCATTAAAATAAAAAAAGTATTTTTAAATTTTTTAAAGCATATATTTAATACATTGTAAATTTGTACAAAGTTTAGGTTTAGTAATTATGGTTACACAAATTATTAAATTAAAGCATAAGAAATTCAGTTTCTAAATAAACAAAACTTAAATAACGTGTATTAAAGAAACAATTTTTTTTTTGCAGATAAAAAATCTAAATGGTCCTCCAAAGACTGCATAGTTTCGTTTATTAAATAAAAGATTCTTGCAAATCTCTTATTGTTAATTTTCCGCACTCCCTCTTGCCATTGATATTTTTTCTAATAAACTTTTTTGTTGGGTGCAAGTTATAGTGCAGACACCACGAAAGTTTAAGATGGAATAATTCTTTTTCTGAAAGGAGGAGTAATTATTAATAAGTATTTATGTAATAAGCAAAAGTTACATATTACCTTTTTCTTTTTCATCCTTATTTATAGATGTTATTATTTCGTTTATATTTTTGTCCTTAGTTTGATGATTTTTTAAATAATTATATAATTTTAAAAATTTATCTTCCCAACCCAAAATGGTATCTGCATTTTTGTGAAATATGTTGAAATCGGCATCAATCTGTAAAAATGAAATAAATTGTAATTAAAAAAAATTTCAATAAAACTCATAATAAAATGGAATACCAATTATATATTACCTAAAGTGTCTTTTGAATCCGAAGATTGTGTAGAGTTAACAGATTCACAATCTTTAAAAGATCTTAATAACTTCCTTTTGTTGTAATATTTCACATAAATCTTTCCACTTCGTTGCGTCCTATAAAATTCCAATTTTTCCGTTGGAAACAATTTTAGAATTTGATTTTCTAATTGGTAACTTGTTTGAAGTGACATATGAATATCTTTAGACTCGAAATGTTGAACAATAACATTTATTAAACACGAACGTTGCTCCTCAGAGATTTTTTTATATTTTTCATAATATTCTAAAATTTTACAACGTTTGTGGTCCTTTAAAATTTCTGAAAGCACTATTTTTGTATTTTCTATTTCAAACTCGCTGCAAGAAGATTGTGATGGTGGGCAAGATGACACAGACTGAAAGCCTGTGGAATTCGGTTGAGAAAAAAAAGGTAAGTTGTTATCTGCCCTCCACTTTTCTAAACAATATTTAAAAAGGATTTTGTCGCCAATTTTCATTTGCTGCGTATGTCATTAGATGACATTATTGAGAGTACTTTAGTGGTGATATTTTGTTCTGAAAAAAATATCATAAATAATTTTTTTTTTTTAAATAAGTTTAATCAAATTAACCTTCAAAAAAGACTTTGAGATGTTTTAAGTCCCAGGTAGATAATAGGTTTTCTAATGAATTATCCTGCGATCCTTCACCTAAAATAGAAATTTAAACACATTCTTTAGCATATTTTTTTGCACAAAAATCAAAACATTATTTACTTACCAAGGTAGATTTTTTTACAATATGTTTTAATAATAATTAGTTGAGTTATTTAATTTTTCACTTCTTCACACCACTGCTATTTATAATCAACTAAAGCTTCAAACGAAAACACAAATTAAATGTTGAAGATGTTGTTGCAACAACTTTAAGAAAAAAAATTCCACACATTCGTTAAAGTCCCGTTAATTTTTATTAAAGCTTACATAGATAGAATGACACTTTACGTTGTGTTAATGATAAAATCGTCATATTTACTTTTTAAAAACTATTTCTCTCTTTTGTAATTTATTTATGAACAACTTACGTTATATTAATGATAAAAATCATTTTATTTACAACAATTTTCTTTTGGCGTATTTTACTGCTCTTTTACTTATGTTTTTCTCTCTTCTGGTTTGTTGTCTAAATGAAATATATTATAATATTAATGTAACAATTGTTACATTAACGATAAATTTTCATGCAAGTTTTTTGCACTTTTTTTCTTAAAAATGTCCCGTTATAACTTGTTTCGAAAATTTTAGTTAAAATAATGACAAGTTACGTTACATTGATGATGTATTCATTATATTTATGACATGTTTATCATTTTCCATTTATTGGATCCTCATTCTCATTAAATTTTATGAAACTTATGAAGATGTAATGAAAACTTACGTTGGAGTTACAATTATTACATTTCATTTACGAATGTGTGTATGTGAGATAACTTTTTTAAAGTATAAGTGTATTTTTTTTTTAATTAGAATATCTGTATGAAAAGTTACATTGCTATAAAGCAATTTTGTCATTAAAGTTTACTCATAGTTACGAAATTACAAGAAAACTTCCATAGAAAGTTAACGTAAAATGAAAAAAAGAATGATATTTGTCATATTATTAATGTAAATTGCACATTATTAAAAACTCGTAAATTAAACAATAAAATCAATAAAAACTTTATAAATTCTATTCTTTTAATTCAAAGCTTTACTTTTAATTTATAATCTGTTCATATATTACATTATTTTTCTTAAAAAACGGAAAAAACTTTTGTCATTTAGAAATGTAAAGCTTCATTAATGCTATGTAAATATTTCATTAAAATTTGACAGATGCTGTAATTTTTACAATTTAATACTTTTTGAAATAAAGGCATCTTAAATTAATAGATTTATATAACTGTAGCCCAAAAAGGTAATAATAATCACTTTTTTCCATATTTATATGCATTAAATCGTGCTTAAAACTTTTTCATTGCCCGAATGTAATACATTTCGTAGCCCCAATGAAACCACGAATTGTCTAAAAGCGCTTGTCTTACGCGATTCATTGCATGAATGTAACTTTCATTGCTATTATGTACATTTACATTAAATGAATGAAGCTTTTCATTACATTAATGTTAGGGGGTCAACGTAACGGTTTCATTCCTGTTACGAAGCGTTTTTCTTTCAGTGTAGTAATAACAAAAAAAACTTTTTTTTAGGAAAACGACGAGCACCAAAAATTTGCACGAATAAGTGCTAATTGGAGCCGAAGTACCTGATTTTAGCCACCGAAGAATGTGCTAAAAGCAAAACTGACATAATCATCAATGGTACTACACACATACGTACCTACAAAAATATGATGTATATTTGCAAAAAAACGATACATTTGTAAATATGTACATTATTCGATTCTTATGTTGTATGCAAAACAAAAACAAACTTTTGTGGTTTTCGTTTGCATGCAAAATACCACTTGTTATCTATAATTATTCATGCGACTTGAGCTCCTCTTCGTTTTTCTTTTAGCTAGTGGTCGAGTGTCTTTTAACAATCGTGCGTGCTGCTATTCTCTTGTTTTTTGGTGGCTTACAGAAGCTGTTTGTTTCATCTTTTTTCCTAAAGTATAACAATTTTTGCTGCCTCTTTTAAAGTTCTTTCAATTAAAGAAATTTTTTCTATTGTTAAAATAATAAGTTGTCTATTGCTCTTCAAAAAGTAAAGTTTCATAAGCAGTGTGTTTATTTTGCTAATGCTTTTCAGAAGTAAGGGCCATTTTAGTTTTGACACTTGTTAGCTTTTGGGTTTCGATTTTTATTTTAGCTGCGAAAACGCAAAGTTTTGCTGCTTTTTCTAAAATTCGCTATTTTAGCAATGTGTTTGAAACGCTTGCTAAAGGAAAAAAAAAATAAATTTAAATAAAATGTTTGGCAAAGTTCTTTTATGTTTATTATAGTATAAATAAAAAACACACCTATTCACTTCAATATTCTTTATTGTGGACACAAACACATTGCACAATTTTAATATATTTCATATCGAAATAAATTAAAAAAAAAAAAAATATCCAAATTAAACATTAATGAAATAATTGAATTTGTTCAAAGATTTTGTCAAGGCCTTTTGAAATAGAACTTAAAATTTTATAAATCTTTTTAAAATGCTTTTTTATCTGTTAAATTCTGCACACATGAACTAAAGACCAAAATGAAAAGTCATAATTGGTCATTATTGGTGTATTAGGACTTGTTTTGAAATTAAATTTAATATGTAAAAATCGTTTAAAAATGATTTTATTGCAGTTTTTTGTACGAGTAACTTTTATATACAAATTAATGAAACAACCAAATTGTCTTTAGGTCAATTTTGTTGTAAAATATATCGTTACCTAAAACGCAAGAGCTAACTAACCAAAAATAATAAATCGACTTTTACATTGATTCTGATGTATTGCATGGACACAAAAGTCCACAAAATTTTGAAGTCCTTCGACTAAAATTAGCGATTTTATTAACAAAAAAAAGATTATATGATAAACGCTAAAAGGCCTAACTAAAGTCTTTAGTACACGGAATGTAAAAAGCCACATTCGTATGTTGTTCTGACGTAATTTTGTCCTCTTCACACATCACGAACTAGCTATTGTGGCTTTGAAGTGACACCAAAATTACGTCAGAACCACATGCGCATGTGACTTTTTACATTCCGTGTACTGTAGGCTTAAAAGTTTGCATAATATACTACATTGTCAATTATCAAAAAAACTGGTAGGTTTTACAAGAATAATAAACTATGAACAGTTTAAGGCAATTTATCAAATTATAATTTTAAATAGTTTTGGCTTTTCCTGTAAAATTTTCAAAATATAAAATAGGGCCTTTTGCGTTTAAGGTAACTATATGTAGCTTCGAAAATAATCACATTAAAATTTTTATAATTGAAACAAAATTTGGCATTAGCAACTCTTATGTAAACATGACTCAAGTAAATTTTATTGGGATAGGTTCACAACTGAAAAGATCTGCTACTAATAGAACCCATACCCGATAATCGCTTTTTCTAGCATACAACCGCTTAAAATTTTTATTTCATCATGACATTGACCGCAAATTATATGGCAGGACAGTGAAAAAAGTATGGCGCAAAATGTTCACAGTCAACTTTATTTTGTATGTGTGCAGAAATTAAAAAAAATTCGGCGTTTTATAAACGGGTATAACCTGAATTTTGTCACCCCATTTACTTTTGGTACTTTTTTTACAAAACATTTTTCTCTAATCATTGGCATACGTATCAAACTATGAGCTCCCACTAAAATATTGAAATTTTTATACCTTAATGGTGAGAAAAAAGTATCAAAAAGGGGACATACCGGAAATTAAATTTCTTTCTTTTACTTTTTCGTGCTGCGTGTGGTAATTTTTGAATTTTCTAATTTATTGATCTTAGAAACATTAAATTATAGGTGCAGGGTCCTAAGTGAATGATAACCTATAAGATAAAAAATATTGGTACTTTTTTGTTCTTCAAGTGATACTTTTTGAATTTTCGTTAACATTGGACTTAGAAACATAGTATAAAACTTGCATGGTCCTAAAAAAATAAGATTCAGTCAGGGGAGCTTTTTGGTACTTTTTCGTTCTACAACTGATATTTTTTTTTAGTTTTTGTTTGTATTGCACCTAAAAACATAAAATTAAACATGCAATATCCTGAGTGGATGAGAAGGAACTTTTTGGTACTTTTTTGTTCTTAAGCTGTTGTTTTTTAAATTTTCGTTAAAATTGGATCTAGAAACACAAAATTAAACATGTTCTGAGCAAATGATAACCTGTAAGATGGATTGTTTGGGTACTTTTGCGTTCTTTAACTGGTACTTTTAAAATTGTTATTTATAAAGAAACAAAATTCAACATACAGAGCAAAGAGTGATTGAGAAACTATAAGAGGTAACTTTTTGTACTTTTTTGTCTTTCAATTTGTACTTTCTGATTTTTTTTTATATTTTACAATTTCAAAATTAAATTAATTATTCACGGACTTGAGTGAAAGAAAGAATTTGGACTGGAGGTTGGTCCCTTGCCAAATCGATCCGTAAGACGGAAAAAACAAGTGCTCGAAACATGTTAATTAATATATGTATGCTTATATGTATGTGAAAGATTTCCATAATTTATTCTGGTCAAATTTCGGCCACTGGAAAAACACTAGATTTTTTAAAACAATTTAAATGTTAACTGAATCAAATATATAAAAAATATAAATTTTTAGTTTTTATTCAATTAAAAAAATAATTGATTTAATTAACACATAATTCATATTTTTCTCTGATTTTTTTTTATTATTCTCATTTAAATAAATTCTAATTTTTTTTTTTTTTTGATTTGATATAATTTTATTTAAACCAAAAAAATATATTGAAATCATTTGAAAAGAGTAGGCGGCGGGTTACCTACCAAATGACCAACTTTTATTATAAACACTTTCAATAGAGGGCATCAAACCTGGCAGAACGTTGTGTACAGTTCTTTTTCTTTTTTTTTTTTTTTATTTTGGTAAAAATGACTAATCAAAACCAAAAATATCTTTACAAAAATGTAAATGTGTTAGTTTTTTCATTTGAAAATAGTTCAGAAATAATTAAATAACACCAGCAAAATAGACGAAAGAATACAAAAGCCTACACAAACAAATTCCTATGGAAGAGAGAAAATACTACTAAAATTATTAAAATTGCTAAAATCTTTAAATTAAATACTATTTAAATTGGTTAACAAATTAAGAATTTCGAAAAGAAAAATATTACAAGTTAATTAAATTAAATAATGACATGCGTGACCTCAGCGACGTCAATGAACTTGAATGAAATACAGAATATAAAATCAAGTATTTGATTTAAATAAAACTGAATTTTTTTACTTGTTTTTCTTTTTTAATTTTAAATTGTTCCCACCAATTTTTTTTTAATTTAACGAAAAAGTGAATCATTATATTAAAATTAAAAGATTTTTGCAATTAATATTTGAATTAAATATAATCTTATAAAAATTGTAATTAAAGTAATTAAATCGTGTATATGTACCCTACACCAACTAGTGTTGTCACTAGAGAAACGAAAAGTATCGATTTCCATGGACCCGGCGAAACAAAATAAAAATAAGAGTTCTTTGTCTATTATCGGACATCATTAGACCGACTCAAAAAGTCATTCTGAGTCAATCGGTGAAACGGACAACTGGATTTGAACTTAGCTTTTCATAAGGACCCAGAATACCCAGAACTTTATAGGGTATAGGACCTTCGGTGAAGGGTATAAAAAACAAACTTAATTATAAAAAGACTAATTTTTGGGATTTCAGTTTTTGGTCATAACTCTGCTATTTCTTAACCGATTTGACAGATTTATATACCGACGTGTTAAAGAAGAAATTTATTTTGGTTATAAAACTTGGACTCGGGAAGATCTATGGTTCCCGAAAATGGGTATTTTTCAAAAAAAAATTAATATTTTGGTCATAACTTTTTCGTATCTGAACCGATTTTCCCGAGTTATTCAGAAAATATTTTCTATTAAAAATTTCCGATCTTTTGATATATAAGGCGTAACCATAGGTCATATGACAGTCCAAAAAATCAGGTTTTTATACAATTTTTGATATATTTTGTACGGGAGGTACCACGCCCACTTGTTCAATCCCGCCCACATTTTGTGGGATGCTGTGTTTTGATAACGTTAATGTGTGTACCTAATTTGGAAACTTTGGCTCTTTTGCCGTTCTCAAGATATACAGAAATAAAAAAATACAACAACAACAAGGGATTTTTGGGCAAAATCAGAGGCAGTCGTGGTTTTTTGGTCAAATGGCTGAGAATTTGTGGACCTATCTTGCTGAATTTCAATAGCAAGAAATGGTAGACTATATAAGACATAAATGTAAAACAACCTAGTCGCTATCATGAGTGGAGTATCCGGAAAACACATATCAAACGTAAGACGGACAGACGGACGGACAGACGGACATCGTTAAATCAACATCTCTCCTCATAAGGACCCAGAATATATATTCTTTATAGGGTCTAAGATCAATATTATAGAAATTACACACGGAATGACAAACTTATATATACCCTTTTCAACCTGTGGTGAAGGGTATAAAAAGAGTTCTTCTATTACACTATGGAACATTTTTGGGATTATTGTCTGGGGGGTGAGAAATTCCAAGTCAGGATGATGGTACTAGGTCAGTATAGTAAAACCCTCAAAGGGTTTGGCGTTCGTATGTGTCAGTTTTTTTTTATGACATTTTAAATTTTTTCCTTATCTTGATGTTTTTTTGTTTAACATAACTCGAGAACCACTTGTCCGATTTTGCTAAAACAAACTCAAAAAAATTTAGAATTACAATTTCTTTAATCCGTTCATATAACGTTTTTCTTTATAATCAACAGTTTTGCCGGTAAAAACAAATTTGTGGAGAAAAAAAATATTTTGTTGCCTAAAAATTAAAATTTATTTTAATAAATATTGCCTATTTTTAGGCAAAAAATAAATTTTTTTTTCTCCACAAATTTATTTTTACCGGCAAAACTGTTGATTATAAAGAAAAACGTTATATGAACGGATTAAAGAAATTGTAATTCTAAATTTTTTTGAGTTTGTTTTAGCAAAATCGGACAAGTGGTTCTCGAGTTATGTTAAACAAAAAAACATCAAGATAAGGAAAAAATTTAAAATGTCATAAAAAAAAACTGACACATACGAACGCCAAACCCTTTGAGGGTTTTACTGTACTGACCTAGTACCATCACCCTGACTTGGAATTTCTCACCCCCCAGATTGGCTGTTGTACTGTGTTATCGGACATCATTAGACCGACTCAAAAAGTGATTCTGAGTCAAAAGGTATGCTAAAACGTGGTCTACGGTTCCTGATAATCTGGCCTAAGCAACCAGTGAAATTTGCATAGGAATAGCTTATCCCATCAAGAATAAATTTCAGTGTTTTTATCGAGAATAAAAATTGGGAATTAAGCACGACAAACACAATCTTCTTAATGGTTTGATTTATTTATTTAATTTCGGCTACATTATTATTACAACTGAGAAATAAAAACAGATAAATAGTTTATAAAAAACTATATGCACAAGCATTTGAGTTGAGATATTTCATCAGTTTATTTTTTGAGGTATCCACGTATGTCCCATATGGAACTCCTTTTGAAAATCACTTTTATTCACCTAAAACGCAAATAAATAATAAGATTGCAAATAAACTTGGTTTAATTTAGTTTTATAGGTTTTAAATTTCGGTTCATAATTTACCTAATATAAGCAACCCCTCCCGAAATTAACTTTAATACGCCTAAGTTTAAAATGACTAAACGCGGTCGAAATGCTTGCTGTCAAACTAGTATGCGTGTGCTTGACAATTTTTTACTCAAACATACCCTGCAAACAAAGTAACTAGTATTTAGCTAGTACAATACTGGTGAGTATTTACTTAAAACTAGTTGCACTTTTGATTTCTTTTCATATATCAAACTATCGTATTTAACGTTGGGTTGTCAAAGGAAGTCAACTAGTTAATTTGTATGCCTTTTTATAATAGTTTAAAACTAGTTGCTAATAAACGCCAAATTAATTTGACAATTCTCCTTAATATTGTTGGCATACTTAGGGTGTGTGTGAAGCGGCAGCAAAATTTTTGGTGAATTAAAATTGTCAGGAATTTCTACGCTAATCAGCAGGAAAACCATTAATATGCAATTGCATGTTTTTCCTTGTGCGACCAATGAAGGCACAAACAATATATTTATCCATTTTAGAGCCTTTTATGAATTTTGGCATCGATTTGTTAGTGCATATTTGACAGTTTGCAGCATTTTTGTGCATAATTTACATAGTTAAACGAGCATTTTTGCAGCATATTTTAAGTTTATAGTGCATATTTTGCCTTTTTAAGGCATATTTTGAAACATGTTAAATGTTTATAGGAGCTTCGCAGAAAATAAATTTTTTTCGAAATTCTGTTTCTCCAATTTCGCCATCTACATTTAATTTTTGCTCTCAAATTGTAAGGCAAAGCACATTTTCATTAAGGATAAATGTAGACCAATCTTTTAGTATACCGATCGACTCAAAATCATTTTTTAAAGTGTTCTAACCATGTCCATCCGTCCGTCTGGAAGGTTGTCTGCCGATGTTAACCTTGTGCTCAAAGTACAAGTTCTAATTTTGTAGATAATTTGATCAAATATGGACATATTCCCCATAAAAACTACCTTCCAAATAAGACTCTTTGTGTCAGTAAGCCATCTAATTATGATGGTATTTAAATTTAATTCGTCCCAAAAATATTTTACTGCAAATAAAGGTATTTTCGAATCGTTTCACATTTGCCTAAAGCTCCCATCCTTAAATAGCTTTCACTTCCTTTTAATGTTAACATTTGTAAACCATTTAGCGACCGTACCTAAAATCCCTTTAAGACAAAAACTTTTATGGATGTTAATATCTAGATAATATTCGGCGCAAACATCTCTTTTATCAATTTTAATTTAATATGGGCTTAAGCGATAATATTTTTAGTTTTTTTTTCAAATTTTGTTATTAAATTGTTGAATATTTTGTCTTCAAATATTTAATTTAATATTTAATGCGCATAAAACGTGTTTTTTTAGAGCATATTTCTGATTTCCCTGCTAATCAGTGATACCATTAAGATACGAAAGATACATTTTTCGTATCTTTTGATGATTGCAGGTACCAGTACAGAAATAAAACACGACTCAATACTAATACAATAGCAGCTTTAATAACGTTGAAAGAAAGAATTAAGGATGTTTCAACATACGATCCACCTATGATAAGTAGTTGTGCAAGTTCTTCTGAAAATTTTTTTGATATAATCGCCTTAGTATAAAAACCTTAGCTCGTATATTAATTTTTACTAAAATAAATTTGTTTTGATAACATCTAAAGATAGTTACATATAATTAATTTTAAAGTTTGCTTACTGTAGTTTTAAAAATTACCTACCTAATATAAAAATGAATTTATATGATATCATTTTCTTTACAATATTCATTAAATATGAAATAAAAATGTTATGTTAATAAATGTTAAACGTTAAAAATAGATTTTCTAATTTTTTTCAAAATGTATCTTTTTGGGAAAAAGTGTTTCTTCTTGGAAACTAAAATGTATCTTTCTCGAAATTTTACTGGCAACTCTGACGCTAATGTCAAAATTTATACAAGCCCCCAGGGCTAGTAAAATTGCATTCACCATAACAGTGTCAAAATTTTACTTCCATGAGTACTTTGCTACCGTTTCACACACGCCCTTAATTATTGTCTTATAGTCTATGATTTATTTTAGAATAATTCTAAGCACTTACCTCTTTAAGGGAGAGATAGGGAGAGAGATATTTACAAAATTAATATTGTATTATTTATTTCCCTGTTACACCATGTTTCAATTTTTGAATTGCCCTTTATTTACAGAATTATAAGAATCAAGCAGAATGTCCCGATATGGTTTCCGTCAGCATTCTACATTGAGGAATTTAATGTATTTAACTAAATAGTTTTAACAAAAAGAATACGGGAACTTACCTTCTCTTTATTTATTTTTTAAACATGAAAATAGTTTGTCAACTCCATGGTAGAATAAGTAATAGTCATTAGAAATTTTGTTCTCAATTTCAAAACCCAGACTTAACTCTATATCTATAAAATGACATAATAATCATCTTCGTATGTAAAGTAGTTTTTGAGATATTGAAGAAATAAGCTCAACACAGTAGGCTAATTCGGCGAAATAATGACATTTTGAATACGACATAACTTTTGATATTACTTTTCATATACATATGTTCCTAATAGGATAAAAAGAACCTTCTCACCAAATTTCATGGAACTACCCATATAACGTCAAACAAAAGAAAATGTGAAAAAAAATTAAAACAATAAATCAATTAAATTAATTAGGTAAAATGGGTAAAAAAATAAAAATTCTCCCTAATGAACATACCTGGTACTTATTATACTTTGATCAACTCTAAAACCAACCAAAGGTGTACATTTTTTTAATTGTTGGTGTTGTATAACAGACAAGCGAATTGTTTTTATACCCACCTTCACAATAAGTTGTGAAGAGGGTATACTAAGTGAAACATTTTTATTATTCATCTCAGACCCCATAAAGTATATATATTCTGGCTCCTAGACTAATTCTGAGTCGATTTAGACATGTCCGACTGTCCGTCTTTTAAAAATACGCTAACTTTCGAAAAAAGTTTCGGATTGAAATCCAGCACAATCGGTTCAGTAGGATCAGAGCTGTGAATCAAAATGTGGAAACACCACTTTAAAAAATTTATAATTTTGTTACGAAAACCAACATAAATGGTGGAAAAATTGACGGAATGATATGAGATTTTGTAAATGTTCGTTTTATTCGACTGGATATCACACTGTGAAATTTCATGAAGATCGGTCCATAATTTACCCTAGGTCCCATATAAACCCCACTCCCGGAAAACAGTTTAGTACGCCTAAAAACGTAATTATTAATGCTATAATAAAAAATTTGGCACGTCACAGTTTTTTAGGACTAGAAATGAGACTGTCAAATTTTATGAAGATCGGTCTTTAATTTACCCTAGGTCCCATATAAACCTTACTCCCGTAGTTAATAATTCTATCATAACAAAATTTGGCACGTCACAGTTTTTTAGAACTAGAAAGAACGCTGTGGAATTTCGGGAAGATTGGTTCACAATTTACCCTAGGCCCCATAAAAACGCCCCATAGTACGCCTAAAACCGTAGTTAATAATTCTCCAATATAAGGCCCCCTCCTGAAAATCATTTAAGTTCGGCTTAAACTGTTCCGAATCAAGATATTTTACATAAGATTGTCGGTCAATAATTTAATATAGGTCTAATAAATATACATCATATATATATAACTCCTGAAATATTCGAACTGTCGGTGGAGGGTATCAAAGATTTGGCACAGCCGAATAAAGCACTCTAATATCCATTAGTTTTCTTATTTTTCGATGCCTTACAACTAGTAATAAACTAGTCTAAAATCCTCCTAGTAACGATTTAAGCTGCAGCGTACTATCTATTTGAACATGCTTATTAAGCATTTTGATCATATATTGACCCCATAATAAAAATAATTCAAATTTGAAGTGTCAGATGTTATGAAGATTGGTCGACTCTCTAATAAAAACTCTAATAAAACTAAAACTTGGTGGAGGGTTTAAAAAATTCGGTACAATCGAATATTGCTTTTTTACTTGTTTTTTTTTTTAATTTTATTATTCATATAGCTATGAAAAATTAACTAATTTAAATAATTTTATTTCTTAATTAAAAATTGTTTGTATATAAAATTTTTAATTTTTCCTTGGTTTAAATTTCATTTAATTTCTTTCCAATTTTAACATCTACAGCGTTTTTGTTTTAATTGAATATGTGTTTTTGTATATTTTGTTAATGTATAAATTATTAATAAATGTTAATATTGTGTTTTTTTGTGGTCTTATTACCATAATAATGAAAACAACAAATATAGAGAGTGTTAAATTTAAATCGATGGTGTCGAATTTTATCCACCCGTCTTTATAAGTTTTGTAAATATCAATTCACATGTTGCCAATAAGATGTTTAATTCGAATTGTTTAAAAACAAACAAACAAACAATTAATTTATTCAGTTTATTCATATTGAATCCGTTTTATTATATAATCCGATAAACATGGGTTTATGTGTGTGATGACCTCGATTATTTTACACAAGGTCAGTATATTAAGAGATAAAATAATATATGGAGTTTGATTACGTTTTCCCCGAAAATTACTGTTTATATAATTTGATTCTTCTGGAAACTTTTGGGTAAGATATAATTTTTTTATTTCCATTCTTTAAATGACAATATTGGTCTTATAATACTAGTAATAACTCTAAACACATGTATTGACCTATTAAAAGAGCTTTTTTCTGGGACTTCTTTAATAACTTAATTGCTTTCAAATCACGTTTTCCAAGGATTGCGAGACTCCTTGTATTTTTTCCAATAACAAATGTTACCGGAACGCGTTCCCGTACTTGAAAACTGTATAAATGAGAGTGGTTTTTAAGAGAAAAACTTTTTTCTTTTCTTGCACTGTTTCTTCGGGTAGATAAACTAAGTCGTCAAGCAATTTGCTGTCGAAATAATAAACAATTATAAAAGAATGATATTTATTTCATTATACGCAAAAATATAGAGTAAAGTCTGAAGTTTTTTTTTGTGATAACAAATTAATTTTTACATTTTTCTCTCTCTGTAAAATTTAATTTTTTTCTCATTTTACCAGAAGGTAAAGAAACACGCCTAAAAAATAAATTTTAATGATGTTTTTAGTTTTATTTATTATCCAACAAGTTTTATTAAAAAACAAGTTAGAGTGCTATATTCGGCTGTGCCGAATCTTTGATACCCTCCACCGACAGTTCGAATATCAGCATTAAAATTGGTTCCGGCTTAGACCTATATTAAATTATTGACCGACAATCTTATGTAAAATATCTTGATTCGGAACAGTTTAAGCCGAACTTAAATGATTTTCAGGAGGGGGCCTTATATTGGAGAATTATTAACTACGGTTTTGGGCGTACTATGGGGCGTTTTTATGGGGCCTAGGGTAAATTGTGAACCAATCTTCCCGAAATTCCACAGCGTTCTTTCTAGTTCTAAAAAACTGTGACTTGCCAAATTTTGTTATGATAGAATTATTAACTACTGTTTTAGGCGTACTAAACTCTTTTCCGGGAGTAAGGTTTATATGGGACCTAGGGTAAATTATAGACCGATCTTCATAAAATTTGACAGTGTCATTTCTAGTCCTAAAAAACTGTGACGTGCCAAATTTTGTTATAGCATTAATAATTACGTTTTTAGGCGTACTAAACTGTTTTCCGGGAGTATAGTTTATATGGGGCCTAGGGTAAATTATGGACCGATATTCATGAAATTTTACAGTATCATTTCTAGTCCTAAAAAACTGTGACGCGCTAAATTTTATCAATTTTTTAAAGTGGTGGTTCTACATTTTGATTCATAGCTCTGATAGCTCTTAATATATTACGAAACTACGTTTTTTCTCCATCACTTCGTTTTTGTGAAATAACCGTTATCTTATAAATTAAAATTTTGGTGTTTTAAATCGTTAATTTTACAGTAAAAACAAAAATTCAATAAAAACAAAAAAAGGGAAGAGTTCGAAAAAAACCAGTTCGTTAATTCCCAAGACCACATTTTAGTTATTCGCCATAAGAAATCTTAAAAAAGTAAGTTACGGCAAATTTAAATGGGATTAAATAATGCCGGCCATGCACTATACAAGTTCAGTGCTCATGCCTGGCAGTGAGTAAACAAGCTTTCGTCAAATTTTAAATGTTGACTTTTGAAATATTTGACAGTTAAAAAAACCACTAAAACTCTTAATTATTTCCTAAAGCTACGGTCACATTTGGCAAATATTTAACAAAAAAAAAAAAAAAAAAAAAAAAAAAAAAAAAAAAAAAAAAAACAAAAATTAAATATTAAATTGATTATGATACCAGGGCCATGTTTCTCAAAACTACACGTTATAAATCTAAAAGCAAAATAATGCAGCAATTTTACAATTTTTGTTTTTGTTTCTAATGTATTTTACTTATAGTCTATAAGTTATAGATGTGTTGCTTGTAGTTTTGAGAAACAGGGCCTACGTCATATAAAAATGAAATTAAAAAATATCTTGCTATACCTAGAAGCATAATACATTTTATTTTGTGATATAAAGACCATGTTCAATTCAACTAACGGCCAATTTCACCAAGTTCAGTTATAATTTACTATCACTTATAACTGTGAAAAACATATTGTTAACTGAAAGTTAAAGTAATAGTTAGTTTTAACTGAACTTGGGGAATAATGCTGTTACTCTAAACAAAAGTAGTGGTAACGCTTTTTTGGTCAAGTATTTACCAAGTGTGAGTGAGCATAGCTTAAAAAAAATATTTTCAAAACTGTCTTTACCCTCGTATTTTAAACCAGGGGCCTGATTCTGGCAGTCGTGATCGAGTACTTTCTCGATTTGAAAGCAATTTAATATTTAATTATTTCAGTCAATACTGAACGAATCGGAATTATTTTTTCAGGGTTGTAAAGCAATAATTTAAGTTTCACAATACTGGAAAAATAATTTCGATTCGTTCATTATCGACTGAAAAAAATTGCTTTCGAATCGAGAAATTACTCGATCACGACAGCCAGAATAAGGCCCCAGAACTTATAATTCATCCACTTAAATGTTGTAAATCTTAAATTTTAACATGTATATTTTTTCAAGACAAATTATCTTCTATTTTGTAATAAATTTTGTTTTTAAGGCACTTTTAGAAATTAAAAAAAAAAAAAAAGATTTCATTAATAAGACTTAAAATTGCACTAGAAAAGGGTTAATTTGGTCAATACGACAGAAAATCATGTTCATTTGTCTCTTTTATTTTTTGTCTTCTAATTGAGACTTTTGTCTTCTTAATTCTGCCCAACATTTCAAAAAGCTGTTAATGTTGATTATTAATTACTAACATTAAATTTAAAAAAAAGGATCCCAAAAAGATGAGGACCGAAAAAAATGGTCTTCAACAAAAGTGATGAAAGAAGTAGAAAATCTGTTGTATGTGTTTCTTCTTTTGTTTTACCTAATTTAAATTTAATTTTTTTAATGGAGATGATAATAATACATTTATTTTTGGAAATGTTTACTTTATTAAAATGGAAGAAAGTAAATTAGGTTTATAGGTGGTTTGAAAATAACGAATAAGAGAATTGAAGGTTTTGTTTTTTATTTTCATTTGCATTAGAAAATTATTTAAGAAGGGCATTACATCACTCAAAAAACGAGCACGTTCGCGATTTTCCCAAACATCACGAATATTAAAATATTTAACGAATTTGAGGATCAGAAACGCCAAAATGTTACTTTTTTGCAAAAAATATCGCAACCGGCCTTGTATTAAGTGATGCCAAGTTAGCTCGTTTCGGCCAAGATTAAGCCAGCCCTTTTTAAGTATCTAAAGCGAAAAAAAAGTTAATTTGCGAGCGGTGTTTGGTAGTGGACTACTCAATTGGTTTCTTCAGAATTGTTCAAAAATATTTAACTCAAATCATTCATAACCGTGGAACACAATTGTAACGTATGAATGGAGTAGCGTGCGACGAAGAAAGCGAAAAAAAAGTTAATTTGCGAGCGGTGTTTGGTAGTGGACTACTCAATTGGTTTCTTCAGAATTGTTCAAAAATATTTAACTCAAATCATTCATAACCGTGGAACACAATTGTAACGTATGAACGGAGTAGCGTGCGACGAAGATACGTTGTTAAATTTTATACAAGGGCTCACAATAGCGGTCGAAAACGTAAAAGCGTATGTACGTCGTACGTCAAGTTATATTTTATACGCCGGTTTGAGCCGTATTGTCAAAGAAAATGAATAATTGGATATGTAAAATGAAAATATTTTTGTGTTTTCAAATTCAATTTTTGAAAACAAAATAAAATACAATTTAAATTAGTTAAGAATTGAGGAGCCACAGAACAAAACGTACTTTTTCACAAATTTAAAATTTTTGGGAAATTGAGTTTTATTTATTTCGACCCCTTACAAAACTGCATGAACCTGGAAATGGAAACAAGTTTTATGCTTACCATAAGATGATTCAAATTGCCGTAAGTCAACACATTAAAAGTCAAGGATGTTTAATATCGAAAAAGTACGTTTTGTTAAAAAAAAAGTGAAAAAAGTACGTTTTGCTTAAAAAAAATTTAAATTTTCTACAGATTTTTGTTATTCTTCTATGTTTTAATTGTACTATTGTATTAACTATTTTTTTCATAACACTCATTCACCAAACAATAGTTAAATTATTGCAATTATTGATGGCTCTTCTTGAAAACTCGTCGAAGAAATACAAATTTACATTAAAACAAAAGCAAAGCTTACAAAATAGTTTTTGCTTAACTATCATACTTTTCTAAAATTAAAAAAACGTGAGAATTTTGATGTGTTTCTCTCTTTAAAAAACGGTAAATTGTATGATAAACACAAAAATAATTTCCTAAACTTTTTTTTTTTTTTAATAAAAATTTTCACTTTTTCGACGTGTTTTCAAGAATAGCCACTATTATTTAACAGCTAATTTTAACGAAAATGAAATAACATAAATAAACCTCAAACAAATTAAGAATATTAAGAAATGTTATGTTATTAAAACAACTACACGAAGAAATGGCAAAAACAATGAAAAAAGGACGTTTTGAAAAAAGATAATGCAATAATAATTATGCAACAATTTTTTTAGAATCCATTTTCTTGGTAAAAAAAAATTGCTAACTAGATTTTTTCTTAAGGATTTCAACCCAAATATTATAAAAATATTAAAAAACCAATTTGCAAAAAATGCGAAAAAGAACGTTTTGTTTGCGGCTGCTCAATTATCTAATAATATATTCAAAAGGAATAAATACTACGCTTACGAAGAAATTGTGGGTAAGAGCGTGTTTTTAGAAACGTACGGCGTTTACTCTTACGTTTTTACAACCTACGACCCAATTGTGTTCCTAGCATTACACTTAAAAAAGATAAAGTACTTGTAATAATTTTTATCTACACTTTTTAAATTTCTTATTTTAAGTATCCATAAACTTACATCCAACAATACATTCATTTGTTTATTTGCTTCATTATTTTTTTTTCTTGCCCACATAATTACAGGGTTATAAGTTGACCCAATTAAACATGTTGAATAAAAATTAGAAAAAAACCTTCAAACAAAATTAAATTGTTCAAAGAACAAATTAGAAGAACAAACACATTGTGGCTGGTCATAGTAGCGAAATTTGCCTAATTTTTATTCATATTTTCAGAAATTAGCCAGGCAATTTATTTGGAAATTTTGAGAAAAAGTGTGAAGAAAATTTAAAAGCAATAAAATGTATTTTTAACTGACAGTTGTGGGTTAAGGTCGTTTCGATTAAGATAAAATAAATTGTTGTTGGATTTTTCTAAAATTATTATAAGCTTGATAAAAAATTCAATAAATTTTTTCTATTTTGTATTAATTATGTTGAATTAATAACACTTGCCAGATCACAACCAACTAGATTTTGTAAGCACCCATATTCGTATATAATTTCAAGCATTTATTTACTTTAAACTTTTAGTTGAAACAGTTTTGTTTAAGCATTTTTAATTTCCTTAATTTTAAATCTTTTAAAATGCGTCTCTCGTTTTTCTTGCCCACAAAATTAAAATGTATGTACATCGATTTACTATCATTAAATAAATTTTTTTTGAACCACAAAAGTTATTTTATCATCATCTCAGGTACCTGTTACTTCAAAGTTTAGAATATTTTTTTACTCTCATAAATCTGTGTTCTTTTAGGCCTCTCGTGGGTGTGTTCAAAATTAAATAAATTAAAAAAAAACAATAAAAATAATAATAAAAACTTATTACTTTCCGTGTTTCGTAAATTGATTACTTTAAATGCGTAATTATTTTATTGCGAACTCACTGTCTGCCAGTGTGTTAACGCTTGCGTGTGTGTGTGGTAAAATGATATTTTTGAATTTTTCTGCTTCCAATAATTATTTTGTCAGATTTTTATTTATCAGTTTACAAGTTTTAACTGTGTTCACAGATACGCGATGAGTAAGTTGGTGGTTCTTAATAAGATTTTTTTTCTTGTTTTTATTAAAGAGGATTGTGGTATTAACCCTTAAAGGGACAATCAGGATTTGATATAAACATTTTTAGCATTTTCAACTTCATCTTTTGCATTTTCTAGAGTCATGTTATATTTTTTAGTCTTGATCTTTTTAAAGTTGTTCCCCGATTTTGTACAATGAAAATTTAAAATTTTTAAATAAATTTTTTGCAAATTTTGCTTGGTTTTTTCTAAATTAGTTTACCTTTTTTTTTAATCAGATTTACTGCCCGTTCAGAAATCTTGAATGTTAACGTTTGCATAGAAAATTTTTACGAAAAACACTCAGTTTTAACTAAATATAATATTCTATACATTGTTTATTCTTTTAGATTTTTTTTTTAATTTTTCAATTGCAGCGATTTTTATAATTTTGTTTATCTCTCATTGTTTTTGTAAAGTTGTGGACTTTTCCAGTTTTGGGAAATTTTATGGATATTTTTGTTATAACGGGCATTTTTAAAAATTAGCGATTTTTCGCAAGGGAATCAAACTAGGGTAAAATTTCTAATATTTTTGAATTGTAAAAAAATATTTTTTTTTGGCGATATTAATTGCAATTCATTTGTGATTTTTATAAACTCCTAAATTTTGTTTTGATCTTTAAGACTTTTTTCTGAATTTAAGCGATTTTTTAAAAGTATGCAATTTTGTGATTTTATTTGTAAATTAAACTTTCACAATTTTTTTTTAAATTCTCAGAAATTTCTTTCCAATATTACGATTTATACGGGTTTTTCTTGTTTTCTGTTTTTTTTTAAATTTGCTTTTTAGTAGTTTTTTATTTATTGAAGACATTTTTTTAAGAATGTATTTTTAATATTGGCAATATTTCGTAATTTTTTAGTAATTTTTTTTAAAATTTTCTGATTTTGGCGATTTTTTTAAACTGGCGATTTTTAACGTAATTTTTTCTGTTTTTTACATTAAAAATAATTTTTTTGCTTATTCTCGTCGTTTTATTTTAACTAATTGCTATTAAAAAAGTTTCAATGATTTTCAAAACTTTTTCCTAGATTTAAGTCACCTTTTTGTAAATACTAGCGATTTTTTTTGGAGTTTTTGTGATTTTCTTAAACATTTTTTTCATTTTCTGATTTTGATGGATTTTATTTTAATTTAGGAATTTAAATTTTACTTATTCGCTATATGTAGTCTTTGATACCCAGTAAAAACTTCGCCTACTTTTTTAAAATAAATAGCTTCTTTCACTTATTATTAAGTAGCTTTTTTCTATATTACTACTATAACAACTTATTTTTCAGATGTAGGTAGGTAAAAAATAATGACTTACATATAAATCCGTTCATTTTGGGACATCCCTTGTAAAATTCATTGGTTCTTTCAGTAGAATTGAAAGTAGTTTTTTTACTTTTTACTAATTACTTAAGACATTATTTTGTAGGCGAAGTTTTTACTGGGTAGTGATTTGTATACCCTACCCCACTATAGGTAGTGTATTCTTTGTTATTCTGAGTGAAATTTTTTTAATATTCATTTAAGAACGCTTAATGTATATAAAGGGTGGTTCAACCATAATGCACGTTGTTAATTGTAAGTCACACCTTAACGTCGAATTTTTTGTCCAACCAAATTTGACATTTATTTGTTTCAGTGTTTGACAAATTCAAGATTGTTGTAGCCTTTTACGAAAACGGGCTCTCAAATCAAAATGCATTTTGTGCACTTTGTGATTTTTTTTTGTTGGCATAATCGACCAAATGTGTCCAAATGTGCTATTTGTCACACAGCCAACAAAACAATGGCTTTTTTGCGCGATAAATTCAATGGCCGGGTTATCTAACGTCGCGACGTGACGCATCGTGGCGATGTTAGTTGGCCGCCACGATCATGGGATTTGACACCGTTGGACTTCTTTCTTTGGGAATATTTAAAAGAAAAAGTGAACGTCAATAAGCCAGGAATAATTCAAAAGCTAAATGATAAGATAATACGGCTCATTAAAGACATTGAACCTCAATTATGTCTCAGAGTAATTGAAAATATGCACCATCGGAAAGAGGTATGTCACTAAAGCCGTTTGTTATATTGAAAATAATGTGAATCAGTCAGAATTTTACATGGCCCCATACAAACTTCTTTCCGGAATGAAGTCTTTGTACTCATAAGCCATCTTAGTATGTTGGTATTTATATTACATTTGGTCCAACGATATTTTATTGCTACAAAAATCATTTTACCAAATTATTTTTAAAATCGGTCCGTACACAGAAAAAATTATTTTTCCAATTCAAACAAAAAATTTATAGAATCAAAACCTTTTTTGTCTGAAATTGGACCTACATACAAATTCGCATATTCAAACATTTTATTTGGATTTCGTTTATTAAAAGAAATAATTTTACTGAATCAAACAAAAAGTTTACTGAAATTCATATAAATTTCAAACAAATTATTTTGCTGAATCAAACACAGTTTTTGCACAAGCAATGACGCGCACACAAGCAAGCACTGTAGAGAAAATGAAGGCAGACAGAGCGGCGGCTGGCTTTGAGGCACATTTTTTGTTAGAATAATTTTTGAACCAAGTCTGGTTTATACACACAATGTTTTTCTTCTTTACAGCCGTACCTAAATAAGAGCGGAAGGCGGAACGTTTTCTTCAGCTTAGCTTTAACGCTGATATACCATACCTAAACAAAAGCATCAACGTTGTGTCACAAACAGTATTGTTAACTTTCTTGTTTAATAGAACCCACATAATAGAAATAAAAAGAAGAGAAAAAACCGCTAGATTGACAAAAAATAGCTAAATTGCCATTATTTATTTACAATAGCGGCCAACTTCACTATTAAACGCGCTGTCAAAATCGGATTTTCCAATCGCAAAGCGTTGACGCCGCGCTATTTAGGGATGCTTCATACAAATTGTATGGGCTGAGAATTTTTGACAGCTAGAAAACGCTTTCCGACTCGTCTTCATTCTATTTTTGTATTTGATGTACCTATTTAACTAAACAGTTTTAAAAAATTGAATACGGGGTTTTTTTCATTCTTTTTTACTACTTTGAAACCAACCAAAAATTTATTTGGTTTCTTTTAATGTTGTTGTTTCTGTTTTTTAAAAAAAGTGAAACGTTTTTTACGTTTTGGTTTTTTTTTTACATCTTTCTTATTGTTGTCCTTTTTTAAAGCTTTCAAAAATAGACTGTATGTGTTTTTTGTTGTTGTTCTTATATTTTACATAAAGAAGTGTTAATTACGATCAAATAAAAAATGCAAAAAACGACAACATTAAAGAGCGTTAAATATTTCATACAAAATTATGAAAACTTGAAACTAATAAGGCGTATATTATATTTTTGAATAGTTGTCAACATTTTTGTTGGTTAAATAAAAAGCTAACAAAAATATTAATTAAATCAGTAAAAAATTTGTAGAAATTAAAAAAATTTTCAAACAAGCGTTTGTTTGAAAATAATTCAGCAATAATTTTTTCTGTGTAGCTGCCATACAAATACCTCTCCTGAAAATTGCTTTGATATAAAATTTAGTGACGATAAATTTAATAATAGCTGCTACTATGCCAGGGCAAATTTTGAAGTGGTAGGTCCAGAATTGACAATAGGTCCCACATAAAGCCCCTCTCAAACATCGAATTAAGATTTTGGTATTTAGATAATATTCGGCACAAAGAACTCTAATATGAATCTTAATAATTTTTTTTTGCCGGGTCCATGATTGGCCATGGGTTAATTGTTGAAGGGTATCATATGGTCGGGCTTGACCGTCTATATTTTGTTACTTGTTTTTTTTTTTAAATTTGTTAAGAAAAATTCATCGACGGTAACTCTTTTAATAGTTACTACTTTATGGAAAAATTTTGTACTGGTAGGTCCTAAATAGTACCATATAAATCCCGTCTCTTAAATCACCTTAAGCATCTAGATAACACTCGATACAAGGGGCTCCAATATGAATCTTAACCTCATAATAGCCATACCCAAAACAAGACCGAAAAGCGATTTCTAATTGTCGAAAATTGTCATGCCCATAAAATTTGTATAAAGCATCCCTAAATAGCGCGGCATCAACGCTTTGCAATTGGAAAGTTGGCCTTTATTGTTAATAAATAATGACATTTGTTTTTTTTTGATCAATCTAGCATTTCTATCACCATTTTTTTTTTATTTTATGAGAGTTTTATTTAACAAGAAAGTTAACACAACGTTGGCGCTCTTGTGTAGGTATGGCATATCAGCGTAAAGCTGTGCGGAAGAAAAAGTTCCGCCTTCCGCTCTTGTTTATGTACGGCTGTAACATAATATTATTTTGCCGGGCTTATGATTGAACATGGGTCTCAGATATGGTACGCTCTCGAAAATTTGTTTGTATTCCAAATACGGATTTAAAACTGTTCCGAGCGGTATGTAAGACATGCCTTTATGTTGGTAAAATGTTGACTTAATATTTTTAAGTAATTAAATTTTTTAAAAACACGGTTACATACAAGTCAATACCGAATCTTTTTCCTTCTGAATTCCTTTTTTCCCTTTAAGGGTTAAAATAATTTTTATATGATTTAAAACTTGTACAAAAATACCACGTGCGCATACATAAAACTAGACCGAGAAGAGCGAAAGAAGGCAATATGAATGAATCTCAATGAAAACAAAAGTGTTATTTGTATGTGCAACATTCAATAAAATGATTCGCGAGTGGTGGCATGGGGCATAAATTACACAAACAAAAAATACAGTAAAAATCTTTATTTAATTAAGTAGCAGTGATCTCATTAAATGATAAAAAATAAAAAAATAACAAAATATTTACATATGTATGAATGTGTATATGTGTGTGTGTATGCAGTTCATACGCATAAATATCGGAATGCGAAAGACATGCCAATACAACAACAAAATTGTTAAAAAAATAACGTTTAACCCTTTATTGATATACTCGTATAACACACAATAAGCGGTTGAAAGGAAAATAAACAAAATTAAACATTAATATAGTGTGTGTGTGTGTGTGTGTGTGTATGTCTACCAAGTACAAAATCTGAAAAAGAAAAAGTTTTAATTAAATTAAACCATTTCTTTTGAGCAAACAGTCAGTCTGCAACGTTTTTATGTGACAACTGAGACAAAATTTAATTTCAAAATACACATGTCAAACTTCTGACAATTGACAGAAAATGTCAAAAAGATAAAGATCTTTAAATTTGTCTAACAGGAAAGACAAGTGCTTTATTCCATGATGATTTGCTAAGAGAAATAATTTGAATTTTCAAATGTTTGATTCCGTTTTAATAAAATTATTGAAATTTTGAATATCTTAAAAGTATTTGTACATAAATTTTATAACTTATTTCACTACTTATTAAAATTTAATATCATGTTTGTTTAACTTTTAAAATCTCTTCTAAATTTTCTACTCCCTCCCCGTTTATGTGGGTGGCAAAGTGCCTGATTTCTATGTTAAATAAGTAATTAATTAAATCTACACGTATTTGGGTACTTCACATTAATCATTATTGTAATGGCATATTGTCAATTCGTGACATGTGACAAATATTTTGAAAATTTTGTAAAACATTTCTATAAGTTTGTACATAAAACAAATTTGCACATACTAAAATTAATTAGGAAAAATACACGTTATTTTTTTTTTGCAATAATTAAGTTTGACCAATATTATTTATATTTCTTTCAACAGTAAAAAATAAAATTTTAAGTACTCGTAGTAACGTGGAATAGCTGAGAAATATTGGGCTGTAGGCTTTAGAAGTAAGGATTTGTATTTGCATTTAGCGAATTCTTAAATATGTACTTATCTTGGTTTAAACAATAAGAAGGTGCTTACCTTTACTAAAGGGTGGTCCAACCAATGCGAACGATGTTAATTGTAAATAAAAAAAAAAGTTTTCAGAGCGTTATCTTAATGTTTTTTATTATGAAAGAAGGATCTATAACAATTATGTGTGAACAAAAATTTGGGCCAACTGTTCGCCACGGCTTCGGTGGCATACCTCTATCCGATGGTCCATATTTTCAATGACCCTGAGACATAATTAAAGTTCAATGTCGTTAATGTGACGAATTATCTCACCTTTTAGCTCTTGAGTTGTTCTTGGCTTATTAACGTGCAATTTTTCTTTTAAATATCCACAAAGAAATAAGTCCAACGGTGTCAAATCACATGATCGTGGCGGCCAATAAACATCTCCCCGACATGTGATAACACGGCCATTAAATTTCTCAATTCGCAGTTTTTTCGTTGGCTGTGTGGAAAGCGGCACCATCCGGTTGGAACCACATCTCGTCCAGATACATATTCTCAGTTTCTGGTCACAAGTAGTCCGTTATCATCTAGTGATAGCGAACACCATTCACGGAAACTGCTTGGCCGACCTCATTTTCGAAGAAGTGCGGCCCCAAAACGAACTGGCCGAGCATGAACAAGTGTTTTCACATTTCTTACAGACCCGTTTTGCTGAAATTTGCGCACAATTCTCACGATGTTGGATACATTTGGTGGATTATGCTGACAAAAAAAAATTACAAAGTTCACGAAATGCATTTTGATTTGAGCGCCCATTTTCGTAAAAGACATCAACAATCTTAACGCGCTGCTCAATTGTGTACCTCTTCATGGTTGATTTTGTCAAACACTGAAACAAAGAAATGTCAAATTAAGTTTGACAAGAGAGTTGACGTTAAGGTGTGACTCACAATTAACATCCCGAATAATGGTTGAACCATCCTTTATATGATTTAATTGCTAAACATTTTTTTATTTATTATTGGGGGATTTCTTTGATTAGCTTTGAAAAATGACTCCATTGTTCAACCCCACTTACAACAGGATTTAAATTTATTCCATAATTGGTGCCAAATAAACTTACTGGATATAAATTTAAAAAAATGCAAACATATACGTTTTTCCAGAAAAACTAGACCAATTGGCTGCTATTTTATTGGTGACTACAAATTGGAAGTTGTAAATGTTTTTTTGGATCTCGGTGTATTATTTGACACTAAGTTATCTTTTATTGAACATATAAATATGTGTACTAATAAAGCTCGTTGTGTATTTGGATTTATTAAACGTTGGTCAAAGGAATTCTCGGATAGATCTATAACAAAACAGTTGTACATAGCACTTGTCAGACCTATAATCGAATATGGCTCAATAATTTGGGACCCATATTACAACGTTCATAGTGATCGTATTGAGTCTGTACAAAAACAATTTCTGCTATTCATACTACGGAGCACTTACCCAAATCCATCTACATATCTTCCTCCATATAGAACCAGGCTATTGGAGATTCATTTACCAACTTTAAAATCCGCCGAACAATGCTGAATGTGATATTTGTTATCAATCTAATTAAAGGCAATATTTGCTCGGAGTTCCTGTTAAACAGTTTATTTTTTAATGTTCCCCAACGCCCTACACGTTATTACCAGCCGTTATCAATTAAATACTTTCAACAAAATTATGCAAATGCCGACCCTTTTCGTCGAGCATGTGTAAACTTTAATGATCTGTACAGTATTATTGATATAACTTTGGATATTAATACTATCAAACAGAATTTAATTTTATATTTAAATAGATGATGTTAAATATGTTTTTAAAATTTTGTAATATTTTGTAATTTTTGTCTGAAGGGAGTTAATCCATAGACTAATTAAATAAATAAATAAACTTGAAAAAATGATAACCCGTAGTTGTGGTGGCCATGTTGGTTAAAGATTTTTTCCATAATTTCCAAAATGGCATTAGTTTATTTTTAAGGTTGGTTTTTTCCTGGAGGATGATTATTGGCTTATTACCATATGCTCTTCTTTTCAAATATTCCCAAAGAAAATTATCAGGAGGTGCGAACGTAAAGGCCTTTTTAAATAACTTATGCGCGAAATAATGCGTCGGCCGAATATGTCCTATATCAAACTATTTTTTCTTTGAACCGTAAGGTTAGATGGTTTTATGCAGCTAGCCTAACAACATTTTTCAGCATCGTCCGACATGCAGCACCGTTGACAGATATTAAAAACCAAAAGTTGCTCTTAAATGCCTTGTAGCCTAAAGGTACCTGTCACACGACATATACATATGTATTTTGCAATGAGAAATTTTACAAGTCAAATAAAAACAAGTAAGAAAGTATAGTCGGTCAAGCCCGACCATATGATACCCTACACCACAGTATTTTATAACACATCATGCTTATGTGCCCATATAAATATGGATTTATCTATGTTTATAAACTTCATTAAAATGGGTTTGAAAGTTTGTGAGAGGCAGAAATTGCCCCCTACCTCCTCTTGTGTTCATATTTTTGAAAAACTGTATAGCTTATGTGTCCATATAGATATGGATCTATCTATATTTTAAATTTCATTAAAATTGGGTTGAGAGGCAAAAATTGCCCCTATCTCCCCTTGTGGTCCTATTTTTTAAAAAATGCATACCTTTTGTGTTCATATAGATGTGTGGTTTGATAGTTTCTGAGAGGAAGAAATTTCCCCCTATCTTCCCACGTGGTCCTACGATTCGGCCTATTTTCAATCCCAAATTTTTTCAAATTATCTCCAAAATTGCGACCTGTACTTTGCGCACAAGGTAACATGGACAGCCAGCCAGCCGGACGGACATCGTTAGTTCGACTCAGAAAGTGATTCTGAGTCGATCGGTATACTTTAAGGTGGGTCTAGGACCAATACTTTAAGGCGTTACACACATCAGCACAAATGCATAATACCCTCTCCACTATTATGGTGTGGGTATAAAGAGTCGTGTATGGTGACTTTTAATCCTGCAATTTTTCTTGTTCATGTACGCATTTAATAGAATTTGGTGCACATTAAAATGACAACAATATTCACGCTGTGACAACACAATGAATCGTTGGCTTGAAAACTAAAATTTAATTATTTTTAAACGTTGTTCGATTGAGCAGCTATTCATGTTAAATTGCTTAAGTGTTCTTTACAAAATGGTAAAAAAACAAAAACAAAAAAAGTAAAAAAGTTATAAAGGATCAAATTATATGCTTCATTATGTCCTACCCTGTATTAACCATGAAAAAGATTTTTTTCCACCACCAAAAAGGGTTTCGAACCTTTTGTTATTCCCTGGAGCATGTGGAGAATGTTCTTTCATTTCCAAGAGTTTTATGTGAGAAATAGAATAATAAATATGTAGTCCATAATTAAAATTCAATGGTCATTTAAGGCCATAAAACAATAATCAGAAAAAATTAAATCGTTTTTAATTGTTTTGAATAGGTTTCAGGCAACAGCGTAAACGAGAAGTCGACCAACAAAATATTTTCGAACACAAATCGTATTTAATAGTTTCAGACCATGAAAACAAAAAAAAGTATAATCAGTCGATATAGAAAATTTTAAGGGCCGATGTTGATTTTGAATAAAACACAAATTATTTAGGAAATTATTGTCATTTCTTTTTATTATGAAAATATTGGTATGGTTCAATTATGTATGGAACAAAATATCGGCGGCAAACCTCCATCCGATGGTCCAAATTTTTCGATGACGCTGATGCATTATTGAGGTTCTATGCCGTTAATGTGCCCAATTATCCCATCCTTTAGCTCTTGAATTGTTGCTGGCTTATAGACGTACACCTTTTCTTTCAAATAACCCCAAATAAAGAAGTCCAACGGTGTCAAATCACATGATCTTGGCGGCCAATTGACATCGCCACCACGTGAGATAATATGGCCATTGAATTTGTCGCGCAAAAGAGCCATTGTCTCGTTGGCTGCGTGGCAAGTGGCACCGTCCTGTTGAAACCACATATCCTCTACATCCATATCTTCCAATTCGGGCCATTAAAAGTTCGTTATCATCTCACGATAGCGAACACCATTCACAGTAACTGCCTGGCCGGCTCCATTTTCACTCACTCTTGGATTATTATTCGCCCAAATTCGGCAATTCTGCTTATTGACGAATCCACTGAGGTGAAAATGTGCCTCATCACTAAAGATGATTTTCTTCGAAAATGGATCATCCACTGTTGCCATTTCTTGCCACCATTCTGACCATTGACGACGTTTTGAATGGTCAAGAATTGACTAGTGAAATGCGCATAAAAGCTAGCTTTCCCTCAACAATAAATTTCAGTGGATTTATCATATATGAAATAATTGGGAATTTAGCACGTCATACGGAAAACTTATTAATAATAAATTTTGTATTCCCGGAAATAACATTGATAATATACTTGCATGTGCCCGTGCAGAAAACTGAACTGGCAAATTGTTTTTTTTTTGTTGTTTTCTTATGAAGACAGTAAAATGGAGCAATTTGTTTTTTTTTCTTCTTTTTATCCACTTACAACTACAATTCGAGTCGGATAAAACCCAACTAATTGTAGAGGAATGTAATGAAGGATAAATGCACTGTTTATTGTTGGTGTTTTGTTTAAGCTTTGATATTGTTACAAGTAATGCTAAGTTCACACTTAGGTTTTTAAACGCGTTTAAGCAAAATGTTGATTTAGCTAATCAAAGCCGTTCACATTACATTTGAGATGATTAAGATGACAAATGCTTAAGAAAAAAAACACACAACAAACACACAAAAAAACAACAAACAAATTTATATTTCTTTAAAGTATTAAAAATGGATAAAAACACTTTTATAAAGTTATTAGAAGATTATTTTAATCATTTTAATTATGAAATTGTGAAAATTTATGAATTATTTAAGGAAAAAAATAAAAACATTAAGCAGAAATTTTGGCCGGTTGTACACGATCATGTTGGCGATTCTACATTTGAGGTATGTTCAGTGGATTCTATGTGATTTATGAAGTGATTTAGTTGTAATCATGTCAGTTTGAAGTGATTAACAAATCACTTTAATGTATGGGTAATCATCTCGATTTTGAAGTGATTAGAGTTTAATCACGTCCGAACTGCTTAAGCGCGTTTAAGAAGCCAAATGTAAACATAAGACTTTGAGTGTTTATAATTCTTATTTGCTTTAGAGTTTTATTTGTATAATAATTTTGGCTTTTCTAAAATCTTTGGAAAATGTTTCCTGATGAGCTGGCCTAAGCAACCAGCGAAATGCGCATAGAAGTTAGTTTTCCCTCAACAATAAATTTCAGTGTATTTATCAAATATGAAAAAATTGGGAATTTATCACGTCATACGGAAAACTTATTAAGAGGCTTTAGTTCTTTAGTCAAGTGCACCTTGTAAGCGTGTAAATGCAAGTCTTTATGCAAAATGTCCATTAACGACGAGCGGGAGAGGTGCAATTGTTGGGCACGACGACGAGTTGAGGTGGACGGCTCTTCAGCCATACTATCACGAACAGCAGCAATATTTTCTGCAGTACGAGCATGCACCACCCGTTACATACTTTTAAATTTTGATTAAAAAAGGAAAAAAAAAACTGTTAGATGGTTGAAAAACACAAAAATTATTTTGTGTACTTTTTCAGCCATGTTCTGAAAATCGAGTCAGAGTGATATTGAATTAAAAAATATTTAGAAACTATCCTGTTTTGATAAAAACGAAAAGTTTAGACCACTTATCTTTATCGCTTCTGTTTTTACACTCAGGAAAAACTATGCGTTAAAAAAATAATTGAAAATCTTCATCGAATTCAATTTCATTCGTTTTCGTATTCCAGAAAGTTTCTTATATAAAAAAAACATATGGCGATTTTTTCTTAACAAAAATCGTAAGAAAATTTAATTTAGTGAATTTTGGCGACTTTCGGAGCATAATTTGGCAACGAAGGTGACAAAAAAATTCAGAAGACACTGCATCTGTTGTGAATAGAACAAAAATTGTGCGCATGGTGAATTTATTATTAGTTGTCTTTGTTCAACCAGCTGTTTATTGCTTGTATGTGTTTATGTTTAGTCCTCATCCATATTATGAAACATTTGCTGCAAAAACTTTCTTCAATTCTCTTTTAAAACTGCATTCGTGTCCATAGAATAATGTTTCATAATATGGATTGGGGATTTAAAGTGTATTTAGTATAGTTGGTAGTTGGTATATATACAGCCGTATTCATAATGAAAATTTGGCATGAAGTTAGCACAAAGTTTATTCATAATACAATTACCAAACTCTGGCTAACGATTTGCTAAACTCTGGTTAACGAGCTGCCAAACGTTTGCCACATTTTGAAAAACAGCCGTTTAATGTTCAACAATTCTGTTTGTTTTTTTTAATCTACTTTTTTTTAATTTTCTATCTTTTTTTAATTTTAAAAACTTTTTAAAATTTTTATATGTGGAGAAAAAAAAAACAAAAATAATTACAAAACCAGCGATGATTAATGTAAAACGTGTTGCATTTTTGAGTAATATAATGTGGCATCATTAAAATTCAAAGTTGATTTATTAAAAGTTAGCAGATGAAGAAAAGTTTGTTATGCATTAACTCTGTGCTAACAAGCTGCTAAGCTTTATCGGAATTCTAGTTAGCAACTCGTTGTACAAACTGTGCCTAACTTTTTGTTATGAATTAGGTTGATAGTTGGTATATTATGCAAGACATTTTGGTATATTATGACTGTCAAACTTCATATAAACAAATACACAAAATATTTGTGCAGTAATACCGAGGCCACCTTAAGTAAATAGACCATGATTCTACGTATTCTACAATTGGTGTCATTGTGCTCTTAAAAATTTGAAATAAAGCGTTATATTAACAACGTTTTACAATATATTCAATGAAATATTTTAAAAATTAAACAAAAAGAACATTAAAAAAGTGAATGCAATCACTTTTTGGTCCAAAAATAAAAAAATGAAATAAGTAAAATTCATTAATATTCACTGAGCTTTTTTCCTTTCTAGTACCCAAGAAGTATTCGTTTTACATAATAAAGAAAAACCTCTTAAAATATTTCTTTTCTTTTTGTTGTTGTTGCTTGTTGTGCATATTTATAAAATCATATTTTTTGCAAAATAATAACGAAAATTAAAATAGAAAACAAATCAGAAAACGTCAGCAAAACGTTTATTTTTATTGTCAAAATTATTTTGTTTTCGTTTAGATTTTTTTGTGAACTTGGCGTGGGTTGTCTAGAAGTACAAAAAATTATTTGTAGAAATCTCTTTAAAAGAGAGAATTAATAATGATCTTCATTGTATCATTGTGGCAACAGATTTTTAAAATAATTTAACAAGTCATAACACTGAAAGTGATTTCAGTTTAAGAAATAAAGAAAGAAAAAACATTCTCAACGCACCATTAAAAAAATTAAACCAACTATGACGTTGCTGGCGATAGTGGGTTTCTCAAGACTTTCAACAATATTTCTTTATTATTTGTTAAATAGATTATGTATTTGTTAAAACATTTATTTATAAGATAATTTTTATGAAGCATTTGATTGAGATTATTTAAAATTTAAAAAAAATATAAAATATATTGAAATAAAGCTAAAAATTTGACCGGAGCTTTCCTTATGTGTTACAAATTTTAATAATTTTTTTCATTGGATATTTACTTTTGCTTCGTAGTGTAGAACTAAAGAATTTTAAACAAATAACAAATATGAAAATTGAAAACTTTGAATGTCAAAAGTTAAAATTTAAAGAAAATTTTTGTTTACGTATTTTTTTTTTAAAGCTGTAGTTTTAAATTAAATTGTTTTTCTCTAATTTATTTCCAGTAAAGACTGCAAATTTGTAATACAAGATAAGAATACAAAATCCAATCCATCCAGTCTAATGTTGGTGACAAAAAGATGCTTTTATTGCTGGACAATTTAAAACTGATTAATATTAAGGAACAACAACAACAGTCAAATTAAAAGAAAAAAGGATATTAAATTTACAAATTATATAACAAAACTATATTGTAATTAAGTAAATTGGTAAGTTTATGGTATATAAAAGCTTCTATTCAAAAGTTTAGATTTTAATAACATCTATTCCAGTTGAAAGTATTACTTGGAACCACCTGCTGATATACATATGTAAATAAGCCCACCCTCAGTCCAATTTTAGTTTTCTAAACAAATGCATTCACTTTCTCTCTCTTAGACACACACACATACACACACAAAAATGGCTAAAGATTATTACAAAACTTTGGGTATACCGAAAACTGCCACCGACGATGAAATCAAAAAGGCCTATAGAAAATTAGCGCTACGTTATCATCCAGATAAGAATAAAGCGGCAAATGCTGAAGAGAAATTTAAAGAGGTGGCCGAGGCTTATGAAGTGTTATCGGATAAAAGTAAAAGGGAAATATATGATAAATATGGTGAAGATGGTTTGAAACACGGAGGTGAGTTCTTATAAATTTATCGGGGATTTTTATAAACGGATCAAAAATTTATAGATTAATTTTAAATTAAAGAATAATCTTAGATTTACACAAATAAAAAAACGGTAATTTAAAGATATCTGTAGCAAAGTCATAGATGTATATCATAAAAATTTTGTATGAAAGCTGTCGCTTAAGCCAATATTCTGTTTGCTTTTAAATCGTAACGGTACCTTATTTGACCATGACATTTTAAGAGATGATGCAAGTGCGGCCAATAAATTCAGATTCATTAGAATCTAAATTATAGTTTATTTTAAGATTCAGTTCAGTTTTAGTTCAGTACCATACAGACAAAATTTTAGCCAATTTTTTTCAATTAAACCATTAATCAAAAATAAAATAAAATCAGTTTTAATTAAAAATTTTATCAAGTGAATTCAACATTTACTTATATCAAAAAAATGTTGTTGATATTAAAAACTATTTAATTTATACTATTAATTTGTTTTTTAATTAATTGCTTTTATAAATATCACAATTTTTTTTAATTGAAATCCATTTTTATTTCTTCTGTGTAGATCAATAAATAAAAAAAGTTCTAGTTTAGTTTTAGTTCAGCTATATTTCTGTTCTACTTCATTTCTAGTTCAGTTCAAGTTTTGTTCCAATCAGTGTTCGAAAATAAACACTAAATATCGCTCCTTAGTGTTCGGTTCGGTAGATTTGTGGAAAACTTAAACTCTAATAGTGCTTGTGTAGAAAATCATTAAATAATATAACGTTTCCCTGTCATCTTTCGAACACAAAAATAATACTGTTCTTATCCAACTCAACAAAAGATAAGAACATTTAATTCCGTTTGGTTTTTTTTTAAAAACCACAAACTTCATTGTGTTCGGTTCAGCTCATTAATGTTCTTTCGTTTCTGTTGTGCATAGCGTCCTTTTGGCTGGTAATAAAAAAACCAAACATTTTTTACAAAAACAAAATACACACACGAAAAAAAAAAACAAAAAGCCAGCAAAATAATTTTACACAAACAAAACATATACACAATACACACACAAGCTGTTCGTACTGCGGTCGTTTTTTGTTTGTTCATTTCATTATCAATGTAAAGAAAAGAAACATTATAGAACATTAAAATATAATGTTTGTCTACAGTATCACTACAATTGTTCTGTTTTTAACGAAGAACAGAACACTATATAATGTTTGGCGCTTTTTTGAAAATATCGGGTGTTTTTTTTACAGGTTTGTTTTTCGAATAGAGATAAAACTGGCATTTTGTGGTCAAATCTGGCAACTCTAATGCCATTTATGTTCAGTTTGGTTTGCCATTTCATCATGAACAGGTTGACAAAAGAACAACGCTTGGTGTATGGGCCGAAAATGAGATTGATCTCGATGCTGATTTTCATCGCAAAATTTTGTTTAGTGATGAGGCTCATTTTTGGTTGAATGTCTACGTCAACAAGCAAAATTGCCGCATTTGGAGTGAAGAGAATCCACATGAGACCCTTGAGACGCCATTACATCCACAAAAACTGACTGTTTGGTGTGCTCTATGGGCTGGTGGAGTCATTGGGCCATACTTCTTCCGAAATAATGCTGGAGAGGCAGTTACCGTTAATGGAGACCGGTATAGAGCCATGATAACCGACTATTTTGTTCCCGAATTGGATGGCATGAATGTGGATGAGTTGTGGTTCCAACAAGACGGCGCTACATGCCACACGGCGCACGCCACAATCGACTTATTGAAGGAAACATTCGATGAGCGCATAATTTCGCGGAATGGACCTGTCAATTGGCCACCAAGATCGTGTGATTTGACACCATTGGATTATTTTCTTTGGGGATATGTGAAGTCGCTCGTCTACGCCAACAAACCAGAAACGTTAGGGGAATTGGAAGCCAACATTCGTGGCGTTATTGCCGACATACGGCCCCATATGCTCGAAAAAGTGGTTGAAAATTGGACCTGTATAATTGGCTTTATTCGAGCCAGCCGCGGCGGCCACATGCCTGAAATCATATTTAAACATTAATGGCATAAAATTATCCTTCCAATAAAGCCAAATTGATGGTCATTAAAACGATTTTCTTGTGTTTTATTTCAATTCGAAGTTCTATACCACTGAAAAAAACACCCATTAGTTACGAACGGTATTAAGGGTTGTGTTCGTCTACACAATCACAAAAAAAAAAAATAGATATAATTCCTGGGTGTGTGAACCGCACGTTAAATAATGTTCCGTTTATTTTCGAACACTAGTTCGAATTAAGCTCAAGTCTTATTCTGGTTCAGTTCTTGTTCGGTTTCAAATCATTTCTGGCAAAGTTCTTTTTTAACTCTAATACAGTTAAAGCTAAGTTCTAGCTTAGTTTAATTTGAGTTCTAGTACATCTTAAATCAACATTTTATATTCAAATCAAGAAGATGTGTACAAATCTGGGATTTATATACGAATCGGGACTTATATAGAAATTGGGGATTCTTATCTAATTGGGCATATATACAATATAAAGCAAAAATTAAAATGAAAAAATGTATATACATACACAGAAACAAAAAGAAAAAGGTAAACTCGTTGGCCCATATGTTTGTCAGCTGTTTACCCCTAGTTGGAACCCAAACGTCAAATTTCGTGTATATGAGCCAAAATTTGTACATGTGTGTATTAAATTGTTTTTGTTTTATATGAAAACAATTTGGACAACTCGGTTCCTTTTATAGAGCAGCATGTCTACACTCCCAAATGAGTCTACCTTGTGTAAATATACCTTGTTAATGTTGTTGATAGAAGTACATATTTTTAATTTACTTAAACAAATTTTTAACTAAAACTGTTCTGATATTTGATTAATGGTTTAATTGAAAAAAAAAAAAATTGGCGAGAATTTTTTCTTTTAATGTATATGTATGTAACTCAGAGAATTAAAATATATCTACTGACTTACTGATTGAGGATTTTTTTTTAAACAAAGATTTAGCTATACAAAATTGAGGATAAGTAGCATACTAAAACTTTTTTTTATTTTCACTATATTGGTTTTATTTTCACTAGCTGATGTTTTTAGAGGATGTTAACTAAAAGTACCTTAATTTCTTTTCCAGGCAGAAGCAATGGCACAGGTTCGAACAATTCATTTACATATCAGTTTCACGGTGATCCACGGGCGACTTTCGCACAATTCTTTGGCTCTAGTAATCCATTCGCATCATTCTTCGACATGGGCGATAATCTGTTCGATAAGAATGTTTTCGATTTGGATACGGAACATGATTTCTTTTCATCGCCATTTGGTGGCTTGGGTTCACGTCATGGTCTCGGTGGTGCGTTTAGGTAAGTTAAAAAATTGTTTTTATCAATCTTTTTTTTCGATGCTTTAAATAACCCAGTGAAGGCCATCATTTAGATCACACTCATTTAATGTTCATACACCATTCAAAAAGGAGAAACAACAAGATCCGCCCGTGGAACATGATCTGTACGTGACGTTGGAGGAAATCTATCATGGCTGTGTTAAAAAAATGAAAATCTCTAGGCGTGTCCAACAGCCGGATGGTACGTCAAAGAAGGAGGATAAATATGTGAGCATATCGATAAAGCCAGGCTGGAAATCGGGCACAAAAGTGACCTTCCAAAAGGAAGGCGATCAAGCGCCTGGCAAAATACCAGCCGATATTGTGTTCATAATTCGAGATAAACCACATGCCATGTTTAAAAGAGAGGGAAGTGATTTAAGATATACAGCCCGCCTAACACTGAAACAGGTTAGTTAATTTATGATACGATTTTAAAGTTCTTATGTATCAATTATAAAATAATAAAATTTAGTTTTTTTCTTAATTGCAAAAATTCTCATACTTATCGGTGGTAATTCAAAACAAATTATAAAACCATCTTGTTAATTTAGTGTATAAATGGTTATTTACCATATTAGCCGGATTTTCAACCATGCAAGCATTCGTTCATTAATTTGATCAATAGAGTTTGGTTTTTGTTCGTTTAATTTTTTTACGTTGGCAATTTTTTTTAAAGGCAGTTTTCCCAAATTAATCAATGACACTTTTTTTATGTAGAAGTTTGTTTTTTGTTGTTTAATTTTCAAAATATTTTTATGGTCAACCAATCAAAGTTTCGGTCTATATTTTTTTGTCGTTTCGGACGGACTGAATGTTTGGATGTGTGTATTGAACCATGCACAGGCACTTAAATACACATGCGAGAAAAAATTTCATGTGAATTTTTCCCATCAGTTTGTTTTCCATTCTGTGGTACGATGCAGCGAGCGAGGGACTGACAGTATTTAACATGATGTAGTGAAGTGTTTTTTGAGTTTGTTTGTTGGTCTGCTAATGACATGGAGTATGTTTGTGTCTCTACTCCATTCTAGTCAACTCTAGTCGTCAGCTCGACAAGATTCCTAGTAAAATATTGATATCGTCGTTTGTTTATTTTTCTTCTTTTGTTTAAATTTTGTGATTTTTTTTATAACCACACAACACAATAGTGTAGAGGGTGTTATGCGTTTGTGCTGATGTCTGTAACACATAAAATTATTGGTCCGAGACCTACTTTTATGTATGCCTATCGAATCAGAATCACTTTCTGAGTCGATATAAAGCTGTCCGTCCGTCCGTTCGGATGGCTGACTGGTTATCTACGTAGCCTTGTGGGCTAAATTTCTTAGATACGTTTAAGTTGTCATATGGACAAAGCCTATTATAGTGAGAATCGGTCCATAATTTCTCATGGCTTCAATAAAAACCTCTTTCCGGAATAGAGTTTTTGTGCCCATAAACTATCTTAATATGTTGTATGTATTTAGACTAATTTCGGTCCAACAAATTTTTATTGAGACATAAATAATCAGGTCCAAAACTGACTATAGATCCCACATAAACCACCTCTCTAAGATCGCTTTAAGACGAACAAAACTCATATATGTTGATATCTGATAATATTTGGCACAAAAAAATCATGAATTTTAATCTCACAACATAGTTTGGTTTTGCCGCGTATTTAATTGCCCATGGGCCGCAGCTTTGGTGCACTCTCGAAAAATTTTGTGTTTATGTTGTGGCGTAGAGTATCATATGGTCGGGCTTCACTTGTTTTTGATGTGTGTATTGTATTTTTATTTGTTGTTGGGTTAAAATAAACAATTTTTTTTATTGTTGTATGAGTTTTTGTTTGGTTTTGAATGACGTTTTTGTTGCTGTTTTTGCCAATGTTTGTTGTGCTACAAACATAACAAACGTCACTATCTATTCTTCTCAACGTTGCCAAAGCACTGTAAAGATAAGACCAGTAAATAATTTTATTAGAGGGATTTAATAGATGGGAAAAAAGTTATTTTCTGTATAATCAAGTACAATCCTATAATACTATGATCAATTTAATCGTTCCTTTAATTTCATGAATTATATGTAAATATTATGATTAAATAAGTTCTTAAGTCAAACGTCAAATTGCAGCATGTGTCTTGGAATAAAAACTGTAACGGTGGTACACTACAATATTCCTCAATGCGATAGCTAATATGAACAATAAAAATATTTTGGCCAAATGGGATCTCCAACGAACATCTATGAGCGGACACAAAACCGGATCCTCTACGTCTGGATTTATTAAGGCGCAAGTAGAAAAGACTTGGTCACACCTTTTTCTAACCTAGAGATGGCAAGCCTTGTACATCCATTGAGTAGAACCCCCAGGAAAAGAGAAAGACCAGCCCTTTCGGAAGACAACTGGAGCAAGAAATAGGAACGGCAGAGAAGTCTTGAAATAAAATCAAATTAAAGCATGTAAAATCTATCAATGGAATGCATTTGTAATGGCTCTTTGTTTGACATTTAAAGGACGCGACTGGAATAAAAATAATATTGAAAAATAGACAGAGGCCTAGTGTGGAAAGAATGTCTAAGTATTTATGGTGTATTCCACGCCAAATCGGATGGTTTAAAAAATCGGACCGGGCATAAAAGTAGATAGAAGTTAAAAACTACACATTTTCAAAAACACAATTTACAATTTTAAATCAAAAAATTTTAATCAAAAAAACTTTTGTTCTTGGACCCAGAATGTACTAATAAAGTGACCTCACAAGCGCAGCTGTTTGTAGTGATTTTCTTCGTGTGTGACGTTTGTCGTCATTTTTATACCCTTCACCACAGGTGGAAAAGGGTATATATAAGTTTGTCATTCCGTTTGTAATTTCTACAATATTGATCTTAGGCCCTGTAAAGTATATATATTTTGGGTCCTTATGAGGAGAGAAATTGATTTAACGATGTCCGTCCGTCTGTCCGTCTGTCCGTCTTACGTTTGATATGTGTTTTCCGGAGACTCCAGACATGATAGCGACTAGGTTGTTTTACATTTATGTCACATATAGTCGACCATTTCTTGCTATTGAAATTCAGCAAGATCGGTCCACAAATGGCTGAGATATGACCAAAAAACCACGACTGCCTCTGATTTTGCCCAAAAATCCCTTGTTGTTGTTGTATTTTTTTATTTCTATATATCTTGAGAACGGCAAGAGCCAAAGCTTCCAAATTAGGTACACACATTAACGTTATCAATACACAGCATCCCACAAAATGTGGGCGGGATTGAACAAGTGGGCGTGGTACCTCCCGTACAAAAAATATAAACAATTGTATAAAAACCTGATTTTTTGGACTGTCATATGACCAATGGTTACGCCTTATATATCAAAAGACAATATTTTCTGAAAAACTCGGGCAAATCGGTTCAGATACGAAAAAGTTATGACCAAAATATTAATTTTTTTTTCAAAAATACCCATTTTCGGGAACCATAGATCTTCCCGAGTCAAAGTTTTATAACCAAAATAACTGGCAAATTTCTTCTTTAACACGTCGGTATATAAATCTGTCAAATCGGTTAAAAAATAGCAGAGTTATGACCAAAATACTGAAATCCCAAAAATTACTCTTTTTATAATTAAGTTTGTTTTTTATACCCTTCACCGAAGGTCCTATACCCTATAAAGTTCTGGGTATTCTGGGCCCTTATGAAAAGCGAAGTTCAAATCCAGTTGTCCGTTTTACCAAATATCACAAGTTCACAACTCAACTGTGTTGTAAACTGATCATATTTACTTTTAATGATATTCATAAAACGTTCCTTCATGGTCCAGTTGTCTAGGGGGTTTGCTTAGGTTAGAAACTGTGAGTCCCTGGTTCGAATCGTGTTTTTTCAAAAAGAATTTTTTTTTTTAATTTTTTTATGTTCTGAAACGATTTAAAGTTAGAAACTGTGAGTCCCTGGTTCGAATCTTGTTTTTTCAAAAAGAAAATTTATTTTTAATTTTTTTATGTTCTGAAACAATTTAAAAAAATATTTACCAGTTTTAACTTTTTAAATTTAATTTATAATGAAGTTTTATGTATTGTATATATCGTTACTTTAATATATAAAAGCCCTAACTAACATTTTCCGTACTTTACAGGAGAAGGAAAAAACTTAATAAAAATTATATTCTTGCAGTCGCGATTTTTTTTTAACGCAGTTTTTTATTAAACTCTCTAAGCAATTTAATAAAAAACTGCGTTTAAAAAAAATCGCAACTACGATACTACAATTTTTATTAAGTCTTTTCCTTCTCCTGTAAAGTAAGGAAAATGTTAGTTAGGGCTTTTCTATATTAAAGTAACGATATGTATGTTTATGTAGAAATTATTTAGGTTTTGTCTAGTTGCTCTGTATTCTGCTCGCACAATGGTGAAGGGTATATAAGAATATAGCACTCTTACTTGTTTTTGTTTATTTACTTTTTTTAATAAGGCATTGTATTATAGAGTCGGACAAAATCGTTCCTTTTGTGGAATCGTTCCTACCGATCCGAAAGATTAAAGGAACTATGTCGTTCCTGTTTTTTTTTCTTTGAACAATGAAGGAACGGGAAAACTTCTCTCTCGTTCGTAAAAACGTCACAAAAAAGACAAATATTTGTTATAGTTGCTTTTTATTTTGTGGCACAAAAACTAAAGAAAAATTCAAATTATTCAGCCCAATCATGAATAAAAATTCCCCGGGAGTTTTCTCCCTTCTCCCAATTTTCTAATGTTAATGTAATTGTAAAAATGGGAAAAGGGATTCCCCGGGAGTTTTTTTCATAATTGGGCTGATTGTGTTTTATAAACTATTTGTAAAATATAAAAAATTGCAAGAATTTTGTAAATTTTATCTGTTTTAAATTACGCTTACCTGGATGAAGTTGCTGTTGGCGTACCTGCGGTCGTCAAAACTGATCCCTACACAAAAAATCTAGCTTGTTCTAAGTAAACTGAAATAAGTGAACGAAACACATGTGATGACTTAAAAGATTGCAATTGTGGAACGATGAACGATAAAAAAGGAACTATTAAAAAGGTCCGAACCGTTTCTATTAGGAAATCTTTCAGTGAAACTAGGTCGTCTCAGAGTGACACAACTCTACTGTATTGAATGGAAAAATTACACTGGACTTTTGGCTTACAGCATTAAATCGGTAGCAGAACACTGGACTTCTTATAAAAATTGGCAATTATGCTACCATGGTCATAACTAAGATGGCTTAAACTAGAAATAGGTTCAATATAAAACCATCCTTCAACACTTTGTGACACCTAGAATCGTAATGATATCGTCTAATGGCCAATAATATTTTTTTAAGAATTATACACAATTCGTCTTATTATGAGAGTCGTTGTCGTAGTCGTAAACCAGTCGTTTACAAAAATCGGTATTATAACTATCGTAAACGACACAAATACGACAAATGTTTACTAATATTTCTAATAAATGCTTAAATATGTCGGCCTGGTAATTAGAATATACTTGTTCACTGGGTTATTGACTTTATTAATAAGGGCATACAAGATATATACAAGATATCCTAGCTAGCATTTGGGTGATTATTTTTAATAAAAGTCATCTAAATGAGTCTTCTTGGCTCACTGATAATTAAAAACTTATAAATCATTTGAGCGAGTGAAAAAGCATTCATTCATATGCTAAAAAAGGAATCAGAAAATTGTATTACAAATGATTTTTTGCGGTGATTTATCGATGGGGTACAATTTTCTTACAACTCATAGTTCATGAACTCATATGCGGTCATTTTGCTCGTAAAGCTGATTCCTGAAACTGTCTTGAATCATTTTTCAATCGCTCTAGTGATAAATCAGTTTTAAAAATTAAGAATTATCTCAGAAGACTCATTTAGATGATTTTTACAAACAAATTTCACCCAAATGCTAGTTGGGTATGTTCATGTACCATATATTCTATGTATGTGAGTGTGTTAGTGTATGATTTTTCAGTCATGTTTATTTAAGGTGTTAAATTTTTTTCACACATATTTATTTTGCTATTAAAACGATCTCTCTACTTTGGATTTATTTAATGGCAACTACCAACAATAAAAACAACTATTTAGTACAAAAAAAAAATGTGTGATACTGGAAAATTGTTTTATTGTCAAAAGCGTATTTTTTTAATGATTTTTTTTTGAAATTTACTATTTCACACAAAATATTTCAGTTTAAGTAGGAAAAAAGGCTTGTTAAGGCAATTAGACCATAAAAATCTGCAGTGTATAGAATTTTAAAAATTATTTCAAATTAAATTTTAACATTTTTGTAAATTAATTTCATAGATTTTTTATTGCAAGGTGATTTTTTTAGTGATCTTTTAGACATATTATTAATTAAGAGTCAGAGATTTTTAAAAATGTTAATAATATTTTCCTTTTTTAAATCTTTAAGAATTTCTTGCTGTTTTAGAAAGAGGTAAGCCCAAAGAACTCTAACTGATAAAAGTACTTTCAATTCCCCTAATTAGTACTTTCTTTCAAGTATAGACAAATTGCACGAAAAAATTTTAAATTTTGTATTAGACTGTTCGAACTTATTACATTAAAATTACTTTTTTTTTTATAAAATACTTGTCCACAACAATTTCATATGCGAACTTTTTTTGTACATTTCTTCAAATCAAATTACGTTTTTCCCCCTAATTTAATATAACTTTAATATCTTCTGACTATTTCTCAGCAGGAGCATAATGAATTTAGTTTTGCACGTTTTTTTTGTCTCGTATTTTTTCTTTTTATAATGAAAATGATTTATAAGACTTTGACGTGCATTTCAATTAAGTTGACTTGCCTGGTGCTCGTTGTTTGTGAAGTGTGTGTGTGTGTTGGTTTTTTGAGGTGATTTGTATGACATGCCAAGAAAATTGCACGCAATTCAATGCCAGTTACAATAGATACACGATACAACTGGCAAACATAGATAACATTTTAAAAGTGGAGGGAATCCTACAAAAAAAAAAAAAATTATTTTTGTGATTTTTAACAATTTGTTAAAACAATTTTAAATGAATTTTTAACACCATAAATAATTCATATTTAAAATGCTAGACAAAAAAAAAAACTTGAAAAACAGATATTTTGTTAAAAAATATTACAAAAAAATTTCATAAATATTAATGAAACTAATTGATTTATAATGGTTGAATATAACTTATGGGCTCATATTTTGAATGTATTTAGAAAAATAAATTTTAAATTGTTATATACAGCTTTTTTTTAGATAAAAGGGAAAATTTTAGGAGTTGTATATCTAGCCTTAATATTCAATTGTCATCTGTCATTTTAATAAAAAAAAAAAAAAATATTTTCAAGAAATTTTTTAAAAATAAATTTTTTGTTGTGTTGTTTTATACCTACATTAAAATATTTATGTATATAAAAATATTAATAATATAATAACTGTTTTTACAAAATATGTAAATATCTATGTATGTTGCAATTTGTGTTCAACAAACAAAATTAATTCCTTACAGCGTAGTGCAGTCGGTTATCATCTAAAAAAGAGGATCGTCCTTCTTACAGGTTTATAGTTTAAAACACGTCACAGTTATAATTGTAGCCAAAAATTTATTTTAGATTTCAAGAATGAACTTATAAATCAAAATGTAGTCTCTTGTCGTAAAAGAAAACTAGTCCGGTTTTCTTCCACTAAAAAAAAAAAAAAACGTTTATAGGGGCTGCAGTATTTAGAATTTCGACAGTATAGTTTAATGCAAAATCAATTTAATATTTTTTTCAATTTCTATTACGTATTTCTTAATATTTTAATTTTGCATAGTTTTTTTTAAATAGCTGTTCAACATTAATAAGGCTAGATTCACAATGACAGCAACATTTTTACTTGGTGTTTACAATAAAGCAACCATTTTTTCACAAACACACAAATTTTTAATCAAATTGTTGCTAAAGTAGAAGAAAACTCAATTTTTTTAAAAAAAATTTATTTACATTTTTGTTCGAAATATATTAAATACTTCAAGAAAAACAAGTAAGAAAGTATAGTCGGTCAAGCCCGACCATATGATACCCAGCACCACAGTACTTAAAAACACATCATGCTTATGTGTCCATATAAATATGGATTTCTCTATGTTTAAAAACTTTATTAAAATCGGTTTGAAAGTTTGTGAGAGGCAGAAATTGCCCCCTACATCCCCTTGTGGTCCTATTTTTGAAAAGCTGTATAGCTTATGTGTCCATATAGATATGGATCTACCTATGTTTTAAATTTCATTAAAATCAGTTTGAGAGGCAAAAATTGCCCCTTTCTCCCCTTGTATTCCTATATTTTTTAAAACTGTATAGCTTATGTGTCCATATAGATATGGATCTATCCATGTTTTTAATTTCATTAAAATCGGTTTGAGAGACAAAAATTGCCCTTATCACCCCTTGTGGTCCTATTTTTTTAAAACTGTAAAGCTTATGTGTCCATATAGATATGGATCTATCCATGTTTTTAATTTCATTAAAATCGGTTTGATAGTTTCTGAGAGGAAGAAATTCCCCCTATCTTCCCTCGTGGTCCTACGATTTGTCCCATTTTCAATAGGCTTGGTCCTTGTGCCAATAAGAACCTATGACCTAAATTTTATCAAGTTATCTCCAAAGTTGCGACCTGTACTTTGCGCACAAGGTTACATGGACCGCCATCCAGCCAGCCAGCCAGCCAGCCAGCCGGACGGACATCGTTAGTTCGACTCAGAAAGTGATTCTGAGTAGATCGGTGTACTTTAAGGTGGGTCTATGACCACTATTTTAAGGCGTTACACACATCAGCACAAATGCATAATACCCTCTCCACTATTGTGGTGTGGGTATAAAAATATGATAGAAGAAAAACGAAATTGATGCCATCACCGTGAGTGAACGAAGCTTAAAATTAGGACAAGTAAAAAAGTATAGACGTATAGTGTACCTTATTTGGGACCGATGGGCAATCATGGACCCGCCTAAGCAAAAATACGTTATGAGGTTAGAATTCATGTAAAAGTTCTTTGTGGCGAATATTATTTAGATATCTTCATCTCTACGAGATTTTAGGAGGGGGGTTTATATAAGACCTATGGTTAATTTTGGACCTACCAGTCCAAAAAAAATTATACAACTATTAGATACCAGCAGAATGTTAAGCATTTTCTGGCCCTCTGCGGCCTTCGTCAGTCTTCTTCTAACCTTAACTGCATCTTACCTTACTACGATAAGACACACATCTCTATTGGTACACAAAAAAATTCTCGCCAATGTTTATTAGTGAACTAGAGCATTTTAAAAGAATATTAATAATGTGAATTAAAATGCTATTTGAAATTATTATCTGATTTTTTTTACATTAAAATGCAAACATTGATCGATGACGTGATCATTGCTTTATGCTCGTTTTTAAGTTTTTGTTTTTAATACTTGTAAAATTGTATTTTTGTTTGTCGTTCTATTTTTATGTTTTTTTTTTAATTTCCATGTTTTTAACCATATTCGGCAGATAAATATCAAACTGGTAGTTGCTATTTGTTTGTTTGTAACAAACAATTTACTTTAAAGACTTTGCAGTGCTTGTCCCCTACACCACCAGTGACGAATATGGGTTTACTGAGTTTGGCATACCGTATAAAACTTTTAATATTTATTTAAGACCCAAAAATATATATATATTCTGGATTCTTGAGTAGTAGTCTGAGACGATTTAGCATTGTCCGTCTGTATGTTTCTCAAAAATCATGTTTATATCTTTTATACTTTCCCTGTTTGAAGAGAATGTGTAGCCATTTTTTCTAAGTGGTTAGAGCAAATCAAAAACTTTAAACGCGTTTATCTCGAAATGAATTATTTTAAGTTATGTCACTTTTGAAGTTAATAAGCGATATATCCTGTATAAACCCCACTATAGGAAAATTACCCAAAAAGTTTTGAAACTGCGACAATTAATGTTGTTGTGGTGAAATTTGGTTAAATTAATTTCTGTTAGACCAAAAATTACACTAAAAGAATTTTGTGATGGTCGGTTAAGAATTAGACATATATCGCATATAATAGTATCTTCACATTTGGCTTCTTAAACGCGTTTAAGCAGTTCGATCGTGATTAAGCTCTAATCACTTCAAAATCGAGATGATTACCCATACATTGAAGTGATTTGTTAATCACTTCAAATTGACATGATTAGAACTAAATCACTTCATAAATCACATAGAGTCCACTGAACATACCTCAAATGTAGAATCGCCAACATGATCGTGTACAACCAGTCACAATTTCTGCTTAATGTTTTTATTTTTTTCCTTAAATAATTCATAAATTTTCACAATTTCATCATTAAAATGATTAAAATAATCTTCTGATAACTTTATAAAAGTGTTTTTATCCATTTTTAATACTTTAAAGAAATATAAATTTGTTTGTGGTTTTTTTGTGTGTTTGTTGTGTGTTTTTTTTCTTAATCATCTGTCATCTTAATCATCTCAAATCTAATGTGAACGGCTTTGATTAGCTAAATCAACATTTTGCTTAAACGCGTTTAAAAACCTAAGTGTGAACTTAGCATAAGGCTGCCTTCCTTTATTGCAATTAGGTACTAAAAAGTTCCAAATGACTAAAAATACAATTAGAAAACTTTGTAGGTAGGTCCCGTGTAAAGCTTACTTTCGGAAAATATTTTAATACTCCTAACACCGTTACTCTTGGTTTAAAACTTCTCACAGATTCCAAATAAAGTTTAATCTAGAAAATTGTTAATTCCTTGGGGAGGGTATCAAAGATTCGACACAGCCGTGTAAATCATTCTTCTTATTTGTATTGTATCACTTTACACATGTACGAACAATAATTTTTAAATTATATCGAAATAGTTTATGTTATGAGAGTAGATTTTGTCATTTGTGTTGTTTTCTGTACAAATAAAGTTAAGATGTAAATATAATTAGAATTTATGATTATTTTTGAAAACCTTAAAATTATACTTTTTTAGAAGCAATTCTAAATGTAGGTTGAACTAATAAAAAAAAATTTTAAAAGTATTGATTCTCGTTTCAGATATTGTTTAGTTTATATTGCAATTTTATGTTTGATTTAAAATTTATGGTTTTTATCAAAACTATATAATTATTGTATTAAGTCTAGCATAAATTTCAATTATTCTCCATAATGTTTTATAAAAACGAAACTTAACATCAAAAGTTACTTATTAAATAAACATTTATTAACTTTAGTAACAAATTATTACTTAATTTGTGTTCAACATTAAATAAAAAATTATAAACATACTTACAAACAAACATATTTGTATTCATAGCAATTCAACACACATACACAATTCATACATAAAAACAACGCAAAACTTTGTTAAAAAAAATCTAAAAACATTTTTAAAGTTAATTAATATTTACAAATTACATGGAAATGTTTTTTGTCTAAGTTTTTTTTCCAGTTGGGTTTTGTATTAATAATTTATTACATGACCAAAAATGCACAACAAACTCTCGTACTCAAGCACAAATTGTGTCAAAGTGTTAATAAAAATTTAAACATTTTTAACAGTTTTTTATTTTTCGATTTTGTTGCTGTTTTTTGGAGTCTTTTGTTTTAGATTGTTGCCAATTTAAAGTTATGATAACTTAATAGCCAATACAAAATGCCTTAAAAGGTTGGTAAACTGACAAAGAAAAAAATTATTGTTTATTGCAAAATGTATTAAAAAACAAAAAAAAAAAAAAAAAAAATAAAATAGTGTTGTGAATAAAGAACAAAACAAGAGATTGTGTTGTCATAAAAAGCAAAAGAATAAAATCACACAAATCAAAGAAACTATAAAAAAGGGAAGGTATGCTAGCGAGCAGGGCTAGTATTTCAGGCAAATGAATTTTAACACACATATTTGATAAAATTAGGAAACTTAAAAAAAATTATTGTTAGAAACTGGGAATTATCTCCTTTCGTAGGTTACTTTATATTATATTCAACATTTTTTTATTTTTCGAATTTATTCTATGAGTTACATTTCAGTTATGTATTTTATAAAGCTTTTTTGTAATGACTTTTATACACCACCAGACTATTATATTGTATTTTCTTTTCTTTTGTTAAAAATAATTGAGTTAAATACATTCAATTTATAAAGTATCACTATCCATGCTGACGAAGGCCGTAGCGGGCCAGAAAATGCATTACATTCTGCTGGTGTCTAATAATTGTAAATTTTTCTGTACATACTATATACTTCAATGCTATCCAAAGGATAGCTAAGGTAAAATGTAAAAAGAAAATACAATATAATAGTCTGGTGGTGTATAAAAGTCATTTCTAAAAATTTAAGGAATAGAACTATTACAAAAAAGCTTTATAAAATACATAACTGAAATGTAACTCATAGAATAAATTCGAAAAATAAAAAAATGTTGAATAAAAATTATTGTTGTTATTTTATACCCTTTGCGTCCACACGAATGGTGAATAAAGGTAAACTTTTTTCATCTTTATTATTCATCTCAGACCCAAAACAACCCACTGTGCTAGTGGTCTTGACCAACTATACCATATGACACTCTGCACCACAGTTTTTAAAGACATGGCTTCGGGACGATCTGTCAAAACATAAGCACATATTATGAGCTTGAGACTCATATAAGAGTTCTTTGTGTTGAATATACATCAGAGATGTAAACGATTGCAATCGATTAAATTGCAATCACATGATTTCTCGGAAATGATTGCTAAATTATTGATTGCATTCAAATCGGAAAATTGATTGTATGATTCAAATTTTAAATCAAATTTAATAAATCGATTTGATAACAATACTTTAATTGCAATCAAATCTTGTGATTGCAATCAAAATGAAATCATACAGGCGTGTACTGGAAATCGAAAACGTAAAACGCAAGAATGTAATAAGCCGTTTTTAATAAGATTTTTGAAATAAAAGAATTCTATGACAAATATTATACAAATATTTCTCTATTAAACAGAATTTTAAAACAAAAATTAAAAAAAATTATATTAAAAGTGTGTTCAAAACAACTTGCGTTTTACGTTTTCGATTTCCAGCTCACCCCTGATTATCTTTGTTCTCTGCAAATGACACTCCTTCATCTAGAAATAAAGCTGCCTCCGATAATTTTGAATTGTCAAAAAATATAAATTTTTGTTTACAACCACTATTTTCCAAGCTTATATTATTTCGGTGAACTTTCACTATCATTGTGATTGCAAAAGAAATTGGTTGAACTCACATGATTTAAATTAAAATTTTAATGCAATTGAAGTGATTGCAATTAAAATGATTGCATTCAATGCTTTTTAAAAAGAATGATTTTAAAATAATTGCAATCACAAAGTATATTAATAATGAAATTAGTTTGGCTGAAATTATTTTGATTGCACTCACTATTGATTGCAGTTATATATATATATATATATATATATATATAAATGCATATATTTATACATATATAAACAATTTTTTTTTTGGCTTAAGTGATTTTAGGGAGCGATCTACCAGCGCAATATTTTTCAATGATAAGCTGTCTTAAAAGTTGTTGTCGCCAAGTCAAGGTATGACAATTAAAACGTATGTACCAAATTTCAAACAATTGTCTTCAAATTAGCGACCTGTACTTTGCGTACAAGATATATATGAATCGGCCAGCCAGATGGACAGCCGGACATCGTTAGATTGACTAAGAAAGTGATTCATAGTCTATTGGTATACTTAAACGTGGGTTTAGGCACCAATAATTTTAAGTGTTACCCTCTCCACTATTTTAGTGTGGGTATAATAAATAAGTGATTTTTTTAGAGGCATACAACTTTTTTTAAAAATAAAAAACAACAAATTCAATATAATGACCAAAATTTTGGCTTTATTAGCTCAAAATGTTTTAATTTTAATGTTTAAAAATAATTTCTGGCATATGGCCTCCAGAAATGTCAGGTGGTTTAATTCTTACTCCAGGCATAAACAGAGTTGCTGTCGGATTGATAAATTTGAGTCCTCTGCTACACTCACATACGTCTACAGTGTCGATCAAAAGAGTAAATGTGGTCGATTGATAGTATTTCGTATTACCTGCTCAGATAGACGATTATGCGCACCGTAACCTTGACGAAGAGCTTTTTCAGTTTGGCGAAGAGAACACGAATTTTGGAAATTAATTTTAAAGATTTTTAAACGTCTGTTCTGGAGCGAAAGTATACTGAAAAAAATTCAAACACTCTTCATTAGTATGACTGCTACCCTAGAGGAAAGCGATCTGAAACCAAAGTAGTCCCGTGATAGAAGTTTGGTGGTAGAGACCGGTTCTAGTTTTAACACTTCCTATGAATAAGACCTTTTACTTTTACATGGGGTTGTCTTTAAATTCAAAAACAAAATTTTAGAAAGTCCCTAAAAATGTGTCACACCACCGGTAAAGACTGTACTGTAATTCATTACTTTTTCTACCTTTTTGTTCTTCATAAACCAGTTACATGATCGGTCCTCCTTTCACTGGTCATGAGTTTTTTCTTTTTGTACACTCACAATATTCTGTACGTAAAATTAACTGAAATTGTAATATAAAATAAATGAAAGTTCAATTAAAAACCGGTCTACCTATTTTTCATTTATTTTTAACAAAAAGTTCATATTCAACACCATATTCCGTAAAATCAAATAAATATTCAGTTATTTTGTAAAATTTTACTGTCAAAAATTCAACACCATATTCAGTAAAAACGATTAAATATTCAGTTATTTATTAAAATTTTACTGTCAAAAAATTGACTGACCACGTTGTTTACAGAAGAACTCTCAATTATAAGACACCAGCAGCATGACCGATATGGCTTCGCAATTATTTTACTTTTAAAATTTGATGTATTTAACTAAATTATTTTAACAAATAGAAAATGGGAATTGCTTACACAAAACAAGCAATTCATTTTTTATAGATAAGTAAAAATTAATTTTTGGTAGTAAAATTATATAAAATAACTGAATATTTAATTGTTTTTACTGAATATGGTGTTGAATTTTTGACAGTAAAATTTTATAAAATAACTGCATATTTATTTGTTTTTACGGAATATGTAGTTAATTTTTTGACAATTAATTTATATAAGATAACTGCATATTGATTTCTTTTTACGGAATTCGCGGTTGAATTTTTGACAGTAAAAATTAAATGAACTTTTCGTTGCTTTAAATTACATTTTTATTTACTTTAACACAAAGAAGAATTTAACTCAATCAACGGACAATATTAACTGCAACTGAAAATCCGTATTAATATGCACTTAGTTTTTTGAATAACTGTTAGAATCAGTTAAAAATAAATTTGCTTGGAATTTTAAATGTTTTAAATTAAAAATGACTGAACGGAATATTTCTTAAATAAACTACAGTCCGTTACTGTAATAATATTGTGAGTGTATGAATAAGACCTATAACTTTTACATGGGGTTGTCATTGGAATGGATCAATTGACACCATTTGACCAGTCACACATCTATTCTCAATGGACGTGTTTAGTGTCAGTTACTACAATGTTGTTTTATTTCAATAAAATGTAGTATTCTTTCAATAAAACAAGTCCTAAAATTAAAGTCAAAAACAAAATTTTAGAAAGTCCCTAAAAATTTGTCTCATCACCGGTAAAGACTGTACTGTAATTCATTACTTTTTCTACCTTTTTGTTCTTCATAAACCAGTTACATGATCGGTCCTCCTTTCACTGGTCATGAGTTTTTTCTTTTTGTACCTGTTCTCTTTTCACAACTCCCAGGACCAGTCTGTTGGAACAATTGACACAAATTTCCCGCATGGTAGTTTCACAGTTATCCCTATGGAATAATATTTAAAATAAATTTAAAATTATTAGAAAAGAAAAGACAATTAAAATGTCCCCATCCTTTCAATACTGTAAAAACTTATACCTTCTTGCAACATTCTTCCCCTAAAATAAATAAAAAAAACCCACAACAAATTGATGAAAACGACCAAGATCAGATCATGCGCATAAAATATTCTGATCGAATAAATAAATTTCAATTCAATTGCAATTCCATAGAGCCACGTCTACAACACACACAAACAAAATACCAAAAAAAAAGGCACCGATAAAAGCGCTCACGAAAACAAATAAACATATTACAAACGTTATCAAAATACGTAAAACTCTGTTAAAATACTACTGACTGAGAAAATAAACAGAAAAAAGCTGCATTAATCTTTTGTAATAAAAATAGAACGAAACGAAAAAAAAAAAACAGCCATCTATCGATAACAATGTAAACGATGCAGATGACGAAATGACAATAGAATGACAATTTCTATTTGTGCAACTGCAAGTTGAGACAACGGAATATGATGACTACAAATCCACTCGAACTAACAAGCAAATGAATGGATGGATGGACAGACATTTTGACTAGCTACAGAATTTTGTTATTTTATACTTGACTTGACACACGTAGAAAAGCAATGTCAAACAATTTCGTGGGACTATTATTGGAGAAGAAATAATGTTAACAGAGGGATCTTATTATAATTTAAGCTACCCTGCGGACAGAAGTCTGGCAACTGAAAAGTGCCCGGAGGAGAAATTCTTTGATCTTATAAAATTTATTTGGTTTTGGGCCCTTAAACGGTACCAACTTGTCAATCCATTTTTATACTCTTTACTTCTTCCCTACACTCTAAATACTGGGTACTGTCTTCGTTGGTACTTTTCGCATTAGAATTGTGTTGCTTTTTACACGGTTTAGTTAGTTTTTATTAATATGCAAATTCAGTAGCATTGCAACAATTTTTATTTGTTCTATTTCAATTTGTTACAAATCGAATAGAGGATTTTAATCTATTATAGTTGTTTTTTTGTTTTTAATAGAAAAAGATACTCGTATTTCTTCTATTATTCGTTGAACGGGAAAAATTCATTGAGTGTAACAGCAGCAGCAGTAAAAAAGTCAAATGAAAACTATGTATAATACTAAATTTGTCTATCGAACAGTTGCAACTTTGTTCCATTCCTCTGTGAAAGTTGAATCAGTACTCTATAGCATTTTTATTTTATTGTTGTACAACTTTAACTTGTCTCTTTAATCACGTTAAGTATTTTTCCATAATGCCATCAAAAAAAAAAAAACTATCGTTGTCATCGCCATCATTGTTAAATTTAACGCGTGATTTGAGATTTTATGGGTATGACATGGGTAAAATATTTTTTAATTTTATTGACAAAAGCAAATTGGAAAGAATAAAAATTAGAATATTCTTCAAAAAGTTCAATTGGTACATCGAATACTGATTTATTAACTCTATCGAAAGCCGCGAATGCCACAAATTTTTGTTTTACCGACCGCTTAATAAAATTGTTTCTATTTCGCGCACCTTCAAACGTATTTGAGAAACATTTGTCAAGCTAAAGAATATTGCTAAGTTCTTAATAGGCTTGTGGGCCACCATTCGAGAACCGTTATCCTTTATCGTAAAACTTCGCCCAACATTTTTTCCGTCTTCATAAAAGTGCTATCATTAATTTTGTTCATCCGAATATATATGGCAACTTCGAAAGATTTTCCTTCGGGAATTTGCTCGACAATTTAACAATGTTTGTTCAATTTGATTTTTAGCGGCGAACTATTACAAAGTAAAATTTAAGTGGCGTTAATATTCTTTATTTTAAATAATAATTAAATTTTTTGGAGCAATTCAAAAAAAAAAAAAAAAAAAAAAAAAAAAATTGAGATTTTATAGAAAAGAATGCGAAAAAATCGTCCATAGAGATTCTGCCAGCACCTCCCTGTAGGTTGATCGCCGCCTGCCATAAAATTCATCAGCTCGCCTTTTTGAGAAACACCTTCAACAAAATACCGCAAACATAAACAAAGTTTAATCAATTATGTGATTAAAAAACTTAACGACAGTTTTTGCAACAAATACGCCAACCACAATAACCTTTTTTGCAAAGAATTTCTAAACAGTGTCGTATTTGTTGTAGTTTAGCATTTTTTAAAAACGGCTAATTTCGCCACAAAAACGATAACCCCGATAAGGGTAAATAATTGAGGAAATATCTGAATTTCTCTTTGGAACCGGTAGAGTAAGTGTTTCAAAAGATAGCCAAACGCAGATTTGTGTTTATAATGCTTAAAAAATCTACGATGAATTAACATTAAAACTAATTGCTTACTACACACTAAGCAATCACAAGGGATTTAAAGCGTGTCGTAATTGCTTCTTACATTTCTAACGAAGTCATACTTGAAAAAATCCGAAACTAGATTGATTCTAACAGCCGTACCTAAACAAGAGCGTCAACATTGTATCTAAAACCGTAGTGTTAACTTTCTTGTTTAATAAAACCCACATAATAGAAATAAAAAAGGAGGAAAACCCGCTAGATTGATAACAAATAGCTAAATTGCCATTATTTATTAACAACAGCAGCCAACTTCACTATTAAACGCGCTGTTAAGATCGGGTTTCCAATTGCAAAGCGTAAACGCCGCGCTATTTAGGGATAAAAACACTTTCCGCTCTTGTTTAGATACGGGAATGGCAAAAATTCATAAAAATGGCTTAATTATCCGAAATTTGCTTATTGCGAACATGGCTAAAATTCGAGAAAAATTGCAAACTTAAAAACAAACCCTAACCTAAAACCCTAAAATTATTTAAACTCGCTTAATCGGTTAAAAACAAGATGTCGGAAAAAAACAAACAAAATTTTCAAAAATTGGCAAAAATTCGTGAAAATTTTTAATATTTTAAACAAGCCATTCAATTGATTAAAAATTCCTAAGTCTATAAAAAATGGCAAAATTGGCGGAAATTTTCGCAATTTTCGCGCAGTTTTGTTGCCGTATTTCCATTTTTTATTTTAACATAATTATTATTGAAATATTAAAAAGGAATAAAACTGTTTCGACACCAATAAGACTGACGAAAAACTCAGAGTCAATTTATATCGATGCCTACGTTAACGTTGTGTACGGCATACCAAAAATACATTGACGCTTATCGATAAAACGTGATATTGACAATGGGCGTACCGATTCGTATTGATGACATTAAATGGAATTATTATGAAAATAAGTGGAAAAAACATAATATTGGTACGAGCTTTTTCTTACTGTACATAGTTTCGGTATCTTGGTACCGTTCGTGTTTTGTAACTTCAAGTTTATTTAATTACACAACAAAATATTTCCTTATCTGATAAGAAAGTAAAGTTACCGAAAATTTCAAAAACGTATAAAATACTTTTTTGAAAAAGGAAAAAAATTTACTTTAATAAGGTACCAAAAATGTATATAAATTAGGTTTTTAAAAATTAGAAGTTTGAATTATTAAAAGTCCTTTTTTATCATTGGAATGACTTAACATTCCTTTAAATATTATGTTGTGGCTTATGTTTGGGATGGACGAAGACGAATGAACAGATTCAACTAAGGACATGGCGTAAATATCGAAGAAATGTCATGCAATTCGAAACTTCTTGCAGGCAAAAACTGTTTAAAACTTAAACTTAGGTTTCTTAAGGGCCAATTTAACCACTCAAGCAGTTAAATCAAACACATTAAAAAAGGTATTAAATGTTTTTGCACAAAAATAGAAAATTTATTCACACTAAATGTTGCTCTTGTCAAACCGCTGGCCAATACGTTTCAACTTTAATTAAACATTATACTAAAGGGTGTCCCTAAATTAACGCATAATTTTAATTTGTTGCCATTTGTGCAGTAAAGTGTGGCAACTCTAAAAAAAGACTAAAAACTGTGTTTTTTTAAATTCAAATCTTGCGTTAATTTTGGGCGACTTTTAGTCTATTGTTTCTAATTCCTTTTGTGACTTATGTATTTCAATTGTGACTTTAATTCAAAATACTTAAAAACAACGCCCCAATCGCCTGTCTGTATATCAAGTAAAAAATTTAGGCATTTTACAACAAAAATTTGTTATGTTAAAAATTCTTTACCATAATTGGTCAATAAATTCTGAAATTCATAATTAATTTTGGTCAAAAAAGCACTTGTTTTTATTAACAACAAACAAAATTAAATTTATTAGTTTTTTTAAGACTAAATTTGGCTCGAGCCTTTTTAACAACTAATAAAATGTTAAAAATTTGTTAAAACAACAAATACATTTTACAGAAAAAAAAAATTGTATAATAATAAAAAAAATAATATAACAAAATATGTACATGATCTACACAGGTTTTTTTTAATATAAATATTTATAGTTTTTAACAATTTTCTATTTGTTTTACATTAACAATATAAATAAAACAGTCAACAAACAAGACAGAAAAAACAGTTGGTTAAGCGCGACGAAATGATACTCTACATCACTTAAGTGTATAAAGACAGTTGTAGACACTTAGGTTGCAATCTCCATTTTTGTTGTTTCTAAAATCAATAACAAAAACCTATGTATTCATAGATATTTGCATTGGTAATAAATGTATTTTTGTTTGGAACAAAGCAATAAGAAAAAGTTTGAACTGAATAAATCCAATACGAAATTTGGACAGTGTTGTATTTGTTTCAAGCAAATGGGCACTATTGCATTAGACATAATCGGATAAGAATAAAAATTGGCCTTTTTTGTTAGATTTTGTTCCTTAATTTTCAGCTACCTTTCAAACACTTTGCTCTACAATTAATAAAAATACTCAACAAACGCACACTAAGAAGAAATACTCATGATTTAATCTTTAACATCAAATGTTATTTTATCACTTAATCTTATTTTTCCTTACAAAAATTTCAAGAATAAAAAGTGTGCAAGTTTCGGAAAATGCGCAAAAAAATTGTAATTTTAGTTTAGAGAGCATAACAAAAGTGACAATCGCCAATGGAGATTGCTATTTTTGTTTCTATCAGTTATTTTTTCTCGATAAAAGCTATTTTGCTTTTGCCACATTCACAAATCATAAGAATTCAGAAAATGCAACTGTATGACAGTTTATAAAAAATCAATTAAGATCGCCACCTTTGTTTGTATACCCCTCAATAGTATGTGAAAATTTTGTAGATTCATTTATGTATATCTACCATAGATGGGGGTAGTGCACTCATTTTGCAGTTTCAACTCACAGTTAGTGATAGTGCAAAAATATTGCAATCATTTTGTTGATGTTCAGTGATGATTTAAAAATTTGCCTCCTCACTAAACATGAGTGATAGTGATGATAAAAAAATTTTGCACTCAAAAAAAATAGTTTGATTTAAAAAAAGCAATGAGCAGTTTATTGCAACTTTTTTTCCTTTACTCATTTGAGTGCAACTAAAAATGTTGCACTTAATTCAAAATCAAAAACTTGTTTTTAAATGACTAAAGCCAATAATTATACCGTTATTGACAAAATTTCATTTTGTTTAATGTTCTTAGCTTATACATATTCTCCAAAAAAATCAAAAACCATGCACATGCAAAGTTACATTTTTAAAATTTTAGTGATACAATATTTGTGTGCAGCTTTTTTGATTGCAAGTCCAAATTGTGCACTATTTGAATTGAGTGCAGATTTTTGCATTTAATCTGCGTTTAGTGATAGTGAAAAGTTTTGCAATATCACTTAATTTTTTTAGTGGTAGTTAAAAAAATAGTAGTCATTACTAAAGCTGGTAAAAAATAGTGCAAACTAATTTTTTTGCAGTTTTATTTAGTGATATTGCACTGCTGATTTAAATCAATATTTAGTGCACTACCCCCAACTATGATATCGACACTATCTTAACCCGATGCGCTTTGCTAACCCGCGACAAATCTCCAAATATACAAAAACATAACAAATTTGGGAAGAGTAGCTGTTGCCGTTCTCCAGATATACAGCAATCTATGTATATTGGTTTTGTATGGGAGGTGCCAAAACCACTTAAAATTTTCGACTTTTCTCTTTCGCTAATCCTTCACGAGGCAACTAAAGGGTGTTTTTTTAAGCTAGAAAGAACTTTTAATTGTAAAAAGTAACACAAAAAAATTAAATTTTGATGAAATATTTTTTTTATCGTTTCAGTATACTCTGACAAATCATCATGAATAGACTCACGCTTGAACAACGCTACGAAATTATCCAAATTTACTTTGAAAAATTTAAAAATTTAATTCAAATTTAAATCGCAAAATTGTGTTCAGCGATGAGGCGCATTTTTGGCTTAACGGGTTTGTTAATAAGCAAAATTGCCGCATATGGAGCGAGACCAATCCACAAGAGACCCTACAGACTCCATTACATCCAGAAAAATGCACCGTTTGGTGCGGTTTTCACGCTGGTGGCATCATCGGACCTTATTTCTTCAAAAATGAGGCCGGAGCTCGCGTTACGGTCAATGGAGATCGTTACCGCAACATGATCAATGATTTTTTGTTTGAAAATATGGATGACATTGATCCGGAGGAGATGTGGTTTCAACAGGATGGCGCTACGTGCCATACGGCGAACGCAACCATCGACTTATTGAAATCAAAATTTGGCGATAAGTTGATTTCGAGAAATGGACCTGTCAATTGGCCTCCAAGGTCGTGCGATTTGACACCTCTCGATTATTTCCTGTGGGGCTACGTGAAGTCACTGGTTTATGCTGATAAACCAGTAACAATTGACGCCTTGGAGGCCAGCATTGTTCGTGTTATTCGTGACATACGGCCAGCAGTGCTCGAAAAAGTGGCCCAAAATTGGACGTCCAGAATGCGCTTCGTCAAAAACAGCCGCGGTGCCCATATGCCCGAAATCATTTTCAAATGTTAATGTCACGTATTGATCTTTCGAATAAAAAAAAAAATTTGATTACAATTTAATTTTTTGTGTTATTTTTTACAATTTCAAGTTCTTTCGGGCTTAAAAAAAAACCCTTTATGTACGATCAAACCAAGAAAGTATTCAATATAAAAACTTTTTCAGTTAAAAGGGAACGGGGTCTTTGTTTAATTATGATCTATTCTTTCGAAATTATGGTTAAGTTACACTAAATTAAAGTTTCCCCCTTTTGGCCTGTTCGGGCAGCATATGGGTATATAAAAAATATGTGTTCTTAACTTCTGAGCTATAAGATATGTTTAACAGCTTTATACAAAATGTTACGGCAAATATTTTTTTGGAACATATTAAACCTCTAACTCCCCTATATAAAGGTAACTTTTGGCTCTAATCTAACACATCTTACAAAACACCCATAAAAAGTGCGAGGGCAGTAATGAAATATTCTACAAAAATGTTGGAAATGATAACGTTTATTGTAAAACATTTGTACACTAAAAATAGTATATTAATGTCCGTTTTCTCATTACATGATTATCTTTTTCTCAACGAAAAACTGCACATTAAAAGCCTGGTGGTCCCTTCAGGAACCTCAACTTTAGAGACTTGTTTTTCAAAACTGTTACATTTTTTGCGCAATGTTTATTCAGCAAATATTCTCTTTATAATGTATGCCATCTAGCGGAAAAGAAAATCATATGCTTTTCGGTGCTGAACACCTGATTTTTGACGTTTATCAGAAAAACACACAAACAGGGGTGTGCTGGAAATCGCAAACGCAAAACACAAGAATTTTAAAAATCGATTTTTAGTAAGATTTCTGTAATAAAAGAATTTTATGACAATTATTATACAAACATTTCTCTATTAAACTGAATTTTATTACAAAAATTATAAAAATTAGATTAAAAGTGTATTAAAAACAGCCTCCAAATTCTTGCGTTTTGCGTTTGCGATTTCCAGCACACCCCTCAAAAGCTTCAAAGTGAACAAATCGTGCTTTTTCAAATTGATTGAAATCAAAACTTTTGCTCCAAAAGAACCAAATAAAATTAATTTTTATTATTTGTGCACTATATTCAAACCATGTAAGTATCTTTTTAGCAATATAAAATTTTTTGTTTGTGTTTTTCGTGTAAAAGTCCTTCGGTCCTTCAAAGAACCAGTAGGCACTCATTAGAGAAGTGAAATTCGTTAGTGCTTTAGCGTCTTTTTCTAATTTTAGTGTAAATTTTTAATTTTTCATAGAAAAATGCCACGTAAATACAAAGATTTTACCACGGCTGAAGAGTTTGAAGCATTCGTCAATGATTTTGAATGGTCAGTAAGTGAAATTGGCGATATATCAGATTTTGACGACGACAGTCTAGACGATCCCGATTTCAATATAGTGACAAATGATGATGCGAATATCACTGATCAGTTGGAGGATGATGTGTTCGAAAATGTGAACGAATTAGATGCTGAACAAGTTGTGAGTGTGGAACCAACTGCTGATGAGAGTGTTCAAAATGAAGATATTGTTGTTACTGGAGATAGCACACGCTGGCATCAAAATGCAATATTTTACAAAGATATCACAATTGACAAGGACTCTTCCGAGTTTAAAAAATGTATCTGGAAGAAAAACCATATGCAGAATCATGCAAGTTGGGTTCAGTTTGGCAGCGATTCTGAATTGACAACAGAAATAATGGCACTAGATACACCTTTCAAATTTTTTTCTTACTTTGTAAATGACGATATAATTTCTAATATTGTAGACCAAAGCAATTTGTACGCAATTCAAAAGGATTCATCGAAACCTCTAAATACAACGCCAGACGAAATAAAACGCTTTTTTGGCATTACATATTTTATGTCCGTCTTCAAGTACCCAAGTATCAGGACGTATTGGGGTGAATTTGGCATACCGGCTATTATGAATACCATGACGAGAAATCGATATGACAAGGTACGCCAGTTTTTGCATCTAAATGACAACAGTAAGATGCCACGTCCGTCAGCTCAAGAACCAGCTCCTTCACGTCGACGAGGATTGCGTCCACAAAACACTGATTCATCAAACATTGATCGTTTATATAAAATTCGTCCGCTTATTGATGCCCTAAATCGAAACTTTCACTCTGTTCCAAAAAGCAGTCGTTTGTGTGTGGGTGAACAAATTTGTGCGACAAAAATTAAGCACTATTTGAAACAATACTTGCCAGACAAGCCTCACCCGTGGGGCAATAAGTTATTTTTGATGTGTGACGATATGGGATTCTGCTATAATTTTGAAATTTATTCTGGCAATGAAGACCATGTTTTGGACAATGAACCAGACTTGGGAGCAGCAGCAAATGTTGTGGTGCGGCTTGCTCGTAAAGTTCCGCGTTTCAAGAACTACAGAATTTTCTTCGATAACTATTACACAACTATTCCTTTATTGGCTTATTTACGCACCCAGGGAATCTATGGGCTTGGAACAGTTCGACGTAACCGAATTCCTGGCTGCAAATTGCCAGAAAAATTACCCAATCGAGGAGACTGCGAAGAATATATGACCAGTATTCATGGTATAGATATAACTACTATAGCATGGAGGGACAACAAAGTTGTAAATATGGCATCGACTTTGCTTGGCATCAAGCAATTGAAATCGACAAATGCAAACGAAACTGATGACGCGCCTACGATTGCCAGGTATTTTATACTTTCAACAAATACTTACTGAATATAATTTTTTTTATTTTCTTTAGATTTGACAAAAAAAATAAGTGCACGCAGAGAAAAAATATGGTTGGGCATGGTTACGGCAACAACACTATGTTTAATGTAACAATATATTGTTGTCGTACACAAATAATTGTTATTTGTATTTAATATCAACAATATTATAGTTACTGTAAACATATCAATGTTTATCGCAATTATGAATTTGAGTATTGTTGACCGAAAAATAATTATTTTTCTAACAACTTAATTATGATAACTTTCTAAACATATTATATTTCTTACAACCATATCATGATATTTAATAGCCATAACATGATAACTTTCTATACATTTATCATATTATGTTAAAGATGCAATCAAACTATTTTTACTCTAATCATATTATGTTAGCGACATTTGTAAAATAATTTTGAAGAAGTTGTGTCGTTTTTTTATTTGTGAGCGGTTAAACAATTAAAAGATAAAATTCCATAAAAAAAACAAGTTTAAAGAAATTAAAAAATTAAAATATTAGCGGAGTTCATTCAAGTATTAGTGATGTAATAGTGCAAATACAAAATATCATAGTTTTTTGTAAAATCCAACAACAAAACAACAGAGATTTCGTTATATTTTATAAAAGTGCTACGATATTTCTGTGGTTTTCAAGGGCAACCGCGTATGTCTTAAAATAAATTGTTCAGGAAAGACGAAAACCCATTCTAGATCAAACTATGGGCTAGGTATTGCACATTTTAAACTTTGTCATTACGTTACAAAACGGAATTGATCCATCTTTTTTCAAAAAAATATAAAGAGCGTTCGAAATTAGGCAATATGGCATCAACATCTTAAAATCAAAAAAATGGACACACGCGGTTGCCCATGAAAACCACAGATTTTTCATTTGCTCTTTTGCAAGCCTTATATTGAACTCCGCTATTTGATTAACATTAAAAAAAATTGTAAACAGCCACAAAATAAAAAATCGATTCAAAAATATTTAAATTTATTTTGTATTTTTATGACAGCTATGAAAGGTGCTGTATCATAATATGATTGCTTCTTAATTTATTATGATTAACATGATGATAATATGATTACTTCTTAGCTTATTATGATTAACATGACAATAATATGATTAATTTCTTAGCTTATTATGATTAACATGACAATAATTTGATTACTTCTTAACTTAGTATGATTAACAGAATAATAATATGATTAAGCGAAAAATATTATGATGACATATTACGAGTATATTGAGTCATAATATGTTTCAATAATAATCTTAATATGGTGACTACAATCATAATTCTTATCATAATATGTTGCTCTTAGAATATGTTTACCACAACCATGTTTTTTCTTTGCGTGTGTACCGTAAATATTCAGTGCCCTGCGATAATCCACGAGTACAACAAGTACATGGGAGGTGTTGATCTTATGGATTCGTGCTTTGGTAGAAGCCGCATAAGAATAAAGTCACGCAAATGGACAAATCGTCTTATATACCATATGATGGACATGGCCATGATAAATGCATGGATTTTATATAAACGCCAATTCTCTTCATCTCCTCGTACAGATAAATTGCTGACTTTGCACGAATTTATCGTAGACGTCAGCAAAGTTTTAGTAAAATCTGGCACACAATCCATAAGGAAAGGACGTCCAAGAAGCACTGGAGGATGTGAGACCCATGAAAATGTGCCAAAACGAGTTCGGGTAGTAATGCCGCCTAGTGACGTGCGGTTTGATAATGTTGGGCACTTCCCGAAATACCTAACAACAGGCAAACCTCGTTGTAAAATGCCCAATTGCACATCTAGAACAACAGTGTATTGCATTAAATGTGAGGTAGAATTATGTTTCCAATCCACAAAAAACTGCTTTCTAGAATATCATACAAAACATTGAATAAATGAACTGAAATATATATAATTTAAATGAAAATAAAAAAAATTTCATATATAAACCATATGCATTTTACTTGTCAAAGGAGTGCCTGGTGGTTCTTCAAAGAACCAACACACAAAACCTCCCCTAAAATGTCCAAAACTCAAAATTGTGAAAAGTCGTAGAACAAACGTTGTTAAGGGTCCTAAAATACAACATATAACATTTTTTCATTGAAAAAAAAAAGTCAGGCTATTAAGGGTTAATGTCTCATTTGCTTCTATTCTGTCGCAAAACTAACCAGCACTCGTCTGCCAATTATTTATTTTCCTTTTATTTGTCGTACAGATAAATTCAATCAGCTGACTCCCAACTTTTACATGTATTTTGAGAGGTGTTGCCAACTGAAAACAATGTTTTTTGTCGGTATATTGAGAAACCCAAAATTGCTAAAATTGTCTAATAAATTTATGTTGACATTAAGTAACAGACAGTTTGTCGGTACATTGAGAAAATGACCATAAGTGTTCAATCTTTTTGCAAACATTTAAATTCTGTTCCAGAAGAACTACACTATTTTATAAAGTCCAGAAAGAATCAATCCAATTTCGTTTACCCTGTTTTAACGTGAAGCGTTTTTCTGGTGAGAGCATTCTGCATCGACCGGACTATTACGTTTGAAATGTAAAACTTCCTAACCACTATTTTTTAGAAAGTATTAAACTGATAATGAGACATGATGGAATATTTCGGCTTTATATCTGGTCTCATATTTCGGGTGATTTTCGGCCAATGTTTGTTAAAACGAATCAATTGTATTCAGGTATTTCCTAGCGCTTTTAATATACGTGTTTGACGTTGGTTTGGCTGGTCTCTACATACGATTTTTTTCGTTCTTGTTGTAGTAATGGATCCGCTATTTATAGCCAGTTATGATCCAAGGAAAACGACTTCTTTTTATAGGCTTCAAGCAGCATTTTGGACATACACAATTTTATTTCAAAGTCTCTCCGCTTTAACACCTGTGGTTTCCAATTTCTTTGGTTGAGGAGGAACTTTGCTGCTTGTTAACCTTTTGAAATTAATGCTTGAGTAGCTCACAATGATTTTGTAAGTTCATCTTAAGTTTGACAACAATCTTCATGAAGTAAAGCAAAATTTTTCGCAATATTATTTAAGACACAAATAATTTCTTAAAAAATGCCATCCGTACGCCAAATTGCTCAATTCACAAGCTTGTAGTATCGTCGTATTCGTTGTATAATCTTCTAATTATACAATATTGTATATTTGATGTTGGTAATTTTCATACAAAAGTGTCGTCTCATTATAAAAAAATAGTGTGCTTAAGAAACCGGTTTTAGATTATATCGACTATATAAATACGGGAAATAAAATTTCTTTATTTTACTTTTCCGTGCTGCATGTGGTGATTTATTTAACTTAGAAACATAATATTATAGGTGCAGGTTCCTGAGTGAATTAAAACCTATAAGATGAAAAATGAATAAGAACATGCACAGAAAAAATTCTCCAAAATTGTTCACCAATTAAAGCATTAATCATAATCAGTTTTAATTAAAAAATTAATCAAGTGAATTAAACGTTTAATTAAGTGAATTAAACGTTTAATTAATACTATTAACTGGTTTAATTGATACTATTAATTTGTTTACTGGTGCAAATTTAATTAATTTTTTAATTAATATCACAAATTTTTTAATTAAAATCAATTATTATTTTTATCTGTGTGTAAGGGGAGCTTTTTGGTACTTTTTCGTTCAACATGTCCTGAGTGGAGTACAATATACAAAGGAAATTTTATGGTAGTTTTTTGTTTTTCAATTAATACTTTTTATAGTAGAAGATATAATATGAAAAAGAGGTTAGTCCCTTGCCAAATCGATCCACTAATTTGGAAAAAATGAATGCTCAAAACATGTAAATTCATATATTTTTAGATGTATTATCTTCAAATGAACCTAAAAATGTATGGTCGAATTTTGACCATTCGGCGAACACTCGTTTTATTTATTTCGTAAAAAGATATGTATTTGTAAATCTTCTTAAATAGCTTACTCAAAATTAATTGCCAATGTACATTAATTGAATTGATATTTTCCATATTTGACATTTAGCAATACGACAAAGTAACGATACAAGAAATTTGTCTATTCACAAAAGCATAGAAAAAAACGTATTTTTTTAAACGATAAGCCATACGACAGAGTTTGTGAATTTGACAAATATGTTATTTGTGCTTAATTTTGTCACACTATTCAAGAGTTCTCCTGGTGTAAATAGATTTTTGTTATTTGGAACTTATGTGCCAAGTTTCATCAAATCGTAAAACAGCGACCTGTAGCATAATCGCAAGCTTTTTATATCTAGTCCGGAAAATCAGTTTTCGCGAGGTTAGGTGAAGTCGTGTACCGAATTTTTATGCTTTGATTTTATATTAAAAAAATTATAAATTTTCTTCAAAACGAATGGCCAATTTTCAGGATTGATATTAAGACACATTTATGTTTAAAATCGTTTTAAATACAAAATTCTCTTCTTTACTAAATACTTAAATCAAACTTAATTCATCGATGTGGTACACTTAATTTCAACTTAAGTTTCTATTGTAATATTTTAACAAGGTGGCCTCAATATCACGACAATACAACAACAAGAGGCAAAGCAATAACAATCAGCTTTTTTTGAGACCACCTTGTAAATAATTATACTTTTTTATGATATTTTTTTGTATTAAGTAGTGCTACCATACTTTTATTTTGTTTAAATAAGACTTTTAAAATAAAACTCAAAAAACCAATCTGTATTTAAATACGTTTTAAGTTTTTATGAAAATTAACTTAATTTAGATTTAATTATTATCCTGAAAATTGGGCATAAGACCTGTACAAGGACACACAGACGAACATGCTCTAATCGATATAGGAAATAATTTTGGAATTCACCTCCTTGGAGCATAGGGCCTCTGCAAAATTTCTCCAGGATATTCCATCATTGATAAGTACTTTTAGATCAATCCAACTTTTTCCGCTGGTTTCGATGTCTCTAAGCAAGCTTTTTTTTCAAGTTGTTTTGCATTGGATTTGGTTCTAGATATTTATGGCTTATTTCAATTCTATTTTTCCCAAGACTGTGTCCGATCCATTTACACTTTCGCCGTTTAAAAATAAAATGGAAAGAATTAATTTGGCATTTTCTGTAAAGCTCGGCATTTGTCGTTTGGTCACCAAAAGAAGAGCTTACAAGCATTTATTCGTGGCTGTTACATACACTAGCACAAACGCATTATACCCCATCCAACCTTGGTAGTGTGTACTATAACAACATATGTTTGTTGTAATTGTTGTTGTTTAACACTATAGAGACAAGTATTAAACAAACCGCAACAAACTATGGCTGGCACATTATTTAGTTAAAAGTGTTACAGTTGTTTAAACTTTTTTTGTTTTTGTTAAATAGTATTATTATTGGTGTTGTTGTTGTTGTAGCTGCTGTTTGTTATTATTAACGCAGCTTGTTAAAAAAATATTTGTTTGGATTTTCATTTACGGAATTTATTATTGCCACCATTACTTTACTTTATTTGTTTAAAACACTCTTGTCAACATTTAGTTAATCCAATTAAATGTTTTTTTTTTCGTTTTTGTTTCAGTTAATTTTTTCTCTGACAACAAAACCTAAAACGTGACTTAAATTTTAAAAACAAAATTTTCATGAATTTGGCATAAAATTGTGTTTTTTTAAGTGGCTTTTTTTTGCTAAAGAATTATGAGTTAACAAGGAATTGAAATGTTCAAAAAAGTGACATTTTTGGGTCGGAAAAGAAGAAAAATGTGAAAAATTTAAATCATGACTTCGTTATTTTAGAAAGTCTAAATTTAAGAACTGTTCGTGAAGAATCATTCTTGCAGAGAAATGTCACATATCAGGGCTTAATGGACTTATAAAGGGTAATTTTAAGTTGTTGGGCTAGGAGTTAGTATGGTCTACTGTGATCACCTAATCTTACAAAAAAAAAATTGTGTCTTTGTTTGTAGGCCATAAGTGACTTCTTTCGTTTAAGCTTCGTGCAGCTTTTCCGACAGTCGTATTTTGACCACACTTAACGCAATTATGAGTTTTCAGAAAATCGTGGTTTTTTTTTGTGCAAGATCTTAAGTGCATTAACTTTTTTTGGAAAGCAATACATTCACAAACTCTTGTCTTTAGTTAGGCAATTGTTTAAAGCGCCGTACGCCTCCATTCTGTTGAAACGACAAATATTTTGAAAATATCTGATTCATCTTCATCTATTGGTGTTACACTCCGGCGGGGGCCTTTACCTCGTTCACTTTATTCTTTCATCCGAATCTATTGAGCGCCGCAAGTTTCCAATCATTAATTTCACCTTTTTTGCAGTCTTCTTCTGCACCGTCGCGGCGGGACGTTTCATTTTAGGTTTTCCTTTTGCTCTTGTTACGTAAGGCACGGCATTCCTAATTCTTTGTTGAGCCCAACCTAATCTTTGTGTTTTTTAAAATGTAACGATATCTTTGCCTTCGATTATGCCATCAATCTCTCGATTACTTCTTATAATTAAGCCTCTATTATCATCTCTTATTGGACCACATATTTTATAATTCGTCTTTCAAACAATTTGAGTTTTTCTTTATCTGCCATCGTCAGAGCCAGTGTTTCAAAACTATATCGGCTGCACAACTATTTTATATAACCTTATCTTTAGATATCGTGGAATAAGCTTTGACTTAAATAGTTCTAGGTGCGCGCAGAAAGCTTTTAAGCCGGATTTATAGAAAGATTCATGTCGTTGCTACTGCTAATTGGCTCAAACGTGCTTTATTGATTGTCGTTTGTTCAATGGCATGTTCCTTGAAATCTTTAATCTCTATAATTTTCTTATTTGTGTGTTCCTCTTTTTTTGTCTATTCACAGCTTTTCGAAGCCCACTGATGGGCTAGAAAGCTGAAAAGCATGCATATAGTAAAACACCTAGGCCAAATCCTAACAAAGCCTGATTTTTGATTTCTTCCTGTTAGCGGTGAATAAAGAGGAAAAAGTGGCATGGCAAAATTAAAGGTTTTAACATTTTAGCATACTTATATTCCTAACGAGGGTAGATCGAAGATCTAATATTTTTCGACTAGGGGCGGATAATTGAGAGGATAAGGGGTGTGACAATATTGTGTTATTTTACATTTCAGCAAACCAAGACTTTTTGTTTCTGCTTGCAATAAAGCAAAAATTGCTTTTTAATATCTATTAGTATGCGATATGAGCCTGAGTCTGTATATTCACACATTACCAAGGTGGCCAGATTGCCAACAGACAATTTAGAGGAAACCTCCGTGTAAGATAGTATCAGCGACATTGGCTTTTAAATTGTCTTTTATTAAACTCTATGTGGGAAAATATAAGTGACATTGTCTTATTAGTTGTCTTGCATACAAGCTATTGACGACAATGTGTTTCATTCACTTTGTTTGATTTGATTAAAATTCCCACATTCTTTTTTTTTAATTGTTAATTTAAATAACTGCATATAATTTACGAATACGCACAAACCAGTAAACCAAAAACATGCTGATGAAGTAGCAGGCTGGAACGTAGAGTATATGCATTTTTTTACTATTCTGTCAATTTAAGAATGGCTTATAAAAGACGTATATATGACATGCAAGAACTAGAACAAGTAAAAGAAAATTGCAAATATACATAAAAAGCACATGGAAAAATTCAATTCAATGTCAATTTAAGAATGGCTTATAAAAGACGAATATATGACATGCAAGAACTAAAACAAGTAAAAGAAAATTGCAAATATACATAAAAAGCACATGGAAAAATTGGTCGCAAAATAATTAACAACAACAGGAATAATTTGGCCATAATCTGTAGGGTATTCATTTAATCGGGCTTTCGCTTTAATCGGTTAATCGCTTGATTAATTAACCGAGGTTCTGGTTTAATCGGTTAATTTTGTTATTCATCGGTTAACCGATTAATAAAGTTTTGTTATAAATTAAGTAATTTCAATTAATAAAAATGCAAAAATTATTTATTATTGGAGTCTATTAGTAAAAAAAACAATAATATAACGAACAAAACAATTCTTGAACTAAAAGGAGCAAACAAAAAAGTAATTCATAAATATAAAAAACATATTTTAAAATTAATACATAATATTTTTATGCATTTATTAAAAAATCAGCTGAGATTTTTTCATTTATTATTTCAATAGTTTAAGATCTTATAAAGTGATCTTTTGGAAAAATAATTTGGTTTAAATGTGTAGGATTTAGAATTCTTTTCTTTAGTTTTGATAAAACTTGACTCGGAAAAAATTCTTTCAATTATCGAAGATGTTGGAGAAATTGAAAGCAACCCATAATACAGATTCAATAATGATAAAAACAAGATTACGCATTGCACATGTTTACAAAATTCACCTGTTTGATATGACGCCACTTAAGCATATTATACACATTTTTGGTTTCTCGTGTTTCTATATTTGTGACGCAGATGAGCAGAAACATTTCATTTTTAAAAGCTGAATGCGTTATCTTCGTTTCTTTGTATCATGATACAGATTATCTAATTTCTCAGTCCTTTTCCAGGATTTCTCTCAACATATAACATTTTCCATTATGCCATTATTTCGGCTTATTTTGTTAACCCATTTACGCCCGCTGTGCCAATTTGGGAACACTTCATTATTTTCCGGCTTATGACAAAGTTTTTGACATTATTCAATATATGTTTACCTTATTGATAAACTAAAATTTCAGAAATTTCTATAACATCAAAAAAAATTTTTTTTTTAAATTTTTTTTTTAGTGACCGTAGTGCCAATTTGGGTACACCTCTTTAATTCCAAAAAAAAAAAAAAAAAAAAAAAAAAATTTTTTTTTGTTTTTTGTTTATATGTAATGAATAAAATAATAAAATAAACAATATTTTATTTTTTGTCCGGTAGTTTTTGTTTGGGCTTAAATGGGTTAAAGATAGTTTGTGTTACAATCGAGAGTTTCTTCTATTGTAAGGTCATCATCTGACTCATCCTGGCAAAGCAAAAAATGTAGTTTCTGTTTTTGTACTGTATTAAGAATGTATTGCTGGAATACATATATCTTTTTTATATGAGACGAAACAAATAATAAAAAACACTAAAAAATATGTTATAATACTACAAAAAACTAAAAAAATTTGTAACATCGGTTAATCGACTGAAATTAACCGGTTTAATCGTTAATCGAAAATGGCCAATTTTAAATTAACCGATCAGTTAATCGGGTAGTAATTAATCGGTTAAGCGATTAACGGTCAATCAATACCCTAATAATCTGGCTACCGGTGTTAAATTAACCATACTATGATTAAAAACTTTTGTTAAAAATAGTGTTATTGGAGTTGACCATACAGTTAACTCGCGATAATGTGAACTAATAAAAACCAAGGTAGTTCACATTATCGAGTTTGTTCACATATTTTATTGTTAAAATTTGAAGCTGTGTTTTTTTGTTGGAAAAAGTCTAGAGAGTATTGAAACTCTTGGTATTTGTAACACAACATAAAATTTATTGCAAACTTAACGATTTGTTATTTCAAATTCACTTTAAATATTAACTACCGTATTCATAAAAAATTAAAATAGATTTGAATTGTGTTTTGAGAAAAATTTGTATCAAAATTTTGCCTTAAAACACATTTCAAACTTATTTTATTTTTTATGAATATGGCAGCAAATAGGTTTACTAAAATTAGAAAATACAAAAAAAATCGCCAAAATGTTTGTTCACTATTTAGAGCTATTAAACTTTGTTCACTTATTAGAGCGTTAATATAAAAAACTAGGTGTTCACATTACTGGATAATTCAATATATTGGAAGTTCACATTACCGAGAGTTCACTGTATTGAAAAATGTTTTTTCTCTGGAAACACTTACACTTTAAAGTTTTCTTTGTCAGATCAATAAATAATGGTGCAATTGTACTGTTTTTCTGGTCACTTAATTATGGGCCATTAATTCTCGATCAATTTTGGATCATTTGTGATTTATATCCCCTTTTTTTAAATCATCCCCAATTAAGAACATATTGAAAACATATGCCCACACTGTTATTGCATTAAAACACTTTTTAATTTCTTCCTATTTCTTTTAATACAACTTTTAGTTATTTTTGTTTGTATCAATACAGAAAAACACATCAAAATTCGTGATTGATGAATGATTTGTGTTATAAATTAAATAAAATTATCCAGCAGAAGAAAAAATTAAAAAAAAACAATTTATGGATATTTAGTTACATGATGTTAAAATACGTTTCAATACAAACAAACTTAAAAACTCATATGTGTAGAATATAGAAATATACATGTAAACATTATATTTAATAGTATTAAGGACAAACACAAATGCTGAAGAAACAGTGTTGCCAGGTGGGGTGATTTGTCCTCAAGTTGGGAATTTCAATAGTTATTTCGGGACTTTTTTTGTGAGGAAGTGTTCGCTTATTTTTTTTAAATATATGGGCATAAAAACATTGCATTTCTTTATTTTTTTATCATATATTATATTTCTTTATTTTTTATCATATATTATTATATTGTTTTCAAAAACAACATTTCTACAAGCTTCTAAACGGCAGATCAAGTATAGTGTGGCACACAAGTAACGCCAACAAAAGTCATAGTTGAAAGAGCTTTATGAGCTTGTTGGAACAAAAATTCTGGATTGTTCTCTACCTCGCCTCTTAAAAATCTTTGCCCGGTATTGAATGCCATTCCCATTAACTGCAACTTGTTCGTCGTTTTTAAAAAATATATGGTTCAATGATCTTTGCCGAAGCTATTCCACAACATACTGTGCATATAAGTGGATGATGTATTTGATGTTCAACAATTATTCTTGGATTTTGGGTGCCCTATATATTTATTGAAGTGAGCATTGTGGTGAAAATGGGCCTCATCGCAAATTATTCCATATGATCTTCGAAACTGAATAATCGAATGCTGGCTTTCAAAATATTAAACAACTTTGGTTCTTTTCCAAGTGTTTCAGAGATAGTTCTGAAAAAAAAAAAAAAAAAAAAATACCTTAAACAAAATTATATTAAATCATAACTTATATTATGCGCCACCCTGCATATTTTTTTTTTTTGTCTTTGTATTTCATCACTTTCGTCTAGAAGTGAAATAGATAAGAACTTCGAGTGATCACCAAGTCTATGGAGATATCGTTCACTAAATCTTTTAATTTCCTTCTTAATAGTTAATATATTAAGGTAAGGTAATTGTAATAATAGCATATATTGCTTCCAAACAGGGTTACCGTTAGGAATTTTTGAAAAGTCGCACAAATGTTGTTTTATGCTGGGTACACACTATGCAATGCATTTACGAAATTTAGCAAGTTAAATTAATTTTCATTCATTCCAGATTGCATCAACATCAAAACGCTTTGATATTTTGAGGTTGCATTGAAATAGATTGCATGTAGATTGCACTGTCTGTACTCAGCATTATAGAAATAAAGTAGCAGAAAATAGGCGTTGGAGAAAATAAATCTCGCACTTCTTTTTTTTAACGTTTTTTTTTTATTAATAAAAATTCATAAACCTGATATATATTGTTAATGTGTTTTTCCATGTCTCCAAACATGATTGTTTAGTTCACTAAAAACTGTTTACAAACACTGCAAAAGTTCGCTTTGACTCCATGTCTTAATTAAGTCATTTATACTTCAGTTCCCAGTCTTTCGCATGGTATAACCAAATATTACGTTTCTTGGAAGGACCTGCAGCGATCTTCTTTCATTGACTCGGCGGCTAGAAATAATTTTGCTAAATGAGCACTGCAAACACCACAATTTTTTATTTTAAAAGCTTTTTTTTGCTAAAATTATTCTTCAAAAAATTTCTTAAATACACTGTATGTATGACAAGATTTCCAAAAAGTAATAACACTGTTGCCAAAGGAGCAATAATCTGTGAATTGCTTATAAATTTTTACGACGTTGTTTTGGCGCTTTTTTTCGATAAAAATAATAAGAAAATTTAAAATTTACTGCAAATTAAATGTTTTTTGTGAGAAACTTTTTTAAAAAAAATTATAAAAATTAAAATGTCGCTAAAGTCGGTGATAAAAAAGGCCTCACAAAAAGTCGCAGACCGCACAAAAGGATCAAATTGCGACTTTAGTCGGGCGAACGGTAACCCTGCTTACAACATATTTGCGTTAGTCATCAGTCTCAATGTTTTCGACTGACATCGCTAGAGTTTATCAATTTTAGAATCGCCTTCAGGATAGTTTTATATAAATTACTTCATTGTGCAAACTTAGCTCCGACGTTGGACCCAGGATCCGAAACAGTTTTCTTGTGCTAATATTTAAATGCTGCCTTTTGTCATGACATGATGTTTAAATTAAACTATTTATTTATTTATTTTTATAACTTTATGTATATGATAATAAAATTATTATAAAGTTGTGTTGTTGTGATTTGGGAGTAGGATCTCTATTAAAATAAAGCATTGGGCAATCATCTTTTCTTAATGTGAATGTTACGTGAACTGATTTCTCCGAATTTACTTTAACGCTCCGTTTTATAGCCAGGTTTCAATCATAATTAACTAGTATTGTAACATTTCAGAAGCCTTAGTTAAAGATTCATCGGAAGACAAGAAAGCGGTATCGTCTGCATATGTTGCTACAGTTAAATAGCGGTTGGAATATCTGACGTATAAATAGCGTAGAAAATAGGCCACATAACGCTCTTCTGTTATCCCAGATTTTATAAATCCGAATGGATAATCATCGTCATTTAAATTTAAACTTTAATTAAGTTAAACTTTTAAACCGCATTTTATAATCGACAGTGTCAATATTTCAATTTAAGAAATAAATATATATATGAATAAATTTCTTTTAAATTCCATAACATGGGGGTTTCACCTGATAATTTTTTGCTATAATAAAGTCAAACTTCATTAAAAAAAAAAAACGTTTAGTGTGACAAAAAATTTTTAGCTGGAGACCTTATGTAATAGATTGGATAGTTTATAAAATAATCAAAATAAGAAACAAAATTGAGCATTCAAATTTTGAATACGACAAAGTTTAAATTGAGAAAAAAGACCTTTAAGTTTTCTGGCAACATTGTTAAGCAATAAAGACAAAAGCCAAATTGAACTGCTTAAAAAGAAAAAAATGGGGAGAAGAAAGTAAATGGAGTCAGTGAATTTATTTGCAGAGGAATAAGGAAAAGAGTGCGAGTACAATCAATAAAAATAAATTGAAATATAGAAATGACTATTAGATATAATACGACGAAAATCTTAACAATATGTCAACAGGATAAGTAAATACGAAATGTACTTTATTTGAAACAGCAAAAACGACTTAAGAATGAGCTTTTATTTGATGTTTTAAAAATATTTGTAGTAAAGAAACAAAAATATGTAAAATGTTTCATTATATTATAATCACTTAGTTCGTTATTAAGACAAAAGTTTACCATTTATGATTAAATCAGTTTTTTAGCACATTATTACTTTTCCCAACAAACAATAGATTACTTAAGCAATCATAATCTGCTTAAGATGATTGTCCTATGTAGCAGAGTTAAAAAAACACTAAGATAAGTCACTTAAGTGTACCGTATTTTGCTACAAACAGTACACGTTAATATTCTATAAAAAAATAAAAAAAAAAAAAATAAAAAATTGGTGTTTCTGATTTTGTACACAATCGAAATACCGTACATTAATATTCTATAAAAAAATAAAAAAAAAAAAAAATAAAAAATTGGTGTTTCTGATTTTGTACACAATCGAAATACCGTACAAAAAGATTAAACTGACCATCACAAATGTTAAGATAACGTACCAATCTTGTTTAAGCGTTCGTGTAGTGTTTTTTGCGGAACACTACAAATACGGTACACAACGATTGTAACCTTAACAACACAAATACATACTATTTAAACGTACTAATCGCAGTTTAGTGGTAGTGTTCTTTAAGCATATACTGTTGAACAAAATTAGTGTTATTCGCAAAATAGGCTACAAATTTTGGTTTTATTTATAATTATTTTATATTTTTTAACTATATGAAATGTAGAACTTTTC